>JAXCHB010000152.1:0-2400000 GCA_036926305.1 Uropetala carovei | reverse complement strand
TCAGCTATACTATCAGATAATATGAATTTTAATTGCAATGGGCTTCAAAATGGGATAAAATAGCTTTTTTGGACAAAATGATGGGACGGTCAGGAAATGGCTAAGAAATGGAACGTTTGATCACCCTACTATTAAATAAGTAATAAGGAGTCACCTGTTTGGGGCTCTATTTGTACTTTATGTGCGAGAAATGAGGAACAAAAACATGATGTGGTGGCACGTGCATGAACCTTCCACTTTATATATATATATGTATATATATGTATATATATATGTATATATATGTATATATATGTATATATATATATATGTATATATATGTATATATATGTATGTATGTATATATGTATATATATATATATATATATGTATATACTATATATATATATATATTTTTTAGGGATAGAGGTTTCGAATTAAACAAACTGTTCATGAGTCACCGGAGCAGATTCTGACTTCGAATTTCATTGTAAACTTATTTAAAATAATCTGTACCAAAAAGTATGCAAAATCCTATGGTGTTGGCTGGGGACTGATCTTAGCTTCGAATTACACCATACTTTGAATTATCCAGGATCAAAATAACAGGGTTTTACTGTACATGTTGCTAAAAATGGATTAAAAGAAGATTATAGAAAACGTAAATAATCCTTCAGTTATTCTGAATTTTGTTTCATTACTTGTAAAAAAGATCAAATTACATAATCAATAATTGTTAAGAAGCATAAAATCAATAATTTGATAAACGAAAGGATAAATATATTTTTGCATGACTGGGCACATGGTGTGCTACCAGTGATCTTCACTGGTATTTGCTCAAAACTGTTAAATGTTCATTTTTAACCTATTTAAATAATATGAGCTCAGATTGGTAGTCAAAACCCTACAGACAGAGTTATAATGCAGTGAAAAAGTATCCCGACTACTTTTTCTTGCTTTGGAACATTTAGTGAACCAATGTGCCTTCTTTAGTGTAAAACCTATCTTTTAATTGTAAGTCCTAAATTATGTTCATTGTGTATTTACATAATTATCTAGCCTTACTGTTGTGTTCCATTCTCATTATTAAATGAATGGAGGCAAAATGTGATTTTAATGAATTATTTGGAGTGGCTGAATAATGTTTTTTAATGGTCTAATCTCTTTAGCAATGGGATGATTATTTATGTCATAGTTCTATATTAACTTCTTGTTGTCGTTAATCCTATAAAAATTATTTTACCATCAATTTTTTTAAAAAATGTTGGTTTTATAGAGCAAAATTTTCATATCACTGCCATTTTGTTGACACAGTTTGAGCCAAAACAAAATTGAGTTAAAATATCTGATATCTTCACCAAAGTATTTTGAAAACATCTCATTTTGTAAATTGAAAACTATAGCCATTGTTTCAGTTTTAGTTTATTTTATATTAAGCATCATCTTTTGATACTTAAGTTATATATATATATATATGACAAATTATCCCTCTCGTGAAGCATAGAATATAGTATAGTGAAACAAAATAAATTTCATCGAACAATGTGTGGAGTCTTAAATAAAAAGTTTCCTTAATGTCCAGCCATTGTTTATGTTGGTTGTGTTGTAAGCTTAGTTTATGGAAAATCAATATTTATTGAAATTCGCTGCTTCCCTTCTGGCAAACCGCAAAAGGATTGGTGCCAACTTGTTCACAGCTTAGTGGAGACTAGTTGCGGCTGGACTTCTCCCAACGAGACCAACACCACCCAGGTGATGAAGCCTACATCATCGTCCTCTTCAATTATATACTCCCTTTTCTGTTTGTGTCTTAATTGCCTTTATTTACTCTGTCATTCTCCATATTAATCTTTGTCCCTGTTGGACACATCATTTCATTGGAGAAAATTGTTGTATGTTTTGCTTGTGTGTTGGAATATATGCAGTTGGCCTTGTGTCATGATTAATATTTTATTTTTATTTAAAACTTGATTATATTTGTAGTAAGGAAAGTTTTTTCTAAATTTTGTTTGACAAATATGGATGTCTTTCCTTGCACACAAGTATACATACAAATTTTTTTATTATGCATGTTTATATTTAATATTATCTTTTCTCTTTTCTCTGCAGTAATGTGCTGGGAAGAGTGATGGCGATTTTTTACACATATTTGTCTTTATCAAGAATTAATCTTTACAATATATTTGTCAAGATGACGCATGTCATTTCAGATTTTTGCACCTAGAAATTTTTATATAGACCATAATGAAAGCTTATGCATCTGAAATAATTTTTCCACTATTATTATTAATTCTGTATTGGCTTTAATTTAATTTAAATTGCATGAATCAGTATTTTAATTCATTCTCATACAATATGTTTCTTGGTATTCTCTATTATAATATATTCCTCAGTATTAAAATTAGCTGGAGAGGGCAAATAGCTTTGTCAAACAATTTGTACATTTTCAAGTGTAAAATTTTTAATGTGCCATGCTTAATACATAAATGTCTGTATTGTAGTATGAGTTTATGCGGTGGAATGAAGCAGCGAGTTCTTGTGAATGATTAAAGTCAGTTTAATTTTGATTTGGATGGATGTATATATTCTAATGAGAGCTAAGTTAATTTTTTATATTATCTTATGTTTAAGTTGTATATGTGTACTTTTAAATAATATTTGATGTTTATCTTTCTTTTTATAGATTTTCCATTTTTTCTCATGAGTATTTAAAAATTTTCTTATTTTGTAGAATATTTTTATTGTTATTTCATAAAAATTCCCCTTTATTCAGAGCATTTAAAATATTTAGCATTCTTTTCATCTATTGCAGATGGATAATCCTGCGTCTACCAGCATAGAATTCATAGGCTCTCAGAGTAACAGTATGAATTATTCACAAGTAAGTTATTGAATTAATACATCCCTTTTTATTGGTAAACAAATTTGTTGGCTTTAATAAATTCCAAGTGTATTTTAATTGGACACTCAAGTGAAATATCTATTTTTATTTGTTTTCTGGTAACTTTATTAAGTCCTAAATAATCTTTCTTATAGACATCTTTTTATGCCTGTCAGCAACCAAACTTTCGTGATTCTTATGATAAAATTTCAGTGATTCAGTTGGCTCTTTTCTGAAATGATTTTTATTTGATTCTATTCACATTTTTGGATAATTTATTCGCGATGTAAATGCACCTATTTAAATGCATAGGAAAAAGCTGATAGGAGTCAATTATGATTCTCATCAAAATAAAGCATTATAATTTCCACCAGATCAAACTAAGCTAAGATAATAAAAGTGTAATGCCTTTATTGGTAAAATATAAAAAATTCATTTGCCTCATGGGACATTTTTAAGCACATTTCATTTTCAGCATAAGCGTCTATTAGCTTTGGTCCATCTTTTCGTCTGTATACATGTTTGTTCTCAACTTCTACAAAATATTTTTTTTAACTTGATATTTAGTACTTACGGCTTAGGACAACAAGAAAATGGCATAAGTGGTTCACATAACCCAATCAGGAGTGCCACTTTACTGGAAACAAAATGAACTTTTCTGAATATCTTGTATTGAAAAAGTCTTCAAATAAAATTTGTAGAACTAGTTAACTAGAATATTTTTTGGTACATTTTTAATAGCCTTTGTCAAGAAAATCCAATGAGAAAGGTCTAATTCATTTAAATGCCGTCAACATATACAATCTTTATAATAACTGAAGTAAATAAGATATGCTATAATTACAAAAATATAATACTTTACTACCATTGTGTGTGCATGCAGAATTTTGCAAGCAGGAGGAAATGGATTATCTATGACGAAGAAAAGAACTTAAGCGTAAATATTACAACTACATACTTCAAGTGAGGTTCATAATTGGATTGTGGTGTTCTGCTGTTTTATGGAGTGAGTTTGTTTGTAGTACAAGTATCCCTCTCCGTTCGTGGAGGTTATGTTTCTGGAGAACCCATGAACTGCAAAACAGCAAATGGCAAATCCATACTGGAGAGAATAGTGTTCAGTTTCCACATCCACAAAAATGGACTCGTGTGATTTTTTTACTTTCTTTATGGTCATAGGACACAGAAACAAATAGAGAACTTAAAAAATTATAAAGATAAGGAAGTGGATGAGCATGGAAATAGAAGAAAACTAAGAAAAGAGAAAAAAGTTAATTAACTTATCATGAATTATTAAGCAGGTATGTTGAAGATGAGTTGTTTCAGAAGGGTATTAGTTGGAGATGGTAAAAGAGGAGGAACTTGGCTTCAGTACTACTGTGATCTGATATTGTCTCCCTTTTGTTTTTCATTTTCTTCTTGAAATGTATGCTCCTTTCCATCAATGGATCAGTCTTAGGCTCCATTAGTTTTTCTTTCAACGTGTTAGCCATCTTCAAGATTCCCACTAGTACTTTCACTGTAAACTGCTGTTTCTTAGGATCTACATCTTTATCGCTCTCACTTTGATTGTGCAAGTTCTACAAGTTCCTCATCAATAAATTCAACTTGCTGAAAGTTGAGTAAATTTTACACTTTATCTCATTTTAGTTCCTCAAAGCCATCCTCACCAATATTTTTAATAATTTCGATGATCCTGTCAACTTCCCTGCAAATGTTGGAGCAGCCTTTGGAATGAACAACTTTGTGCCAAAGTTTTCCATAACCTCATCTAAATATTCTCTTATGATACCAATGGCTGTTGGAATGTTAAATAAATTCCAACATTCACAAATAGAAATTAAAGAATTGGTTTCCATTTGCTTTAAAATATGGTTGACGATTTGAAGGTCGCAATGACCCTTTGGTCCATAGCCTGTAAGGTTGGAGTTGAGTGTAAGGTTATCCAGTGTGTCTTTGTGAGACTGGTCGCTATGACTGATATTTCTCACACTCTTTTTTATTGCCACTGCCAGGCACTTCAGATGTTGCATAAAGCAGAGGCTGACTGTATATGGAAAGAATATCTTTCGTCGACCTTACTGTCTTACTCCAATTATTGTTGTAGATTTTAAAGTCCTAGAAAGATCTCCTATTCAGGATTTGAATGCAAAATAGCAAAAATGGTTATGAAAAAAAAACAAAACTAGTAACTAGTAAAATCACTGACAGACCGTGAATAAGCAAGACTGCGAATGGTTAGGGATACCTGTATATTGTTTAGTTTCAATTACTTTACACAGGAAACATGCCTATTGTATTGTTTTCTATTATTGAAAAATTGACATGATCATTGAAGTGCTTATAGGATATTAAAATATATCAAATGTAAATGCAAAATACTAGTTAAAACAGTTAATACTTTATTACAACATGTATATATTAATTCAAATTTGTGGGATATAAATCGAGGTAGGAAAATTTAATATGGCGTGTTTTCTGTTTTCTTTCAAAAGAACCAAACTTCAGTATGACTGAAAGCATTGAATTTATTTTTATAACAGATTAAAGCAACTTCCAAAAAAGTACATTATTTTTAAAAGGCAGTATTATGTCATCTAATCCATAATTGCAGCAAGCTGTAGATGATCCTCATCTCCCACAGACCTACTTCCTGCCATGCTTCATTTTTGTTTTACTTTTCAAGTACTTCTCAGTTTGCATAATTTTTAAAACTTAAGTATTTCAAGTTGAGAACTTAATTATTTTTCCAGTGTTCTTTGGGAACATCCATCCTGAAATTTGCTTTTTTGATTATGCTTAATTGATTAATTCTCAAGTGTGTCCGTCTGTCCCCCCTGTATCTCAAAAGCCGTTTGTCGTAGAGATATGCAGTAAACTGCGTTTTGTTTCTACAAACTAGGAGGCCCTAGAAAAATATTTTCATTTTCATAAAGTCCTGTGTTCAAATCCAGGAGACAATTATATTTTCCCATAAGTTTACATGGGATTTTTGATTTTCAGAGTACAAGGTTTTTTCATTCATTCAGCAAAATGTGTAAATATAGACCGATTTTCTTCGTTTTTGCTTTATTTGATGGATAAATCTTATTCTTGTGATATTTACATCTTATGCGGTCGAAGTTTCAGAAATACACATTCTTTTTAGAAATTTTGCGGATTTTTTGTACAAGGAGACTTTCATTGTTGCCTCAGATTCATTTAATGCCAATTAAACCTTCAAATAGACAAAAGAAAAGTATTATTCACTTCGAACTGTTGTTTGAGTATTGAAATTAATGAAGCATAGCAATGTCAATATTTAAGGATAATTATTCTGTTGACTGCATATGGGAAGCATTTTTAATGATTTAATCGAAGCAATTGAATCTTCATTTCATCATTTGAATGCTGGAATCTTACCTTTTTGTAAGTAGAACCATCATATTACACATTTGTAATGGTTATTAATGCAAATAGGCTCATGCATAAATTAATTAATTAGATGAGAATAGGGATACATTTTATAGTCTGTTCACTAGCTGGAGTCTCTTGGCCTACTTAGAGCAAGTAGCCAATCACGAATGTTTCCCCTTCCATCGCCCCTCTCAACTTTCGTGCGGGAGAGCATATACAGGTGCACGTTGCCAGCTCTTGCGGATTTTCGCCTTTATTTGATATACTACCCAATTTCTAAATAAAATACTTCCCATCCTTCTTTTTAATCTGGGCTTTGGACGGCGGTGGAAATGACAACGCAGGCTGATTTGAACTCCTCGAGAGCAGGAGTGAGACTGGGTTCCTCCCCACTACCTTCCCAAACAAACCCTCTCCTATTGGCTGCTGCTAACTGGCATCTTCAAGGCCAAGAGACTTTAGCTAGTGAACCGACTATAACACATTATATGATTATCTTCTCCTAATTGATAATTTAAATAAACGGTTGCATTGACGTCGCCTTTATAGTAGGTCCTGTAAGAAGTTAAAAGCAGTCATTTATAGACACTTGAAGGAAAGCGACTGTTTGTGAGTTCATCTATAAGGGTGCAATGATAATCATCGGAAATAAGGTAAAGTAGATTTTAAAAATTTTCCCATTTGAATATACTGTGATATTAAACTAGCTTTGAGTAACTCTGTGACATTGTGATCACGTAATTGCTCTATTATATTGCTGTAAAATCGCAGAACATTAAAAAATGCCAAGTTGTAGGCCAGTGAAAAGGAGAGCTATTAGCCCAGCTACAGCAGCCAGAGAAAGGAAGAGGAGAGAGAAATCAAACGAAGAGTATAGTAGGAAAGAGAGAGAAAGAGATGCAGAAGCTCATAGGATTGTCCATGAAGATAAGAAGTGGAGAACACAGGAAAGACAGAGGAATTCGGAAGCATGCAAGATTTACCGTGAAGATGAGGAGCGGAGAAGGCAAGAAAGAGAAGAGGGATGCGGCCACTCAAAGATTTGTCCATGAAGGCAAGAAAGAGTGAGGAATGTGGAGGCACACAGGATTGCCCATGAAGATGAGGAGAGGATAGTAAAAGAAAGACAAAGAAATAGGGAAACACTTCAAATGAATAAGGAACAAAGAAGATCTAACCTAGGGCTGAACTATTTAGATTTTTTGCAAGCGTAGCAGCAACGGG
This sequence comes from Uropetala carovei, assembly GCA_036926305.1. Taxonomy (NCBI): domain Eukaryota; kingdom Metazoa; phylum Arthropoda; class Insecta; order Odonata; family Petaluridae; genus Uropetala; species Uropetala carovei. The sequence goes on along the minus strand of JAXCHB010000152.1, from coordinate 2,392,520 downwards.
CTGCTATTATACAGTAAAACCTCAATTTTACGCTATTGAAGGGACCACCTAAAATAAATGTAAAATTGAGGAAGTGTAAAATTGGGGAAATGAAAATTATGTAACAAAGTAAAATGTGGGTTGCTGTATATCATGACTTTGGCAAGCTATCTAAAATACATGTTTCAACACAATAACAATGAAAATGCAAATAAACTAACCTACATAACATTTTATTTCTTTAACCAGTCAAACAGTTCAATATATGTTCCAACATGTGCATCAACTTGAGCTAAAATATAAATTTTATCACTTATCGTAAATACTTTCCATTTTTCTTTATTATCAATATTTCAGGCCAAAATATTAATCAATGGATTGCCACGTTTATAAACAACACCAAGCATCTTGTAGATGCTATTGATTTCCTACTAAAATGTCTGTGATTGACCAATACATAAACGGATTACCATATTTACTTGTGTACCCCATGTACCATTTTATCCCAAAACGCCTGTGAAAAAAAGCACGTGCGAGTCTTACACGAGGATTTATGAACAGGTTATATAAATTGTATCGATAGTAAATTCTCTGTAATATGCTTGCGTCTACGTTTATATTCGTAAAAGATGTCAAATTCTACTAAGCATACGCGTATTTATACGAGGGGTTTGCTGACTGCAGAATAGGTAGTTGCAAGTTTGGTCTTTTTCCCTCTTCCACTTTAAGGAATTCGGAGTGGTGAAATTTTGTTCCGAATGACAGATTTCATCGTTCGAAAGGAAGACGGAAATTCTCATCTCAAGTGTTTGGAGTTGTTTGTACCTTCCAATATTTACACATGAGGCGCTATGTGATAAAACTCCCTATCCTCATAGGAAAGTTGCCGTTCATAGATGAAGCTCCGTATTGGTTCATAATATTACTTCAAAAACAGTTAAGGGGTTAACAAATGAGGACTATCAAGGAGTAGATTTCTGCTAGTGTCAGCATAATGCGATCACCCAATAAATTGCATCACATAGGAGGGAGAAGATGCTTTTCTTGAGCTTATCTTGTTTCAGGGACTGGGAATCAGTGGAAAAAAAATTTTTTCTGGCTCAAATTAATTTTTTTCCAAACTGGCCCAAAAATAAGGGTGCACGGGTTACACGAGTAAATATGGTATATACATTGTCTAGCGTCATGTTGATATCAGCTTCCTAATAAAACAAATGACTGAAGCTACCCAAGTGTACAGTGGTGAGCATGAAGTGTGTTCGTGTCTTTGATTGGCCAATAAATAAATGGATTAACACGTGAGGTTGCAAACCTTTCATATGTAAAGATATGCCTATTTAAACATGAGTTTGGCAAAGTTACGACTAAAACTATTGAATAAAACCTATTTTTACCTTTGAATACGAGTGGAATGCCACCATTGTTTCTTTGCATTTTCCAAAATAAAAAATTGTAAATGTAAAATCGGGTGAATTTTCATTGTCAGAACTCAAAAAATAATGTTCAAATTCAGGGGAAATGTAAAATAGATTAAACAAAATTGGTTAACATTTTTCATTGTTCTTATGAGTATTTGGCTGGGACCAAGCAAAAAATCCGTAAAATCGGAAAAAATGTGAAATCCAAGAGTCCAAAATCGAAGTTGCCTGTATGTGTGTATTTTGCCAGCCTTGGTAGAGGGGTGGTTAGCGTGTCCAGCTCCTAATGCTAGGGCCACAGGTTCGAATCCTGCAGAGGGCATGGTTGTGTATGTTTGTCCTTGTTATTGTTGTTATGCTCATTGTAAAGGCCATAAAGTGCTGTTTATGAGCTTGTGGAAATATATAAATAAAAATAAACAAATAGTTAATTTTTGTTGAATTGTCTTTTTTCTAAATTTATCTTTACCCCAGAGACTGGACCCAGAACATTTGCATTAGAATTACATTTTATAGGTCTGGCTTTCAGCATTGAGAAATTTCAAATTGACAAAATCGCAGAATTTGGATGAATAGTTAACAAAAAGTCATGTAAGATCTATATTATAATTGGCATAGGATTCTTGTTTTTTTGTCTACACGCTTTTGCAGCCACTCTCTAGACGTGGTTTAAGATAATTTCTGAGTAAGTTCGAGTTTGAAATTTGACAGGAATCATGCATTAAAAGGCAATGACGAAAAAAATCCCGAAAAAGTCCCGGGTTCAACTCCAGGAGATAATTTTTGTTTCCTGTAAGATAACTCGTAAAATGCAATCTTTCAGCATTCAAGCTTTCACACTTTTGCCAATTAAAATTAGAAAAAATTGATCTACAATCACTGTATGTGGACTTTTATAAAGAAGAATGTACAAGGTTTCTTATTCTTATTGTCGATTTTCATCTTCCATTTGAAATTACTCATAGTTCACGAATATGTGACAAATTTTGACCAAATTTGCACTTTTATCGATAAGTTTTTTAGAGAACGAATATCATTGTTGGACTGGGGATTCCTATTACTGCCTCAATACTCATACGTCATATGATAGAAATATGAAGCATTTACTTAGATGTGTTGAGCGAGAGGGAGGGAGGCAGAGGGAGTGAGAAAGAGTGAGAGGGAGGGGAGGGACATAGTAGAAGGGGAGGGGAGGAGGGACAGAGGAGTATGAGAATATCATTTTCTTTCCCTTCATATTGACTGGCATTTATGCTAAGTACTTAGGTATTGTAGATATGAAATGTAAATAATATTCAATAAAGTTTCAAGCTTCTCTGTGTTTACCATAAAAAATGTTGGCAACATTTCAAGTTTCTCTAGTCCTGTAATAAATCAAATATAAAGCCGTGAGTTTTTCTTGTATCTTTTCATTTTTTAATTTAATATTCAAGCATTGCAGTACTTTGATTGTAGTCATTGTTTGTAGTTATTTTGCACTTAGCTTTTATAAATATGTAACTTCATTGTAATTTTGAACTATTTGCCACCTCTTTATCTCCTAGACAAGTCCCAGCATAAGTGTGGTGGGGAGTCCTGACGATGGTGGGGGTGGAATGGTGGATGGAGTTGGTCTGGCTTGTCTCGGTTTGGATATGGGCTTAGGATTAAGTTGTGGCAATACCATTGGACGTGTTTCACATCAGGATATATCCAACAATGGTGGTATGGGTCAGGCAACAGATGGAGGCTATTACAGCAGGAGACAGTCTCCTTCCTCACCTTCCTCTGTGACAGTAGATCCCTCCCGCCAATCCCAGCAGCATCATCAACACCACCATCATACCCATCACCACCCCCATCACCAGCAACAACATCAGAACCATCAGCAACTTCAGTTTGGTGTGGGGATGAGACAGTTGCCTTCTATACTGTCACAGCCTCCACCGCAGCCTTTGGATCCAATTGGAGGGGGAGGAGGTGGCGGAGGGGGAGGAAATATTAATGAAAGTGGACATCATACAGCACCACAGACTCCAAATACCCCTACCAGTATTCCAGATATAATCCTTACAGGTATGATAATTTGAATAGATTTAGCTAATGCTTTTTATTCTAAAAAAATCTTTTTCTTGTTTTGAATGATTTTTGCCACATTTTCTCAATAATGAGGTCAACAATGATCCTTATAAGGTTTTTTAGCAGAGAATAATGAAAACTGAATATTCCTGGAATTAAATGATCACATGAAATATTTCCATGGATGGTCAAATAAGATTCTGTAAAACCCCAGCTTAAGCATATTACACATTGGTTTTTATAACTATCGGAAAACTTTATACTCGTTTTTGGTGGTGACAATGAAATTGGAATGCCTTGTAACAAAAAGTATTCTTAAATTATTAGGATAACTTTAAAGATGGGTTGATTAATAGCAACTAACCACCTTGGAAGCTACATCTTTTAACGTGTCAAGAGTGATTTAAATACAGCTGAATTTGAATATTTTGCTGCTTGTATTTATTTATATAATTAATTTCTCAGAAATCTGGAATATTAAAGTATATTGGTTAGTTGTATATTAATTTTATTTATGGTATTAACATTTCTTTTTAAGCATTTTGTTTCATAATATTTAGTCTGGAATTTTGGATAATGTGTAGGGTGGGATGCAGGAAATCGGTGTTTACAGGAAGTTGTTACCTTTCTCATACTCTTCTTTAAGTTAACAATATTTAATTTCTCTTATCATTTTAATAGGGAGTTCTTTTGGGAAGCTGTATCCCACAAATCTAAACCAACATTCCATTAACATAACTAAAATATCTTTTATTGTATGCAATAATTTGGCTGATTAAGGAAACTTGTGAGGTTTTCATGTGGCATATGCTGTCGAATACATTTGAGGGTCTAAACATGCATATTCCAATTGCTTGAAAGATGTTGGAACTTCTTTATTATTCAACATATTCTGACCACTTTTGAAGTTTGTATTAACCAAAGATGCCATTGCAATAGATGTTGTTATCGTCAGTGTTCGTTGTTATCAGTTGTTTAGTATAATTTACTGAAGAATTCCAAAACAACATGTAGTTTTAAAGCATGTCATTTTTTCTTCATAATATCCTTCGATCAAATTTTATCTGATTTATTAGTCAGCTGAATGCAAGAAATTGATTAAAAAGTGACCACTCACATACTCAGGAAAAATTGTATAAGTAACTTTTTGACAATATTTTATGTTTCAAGAACAAGCACTTGAAAAAGTACTTGTCTCAGGTATCTCTAATAGCCATAACAACTTTATTTAAAGCCAGATATATATTTTGGCTACAAAGCAACCATCTACAGTGGTAATTCGCCAAAAGTAAATTCTTTTAGAAAGTAATTCATCGAAAGTAGATTCTTTTAGAATCTACTTTTGATGAATTACCACTGAAGATGTACAGTATCTGCCCAAATACAAGCCGATGTTTTTTGTCAAAATCTATCATGAAAAAATCACCCCTCCGCTTAAATGCAAGTCTGAGGAAAATTTGGGTTATGGTTAAATCTCGTAGTCACCCATAGATGGCAGCACGTCTCTCATTTCCATCACGTTCAAATGATAGTACTATATTTTTCGTAAAGTAAATATTTGACCTACGATGAATATTAATGAATAAATAATAAATGCTAGAATATTGATTTTAGCGCTACTTGTGCTTTGTTACCATTTAAGGCTGGGTTTTTCACATTATTTGAGTGATCACATTATTTGCATGTTTTGACTGTGCAGACGATAACGCAAAATGCGTTGATGGCTTTGGATGCTCAACTGTTTGAATTTCGATAAAACTTTACATGGAACATGTATAATTATAAAAATGCAATTTCTTACGGCTATGTAAATGCTAATTTCATTGGAAATAGACTTGGATGAAAAATTATCTTTGTGCGATTGCTATTACTATATTTGACCTTTTGTGAAATTGAATGAAATTATTGTCACTGAATGTGGAACATTATTCAACAACTCAAAATTATTAATTGGAGTAATATTTCAAAATGCCAACAACTAAACCATTTCCCCCTCATTTCTTTGATCTTGAATAATGTATTCTAAGTTGTGCATGAATGCCTGGCACACTTCAGCATAAAATCTACGAAATTTATGTTTTTGCCAAAAAATTGTGGAAATTTTTGGAGGGGTCGGCTTCTATTCGGGCAGATAGGGTAGTAGCCGAAATGCACATCTGGTTTCTTATAACCATGTTGTGGCTATTGGAGATGCCTGAGACAAGTACTATTTAAGTGCTTGTTCATGAATTTTATCAGCCCTAAGACAGGTCTGATAATTTTCTGTCGAACTAAATATTGTGTGGTGCGGGCACACCAAACTAGGAGTCCACTAGTTATATGGCATGAGTATTTGGGTTGCAGTCCCCAGTTACAGTTTGTGCAAATGCTCCTATTCAGTTCCTAGTTTTAGTTTAATGACAAATGTCCAAATGCAAAGAACTGTTGTAATTTTTTAAATCAAAATGTCAAAGAAAAAAGTGCAAGAAAAATAAAACTTATAAGTGAATGTGAGACTTTACTATAGTGCAGTGATTGACAAGTTGCTCTAAGATTCTTATTTACAGTATCTTTTATATAAACTTAAATAAAATGCAGTTTTTATTGTTAGTTTCATTGCAAATGAAAACCCAGAGTAGGATAGGATGACATTTGCTGGTGCTGAAATTAATGTTTTTGCTTTCAACATGGTCTGTTCTAATTAGGTTTTGTTACACTATGCTACATTGTAGTGCATGAAGTATGTATCAGGTTTTTAAACCCCAGCTTTCCATTGTGATAGGATAAAATTACATCCCCAGGCTTCAAAACGAATGTCATCTACTTTTAAGACATAAAATTGATTTACACGAAGTTATTCCATACTACTCAAATATTAGATGACTCAAAAATTTTCAGGTGCTAAAATCGGAAAAATACCTCATCTTGTATTCGGGTAAATACAGTAGAGTGGTAGTTAGCTTACGTGAGTGAAATTTTTTAATATTGTTATACCTTCATTATATTATTGTTATATTGTTCTCCTGTTTATTGTTATATTGTAATTTTTATAAATAATCATGTGTTATTACACAGACATCACCCAGAAAAGTATTAGTATGAAGAAGTATTCAGGGGATCTTAAAACGTGTTTCTGTTGAAATCTTGAATTCTATTGTTTTGCAGAAACAATAATTTCTCTATACTGCATATCGCAAAAGTAAAAATATTAATAAAAATGTATCAAAAATCTTAGGTTCATAAGAAAATCACTTAAAAGTATATTTTGATGCATAGAAAACTAACGAATAGCTGTCACTCTCTTTAGCCTGATGTTTGCATTTATTTACCCATAACAGTAATACCCCAATTTACATCAAGGATGTGTTCCTGAAAATCACGGCGTAAATCACATCAACGTAAATCAAAACCGTTTTTCCCATAAGAATCAATGTTGTAAGGGGATGATGCATCAAGACATCAGAAGTTTTACCTTGAATATTACTTACCGTATTTACTCGTGTATCCCACGCACCATTTTCCTGAAACACCAGTGAAAAAAGGGAGTTGGTGTCTTACAGGTGGATTTCTGAACAGGTTATATAAATTGTGAGTATTGATAGTAAATTTTCTGCAATATGCTTGTATCTATGTTGATATTCGCAAAAGACATCGAATTCTACGAAGTATTCGTTTAGGTTACGCTTGTGCTGAAGGCATAAACTCGCAAAAGTAGGCAGAAAGAATATGCCAACTAACTGATAACTATAGTTCAATGACTACTGAGGGTTTGCCAGCTGGACAATAGGTAGGCACAAGTTTGGTCCTTTTCCCTCATCAACGTCAAGGAATTCAGAGTGGTAAAATTTTGTTGCAAATGAAAGATTTCATCATTTGAAAGGAAGATGAAAATTCATATCTCAAGTGTTTGGAGTTGTTTATTCCTTACCTTCCAATATTTACTCATGAGATGATATGCGAAAAACTCCCCATCCACGTAGGGAAGTTACCGTTCATAGATGATCAAATAGTACCTGAAGCTCTGCATCCGTGCTTAATATTACATCAAAAACAGTGAAGTGGGGATGAAGTTGCATAATATATCAACAAAAACAGTTAAGGGGTTAATAAAAGGGGACTATCGATGAGGAGGTTTCTTCTAGTATCGGCATAAAGAGATCATCCAATAAATTACATCACATAGGAATCCGAACCAAATTCTAAAATTCCATCTTTACTCTTATCTTTTGTAATTTATGAGTGAATATAATTGTTTTTGTCGTAATACTTTTAAAATGTATATTAATTAAGTGTTGCAATTCATTAAAAGATGGAAACGGAAAAATCTGATGATTTTCTGACTTTCCTATTTTCCAAAAAATATGAGATAACAACGTATCTTCGAAACAAACCAACGTAAATTGGTACACAGGTACGACGTAACTTCAAATTAACGTAAATAGGGGCAACGTAGATTGGGGTATTACTATATAAAAAAATTGGGTGATTTTCTATCAAATACAATATGGTTGGGCATAATTATTATATTATATTATTGTTAAAATAATTCAAGATGTACATCTTAGCTAAGCAATAATTCAAGATAGCAACTTAAATATAAATCCATGGTTCATTGTCAACAATTGATGAACCTTACAAAATAAATAAATCATAAATGATAGGTAGGAAAGAATGAAGTCTTATTTGATAATTAATATATACTTAATTATCAGATTAGACTGCATTCTATTATAATTCCAGCAGTGATTCCCTTCTTTTTATAAACTTTTATCTACTATGATTTACTCTACTGCTAATAACATTTTCTAATATAAATTATTTTTCAGCTTCAATTTTAAATCATTAATTGAGCAATGTCGTAAAAAGGTTTTAGACAAAACCAAAATACAAAAATAATCTAATTCTCCGTCATTTACATTTTACTTCTTTAAATTCAGATAAAAATATTTTGTATTTGCTTCCATTTGTATCAAAGGTAGGAAATACACTCCTGCAGTCAAATCTGTGCTGCTAAAACTGATTGAGATCGGACTGACCACTGTTGACTTATTTCCATTACTCACGGTAATAATTAAACAGATATAACTCCTTTCTTTATAAATTGAATTGTTGTTTTGCATACGGTGTGTTCCAAAAGTAACACAATAGTTTTAATTTTGATTTAAATACAGTTTGGTAGATAATTTTATATTCAGATTGATCACCTTCCTACATTTGATTAAAATACAATGAGTAGATGCAGCACTATCTTGTTCAAGTTCAGCAGTCACAAAATGTTGGAACTTCTTATTTTTATGGAATGACCCTGATCAAGTTTAATCATTAATAGATCCAACTTTTTCAAAATTTTGCAATAGCCTTATATGTAATTCTAATGCTGGGAGATCTTGATTCTGAAATTTTTGCTACTTCATGATCATTTTCCATTGAGTAGGTAAAAGGTTATCAAATTTTAAGCAAATGTACTTGATAATTTCAACCCTCTTGAAAATTGAATATGTTAACTTGACAGATGGAAGGGCATATGAATTCTGTGAAAAAAGAATAAAAGAGCTATCAAGCATTTCTAAATAACTTTTTTATAATATGTGATGTATTACATATTTTGTTTGTATTTTTAGGCGCATTTCGCTTACAGCGTGAGCGCCTATTCTCGTCGGTCTGTCCGTCCGTCCGTATGTTCGTTCTCGGCTTCTACCAAATGGATTTTTATGAAATTTGATATTAAAAACTTTCAATCAAATATAATAAGAAAATCGCAAAAATGAATCACGTATGCCAATCAGGGGTACCACTTTACTGGTTACAAAAAATTAAATTTTCGTCATATCTTGTAAAGTATTGCTCATATCAAAATATTTTTCAAATAAAAGTTGTAGAACTGATAAAATAGAGTAGTTCCTTTCCTATACATTTTTATCGTAGAAGTAGCAGTTATCGAGAAAATCAAACAAGAAAGTCTTATATCGAGTTGAACTTAGAAAATTTCTTGATTGGTTACTTCATTGTTGCTAACATAAACAATCTCCCAAACAAACGTTTAATTTCCTTACGTGTGCATGTAATATTATTAAATAGGAAGAAAATGGTTTATTTATGATGAAGAAAAGAACTTTAAAACGCTATTTCCCTTACGTACAGGTATACTCGTGTAATTTCTTTCTAATACTCCATTGCACAAAACGCGCCCATTTGTGATACGTTGTACACTTTCCTAACTTGTTGTTAATTACTATAGTAATATTTCAAAACACTGTATTTTCTCATATACCAGCTGCACTTTTATAAAAATTTAATATTTACAAAATAAATATGCGGTTTATGTGATAGCAGAAAATTTTGGAAAAATCTAAAGCAGGAGATAATTCAATTTAGCTATGGCATTGCCAAATGGCTCTCAAAATTTAGTATACAGTATATGGCAAATAAAAACATTGCAAAATTATTGCCACAGATAAGAAAGGGAAAGAAATATTTTATTATTATTCTTATTGTTGACGCAGCTATAAAAATTTAAGTTTTGGCCTGCGATTGCAGTGGTTCAACAAGAAAGATGCCGTAGTTGGTCAGATATGAAGACGGCATCATAGTTTGGTCACATATTCTGACAGTACTGTTGGGATAAACATCACAATGGTATTAATTTCTGTTTGAAGTTATTTTGATTTATTTTCTTTCTGTAGTTTCTCTTTTTATTATGTTGGGAAGGTGGTCTGCTCATAAAAACAGCCATATCAGCCCTCAAAATACCTGCCACATGTGAAATCATAAAATAAAGCCAATATTATATATCACATATTCTTGTACTAACCCTTTAGATTCACATCTTGCATTTTCTATGTGCTGTATGTTAAGGTAAAACTGTGCATTCTGAGATTTTTATCTGCATATCTCTTTTGGCAGTATTGTCCTCTTTATCTGGCAGTGTGAATATATTCCTAATCAGTCTTGTTTAATACACCAAAATACTTTTTTATTATAAATAATATCATTTATAAATATTCATTTATAGTCAGTGGTATTTATCTGTGATTTTTAATTTATGGAATGTTTTAAACTTAATTTTTTTATGTTTCTTATTTCATTTGTGTTCACTAGATCAGTATTCCTATTCTTGAAACTGCCTTATTAAAACATGGAGTGCGACTTATGCTCAGAAACTTTTTTGCCAGTTTTAGCCATGAAAAACAAGGATACAGATGATATTCAGGTGTGGCTTACATGTGGGTAAATAATGTAAATCAAAATGCATGTATGTACCCATTGTATGGCATTTTTATGTACAAATTTTTTAACTTTTGCAATTATCTGTATTTTCGGTTATCCAAACCACCCTTAGTCCTAATAACCTCAGATACTTAGAAATTTGCTGCACACCACTCCCCTGTCATCTGCGAGGGATGCGCTCTGCGAAAACTGGGTCCTATATTTACATAATAATTGCAGGTATAGGTTACAAACCTCTATGGACCATACAAAAGAAATAATTTTATAATTTTTTTAGTAATACAACCAAACACTACATCTGTAATTAATTGCTAATTACTGTCTGGAAAACAATACTTAGGTTTGTTACCAAGTATCAGTCAGTGTTGTTTTTAGTCCATTTTTATGAAAGAAATTGTATTATATAGGACAAATTACTATAGGCGGCGTATTTGACTACAGAGAACATTTTTTTAATATCATAGCATGTCTGAGTACTTTTGCTATAACCTATGTGTTCGAGAGCTTCACTGATATGCGAGACCTCGCTTGCTGATACTGGGTAATAGGATATACAACACAACTCGCGTATATGTGAAACCGTAGATATGGAAATTGCAGATACCAGGGGAGTTAGTGTATTATGAAAGTTACTTGTGGTAAGTATACTGGTTTCAATTTTGATAGATATTTTATCCTCAAATTTTGGTGTTGGTTTTATACTTTCTAATATAGTAAACTCTGTGTCTCATCAAATAATAATTTAGATTAAATATTCATAAGAAAATTAATTATTTACTTAATTTATTTTTTACCACAAGACTTCTCATCAGGTGCTGGTGATGATATATCAGCACGGACAGAGTTAACCAAGGACCTCAATAGAGTATTGGCAGCTGCTGGTGCAGGTGCCTTTGACTCTTCCAATGTGATTGGTAGTGAGGTCAGTAGTGAAACACAAGGAATAATGGGGGAGGACGATCTCTCCCATTACTCATTGGATGATGAGGATGCCTTTCGACAAGGTTTAGTACCTATTGATTTAGATGGCCTGCATATGCTCACCGATCCTGACATGAACTCTATTACTGATCCTGCGACTGAAGATCATTTTCGTCATGATCGGCTGTAGTTTATGAAGAGTAGTGAATTTTAATGAATAATGAGGCAAGAATGTGCTAATTATGCCACTGCCTGGAGGGCAGGCCAGAGTTATGGGTGAGTTTCAAGGTTTATTGTTTTTAGACTATATAAATTTATAATCATTGCTTATCTCAGTTGTTTTTTTTAAATAAATGTAGAACTTGAGGTAAGATTACTTTGGTGTATGAAAATAATAAGAGATGGCTTAACTTTGTGAAATCGATTTATTCTAAAACAGAAAAAGAAAATACACTAACAGTTTTACTTTAACAGAAACAATTTGTTGACAACACTGATTTATTGCACTACAACATCATCATACATTCATAACCTTGTAGTGCAATGAAACCTTGGTCACAATTACTGTAATTTTCCGACTATAATATGTATTTTTTCATGAAAAATTGACAAAAAGTTAGGGTGCATATTATACATGGTAACAAACGCTTACAACTTTTTTCAGAAAAGAAATAATTTATATTTTTGGACATATTTTTACCAATAAATTGTACATTTCAATGCATTTAGATAACATTCCTTTAAATATCGTTTTTCAAAACAAAAATAAGAATAATTATTTATTTACTTTTAGAGGTCCGAATCATTAAAGCTTCTGAATTCATTATCACTGCCCTCAAATAGTTCGTCAGCAATTTTGTGTTCTCTCATCGTCTACATAAATGGTATCTCCAAGAACGTCGTCTTCATCCTCACTATCCACTTCGAGGAAATCATCATCCCATATGATTTCATCTTCAGAACCATCCATGGCGTTTGTGAGGCAACACTTTTTAAAAGTAAAGTAATAAGTAATAGGTCAGGTTTCTTTTGGTTGCTAGACTGTGTAAAGGAATGTGCACCAGCATAAAGCCACTTGTTCCACTTCTGACGCATCTGCACTTTAATTGGTCGGTTGCAACTGACGTCCATCACCTGTAACTGGCTCGTCATTCCCCCGAGAATGATGGCAAGATCAGTGCAATGATCATTTAATATATCCTTAACACATGGCATGCGATGACATCTAAATGCATTGAGAACTAGCATACGATGCTAACGAACTGGGTCTTTACACCACACACTACGTAACCAATGTTTTGTAAATTCTTCATCCATCCAACCTTTTTCATTTGCGCGTATGAACACATTAGGTGGCCATATTACATTCTTTGGAAGAGTTTTTCTTTTAAATATTCTCTGCAACTTCTATCACTTTCAGTTTGAAGCTTGCAGTGTAGCTTTTCTCTTTTGGTTGACATACCAATGGTTAAACCTTTAATTTAAAATAATTTATTCCTTTGAGAAAAAAATCAATGCAGTAAGGGAGGGTCACCACTATTAATTATAATGGAATGCAAGTTGTGAGTAAGAAATATTATTTTACATACTTGTATGAAGTCAGAGTCAGAACTAGGCGTGATATTCACGTAAACTATCTCACTTGGCGGCAAGGCGAGACTGTTATTCCAACTGACCAGATTATTACACAATGTGACATTGAGACATGTTTTTATACATTATATCAGTCTTTAAAGTGAGAATTGAAACTATATAGATGTGAAGTTTTTGTAAACACACTCGCACATATCTCACTTGGCGGCAAGGCGAGAACTGTCTCGATATTGATAATAACCAAGTGAAAAATTACAGTGATCTTGTAATAAAACGTGTTGCATATTATACATGGTGATAAGACAATTTTCACATTTCACTCGGAAAAACATGGGTGTGTGTTATATAGGATGCATATTATAATTGGAAAATTACAGTAAGTTTTTAAAATTTAAGTGAAATTGTGTTTTCTTATCCTGTTTCAGAATTGCTTTATTGTAGTTTACAATTCATATGCTAAAGTCATGTAAATTAAGTTTTTCAGGTCTCATTTTCCTTTTGCACCATATGAATTTTGGAATTGTTATTCAGTCTATGATTTGAAATCAAAATATTAATTTATTTTATGATATAATGTTCTATAAACTATATTCGATTTTTTATGAAATTTGTCAGTATTTGTGTTGTAGATATTTTTATTTATTTTATACTAAATTTATCCCTCCATAGTTAAATGTTTAGATCTTATCTCTTCTTAGAGATTTGTGAATTACAGGTGATGCTCATTGTGTGCCAATTTGATTTACGCACTTTCATTATAATGCCAGTTATAAGGAAGATATAACATCCAATTTTAGCCGCCGAGCTCGTTGTTGTAGTCATCCCATGTACACTGGACAACTGGAACATTGCTAACTTTATTTATATTTTGCATAAATAATTTCTTAACCCTCTTAGTGCCACGCAAAATTCAGGGGGTAGAGCCAGAAATGCCATGGGCAATTCCTGAAGTTTGTATTATCTTAGGAAAATTATCATTGTGAAATTATTTCTTTAAAAAAATATTAATATTTTCAGAAATTGTAAAAAACTCTAATCTTAAAAAAATATAACTTTTATATCTTTTAATGATAAATTTATCAAATAAAAACTAATGTTATTGCATATCATGTTGCAACAGAAAAAGAAAAAAACGTTTATCGCCAAATATTTCCATTTGGATTTCATTATACAGCATTAAAACTTATAAATTATGAAACCTACATTGGTAAAGAATGTAATTAGCAAAAATTAGCAAGGAATACAAAAAATGATATTTATTGTAGATAAATGAGGAAGCAACTTCCTTTATACTCAGTAGTCGAAAGAAGACTAACTCTTTATTGCTGAAGGTCCCAGCAAGACAAAAGAAAAACAAAAAAGAAACGAAATACAAAAAGCAACAAATTGCAATACATCCAAAACTCAGCCTCAATTTGTTGCTATTTACACAAACAATATTTTCAATAATACAAACAAAAAATGTGTTACATACAAATAAGTTTCAATTCTGATATCAAGTGTACAAAGAGATCTCGACTTAAGCCTTTGGTCAAAATATCTGCCTTCTGATCTCTTGACAAGATATAATGCACATCAATGATTTTATCAATATACAAATGTTTTACAAAATTATATTTGACATCAATATGTTTCATACCATATAGTGATTTCAATCGCTTACATACTGTTCCTGGTTTTACCTGATATCCTGGGGGTGGTTTCATAAAAATTTCTTCACTAAGATTTCCATTTAAAAAAGCATTTTTTACATCAAGATGATTAGCAAATAAATTTTCTTGGTTAATCTCTGAAAGAAGAATGCGAGCAGTAGTCATATGTGCGACTGGGGCATAAGTTTCTTGATAATCAAAACCTTTCTTTTGGGAACAACCTTTTGCTACTAATCTTGCTTTGTAACGGTCAAGATTGTCAGTTTCATCAGTTTTTATTTTAAATACCCACTTACAGTCTATTGCCTTCCTTCCTTGAGGTAACTCAGTACAAACCCAAGTCTTATTTTCTAAAAGTGCATTCATTTCCTCTTTTACTGCCCTATACGATTCTTCTTTATCCTCCCTCCTTTCAATTTCCTCATAAGATTCTGGTACCTCCAACAGAAAGGATTCAGCATTAAGTGCAAGGACAACATAGTCATCAAGATATTTTGGAGGTACTATTTCTTTCACTTCTGCACAAACCCTGTTCCTCAATTTGTTCTACTACAAATTTTTCTCTATCTACATTTTTATCTCCGCCTAAATCCTGCTTTACCAACTGAAGTAAATTCATCATTTATACTCATCACATTCATATTTTCATCAAACTCATATATAGATGGTCTGTCATCAATCACAAATCTACGTTCATCAAACACTACATCTCTTCCCATAACAACCTTCCTTTCTTTGGGACTCCATAACCTATAACCATTTACACAATATCCCAGCATATAACATTTCTTTGTTCTAGTGTCAAATTTTCCTTTTAACTAATTCTTTTGGAATATGCCACACACCCAAAGACTTTTAATTTATTAACATTTGGTCTTTTGCCATACCACAATTCTGCTGGTACTTTATTATTCAATGCAACCGTAGGACTTCTATTTTGCAAATATGCAGCTGCCAGGACTGCTTCTGACCAAAATGATTTTTTAAGTTTACAACAAGTAGCATACATCTAGCACGTTCCACTATAGTTCTATTCATCCTTTCTGCCATGCCATTCTGTTGCGGAGTATAAGCAACTGTAAACTCAAATTGTATTCCCTGTTTTTCAAAATGATTTTTCATTTCATTTGCAATATATTCTCTACCATTATCACATCTAAACCTACTTATTCTGATACCAAATTGAGCAGTTACCATTGATTCATAGACTTTAAAATGTTTAAACACTTCTGCTTTTGATTTCAGAAGATACAGTACAACAAAATGGGTATAGTCATCAATGAATGTCAAAACAAAGCGTTTGCCATCATAAGATTCAGGTGTAACAGGACCAAACAAATCACTATGAATCAGTTCCAGTGGACGAGAGGCTCGAACTCATGTCTGATTATGAGGTAATTTAGTCTGTTTACCCTCCATACAAACAGAACACACTTTATCCAGTGTGCCATCATTTACATTAACATCTAAACCATCCACCAATCCTTTTTGCTTATTTAGCCGCTCTTTTCCAATATGACCTAACCTTAAATGCCATAACTTGGCAGTATATTCGCGATGGCAAACATTGGCACTTTCGTTATTGCAAAATAATTTTAATTCATACAATTTCACTTTCCTATAGACGATTGCTAGCACCTTATTTTCTTTCAAGATACTTCCTTTACCATCAGAAAATATAACTGTATACCCATTCATTTCTAACTTGCATACAGACAACAGATTATATTCTAATTCAGGTACGATTAATGCATTTTTTATAATTATATCATTTACCCACATTTCCTACCACAGATTTTACATAGATATCACCACTCTTAACTGCATTTAAAAAGTTTCCTGACTTAACAATCTTAATTTTTACTGCGCTATGCAATTGTTTCGCATTCAGTACAGGTACACCCTCATTAACCATATGTTCACTAGCACCTGAGTCAAGATACCACTTAATATCTTGAGCATTTCCCAGTTTACTGGTTTCATGTGAAGATACTGATCCTGTTGCAGCGAAAAATGTATAACCACTTCCCTCACTCGCCTGTTCTGCTGATTCTGCTGCATGAGCTTGCTTCATCTCCTTTCAAAGCTGCTGCGTCCTGGGACACTGCGATCTCTTATGACCCTTCTGCCCACAGTTGTGACAGTTGAAAGGGATGTTTCCAAGGGTTCCGGTTGGATGCACCTGCAGAGTTCCCGATTGTTTCCAGTATCCTGTTTGTGATGCAAATGCCGTTGTTGAAGAAAGATCCTTCGATCTGGATTTGCCGTTTCCCTGTTGCTTTGCCTTCTCATCAAGTAGTCTTCTCTTCACAAACAACAGAGTCTGGTTGTCCTTTTCGGAGAGTATTTCCAGGGCAGTAACGATAAACTCGTATTCTGATGGCATGGAGAGCAGGAGATGACAAACCGCATCTTCTTCGTGTACCTTTGCACTGCTTGCTCGTAATTCTCGGATGAGACAGTCGAACTTTATGAATTGTGATTCCAATGTTTCAGTGGCCGGGCAGAATTTCAAGGTCAAAATAGCTTTTCTAACCAACAGCTGACTGGCCACACCTTTCCATTGATACATATCTGTCAGCGACTTTCATGCCTCATATGCCGTTACCTTGTCTTTCACGTACGTAAGTGGCTGTCTGCAATCCGCTTTACTATTTCGGACTTGCAGCTTTTGTCGTTTCATCGAGCTTCCTCCACCTTCCGATGTTTTACTTCGGAAGTATCACTCGCGAGAATCACAGGAATCTGTTCTAACGGGTTCTTTACGTCATCCAACAAATCTTTCTCGTCTAATATCGTTTCTACTTGATATTTCCAGTTATCAAAGTTCGTACCATCAAAAAGTGGCACACGATACTTATCATCTTCCACCATCCTGTAATTGCCAAATGTCCAGCCGAATGCAGGTAATCGCGTGATTGAACCTTAACGTTTAACTGGGCCCATAACCTGTTGTAGATGAATGAGGAAGCAACTTCCTGTATACTCGGTAGTCGAAAGAAGACTAACTGTTTATTGCTGAAGGTCCCAGCAAGACAAAAGAAAAACAAAAAGAAATGAAATACAAAAAGCAACAAATTCAATACATCCAACAATATTAAATACGTATTTTCCTGGACGTTTGCATCCGGAGCAAATAACCGACTGGACAACTCATTCGCTTAAAATTTGTGTTAATAAAATTATGCTTAATGTAATAAGTTAATTTTTGAAGGATGATTAAATATTGATACTGGAATATTACCTTTTTATAAGTAAAATCCTTATATTCTACATTTTAATGTTTATTAACGTTAATAGGCTCACGTATCTGGTGTACATTTACCAGAGTCAGTGTTCAATCATGGACAACTGTATGTTGCCTTTTCACGAGTTGCTTACAAGACATAAAAGTAAATACTTCAGTGAGGCATAATTACACAAGAAACGAAGCTGGATTTGGCAAAAGTTATATGGTAGGAAATAAAATTATCGTTTATTTGAATACAATACGTTTGGAAATGGATTGTTACCAGCAAATATGATTAATTGTTAAGAAAAGCTAATAGTAAATGAAAAAGTATCTACTGCATATTTTAAAGGGTTTGTATGTTGTGCTGTAGTACATTCACTAAATTCGTTGAAATTCAACAGGCAATTCTGCTAGTAATAAATAAGAAAGAAAACTAGTTGATAATTTGTGCTAGAAAGAAAAGAATGTATGATGAATGCAGAAAAAAAGAAAGGAATATATGAAAGTGTATAGAGAAAAAATAAATAAAAACTTAGTGAGGAAAAAAGGGTTCGTTATTCTGAAAATGGAGAGCAAATTAACCAAGTAAAAAGAGAAGATTATTGTGAAAATCGAGAGCAAATTAATCAAGTAAGAAGAAAAAATTATTGTTGAGCACAAGTGAATGACTCTCATTATAAATCTGCTGTAAAAGGATCTCCAAGCAATATTTGTCCTATTGCTCATTGCCTTGGTCCTTTATCTGTGACCATGATGTCAAGTAGTAAGTCACTTACTTATGCAAAAGCGCTGAATTTAGTTGCTAATGATGAAACTGACAACAAAAGTATTGTTTCTTTTGTGAGTGAGACTTCAGAAGGATATTTGTTAACTTCAGAAAGTGAAATTGAAGATGAGGATGTTAGTTGTGAGAGATTAGAAAATCGAAATGAAGTGACTGCCAATTTTTTCATTGGAATATTATCGATAGTGCAAATGTAGTTTCTCCTTTTGATTGTGAACCTTAAAATTTTAATTGATAGACCGCTAGTGTACTTTGGAAGTTTTTATAAAGCTTTATAAAACTAATTGTTGAAGAGACCAATCAGTGCACAAGCTGGTATTTGAAGAAAGAGAAAAGTTTTTCCTTTCATAAGTCTAGGTTTTCAAAGTGGTATCTTACCTCGCCTAATGAAATAAAAGTTCTGTTAGGAATGAATCTTCTAATGGTCATAATTTCTAAACCAAATATAAAAATGTATTTCACTCATAAATATCTTTTAGCAACTCCATTTTTACCTGATATTATGTCTGAGGAAAGATTTTCTCTTCTATCATTTTGTGGATAATAATGACCAAGGCCGTCCCTAGGGCATGACGAATCAGGGCGACCGCCCCAGGCCCCGCGCTTCTATATTACTGCAAGGAAAATCTAAATTTAATTTTGCGGTCAATGATAACGGGGCCCACATAGGTTGATTTGCCCTGGGCCCTGCACCTCTGTTGGGATGGCTCTGATAATGACAAAGACTTAATCCATAGTTATCCCAAAATTTACAAGATAATTAACACTTAAAGCAAAATTTCAGGCTGCTTACTAGCCTGGTAGGGAAGTTTCTGTTGATGAATCTCTTTTGTTGTGGAAGGACAGACTTTCCTGGCGATAGTATTTGCCATTGAAATCTGCTCGATTCAGGATGAAGATTTTTTAACACTAAGATCCATCTGGATATTTGCTAAATTTTATTTACTATAATAATAGCCCAGGTCTGTAGGTTGGTTGGTTGGTCACCCTTTCACGATGGCCGATATAGAGTGTTTTACCAAAGTTCCCTAATAGGTAGAAGATTGAAATTTGGCAAGGATGCTTGATTAACATATTTTAAGGTAATGACAAAAATAAAGCTCCAAAAAAGTTCTGGGTTTGACTCCAAGGAAGACATTTCTATTTTCTGTAAGGCAACACGTAAAAATCAATTTTTTGATCTGCAGGCTTTTATTGTTTTGGAAATTAAAATTAGAAGGAATTAACCTATGATCTTCAGATCTGAACCATTTTGAAGAAAAAACTACAAAGTTTCTTATCTGTTCATCTTTTTCCACATACAATTCGAAATCGCTCATGTTATACGTTTAATTCATATATTTTATGGAAATATTGCCATTTTAACGGAATGTTGCCTTGGCTACCAATTCCATTGTTAGACCTGTATGTCATATTGTTAATTCAATCCTTATGGGTATAAACGTGCTTTGAATGCTTTTAATACGAGAGAGAGGGGGGGAGAGAGAGGTAGAGGGGGGAACGAGAGGGAGGGGGAGAGAGGGAAGTAGAGGGGGGAGGGGGAGAAATAGGGAGGGGGAGGGAGATAGGAGGGTGGCAGAGGGAGAGAGGGTGTGAAAGGGAGGGAAAGAGAGGCAACTATTTTAAGTTTAACTAAAGATAGCCCGTCAACAACAGAATATTCACTAGAAATGTTGTATATGGCAAAATATTTCATATGTAAAAGTGTGATATTATTTTTAATGAAAATGATAATAATCTATCTATCTATCTATCAATCATTCTTCCGTTGATATTTCAATGGGCATTACACTAGTAATATATATTGGCAAAGGATCTGAAATATGTAGCGAGTGCATAAGAGACGATTTATTATCTACTAAGGTTGTTCTTGCACTATGCGAAAAAATTCTTGATACGGGTCAGTGTATATGCATGGATAACTTTTACTCTGGTCCGGACTTGTTTCAGTGGTTAGTTGATAGGCATACTGATGCTGTTGGCACAGTAAAGTTGATCCGGAAAGGGATGCCTGCAAAACTGAAGAAAGGAGAGCAGCAACAGCAGTGAATTTGCGATCTTTAATTTTTCCGAAACAAACTTTCTTAAAACTTTTAAGGAAGTAAAACACACTTAATTGAAGCGCTCCTTCATAGGAGGAATTAACCAAGTGTGCAGATCCTTTCAGTTTTTTAAGTTTACATGCTATAATGAATACATGATATATTGGGCTTGCGTGGGTTATATAAGATAATACAGTAAAACCCCGTTATAACGCAGGTTTCGGGAGACAGATTGTACACCCGCGTTATCGCCAACCTGCGGTATTTTGGGAAATAATTTAAAAAAACGTGAAAGTATATGCGTTATAACAAATTTAATTGCAAAATACTATAAAAACATATCGTATTTAGATTTAAATGCATACCTTACTTTAATCGGTGTTTTTAAAATAGTCCGATATTTTCTTTTGGCGCGACAGCTTATGGCGATTCTTCATCACATACGTCTTAATGTTTTGCAAATGTAAGAGATGAAGATGACCACAATCACTCTGTCTCTCCATCCAATTCATCACTTCACTGATGTTATCCAATACTTTGCTTATTTAAGGGGTCTCAACCTCACACATCTCTTCATTCTCGCTGTCATCTTCCGATAATTTTTCTGCTCTTCCGTGGTTCTGGACTTCAGCTACAATTTCTTATCATTCTTATAGACAGCGACGGGAGTTTAGCATCGCGGTAAAATTTGAACCAAGTTGTTTACAGAGAAAATAAATCCCGGTAAAATTTGAACCAAATTATTTACAAAAAATAAATCGCGGTAAAATTTGATACAAGGATGTTTACGAAGAAAATAAATGGAATCATTTTGGGGGACATGACTAGACCCGCGGTATATCAGAATCCGCGGTATATTGAAGCGCGTTATAACGGAGTTTTACTGTGTTTGCAAGTTTCGAATAATTATCCCTCGGTGAAGCAGTGTGGTGAGCGTTGGCAGACGTTTCCACGCCTGTTATAGGCTGACCGTGCATAAAATGACAATGCTAACCGTTCCAACGTCCTTTTAGCGTGTAATCTTGGTTTGGGGAATTATCCCCAGAGAATTCAGGCTACATAATGGATGAACTACGAAGAGCATATAAAACACTGCCATACAAATTTCAGATTACACGCACGCGTAATACAGGTTTCCCACATATAGTGGCACCCAAGAAATCATATACAGGTAGAGCCTTCGAAAAATTTCATGGAGTATAGTCTTGTTACATTTCGGCCCTTTATGCAAAGTGGGCTCGCAAATTTGATTGCGTATCTTGTGTGGTGTAGGGAAATGCTACAGTGACTGACGAGTAAGAACATACATCCAAAGTTTTAATAACATCGCCGCCTCAATGTAATAATAACATTGTTGTGAATAAGACTTCCCTTTTTTTGGGGGATTGTCTTCCTTTCGGGTTAACAAGGTAAATATGGCTGTGGTAAACGCGGATGGCCCAACTAGCTAATGCGACACGTTAGTGAGAGAGCACCTGCGACCTGAAACGTAAAAAAATCGTGTTCATGTGATGATGTCATCGCAACTTTCGTGAAGTACCTAACAGATTAGGACATTTAAGGTGGATTGACAAAACAGCACGACTAAATATTACTTCTTTTGAGTTTATTTAATGTAATAACAATGGCAGTATGTGTTGTGCCATTGATGGTTAGGTTGAATTAATATATTACATCTCCACCTAATGAAATATTCTCGAGTCACGGTGTAAACTCACCTGAAATTGAGGCGATGCCCCGCAACGGACCATAATTTTGTCTCTTAATTGCGGGCAATTCACAAAATCGAGAAACACTAAATCGGGTGATACAATACATTATTTATATGGAGCTTAGGTTGGGGCCACAAAAAACCGCCTTAAATGCAGGTAAACCTTAAATGGGAGAACCTTAAATCGGGATTCCACTGTATTTACATTTTTCTTGTCTTATTAGACTAGTCACCTTATTTCTACTCCTGTATTCTTCCCAATCTTTCACATCTTTAATTATCCTATAAGTTTTATACTTATTAAACCTATTTTTTATTTCAGCCAAAATATACTTATTGAACCAATTCTTACCACATCTGCGCACAATTTCAACTTTGGGCATATGAACATCCATTAATTTTAAAATACTTTCATAAAAACAATCATATTTAATGTCAAGATCCCTCTCATTATATAAAAATTTTATACTATTAATATCATCCTTAAACGCAACAGTATCTTTGGTTTTAGCTGACTAGAACAAAACCTCTTGGCTAATTCCTTTGGCATTAAAACCTTAATGATAAAGTGATCAGAAATCCTTAGTGTTTCAAAAATTTCAACATTAAGATTACTTACATTAGTAATCACCAGATCAATAAGGGTTTCACTATATAATGTCACTTGTGTACAATCCTTAATCACTTGTTTAAACCCACAATCATTTACACCCTTTTTTAATATATTTGTGTATGTCATGTTTGCAAGCCAATTTATATTAAAATCCCTCAATACTATCTGTAAGTTGGAATTACTTGCGTTACTATACATGAAATCACACAAAAATTCCACAAAAACTTTGTCAGAACTGTTAGGTGAGTGGTAAACCACAATTGCTTCATACAGTTTACTTTCAATTTCTATTAATACTGTCAAAATCCAAAATTTCATATCCACTACATATGAGCCAACTGACTTGTAAGACAAATCACTTCTTACATAAAACATTACACCACCTGTGTGTCTACTATTAGAATCAAGTCTTACATGTAAATACCCTTCCACTTCAATTTCAAAGTCTTCTATATTGACTGTTAAGTGGGTTTCAGTCAAGCAAACCAAAAGCTGTTTAAATATAAAAATGAAACCTTTAATTTCAACAAAGTGAGCTATAACACTTTGACTATTATTCAAATAAATACCACCACCATGATCGTGGGGTTCATATAGTCAGTATTGAGTTGTATGATCTACATTTTAAGCCAGATTCTGTTCTACCTGAGAATTTGATGCACTTTTTTGGGATACATATCTATTCACTACTACACCATAAGGCCATAGGGAAGGATTATAGATCTTATCCAGATTGGCATAGCTGATTCCAATCTTAACGGCACCATACACACTTGTGCCATATATCTGTTCACATTCGTAGCACTTAATATTAATCTTCTTTTTTATATGTTCCAACACCTGATCCTTCGTGGTTTCACTATCAAGGCGGCCAACCTGAGGGATACATTTTAAAATCAAGCTTGAGGGGTAATAAAATTGACCACTCTCTTCTCTTACATAAATTAGAAAATCGCTTCATTATCAGTGGTAGCATTCCCTAACATATAGTCCACAAATATTTTGTTGGTGGTCCGCAGAGGTTTTTAAAATTAGTTTTTTTAGGCTGCATCTCACATTTAGTTGGATTTTTTTGGGAGAAGTTAAACAAGTTTTACACCATATATTGGATATTGTTATTAAGCCTCATATGGATTCACTGTGCCACTGCGGCACCTTAGATATTTAAACAGTCTTAAAAACTTTAATTTCCAACGAATAGCTATAAAACTTTCAGTAGTCTATTTTTTTCAGCACCTTATTGTAAAAAATATTTTTCTGATTTTTAAAAATTATATGTTTTCGCTTTAGGAACCCATATTGAAAAAATATTACGTAGTTGGATTCTTGGCACTGCGGTGGCTATTTGTTTTTTTATTTTTGTAATACCATTTGAAGACTTCATACTTCACCAAACGTGATCAAATTTGTTAGAATCATACGTCCATTGTTTATTCCTAAGAGTATTTACTTTTGTTAATTGTTATAAACAATATTTTATTTGAATTGTACTTATCTATGTTATGACTAAAACTGTTTACTTCATTTGCATTTCTGGTAACCAACATTCTTTTGTTGTAATAAAAGATATTTCTGCTTTTGGTAATGAGGAAATAGAAGTTGAAAATGAAGATACAGTGTCGAATGACGTTCACCCTCAATGTAAAGATAAGACAGAATGGTATTGCAAACCTCAATTATCAGGTAGGAGACCTGCGCATAATTTTGTAAAGGGTCCCGTAAATAAAGTAATTATACCAATGGGAAAATATATCCAGGATCCAGTTGATGCATTTCACTTGTACATCAATAAGAAAATTCTAAGTTAAATAGTTCTGTGCACAAAAAAAAGAAGCGGATCGTGTACACGCAGAAAATAGTATGAAAAAACCTTGGAAGCCCATTGATGAGATCGAAATGCATGCATTTTTTGGTCTTTTACTGGCGGCTGGGCACCTAAGGTCATCTAAGGTAAATGTTGGCTGTTTGTGGAGCAAATTGTATGGGCAGATGATTTTTCATGCAACTATGTCTGAGAATCGCTTCAAGCAATTATTGCGGTACATTAGGTTTGACGATAAAAGCACTCGTTACGAAAGAAGGGAACGGGATAAACTTGCTGCAATTCGTTGCGTTTGGGATGAATTCAATAATAATTTGAAGAAATATTTCATGCCTGGGACATCAATTACAGTAGATGAACAGCTCATAGGCTACAGAGGGAGTTGTCCTTTCCGACAATTTATTCCGTCAAAGCCGGACAAATATGGAATATAGATATTTTGGGTGAACGATTCCTCAACTGGTTATCCACTAGGGAGGCTTCCTTACTTGGGGAAAAAGAACGGTGTAAGAGCTATGCCGAATATTGGAGAACGTATCTTGGAACAGCTTTGCACTCCGTATTTCGGGGCCAACCGTAATGTTACATGTGATAATTTTTTTTACGACCATGCAACTAGGTTTGAAGTTGAAAAATTGTGGGCTTGCACTCGTGGGAACACTTAGAAGAAATAAACCATATATTCCAGCAAACTTCTTTCCAAATCGCTCTCGTCCGTAGCTTTTGTCTGTGTTTGTCTTCACAAAAAGTCTGACATTAGTCTTACATCCCAAAAAAAGGGAAAGCGGTAATTTTACTGTCGTCGATGCATCATGACAATGGCATATGCGAAGAAAGGCAGAGAAAACCTGAAATCATATTGTATTATAATGCCACAAAACGTGGCACAGATTTGATGGACCAAATGGTGCATTCCTATAGCTGTCAAAGAAAAACAAATCGGTGGCCATTTACATTTTTCAGGAATATGTTCGATATTAGTGGAATTGCTGGTTTTGTGTTATTCACAAATTTGTATCCCAATTGGAATAATAAAATGTTGGAGAGATGCCGTAATTTCCTAGAAATTTTAGCGGAGGAATTAGTGAAACCCCTTATAATGAGAAGACTGCAGAATACACATTCCAAAGATTTAAGGCAGTGCATGTCTGTGTTTCAAGGGACTGTAAACGAAACAGAGGATGAACCAACCAGAAAAAAAAAGAAACGCTCTCAGTGTCACCTATGTTAAGTGAAAAGGCAAATTCACCAGACATGTAGTTCTTGTGAGCTAAATGTTTGCAATGATCACTCAAAAGTTGTTTGTAAATAATGGAAACTTATTTTTATAAAAGTTACATTGATGGATATAATACATTAATTTTGTATAATGTTATTGAGTACCTCAATCTTAAAAAAATTTTAGAACTGAAATGTTACTTG
Source organism: Uropetala carovei (assembly GCA_036926305.1). Lineage (NCBI taxonomy): Eukaryota > Metazoa > Arthropoda > Insecta > Odonata > Petaluridae > Uropetala > Uropetala carovei. The sequence goes on along the minus strand of JAXCHB010000152.1, from coordinate 2,366,067 downwards.
TATTAAAAATTATTATTATATAAGTATCACAAAGTACTATTATATTTTGTGTCAGAATACTCATGCGACAAAGAATAAAGCAAAATGTGTCCTAAAAACACAGTGAAAGCGCATTTACATCAAATAGTACCTAAATGTCATGCAGCGCCGCTGCGGCGCCGGGAATCCGACTACATTACAAAAATTGGGAATCCATATGAGGGTTAATGATGTTTGTAAAACTATTTCTTATTTAAAAAATTTCTCCTGTGCAAATGTTGAAAATAATTCTTGGAATAAAACAAAAAATAACCAGGTGATCCTCAAACAGAGAGAAATGTGTAATATACTTGACAATGGTAAAATAAACTACATAACCAAGTAACCCAATTTCTTAAACATACAGTAAGTAGGTTAGTGTAAGAAATGAGGTGGTCTGCAGGACCTGGAAGGGTTGCTGAAGTGGTCTATAGAGTTCAGAAGGTTAGGAAATCCTGATCTATGGGCTTCTCTCTCCAATACTCATGTGAGAAACACACTGCACAATACATTCTGCTGAACTAAAGGAGGAGTAGAGTGTAATAATGAAGAGTTTAAGCCTAAACATTTATTGTTATGGAAAATGACACAGGGAAAAGGAAAAAACTACTTAAGGAAATTTATTTTTTTAAAACCATTATTAAAATTTTTGGCGACATTTTTATGCTCTTTGCAACACAGCATTTGTCATGGCACCCCAGGTGAGAACTGCCACTCTAGGACAGCGTTTGTGGTCCTCTTATATTTTCCCTATCGATGGATGATATTGTAGAGGTGGTACTCCCTCATGAATACTTCATCCTCTTATATGCGGATGACTGCAAGATTTTTGTGAGAGTAGCAATTCAGCATGCTTTTGATTCCATCTTAGAGTGGTATTCATGATAGAACATGAGAGTTAATCTGAACAGATCAGCCACTTAAATCTTAACCCTTCAAGCCAGTTGGAATTTTTGCATGCACAGGCCCTATTTGCGGTAGTAAATTTCGTTAAAATCACCACGCATAGCAAGAATATTTTATATTTTCATTAAGTACTTAATTGGGTATATTATAGAAAAATGTCTAAGAAATATAAAAAAATTACCATATTTTCAACGTTTTTTTGACGTACACTTCTAATTACAATGGATTTCTAAAAATGAAGTTTTGTAACACTTCTAAACATAAGCCTACATTACAGTCAGGGCACCAATATACCATGTCCTTTCTCTTTCCTTTAGCTGAACACACTGCATATCTTCTTTGGGTCTTAGATCTTTTTCCTTTTGGTTGTTACTTTTTGATGAAGTCTCTCGACAATTGATGTGGTGATGGATTTATGATAGAGCATCTGGTGCATGGTGTCCCATATTTTACAAACAGCTGTATTTAAAGTAGATGAAAACTCAGGTCCTTCATCTTATTTTGGCGACTGTTAACCTTTAAATGCTGGAGTTATTTTGGGGTATTTAAAATATTTTTATCTGTTTGCTGGAAAAATTGCATATCTCATGAACTATTGGTGATAAAATTTTCAAATAAAAAGAATTTAAAAGCAAAAATAATGAAAAATTGCATGCTTTGTGTTATAGAGGAAAGAAACACAAAAAATTATCATTACAAAATTTCACTCACATTAGCCTTCTACCGCTCTAGTTTTCAGACTGTGGCGATAAAATGAAGCAGGGTGACCCTACCTCCTAATGTTTGCTATCACCTTCAAAGTAGTTCTCTTGAGCACTGGTTCCAGCGATCTTTCCACCTCCTGAAGCAAGCTGCAAAGTCTTCTTTTAGGATAGCATTCAATTCCGACATCACATTTTCTTTTATTGAATCGGTAACTTCAAATCTCGTTCCATACAGAGGAATCTTCAACTTTGGGATCAGAAACAAGTCGTAGGGTGCCATATCTGGAGAATATGGTATGTGTAGAACAGTCACACTATGGTATTTAGAGAGAAACTTTGTCTTCTGCTATTTTTCTAATATGAGACATCGATCTGCTGAAATTTTTTCTAGAGCTTCAACCACCATATCATTTATATGCAATGTGGTTGGTTGACTGGATCACAGAATATCTTTAACCTTCTCTCGGCCACTCTGAAACCTTGAAACTCACAAAAACACTATTTCCTGACACAAACATTCATCACCAAACATTTTAACATTTGATAAGACTCTGCACCTGTTTTACCAAGTTTCACACAAAGTTTAATACACATGTTGCTGCTCTAAAGTTAACATTTTGAAATGCAAGGCAGCACTAAACACAAACTAAAACAATACCAATACACAACTTAGTTATTGCAGGATGGTAGCAACAAATGAGCAATATGAGAATGGTTTATATATAATGGAGTTATAATTGCATGATCCTATCTTAACACATTTCTGAATTATTTGCACAAGTCTGAGAACTTTTGAATCATCCCTTGTATATGGCCTGCTCAGCGTTTAAAAGTTAAATGCTATGTACTGAAACATTTAATAGCCATCTGAATAATTTGATGTACCATTTATTATTTCTTTTACATTCTAAGAGGTAGGGTTATAGTTTTTGATCTTTCAAATTCCTTCCATTGCTTTTTTATATTCTAAAATACAAATATGTGTATATGTGTAAATTTTCCATCTTTTTCCCAGAAATTAGTGGAATGGAAGGTTGAAAAGAATGATATTACTTTTTTATCTTTCCATTTCATAACCATAATTCGATCATTGGCCTTAGCAATATGGTCTCCTTTCCTCAATTTTGCTGCTTTGACATCTTTTGGAACATTTCTCCTATTTAGATGTAATGTTCCAGCAAAATTTGTACCGCGATCTATTAAAAATTTGTCCAAATCAGGTGAATTGTAATAATTGTCCATCCATAAAGTATAACATTTTCCCAATAAAGGGTCAAATATTTTAATTACTAGTGCTGATGTTTTAGGTCTGTCTGGAGTTTCTAAAACTGAAAATGTCAATCCTTTGCCGGAAAAACCAATAAAATTCCATAGATAACCAGTGTCAGATTCACAAAGCTCAAAAGTTTTTATATCGAATATGAAGATTTCTATGGAATATACTGCTTGAATGACAGATGCCCCTTTCAAAGCATAAGAGGTTCATCTACAGCAATATTTTCCTTTAGTGTATAGTTATTTTGAAATTTACTTTTTAGATAATCAATGATAGGTTGGATTTTGAAAGTTTTTGTTCCCAATATAATTATCGATTTTTAAATTACCGACAAAATGAAAGAATTTTGGGTACTTAAGTATTAACGGGGAGCCCAACTTAATACATAAGTACCGATTGGTTTCTACCAAGATATCTGTAGTCTACAGTGGAATTGTATCTCACTTGACTGTTGTGCCACAAATGAAGAGGATATTGACGAGCCATTGACTCGCTTTGTTTTATTTTAGTTGTCGTCTCCGGGTGATACCGCGCCCTTTGCCTCGCTGGAACCAAACTATCCCTCGCCGTTGTCCGGTGATCGGGTTTGTAAATGGCACGACAGGCCGATCAGTCAAGACGCTTTTGATACCATTTTATAAGAAATTGCTAAATATTGGCCACCAGAAATTAAAATGTGATTGTTTTTTCAATTGTTATCTATAACAAATCATTAAATGTTAATAGGTTTCTTTTAATGTTGTTCTTAAAAATTAAAACATAACTAGTAAGGCAGCCCTGGATCTCCTATCCTCAATGCAATTTAAATAAACTGAAAGTTTAGTGAAATAATTTTGATTGAATAATTAATGAAATAAATGAAATGCAAATAATCTAAATATTTTGGCCCTAGGTTAGATCTTCTTTGTTCCCTATTCATTTGACGTGTTTCCCTATTTCTTTGTATTTCTTGTACTCTCTACTCCTCATCTACACGGGCAATCCTATGAGCTTCTGCATCTTTCTCTCTCTTTCCTACAATACTCTTCCTTTGATCTCTGGCTCCTCCTTTTACTTTCTCATACGAAGTATCGAGAAAGTATTGTTTTCATGAAAAAATTCGACCTCGAGATTTTTATGGAAATATACGTTTTAGGTGTCGCTGAATCCGAAAAAGTGGTTTTCGCAATGCCGTCTGTCCGTCCATCTCTCTGTCTGTTACTGGCTCTGGAGCCTAGATGGTAGAGCGAAAATGAATGAAATCTCGTACTTAGGCATTTTATCATACTGAGCAGAGTATACATAGAAATGGTTGACATTGATCAATAAGTAAGAGTAGTTTATTCTATGCATTTTTAACAACATTCCGATTTTCTCAAAAACGGCTCTAACGATTTTGATCAAATTTCATACAGTTACTTGAATTTACGTCTTCAATAATACTGTATAGTTCATATTTCTCAAAAAATGAATATAAGGCTAATTTATTCTAGACAACTTTAACAATAATTCAATTTTCTCACAAACGGCTCTAACGAATTTGATCAAATTTCGTACAGTTACTTGAGTTTACATCTACAATAATACTACTCATTTCATTTTTCTCAATGAATGAATATAAGGCTAGTTTATTCTAGGCAATTTAACAACAATTCAATTTTCTCAAAAACGGCTCTAATGTTTTTGATCAAATTTCGTAAAGTTACTTAATTATACATCTACAATAATACTACGTATTTCATTTTTCTCAATGAATGAATATAAGGCTACTTTATTCTTGGACAACTTTAACAAAACTTGGAATTCCTAAAAACAGGCTCATACGATTTTCATTTTCTAAAGATAACTAAACACCACACTAGTACCCATATATGAGAAAGTTTGTACAATGTATGTTGTACCGATTTTTTTCTCTGGCAGCTGTAGCTGGGCTAATAGCTCTACCTTACCTTAGTTCCAATGAACTGAGAACCATGAATAGAGCCAGCCTCCCACTGAAGTACAGTTGCTGAGATCCATGCCTAGGGGTTAAACCTATTCTCACTACTTATTCTCTGTCTGACCCTGCACTCCCTTGTTTCTTCCTACAGAGTTAGAAGTAAATTTTTATTCCAAATTCATTTTTTCTGAGCTTATCAAAATAATTATAGGCTACTCCCAATTATCCGTGGTAACAATGAGAAGCATTCATGCGGATAATCATGGATAATCTAAAAATCATTTGACCTTTATCCACCAGCTGTAAATGCCCATTCGTAGGGTCCTGCTTCAGATTTGTTTGTTTGCATTTAAAAAAAATCACGTATCATTTATTATAAAGTGTTCAAACAAAAAGTGTTTTACAATAAAATATTAAAGACTTACATGGTTTTTTTTATTATGGAGGAAAGAAATGGAAAAATATATTGGCATACCAAGTTGTTATGAACAAAAATTGAAAACACAACAATATTTGCATTTTTGTCAACACACTTTCTACTTACTCCCACAGCTGACACAACCTCAGTGTATAGGAGCTCTCACACAAAGCTCTGTTTACTTCTCCCTGTGATATGAGGGGACAGATGGCAGAGTTCTAACACAGAGATAAGCTTTCTGAAGTGTCCGTTTACCTCTGAGTTTTCCCCTACCCTGAGTCGTTAACCATTGGTAGTTTTGTCTTTGCCTGCCATAGCGTCATGCTTCTAGGGTGTTCTCTTCTCAAGCTTCCGATTCCAGGTCAAATAAGAGGTATCTCAGAACTAAGCAGAATGTATATAGTTGGTTAGGCAGCAAGCGAATACATTTGACAGAAATTATATGTTCAGTTCAGTGTTTAAAAGTTAAATATAGCTGTGGCATACATTTTTGTACTTGCATGTAAATATTAGTGAATTGGGGGTTATTAGAGTTTGCAATACTTGCAGTGAACAAACAAGACACTGCACTTCAAAAAAAGAGAACACTCTGTTGTGGACCAGTACATACAGTAGGATAGGATGAGGTGAGCAGATGGGGCAGCAGCCATGGCGTCCATACAAGAGAGGGTAACAACTCGGAATATGTTGGAAGGGAAGGGGGGTGGCAATGCAGGGGAAGGATGCAGCATAGAGAGAGGGCAGATGGAGCCAAACATGGGCACAAGCCACTTCAAGGGGTAAATCATCAATCAAGGGCACCTTCCTTCTTTTTACTGGTTAAAAGAGCCCCAACATGGCACATCCTTGCCATAAATGTGGGTAAGAATGGGCTACAAACTCACATGGGCAAATTCTGCACAATTGCATCATAAAATCATCATTAATTAAAAATTAACAAAGAAAAGTGTCAAGCAAAAGGAGAAACTTCTAGCAGAATTACTCACAAGAGGCTTTCTCTGCATGAAAAGCCATGGTGTGAATAAATCCCTGAGTGAGGTTGAAGGGTAATATTAGTGATTATTATTTTTTCATCTATGTAGCAGGACAAAAGGGTGTCTAAAGGAAATTTGAAGATGAGGCAACTATTGTCTATTTATGCTTCAAGTAGAATTTTTTTGAGCTGCTGTAAACTAGTCAATTTATACATTTAACAGTAATTAGTATGAAATTGACTACACCGTTACTGCACTGAAAGAGCAAAAAATCATTGCTAAGTTATTTTTCCAATAAGGTGGCTGAAACTTTCCACTTCTTCCTCTGATCAGATGATAACTGTCCAGTATATCATGTTTTATGGATTTTAGTACTTATTGTAATGACAAAATATGCCTTTCTGAAAGGAACTGATAATAATCAGATAAAAAGTTGCTAGCTGTTTTTAGGAAATTTATTTACCATATATTGGTGTATAGGTCGATCTCATGTATAGGTTGATCTAGTGTATAGGTTAATCGCAACTTTTTACTTAAAAAATTATGTTTTTCTTATTTATTGTAAGTCAACCCTATTTTTTCAGGTGAACTAGAACGAAATTTTTGTTTACGCTTAGTGTGCATTGATCCATTTGATTCCATGTGAAGAATTCAAAAGTACGACTCGTGTATCTCTGATTCCTTTAATTTCAAATTATACTGTGATTCCTTTATGATCTCTGATGTATATCATATTACATAGTGTTTTGGAGACATCTTTGCCATTGAGAGGAAACTTTTCAAATTGCTATTTGTTTTTTTGTTGAGAAATTAACTAGCAAGCTGTTGTGTCCTAAGCTGACATAATTAATAATTCACATTCTAAAGTCAGCAAGGACTAACTTTCATCACTTCATCTGTATGTGGAAAATACAGTCACTCTATGCCTGTCTCCATCCAAGGAATGTCAACAGTTTCTCTGTCAACTTCAACACTTGTGCATATTCTGAATTTTCAGAATTGTTCCCGCCCTCTTCATCTGAAGCTTAATCATATAAATTAATATCAATAATCCTACTGGTGTTACTAATTTACTGTCAGTTTGCTTGCTGCTTAAATACAACAGCTTTCTTGATGCCATATTACTTTATGATGATACAAAAATTCATTCTACACTAAGACAAACAATTGCTCCATACACATATTAACTGTAATTCACAGAAATTTTGAATGTTTTTATTGCTATAATTGTCAAATTTATTACATGATGGGAAAGAGTACATATGGGAAACATTGTCATACCCGAATGTAATTAGAGGCCTAATGGATATATCTGTCATATCAACTTGAGGGATCAATTAGTCATTCTTTCATTTTTTAAATTTTCAGTTACCTGCTCTTTTGTCCTGTACTACAATAGTCCTATTTTTTATATTATGCCTACTCCTAATAAATAAAATAAGTGCACTTGTTTGAATGTATATTTTCTTTAATGTCTTATGAGCTGTTTTTCTTTATTGAAATAAAATTCATAAAGCATAATTTATCATAATAGCAAGCTTAAAACTGATTCATTGCTTGTGTAATTATAAAAAATTGTTTAATTCTCATAAATGCAGTTATAAATTAGTAATGATTTAAAATATGCTATATTGGCCTTTGTATTGGACAAATTTTAATATGAAATGACCTAATATTTTAGAAGCCGTGTGAAAGAAAAAATCAGGAGAACTGACTTCTAATTTTTATGTTAAGAGGGTCTAATGAGGCAGGTATGGATATTTTTGTTCACATAAAAGAATAACATGGTTTAATCAGGTCAATATGGTATATTTTTATTGTATACAGTTTATACAGCCAATCCCTGACTTACGTAAGGGTTCTGTTCCGCAAAACTTTACGTAACCCGAGTTTTACGTAAGTCGGAATTCTCCGACTACCCATGCAATACAGTATGTGCAGTGAATAAGTCAACCCAAAAAAAAATATTCCATGCATATAAATTAAGGAAATTATTTATTCATGTGCTATTTCTCGCACACAAAACAGGAACTACAAAAAATTCCAGCCTCAAAAGTAACAATAATAATAAAGTAATAAAAATTAATAAAAACAGCGGCAATATTCCCGATAATTGGAGGTAGTTGGAATGATGGACGTTAGATGGCGTGCTGAACAACAGTAGCGATAAGGTTGGCAGTGCGGAACAACGGTAGCGGTAATGTTGGCGGTGCTGAACATCAGTAGCGGTAAAGTTAGCAGAAGTGCAGTCCTAATGTCTAATAATATCGATAATACCTGCAATTAAACCAAAAATTCCACTTAAGTGGTATTTAGCCTTAGCGTTGCACGCTATTGGATTTGATTAGAAATTTACGTAACATAAAGATATCTGATAGGCCATGGGTGTTAGAACAGAAACAATGGCAATAGATGACTGATCATAATGCAAGCGCCTTATGGGAGATGCCATAAATCTGGAATATATACATTGTTCCATTTATGATCTATGGGAGATACTATAGCCACCTGGCGGTCAATGCCACGCCGTCTCCGTCGGCCGCCCAGTATCCGCGCCGCCGCACACAATATGCATTTAAAATCTTTTTTTAGTTTATCGAAAAGTTTACATAAAGTTGAGTTTACGTAAGTCGGGGCTTACGTAAGCCAGGGAGTGGCTGTATTTTTTTGATATGTTTAAGTATATTAATATAGTTTTCTTGGATTTTTTCTACAGGTACAATAGAAACATGGCATTGCCTTGCCCTCTTACCTCCCATCAGTGGTTTTTGGAATACCAATTGTTGAGAAGTATTTTGGTGGTGGTTGACATTGAGTCTCATCCCCCTTTTGTCAGAGAAGACCTGTCAAAGAAAGGCTTCCATTGAGTGATAATTTTTCCCAAACTCTCACTTTGTCAACTCTCTAATTCCTTCCACTCAATCTGTGTACTGGTTCTGTGGATTGGTGGAATATGGACTTGGGTTTTTATTTTTTTGACTGCCTTGCCACTGTCATGCTCTCTCTCTTTCGTCTCACTTGGGGAGGGGGGTGTGATGAGTCTTAACCTAGTCCACCACATTCTGCCTTAATATTGTGTGGCAGATTTTACTCTTGCACCTAAAAATGGGTAACATATGTGTTATGTTGCTCATGAATTCATGACACCATTTGTCCTCTTTAAATGTTGGTTAATATAGTCCATGGTGATTTTTTATAATGTAAGTGTAATGACGTACCTGGACAGTTTGGGGTCATCTGCCTTTTGAAATGTGATCATGGTAAATTGTACTCACCATTTGCCCCATGATTTATGATATAGTTGTCTTCCTCTCTATAGCCCACCTCCTTTTTATTACAAAAATATTTTTCTCATTTATTGTATAAAATGCTTTTTTTGTAATCTCTAATGCTAACTATGGCTCATTTTATATTTTTCTTCTTTGATTAACTTGTTTATGATTTGAGAGCTAAATTAGAAATCAAAATAATAAATATTTTATGAAAGGTTATGGATATGGAGATTGAGTGTAAGATTACATCTTAGAAAATGGACAGCATGTAAGTGAATGCTATTTGTAGTTTTGATGACATTTAGTCCATCTAAACAAATTTAATATTTGTAGAGTCACAAAAATATTTTTCTTTCCCTGGAGTTAAAAATAATATGATATATAATTCTATGCATTATGGTAAAAATGCATGAATTCTCTAGTAGAGACCTTGTTGTTGTTATGAATTTTGAGCTTTTCTGCAGATTTTGCTGCAATTAACGTTAAACTTTGCAGTGCTCAGATGAAAGTGATCTATTAAAAGAACCAAACTTAGTCCAGCTTTCCAAGACAGGGCTTAGAATTGAGCTACCATTTAAGTAAGATCATTCATAAATATATAAGATAAATATATATATATATACATATGTATTAATTAATCTGATTCTTCTGTAACATTAGGTGAAGAATTTTATTTTTCCATCTCAAAAATAATTTTATATTGAATTTCTCATGTGACCTTATAAGCAACATATGCATATTTTTGCTCACAACTTAAAGTGTGAGCATTAACAATAAAATATAAATTTTTGTTTTTAAATCTTCCACCAATCAAAATTTGCAATTTTAAAGACCATTTTATCTACTTGACTTTGTGTGGAAAATTTTTAAAACTTGCATGGAGGACCAAAAAAATGAACCAAAGAGTAAATTCAAGTTCTTACTTTTAAGGTAGCAGTGATTCGAGGCTTCGTATGTTTGCTTTCTCTTGTAATATCTCTCTTGAACTCATCATGTTTAAATAATATTGATATAAATAATGGATGTTTCCTTTTAGTCAATGGCAGTGTATTTGAATCATACAGCAAATCTTACAAAATCATTGCACTTTTTTTTACTTTATCTCTGTAAAAATTATTTATTAAAAGCTGTTATTTTAGTACAGGATTCTAGTAATCCCTAAACTAAGTTTTGATGACTTTATTTATGAAACATTTATGCATAAACTGCCAGTCATCATATAATGGGACTGCTATTTAATAAAATATGAGAGAAAGAGAGAGAGGGAGAGAGTCTTACCAAAAACTTGTAATGACTGATGACTCATACTGCTATGTTTTTATGCTCTTGAACTTGCTTAAAAATGAGTGGTACATAAAGACTTTCTGACGTCGTTTTTCCACACACAAGCTAAGTCCAACAATTTTTGCTAAAAATGCAATGGCAAAATTGTGTCAGGAAAGCTGTTTGGGTAAGTTGTTTCAAGAGTCATTTGCAATAGAAAATAGTACTGTAAAAATAAATAACGCACAATTTAAAAAATTTATCATAAATAGGGCTTTATATAGTTCTCAAGTTCTAAACTGATTTGTAGGATGTAATATGAATGGTAGGCCTGTGATTATTTTTCGTGATGTGTTTGGGCTTCTGTTGGTAATATTGGAATTTTTCCTTTTCCAAGATTACTTAAGCAAAATTGAGTGTGATGAGTTATTTTTAAACCTAAGAAATCCTTTTCACTAAACCTTTGTTTCTTTCTACTGTACTTGTTTTATATGCATACATAGAAAATGTAAGGACAATCCTAACATTTTGTACTATGCCCAAATTGTTTTCTTGTTCACATGCTTGTGTGTATATGAGTTAATACTGGTTAAAATAATTTTTTTTCTGGGCCATTGTGTGTATGAAAGGTGAAGTGCAATGCAGCACATATGGTGTGCGGGTTATGAACTGGATGTTAGTCATCCTCGTTGGTCAAAAGACAACTCTTTTTACCTGTATATACTAGTTGTACAATGCTGTAAAATTTGTATAGATACTAAGTTGTGTTTAACTTTGATATCTAGTGTGCTTGTTGAATTCATTGTTTTTTATTGTGTCACAAATTCATTTATATGAGGGCTTGTGCAACCATAAGGGGCCACATAGATGTAGACACATAGATATTATCATATTCATACATTGACACGTGTCTTAAATTTTATTTTTAAAGATACGTGTGTGCCAGTACAAAAGTTGTTTTATGAAATGAGTTTTTTTATGAATAGAGTATTAAATTCTAAGAAAAGGAATGACATGCATCTGAGTAGTTATTGTGTACATTTCATTTAATCTAAAAAAATGTGTTGCTTTCTTAAAAAGAACTATATATTTTAAGAGAATATTCTGGCATGATGCTTGTGTGTGTGTGTGCGTGTGCTCTGAAAAGTGGAAGGAAAATAGGAGGTTGTGGATGCCTTGTCCATTGTACATGGCGTCGAATATCAAAAATTACTGGGTTTTATTGCAAAATGATTCAACTGAAGTTATCAAAATACTTAAGTTTGTTTTGTCTGGTTGCTGTCTGTTTTGTTATTAGTATGGTTAAGATTATTTTTGATCATCATTTGTGCCTCCTCCACTTCCTCCCCACACACGTTACTTAAGGTGCTGTCCCAAATTGTTGAACATTTTAAGAGTGTGAATGCACAATTTTCAATTATACACACTATATACATATACATGAATTTGATTGTTACAGATCTTTAATTTATTTAAACTCCTTTTTACTTCACTATTGTTGAAATTTATCTCACTAAAGCATACCAAATGCTGATTATGCGTGTCAGTGTATTTTGCCATGAAAGAAATTTTCTCATCTTGTGGAATTCATTTTTCTTGTACAGTATTTGTTGTCAGTGCTGCTCATCATCATAGGAAATTACCTTTTTATCTAAAGGAATTACTATTCTGCAATTTTAATTAAATGATTTTTCTGGTATCTTGTCTTTATTTCCTTTTCATATATATATATATAATGAGTAATAATAAACATTTTTGCATTTCGGTATGTTGATACTGAACTATTACCCATTTTATACAGAGTGAAAACTATTTTAAGCTGTTAATTGACAGCATAAACAATTGTTGGAATAGAATTCAATGACATTACTGTGGGAAGTGTAAAAGAGAGTTGAGGAGGAAGAAATCTGAGTGTATTTATAATCCTTCCCTTATAATTTTCTTTGGTGTCACATTGTATTTTCTCTAGAGAGCCATTTTAGAAAGTTTTTCTATTGATTCATAGAGTATTGTGGTGTTGAATGTTTAATTTTGCCCATTATAATATTGAGTTGATATTTTACGTTAATTCATATTTAAATACAGTCAACTCTTGGTTATCCATAAGAAGAATTTTCATTTTTGTTCAACTGCAGTGGAATTAAAAATACTGAAATGAAATTGAACTTTAAATTATTCTTGTGATTTTTTACTATAACAAAAATTTCTGATATGGTCGCATCTGTATTCAGCTACCTGTTGTGCAAGTCCAAAGATTTCAAAGGAAGATTATAAATTGAACCGCTCAAGTTTTTTTTAGCAGAATTCCAGTAAAGTCAGCATTTACCATAATGATGCAATTAGATGGGAATTCTCTAAATTATTATTTTTCTTCTGATTCAGTGGATTCAAAACCTAAAAAGACTATGACATGGAAGTCAATGAAGAACATCTATTTGGAAACATACTTTTGTCAATATGTACCAAGGGTATTTCTCTTAAAATCCAGGGTTAATCAAGGTAGCTATTTCAACTTTTAAGTATGTCTTATTCCCATTTGAGTAGTTGTAATATTTGTAAACACCAGTCAATCAAACGTTTCTCAAACAATTCTCTTAGTTCTCTTTACTAATTATGACATCGTTTATAACACAGAATCAGACATAAAGCAGGCTTTTCCTCATCATGTTGAACTTGAAAAAAAAAATTTGTATTGCTAAACTGATTACATTATTACTTTCCATACATCTAGTATGTAGAGAGAGTATTGTAATCACGGAAAAATTGAGTGATGGAAAAACGTTTTAGGTGTCCTCGGGTCCAAAAAAATTGTTTTTGCCATGCCATCTGTCTGTCTGCATGGTCACTTAAGCCTATACAGTTCAATGAAATAAAATGTTATTTTGCATTTTGGCATACACTTACCCATATGAAGAGATGAATGATATAGCGCAGGGCTGCCATCAATTTTTTCTAAATCCTGTTACTGACATCAAAATATCCGTTAAAATCCTGTAATATGTAATATCTTGGTTTTTATGCAAAATGTATGCTTTCAATATTATCAGCATCACATATTTTAAGTAAAATTATTTACAAACGTTTATGCATATCCCTGTAACTTAAATTTAAACATGCTTTTTTATTTTAAATTTGTCCTGCATTATGAATCAACTGTATTGAAATGGTAAGTTTTTAAAAATATATTCAAGTTTTAAATATACAGTAAATAGCACAAATGCATTGAAAACAATAAATAACCATAGGCCTAGTTTACAGGACAGGTCTTAGCTTAGGATTAGCTCGATTTACTCAAAAATGGCTCTTACAATTTTGATAAAAATTCACTCAGTTATATAGCTTGAGGTCATAAATAATACTGCATAAGCCAAATTTCTCAAAAAATAACTGGTCAAATTGTCGTGGTGTTCGAGGTCAGGAAAGTTGGGCTGGGCAACTCTGTGGGTGAGGTAGTTCGAATATTGCTCAATGGGGTGATGGGTGGAGAGAGAGTGGGTGGGTTGGGTTGGGAAGGAGGTCTGAAGATGGAAAGGTTGTGGGAGTGCATCAGGTGGTGAGGATTTGGATTTGGGTAAGGTGAAGTGACTGGATAAAGGCTTGTACACAACGAGTAAGGGAAAATGGTTGAATTTGGTAGTGGGGCAGAAGGAAAGGCAGTAGTAAAGAAGTGCATTTTCAGCAGGGTTGAGGGTATGGGAGGAAAGGTTCGGGATGTCATCTGGCTGGGAAGGATTTGGGGTTGTTTGCCAGGAAAAGGATTGTTGGCGGGTTGAAACAAAGGGGGGCCTGCTGAGAGTGTGCAGTGGTGGTGGAGTTGGGATTCCCGAAAGGTCTGACAGGCACCGTCTTTGGGTGGGGAGGGGTGGGGGAGGTGTGTTGGACTCACCAGCGGAATGAAGGGAGAAGTAATCCTTGATGGAGGTGACATATGCAGAAAGGAAAAATCTTGCAGATTAGCCTATTGCAGTTTGCTGCAGTTTATTATGGAGTTAGGGAGTTTGTGTAGGAGATCTATGCATTTTAGAAAGTGCTTCTTGGAGAGGGAATTGTAGTGGTGTAACATGGATCAGACTATACTGAGGGGGATGAGGTGATTGGTAAGGGCAAATGATGGTTGGATGGCAGGAGGAAGGCTCGATAGGGGGATTCTTACTGTAAGACCTTTTGGAGGGAGGTCTAGTTCCAGGCAGGAATTCAATTTGGCAGGTGAGGGATACATGCTTTTGGAGGTGATAGCAGAAACTGTGGAAATTTTCCATAGTGGAAAAACAAGATTAAAGGAGAAAGGTGATAGGAAAGTTGCTAAAAGAGGTGATAAATACAGAAAGGCTAGGTTAAATGGTTTAAATGCTTGTGGAAGAGGAAAGGTAAATATAGACATTAAAGGCAACTAAATGTTGAAGGAAACCCAGCAAACACTTACCAAAAGGAGAGCTGCTGGGATGTAGGAGAGACACATTTATACATGTAGATAGAGCTTTCAGGATGATCCCTTCTTCAGCACAAGAGAGACAAGTGATGGCAGTGACACGGATGAAGGTGTGAGGGTGGAAGGGTAGCGTGGAAAAGTCTGAGATTGGAGGAGGTGAGGAAGGTGGATGGAAGGGAATGAAATGCTAGCCGAGGTTAAGGCCGGAAGGAGAAAAAGTTTAGGAGGTGGATGAGTTCCCACTAACAGAGCTGGGAGCAGAAGTGTTGTGGGGTAGAGATCTGCAATTTATCTGACCCGACCTATGGCTATCCACATGAAAAGTTGCAGTTCAGGTCGGATAATGCATAACTTTTTGCAGATGTGGGTCGGATTTGGATATATAGCCTGCAGATGCGTATATGAAAATCAGTATCCATGTTGAACATAAAATTCATTGTTTTGAGTATAAGAAAAAATAATAGCATTGGTTGCATCCTTCTACCCCTTCCAAGCCGATAACTCTAAAGGTTTTTGGTCTCTTTTGACCTTTCCCCTTACCTTTTGAGGGATGCGACTTTCTTTGGGAGCTATTGGTGAGATTTTCCAAAACCTATGCATTAAGTGTCTTTGTTATGTTCCAGTTCACATAACCCTTGATATTTGTGTATGGTATAACTTATATTTTCTCGTATATGAGGTTATCAGTATATTAACATTTACATGCAAAAGACCACAGTTTTATGTAGCAGTAGTAGTTACTTCCAGTCAGGAAAGTGTAATGAGACCAGATGCATATATAATATATGAGAGTTTTTGCACTGTATATTGTGATTTTTTCTATATTTTGTCATTTGGAGAGGTAAACTAAAAATTATTAAATGGTGTGAATGTACTGCATTGTATCGTGGTGGCATACTCTATTTTAACCATGGGCAGCCTTATGTCGCAGGTTATCATGCATTGCCCAGACCCATGGTATAACTGGTGAGCATTACATTTACTTATAAATACTATTACTAACTTATTATTGTAGTATTATTAGTTGTAAAAATTTTTGTTCATTGTATTAAAACTCTTAGATCTTGAAGTTCAGCAAGGTGCACTATTTGTTTTTCTTGTATAGTAATTTTTCTAGTTAAGACAATAGGGTTATTATTAAGTACGTAGTTGAAAATGTCAGGCAATCAGGAACATCTTGCTGAAGTTATGCAGTTGCATAAAAATTTTTGTATCGATACTTTGTATTTAACATCAAAATTGTGATATGTGGCATAAACCTGTTTAGTACTTTGCCCGAGTGTACCTCAAGTAGCAGGCTGAAACAGAAAGTATGACACCTGAGGATTCTCATTTTCCATTTGTACACTTTTTTGTTTTAACATGATATAAGCACCAATAAGTGTTTTTATTAATTCTTTATAATTTTTGAAAGGTTTTAGTGTAATTTTATGCATATGTAATATTTGAAATTGTAAATAATTGTGAAGAGTGAAAATTTCATTGCGAGGACAAGATTGTCTCCTATTTATAAAATCTTTTATATGCGTTCATCCGATATATATACATTTTTTTTTGGTAGACCATATTTTGTTCCCTCATATCTCTTGAACGAATGATTGGATTGTAAAGAATGTTACGTTGGTTGAAAGCTTTTGACTTGCAGATGGTTTTTAGCCCATAAACAATTTCATATCTCATCTAGAAGTTAAACTGTGTTTTCAAACTTTCCAAAAGTCTATTTGGTTGCAGTGAGTCTGGGGGCGTCTTAGTAGCAAGAAATTGAACTACTACATATTTACAGCATTCTGTGCCCTAACGTTAGAAATGATAGCAGCAAACATGGATTTCAACCTGAGTTGTCATTTTCACCAATATGTGGCAAGAGAGTTTATAACGCTTAATTGTGCAAAAATTTTAGCTTATTTCTATTATGTCATTTTATACTTCAATAATGTTCACTATTGGTTTAAAAGTTTTGAACTCTTTCATAAAAACAAATAACTCGTAATTAGTAGATGGTTCCTTTGGAAAAGTATTTATATACCTCACACTGCAGTAGATGGCTTCTGGGTAAAAAAGTATGTATCTGAAATTTCAAAACTTGTGAAATGGGGTGCTGTGGTGTAGTGGCAAGGGCATTGGCCTGCTACACTGAACATACCTGTTGAAAACCTGCAAAAGTTGCATTTTTTCAATAGATCTTGCAGCCCCCTATTTACGTGTTTAGAGAGGAGCATGCAAATCAACGCTTCATCCTTTGGAAGGCATAAAGCCATTGGTCCTCCTTGATGCTTTTCGAAAAGAGTAGGCTAATGCCAGTACCGGGTTTATCTTATTATTAGCTTTTTGATTTAAACTGATGAGTCTACTAGCGCTAGTCGTATGAAGTCACAAGGTTCCACAAATCACAAACTTTGACATCAATCGTTGTAAGAAAGTGATCGAGGTAAATTATTTGTTCGTTATTCTTCATTGAATGTTATTCATTTTTGCACTTAAAAGATGAAAACAAGTAAGAATTTATAAAAAATTCAAAAATAAAATCATTTTGCTTTATAAAATAGGCAGCCTTAAAAGGATAAAACAAGAAAATTTTCAATTATTTGTTTGTTATAAAAGATTTTGGTGTCATGTACTTGTCATTACTTTACGTATCATTTACGTAATAATCTCATTCCATAAGCTGGAGTAAATGGATTTTGAATATAATGTTAATAGCAAAACATTTTTTTAATGAGGCTCAACCTTGAAAACCTTCTGTCAAAGCGAAATTATTACGTAAATGATATGTTAAGCAACAATAATGAAAAGAATGACTCCAAAATCTTTTATAACGCACAAATAATTGAAAATTTTCTTGTTTAATCCTTTTATGGCCACCTATTTTATTAAGCAAAAAGATTTTCTTTTTGAATTTTTTAAAAATTCTTACTCGTTGATTGTATTTATTCTTGCATGCAGAACGGGCTTTAGGGCAAATGCAATACCATGTGAAGGTTTTTGGCGCTCCCTTTAAGGTTATACCTATACCTCATACAGGGTTCCTTCGGCGCTTCAGACCCATAAGGCTGGCTCTGCTCCCATGACATGTACATAGCATTAGATGAGCATTCTCTTCTCAAATTGACTTTCCAAAGGTATTGCCATGTAAAGAAATTACTTAGTAAGAATTTAATGCATTTTAATGTTTTATCAAAGCAAGTGGTACATTTTGTCTGTAGACAAAGTTAAATGATAGGAACTTGTTTTCTAATCATTAGATGTACTTATAAGAATGAGAAGTACTGTAGATCAATGTTTTCTTTCAAACTTAGTCCTTACACTCAAGAAAAGTTTCCTAAAAATTGTATGTGTTAGGTATGATCGTTACATTCATCAGAAAATAAATGGAAGGATTACAGTATTTAGTTGAATACACATTGGACATATATTCAATTACTGAAAGGATAGAAGTAGGGAAAAAGAGGTGGCTATCGCATATAGATAGAATGGGCGATGCTAGAATTACAAAAAAAACTAAAGCCCAGTGGAGGAAGAGATGGAGGAAAAGGTGGAGATGAATGTGAAGATGGAGCAAATTGACTAATCCATGAAGTGAAGTAGTTGAATAAGGTATTCAAGGCCATTGGCAAGGTCAGTTCATGGTTCTTAAGATTAGGTGTCTGAGTAGTTAATATTTTACTAATGGTACGTTTAATGTTTGGGAAGGTTAGAAATGACTATTACAGATCAAAATAAAATTGATTTCTTATGTATGGTGTTAACATTTGATAATCTTGGTGTAAATTCTCAATTACCCGAAAACGAGTGCAAAGCTCTTGATAAGCAATCCAATTTCGTTATATTTCAACAGGTAACAACAAATAAAATTGACAGGGACCCAATAATTTCTCATTCCTGGTGCAAGGTAGAAAACATACAAGTAGATTAAAAAACTTTAAACTTCAGGAAAGAAAGCTTTCAAAGCGCGTGGTATCATTGAACCACGACTTGTTCACGGATCAGTCACTAGGCAAATGCCATACGGTACTTATTTGTTGAATAATACATTGGCGGAATCAATTCAATTTTGGTAAAAATATGTTACGGTGCTAGATTTGGAAAATGATTATTTATTTGAAGTTTCGTTAGCACTATAAAATTCCTAAAGGAGCTTCTTTTACGAAGGCCTCGTTTACAGTGATAATTATTTTTATAATTTAAGGAAATAAAGTAATATTACGTGACATTTTAATGAATTTCTATCCTAAATAAAACGGTATCGTCATAACCCATATTAACGACCAATCTTAAGATGTATACAACTTCAACCATACCTTCATTTAAACCAGGAATGGCAAGTTGATGGCACGCCATGAAATATTATTGACTCGTTGAAAGTTCGCGATAACACCGTAAATTTATAAATAAATGTAAGGCATGCCTGAAACTATATAACGGAAAATTTACACTTCCTCGCGATAAAAACATTCCTGCCATCCTGAATCATAAACCGTTCCTGACCGCGCCGTTAACTTATAAACAAGCGAATACAAAAAATAAGGCAATAAAGATAACAGTGACATCTATAGTAATTTTAAAAAACGTTGATGCCGAAGCGGCATGGTTTACTTTAAATCCGTGGGATTTTTCTTTTTTCTAATTGATTGTAGCTAACGGTGAAAATATAAGTACCTGATAATGTCTAAAGAAGCTATACATCTGGAAAATAGACCATATGTTTTCTATAAATTGCGGCAAGCCTTGGTGGAAAATATTGTGTTTGGACCCAAATTTGTTGCTCTCAGAGTGCTCGTTGCTGCATTAGTGAGCAATTTAATACATTGTGCTTATTTAGTTTTGTATTTATTACTAGTAAGGTTTGATGTTTTTGATCCATTGTATATTTTCTCGTCGATCTCCGAGCTATTGTCTACATTGACTTCTGTATTGTTCATTAAGCTCTTTGGGATTTGTGTTACTGTTCTATTCATTCTGTCATCCCGAGAATTTGTACGAGGTGTAACATACGTGAAAACTCACTATGATTTCATGAAGTGTATATTTGCAAAAAAATTCATTTTATTCATAGGTTTTTTGCATATTGCAGTTGGGTTTTGTGTTGCAAATATTTATTTAACTATTCATGGAAGTCGTTATGAATCTGAAATCGTAAAATGTGGGTTTTCCTCAGATCAGTATTGTTGGAATGTTGGGCCTACATTTTTGGTCATCTATGGCTCATTAACTGGTTTATATTATTTTATTAGTGAAGCGATCAAGGCTCGCAAATCTCTGCAGTTTCCTACATTACGTTTGTCGAAATTCATTTTAATCAAAACTATATTTAAGAGAGAATTATTGTACTTGCCCTTTAATTTTAAATTTGGTACTATGGTTTTTGTACCGGTATATGCATGGATGTGTGAGTCAGTTGAGTGTTCGGTGCATGAAAATAATGTTACATGTGTGGAAAGTATTAAGTTAGACAGCAAGTGTATTTTAATGACACCGTTAGAATCTGTTGGAGGCAATCCTTACCTTAACATATTAGTTGGTTCTTTTATCATAGGATCTGTTTTTGTCCTAACAATGCGTACCATTGATTCTATAATGTGGGTTTTCTTAACTGAGCACGCAAAATTTGACATTCAACCGTCATTGTGGGATTCGAATCGATATATACTCGTTGATGCTATGTCGTGCCCAGGATTTCCTATCATTAAATATTTAGCATATTATGATTTCGCATTTTTAACCGAATGTGAACCTGATAGAAGAAGAAAAATCTTCAATGTAAGTTCCAATGGGGGAAATCCTAGAAACTGGAGAGGAATTTATTTGGAGTGTGTAGAACTAATAAATGGATTTATATCTCAGCTGGAAGATGCTGTGAAACAAGAGGAAGACTATTCTTTCACTATTCCTCAAGAGCTCTTGCCAAGTATTCCCGTACCCGAGTTGGAGGAACCAACGTATGTGCCTCCTGTTATAGTGAGAAATTTGACTGGTAACATTCAAGTAAAATACCAGAGAATTTCCATAAAGAAAACAATTTCGGAAAATTTAAGGTTGTGGATAAGAATTTTGTTGGTTCGGTTTTGGAGCTCAAGATTAGTGAGTTGGCTTTTTATTAAGCACCGTGGTATTGACATAGACATACTTATTGAACAACAGTGGCAGCCGGTGTCTTGGGCTGTACAAGGACTAGCATCACTTGTTCATTTCTCACCTGCAGAAGATAAGTATGGTGTGATACAAGCAGACATTTCAAGTTTAATAGACATTTTGCTGAAACTTAAAGCATCTCTTGATGAATCATTGAGTCAAAGTTCATACAGCAGATTCCATGGACGAAATACAGTGTGTGAGAGTGTGCGATTAAGAGTGGTCATGAAAGAGATCATCACGTTTTCTTTAAATAGGATACTTTTTACCTGTAAAAGTCATTTACCTAATGTCATTATTTCTGAGGACAGAATAGCAAAATTAAAAGAATTTATAGATGTGACTCAGTTTTAAAGTTGTGTGAATTGTTTTGTTAATTGACAGGTTTATTATTTGTAATGGACATTAAGTGAATGTTTCTAAATGTGTTTAATTATAAGAATCACCAATGCCAATGTAGTTTTAAGGAATTCAAGCATTTCATATGTAATTTATTTTAATAGTTCCTTTGTTCTTTGAATCCAGTTCATATGTTGTGTTTTATGAAATCATTTAAAATGATATAATTCGTGGAATTTAGCCATGGGGAATTGTAATCTGCATTATTTTTCAGGGAAATTTGTGGCATTATTTTTCACATTGGAGTAATGCTTCCCAGTATGATCAATTAAAAAATTTCAATGTTGTTCAAACGTATCATTATAAAACTACTGCAGTTTTTTAAATTACCATTGTGTTTTTTTCTTAAAATAAATGTTTGCTGAATTAATTCTTTATGATTGTGACACAGATCAGGGGTAGACTTGCTGCCAATAAAGTATGGAACACTATCAAATTACAGTAAAAACTACTCGGAGCATTGGGCTCCTTACATTTCAGAGGGTTTCTCTGTGGGGTGAATAACAGATGAAATTCAAAATTTGACTGCAGAGTCAAGGAATTAGCTTCTACATATAGTCATCACAGTTTTGAGAAAACAAGTTAAACATTTTGGCTAAAATGATGCTGTCATTAATTAAAGTTATTAACCAATAATTGAATCTAATAAAGGAATCTAGTGAAGCTACTTTCAGGGTATCATCACTGCTTTATAGACAAAACGCATATCTGGTTTACCTAACATCTTCATGGCTGTTGAAATAGCCTAATCTATTGATTGGATTCCAGCCATATCATAAGCTTGATTATTCTTATTTGAATCTTATGTTACTTTAATATAATCTCTCTTAGTGTAATGTTCACATTTATGCCAAGTACCATAATCATAATTAACTATTATTAATGACAGAATTCATAAACCAGGGTTGGTGTATGGAGATAGTAATAATCTTAATAATGATAAAGGATTTTGAAAATTTGTCTTCTTTATGGAATTATGTCGATTTGACTTTTTTAATACTTTTATTTAAGCAAAATCTTTTTGGTTTCACTGATTCTGGATATTCTGAGATCTCTGTGCATGAGGACTGATCAACAAGTAATGTGAT
The DNA here is from genome assembly GCA_036926305.1 of Uropetala carovei. NCBI lineage: Eukaryota > Metazoa > Arthropoda > Insecta > Odonata > Petaluridae > Uropetala > Uropetala carovei. The sequence continues at coordinate 2,343,273 of JAXCHB010000152.1, read as the reverse complement.
TGCATTTTTATTGACCTTCATTAAGTGGCAGATAATCTCCTTTGAGCACAATGCATTTATCTCAATGAAACATAAAAATTCCTTAAATATTCTCTAATGGGTATGGTAATAAAAATTGTATTTCATTCAGCGGCATAATTTAAAATTGGAGGCCCCCTCAGTTTATCTAAAAAGTCATACACATTTAGGCAGAACTGGCACGACTGGGGGTGCAAAACGTGCACTTGTACAGGGTGGAAGCTTCTGGGAGGTGGCAAAAATGAGTGTCAAATACAATGCATAGAAACATTTTTTGATAACCATTACGCTACAGAATAAAATAAAACTGAAGGGTCTGTGACTTTGTCGCTTGGATCTTTCTCTGCTCTTTTAAAACTCTCCAAATTAAAATCGGCCAAAGGGGTCCATAAATGACTTCTGTCAAACATCATTCGTTATGTATAGGACTTTCCCTTGTCTATATATTGATGCCTCACATGATGCTATAATTTTGAGATTATTTTCTGCTAATTTACACGTCGTCCTTCTTCAACAACACCATAGAACTCGCAAGGGGCCTCTGCTCTCGAGTGTTTCATGAATGACTTCTTTCACTAATTTTTAATCCAAAGAAACAGCTTTAGAGAGATGGCAGATGCATGTGTTCTTTATGCTTTCTGTAAACATGCCAAGAAGAAAGGTTGGCCATCGTTTCACTTAACCCTTAGAGGACCAAGCGAAAATACGTTGAACACCAAGAGGGGTCCCTCAGGGACCCCATTACATAATGTTTTTTATCATGGACATAGTTAATTATTTCAGTTTTTCCTTGTGGTAATTATTTTAATTATATCTACGCCTTGTATTTTGGGAATAAAAATTTTTTATTGTTTAAATTTTAATCACCATATATTACAGTTTTATTGGCATTCTGAGGAAAATTCACAATATTTCTTCTATTAATAATATGCCATATAAAATGAACTTTGTAACTTTAGCAAAATATATTCTTTTTACAATGAAACCCTTCAAAGAAATTTTCATTACATCAAATTGTTAGTTATTATTAGTTATTGCAAGATATTTTGCATACAACAGAGACGGATTTTTTTCTGTGATTTTCACATAAATTTTTTGCAAGTGTCGCATCTTACATTAACTTTTCTATCAATGTTACGGGGACATTTGTGACATCTTCCTCGCTTTCTGTCCATACCAGAATAATTGCCTTCGTTATTAGTGTTACTTGGAGTGCCGTGATCAGTAGCGTATCCACAGCATCGCAAAGCTTCTTTCACATGGACATGCAAACTTAATTTTGAATGCCTTAGCATATTTCCTTCTGCCATTTCCTTTCCCAGTGACAGAAGGAAGGTTTTTCTCCGATGAGTTTTGTTTTTATTCCAATCAGGATTTTTGGTTATAAATAATATGAAAGCATTAAGCGCAGTGATATCTATGGCATTCATGAACAATCGAAGAGGCCATCGACTTGTGCGTCTTGCATAAGTATACTCTCGAATCAATTTGTCTGCATTATCTACACCACCTTTTGTTGCATTATATATTTGAAGAGTTGAATTTTGTGACACATTTGAATGTCTCCCATTTTAGGACATAACACTCAACTAATTGACATTGGTACAATATATATTTCCTCTTCAAAGAATATGCAATCATTACCAAAGTCTCAAATGGTGCTGTTCCATTATATCGAAGAGGTAGATTCGCATCAAAGGTACATTGTAATAACATGTCTGTAAGTTTCTAGTGAAGAGAGGTGTAGAGAGGGGTGAAATAGAGGGAGAGAGAGATGCAGAGATAGAATTTCTCGATTCCGAAGTTTCTGCTGCAGAACATTTATGAATTTTGGGATTGAGAATCTCGAGTAAAATCAAGAATACCGTTAGGAAAATTTATTTAACACAAGAGAACTCATAAGTAAATAACATTTATGGTTAACTGAAGTCACAATGGATACAGGCTATAATAAAAGACGAGTGCAGTAACATATTTTAGTGAAATTAAGGAAATGAAAAATTTTCCATAAAGCTCTATTAGGAGTCTCACGAGGACTCCAGAAAGGATTTTCCTTAATAATGCAAAATGAAATCAATTAAAAAACCACAAATTTTGGTGGATCAAAAACAATACTGCAAATGACAAATACCATGAATATAAATAGATTTTCTGCAATAACGGAAAAGTTATTCGTGAAAAACAAGGTCTGGGGTCCTTGAGGGATCCCTCTTGGTGCTCTAAGGGTTAAGGGATAACCATTCTACCTCGCACATTGCTCACATTTAAGATGCGTCTGCAATGATGCCTGTTTCTTCATTGATAAAAGGTAAAATTTGAAATATTGCATGTATTAATATTATTTAAATACGTAATACTATAAAAGTAATGGGGGATTGGGTGGGAGGTGGCAAAATCAGCATTTGCACAGGGTGGCAAAACTTAGGTGCCATGAGTAGTACTGGTGCACTCATACTTTTGTTCCAGAAGAGCTGTTATAAGTGTTGCTTTGTATGCTTACACTTCTGTGGCTAATTTCATTCTAAATGAATGACATTACCGTAATTTCTCTCAAATTCTTCAGTGTTTTCAAATGTTTATTCAAATTTGGAAACATTTCTCCATCACTGAGAATGTTCTTGCTCATATTGTGTTTGGTAATTCCAAATTAGATGGAAGCAAGAAAATGCATCGTGATAATATTTAATTTTAATATAATATTTTTTCCTAAGAAAATTACTTTGCACAACTGTTCTTGAGTATTGTAAATGAGTTTGAGACTCCTTGAACATGCAGGTATAACTGAGAGGTGTGATATATAATTTTATATGCCAAGAATCCCTTCTATATATACTAATACATTTAAATGATGCAGTGTAAATGAACGCATTAGTAATACAGGACCAGTTACAATTTCCTTTAAATTTATTTTCTTAGTCATTTTACCTGAAATAAGAAAGCATGACTAAAATTTCAAATTGTCATCATTTGGAATGGCTTAATTTCCAACTCGTTGCACATAAGTATACAAAAATTTTAAGTACATCACTGGTCAGAAATAAAAAGACCAAAAATGCATAACAATCAATGCTTAATCAAAAATTATATATATATAGTATTTACCAACTTTATAAAAATTAAAAAGTTATTGTAGTTACTATACAAGTATTAATCTACATATTTATAAAAATTATGCCAGATTCATATAAAGTATTCAAACCCATGAGACCGTTGAGTGCACGTCATTTCTTCAAGCCATTGTATCAGCCCTGCCAAAATTTCTTTCTTAGAAGTCCCATTGAGTACCTCATTTTAGCTTTAGAAAAATACCATTCCTAAAATTGTTTGTGCTGTGTAGCAGGAAAAGCTCAAACCAAGCCCTAAGTACTTTAAGACGGTTCCCGAACTCAAATGCCATGGGGACCAAATACTTTTTCAAAATATATGCTGGGCCATGACACAATAATGAGCCAAAGCATTTTGTTGAAAAATACATGACTCAGAATGGTATATATTTAATTAAGAAACAATTCTTAAATATTAACTGTTTTTGTTTGTATATCTTTATTATTCTATGATTGTTTCATCCATGCTGACTTTTACATCGTAGGTCAAATGTCATTTCAATACATTTTTATCAACACAAACTCGTCATGAGTGCAGAGTCCAAACTATTAATTTTGTTTTGCATTAATGACCACTATCTTTTAGTAAAGGAAAGTGAAAATTAAAGTATTTTTTAAAAGTGGTATACATGGCTAATGCAGGAAGCGTTAGAAGGTACGGGAGATTTCAAAATCGGAGGAAGGATTATAAGAACAGTGAAATACGCGATGATCAAGTACTTCTAGCAAGAAAGGAAAAGGAACTCCAGAAAATGATAAATAGACTAGTGATAACAGGTAGAAAATACGGTATGGAAATTAATACAGAAAAATCTAAGGTTATGCGAATATCAAGTAAAGAAGAAAATTTGAACATAAGTATTGGAGGAAAGCCATTAGAACAAGTTTCAGATTATAAATACCTTGGAAGCAACAACGAGAGAAGCAAAATGTACCGATGAAATCAGGACTAGAATAACAAAAGCAAAAGCCGCTTTCAGAAGAAAGAAACTCCTACTAACGGGAAATATAATGCAGGAAATCTGCAAGAGGCTGATAAAATGCTATGTATGGAGTATAGCTTTGTATGGGGCAGAAACATGGACGCTATGGAAAAATGACATAAAATCCTTGGAAAGCTTCGAAATGTGGACATGGAGAAGAATGCTGAAGATAAGATGGACAGATAGGGTGAAAAATGAGGAAGTACTACGAAGAATAGGAGAGAAGCGAGCGATTATACAGACCATCAGAAAGAGGAAGGCGAACTGGATTGGGCATTACCTGAGGAGAGAGTGCATGATTAAAGAAGTGCTAGAAGGAAAACTGGATGGAAAAAGAGAAAGAGGTAGGAAAAGGTTTCAGCTGGTAGACGACTTGAAAGAGAAAGAGAGCTATCAAGACATGAAAAAACTGAGGAAAATAGGAGTATATGGAGAACCAAGTTTAACAACGAATAATCACGGACCTGTCAACGGACAGACTACCTATGATGGTGAAAAGGTGATAATAAGTTCCAAAATTTTTTATATGTTACAGTAAATTATCCATACTAGAATTACCATATATACTCGCATAATTTGCGATTTTTTGAGACCTGTTTTTTAGCCAAAAATTAGGGGGTCGCAAATTAGACGAGGTATGTTCTCGAAACATAACCCGCAACCTCGATCTGAGGCCTTGCCTCAGGAACTTCTAATTTTTAAGTAACTTATTATTATTTATGTAGATTTAATAAACTGAAGTCAGCTTCTCAGCTGATGAATGTTGCAAAAAGATGACTTGAAGAAAAGTCATGTCTACTCGGAAACCGAATGGATACTGGTGGAAAACAGGCGAACAACGATTTGTAACACAGTGCCGAGCGTCCATTTGTTGCAAGGTTTGGTTTGCTGCACGGTTCGCTGTTCTGTTGCAGGGAAATACACAAAAATTCCAAATCACACATTATATGACACACAGGATAAAAACAAGATTTTGTGTGAAAAAATAAGGGGTCGTAAATTATGCGGGGGTCGCAAAATACTCGAGTATATATGGTAATGCTCCTATCTAAACCTTAATATGATGAAAGTACAAATACAATTGTGAATGTTTTACCAGCTTTCTGTTTGTAAAAGTGGCTTATGGCCACCTAACTGAAGAGTTTGGACATCACTTCCTCAAGTGAAACAAGTACATAATGTTGTTTGAGAACTAGTGTTGATATGCATGATGATAACAGTCATAGAAATAATAAAAATTTATTTTTGTGCCAAGATATAAGGCCCAAATGAAACTCAAATGTAATATAGAATAACATTTATTTAGTTAAGCATTTTAGCTGATATAAAGCAATACACATGCCAAACAAATAGAATGGTTGCTTTAAAAAAATTTCCGTTTATAAGCATTTATTTTCAGCAGAAATGAAGTCTTTCTCTCTTCACAATTATTAATAAACAGATGCACAGAACAGTAGTAATAGAAACATTTTCTATTGTAAAAATTAGATCCCATATCGCAGCATTGTGCTCTCCTGAAACAGAAAATGAAACTTATGAAAAATCAACTGATAATGGTGTTAAAATCATTATCAATATTGTTGCTTAGTATTATATATTACCTACAATTGAATAAATTGCACAATAATTTGTTTGAAAAGTGAAGTGCTCAAAGTAAGTCAGTTAAGATACCCAAAGACAAAGCTTGTTTGACAATCGTATTCAGCTTTGCTTGTGAAAATGTGGATTCATAAACATCATAAGGGCTGCTTCATGATTTTTGGGAACCATTTATTTTCTTTAATTCCTTCCTTTAGTTTGTTCAAAGACTATTTTCTTTTTCGCTGTGTATTTATCAGGTTCCAGTCCATAGCATTTATCAATTATTATTTATTTATTTATTTAAAATGTTTTACATAGTTTTCCACAAATTTAAGGGAAAACCTTTTATAATAAAATATAACAAAGGCCAATATATACAGTATTATGCAAGATACATGTCTATGGTCAATACAAAGTAGATAATTTAAACAATTTAATACATTGCACAAATTTAATATGAGTGTCACTTATTTCAGGAATTTGAGAAGTATTCTTTCAATGCATACACAAATTTTGATTTTTTTATAAAATGTTGAGGTTCCTGGAAATTTTATTAAATTCTTTAGATAATCTAATTAAAGGTGAATTTAAACAATAGGTTGATTTAACAAAGGGAATAAAGAAGATTTCAACATTTCTTTTGTTGAATGTGGGAACTATAAAATTAATCCTATTTAATAAAACACCATTATTACCACAATTTATAATATCATATAACAAAATAAAATCAGATTCTTTCCTTCTGTTTTCCAACTTATTAAAATTACATAAGCAAAGTAAAACATTATAAGGTACATGATTATAATAATAATGAGGGTAAACTCCATAATCACTAAAATATAGAGATCTCAAAAAATTTTTCTGTATACATTCAATCATGTTTTTATATTTAGTTGTATATGGGCTCCAGATGACCGACGCATACTCAAGTTTACTACGAACTAAGGCATTAAACAACAAGATCCTTGCAGTTCAATTGGTAAAATCAAGAGTACATCTTAAAACATCCCAGAGTTTTGTAACATTAGGATACCATAGTTTCAATATGAGATTTGAATCTGAAGTGCTCATCAGATATAACACCCAGATCCTTAACTTCACTCATTTTCTTTAATAATGCACCACCCATACTGTACCAAAAATCATGTACCTTTTTGATGTTTGTATAGAAAACATAACAACACTTATCAACATTAAAGAACAAATAATTCCTTTTGCTCCAACAAAATACATTATCGAAATCTTCTTGTAATAATATACAGTCCTGAATTGAGTTTACTTTTCTGAACAACTTAACATCATCAGCGAACATTAAACACCGAGAACCAGTGATACATTCAGGTAAGTCATCAATAAATAGCAAAAATAACAATGGTCCCAGATTAGATCCCTGCGGAACGCCAGAAGTAACATCACACACTTCAGATTCAAAACCTTTAAAAGTTACATATTGTTTTCTGTTACTCAAATAGGATCTAATTAATCTAAGTAAACTTTCAGAGAACCCAAAATTCCCTAACTTGTGTAGTAGTAGGTTATGATCAACTTTGTTAAATGCTTTTCGGAAATCTGTGTAAATAACATCTACTTGCTCACCTTCATTCAGGACATTATAAACAAAATCACAAAAATTAACTAGGTTAGTAACAGTAGATCTTCCACCACAAAAACCATACTGATTTTCATTTAAGTAATTACCTATCTGTCGATAAATATATTTATATAGTACTGATTCAAAGATCTTTGAGAAAACACTTAAAATAGATATTGGTCTATAATTAGTAATATAACTCTTGTCACCACCCTTAAATATTGGACAAACTTTGGCTTTCTTCCATTAACTGGGAAAAGTGTTTGTTTTTAGAATTAAATTAAAAATATACAGTAGAGGGCGTAATAAAATGTCCTCACATGCCTTAACAATATATGATGGGATCTGATCCGGCCCAACAGTCTTCTTAGCTTTCAGTCTCTTAATTGCTTCAATTGTATCCTCTTTAGTTATTTCATTAATACATACACTATCTACTTTACTATTCAAACTAGACACATCACAACAATTATCACTTCTCTTCGGAACAAAAACAGATTGAAAGTAATCTTGAAAAGCTAAAGCAATACTCTTAGGATCATTATAACTCATGTTATTAGATTTTATAGACTGAGGAACAGTTCTATCACTTTTTCTATTCCTAACAAACTTCCAAAAATCATTTGTATCCCCGGATATCAAATTAGATTCTATACTCTTTATATAATTTTCATATGCTATTTTAATATAATTTTTCACAGCTAATTTTAAAACTTGGTATTTATGCCAGTGATACAAAGAACCATTTCGTTTATACAATTTCCAGTGCCTAGATTTTTTCTTCAGCGTTTTGATTAAAGTACATACATACTAGTATACCAAGGAGGATACTTATGCCCCACAAACTTACATTTAGGGATATGGCTATTCATAGCACTATAAATTAACTTATAGAAAATACTAACGGCTTCATCAACATCAGTTGTCGACTCAACTGAAGACCAGTCACAATGTATAAACTCCTTATAAAGATTAAAGTAATCACCATTCTTAAAGTTGAAATAACCTGTGTAATCAATTGATTCTCTCTGAGGAAAAACATTATCACATTTCCAGTCAATTGAGCAAACTAGTAGTGGATGGTAAGGATCAAAAGGAACTAGCGCATTGCTCTTATCAAGAGATTTTATATCACACAATTGGATAATACGAGATCCAACGTTCTACTTTTACAATTTAATATGTTATTAAGTTGTACCATACCTGTGAAATCTAGAAAATTTAATATCTCGATTATCTTATTATTCCTACTCCCTTTCTTAGTATAGTAAGGAACATTAAAATCCCCAAGAATGATGACATTCTCATCACAGATATGACTTCATGAGACTTTATCAAAAAATTGACGAAGATGATCTGGATTACAGTCAGGTGAAAAGTATACTAATCCAATATAAAGCCACCTCCTCCCATCATATGATATTCTTACCCATATATTTTCATTCTCACTCTCTAACTCGGTCATTCTTTCCGAAATAAATCTTGAATGTCAGCAATCATTAATCCACCACCTTCACTTTAATCAGTAGTTATTGGGTTCTTATCCTTCCTATGTATCACAAAAGTACTATCAGCAAAAAGTTCACAGTCATATATTCCATTTTTCAACCAAGTTTCTGTAAGACACAGAACATCATTATCACAATTCAAAACAGATCGCTTAAAAGCCTCAATTTTACTTCGAAGACCACAAACATTCTGATAATACAAATTTAAATTATTCATAAAAGACATTATGAACCAAAATTAATATTTTTATATCAAGTGAGAAAATAAACACTAATCAGATGGGATATCAGCTAATGATCGCACATTAATTACACGGGAACCCACATCCCGTTTCATAAATATAAACCCATTTCTAAGCCAAATAAATTTAAAACCATTCTTCACTCTAGAACGATGAGCACTTCTAAACAAAAAGGCCCTAAATGAAGTACGATGCTCATCCACATATATTCTCTTCTTAGCACACAAAAAACCAACATCTTCCGTATTCAATGGATTTACACTGCCCTGACCATTATAACTTTCACGGCTAACTTTCCTGGATGCACTAATTAATTCATTTCTCTTATTCTTCCTAATAAACTTTACAATAACATCAGGCTCACGGTCAGTACAACTCTTCATCCTATAAGCAACATCAATGTCATCATGTTTCATTTCAACACCAACATAATTTGCAATTTTCAGTACCAAGGCCGAGGTGTCCTCATTTTCACTTACAGGCAAACCCTTAATTTGAACATCATAGTTTTTTTGCTCCTGTTCGAGATCATCCACTACACTTTCTAATTTAGCAACTTTCTCCTTCAGCTGATCATTCTCAGCCAATAATTTATCGATCACATTGACAGTACACAACAAGTCATCGTACTTGTCAGCCAAGAACATAACTGCTGCTCTTACATCACGCTGCTCCCTTATCAATAATTCGTCAGTTTTCAGACCATCTAAGTTAACGTCCTTACCCTGAAGTTTCTCTATTGGAGACAAGGCATCGTTGTAGTTTGTTGACGACATACGACAGCATTTGCAGTACCACAGACTACTGCTGCATGCAATTTTATCATAATCTTCTTTGGATACATTAGCGCATTGAATATGCCAGCAACTAACACTCTCCTGAGCATTCCAAAGGTTTACTTGACTTTGACACGGTTTTTTTGCACCCACCACAAAAAGACATTTCTGCATTGGCCGCCATCTTAAGTAATTATATTGTAACCCAGTGCGGTCAGTGATCCATTGAGTAAGGCAAGCAGTGGCACAGTTTTACTTTATGTAGCTAAGTGTTACTAATTGGTCACTATATTAGGCTTGCCTCGTCATTCATTTATTCATGTATCTCATTCGGAAATAAGCTACAGGTATAACCAGGGCCGTGCCAAGGGTGCAAAATAATTCTGTGGTGCCCCCTTCTCCTCCTCCAAAGTGACTACTAGTCAATCCCTAAAAAAAGGACCGCCACTGTTGCCTACATAAATGTTAGCGAAGATATCCGTTCTTATTCGTATTTAAAAATAATTTAACAATAACGTTTACAGTTAAACTTTGCTACATTTGTTTAATATTAGCTTTCAATTGGCAATTGAGCAAATTGCTCAGCTTTATCTTAAAAGCATTTCGAAGAAGGGGCAAACTTTTAAATGAACGACAAAAACAGATACAAATATCTTGATGGGTAGGCACCCCCGACTAGTTGGCACCCGGGTTGTCATGGCCCTGGGTATAACAAATAACTGTACACCTTATTTGAAACAAATTTATTTCACTTTCTGTTTCCAATAATTTCAATCAACAGAAATATATTAAATTATGCTTCAGAAATATCATAACTTCTATAGCTTCAACTAATTCTAGGCTTTCGGCCTTGAACATCTCTTTTTTAGTTGCAAAATCTTGATAACTTGAAAACAATTTAACCAATAATTTTTTATTACACAATGCTCATTATATTTTTAGGAATAAAAGTAAATAACGTTTAATAGAAGGAAGTACCGATGCAGCACACCAAAAATAAACACTTTATAAATCACATGGAGGCTAAATAAATACATCTCTAAAAAGATGTCAAACCAAATTTCCCCAATAGATGGAGACAACGCAGTATTTTCATGTTGCTTTATGCGCTACAGAGAAGTATTTCCAATTCTGGTTACTTCCACTTCATTGGGTTGACATAGGCCCTAACCTTTTTTCCCCTCTCTCTCATTTCCACACATATAACCTCCACAGAAGCAAATATGAAACTGCTACGCGAGGCCTGCTCAGTAACAAGTGAATAATAGGGAGTGCAATCAAGTTAGTAGAAATTCATTCAAATGATGAAATTGCTAAATATATTTTAATCAATTTTATAATAGTAACTAAAGTTATTCTAAGTATTTAAAAGAGTTTATTGCGGTGTTGTTTCACTAGGCAAGCAGTGCTTGCCTAGACCAACCGCCCCTGTTGTAACCTCTATTCTTCTTATTTCTTCACTATAATCTTTGCTTTTAACTTTCCACAATGCTGAAACTGCCTGTGTACCTTATGAATTCAAGTATAAACTGACAAATGTGTGATGGTTTCTCCATGATGTCTCAATCGGTAATGAGCAAATATTGTGGTAAACGTCAATATTTTTGTACTGTGCAACATATTTCAAACAAGCACAAACTTGAGGCAATAACCTCAATACTAGTCGCAGAAGTACAAAAATATTGTGCAATATTATTGTGCATATAGGGCAGGGATCAGCAACCTTTCACAACTGGCGTGCAAAATTCACACTAATGAATAGTCTTATGTGCCAGTAATAAATTTTAATTTAATTAAATGATATTTTTTTATTATTTGATCACCCCCGGTTTACTTAAAAATGGATCATATTGTAAACTATGCATTTCTACCTATCAGTCTGAATTTCTGTATTTTGTGTTCATTAGTCACAAAGACGGCAAGAGAGAGAACACAAGATGACAGGCACATGAATTATGTGAGAACAGTGTTACAGAATTAGAATAAGCAGACTTTAGAGGTTAATAATTACTCTTACCATTAAATACAACTTTAGTTCACTAAATTTCTAAAGATCTTTGATTGTACCATATACTTGAAATAAATATATAAAGTATATTATTTTTTTCTTTCCCATGCCATTCAAAATCACTTTATGTGCCACCTTTGGCACGCATGCCATAGGTTTCCGACCCCTGATCTAGGGGGTGCTTCATGGCAAAAATGTTGAAATCCACTTCACATTTCAAAAAATTACTTATGCGTATCCATTTAAAAATGAAACTATGCATTTCTAAAATTAGTCAAAGATGCATAAAGCTGTTCAAACAGAACAGCAGTCAGCAAAATATCCTTGAACACTTTCTTGAAAATGTTTCTTTAAAAGAAACATAACTTACCAACATATCTCTGACATTATGGGGTATGGAATTCATCTCACAATAAGTAATAACAGCTTGCCTCATCTGATTAGGCAACTGAGGGGCTCCATATTCTAGTAGTGATACCCTTTCTCCCTTCAGATGGACTGTAACTGTCTGACCTTGAAGAATAAGCCAAACATTTAAACAAAATGGTTCCCTTTTCATAAAGCACTTTAAATCATTCAAAATTTTATCAATATAATGAGTAAAATTAATATTTAATAAGAATCATCATTCAACAATTAACACAGAGGCAATGATTTTCATCATATCAAAATTGGAAGAGGATACATAACAAATGGAAATAAACTGTATGCACATTAAAGTATGACAGTCCTGATGTTTCATAGCGATGGTTGTTAGACTTGTCATGAAGTAAATATCTTTACACTGTACCATTTACAGAGTTAAGGGTTTATTTTATTCATTCCAAGCTCTACATTTTTTTAGAATCTCTTAGAATGATAGCTTCCTAATCTATAACAAGACAATAACAGCAAAATTAGCATTTTATAATTAAGTATGTACAGCTATATTTTTCATAACTTGAAGTTCTAACTCCAAACCATACAAGTAAGGATTTAGAAAAGACCAGTAATGCTAAGTGGGAAACCAGTGATGCTAAAGTATGTATTTCAAGAGCCAAGCTCTCATCCTTGGTAGCTGATGATAAAATGATCTCCTCAGCATTACTGGTCTTCTCTAAGCACTCACTTGTATGGTTTGGAGTTAGAACTTCAAGTTATCTTCACTGTAGTCTACCCTTCTAATCATTAGCTATATTTTTAATATTCAAAACACAACAGAACAAAACAAAAAGGACAGGAGGTATAGATTCCTGACTCAATTATGACATTCCTATGTGCAAAGTTATAAATATATTATAGGTATACTGTGATCTAGACCAATGGTCAGCAACCTACAGTCTGCAGACCTCATGTGGCCCCCGAGAGCACTTTATGTGGCCCACGAAGCAATGATGAAAAAGTGGTTGCCATAATTAAACAGGCAATTCCATACTTTTTCAGTGAAAATATGGTCTCAAAATGCTAGTAAACTAATTAGAATTAATTTTCAATAATATGAGACCAGAAAATCTCTAGCTAACTTAAGATTTAAATGCCCATCCAGTGCACTGGAGCTCTCGTGACTTCCAAAGTAGCCCTCCGAAACATTCACAACCACATGTGGCCCACCTTATAGAAAAGGTTGCTGACCCCTGATCTAGACTATTCGTTAATGTATGTCCAATTCAATGTTAAATAATCACAAGTTATACAAGAACCTGCTCAAACAGTTATACTTCAAAGATTTAATTTATACCTTACCTTGACGGAATAGTTTCTGCAGAGGAATATTGTCTAGCTTCAGTCCATACAAGTAGACCACACTGGATAAGAAATTGTAAACCTCATCTTCATCAACTTTCACAAGACCCCAACTTTCATCCACTGATACTAATGTTCCTGTGAGGCCTTTATTCAACAGAATGGGAGGAAAGTCTGAAGACAATTGAGATAAGTCAGGTTCTGAGAATATTGTCATATTTTTTGTGCCAAATGGTTCATTCTTGTAAGGTTTGGGTCCTCTGGTTTCCTGCCTATTTTTATGCGAATGTTTCATTGCACTTTCTTTGTCAGGATGGAAATCTTTTAAAGTTTCTTCCTGTGAAAAATTCATACCAAGAAAATAATCACTTAGACTGGATAAATCTGACATGTTGCTTTCACTACCTTCAGTACAAATACTATGAGAGTCACTCTCATCTCTCCCAAGTCCACCATGTTGCTGTCTTCTATGTCCTCCTCTACCATGACCTCTTGTAACTTGCCTCTCTCCTCTTCCTTGGGAGAAGTTTTTGCCTTCTCTTTTCACATTCTCTTTCTGTTTTGCCCTCCCTGAATCGTGCTGCTGGTGCTGATTAGGATATGAATGTTTTTCAGACTGACCTCCTTTCTGAATACCATGTTTTTGAGATTGGTTCCAGGAATCACTTTTTCCTTCTGCTTTCTTGAAATTATAAGATCCATCTTCAATGGGCTTCGGGCTTCCCTTTGTCCAAACTAGTGCTGCTCTAAAACACACACCTTTCTGGATCATTTCTCGATCTGACTCATTTAGGTTGCTGACAGGATTCCACTTATTTACAACAATATAAACTTGTGTTCCTGCATTTACTTCCAATGCCAAAGGTAAATGTTTCATTATCTTTTCACCATCTTTATAGATGTTTTCATGAGTAAAAAATGCCTTTGCAGGTAACCCATGATATGTTTGAAATTTTATAATCCCTATACTGTGGCTGATTAAAGTTTCTATTTCACCATGCAATTGACCAGGCAATGAATTAACCGGAATCATGTGACGTACGCCTTCTTCTTTCCAGCAAGTTTTTGCAAACCATTTGTAGCATCTTTCCGAGCTTTTCTCGGTCTTTTGCACTAAAATGCTCAAGGGTTCTCCAATCCTTAAAATCTGATCAATTCGCGTTCCCTTTGGGCATTGGGATTCATTTTTCGACAGACGAACATGTTCTGCCAGCAAAAGTATTCTCTCCAAATATACGTCTCTATCTAACCAGTTGTCTGTCCATGTGATGGGTTCACCATTACGATGAGCTGTGCAAACAACTGCGCTTGTGAAGCTGGTAAATGTCTCCACTATTCCACAGTAAGCTTTAACATTTGACAGATGGTACCCTGTAACGGGGTTCTGGCCGAAGGGTGACGACGTACTTCTACCAGGATTATTCCCGGCCGTAGCATTCGTTTGCTGTGTGTTATGGTTGCTAGTTTTAAATTTCTGTTGTTTTTCAACAACACCGCTTCTAGACGGCCTCGGATCGCATCTCAGCCATACAAGAGAGGAACGGAAAATAATCCCTTCTTTATATAACATTTTTTCCCATTCTTGTTTCACATCATGGTTGTTCCACTTAGTTATCTCCAAGAAAACTTCCGTATCAACTGAAGTTACAGAACCCAAAGGAAGATGTTTCTTCATTTTCTCTCCTTTAAAATACAAATTGTCAATTGTAAAGAGACATTTTGCAATACGTCCGTCATACGTTCCAAATCGTATTACTCCAGCGTCCGTGGATACTAAGCAGTCCACAATACCACGGAGAGGGTCGCTAATACGAGTCATTACTCGCTCTGATTTTTTAGCAAGCCCATCAATCTTATAACCTGAATGTGCAAAATATCTGTAAATGTTGTCAGGACTTAATGAGGCGTTTCTTATATCCACAACCACTGCTTCGCCTTCATGCAATACGTCAAACATTACAACATCCTTTCCATATTGTGGCCCATTGTCAGAAGTACGGAGGCGGTCCACTAGTAGCAAGACTCTTGCGAATTCAACATTTTTAGAATTCCAGTCATCATCCCACATTAAAGTTTGTCCATTTTTCTTCTGAGCTACGATTATAGTTGCTGCACGTCTGCTTTGTACACTTTCTACCACTCCAAAATAATTGCTGTTAACCCTGAAAGTTCCTCCGTCGAGTCTTGTTATCCAAGAATTAGCAGTTTTTTTATTACTTTCACCCGCTGCTGCGCCTCCTTCTTCAGCTCCTCGAAAGTAACTTTTTAATCCTTTCCAATCCATTACTAATCGTATTGAAATAGAGAAACAATCTTCAATCCATTACTAATCGTATTGAAATAGAGAAACAATCTTTGAAACTACCTGAATATATATATATATATATGCTACATAAAAAGAGTACGACCAAAACAAATGGTTGACAACGTTACCTATGCAATAAGCTTCTTACGGTAGAATCATGTAGAACTGGTGACGCATTGTGATAATTTTTAAGACCAAGTATTGCAAGCGCGAGTGGTCGAGCGCATCGTTGATATTTGAATTTCCCCTGACGAAAATGTGAAGGGAATTGGAAAAATTACTTTTCTAGTTAAACTTATTACATTTCTATTTGTAATTACCAATATACTATTTGTGGAAATGTGTGGTAAATAATTATCAAAGATGAAACTGAAGTGTTTTATCATAAGGCATGTAGCGAAGTTAGAATACTCCAGTAAGTATAAGTTTTTATTCATTGGACTCGTAGTCTTTCGGTGCTTTAATGTATAATCACTGATTAATCTGTAACAAAGTATCTCTTTTCGTTTATATTGTAACATATCAATTTAATTTTGTTTGCTTTATTTTAGGATAACCTTAAGTATTGCTTATTTATTTGTCAGTCATTTTTCAAATGTTTATAATAATAACGTCCATAGAAATGTTCCTCACTATTCGTTTGATAAAACCACCCATCATCCTATTTAATTTTAGAATCACATGTTCTTAAAAAGCTAGTAACCCTGGACACTAATAAAGGCTCTGGATTAGATGGTATCCCAACAAGTGTTCTAAAATACTGTAGATCTGTTCTGGTTGCTCCACTTATCTTTTTAACATTTCTCTGACATTAGATGTAGTGTATTCCCTAGTAATTTAAAACCGATAGAGAAAGTATTGTTTTCGTGAAAAAAATCGACTTCGAGATTTCAACTGAAATACATGTTTTGAGGTCCCTAGAACACGTTTAGACTATTTTCGGAATGATGTGTGTATATATGTGATTGTGGGCGCTCTAACTCGAAAAGTACTTACCATATCGTTACCAAATTTCATATTTAACAATTTATTATGAGCACAAAGAGCTGATTAGATTTTGGACAATACCGGTTAACCGGAAGTCGAGGTTTATTCGAAGCCCGATTCTGTTTTTGCAATATTTCTCTGTTAAAATATCATTATTGTATATACAACTCAATACAAATATTATAGAGAATGTAATTTCGTACAACTTTTATTTGAAACAATTTTTCATAGCAGTTATTGTTTAGGAATTATTTATAAACAATCGGTTTTTTCGGTTTCCGTCAAATATCTACTTAAAAACCTCGTTATTGGTAATATTCGTGAGGACCAAAGTTGTAGAGAATAATATTTCTTTCAAGTTTTGTTTGAAACAAATTTTCGTAGAACCATCCATTTCGGAGATATTTAACTTATTCTTAAATTTCCGGTATACAGCTCCACCAACTAGTGGTAAATTCTGTAAACATATTCAAAATATAATTTACGGCAATAAGGACGACTGTATTCTTTTACGATACGAAATAATAATTTTACCTTATAATGCTATTCATAATAATTTAAGGTACAACTGGGTTATCCCGGACCCCATTAACAGAAACTGATTGGCTGGTCTCCACATTTACAAACCCAATCACAGGACAACGGGGAGGGATAATTTGGTCCCGGGCAAGGCGAAGGGCACGGTAGCACCCGGAGATGACTACCCATTAAAACAAAGCAAGCCAAAGGCTCGTCAATACATCCTTTCAATGTTATATTCTCTCAGTTTGCGGCGCAACAGTCAAGAGGATATAACATTGAAAGGATATATTGACAAGCCTTCGGCTCGCTTTGTTTTAATGGGTAGTCATCTCCAGGCGCTACCACGCCCTTTGCCTCGCCCGGAACCAAAGTATCCCTCCCCATTGTCCGGTGATTGGGTTTGTAAATGTTGAGATGGGCCAATCAGTTTAGGAAAGCTACCGCATCTTCTTCATTATTTGGCAAATTATAACAATGCATTATAACAATGTCAACCAAGTCATTATCTTTTATATAATGTTGAGAGTTGTTAAGAATGAATAAATTATTAAAATGTAATGAAATATGTCAAAAAATTATTTTTCAAAAGGGGTCCGGGATAACCCAGTAGTACCTAATTTAAATATCTATACTCCAAATATGGAGAAAGTCATGTGTTGGCCACATCAGATTTTTTAAGTCTGGAATTAAATCTGATGTTAGAAATCATAGACCTATAACCATTCAATCATGGACGTATAAATAGATCAAGAATGGGGGTGTTTAGTTCTGAGTAGGCTAAGGCTAATAAAATTTAAACAGTCATTATGTATAAAAACATGCATTTATTAAATTAGTTTTATCATCTACAATCCTATTTTTAATTGAAATTTTTGCTATAGTAAGTATTATTAAAAATGTAAAAACTTCACTTTCTTCAGACAATTAATTACAAAATTAGACTGAACCTTTTCCTCCTTGCTGCCAAGCGGGGAATGACATAATCTGTTTTAGAAGTGTACATCGTTCTGATACCTGCAGACTCTGTTAAGTGTGTCTTCAGAGCCTCGTCTCTGCTTTTAGCTCTAAAACGCAAGAGAGCTCTGTAATTTCCATCATTATTCTCTGGGTCATCCAGTCCAATAGCACCAAAGTCATCAGTGCCTCGTAAGTCTATTTCCTGTTGTCTACAAAAGATTATTGTTTGTACAATGCATACTAATTTTTCGCGATTCTCCTGGGCAATTCGTTGTCTTTCTGCACTCAGTTGAGAGGTAATATCAGCCTGCTTTCCTTCCATGATTCTAAGAAAGTTGTCAGCAGAAATATTACAATAAGTATGATATTTTGTTCTTCTGTTTCTCAAAGTTTTCTTTAGCATGTTTCCAGTCCATGTATTCCTTTGTGACCAGAGCTCTTAATTTTTGGTCGCCTCTTCCCCCAACTGTGCAGCTGAACAAAACGCAAATTTTGCATAATGCACCACTTAAATATTTTGAATGTACTAGCCAAGGATAAGTCTTTAGCCAATGATGCTGAAATGCCAGCTTTCTTCGATCACAGACAGAAAATTTAAAATTTTCAGGTGGCATCCATGGTTCTTTTAATGCTCTTTACTTTTACGGAGTCATCAGGTGCTTCATGTACATACAAACCTAGGTTGAACCTATCAACATCTTCGGGAGTAGGCCTAGTTGAACAGCTACTGCATGCCTCAATAAGGTTTAAATCAGCTGAAACATGTTTATGGCTATCTTCAGTTAAAACAGCTGAAATATTTTTATGGCTATCTTCAGGGTCTTCAGCATTATTATGCGCTTTACCTTGGTGCTGTTGCACCCCCTGCCACACACCATTGCGGTGGCTTGCAGGGTGAACTATAGATATAGATATTCTTTTCTGAGTCTTTCTCCGCCTCTTTTGACTTCTTAATTGCAAATGCAAGTATTGACGACTGTTTAGACCTCTTCATCCTTGTCCTTGTTTTCTAAAATAAATAAATAAATTCCAAAATTATATATGTAACTTCCAAAATTATATATAGGATAGTTAAATATGAATAAAAAATATTGAAATTTACAACTTATTGCTACATATTTAATTAACACATTTCTTAATTTTTTAAATATATTAATTGAGCAACATGTGTGCAAATTTTGTGCGGGTTCAGCTAGTCACTATTATAGCACGACCATGTAGAAAACAACCTTCTTGGTGACCAGTGGGCGGAGCTAAGGCTACCTACCCTACCTCCATACCTTCCCACCCCCAAGCAGATGTCAATTCTGGCACCCCACATATTAATACAAGTTGTATGAAAGCTTATTTATTAGTTAAATAGGAGTTAATTATTTTACCGTTACTAAGTGAGAATGGTGAGAATGCAGCAGAGCAGATTGGTATTTCCCAATATGATTTTTATGCCTTTCGAACATTCCAAGATATATAGGTATGGCATGGAGCCTCACCATGGGTCTTTGTCACTTTGTTGAAAATAGCTGCACAAAGACAAACATTAATAATATATCTCCGGTTGCACGAGGAAATAATTAACATTAACCTCTCCAAGGTCCCTTGTACCCTGGTAGTGAAAGGAAACGCAAATTTAAAAAGGTTTAGCTAAACCGATTGGGGGGGATTGAACCCTTAATCCCCCCCTTATATACGGCCATGCATTCAATCGTGTATTGCCAACATTTTTGAAAGTATTGTTCTAAAGTTAATAAGTTCACTTTTTAAAAATATATTAGTACAAAGTCAGCATGGTTTCACCAGGGGTTGGTCTACAAACTTACTCATGTTTCAAAATTATGTACTCAAATCCTTTGATGATAAAGTTCAAGTTGATTATAATGATTTTAGTAAAGCTTTCGACTTAGGTACTCATGTACATCTTATGCACCAACTAGAATCTTAAGGCCACCGCACACCGGGCGCTATACTATATAGCGCTATATTTTTGTGCGATGTTATAGCTAGCGATAAGATATAAATATGCGCACACCAGATACTATAATATGTTTTATTTTTTCCCAGAAAATCGCTTAGTTCTACAAAATGGCCGAGGCATATCTGTTGTTAACATTGGCTTTAACCCTTAAACCGAGTTATGTGTCTGACAACCACATACGATTTTTTATTTTGTTAGTGTGGCTGCACTGATTGAGCTGACGGCCCAAACCTCACAGTACCTTCCTCAAATTACTTCCTGCTGCGGGTGATACATCGTTTTTGCAGTCGCAATTTCTCAACCGTTCGTAAGAAATCATTTTTCAAAAGTTACCATGTCTCGTGTACACCTACTTCTCATAACGTATGTTTTTCGCATGTCTGGTGGACACACAAATAAATATTATTTTCATTTCTTTTTTTAACAATTTTTAGAATTATATAATTATAATTTAGATTTATTACAGAAGTAAGGATGGATGCAGGCCCTAGCACCTCGGAATGCTGTAGTACATCAAAGAATTGGTGCGAATATTACGAGAAAAAAGCTAGCGTACGTAGGAACACTGAAGAGAAAAAAACGAAAATCCCAAAAGAGTTTTTACCATTGAGGAAAAGAGAAGTTGGTTCGACATTGTATGGATTTAGTAATGATATCACATTGCTCAGTTACATTCCAAAAAAGAATAAAGTGGTGCTGATGGTGTCAACCATGCATCGACACAAATAAACTGGAAATAGTGGGATTTTACAACCGAACAAAAGGAGGCGTCGATGTAATGGATCATAAATGCGCTAATTATTCTTCTAACAGAAGAAGTCGACGTTGGCCATTAGCAGTATTTTATATGTTTGTAAACATCTGTGGTGAATAGTTACATAGTCTACTTATGTTTCAAAAATTCGGAAAAATATAAAGAGATTCAATTTTTTGAAAGAATTAACTCTAGTACTTTTGAGGCCACACCTAGGAAACAGACTTGCTGTTCCAAATCTGCGTTCAGACTTGAAAAAACTCATTGAAAGCATTTTACAAGAAGCAAATAAGGATGGCACACCGAAACCAAAACAGAAATCTGAGAGCGCCAGACCTGAAAGAAAGAGGAAGTGTAGCTAATGTCCGTATACACAAAATCAAAATACCAGATATAAATGCATAAAATGTCAAAGGCCAATCTACTTACAATGTTTCAAAAAGATTTGTGACATATGTTGTGGAGATTTGTAAGCGCAAACTATTTTTTACATTACGTATACTTTCAATGCAAAGATTTTTAAATATATGTAGATATTACATTGATATGTGGCGAATAGTAATTATATGTAATAAATGAATAAGCTTAATGTATCATTACACTTAATTTAATAATAAAACAATAAAAATTGAATATTTTTATATGCGTGTCTGACATACACATACTTCTAATAATAGACAAAAAGTAGATACTTCGGTTTAAGGGTTAAAGCCAAAGAAGAGGAAGTGGATTCATGAAATTAATATTAGTAGAGAGCAACTTGGAGAGTTCCATCATTTATTTCAGGATCTACAAAACGATGACGAAAAGTTCCGACAGTATTTTCGTTTAACAAAAAAGCAGTTTGAAGAGATATTGCGTGTCTTCTATGTCAAACACTGTATAAGAAAAAAACAAGCAGCCCGATACTTGCTCAAGTAAAGACTTCAACTATATGACGCTAGGAGCACTGTACACGTGGTTGCCCGTGTATTCTGCGCATGCGTCAGTTCTGCTATATTTTGTTAAAATAGCCAAGACCACAACGTGTGCTATATAGCGGGGTTTTATAGCTTATAGCGCGTCATAGTATAGCGCCTGGTGTGCGGTGGCCTTTATGGTATAACTGGCACTTCACTAAATTGGTTATTTAGTTTCCTTACAGTATTAGCCTAGTGGTAAAAATAAAATGTTCCATGTTTAAGGAATTTAATGTAACATCTGGTGTCTCCCAAGGTTCACACTTGGGATCATTTCTCTATAATATATTTATAAATGATATTGGTAAATTATTAAACCCTGCTAAATTCCTGTTATTTGCAGATGACCTAAAGATTTTCTTAAGTATACATGATGAAAATGATTGTGTCCCTTCAATATTGTCTCAGTAATTTACAAATTTGGTGTGATAATAATTCATTGTACCTTCATTTAAAGAAATGTTCAATAATTACTCTACTCAGGAAAAAAGTCCAATTTATATTTCAGTATAAAATATGTGATTGACCACTTACTAGATCTGATTGTGTTTGTGACCTAGGATTAATAATTTATTGCAAATTTACATTTGACCATCATATAGACCAGTGGTGGGGAATCCTTTCTGTATGGTGGGCTGCATTAGTGGCAGTGAACCCTTCGGTGGGCTGTGTTGGAAACAGCCAATGGCTAAATCTTAAGCTACCTAGAGATTCTTCCATATGCATGGAAATCAAGATAGAATTAGCTTCTTAGGGTTCACATTTCAATATTAACAATCATGATGGAAATCAATCGTAGAAATATATTTGAGAAAAAAATCAAAAACTGCATTAAAAGGATCTTACTTGAACTGAGAATATTTACTAAGAGTTTGCAATTCAACATTATATATCTTAACAGATTTTGCTGCACGGAAGATAATATTTGATAGTTGATTAAAATAAATGAAAAAAGTTTTGAAAACTATGAAACATGCGGTGGGCCGCATGAAATTGCTTAGTGGGCCGCACAGAGGCATACCTAGGCGATATGGTGCCTATGGCAAAATTTTAGGAAACGCCTCGGTTAAGTAGGGCATAATTTTTTCTTCATTTTGATAAAGAATAATACCATTTTTATTATAAATAAATCGACGTTTCATTGTTAAGATAACATTTATGGGAAAATTAACTTTTCGCACTTTTTGCGGGAACATTTGGCACCTTTTGCAAGCGGCAAAAGGTGCCCTAGTTACGGCACTGGAGTCACATCCTGCTCATGGGCCGCAGGTTGGGCACTCCTGATATATCAAAACGGTGCGCTGCGACTGTTCTCGGAGAGCATTTTGTTGACCATGTTCAAGTGAAAAAATTTCGTGTAAATGGAAACTGAGTTAAACAAAGACTAATACAGGTGACGCTTGGTTTATGCCATAGATACATTCCTGAGGATTATGGCGTAAATCGAATTGGTGTAAATCAAAAGTAATTATCCCATAGGATACATGTAAATCAAAGGAGCTCCGTTTCCAAACTTGGGCAAATTATACCTATGATTTTTTGTACAGTTTTGTACAATATGTTTTAAATACAATTCGCAAAGAGATTCCAATCTATAAAACCAAAGAAAAATTATGAATACAAGTGAATTCGCTGAGTGCATAGGCTTCCTTCCGATTAAGAGCATCGTGAGGCTTTTATACTGAACTCAGCTGGTGTCCATTCTAAAATATGCATGCAACTACCTAAAATAACACTTCTATCACTGCATTGTTCTCAAGGAATGCTTACAAAGATCAAACACTGGGCCTAACTTTGGAGCTCCTCTGACGATCTGGATCTTTTTCATTGAGGATTATATTTTAAAATATAATAATATTTTATGCTTCTTTAAAACATGTATTAAAGTATTGAAATTACATAGGGTTGGTTTGATATGCCACGATGTTTATTAAGCGTGCTGTGGATCAAAAAATGTTGAGAAGCACTGAGCTCTACGACTGTGCAAATGTTTACCCTCGGCGCATAAGACGCAAGTTGATTTTAGTTGACGTTTCTCGGGAGAAAAAAGTATCCGCTGGGAAATACAGTGGATGTTATAATCATCGTTATAAATGGCATTAAAATGAAAGTGAGTAAATTGAATTGGCATATAACGAGTGTCTCCGGTAGTATTGAGACTTTTGCCTTCCATTATAAGAATCAAAGAGCAAAAAATTTCCTCAAAAATGACGAAGAGTCTAAAATTTCAAGCAAACCGAGGCCTAAAAATTCAGTTTTATATGATGTGTGTAAGGTCTTTTTAAACGAATTATTGACCTATGGGAAAATCAGTTTTGACTATCGTCATTTCACTAATTGTAGGGTATTCCAGGCCTCCAATTAAAGACAGTTGTCGTAATTACCAATATACTATTTGTGGAAATGTGTGGTAAATAATTATCAAAGATGAAACTGAAGTGTTTTATCATAAGGCATGTAGCGAAGTTAGAATACTCCAGTAAGTATAAGTTTTTATTCATTGGACTCGTAGTCTTTCGGTGCTTTAATGTATAATCACTGATTAATCTGTAACAAAGTATCTCTTTTCGTTTATATTGTAACATATCAATTTAATTTTGTTTGATTTATTTTAGGATAACCTTAAGTATTGCTTATTTATTTGTCAGTCATTTTTCAAATGTTTATAATAATAACGTCCATAGAAATGTTCCTCACTATTCGTTTGATAAAACCACCCATCATCCTATTTAATTTTAGAATCACATGTTCTTAAAAAGCTAGTAACCCTGGACACTAATAAAGGCTCTGGATTAGATGGTATCCCAACAAGTGTTCTAAAATACTGTAGATCTGTTCTGGTTGCTCCACTTATCTTTTTAACATTTCTCTGACATTAGATGTAGTGTATTCCCTAGTAATTTAAAACCGATAGAGAAAGTATTGTTTTCGTGAAAAAAATCGACTTCGAGATTTCAACTGAAATACATGTTTTGAGGTCCCTAGAACACGTTTACCTGGTGGAAATTTGGAAGAAAGTAGAAGTTGGAAAATCTGTCCGTTATATCCGAAGTCCGTTCTAACGAGGTCCGATATACCAATGGCTCACTGTACATTTATTCTCTTTGTGGAAGACTATATGCAACTATTTTGATGTTTCTTTAAGTTTCTTTATTCCCTTCATTTCTGACGGGCTATATACTAATATAAATATAATGACATAGATACCGAATCCCAGAAATAATACGATACATTGCTGCATTTCTAAACTGGTCCTTAGCTAATTGGATCAAGGAAAGTTAACGACCAAATATGTCTGTTTTTACTTTCTCATATACGAAGTATATTGAGAAAGTATTGTTATCGCGAAAAATTCGACCTCGAGATTTTGACGGAAATATACGTTTTAGGTGTAGCTGAGTCTGAAAAAGTGGTTCTTACAATTCTTCAGTAATACCAAATAGTTCATATTTCTCAAAAAATTAATAAGGCTAATTTATTCTAGGCAACTTGAACAATAATTTGATTTTCTCAAAAACGGCCAGAACGATTTTGATAAAATTTCGTATTCTTACTTGAGTATACGTCTGCAATAATACCAAATAGTTCATTTTTCTCAATGAATGAATATAAGGCAAGTTTATTCTTGGGCAACTTTAATAAAAATTGTATTTTCTAAAAACCGGCTGATACGATTTTCATTTTCTAAATGACGCATTAGTATATGAGAAAGTTGTACCGATTTTTTGCATTGATTTAAGAACACGAGTGACATCGGTATAATTGCTATTTATAAATTGAACTAAAATCTTTAGGTAAAAGTAAAAAAGTTTAAAGATTAAGTTTTTTCCCATTTCATAAGTACCATTGTGTTTTTTTATGGACCTTTAAATCTGAGCGTTGCTATTAGCCATCCCGTTTCGCCCATCGCTTTCAGATTTCTAGCACATCTAGAAGTACCAAAACATTTATATCCTCCTGTATCCTATACATAAGAAGCGTCCATATATGCTGTAGATAATCCATAAAATTCTATTAGTTTTACTTGGAGATGAATTTTCCGCGGCGGTGAATTGCTAGTGGCAAATTTTCTGGTGGTGAGTTGATAGCGTTGAATCTTCCGCATACCATCATTTACATACCAGAGAATTTAAAAGTCATTTAAATTTGATTGCATGATTTAACCTATATGTTTGGAATGAAAGTATTTTTCTTACCTATTTTAAAAGTGGCATTTAATCGAATTAAGTAATTAAGTACTATCAGTTGAGCAATTCCAATCATTCATCCCTCATTGGTGTTCTAATCATTCAATCATTGAATCCAAAATGTTAGTAAGAAAATGCTTCAGGGTCTATGCTGTGACTTTCCGTAAATATACTGAGGAAATTGTCAATAAGTAATTGTAAATTGGCAGTCAACATGTATGGTATGATATGTACATGAATATATTACAATTAAAAATTTATTTAAACATAGAGTACATCTTACCTACCAAGGGTCTCAGGTAGCATGGACTCTAAGAGTCCAAGTCACCTGCCAGAGTACGCTATGCCTGGGCTTGTGTTTAGGCATGCCGAGTACACACTACCGCCATGTATGATGTACTCTAGAGCAGTGGTCCTCAGGCAGATCTACCTGCGACCCCCTATGTGCGGATGTTTGGTCGCCGCGACCCCCCATGATTTTTTGTAATGTAAAAAAAAAGGATTTCTCCAGAAATAGGAATTTAGGATAATATGCTAAAATTTTACCACTGAAATTACTTTATTAACATTTTTTTAATGCGAATACACACATTTTGAGATATTTATCATTACCGAGAGGTATATACTTGTTATATATTACATTGGATTAACATATGTATTTTAAATATTGTATATATATAGGTTTAAAGAATTTTATTTATCTTTTAAACATAACTTGTCAATTCTGGGACACAGCTTACTTAGAACACAACGTAATTTGCCATCAACATCAACTTGTTTCTCGCTTTACATTTAATTGACAATAAACTACAAAATCCAAGTTCACAAAGATAAGCAGTGGGAAAAACCACTAGGACTTGTTCTGCTAAGCTGAAAATATTTTTATATTTTCCCTTCATCTTTAACCAAAACTATTAAGCTCACACCAGAATCTTGCAACATTTTGGTATCTCCATCTCGGCATAAATCCAGTAGTTCTTCTTGAATATTGTCCTCTTCTACAGCATCTACTTGGCACAAAAAAGGGTTTTGAATTAGTGGAAAGAGTCATTGAAAAGTCGGGATAACTGGAAAATATCGCTCTAGTTCAATTTTTAGTGTCTGCAAATGTTTACAAATAGAAACTTTAACCTCACTTGGATCAATCTCAGAGTCTTCTATAAACTATGCCAGTGTAGGGAAAACAGCAAAATGTGACTTCTCAACTTTTACGCTCCTAAGATCAAGCTTGTCTTGGAATGCTTGAATTTTCTCTGTTGCTTCGATGATTGTTTTCTCTCGTCCCTGAAACATTTTATTCAGTACATTAAGTTTGCCAAAAATGTCAACTAAATATGCCAATTTAGAGAGCCATGTTGAATTCTCTAATTGTAAGTACGACAACAACTCAGTCTTCTTCTGTTGTCTCAGAAACATAGCTACCTCAGATTGGAGCTTGAACATTCTTTCAAGAATCTTTCCTCTCGATAGCCAGCGTACTTCCGTATGAAAAAGAAGCATTTCATGTTCGGCATCCATATCCTGGCACAAAAGACGAAACAAACGTGTTTTTAAAGAACTTCCTTTGATATAATTAGTAGTTGTCAGAACTATTTCCAAAACTGACTTCAAATCATCAGGTAAGGTTTTCGCGGCTAGAGCTTCTCGATGTAAAATACAATGAAGGCCAGTAATGTTTGGAGCAATATCGCGCATTAAAACTTGAACCACTGATGTGACCCCTGTCATAGCTGCCACACCATCTGTCATTATTCCATAGAGTTTATGCCAGGGAAAATTATGTTGATTACCAAAATCTCGCAATTTATGAAATATATCAGCTGCACAGGTGCGCTCCTCAAGGGGCAAGCAAAATAGATAATCTTCTTTAAATGTATTGTCATGTATATATCTCACAAATGCCATTATTTGTGCAGTGCTCATAATGTCTGTGCTCTCGTCAATCTGGATACTCCACGCTTCGGTTGTTTGTAGCTCTCCGATCGGTTGCTCCTTAATATCCTCTGCCATATCAAAAATTGGTCATTTCACTGTGGAACTACTTAGCGAGATCTGGTCCAATAATCGAGCTTCCTCCTTATCAATCATGCTGTGATCCATTAATTTTGCTGCTGGAACTATGAGCGCTTCAGCAATGGTGTGTGGTTTCTTTTTCCTAAAGAAACTTCATAACTTGCCTTCAGTGCTGAATGATGAACCCTGTGTGAAATACCATAGGCATCCAGCCTTTGCTGCTTAACGTTCTCTTCTTTTAGCTTGAAGTAATCAACGTCCTTGTTTGAAGTTCAGGATGATGTGTCTTAAGATACCGTTCCAGCTTCTAGGTTTCAACGATTCCAGCGATAGGACCGACATGCAGATAACACACTGAGGGTTTGTCTTCCCTTTTTAGGTGCATTTCGCTTACCACATGAGCGCTCATTATCGTCGGTCCGTCCGTCCGCATGTTCGTTCTCGGCTTCTACCAAACGGATTTTCATGAAATTTGATATTAAGGACTTTCAGTCAAATATAATAAGAAAATCGCAAAAATGAGTCACGTACGCCAATCAGGGGTACCACTTTAATGGTGACAAAAAATTAAATTTTCGTCATATCTCGTAAAGTATTGCTCATATCAAAATATTTTTCAAATAAAAGTTGTAGAACCTGTAAAGAAGAGTATTTTCTTTCCTATACATTTTTATCGTAGGAGTAGTCGTTATCGAGAAAATCAAACAAGAAAGTCTTATATCGAGTTGAACTTTGAAAATTTCTTGATTGGTTACTTCGTTGTTGCTAACATAAACAATCTCCCAAACAAACATTTAATTTCCTTACGTGTGCATGTAATATTATTAAATAGGAAGAAAATGGATTATTTATGATGAAGAAAAGAACTTTAAAATGCTATTTCCCTTACGTACCGGTATATAATTGCTTTCTGATACTCCATTGCATGAAACGTGCCCATTTGTGATACGTTGTACACTTTCCTAACTTGTTCAAGAATACTAGTGAATCCAAACTTGACGAAGGCTTCATTGTAATTCCTGTTTTTGCTTATGATGATTACAAATGGTTTTGCTGAAAACGAAAATTATACGCAATTTTTTTATATTAAAATGTTTCGAAAATGATGTGTATAAAATTAGCTTCGCTTCAATTAAAGTTAACAAGTTAAGTAACACTTACCCCAATTCAAACCAGATTATACTTGATTATTTTGGACTTATAAAATTCACTTACAATAAAATCGGATATGTTT
Organism: Uropetala carovei; assembly: GCA_036926305.1. Classification (NCBI taxonomy): domain Eukaryota; kingdom Metazoa; phylum Arthropoda; class Insecta; order Odonata; family Petaluridae; genus Uropetala; species Uropetala carovei. The sequence goes on along the minus strand of JAXCHB010000152.1, from coordinate 2,313,850 downwards.
ACCGACCATGGCGAAAAGCACAACTAATGCTAATGACTGACTACATGGAATTACACAATGTGAAAATATACAGTCTCTTAGAAATTTTATTGGAGAAATTTAATGTCTTGGATCTTATCAATAACTCGTTCCACACAGGTAGACAAAATGAGGCTGACATAGTTGCACACATATAATTACTAACTGTAAGTTAAAAAACTATTCCAGATATCTAGTCAAGTGTTCACCTAAACGTTTACATTGTATAATTTTTGAATTGACTGTTCTACTACACTGTAGTCAAGGATTGAGAGAATGAGCAAAAAATAGCTGAACTAGGAAGACTGCCCGCGACCCCCAATGGGGGTCGCGACCCTATATTTGAGGACCACTGCTCTAGAGTATGCGGTACCTAAGTAAGGCATACTCTAGAGCAGTGATTCTCAACCGAAAATATGTTGCGGACCGGTAAATGTTAGGAACATTCCACCAAGGACTGGTAAAATCAGCAAACTACTTTCAACTGAAACATTTTCCAATTATTTTCTTCAATAAAATTCCATTACAACATAGAAAACTTAAGAATTAAAGACTTTAATTACAATTAAATTTTTGAAATAAAATCCTAGTTCTTTCAGGTAATCAGATGCGAAGTAAGTCTTATATTTATGTTTTCAGTAAAGTTTAGTTCGATGGAATTCATCATCGTGTCGGCCTTATATGCGATATTAAGTGTATTTAAATATTATAATGTCAACATTATAAAATACGATCAATAAAGAAAGAAAAGTTATCATAGCTCTTAAAAAATTAGTAAACAATATTGTTCTATAAAACTGACCGCACGACGACATTCCGAGTGCTTGGGGTCCCGGGCCCAAAGATGGAATTTCTCTATTCCTCAGTTTGGATGTCAGATATAAAGGAACATTTGGAAGCACTCATGGAACAATTACGATCATATTTTCCAGAAACAGTAGATTCTAATAATTGGGTGTGCAATGTGCAGATTTTTTGTTTCCACATCTAAAGGAAAAGAACAAGAAAGCCTCATGGATATTTTTACTGATGATGACTTGAAAATTAAATTCTTCATTCTAGATTTTTTACTTTGAGTTTAAATAAGACAAAAAATCATCTGAAATAACATGTTGAATCTTACTTACGATTAAGGTTTTCTTCAATAGAGTCTATGATTGACTCTTTATGTCATGCAAAACAGGCGCATTCATATCAAAAAGTCTTATTTATTATATGTAAACTCATTCGTTTTTAAATAAGTATATTTACTGTAATACTTGTCATATTCTTTTATAAGGGGGTACTTCCATTGATTGAATTCTAAGGGGTATGCGGTCAAAAAAGTTTGGAAAACCCTGTTGTAGCAGATCTGCTTTCACCAATAAAAATCAGTCCGTGAGTTTGTACCCCTTTATCCCTGCGCCTGGGGGCAACTGCCCCCCTCTACCCCCCGTCGCTACGCCACTGTCTCATGATTTCACTCTGATAGCTCAATTGAACTATTAGTTCCTGGTAAGCAAAATGCAAACTCTACAATCAATTTAATAAACTGGCAGTGAATAAAGTTTGTGTCAAAATGTCTTTCCATTTATCATTTGGAGAGCTCTTCTTCCATTTTTCGTTTTGAAACTGTTGTTCCAGAAACTTCTTCGGCCTTGAAATTTCCACAAATCAATAGAAGCCACTTTGTGAACTACAGTAAAACCTCTTTATAACAAAATTGAAGGGACCCAATTTTTGGAACTTTGTTGTAAGGAGGTTCTTTGTATGGAGGTTTTTTTCATATTCATCATATATGCATATTAGCATATTATTGTTGGTTATAACAGAGTCAGCCAAGCACTGAAGTGGGACCGGATACAAATATCAATGGGGGCCCAACAATATTAATATTTATAGTAATAACAAATGATTGGTGGAGCCCCAGTTTAATATTATAACTTTTAAGTAGAATCATGGAAGTGATATCTGTATTTTTGGAACTGGTAGGTCTCATGTTTGAGACCTTTGTTTTTAGTTAAGAAAAACATCGTAGGTCAAATGTAAGTGTTACATTCTTATATATCAATCATTTCAATACATTTTTATCAGCACAAACTCATCATGAGTGCAGAGTCCAAACTATTAATTTTATTTTGCATTAATGACTACTATCTTGTAGTAAAGGAAAGTGAAAATTAAAGTATTTTTTTTAAGTGGTGATACAAGGTGAAAAGGTGATAATAGGTTCCAAAATCTTTTATATGTTACAATTAAATTGTCCATACTAGAATTAATGCTACTAGCTAAACTTTAATATGATGAAAGTACAAATACAATTGTGAATGTTTTACCAGCTTTCTGTTTGTAAAAGTGGCTTATGGCCATCTAACTGAAGAGTTTGGACATCACTGCCTCAAGTGAAACGTGTAATATTGTTTAAGAACTATTCTTGATATGCATGATGATAACATTCATAGAAATAATCAAAAGTTATTTTTGTGCCAAGTTATAAGGCTCAAATAAAACTCAAATTTAATAGAATAACGTTTATTTAATTAAGCATTTTAGCAATACATATGTCAAACAAATAGAATGTTTGAATTCAAAACTATAATAAAACCTCTTTATCAGGGCCAGCTCTAGTTAGATTGGCAAAGTCTGGGAAGCGCCCCATCCCCATTTTTTCCCAAATAAGAGAAGAAATTCATATTTTCAGGATAATGAATTTGATGTATAAGCTATAATTGATTTCTGTTTTTATAACCAAATAAGGGTAGATTAAAAACCTAATATAATTAAAAAATTTGATGATTAAAATGTTATTTTCATTTTTAAATACATAATTTTTATTTTTATAAGTTATTTTTGGGAAACAAAACAGTCATCTGTACAGATACGTAAAATAGAACAACAAAAATTCAACAGGAAATATAAATTAGGACATTAAACCAGTTTCATTGAATCAAAGTTGAATTTTTCGTGCTTTCATGCTAGAAAAATTGTCGATTAATTTATCGATGCTCAACTTTTCACATACATCATTATTGTGTATACAATTCGATACAAAGGTTATAGAAAATGTAATTTCCTACAACTTTCATTTGAAACAATTTTCCATAGCAGTTATTGTTTAGGAATTATTTATAAATAATCGGTATTTTCAGTTTTTATCGAATACGTTCGTTAAATGCTGTTATTTACAATCTTTATAAGGAACAAACTTATAGAAAATAACATTCCTTCCAACTTATGTTTGAAACAATTTTTTGTGGAACCATCCATTTCGGAGATATTTAACTTATTTGTAATTTTCAGTATACAGCGCCACCACCATGTAGCGGTGAATTTTGCAAACATATTCAAAATATAATTTAAGGCAATAAGGATGACTGTATTATTTTACGATACGAAATAATAATTTTGCCTTATAATGCTATTCATAATAATTTAAATATCTATACCCCAAATATGGAGAAAGTCATGTGTTGGCCACATCAGTTTTTTTTATTTTGCTGAAGTTATAGAGATAATTAAATGCACCACTGTGATTTTTAATAGGCCATACGTATCTTGTAACGAATTAGATAGAGCATCTCAAATTACATTGAAAATTTTATTCTAAACTTCTGCTCAGTGCTCAATGGTGTTTCATCTATACTTTCGTAATCAAATTGCCAATCCTTTTGCCTCTTCCAGCAATTTTTTAAATCCCTCGTCCATGGGATTCTCTTTAACATATATTGTTAATTTTTCTATGGATTCCACGAAACACTGAATGTTCTGGTCGATGCTTTGAAGCATTTTGCTTACTATACAGTAGAGTCTCGATTATCCGAGGTAAAGTGGACCAAGCTAACCTCGGATAATGATAAACTCGGGTAAAATGGAAGGTTCATTTTTAGGTATTAAAAATAGGCCTATGTATATGTACGTATGCTCAGAAAATTTATTTTATACATACGTAACTAAACTAAAAGAACAATTTATTGATATTACTTAAACAAAATAGTCTTTTAATGATTTCTGCCCAACTTTGGTCTATCGCTTTTTGGCCGCCATGTTATGCCACCTTTTTAGCAATAGAAGATCAGCTGGTTTTGATCCTTCTTGTTGTTCCACATATTGGAGCGCTTTCTCCAGTACAGCAAGTCCCTTGGTATGCGAGATACGATTAATTTTCAGGGTATCATCTTCTTTCTCACTCTGTTCTCCTTCGTTCACCATGTTGACTATCATGTCTTCTGTCAACACCTGTTTGCTATCTTCAGCCATCCAATCTGCAATGTCTTCTTCATTTAGTGCTTCCGATAGTGGAAGATTTTGAGCCAAGTCGAACAAGTTGTCTAGTTTGGGTTGTTCTTCAATTTCACTTTCAGTTTCCAAAATTTTTTAGATAGGGCCGCCTCGGTTAACCCAGAATCTAGGATAATCGGGCTCGGATAATCGAGACTACTGTATTTACTATATTTACTGTATTTAGAATGTCATGTCACAATGCAAATGACAACAAAAATTTATCCTCTCAAATTTTAGAAGCTAAAACCTAGACATTAGGTAAAATTATCTCGTTATTTAATTTTAGTGGCATCATTGATCGTTAAATTTAAGGTATGAGATGAACACGGACCAAAAAATTCTCTGGGGTTCAGATCATCAACATATTTTTGCATGCCGTTTTTTTGCCTAGTATATTTGCTACATTGCCATATCCACAATCACGTAAATGTTTTACCTCTAATTGAAAACTTTGCAGCTTTCGTACTAAATATTTGGATAATCCTTCAACGGTTGTGTCAAAAACTTCAACAAACCCTAAGAAATATTCATCAATGCTAATAAATTGCTTCTGGGTTAACATTAACAAAACGTGCTGTAATCATCATTGCGACTGATATCAGGCGTACAATCGTAGAATTATAGAGAGATATTTAGCTTTTTTAATTTGTACTGAAATAAAATGTTTTTTGAAATCAAATTTAAAATTTCATTTTGTATATTTGTACCCAAATAATTTACCATATTATTTTGCTTTTAAGGTCTTTGCATGTGGTTTTCCATCACCATGTCATACTTTTAAAAATTGCTACTGTTTCGTTAAAACAACTTATCTGACAAGCCTCGAAGAGCTAAACATTGTGTGCCTAGGTATTTAATAATTTCAGTTATCCTTTCCGTAACAGGATGCCAGTGACACTTCTCAAACATTTTCTCTGTTTCCCGGTCAATTGTACTCTTTAAATCTGTTTCTTTTAAGATCAAACCATTTTCTAAAATTTGTCAATTGAGCAGAGAAAACTTCTTGAGTGCTTAATGTCTTTGACAAGTTTTGCCAATAGCCTTAAAAAATTATTTGACTAATACTATTCTTATTTCCCATAGAGAAGTTTACAATGAAAACAAAATGCGCTTTTGTTCTTAACAGAATATACAAGCCAATGTCTTGGTATTGGTACCTTGTTAATAAGTTTCCAAAAATAATAATTACTGCTATATTTTCTGGCACTTTCATCTGCCGGAAATGAGAAATTCTTAATCTGTTCAGAACCTTGCTCAATAATAATTTTTAAAATTTTATCCTCAATTTTAGGCCAAGTTTCTGGATTGCTTGGAGTAAATTGAGAGCGATTATCACTGGCAAATAAATGTTTTGCATTGTACTGAAGCTTCAAACTTTGATCAAAGCTATTAATGCAGGAACCATCTTCCTTATATCATTCTGACTCATCATTTTCTAATTTAGAAACAGAAGTTTCACTAGCAGATTTAAAATATGTATTTATTCCGCCTTTCTGTTTTTCTATTTCTAATTCTTTCACAGCTTATCTTTTCTTATTTTAAAACCGGACAATTTATTTTTCTTATCCATTGATGCTAACAATAATAAATGTTGGGTTTTAAAATAAAACTTCTAAAATCTACAACAAAAAGGAAACCACAAATTTTTAACATCAACTCAACATTAATCCGAAACCATAATGAGCATTTCGGTTTGTGTAGTCAAAATATTCCAACTATTATTATTTTCTTAGAGGAACTTATGATAAATTTTATGAAAAATAAACTTTTACAATACCTAATATGATAGGAGATGGTAAGACTGCTTTTTTGTATCCAAACACTACAGATCAATCGCAAAAAAGGAACTATAAATCACCGCTCCAATGTGCACTTCAATACACCCAACAAGCTACAGACAGACTAGGATCTTATTGTTCAAGTCGAAAAAAATCTCGTCAAGCTTTCCTTAATGATTTCATTCTGATTCAAAAGCACAAGCATCACAGATAAGGTAGAACTGGTTGACTAAGAAGCTTAACCGATAGATCGACCAGTGACAGTTTTCGTAGATGCAGCATGGGCCGATAGATCGGTCTGCTTGCAGTTAAAGGGTTAATGTATAACCTGTAACATATTTGCACATAGGAAACATGAAACTTGCTACATATGGGATTAAAAGTCCACAGTGCATTATTTGAAGATTCCCATCATATTTTGCGTATTTCTTTCGATTTATTAGCATTGTCAGATACGGATTTTAAAAGAAAACTAAACTTCGATTATTTATCCATTGCTACGGCTTAGGTTAAGGTCTTCACCTGCCCTGCCTCCCGCCGACCCTTTTTATTATGGAATAAATCTTTCACATGTTATTCTAAAAATTATCTTCTGTATATCAATAAATTGATATGAAATGAATGCAAGGACTGAATGGAGGACGAATGGTAATTAGCAGGATAGCACCCCTACATCCTTCGGTGCCTCTATTCTCGACCACCTCCAATACGCATCTTACCTACACTAGAGTGATGCGACCCTGTACCTCGAGGGTTCGGGGGCAGAATTTGCGATGGAGATTTGCTGCTATGGCATTTCCAACTTTCACTTTTCACATTAACACATGACTTTGAAAAGATCGGCACGGGACACACATTGCCCATCCAGCTTATAACTCACATTCCGATAATATACAGACACAAATACTATCATGTGATGGTGCCCCTGGCATGTTGGTGCATGGGTGCCTTGCATCCATTGCGTCCCGGGCTGGTGCGGCCTTTCTGAAATCAACGACCCTGGGTGCAAAGAGCGCGTCGCATGAGGGTGCCAACTTTCCTAGAATGTCTTCCTATCAAGGTACAGGGTGAGCGCAAAGTAACTGAACATGTTTTTACTTGTATATCTCGCAAGTGAAACCTGCAACAAATTAGTATCTTTCTCTTAAGTAAAACCCACAGGGAGATTCACTCAACACTCTCCAATAATGTATCGACTCATTTGTCGGAATCCAGATTCAAACTTATCACAATCATACCATTCACTAAGACTCTCACAGTCCACATCTTCAAAACCATTTATTCCCTGCAGTAGTTCAATCAAATTGGGGTTTGTAATATTAACTTCCTCGCCAGAAAAACCATGAAAGTTCTCTTCAAGATCTGGAAGAAGTTTGTTTCAAGACCGAACTAGGGTTACAGGCTTCACAGAGGCCCATGTGTGAGAAACACCGTGCACTGCATCTAGAAGCGACATTTTTTTCCAAAATTCTAATAACTTTTCATCCTCTTTAGCTAGTCTCTCTAGAAGGCCAGCCCGATATTGTCGCTTCATTGCCGCGATCACTCCTTGATCCATGGGCTGAATTAATGCCGTGACATATGGAGGCAAGAATTTTGCGCAGATAAGACCATCATCAGAAGTTAAAACGGCTGCATCCGGATGCGAGGGAGCATTAACCAATAACAACACTGCTTTTGGTGGTAATCCTTCGTTGCTTAATAAAGAATGAATGTCAGGCACAAAATTCTTGTGTAACCAATCAGTAAATATATTTCTGTCCATCCATGCACCCTTCTGGTTATAGTATTTAACAGGCAAAGTAGTGCATTTGAATGAGCGAGGTTTTTTTGCCTTGTCTATCACAGTAAGTTTCAATTTATTACCTGCCACATTTCCACAGCATAACACTGTGATTCTCTCTTTGCGAGATTTATGGCCGCAAGCATGACTTTCTTTCTGAAATGCCAAGGTTCGTGTCGGGAGGCCTTTCCAATCCAAACCCGTCTCATCAGCATTAAATATCTGGGCAGGTGTCAAATTCTCTTCCTTCACAAATTTTGGAAATTCTAATTGAAAAGCATCAGCAGCTGACACATTGCCACTCAAGCGTTCCCCTTGAATGACAATTTCTCGTATACCATATAGCTGTTTGAATCGAGTAAACCACCCAGATGAAGCATTAAAGTTCCCTTCTAGCCCTAGTGATTCATGGAAATACCTCGCTTGCTGTGCACACATGGGACTGGAGACAGGAGTTCCATCAGCTCGCTTTTGATTAAACCACAGATGCAAGGCTGCATCTTAATTTCTCATAGGTCGATTTTTTCATATTCTTACGGTTTGAGGGACCAGCACCACTGTCAGAAACTGCAGCGAACTCCATCAACTTAGTTTTGTTTTCTTTATATCATCTTTTCAGAATTTAATTAATTTCTCTTATAAAAGTTTATTTTTACTCTACTTTTAAATTATTCTACAACAGAATTAACGTATAGCATCTTAGGTTAATAGCATCTGCCATGAGACAAAGAATAATGTGTTATCAGTATTATCATTAGGAGTACTTGGAAGTGCCGGATCATTGGAAGTGCCTACTTACAAGGTGCCGGATTAAAGGAATTTTATTGTATAAGGGGATACAAGGACATTTTTCTTAGTTGGAGAGGGGCACGGATTTGTAAAATTTGGAAACCACTGGCGTAATCAAGCATGCCTTTTTACTGGCATGTTAGTTCAAATGCACGTCAATAAAAATGCATCACGAAATTAACACTAAACTCACTAGTCATTATAAAAATAAATATTACTTACTAAATTTGTTTCACAAAACAAATTTATTTCACAAAACTCAACTGATTTCAATTAAAGAATGCTTTGTAAGCACATCACCTACGCCAACTATATGCAAATAGATAGGTCACGCTGGACATGTAAACAAGCGTTGAATATATTTACTGGCCACTTGACAAAAACTTTTTAGAATTGCTATTAGCCGAAGAATATGACCTCGTGTCTCCTACCATAAAGGATTTGAATCCGGAGTTCTTATTGGTAAAAATAATTTGATGCCTCATCTCTCACTACATATACTTTGTTGTAATGCATGATTGTGTGTCCATCTAAGGCGACCAGAATGGCTACCAAAATACCCCGAGACATTTGTTGAGAACAGCCCTCTGTTGAGATTTTTTATGTTAAAAATTTTTATAATTTGCTTTTTGATGATAATTCGTTAATGACATGCTTGTTGTTTATTTCACAGAGTATGCTTTTCTCACACGACATCAACATAAATGATTCAAGATGCTTGCAATAAATAATGTCTTATTAGTCATGTATTTATTATGCTATTGTAGTTTATTTAAAATTCACAGTAGTAGAAATAAACTTCAAGAGCCTTGATTTAATTTTCAACAGTGAGAAAGCAAAACACAAGGTCCCCATATACACACAAAGATAAGAATTCTTGTTAATGAATTATCTATAACCAGCTCCCATCCTTCCTTTTCACACCGGGAATAGCAAAATATATAAAGAGATTACTTACTTTGTAACTGCTACTGCATCTTCCTCACACCCCCAAAAGAGATCTTCATGCCTTCACCAACAATTCTTTACTGAATAACTGGCTACCGATTCGCTGGCTAGTTCTGCAGTCATGGGGATTTTCCCATTACATATCAAAGAGAAATTCATGCACCTTTCATAAGTATAATTTCTCCATTCTTCTTGTCTCCTCTCCAGGCATTGCTAGCAGTCTTTCCCGAAGGATTATTTTGGAAATAAACTGAATTTTGTCAAATTATTTGAGATATGAAATTGAGTTATTAAATTTTCCCAAAATCTCTCCTCTGAAAATAGCGGAAACTGAAACATAAATAAATAAGAAGCTGATAAAAAAATCGGTACAACATACATTGTACAAACTTTCTCATATATGCCTTATATTAATTCATTGAGAAAAATGAAATACATAGTATTATTGTAGATGTATACTTAAGTAACTTTACGAAATTTGATCAAAGACGTTGTAGCCGTTTTTGAGAAAATCAAATTGTTGTTAAAGTTGCTTAGAAAAAACTGACCTTATATTCATTTTCTGAGAAATGTGAACTATTTGTTATTATTGAAGAAGTAAACTCAAGTAACTGTACGAAATTTGATCAAAATCGTTAAAGCCGTTTTCGAGAAAATCGGATTGTTGTTAAAAATGCGTAGAATAAACTACTCTTAATTATTGAGCAATGTCAACAATTTCTATGTATACTCTGCTCAGTATGATAAAATGCATAAGTACGAGATTTCATTCATTTTTGCTCTATCGTCTAGGCTCCAGAGCCAGTAACAGACAGACAGACGGCATTGCGAAAACCACTTTTTCGGATTCAGCGACACCTAAAACGTGTATTTCCGTAAAAATCTCGATGTCGAATTTTTTCGCGAAAACAATACTTTCTCGATACTTCGTATGAGAAAGTAAAAATCGGTATAACATTGTACAAACTTTCTCATATACTAATGCGTCGTTTAGTTATCTTTAGAAAATGAAAATCGTATGAGCCTGTTTTTAGAAAATCATGTAAGGCGCCTTTGGGTACATATATTCCTTCGTCCGTCCGATGACAAATCGGGCAAAGATTACGGATTATTTGTTAAAAGAAAAGTAAACCATGTATTGTGTGAAAATAGGTCGAGTAGCGATAGACAGAACAAATATTTTGTTTGGATTATCCGTGTTTTTAAATTGTTTGTGCCTATTATTCCCTTCATTAGACCGGATAATCGCGCGTCACAGTTTCCGTATTACTGCGAAAAATTCACACGAAGAAAGGGTATGAGGAGCATAAATTTTTTGGACAATTTCCGCTTGGAAATTTCCTACCTAATACGCCTCTTGCATGTTTTGCTGCCATCCAGTTTGTTTCGCTGTGCTCGATCTGTTTGCTTCGCCCTGAATTCCATCATGACTAGTTTATTGAGAGTCTCATAATTTATGGTAATAGACAATTTTCTCTCGGTCTGAATTTGTCCCCCTTTCTTGGCCACGCGTACATAGGAACACCCGAGATGATAAGGAATACGAAGTGAGGAAAAAGACAGAACTCGCATTTGAGGAAGGATGCTATGGGAGATAGAAACTTTTTATCAGTATCCCAAAATAAAACGGCGCTCAGCATAAAAAGGATACTGATAAGATGCTCACTTCATCTCATGCATTTCTGTTCACCAATTCCATCCTTTGAGTAACATCAAAAAGTTCTCTTGATCATATTCAAAATGGGTAAAAAACAGATGCTATTGTCAATTTTGCTATATTTTTTCAATATGGCTCATTGCTTGGAACACGACAATCGATCAATGGAGTTTTCTTTGGCGTGTAGTAAGAACCTAACCGGACACTGGGTCACTCAATTTAAGTTAGATAATGCAGCACCAAATCTGCCTAAGAACTGGAAGGTGAACGTCAAACACAGCATCACAAGTTATGGTGGAGTCGAAAGCTTTCATCTTGTAGGCAACGTTATAGGTAATTATGATTATAAAACGTAGGAATCATTTTTTTCTGTATTATTGCTATCACATGTCACAGTTTCTGCGATATTTTATTTTTCTGAAAGAATATATCTAGTGAAAGCTGTTTCACTCATTCCCAGCATCTTTTTTTTTGCTGTAGATTAAAATCTAATTTGTTTACGCATTCTTCCCTGCAGTACCACCAACTAAACCAGCAGATTATGAGTTATATCCTGGCATTGGCTACTATAAGTTCCACCATGCGGATAAAGCAACCTTTGATGAAGCTTCTATGACTTGCTTTAGAGAGGGTGGCCATCTGATGATCATCAATTCAAATGCTGAGGCTAAAGTCGTGGAAATATTTTTCGCCAGACATAAGGGGGCTGGTCCATATGCTTTTCTTGGATTCCACGATCGCATCAAGGAGGGCGAATTCATTACTATCTTCGGTGTGTATTTAAGATGTTTACTGATCTCAGTGTGGAAGTTCGTAGTCGGAATGGACGTGTTCTCGCATGAGTGCCATATCCCTGCGAAACTCATCCTCCGTAATATAAAAAGCCTTATCCCTTTTATGTCACTTTGTATACGACGCTTTTTTAAACGCATTTTTAACAAATTTCCCGATTACATAGAAGATTGAAATTTGGCAGCAATGCTTCAATCACTCATTAACAGTTCCAAAAAAGATCTGGGTGCGACTCCAGGATACAATTTCTGGTCCCAGCTAATATAGCACTTAAAAAGCTATTTTTGGACGTGAGGACTTTCAATCTTTTGTAAATTAAAAGAATTAGAAGAAATTGACCATCGATCTTCGGACCGAGAGTTTTTTTTTAAGAAGAATGAATAAAGTTTCATATTCTTATGGTCGAATGTTGCTATCAATTCTAAATCGCTCATATTTTGAAAAACAAATTGCCTTTTAACAGTTTGCTGCCTTCGCAACCATGTTGTTGTCAAAACTCGGGTTGTCTCAATCCTAATATACGTACGAAATAGTACATTATGATTTAACTCGAGGAACTCTAAATTCGTGTCCCGTCATTTTTGTCGTGCACTTACTATATCTATAAATAGTCAATATGCTCAAATGTGAACACGGTCATAAGCGATTATTGCGCTCGGAGGGCACGCGACAGCCTGCGTTTTGTCCGCGGAGTAACCACAATCGCGTTGCTTTCCTTTTATTTTTCTGTTAGAAATATTCAAGCGGGGATTGCGCTTCTTTTTCGGCTGTCATTACTTGTTTTGTTCTGTTAGATCTCCCAAAATTTTCATCATTCAAACAATGTTCGAATTGCTGCCTATCAAGTATGCATCGATGAGAATCGTTAATATAATTGTGTTTTAATGTTCCATTTGGAATCCAAATAAATGCAAAACTAAGTTTATCCTTCCTACGAATAGCCGAATTTATTACCATCTTTTCAATCATATATCATTGCAGGTCAGCCTTTCATCGAAACTGGATATAAAAATTGGCTTTCAACTGACCCTAATAATTATGGTGGCAATGAGAACTGTGGCTGTGTTACTGCAGAGGGGAAATTGGGTGACATAGGATGCGATGCTAAATTGTCATATTTTTGTGAATATGATCTTTCTTGGAGTGATTTATGAGGGAATTGATGGAAGAAAAAAACGGCGAATCTAACCAATCCTAACTTTTCGCCTTTATGAGATGCCTTGGAGGTATCTCTTATTAGCCATCTTCTTTCCTCTAAAATTTCATGCATCCACGTTCTATAAATATTTACTCTACTTTTAGTAAAGAATTCAAGAGATATAATGTAAAGGAGTTTATCTTATGATGGTGATAAATATAATTTTATTCATTTACGATAATTATTATCAGCATAATTTTTAAGTAGGATCATGATCAAATAAAGACAAAATATGTATATTAGGGTGGTCCTTATTTTTCGAACTCTGTATTTCTTTCGGGACGCCCCCTAAATTTGTTCCATTTGGTTAGAAAATAAATTGTGTTAAATATTTTTACAATCGGATAACGGGAAAACGTGCCGCATCGCACTTGAACTTCATATATTTCATCATTTTTTGTGGTATTTGGGTCATTCCTAGTGAAAACAGAGCAATTCCAATTTTGGATTTGAACGGATTGTTTTGATATTATTACCAACACTTGATTAGACATTTTTGCTGATGTATCTCGAATATTCATATAATCTGCCCAGTAGTTGCCAAGATCCGGCCCGGAAAGTCAGCGCGTGCGCGGCGCAACTGCTCAAATCTGTCAAATTCGCTGCCTCTTATCTCGTAAAGTATTTCGCCAGTAGTTCCAAAAAACACAACTGATTATAGTTTTTGGCAGTTCTTTAAGCCTATTTACTTAAATATACCATATTTTGAATAAAAATACGCGAAACTTGAGAAATATTCAGATTTTTTCGTTTCACTTATGTATTATGTCCCTCGCGTCGGAGTACCTCCATGAAATATAGTAGTGAATAAAAGTTTCCGGCAATTTTCCCTTCTGTGATATTCCTAAAAATTTAGTATACACATGGCGTCTACATTGTACAATTAAGGTACAATGTTTTAAGGAGAGTCTTTGACGAAAAATTTGGAAAATCATCGGGCCCAAATGTTCCCCTCTTCAAAAGGTTTCAGGAAGCATGGCCACAACAGGGAGAATTTTAAACCTGGAGTGCAAGACTGGCGGGTTCGAGAAGATCTAAAGGACGCGGAAGACGAAATTCTTGCTTTCGCGCTGCAGCGTTTACAGGAAAATCACCCCAGGGAAGATTACCGAGAGCTCCTTGAACTAACTGTCATTTTTCTGAGGGGAGGGGGGGGGGGGGGGGGGGGGGTTTCCTCCTCGAGGAATATCATTTCGCGTTCCCGGAGCATTTCACCATGATGGCTAAAGCTATATACTGCCTAAAAATGTTTCTTCTTCGCGATGAATTCTCCTTATCTGCCGAAGAAGAAATTGCACTCCGCGACGTGTGCGTCTTTCTAGTATGTTTGTACGTGGAGGCTTGGATTATCGCTCCGATTGCCATTGAAGCTTCTCGGAGAGATTTGCTGTTTTTGATAAGTCTTTACAAGTACGACAAGACTGATAGTGAAATTAGCCATGTGGCAATGAATAAATTTTGTAACCATTTGTGGTACCCTGCACCAGAAAGTGCAGCTCCAGCGTTTTTCACCGGCACTATATAAGAAACGAATGTTATTAGCCTTGCAATCGAATGTCAACAAGAATTCAGACGACTCAACCAAAAGATTTTCCGTACACCTGAAAGATATAAAACACTTCGTTCATTTCATTTTTAATGAATCTAGACAATTTTTCAAAAGGTTCAATATTTCAATGACATTTCTCTCTAAGGATCCCCTTATGTGGAAGAATGATCACACCTATAGAGAGGGACTGGAGATTGCAAAACAACTGAAAGTCGTCAAAGACGCTGCAGAAGGAGGAGGTAAGATAATGGAGGACTTTAATAAATTATTTACTAAAAGTGAATCTCAAAAACAGTTCATTTTGAAAGTTGTCGCAGGCTACCGGCGTAAATTTCCAGACTGCAACAGAGCAACGTTGTCAGAAGAATTTTGAGAAACTCGTTATAATTTCAATATACTCTTAAATTAAACTTCTCTGAAAGGTACTTTACTATTTTAATGATCATAAGACCTTGAGAGAAAATTATTTTCATACATTGAAGTAACAATGTTTTCCTACAAATTTAAAAAGAAGTTTTTAAATAAATAGAAATATAAAAACTTACACATTATTTATACCTCACAAATTCACTTTATTTATTTAACAAAGGTTTCAAACTTTTTATTTCAAATATGAAAACTGTTGGCTTCGTACAGTAGCGTAGCTAGATGTTTCGGGCCCCTAGGCAAGAACCGGTGATGGACCCCCTAAGCGGAAATATTTTAGTAAAAAGATTTTTTTATATATACTATTTTATTGGTTTATTTTTCTCTGTGGTGAGGGCCCTCTTCAGAAAGAGGTGAAAACGATAATCTCATGACAATTCATCAAAGTGACGCTTAACTAATCGTCATTCGCTCGTGGGGCCCCTTTTGTTCGAGGGTCCTTAGGCATTGCCTACTCTGGCTATATGGTAGCTACACCACTGGCTTCGTAATATAACAATGAAACGAAAAAATTGAATATTTCTCAAGTTTCGCGTATTTTTATTCAAAATATGGAAGTCATGAGGTAAAGAACTGCCAAAAACGACAATAAGTTGTGTTTTTTGGAACTACTGGCGAAATACTTTACGAGATAAGAGGCAGCGAATTTTACAGATTTGAGCAGTTGCGTGGCGGCTCGGGGCGACTTGCATGGCACGCGCTGACTTTCAGGGCCGGATCTTGGCAACTACTGGGCAGATTATATGAATATTCGAGATACATCAGAAAAAATGTCTAATAAAGTGTTGGTAATAATATCAAAACAATCCGGTCAAATCCAAAATTGGAATTGCTCCGTATTCACTAGGAATGACCCAAATACTACAAAAAATGATGAAATATATAAAGTTCAAGTGCGATGCGGCACGTTTTCCCTTTATCCGATTGTAAAAATATTTAACACAATTTATTTTCTAACCAAATGGAACAAATTTAGGGGGCGTCGCGGAAGGAAAAAAAAAAAATTTTTTGCCTATAGCTAAGGACCACCCTAATGTATATGCTGAAATCCTGCTTCAATATACCTTCATATGAAGCTTTCTTGCGTTTATAACAGTACATATTAGGAGCAATAATTTTGATGCTTAAAGTACGAAGCGAATGATGCTATTCTTTCACCTATTAATTGAATCAGAGGCAACAATGACGGTCGCCTTGACAATGTCCGGAAAGAGTATGAAATATCCGTAAAATTTCGAAAACAATTGCAAATTTCTGAATGATTCGACTGTGTAACATGATAACATTGCAAGAATAAGATAGTATAGAGTTTTAACCATCGAATAAAGTAAAAATGAAGAAAATCGGTCCATATTTACATGTTTTAATGAATGAAGGAAAAAAACCTTGCACTCTGAAAATCGAAAATCCCGTGTAAACTTATAGAAAATATAATTGTCTCCAGGATTCGAACCCAGGACTTTATGAAAGTGAGAATAGTTTACTAGGGGCCTTCCTAGCTTGTAGAAACAAAACGCAGTTTACCACATATCTCTACGACGAACGGCTTTTGAGATACAGGGTGGGACGGATGGACATCTGGCTATTATAGCTATAGATTATAGTACTTGACGAAATATTTTCATTCATAACCTTTTTTTTAATATTACTCCATTTATTCGGATTAACTCTATATTTATCATAGTTATTCATTCTTTCTCTATCATAACATCATACATGCTATCATTGAAATCAAGATTTGAACTCATCACTCTGTTACTGGATCCCAGAGAAATTCTGCAAAATATTCAAATACTTTATTTCATAAACAGTATTGGCCTTGAATTTCAAACCTTAATGTACTATGCATTTAAAAAATCTGATTTGTCCAGCACATGACTTTCTCCATATAGAGCAGAGGTGTCCAACTTACGGCCCGTGGGCCGCATCCGGCCCACGAAGGATTTTTGTATTGCTCGCGAAGTCATGGTGAAAAAGCAATCCAAAAATTTTTAATTCACAAATTCATGCATTTTTATGAAAATTTTGATAGTAAAACTTTTATAATTGGAATTTCTATCATAAAACCCCATTCGAACTTGATTTTCACTTAAATGGCACCTCAGAATTTATTGATAACTTCCGATTTAAACTCTAATCCGGTCTGCAGAAGAATTGTCGACTTCCAATGCGGCCCGCCGAAGGATTCGCCATGTAGAAGAGGTTGGACACCACTGATATAGAGTAATGAACAGGAATGCTCTCAGCATCAGCCTACTTAAGTATAATCATCAGCAATTGCATTCTTGTATAGTTTTTAAACAATAATTTTCACAGTGAAATATAATTTGCATCACTTTCCACATTGAAAAAACCATAGGTAAACAAAATTGTTATCTGTTGCTGTAGATAGCAAAACATTGATGTAAAATTAAAATTACCCCTGGAAATGAAGGAATCGCTACCAACAGTTAAAAATCTTATCATAGCAACGGATACAATGGTATCACTAAGCGACCTACTTAAATAAATTCAGACGAAAAATCACAATATCTCCTAAAAAATCAGTTTTATGAAAGAATGTATCAAACAAAACTTGGTTAAAATGACATTGTTTACAACTTTTATAATAACAAATATTTACATAAATTGAGTTTTAAAGGAGATATTTGGAAAACGAAAAATGACAAGAAAAAACCTCTACTTCCAGTTGGCCAGTTTCTGCAAAACCTTTTCAGATCTTGAGTTAACCCTTAGACCGCAAAACAAAGATTTTATACCACTCACTCGTATGCAGCACATTTTTTACCTAAACAAATTATGTTTTTAGTCGTGCTTTTTTGATAATAAAATTTGATCCAATTTTACTTGTTTATACTCGTCAAGAAATCTAGTTTCAATAAAAAACAAGATCAAGATATGACGTGGGTTGCATAAATCAACATAAATAAATATGAATTAAACAAAAGACATTAGATTTATGGCATCCGACGTGTGTAGAAGTTTCGCACCGTCTGTTTAAATCATTTTATAATATAAACAAGGAAATAATTCCTTTTTACTTTCTCATATACGAAGTATATTGAGAAAGTATTGTTATCAAGAAAAAATTCGACCTTGAGGTTTTAACGGAAATATACGTTTTAGGTGTCGCTGAATCGGAAGAAGTGGTTTTCGCAATGCCGTCTGTCTGTTACTGGCTCTGGAGCCTAAATGGTAGAGCGAAAATGAATCTGCATATCGAGGTATTTATTTATTTTTCATAATACATACACATAATAATTTTACATATAGTAAGAAATACAAAGTTCCATTTCACAGGACTTGTCATGATAAAATTTCAAAATATAAATAACTTGTAAAACAGATTGACTTAGGAACATCAAATTACAATTTTTTTTAAACCTTATAAGTTTAAATTTTAAAATACAAATCCTAAAATAATTTCATCATATGCTAATAAAATCACAAATCAATAAACAAAATAGCAATAGAACAGATATACCGTATTTGACCGAATATAGCCCCCCCCCGAATATAGCCCCCCTACCCATTTTTCTCACACAAATCTAGAAAATATTTTAATACCCTGAAAGGACGATTATTTTTAGGACTTTAATGTCATGAAACATGTTGTATAATTTGAAGAAATATCAAACTTGCACTCATTTAATAAAAAAGTACCAATTAGCGAGTGATAAAACGCCATGCTAATTGGAATTTTAAGGTTTTCAGATTTGTTCCTCAGAATTCAGAGGGTATACTAACGAGAGAGATATTTGACAAGGAATTGAACAAAAATACATTTTTAGGGAGTAAAAATAAACTTTAAAAAGTCGAAATAACATACTAATTAATGCAGCAATATTAGCAAGTCGAAATTACATACCAATTTATGCAGCAATATAAATTCGCACTTTGCTCATATTTCGATCTATCTTTCGTTTGTGTAATTAACAATTCGAGCTTAGCCAGGCAATTAGTCCATTCTCGGGCAAGGTTAATTTTATTGGTATTACCGTATTTGCTCGGGTAAGCTGCGCACCTTTTTTCCCAAAACGCTGGTGGAAAAGAGGGGGTGCGTGTCTTACACGAATTCTTTTATTTGCCTCTCACCTTTTTTCCCAAAATGTCGTGTCGGTAAACAAATATACGTTAAGCTAGCACCCATGCCGCATCTATTATTCTATTTCTGAATTTCGGTGTATTTAGTCATTTTCATTCATTGTATAAAAATTTTAAATGAGTTTTAAGTTTATTAACGGGTGCTCCCCAAACTTGACGAAGTCTTCTGCTGCAATCGTCACGGAGGCCACGGCGCATGCGCGACCAGTTCGGGTTGGTGGGGGTTTTGTTCTCACGGCAGATGACGCCTACCATGTTCAGATACGGCGTCCTTCCTTTATTCTATGATACGTCTATGAAAGTCATAGCCACCGTGGTGATCATTGAATGATCGCTGATCATAATTTTAGTTCGCCAAAAAAATGACGACCGCTACGGTAGGGATCAGTGACCATATGGCTGGAAAATTACGTACAGCAGAATGATCGCTACCGGAGTGATTTCTGCGAACATGACCAATGTGACCACAAAAACAGTTACGTGTTTAACAAAAGAGGACTACCGAGATTTCTGCTAGTACCGATATAGAGAGATCACCCAATAAATTCGTCACGTAGGAATTTGAAGATGCTTAACTTGAGCGTAGCATTTTTTAGAAATAGGAATTGGTGATTTAAAAAACCCTTTTTCGGCTCAAATAAATTTTTTTCCCTAGAGCTGGCCCAAAAACCGGGGTGCGCGGAATACACGAGGTCTCGGCTTACACGAGCAAATATGGTAAAACTTGCAATTTGACAATAATGAGAGCGATCAGGTAATAGAAAAATCCTTCCTATATGGTGACGTCAATCAGCCTTGTAAATAAATATTCGCAACCCGAGTAGTTTAGTCTTACAATGGATAGAAACACTTACTGACTCGAATGAAATTCATCATTATTGAAGCTTTGCACACTTGTTTGTACCCACCTAATTTTTAGTGCCCGAAAATAGCCCCACCCCCAACTTTTGCACTTCGCTTTTGGCCAAAAACAGGGGGGCTATATTCGGTCATATACGGTAATAGTACATATACCGTCCTGCTAAGTCCATCACGACTTGTCAGCAGGTGCAGTAATATATCAAATGTCATGGTGAGTATGTGCATAAATTACCATTAAATATTAAGATTACATTAAATGCTTATATAAAACTAAATTTACCATAAGATGTCAAAACCAAGAAAAAAGAAAAACCTTATTCAAAGTATACAGAGAGATAAAATTACCCTAATACAGACATGTACATTTAGATGCTTTTATATTATAAACTGTCTAATAACCATTTTTTAATTTTATATTTAACCTTTGAAACACCATTAAAATTTTTCAAATCATAAGGAAGGGTATTAAATATTTTTGGTATAATTACATTTAATTGCTTCCCTCCTTTTTCAGTATAGTACCTTGGTACTTCGTATATTCCATCAGACCTCAAAGCTAAATTAGTTTGCCTTATTCGTTCTTTTTTATATTGTGGCAAGAAATAATTATCCACAATTATGATATAAAGAAATAACTTTTGAATAGGCAATATATTCAACAGCTTAAAGTTTTCCATTGTATCAGTTGTATTATTATTAGTGGGTGCTAACATCAGTTTGCTTAATCTTCTTTGACTTCTCTCTAGCAAGTTGTTTAATGTACATCCGGAAGTACCCCATAAAGTTATACCATATCTTAATACTGTATCTGCCCGAATACAAACCGATGTTTTTTGTCAAAATTTATCATGAAAAAATCACCCCTCGGCTTAAATGCGAGTCCGAGGAAAATTTGGCTTACGGTTAAATCTGATGTCTCTCATTGCCTTCGCGTTCAAATGATAGTAATATATTTTTCGTAAAGTAAATATTTGACCTACGATGAATATATATAAAAATATCTTGGTGAGATCGCTTGCGTAAATTGACTAATATGCAAAATGCGTTGACGGATTTGAACGCCCAACTGTTTGAATTTCGGTAAAACTTTACATGGAACGTGTATAATTATAAAAATGCAGTTTCTTAAGGAAATATATATGCTAATTTCATTGGAAATAGACTTGGATGAAAAAATATCTTGGCAAGATCGCTGTTAGTATATTTGACCTTTTGTGAAAATGAAGATGAATAAAATTATTGCCATTGAATGTGGAACATTATTCAGCAACGCAAAATATTCATTGGAGTAATATTTCAAAATGTCAACAACTAAACCATTTCCCCCACATCTTCGATCTCGAATAATCTATTCTAAGATGTGAATGAATGCCCGGCACACTTCAGCATAAAATCTACGAAATTTACGTCTTTGCCAAAAAATTGTGGAAATTTTTGGGGGGTCGGCTTAAATCCGGGGTCGGCTTCTATTCTGGCAGATACGGTATATTCTCCACGAAGGCAAAATACAGCATTCTCATAACAGACAAAGGGACCAGATCCTTAATATGAAAGAACATATAATTCATAGACCTAAGTTTTTTATTAAGCATAATTACATGGTTATTAAAATTTATATTCTGATCAATGATTATTCCTAAATATGTATATTGTGCCACTTGTTCCAATACCTTACAGTTACATTCGTTTCTTGAATTATATAAGCAGTCATAGGTATCAGATTTCAATGTTGTTTCTATTAAAATTAGTTTTTAATGTAATGTGCATAACTTTGGACTTATTTTCGTTAATTGTTAGTTTATTGTTATAAGTACACTTCAAAATTGTATTGTAGTCTCTTTGCATCATTTCATTAGCAATTTCAAAATTTGTGTGTGTTGCAATTAAGACTGCATCATCAGCATATAGTATCATTTTACTATCCTTCACTTCATTGAACATGTCATTTACATATAAGATAAAAATAATTGGCCCTAAAATTGAACCTTGTGGAACTCCCATATTTAATCTTGATGGTTCGCTCAAAACATTATTTATTTTAACAACCATTTTTCTATCACTCAAATAGCTTTTAAACTACTCCAAGATTTTCCCACGAACTCCTATTAAAGATAACTTTCTTAACAAGATATCATAGTCCACAGTGTCAAAAGCTTTCTTGAAATCAATAAAAGTTATTAATACATTTATATGCTTATCCACATTTTCCCTTACAGTATCAGAAAACTCTATTAAAGCTTGTCTAGTACCTTTTGTCTTTTGGAACCCATACTGATATTTAGATATTATTATGTTTTTACAAATAAAACTCATTAAATTATCAGCCACATATCTTTCAAGAACCTTACTGAATGTTGGAAGGATTGAAATTGGGCGATAATTATTAGTATCATTTTTTGGTCCACCTTTGTAAACTGATCTTACAATTGCAATTTTTAGAACTTCAGGGACTATAGCAGAATCAATGGAGTTATTAACAAAACTAGCAATTACAGACCAGAGTGCACTGTTTTTAATATCACCCATTCTTACAGCATCTATTCCAGGACCTTTATTCATGAGCTTGTTAAGTAAATTCTTAATCTCCTTAACACATATAAAAGGTAGTTCCATACTATTTAATATTGGACTTATAGGTTGCAGTTTAAATGTCATAGGATAGTCAGTTTTAAGTTTATTAACAACATTAATGAATTGATCCACAAATAATCTTAGGACATCATTCTCAGATTCACACTTTTTGAAATTTTTCAGAATATCTATATCCATTATCTTATTTTTTCCTTTACCAGTTAATTTATTTAGTTCTTTCCATATCTCCCTTGGTTTACCCTTAATTTCCTTAAATTTAGCAATGTAATAGTTTATCTTGACTTTTAAATACATCTATTTACCTTATTTCTGCAATTTTTATATTTAATATTATAGGTTACATTTGTTAGATTACTTTTCCATTTGTGGAAAAGAAAATCCCTCTCTTTAATCATTATTAGTATATCTTTTGTCATCCAAGATTTCTTTCCTTTAGTCTGCCTTCTATGAGCAGTTTTCGTGGAACTCTTATAAACAGCATCAAAATTTGCAATGATTTTCTTTATCTGTTCCTCAGGATGTATTGTATTTAATACGGGAATCCAATCAATATCACCGATTTTTTTATTTATATCAGAGAAACTAATAAAAGAGGGTATCTGTGAGTTTAACTTATTATTCATGTCATGTATATGCACTTTATCATCAGACAATTTAATCCCAGTCAAGTAATGGTCAGATAAAGTAGTTCTAATGATAAAACCTTCTCGTTCATAATACTTTCCTTTATAAAAAATATGGTCTAGACAAGTATTAGATATACTACACTTAGTAACAAATTCTCTTGTATAACCCCTTATTACCTCACAGAAACCTTGACCATATAATAAATCCTTATAATATGTAGCAATTGAGCAGTCAGATTTCATTGTATCAATATTAATATCACCACATATTATAAATTCCTTAGCTTCTTTTTTAGATAAAATCAGTGATAACTCATCAAGGAAAAGGAATTTACTCATATCTGGTGGCCTATAAATACACATAATGCACATAATATTATTACCACAAGAGAGATTGCCTGACAGATTCTCAAAAAACTCAGTTTTTATATCATCCAATTGAAATTTAGATGCTTTTAAAATATATACTATAATACCACCTCCCTTTCTTTTGTCCCTTAATTTACAATACATATTATTGTTTGGTAATGCATAAAGACAGGTTTCATCATAAATAATATTCCCTTCCAAATGGCAGACTGCAGTTACAGTTACATTATTTGTCAGCCCATTCATTAAAATTGTAAATTCATCCCAGTGCTTTCTGAGAGACCTAATATTTAAATGCAGAACAATAGACCTATCATTATTACCTAATTTCTAAATATCACATGAGTCAAATGTATTACACACTGGTTTTTTAATCTTAATTATATCAATAATATCCATGATAGCATCAGCTTTTAATCAAGAACATAACCATATTGCACCAAAGGTAATTACTGCAAGAGTCTAATTACATAACCAAAATTATACTATTTTCAGTATATCACTTTCATTACTTATCCTCTTTACTATACTATTTTCATCTTTTTTTACATGCACCATGTTGTTGAAAGCTGACGCTAATTGGTGCACTGTATTTTTAATCATTTTCCACACATGTAACTGAAAAAGGATATTTTGTGAGTGAAATTTTGTTGAAAAGAGGTAAATACGAGTAAAAGTGACAATTTTTTCCTTCGTTGTTCGGAAGTTTTCGTAGTACGGGAGTTCATAGTAGAGAGGTCATAGCTAGGTATTTTATATACGAGTTTGGCTGGACCATCGGCAGTTGTTCATTATCCAGAAGTCTTCGCTGTATAGGGGTTCGTAAGATAGAGGTTTTACTGTATTGTAATCTAATGATGTCCCACAATTTTTATAGGTAATATTTGTTTGTAAAAAAATGAATAAGCAGAATATTTTGTAGTTGACAGCTACTTAATTAGGTAACTATAAGAAATTTTAACATCTCTGTAAAGTTTTTTGCCATCTATAATATAATAGTTCGTCATCTCATTGCACAACGTTCATCCATTGGTTCAAATTATACCAATCACATTTAAGTTTTGTGAACATTCCTCGTGTTTCTGTAAACATCAATTATAAACAGCAAAAACATTAAATGGTTAAATTATATTATGGGGGATAATTGAATACTTAAATCCAGTTAAGGTGTCTTCAGTTTAACTAACTAATAGACAAATCCAAATTCACACATTTTAGAAAAATCATTGTTGTCACAAATAGTTTTCTGTTAATAGAACTAACCACTGGGAAAGTCGAAGTATGATATATGTTGTTGTATGTTATTTTATATATTTTGTTTTATATGCTCCAACTTTGCATTTTTAAATAAAAATTTGATGTATTTGTTTAAAAAATATACCTATTTTGTGAGAATTTCTAAATCATATGAGTCTCAGAAAATATCCTTAGAGCCCATCATATATACAAAATTGAAGATAAAGCGTGTTCTAAGAGGGAATGAATCAAAATGACCATTTTTGATTTTTTCCACAGGCCACATTTAATTTATTCACACAAACAAGACATTAAGTAAAAGGAAATGGACATTCTACAATGAAGAAATTAATGTAAATATATCTATGTTTAATTAAGTATTATTACAACTACAATTAGCTATAAATTAATATTGCAAGGCTAAAAAATAACTGGGAAAATGAAGGGGTGAATTACGGACCAAGAGACTGGCAAATCACGACGTCAGAAAAAAAGCAAGGCACGAGTACACATATAGATGCCATAATTTATTTACCATCACAGAAAATTACATTGACATTATCGAATACTTGGAGTATTCGAATGTAATATTTGAAGCACTCCACTTTCTTGGTGATTATAATGTTAGCAGTTCTCCCGTTAAATTTTAACGGCAAGCCCCTTAGTATACAGCTATGGTTGCTTAATGTAAACTCACATTGTTTTTCTTTTTAGGCGCGTTTTGCTTACAGCGTGAGCGCCTATTGTCATCGGTCGGTCCGTCCATCTGTCCGTCCGTCCGTCCGTCCTCATGTTCGTTCTCGGCTTCTACTGAACGGATTTTCATGAAATTTGATATTAAGAACTTTCTATCAAATATAATAAGAAAATCGCAAAAATGAATCACGTACGCCAATCAGGGATACCACTTTACTGGGGACAAAAAATTAAATTTTCGTCATATCTCGTAAAGTATTGCTCATATCAAAATATTTTTCAAATAAAAGTTGTAGAACCTGTAAAGAAGAGTATTTTCTTTCCTATACATTTTTATCGTAGGAGTAGTCGTTATCGAGAAAATCAAACAAGAAAGTCTTATATCGAGTTGAACTTGGAAAATTTCTTGCATGATTACTTCGTTGTTGCTAACATAAACAATCTCCCAAACAAACGTTTAATTTCCTTACGTGTGCATGTAATATTATTAAATAAGAAGAAAATGGATTATTTATGATGAAGAAAAGAACTTTAACCCATTAAAGCCCGTAATTCCGTGGGAGAGATTTTTTCATGAAACTTTGTTTTCCTGACCCATACTACACCTGAATCAATATATTTTTCCACGGAATGTTTACGATGACATTTTCGATGAGTTTTAGGGTGGCAACTTTAGTTGCCACTGGGAAGATACGATATCAAAATTGGATAAAATGCTCAAAACATTAGATACACTTTTTAATGCTTTTATTTTTTAAAACATTATAGTAAAATGACAGTTAACTTGAAAAACATTACAAAATTTAATTCTCATTAAATTTTATAAAAAATTGTAATCTTTTGAAGGTATATACGGATTGACTATAAACGACTAGTTACGTAAAAATATTTGTAAGCTCCATGGAATGTCTTGAAACATTCATTTGGATGCAGAGGTACTCCGCACTTCATGCACAGGTTGGTTGTTCGATTCCGCATATCTTGCATCGGCGGGACTTTGATGCACCCTTCTCCACAGTATGATCAGTGCGATCAATGCGGATCTCTTCGAGGGCAGACGAGAATTGTAGGTAAGCTCGGACACCAGGAGAAATGGGCAGAGTTCCAAATGACCTCAGGATATGAGTAGCACATAGACATTTGAAATCCAGCAAGGACATTTCATTACCAAATCATCGGTACAACAGCCATCCTTCCACCCAGCACAAGGCAGCACTCCAAAAAATGTCAAAATTTCGGAAGCTGTAGCATTTAAGTCATGGACGAGTTTCTGTGCAGCGTAACGGTTTGTTTCATGTACAATGTGTTGCAACAAATCCTCTGTAAAGAAGCACCTAAAAGCCTCGGTGGGACTCTTCACTATTTCTTTCAAGAGATCTTCCGCATTTGGTCGGTAATCGCACTCAGGCTCAGAGATTTTTAAAGTCAGTTCTGTAACATCAGGAGTCCATTTTAGTGAAGAGGGGCGTTTGCGCTTTGAAGCTTGAGTTTGTTTGACCCTGGAAGCTGATGAAAAAGAGGTACTTAGTTCAGGATCCGCATCAACAACGTTGGTCTCATCTTCTTCGCCAACGGGTTCATCACAATCACCGTACCGAACTAGAGCTTGAGAGCACAGAACATGGGCAGGGAGATGATCTAGATCGCCTAGAGCTTCCTCATCTGACAAATCAGAGTCCTTGTCAGTATCTGCACCTGAAGGCTCATCAGATGGGCAAAAAGCCTAGGTTCCAAAAGCGTATTAGTCAAGGTGTAGCAGGGGCTTAGGTTTGTGTGTGTGTGTGAGAGAGAGAAAAAGAGAGATAAAGAGCGAGGGAGAATGGGAGGGAGATAGAGGGGAGAGTGAGAAAGAAGGCAAAAGCATTGGATGAAGAACATTGCAATTCCAGTTATCCTCATTGAAAAAAGAAATAAAAATTTCAAATGCCACGACCAAGAAATTATTTTGTAAGAATAAAAAATTATTCAATAAAGTTTCTTTCTAATATGAGATAATAAATCTCTTTGCAGTAATGTGAATATGAATGCCGAAAGTAATCTATAAAATTATTTACGCGCACATCGTATTGACAAAATGCGTTACAGGCATGACATAATGACGAAAAGAAACAGCTGAGTGCAATAACTAACATTGTAATGATTGAGTAATTATGTAAAAAAGTAATAACTCTTGCATAATTAAGTTCAAAATTTAGTGAGGATGTGTTATAAATTCTAATACTACCATCGTATCAAGTTTGGATAGCTTCACATCGGAGGAAATATTGCTATACCAAGAATAATAGTGTTTTCCACCAAAACTGTTTATCTAAATGCCCGTTGGCAACTTTAGTTGCCAAAGATATTGAAAAAGTAATAAAAAGAAATGTATTGCAGGTTAGAATTTTCTTTTTAACCAAACGTACTAAGGCGTATTTTAATTTTCATAATTCATTTCTACATCCAAGATAAATCATACAGTATGGTTTATAACTTACATTTTGTAGAAGGATGTAACAATCAGTACTTCACAGGCTATGCAGGGTTGGTTTCTTCCTACCACCAGGCATGATCAGTTCGAAATAAAAGATTTTAACCCGAGCCATAATACAAAGCAAGGTCTATTTTCTTTCCCTCTGCAGATTCAGAGTTATCGGTTTAATTGTTATTATTTTGTAACACAAAGTGTAGCGTGGCAACTTTAGTTGCCAATGGGCTTTAATGGGTTAAAACTCTATTTCCCTTACGTACAGGTATATAATTTCTTTCTAATACTCCATTGCACGAAATGCACCCATTTGTGATACGTTGTACACTTTCCTAACTTGTTTTAGACATTAATTTATTCCTGAAACTTATTATTGTTTCCTATGATCACGTAATCCATAAGGCCCAATATTTGCCTCTACAAATTTGTTCCATGATAAGGAATTGGAGCCCTCTGACCCTGTCCATTCATAGATGGAGGTGGAATTTCACTGAAGTTAACAGTCACAAGTATTTTAGGATAGTCAACTATGATAGCTTATAGTTTATGTATTGAAATTTATGCTGTGAAAGTTATCCTCACTCCATTATCTATGCTTTGCTGGATTGTGTTTAATATTGCATAGGACATTCAGGCCCGGCTCTTCCTATGGGCTAAAAAGGCTATAGCCTTAGGCCACGAAAAAAGTTTCAGCCCTAAATTTTTTAATACATGTGCATTTAATGTGTTAACATAATATTTTTGGCCCTTCCCTGCTATTAGCGTTAGGCCCATTATAACCTTAAGCCGGCCCTGAGGACATTTGATGAGTTAAGAGCTTTTGCATTTGATGATAACTTGCATTTAAATGATGTTAAAATAATTTAGTGTTTGGGAGCAATACCTAATGTACAATCCCGGAAGAAAAAACTGGGACACCTTAACGTTCTCCTAACGGCGAGATGGGGAACTTTTGGGGGAGTACAAACTGAATGACAACACTGCAGGAGAGAAGAGGGGTTGAGGAGTGGAAAGGGCGGAAGAGAAGAGTGGGTCCAGCCAGTATTCGTCACTCTGCTAAGCAAATCAACCGACCTAAAACTTGTGGGGCCGAGTCCCCACTTGAAACGAGTTCGTATTCTAGCATCAAAAGCCTGCGCGCGAGCTTCGAAGAAGTCTTGTTGTGATCCAAATGATGCGGTGAAATAAAAACAACTGTGCTAGTGTCCGTAAAATACCCTAAGTGTAATTGATATTTAATAATCGGGCATTGACTCATGATCGCTATTATCATGATCGCATTATTAGCACATAACGTAATTTCGTAACTTTTATTCTCTCTCTTTAAAAACGGTTATAACCACGCTAACATGTCTGTTATTGGGATGATCCACATGCATGGATATGACTTCAAGGGATTACTTTAGCCTACATATTGATCCCTGATTGTGGCAACATAGAAAGATGCTCGGCGGTGCATTGGCGCTGCTACGGAAATTGCGTTATTAATCGGAATCGTGACGCTCAAGTAATTTTTTTCACGGAAAATGAATCGAAAATTGTTATTATATTCACTGAAAATTACTCTAGCAATCAATCAACAATGTGTGAACCAGTATTTTCGAGGTAAGTTACCTGAACGTTGAAATGAAAACTGTGCTAGGGTCCTTAAAATATCCTAAGTGCAATTGATACTTAATACTCGGGCACTGACTCATGATCGCTATTAACCCGACAGGTTACCGCAATTTCGTAAACGCTAATCCCTTTAAAAACGGTAACAACCAGGATAACAAATCTTTTATTGGGATGATCAACGTGCATGGATACATTCAAAAGATAATTCCGTCTTCCA
Source organism: Uropetala carovei (assembly GCA_036926305.1). Taxonomy (NCBI): domain Eukaryota; kingdom Metazoa; phylum Arthropoda; class Insecta; order Odonata; family Petaluridae; genus Uropetala; species Uropetala carovei. Next base: position 2,283,867 of record JAXCHB010000152.1, on the reverse strand, counting down.
ACTTTTATGTAGACGACCTACTGTTGCACGCGGTATGTTCATTTGCAGTGCTATCTCCCTTACTTCGGCCTAGGCAACCAGCTTAATGCTTTCATATGGGTAAATTTTTAATGAGAATCAGAGTCTTATATTTCTCCTTTAAAACCTTACTAGTGTAATGCCCATTGAAATATCAACGGGAGTAAAGATTCGATCGTTCAAGCTATTTATGGAGATTGAATCAGTAGCGCATGCAGGATTCTCTCAAGGGGCGTCCAAAATATTTGACATGCACAAAAGTAGTATGCAAGTTATATGAATGTCATGTATTGCATTATTCATTATATTTACTTTAAAAACAACGGGGGAAAACCATCTCCTATTCCTCTCTGATGGCACCAATGAACCCAAATTTAAAATATTGATCTATATTTCCACAGTTTAGAAAAATCACAATTTTCCAAGGGGAGAGGGAGGGAGGTCCAGGCCTGGTGGACCCCTCCCTTGTGTGTGCACCACTGGATTGAATATTATGCAAATCCCCTGACTTATCTAATCTTTTTTGTAGTTTAAAAATTTCCTATTCATTGAGGAAAGTAGAATGCTCTAATAGCTCATTCCAGTGGCACACAAACGGGGGGGGGGGGGTCCATTGGGTTCGGACTCCCCTTGGAAAATTGTGATTTTTCTAAACTGTGGAAACACACATACTTATTTTAAATTTTGGTTCATGGGTGCCGTCAGAAAGGAATAGAACATGGTTTGCCCCATTTGTTTTTAACCAAAGTATAATTAATAATGCAATATACAAGGTGATCCAAAGTCGCACAACCCTGTATTTTTGCAGATATTTCTTGAAGAAGAACACTCAATAATATAATTGTGTTTATGTGTGTGGCAACACTGGCATGTTGGTCGGAAGTTGCACAGTTACTGTGACCTTGAGAACCGGCTGGCGTAACCATTGGAGTCGCGACATTCGAAAGTGTAACATGAGTTTTTCACGAGCATTATTTTAAGTCATATTCATACACAGAATGCCAAAGATTGTTTGAGCAAAGTTTTCCAGGATCCCGCATTCTGAATAAATCAACAATATGCCACCTTGTTGATCGTTTTTGTGAAACAGGCAGTGTGTTTGACAAGAAGCGATCCAGACGGCCATCACTTCTCACAAATGAAAATTTGAATGAAGTTAGTCTGCGTTTAGCACGGTCACCCAGAAAATCAACCAGAAGGTTATCACAGCAGACTGGATTGAGTTATGGAACAACACAAAGGTGTACGAGGCGTCTGAAACTTGTGCCATACAGAATTCACACAATGCATGAACTGAAGGAACCAGACAAAGGGAAAAGATTACGCTACTCTGAATGGTTCCGACAACTTGTCAGGGATGGTGTCGGCATTTTGGACATTTTCTTCACAGATGAGGCATGGTTTCACCTAAGTGGTTATGTGAAAAGTCAAAACAGCAGGATATGGAGCAGCGAAAATCCACACATTTTCCATGAGGTGCCCTTACACAGTCAAAAGATTGGAGTGTGGTGTGCAGTTTCACGTAGCAGGGTGGTGGGTCCTATTTTCTTCAAAGAAACTGTTAATTCTGAATGCTACCAGGAATTATTTATGCAGTTTATTGCATTACTGGACAGAACAGAACGCTATTGTTGGTTTCAGCAAGATGGAGCAAATGCACACACTTCCAATTCCACCATGGCAATGCTGGCGGAGTTTTTTCATGACCGTGTGATTTCTAAGGGTTTGTGGCCGCCTCGTCTGCCGGAGCTAACATCGCCGGATTTTTTCCTCTGGGGGTACTTAAAACAGAATGTGTATGCAAATAACCCTCGAACCCTGGATGAACTGCAAAACAACATTGAAAGGTGCATTGTGAACATAATCCAGGCAACTCTTCACCGTGTGTCTACAAACATGACAAAAAGAGTGAATTTGTGCCCCAAAGAAGGAGGATCACACTTTCAACATCTTCTGTGATTTGCATATGGTAAGGTGAACAATAAATTTTGTATATGAACAATAAATTTTATATTATGTGAACAATAAATTTTACGTCTCACAAGTCTTTGGATTGGGGTTGCATGGCTTTTGGATCACCCTGTACTATATTGATATAACTTGCATACAACTTTTGTGCTTGTGAAATATTTCGGACCTCCCTTGAGAGAATCCTGTATGCACTACTGGCTCATTTCACCAGAAGAATTAATTCAGGTAATTACCCTAACATGCATACAGATTCAAATGATAATTCATATAAATGAGCACAAAGATATTTATTTATAAAATTATTATTTACAAAATAAAAAATTTACATCACAATGCTCCACAAGCTTGATAATTATCACATATAATGCCACAAATTAAATTATAAAGAGTTTTCAAATTATATGAAAACAAAAGTAGATATGTAAATAGTCATGAAAAATTGTGTTATACTTAATAGCCTCTATATCTTAAGAAACTTTCAAAAAGAGAAAGCATATTAAGTAATGTTTCTTAAACAAAATTATATAATGAACTGGATGCTTCTAATTACTTTACGTATTAGAAGTTTAAAAAGAAGGTGATTTGGTGGGTAAAAAAGCCTCTTCGAAATTACATCTCAAGCTATCATTTTTGGAAGTGATTAAATAAAAAGGTGATGTGCACTTCAGCATAAAACCAATACTGATTTCTGAATGTGTTTTCAAAGTTTAGCAGATACATTATTTACTGCTTTTGTTTGATTACCTCTTTAACATATTATGAGATTTCTCTCATTAAGGTCCTCGAACCAATGTTGATTTTTCTGCAACTACTTTACTCTGCATGCGGTTACGATAAGACATATCTGGATCATATCTATCTAACAGCAGTATCCACTCCTCTTTGTAATCATTGGAAAGTCTTTCCATTGCTTTCTCAACACTAATCTTCTGTTTCTGGGTGCACTTGCTACAGTTGTAGTGGAGAGCATCAGGAATCATCTCTGTCAAATAAAGTATATGCAATGAAAGCAAAAAAATTATCAAACTTTCATTATTCATATCATTTAATGTTATCAATCTTATAAATGAATAATCTCTCTCTCTCTCATGCTATTGAGACTAAGTTTTATTAAAAACAATGAGGAATCAATACAATTCTTGCATTGTTAGTATTTTATAAAATGTGGTGAAATTAACTCACATGAAATTTTTGAAACTTATGGTTCAAGGGCAAAAATAAAAATTAAACAAAGCACCTATGTTAATTATTTTTATCCAGTATTGTTAATATGCATGTATGTATATATATATATATATATATATATATATATATATATATATATATATATATGTGAAGGTGTGTGTATGCATACTTGAACAAGAGGAAAGGTAAAATAAGGTATTGGTGACAGGGAGTGGAAGGTAATAATATGGATGGATAAAGTGGCATTGGGAGGAGTTGAAGGTAGTGAGAGGGAAGCCAGGAGGGAGAGGTTTACTCATGATAAATGTATTAAGGTGATGATAGGTCAATAGGAGTGTGATGGTTAAGAGAACCATTTGAAAAACTGTTTGGTGTGAGTGTATATTGCTGGTAAGAAGCAGAAAAAATTGTAGGAAAAAATTATAGGGGGAGAGAAATGGGTTGCATTAGAGGAGAGGAAAGAGATTGAGAATTCATAGAAAGGTTGGAGATAACAGAATAATCAGGTAAATTGTGTTTATTTAAGATTTGTTTATTAGATAGTAGGGAAACGCTAATGAAGCATATATTAGTAATTCTAATAACATAATAAAACCAACTTGGAATATCATTAAAAGGAACAGGACTTCTTCAAGCTACACTCTTACAATTAGTCCAACTAATATCAGGTTTAATAATAACCCTATTTCTGATCTTGATGAAATTGCTCAGAGCTTTAACTCACAGTTTTGCAATATTATTTCACAGGGTACGCCATCTGTCTCCTATCCTATAATTAAAAGTAGTTCATTTCCCCATTCAGTTTTTCTGTTCCCTAACTGTCCAGCAGAAATAATAAATATTATCAAATCTTTCCTCAATGGTTTCCCGTGTGGGCTTGATGGTATTCCCATGCCAATTGTCAAAGCTTCTTCTAATATTATCACTGCACTTTTATGTGATATTCTTAATTTGTCCTATAGTACTGGTATATTTCCCTCTAAACTTAAATTTGCATGTGTATCCTTCATTCCACAAAAAGGTTCTCTCAATGATTCCAACAACTATAGACCATTCTCTGTTCTTTCTGTATTTTCTAAAATATTTGATAAGTTGTTTTATGTTCGCATTACAGACTACCTTAATGAATTTAACTTACTGTCAGATTATCAACATGGTTTCATCTACATCTACAGCTATTTTTCATTTTATTAACAATGTACAACAGACACTAAACAAAAAGCAACATACAGTGGTTATTTTTTTGGCTGGAGTAAAGCATTTGACCGAATTGATCACAATATCCTAAACCAGTGGTCCTCAAACATAGGGTCGTGAGCAGTCTTCACTAGTTCAGCTATTTTTTTGCTCATTCTCTCAATCCTTGACTACAGTGTAGTAGAAGTCAATTAAAAAATTATACAATGTAAAATGTTGCTAGATTATGGTGTGAACTTAATAGAGTTTTGGTTAAAGATGAAGGGACAATATAAAAATATTTTCAGCTTAGCAGAACAGGTCCTAGTGGTTTTTCTTACTATTTATCTTTGTGAACTTGGATTTTCTAATTTGTTGTCAATGAAATGTAAAGTGAGAAACAAGTTGATAGATGTTGATGGCGAATTACGTTGTGTTCTAAGTAAGCTGTGTCCCAGAATTAACAAGTTGTGTTTAAAAGATAAATAAAATTCTTTAAACCCATATATATATATATATATATATATATATATATATATATACAACTTTTAAAATACATATGTTAATCCAATGTAATAAATAACAAGTATATACGTCTCAGTAATGATAAATATCTCAAAATATGTGTATTCGCATTAAAAAAAAGTTAATAAAATTGTTTCAGTGGTAACATTTTAGCATATTATCCTAAATTCCTATTTCTGGAGAAATCCTTTTGTTTAAATTACAAAAAATCATGGGGGTCGCGGCGACCAAACATCTGCACAGAGGGGGTCACAGGTAGATCTGCCTAAGGACCACTGTCTTAAAACTCAAACTTAATAACTTTGGAATATCTGGAATTGCTTTAAATTGGGTTATGTCTTTCCTGAGTGACTGATACCAAATTGTGAGTTACTGTCACAGAACTGCAAATGGAATTGTAAGAACTAATTCTGCAACATTGAAGATTGGTCTTGGTGTTCCACAGGGATCCATTGTAGGTCCCTTTTTATTAGGCGCGTTTCGCTTGCAGCGTGAGCGCCTATTATCATCGGTCGGTCCGTCTGTCCGTCCGTCCATCCGTCCGTCCGTCCGCATGTTCGTTCTCGGCTTCTACTGAACGGATTTTCATGAAATTTTATATTAATCAAATATAATAAGAAAATCGCAAAAATGAATCACGTACGCCAATCAGGGGTACCACTTTACTGAAGACAAAAAATTAAATTTTCATCATATCTCGTAAAGTATTACTCATATCAAAATATTTTTCAAATAAAAGTTGTAGAACTGGTAAAAAAGAGTATTTCCTTTTCTATATATTTTTATCATAGAAGTAGCCGTTATCGATAAAATCAAACAAGAATGTCTTATATCGAGTTGAACTTTGAAAATTTCTTGCATGTTTACTTCAATGTTGCTAACATAAACAATCTCCCAAACAAACGTTTAATTTCCTTACGTGTGCATGTAATATTATTAAATAGGAAGAAAATGGATTATTTATGATGAAGAAAAGAACTTTAAAACGCTATTTCCCTTACGTACAGGTATATAATTTCTTTCTAATACTCCATTGCACAAAACGCACCATTTGTGATACGTTGTACAGTTTCCTAACTTGTTTTATTTATAAACGATCTCCCTGTTTACTTTTCCAAAAGTCTCCCCATCTTATATGCTGATGATACTTCCACTGTAATAACTACTGCCAATATTCTCACATTGATAGAGTATTCTAATATCACTCTTAATGAAATGAAGAATTGGTGCCAAACTAACAATATAGTACTAAATAATGACAAAACAACTTATTTAAAATTTAATGCTAATAGATATTCTCCTTCTGTCAATCCATTTACCATAAGTCATGACTTAAGCATATGTCATTCACCCTCTGCTAAATTTCAGGGCCTACATATCACTGAAGACCTAGACTTTACCACTCACATGTTTTAATTAAAAAAGTTAGTACAGGAATATTAATGATTAGGAAACTGGCACCAACTGTATCTATTGATGCTTTAAAGGCTTTATATTATGCTAAGGTAGGTACATTCCTACCTTTCATATGCTGTTATGTTTTGGGGGAATTGTAAATTATCAAAAAAAATTTCTCTCTACAGAAACAGGCCATAAAAGCTATGTTTAGTGTCTCTATACGTACTCCTGGAAAACCACTTTTCTCAGCACTAAACATACTAACTCTACCTTTGCTTTACATTCTTAGCTGTGCTACATTTGTGAAAAATTATCACAACAGTTTTCCTGTTAACTCAAACTTTCATAACTACCATACATGTGCTAAAAATGACATTCACTGTATGCAATATAACTATACACATTTTTTAAAAGGTGCCCATCATTCGGGGTCCATCATTTTCAATAACTTACCGAATGATATAAAATCACTTTCTTCACCTCAGTTATTCAGAAACAAATTTAAAAAATTACTATTATGTAAAGGCTACTACAGCATATATGAATTTCTGAATGATAAATTGTAGTTAGTTTTGTTGCTCCATATTGTTATGTGCACTATGTATTTTTATCTATTTATTACTATTATTTTTTCCCTGTTCTATGTATATACCTGTATACCTGCATTTTCTTTTTTCTTCTTCCTATTTTATTGACGTATTCCATGTCATTTATGACCAAAAGGAATTAATAAATATTATTATTGTTATTTATCTTACAAATGTGAATAGACAACAAATTATTTGTGACAGTTATAGTCTCATTTTTTTTGTAATGGAAATTTTATTTAATGCAATGTATTAAAACTCTCTATTGTCCTAGTATCAGTGTCATTGTGATTTATTTGTATATGGAAGGATTTTAATAATTATGGAACAAATCAATATATAATTAAGGACTAGTTTGTAACAGTAATAGGTGCTTGCATACTGCAAGCATTTCATGTCACCTTAATATACACAATAAGAGCCAATAAATAATTTTTAAATGCAAAAGTTTGCACCTCTGCTCTGCACCGATTTACGTGCTTCTCTTTTTGGACAATATTGGGCTAAAAACAACCCCTAAAATTTGTATTTATAAGAATTTTATAATTTTTTCATTGTTTGTTAGGAATAACACACATTTCTGCCAAGTTTTATTGATGTAGTACCTCTAGAAGTGCATTTATGTGTTTAATTGTTTAAATTTTATTAATTTTTAACAGCAACAGAAATAAACTTCATTGTAATCTTCATTTTTAATTTCTGCTGTAACACCATTCTCTAACTTTCTGCAAAATTTCAGCACCCTAACTCGACCAAAAGTACATAAACATTTGTCTATTTGTTTAAATTTTATGAATTTTTAACGGCCATATAAATAGATATATTTAAATTTGTATAATCCTGTTTTGGCTATTTAACGAATTCTACCGTTAGAAAAAATTTCTGCATTGTAGCACATTTAGAAATACATAAACAATGAAATATTTGTTTAAATTTTGAGATTTTTTAACTGCCAAAAAATATTCTTTTTTTCACCTCAGTTTTGTCACTAGACCTAAATACATACCAAACCTAGCTCATGCAGAAGTGCCTCATAATTTGTATTCTCCTATATATTTATCCTATGTAAGAAGCGTCTATATATTACAGATATCTTAAGTTTTTAATATCTGTGAAATTAATTGAAATTTTAACTATTTCAAATTGTTCTTAAGACATAATTCGATGTACAACTGTAGAGATACTCTACTTGTGTATAATAGATACCTAGTCAGAAATAAATGCTTTTTATGGTTGAAATATAATGATAATGAATTCTTAATTTCTTAAGGAAGACTTTTGTAGTAGTTACATTATATTTTTAACCCTTTTTACCAGAAACTATAAAATTAACCCCAATTAATCTAAAAGGCTAAATGTGCAAACAAATTTTGTGTTTAACTTTTCCTCCTTAAATATTCATGACATGCAAAATTAATAAAAATTAAATGATTAAATTAGCTAGGCTTAGAAAGATAATAATGTGCGTATACTATTGGGACCAAACTTATTTCATTTAAAAACATTCATTTTTAAAAATTAACAAGTGGAAATAATGGTACTGGACTGTTATGCCCCCGCCATGTTAATTATCCCAATTACCATTTCAAAAGTGCGTGAAATGAAATGGATATCTTAAACTAAATATACTATTTTTGCTGGATCTGATATTTGTTAATTACTTAGGTTTAATAACTTTCTCGCAGAGCGAAAACTTGCAAACCCATGACGGATCTGCCTGTGGCGACATTTACCCACCCTATCACCGGCCAATGGTGAGGGATAGCTTCGTTCCAGAGAGATGAAGGGCGTAGTAGCGCTCGGAGACGGCTACACCCGATATAAAAGGCATAATAATCTAAAAGCAGCGCGAGCCAAAGGTTCGCCATTATCCTCGGTTACTAGGTTAATAAAAACATGGCGGGGGGATAACAGACCAGTACCGAAATTATTGCTGTAGTAACATTTCACTTGTTAGTCATATATATTTAATCACATCTTCCTTTTAAAGCAGTGAATATTATCTCACTGAAACCTTATAAAATTTCAAAGTCTACCAATATATTTTGACAGTACTTAAGGTCAGCGGTTTTCAAATGGTGTGTTGCGAAGACCCAGGAGGTGCGTCACCGATAATTTTAATAGCGGCAGGTAAAAAATTAAGTAAATTTTGTTAAGCAGAATTTGTGTCTGTTTCTCTCTCTTGCATCATTTTTAACAACAATAAAAAGTATTCTTGATTACACACTGCTCATGCTTTTTTTGGTTCGGCGGATTGTAATGTATAGTGTGTCGCGCACGTGAGCGTTGACCCTCAGGTGTGTCACGACGGATAAAAGATTGAGAACCGCTGCTTTAGTTGGCACTCAGGTTATAGTCTGTTCACTATCTAAAGCAGCCAATAGGAGACGGTTCGTTTGGGAAGGTAGTGGGGGGAACTCAGTGTTACTCTTGCTCTCGAAGCGTTCACATCGGTCTGCGTTGCCATTTCTACCTCGTTTGCTGTTGCTGTTCTTGATTGGGTATCTGTCCTCCCGCGCAAAAGTTGTGAGGGGCGATGGAAGGGGAAACGTTCATGATTGGCTACTTACTCTATGAAGGTCAAGAGACTTAAGAAAGTGAACAGACTATATCAATAGTTGTATATTTCATAGTAATGCATGTTAGGTTTTTAAAAATCCTCATGACTGTATGGTAGATTCGATTTAATTAATTATTTGATATGCATTTCTTTTATGTTGCATAATACAAGTTCACTGTTTTGAGAATTTAATATTTCCTAGGAAAATTCTGTGAAGCTACAAAACATATTTAATCGAAATAAAAAAGGGTTAAATAATCAAGTATAGTACTGATTAAGGTTGTAGATATAGGAACTGATGAGCAAATTTCAATTTCATTGTAGCAATCGTCCTTTAGAACAGTGGTTCTCAGGCAGATCTGCCATTCGACCCCCTCCGTGCCGATGTTAGTCGCCGCGACCCCGTGATTTTTCGGGAAGTAATAAAAATGTATAAAAAACTTTTTTCATTTATACTTCTTTTTTATAAATTTTGGGGATCTTAAGGAAAATTTCAATTATATATGATCATGAATCTCTTTTTAAAAAAGACGTATGGCATGTGTTGTTTAAATTATTCACTTATAAATCGTGTGGAATATTATTGTTGTTGCGCACAGATGACTACAGGAAAATTAGACTGTTACGGTAGAATATCCGCCCGGAAAGTGAAAGGCCGGGGTTCGATTCTCGGTCATAGCAGTTTATTTTTACTTGTTTCCACATTTCCCAAAAAGAAATTAGTTCATCTAAAATTCACATATCACCATGAATTACAATAAAGATGAGAAATATGAGGGCTATGAAAATGAGCGAAGCTAGCTTAAGTTGCCTTATTAATTAAAATTTTATTATTAATTTATATTTTTATATTAAATATAAAGATATTAAAATTGACGAATGCTTTATTTTGAAGATTCCAACCCTCAATCAAACATAGAAATTAGGCCTATAACCTAGAAAGTAATATTGAATGATTGATAGAATGAGGAAAAAATCAATTAGCATAGCGAAGACTGATCGCGACCCTACGCTTGAGAACTACTGCTTTAGAATATGTTGAATGATCTAGTTGTTATTATTGCTCAGCATTTATCATCGTGTTGAGTAACATTGAAGCTTCTGGAAAAATAATGTTCTTCCATTTCATGGAAATAAAAAAATCCTTTCCACTATTGCTTTCAACTGCTTTTTAAGGAAACAGTGTTTGAAAAATCTTTCAAGGTTCAATTTCCTTTCCCTTGATTAGCTATAGGATAATTGTGTTCTGAGTAAGTTATAAATAATAATTTTATTCTCATTTTCAAGGTTCAATTTCCTTTCCCTTGATTGATGGTGGGCCAGAGCCTGTGATGTGGTACATAAAAAGTTTGAACCAAGGAGAATTGACTTCAAGGATGGCTGGACCAAGGTGCGGTGGAACACAACTACTGATGGGTCGAATTTCCTTACTTAACGGAGCCATAATTTTGCTCTGAGTAAGTTATAAATAATAATTTTATTCTCATTAATCTGCAACTAAATCTGCCGGATACTACATTTAGTGACTCAAACTCATGTCGGTGCGCCGCACAGTGGGGTTTTTTTAAAAAAACATGGCCAAAATACAGTTAACATTTTTTTCGAAACCAATTGCTACATTTTGCTTCCTCATTAATCAAGAAAGGAAATAACGTCATGAAAACATTGATTTTTTTGCCCAAAACTAAATTATTTATGTTCTACGATAAATGGAAATAAACATGAAAACATTTATATTAAAACTACATTACTTACATAATATACTTACGTGCATATATATATATATATATATATATATACATACACACACACATATATATACATACATATATATATATATATATATATATATGTATACTTCAGCGTTTAAATTATATTTATTACATATATAATAAAGAAAAAAAACATTTATATTAAAACTACATTACTTACATAATATACTTACGTGCATATATATATATATACACATATATGTATATACATATATATATATATATATATATATATATATATATATACATATACATATACATATATATATGTGTACTTCAGCGTTTAAATTATATTTATTACATATATAATAAAGAAAAAAAACAAAAAAGATTATTTCTAATTAAAAACTAAATTTGTACAAGTTACGAAGAATAAAAATCGAAGTAAATACGGTAGCCGTAAAAACGTGTTTTAACAAGTAGGTATATATTTATCGTAATTATGCTTAAGTATCTAACATAGAGTTAACTTCTATATTAATGAAAATAATGTCATAAAAACATTGGTAAAAACATTTATATACTTATAATATTTTTACCTGCAGTTTACCTTACAGTGGATAGTTACACTTAATACATATGCATTACTCCTAACTTAAAAGATTAAAACAAATGTTTTAAACAAATATATTTTAAATTATTAATCTGACTCTGAGCAAGAGGTTTCTTCAGAATCCGTAGATGACTTCACATCTGAGTCCTCCGATTCTGCCGAAGATACGTTTGTGTCTGGAGGCATTATCATGGCTACAACTTCTCGAGGGAAGGACTTTGTCTGTCGTTTTGGAAGATGCCGAATGCTTGATACAACAGGGTATGAGGATATTAGAAGACTGCTGAAAACGTCTTCTAAATTCTTTTCTCGGGAACATTTTCTTGAAAAACCTTCAGATACGCTTTGAGGTCTTTGTTACGTGTCTCTTGTGCCTCCTCTGACAGCATTCCAATTGGTAATATTCCTGACGAAATAACTATAGGACCGTGTATTAAGATTTTATGTACTGTGGTTGGCTTTACAAACCACCATAGTTCTCCACAAATAACTTAACTTATTAGCTGTGTCCAAAGTATATTTTTTGAATTTTTCAATGTTTATTGCATGTCCACTCGAAATAGTCAATCATTCTGAATCGTAAGATGAGCCCTTCATCTATCCCGGTTGTGTTAGATGAATTTGTAGCATTTTCCAAAAAACGCCGAGCTGTGTCTCCATCGTTACTGCTACCATAACCAGGTTTAGGACGATCAACCAAAAGACCCATTTTGGCTTTAAATTTCTCTTATATTTGTTTCTTATTTTCCGCGACCATTTTATTGTCAGTGTCACTTGGAGCTTGCCACTTTCTGATGTTTAATTATAAGTAACGTGTAAAAGGCATTCGAAGAAACGAATCCACGCATGGAGTGTGGAAAGGCCAAATTTTAATGTTGAAGTGTCAATTTTTTTTGTTGTATCACTTCTATATTGTTAAAATCTTTGGACGTGGCGCCACAAATATAACATTTTTGTGTCGATGAAGTTGATGATACGGCATTGCAAACTTTACTGTCTACCATAGAAAATTATAAGTTATGCCTTATTAAGAGATGCTGTTCATCACACATCACCGAAGTTGGAATCAGGCAATTGATTTGATCTTCATTGTACTTCACTTCCTCAACAGTAACATCGACAGTTTCATGCAGAAACTGGAGTCGGATTGGTCGGAAAAAACGAGACGAAGAAGGCCGGGGATTCTGCCATACAATAATTTTGTTTGAGGAATCAGCATCGCCAACTATTAACTGAAGTGGTACCAATGATGTGAGAAAAACATTTGCATCTGCACCAGTTCCACTCTCAAATTGTTGTTTATATTGGCTCTGTCCAGAACTACCATCGCATCCCCATTTAGATATTAATTGTAAACCGTTAAGTTGTTCGGTTGTTAATTTTGCCAGTACTTCTTTCTGTACTTCTGCAATACGATGAACAGAGTGGTCCAATATAGCTTGCAACCTTACTTCCAGTGAGAAGCGGTTAAGTTTGCTTTTAAATCAGAGGTAAAATGAGCCAATATGCGTTTAGTGACATCTGATGACTCATGCGGAAAGTTCGTCATTTCCATAACGCGGTTCTTAAAATGTTCACATCTATCACTATATTTTTTTTAATCCGAAGAAAACATTTTTTCAAACATTGTCTTCCTACTCAGAGAAATACATTCGTCGTGTGATCCTGTGAGAAAAAAAGACGTAACGCAACGAGAGTAAAACAGGATCGACCAATTTCGCCATATACAGAACAGAAATTTACAGTGTGACGAAACAAATACGTTTTTTCAAAGGCGTGGTAATATGTGGTAAACTTTCTTACAGTTCCGTATAGCTGACAGACTGTATTATTAGACGCAATAAAAATTTCTGCCCGGTAATGCCCGATAGACAACTAAAACTCTAATTGAATTATTCGTCTTGCTGAATATTTACGAATATTTTTTGCATAATTAAACATAGAGAAAAATAAATACTAATGCAGAAAAATAGATACAAACTATGGTATAATTTTTGACATACCTCCAGGTATTGGATTCATGTAAACAAACGATTTCAGAATAAATACTACACACAAAACAGCAGATTCCAAAGTACAAAATATCGAGAGAAATTTTGCAACCCGTCTTACTCGCTTAACAGTCAACTTTTTACTGAAGTAGGGAAGAGATAGTTAACATAGGAACTAGTTAATTAGCTGTATTAAATGCACAAGTAGTCTCTCCTAATGACTAAGTATTCACATAAGTGATATCTGCAACTTTGTATTTTACATTATGACCACGTTTAATGGAAAAAACCCCACTGTGCGCCGGCCGCATGAAGACTGTACTAACTCCTCTGACCGTATTAAGACACCGTTCCATATCAGCCATGCTACCGGCTTTCCCATTCCTCAAGCATTTTCATCTTCTCTGAACGTTCTTCTTATCATTCCACTAAGAGGTGATGATCGCCCCTCATCATTCAATGCGCTTTTATTCATTACGAAATACTAGATTTGGTGTCGCATCTTAGGTCCCTTGGACAATGACAAAAACACTCTGACAACGTGAAGAACATTCTCCTTTACCCCAAATATGTATGGGAATGAACAGTAAAATGCGGATATTTTTGATTTGATACATTTCTCATTTTTCGAAGATTATTGTTAAAGATTTACGCGAGACATTCTAGAAGAAAAAGAGATGTAAATTTCAGTTTTGGTCGCGTCATTTTATGACATGCTTCGTTGGCTGCATGAATTCTCCACACGTATCGCGAGTTTGACACCCCTGGTTTACTGGGGTGTCAAACTTTATCAGGAAAGATTCTCGGTTTCGCATTTAATTTTACGATAAAACTAGCATTTTTTACATACGGAATCAATCGTACGAACACGCATAAATTTACAATTTGATAATTGAAATATTACATTTAATGGTGCACTTTAACTATCACATAATATATCCGAAAATTTGTTGCCTGAAAATAATATTAAAATTTTTGTGATACAAAATTATTTACGGGGATAATATTTGCAGAAGAAATTTAATCCGATTATCACTTTAAATGAGAAATAATATTTTAATCAAATTACACATTTTACTTGTTAAATAATAAGTAAATAAGATCTTCTTAACATAATTTCTCCGTCATTACGCTGAGATAATATTACAACTATTGCTTTAAAATAGGCAAAGATGCTATCAGTTTTGATCAACTGATTGTTTCAGTAATATTTCATAAACATTTAATCGCATCTTCTTTTTGAATTGTTAACGTAAATAAAAAGTAAGATATTTGGCAGATAATGACCCTATGCACCTCGTGTGAGTATGGTTATTTATTCTAACCAAGTCACGTCTTAACAGCGCCCTAGAGCGCGAATTACACCGTACTGAGGGAATTTTAATTTTGTTTCTCGGAGGCAAACCAGTTCATTCGGGAACCCTATTCAGCGTAAAGCGACTCACTTTTGAGTTCCGCGCCGTCGGGAGGACATGGCTTCCGATCCAGAATGCAGTCTACGTAGTTCCGGACTAAACGTCTGCTGGAGAGGATCCGGTCCAAGTCGATCCTCTCGTACCTCGTCCAGTAACGCTCATATTGCCTCCTGGGTCGTGGAAGCGGGCGTGCCTGACTTTTGCCGGCCGCCCCGAAGGCGGGGCAAGCGACAGGCGCCGCCTCCTCCTCAACGAACCACAAGGATAGCAAGACCAAAAATATAACTGCCACCCGGGCCATTGCCCACAATGCTCTCTCTCTCCGTGAACCGCTCGCAGTCACTCGAATCCCTCACGCCGAGCTTCTTCCGCGTGCCTCCGGCAGAGATGTCAACGCCAGTCACTCGCGTCGGGAAGTTGGAAGGCAATCTGCTGCGAGTCTGTGCGAGAGATTTCCCTCTTCCCAACTTCTCATCCCCTAGCGGAGGTCACCCTTATTAACAAGACCTCTCATGTGGTACACGTATCAGCATTATATTAGCAGAGAGTTGGAAAATGACCAGCTCTATAATCCGCGATGCCACTCCCCTTGTACGCGCGCGGATCCCAATTCCCACCACCGGAGTGAATAGAAGCTGAGTGCCTTTCCAACCCGCTGCCCTCGACCCAAACTTCAACATCTTTAGTTTCCCGACGTTCCTTTCCTCCCACTCCATCTCCGCCCATCCTTCCCACCCACAACCCCTCCACTCTCCGCGCACGCACGACTCTCCCACGCTCGTGGTCTCTATGGCTCTCGCATGTGGCCGCGGGAACGGAAGCGGCGTCCAGATCTCTGAAATCCTCTCTTCCACCTGGATATGAATTAGCGTTGTATCGCGGTCCCATCTTATGAGTTTATACGATCCTTAGCATCCAGGTCGTAGGAGGGGTGAGTGGGGTTGGGCGAGAGTGGTGGTTAGAGTCGCCGTCATCTACTATGTCTGACTGCGACGGGAACTGGGATTAAGGGGGCAGTTCAGTGAATGTTGTTTTGTTGTGTTTTCGCCTGGAACAACTATTTCATCTCGGTCGACCATATATAAATCCAAAAGTTGTGTCTTTGTTTAAAAATTTTCAAGCTAAATTTCGTGGCCCAATTATTGAAGGAAAAAATAATATACGGCGAAACGTTGTTTGGAAAAAATGAGAAATTTGTCTCATTTAATGCAAATTTGAAAACTCTTATCCAACATAAGCGATAATAAATTTTTATGTCCTTTTAAATGGCAATATGTAAAAAAATATCTACTAAAAATCTGATTTTTGTCGATAGAATCAATGCAATTGAAACCAATGCCATGCAAATATTTCCATGTGCCTTTTATGCCATAATTTGTTTCGGATTTACCGAGTTTCTTGTTTCTTATTTATTTATGAGGTTAACTTTATTTTGACTATGAACACAAATAATTCCATTGAGATAACGAATTATTTCACAAATTTAATCATCTTAATGGTTTTAATGCATGTAAATTCTCAAATTCCGAATTTCCAAGTATAGGCTTTTATTTTAATAACTAGCGTAATTGCCCGTCATATATGACGGGTAGGCGTGAATTAAGTATTACGTTAAAATAAAAATAAATTAATAACACCAACTTTTATGTGCACTAAAACGTAAAAAATTAATATAAAATCCACGTAATCGAATGCTCCAGAAAGTAATAATAGTCATGGACATATAAAATGTTTTAACACGATTTTATCACAATTTTTGTACATTTCTTACGCATTAGAATCTTGCCAAGAATGGACTTTAACAATTGCAGTTGTCATGGCGATGAATTGAATAAATGCGTAAAAATCACGAAAAAATTGACATTAAACCTTATTTTCGGCTTTTTTCGAATGAAATTTGAATTTCTACGATAGGGAAATTCATTTCCATAGTTTTCCCGGCTTAACTGTGAAAATCCCGCGTCGATATCTTATTTTAAACATATTTCAAAATGCTAAAGAAAAAAGGTTTTCTCACTTCGTTTCAGCTCTGCCCATGCTATTCAAATGGAAAAAAGATATGCTCCTGGAGTAAAACCAAGGACTGCTATGTACACGGCAAACAGTTTCAATTTGAAAAGTTGAATAGTCAAGTAATTCCTGAAAGTTTGATCGAAAAAGGTTGTAAAGTTATGAGCGGTTTTCCTTTTCTCCCATCTAACACTATATAGCAACCAAGCGTTACACCGTCCGCACACACACACACCAAGAGAACTACCTATATATGTTGATTTTACAAATTGTTTTTGAGCTGCTTTATCTATATTTTATTTTCATAATGGAGCTTTAAAACTAACCCATATAAAATTATTTTTCTCGCAATAATGTTTTTCATTATATTTGTATCAAGTACCTTTGTTATTAATAAGTTAATATATTATTCATACTCTGCAAAATGGGCAATTGTGGTGAAAGGGCACTTTTAGTTAAGTAGGGAAAGTATCCTCAAACAAAAAATTGGGTTTTGATATCACAAAATATCGAAATTTTAACTTCTATTAATCAAAACGTATTTTAAAACATCGAATTAAATTAATCCAGAACTTCTTCGATTCTTGTAGTATTATTGCCCGTCTAATGCAAAATGTAGGTATAGTTTGTCTTTCGAAAAGCAAAATTCACGTTTAAATCATTTTTCGGTTCAAGAAAAATTCAGCAAGCGCCAGATATTTGCCCAGAGTGAATCGGAGGGCATGGTTTAATTGGTTAAAAAGGACGCGGCACAAAAACAGTGCGTAATCCTTAAGTTAAATTTGTCATAGCAGAGAGAGAGAAGGTTTAATGAAGAGAAGAAACGCGATTGGGTACGTGAGAGGAAGACGTTTGCCCCATTGCGATTCGCGATGTCTTGCAGTGGAGAATTTTGGGAAGAGGGACGGAAGGAGTTGGCAATGGAGACGGAGGGGGAAAATGTGCGAAAGGTAGGGATGTGAGAGGAGGAGGGCGATTTATAGAGGTGGAGAATGGGCGAAATATGAGGGTGTAGGGAAGGAAGTTAGGGCGGGAGAAAGAGGAGGGATAATAGAGGAGGAGAAAGGTGGGGGGAGGGAGGGGTGGGAGGAGCAGGGGTGGAGTAGGAGGAGGACACGGTTGGCAGAGCCCGTCCAGGGAGATGGCCATCAAGGTGGTGGGGTCGATGGAATGAAACAAGGATAAAGAACGTGGAAGCAGTTTACGGAAACCCATGCATACTCCCGCGGACTCCTTATTTACAATTTCACTTGCAGCAATCCATGATTTTTTTGCTTGACTTCTTTCCATAAAACGCGCGTTTTCGATGACAGTGACATTCCTTAAGAAATGTTAGGGAACAAAGAGACAAGGAAGGAGGAGAAATGTCTTTAAAAATAGAATGCGAGAAACCAGATGAGATAATTGCTCACCGGATGTAAAATATTCCTGACGTCGCAGAAATATAGCACTAACAACTTCCCAATCTTGTTCAAGCAGGTCATCATCTGCACGAAGCCTTGTATGATTCACAGGATGATGTAAAATTATATCTGAAGCTGATGCGCTTTATGGGACTTTTAGCTTTTTTAATGTTTAGATTAGTTATCCTTACCTATGACTATAATTTTGACTCCGATAACTATCCCATGTTAGCTTATAAATACATACTACATACATACATAAATATATTTATGCTGACGAAGGGATAATATCGAAAGTTTTGATCAACGTGTGTTTATGCGCCTCTCCGACATCCCGTGGATTAATTATTAACGATTGTTTTTCCTTCGTAAATATTTGGTCGCATAATTAGCTAATGTCATTGACTTTAGCATTCGTGACCTTACAGTTAAATTTATTGTCCAAAGAAAGTATTTTTACGCACTTATTCAGAATATTTAGGCACCTTAAAAAGGTTTTGTTGTATTCGGAGGCGAACATTGCCAAGACTTCTGCGCCAATATGAAAAGAGAATAAATAAAACTACATAAATATGATTATTTCGAAAGAAATTCGCCGGAAAATATAAGAGCCAATTCAAACAGAACATAACTGGCTCAGTGTTTCGTATCGTTATGCCATCGAGTGTGACAACTATAATTCGAAAAAAGGTATGGTTACAAGAATATCTTTTGTAATTTTAAACGAAATGAACGATTATAGACAGAAATTGCTATTTTATCTATAGAAATAGTTTTGTCACTAATATAAAAACAATACGTGGCACAAACGAGAATCAATATCAGGAATAGAAATCCCTGTTAATGAGGCCAAGTAGGTTAAGAAGTTTTCCTTGAAGAGGGAGGATGTTTTGAAATTGTGGAGCTTTATGATAGGCGCTCGAATAAACTTATGTATATTTTAACGCTCGCCATTTCACAACGAGCGACGTACAAACTAGACAAACGAGAATCCGGGACCATATGGAGAAACTCGCTTAATCTTCACTTATGAGAAAGGTTTTTACTAATTCCACACGAAGTATAACCAGAAGTAACATTAAATTAAATGCAGTAAAGGACTTAAAAAAAGAAAAATAATTTTTCCATTTTGCAATCAAAAGATTTTGCCCATAATAAAATTGCGAAATATGATGTCTCTATTCTCTGAATTCAGTAATTTATATCTAATATGCCAGAAATGCTATTTTACAGGTGGATGAGGAACAGAAGGTTATGCAACCAGTTAAAGCTATAACACAAGCAATAATCCAATTCCACGTTAACGTAAACTCGGCGAATAGTAAAACTATTTCGATTACAACTCGTATTGCTTCCTTTCTTGGCGCGTTTAGCTATTTGGGTCGGCAGACCGGGTAAATGATTTCAGAAAGAACCATGTTCTCCACGAGGTTCGATCCCGCTATGGCCTAGTTGAAGGTAGAAGACCTCTCGGACAATTTCCCTTTTAACTTTAAGAGAGTGGTGCTTTATCAACTCCGCTTCCCGAGTCGTATCACTCCGTCGATCTGTAGTGGTATGTTGCAACAAATCCCTTCTTTTGTTATTAACCAATTAACTGCGTCAAAGAAATAGTACCTATTTTTTTAATGGGAGAAACGCCCGATCCTGCGTTTCGTTTTGGATAATGTAATTGTAACTATATGGACATACTGATAAGAATACATTTACGGGTCTTACAAAAAAATTTCCTTCCAGTAAAAAAGAGCGATTTGTATAGATAAAGAGTTAATTTCGAGGAAAAATTATCGGCAACATAATAATTACATCTTGCGAAAGTTCGCGCCAGTAAATCATCCACGTTTCATTTCATAACAATAATTTATTTCATGCAAAATTGCGAAATCATATTATTCTATTAACCCTGCAACTATAACGTGGGTGTAATGTGGACGCAAACAAAAAAGTGGGGTTAAGTTTGACCCATTAGCGATATGCATAATTTGACTTACATATGTATATTGCATGAGGCTGCTTCCTAAAAGTATAAGTCAACGAATTTCGCGTAGCAGGGGCACAGAAACCAACCTCAGGCGAACTAAAGGTAGTTCAAACGTCCACAGTGAATCATGCACTGCAGCTAATGGTCGGAGTGGTCCTCGGCAACCCCGCATTGTGGTTCTAGGGTTCAACGTTTACTGACGGACGGAGAGATAAAGCATAAGCTGTGGCACCGTCGTATGAAATGTAGTGAGTAAAAACGGGTAATATACCATTTGAAAAGGAAGGTGGCTAGCAAAGGTATGAAACCTTTATAGACGGATGCACGTCAGTATGCGAAATACACAGTATGAGCAGCGTGCCTTATTGAAATCCACCGGAAATTTCGGAAAGGCGCGCCTGCGTCGCCAACGCAAGGTCAGGAGGGTGGAGGAGCTTTCTCGGAAGCCAAAGTAAACGGCAAGTGGTTTGTGTGAGGTGGATGTGAAGAAGTTCTCCAAATCCCTCTGTTTAGCATAGGAAGGATATGCCACTTTCAGAGCCTCGGTTATTTGCATCTGAATTGCTTCCTAGAATCCTCCGACTTCTAGATTTTATATGTTGAATGTCTTTCTTCTTCTCTTCTTTCCACAAGTTCTCTCAGTTGTTACTTAATTGCAGCTTCAATTTCTAATAGTCCTTGCTAGTAAGTCTGTACGTTTGCACATCAAATTAATTGAAAGAGTAATTCATTATCGATTATAGTTAAAGCAAGGGTCACCTCGATAACTCCAAGAATATGTCGAAGTTAATTTGATTAATTAAGCGGGGAATAATTCTTCTGAATGGGCCGAGTTAGCAGTTTCTGTGTATTAATAAATAATTTTAGCGTTGTTAACTCTTTCTCGCCACGTAATATTTAATGTGGACTTTTTTTGAAAAGATACAGGAAAAAACTCTCACGTGCTAAAAAACTCCGTGCCTAGAATCTTCTGTTGATTAGGAATCAGATTTTGGAGACTGGGATAAACTTTTATCAAGGAAAAACTCTTCAAATTGCCATTGAAGTAATATTTAGAAAGATGAACAAAAACAAATCGTGAGAGAAAAGTAAAAGAAAATAGAAAGAGCGAAAAATTGAAAAGGGTGCTTTGGTGTGCGGAGAACAATGCCTCGCTATAGACCTGGTATATTCGTCGAAAACGCAGTAGTGCCCAAAAGTTATATAGCGAGTCTTACGACTACGAAAGGTTCTTTTATATACATACACGTACACAATCACACACTTTCTCCAAATATCGCAGTTTTAAAGAACAACTGTAAATCCATTTCCAAAGCCAGGTTGTCATCGCCAGTTGTTAGTCAGGGCATTCATAACACTCATTTTTATTTGCCGTTTCGAAATTTTTTGTCTTTGTTAGTTTCATAATGTGTCTCCTGAGACTCCGAATGTTTGTATCTGGTACCGTTTCCAATTCAGTTGTAACAAGTGGACAGCTAATGATATTTTGATTCTCTGAAGAACTTCATAATAGGGGAAGGGGGAAAGTATGCAAAGGATACACATAATAAAGTTCTAACACATTAATTTCTACAGATATTTTTATTAACGCCAAAACTGGTTTCGTGGATTAATCGTTCTATTAAAATAGAAGTGGAAAGTGTAAGAGAGGGAAGGACGGGATATTCACTACCCTAGTGAATTCAAGGAATCGCAGCTTCGAAAATTCGCTGTCTCACTCACATCATAGCTCTGAATCCGTTAAGTGATATAAGCATCCGCGAAATAGTTTTTTAATCCAATATTTGCGTGTTTCAGCCACGAAGAAGCCGTAAATAGCGCTCCGATCGTCGATACTGAAAATACCACATGGATTGAGTGCTCTTTTACTTCACTGTGAATTTATATTGATGTAAGCCAGTTTGCAAATCACATTTACATCTAGTTTACTCACCAGTTATATATAGCACATGTATTTAGCGGTTCATTGAGAATTCGGAATACTTTAATCCATTAACTATTATAGTACGAAACTCGCCGTGACTTAAAGTCGCCGCTCTCTTTTATTTCGCATCTTGTTTTATAGCTCTCTTTCCATTTATAATTTTTTCACTCGAGGATCATCTGCAACTAATGGCGTCAGCATCGATTTGTACATTCTCTAACAAATAAACATCAAAGTTAGATTAATTTTAGCAATAGTAAAATTATGTGACAAAGGCTGAATATTTGTTAACGGATATTTTTATTGAATTTTTCCTATATTGGATAAATATATCGAAGTAAATTGCGCGTGCGTAGTTGGAATAATACTAATATATTTTAGCGTTAACGATAAATAGGAAAAATATTTCGAAATCCAAAATTTGTTCTGTCTCAAGGTTTTCGGAATTTCGCCGTTTGACTGTGCTCTTTTCAGTTATAAGTTAGTAACTATTAAGGTGTCTGTGAGTTTTTAACGTTCTGTACCAATAGCTTAAGTTACTATTTTTGACCTCAATGACGTGGAAGTAGAGTTACTGCTTCTGCGACCTCGAAAATATGTCTTAGAAAATGTTTTAGCATGAGTAGCAATCAATTTTAATTCTCTCGCAGAGGGGAATCAGTTCAAGCACTACTAGTTGGAAATTTGACGTATTTACGACAAAACTCGTTTGAAAAATTGAACATGCGCAATTGGCTTTCTTTGGTATAGATTAAAATATACGGTTGTCCTTCAGTCTTTTATAAACGCGCAGGAGAAGGGGGAATCACATTATTCACTTGCAAAGTTTCTGTCATAAATAAAGTTATTAAAAATAAACCTAGGTAAATCAATTTAAATAGTTTTTTAATCGGTAGAAAGGAATACATTGACCTCGACATAATTCCTGAAATTTGATAACTATAAATTTTTTTGGCGCATTTCAACTAAGAAATAACAGTTCGTTTAGGTTATTAAACGATCACCGATGTCCGAGTCAATGATTCTTAAATTACTACAAAAGATAGGAGTTGTCTATAGAATTAATTTGACGTCATCAATGATCTGGGCTAGGTAATTTATTTTCATAATCTGCATTCCAAAATTTGAATACCCAAACAAACTATTGCGTATATGGCAAAAATTCATCGGTTAGTGATACACGTATTTTAAGGGATAGAATTCATCGCTGTACGACGCTTTAACCTCGCTTAAATGAGCAACTTTACCATTCCTTAATATTTAGACGGAAACATTTTCCGTTAATAGTAGAAATGAATGGATCATGATCAGAAAATCTTATCACCTAGTATTTACTCCGTGATCGATCACCGAAAATTCAAGTCAGGTTGCAGTTATGGCGGTTAGTTCCTAGATGACCTCTACAAGAAACCTAATATTAAACGAAAGCTTCTTAATTAGGTGTCCAGCTCGTCTTGAGCTTCTATCCAATTGATGATATATGATATAAACAAATGAGCGAGCCAAATGCTTATTTCAGCTACAAATTAACTATACTCAGTGGCTATTCACCGATCTTAAGAACTCTTAAAGAAACGCGTATTTGGTAAATTAAACTGCTATAAGACTACAGAAATCAGTAACACCATCTATTGTTATGCATAAGTAAAAGATCGTTTTTTAACCTTTTTATAAATCTAGGAAAGCAAATAAAACTCCGAGATTGCTTATTTCTGGTATCGTGATAACGGCTAGTTTTCATTCATGCCGCAAGGGATTGGGTTAGGTGAAAAATATGGGCCTCCCCAGCATAATTTATTCCCCCATGCTTTTAACTGCCCCTCCCCGAAATAGCCCTGCGATCGCATCTCTGCTCGGACACTGATACGCTAATGATAAAGGATTTAGACTAGTTTAAACGCCGAAAGATTCAAAAGATGATTTCTTTGAGTGATCGTATTTATTTATTATGTATTTATGATCTTTGCGAAATAAAAATATTGACTCCGTGTTTGACGAAGCATGGAATTCCGACGACTTAAAACCCACCATATAGCTGCTTCAACGGATACGCGAGTTCTTTATTTCTGTTTTCAGCCTAAACTATCATCGTGAAATGCAAGGAAACAGGAGTTAGCTATCTCCTATGCTTTCTATCCTCCTCATTAAATTTATCAGCGAATATGGAATATAAGATTGCTTTTAGTTGATGTGAGAAAAGAGCCTTGCTACTTGGAAGGCGTCCAAATTCCAGTACGTAACCATCAGATAGTTACCATGACAAATCGTCGGTGTTGTTTCCGCAAAATGCAGATTTATTGGAAAGGTGGAACGAGACTGGCGCGCGCAACTGCAGAGCGTGATTCGAACACGTGACGTATCGAGGACCTGTTGTCAGCCGTTCTTCCGTCATGGCGCGCGCACCGAATGAATAAAAACAAGAAAGAAGGTTAACTAGGAAGGCATGAATTATCCGAATGGTATTCTTCAGATGTCTCCAATATTGATAAATCATTGCTGATTTTAAATCCTCAAATCATCTCGAAATTATGCTAGAATGCCACGTTCGTTTGCATCTATTTTTTTTAAGCGTTCGTACTTTGCAACATACGTCGATCAAAGTAGAATTTCGAAAATTAAAACAGTATTCCTTTTGCGAGTATTTCAGCAATTTATTCTTTTGCCTTTTTGAACCAAATCATGAGATTTCCAGAATTCTTCTCTCTTATTTTGGAAAAAAGGAAGGCGCAGGCTTCAAGAAAGACCTATCGTGGTTGGATGGCTATAGTGATTATGGAAGAACTTTGAGAATGGCAATGGAGCGTTTTAGTTTCGATTGATTGTCGATTTCCAGTACCATAATATCATAAGGCCAGTTCATTGTTCATGGAATTCGAGGATTGGGTGGAGTTTCCTATGGAGTTTACTTCATTTCTCCTTCCCTGACTTGGGACTGGTTCCGGCCAATGAGATGTTATTCAGATTATCCTTGGCTATGCAGAGATAGAGAAGCGATAATGAGCCTGACGTATCTGAAATAGAATTTTTCAATTTATCCTTATTGCCGACGACCTTGGGACGATCAGGGTAATAAGATTGTCAAGGTAAAAACATGCCTTCTTTCCTTTTTTTTAAATTTGGACAAGAAGTCAATTCCAGAGTCTCGAGCCAGTAACATAATCACCTCTAACCGTGGAATAGATGTTCCATTTGCGAAAAATATCGAGGAACCAATTATATTAGCATTTTCAAATACATTAATTTGTGCTTTTCTGGATAATATGATTATAAATAAGGATTGTCGTACAAAAATATTTTTTACTATAAAGTAATACATTCGTATTGAAAAAATGTGAAAAACAGTTTCCTTAAAACGAAGGAATTCATCATGGTTTTTTCCAGGTTGCTGGATTTGCCTTTTCGGTGACTTACTTTGCAAAGTACCAGAAAATTTAATTTGGTAACGAACTAGCGTACCAGATTCTTTCCGTTACCTATTATGAATGACATTAACGTTGTTCCCAAGAAGAAGAAGTTAAAAACCTTGAAAGAGGAGTTAAGCATGAATCACAATTGACTTGGATCGTTATCTCAAATTTAAAAGTCGCTTATGCTGTATCATTCTGGCAAGAATAAGTTAGCAGCTCGTAGTGGCTGCTTATATGACGCAAAAAAAAATTATTGGGAGACAAGTAGTCTATTTACCTGTTGCGGAATGGTGGCTTTAATTGCCAACAGGATCGTGAAGATATATTTAGATATCAACTTGTCAGGACAAACAATAAATTCTTCTCAATGTTTTAATCCACGCATATAAGCGTGTAAATATACACGAGCATGTTTACGCATATAGTATGAATTTGCAAATTTGGATGTTTTTGGTTTCAAATTTAAAGATTCTCCTAAAAATGCTATACCCAGATTTTTTTGAAGAGCGTGCCAAGCAGTTCCCGAGCATATAAATTTTAAAATATGTTGTTGTGGACAAACTTTTTTGTGCATTCTTCTTGTTGCTAAAAAAAACTGGGATTCTCTGTATATAACGTGGGTCATTAAAAAGGGTTTAATTCGTCACATCATTCAACCATTATTGCTTAAATGCACGGAAATGTAGGAGGACTGAGACGATTCATTCAGAAAGCAACCAGCTAGCGAGAAACAGGCGAGAATATTGATTTGCATTTAAAGTTTGCTATTTGAGATATCTTTGTATCATCGATTGGATTCCGGCCATACTGTGAGCTCGATACATATATACTTCATTTTTGGTATCGATATGACAGGTTAATGGATGCTAGGTTTTCACTTCATTATGCCAGTCAACGATTTACGCCGAGAAAATCAATGGTAAAACAGTTTCCGAGTTAGGAGTTACACGTATCAGAAAGTATCTATCGCTTCCATGCCATAGACCAGTGGTTCCCTAACTTTTTGACATGACGCCTCCCTTTTGGCTTTCACCAAGCCGTCATTCCCCATCATGTTCTTCATTGAAATAAATGTAATCCTTTGCACTCGTATTTAACATCATTATTTATGATCAACTAACATTAATTATTTTACCCATTTATCTGGTACACAATGGGAAGATTTTAAAATACGTCTAAACTATTTCATATGAATTCGAAATTAAAAATTAATTTTTTTCTCGTGCCCTAGTCCCCAGGGGGGCAGGCCCCACAGTTTGGGAACCACTACCGTAGACGAAGGCGACGCGTTCCGTTTCAATAGCAGAAAGTTAAATCACAGCACCGATTGCCCGATTTATATTTGCAAAAATTATGTCAGACTCCACGTCCTCCGTAGTTTTCGAGCGCCTTTGTTTAAGTTTATTTGCTCTGCTCAACTCTCTTCTGAGAGCAGGAAAAAATCCTTCAGGCACCGGAGAGATTCGAACTCTCGATCTCCTGTTTACTAGACAGGCGCTTTAACCAACTAAGCCACGGCGCCTCGACGTCATTTGGGATACGTAACCATTGGTTATTCCGCTAGAGTGTACGATGTGATCCAATCCTGCAAACATTTTCACATGAAGTTATTCAAGAGGGTTTCGTGTTACTTTTTAATCTCTCTGTGACTAAATTTAGCTCCTTAACTGTCAAAATTCGTCGATTATTACATAAGAATGATGTATATCAGCGATCATGTTTCATCAACAAGACGCCGTTGGTTAAACCGCCTTGACATTTTCCTTGACTAATAAGGGTAACAGTAGCTGTAAAATGTCTTCGACTCGATTGCACAAGGTTTATCGACTCGCAGAATGTAATTTTTTCTTAAAAACCGCTCCTTCACGCACGTGGGCGTTGTCTGCACGACCTAAATGAATAACGCCGGATGACTTGGTTTGTTTATTGAGGCCGAGAGGAACGCTCTCTTTCAGTGCAACTCGCGACTTAACAACATTAATCTCGGCGTCGAATCTGAATCAACCAGAGTGCCCGCTACGGTACGTAATGGAAAATTAATTGACGGACGAGTTTTCTTTTACGAGAAATGTATTTTCTCTGAATACATTTAACAATGCAGCTACAAACAAGTTCGTGCCACGGGGATAAACTGATGCGGTAAACAAATGATGTGATAACATTGAAAAATTTTCGAGGATTAAAATGATGTCTTTTTGGTTTTTTTTGTGACCCCACGTGCAGGATGTTCAAGCGCGCGGACTTCCGCCATCAGCGCCATCCATCATTGATACGGTCGATTACGGAAGAGACTCATTTCTCGCCTAAATTCTGTCTGCTGTAGTCACGTTTTCACTCGTCAGGGAAGACGAGATGGGCACGTAGAGGAAGCGAAGCGGATGTCGGTGAGCCGAGAGAAGAAGATACGAAAGGAGAGAGAAGAGAGAACAGGTGACCTCGACAGTGAGGGTGAGGGAGAGAAAACGTGACTGTGATGTGAAGAATTTTGTTCTTCGTGCAAGGCCAAACATGCAATTGATGCCTCATGGCGATACTGTCTTTCATTCACCTCTCTCTCTCCCTCTCCTTCTCTGTTTTGATGATAACTTAGAAGGCGGAAACTAATATCCTTGGAAGGATTCGTACCTCAATTAGAACGACATCTCAGTAGTTTTCGGGAGACCCAATTTAAAGAAAGAAAAGGAAAGCAGGATAGAGAGAAAAAACGATTTTAATCTCCCAAAATTGCTCGTGTCAGAAAAACATTTTGACTAAACCTTGAAAAATCTCATTTTTACATTCTAGTCCCTCTTTCGGACTAATATCTATGACAAAGTTTTCACGAAAATTTTAATCCATAGTAACCTTTTGTGTAATTGCTCGCATTGCTGCATGGAAGGTTATGAGAGTTGGCCGATGTTATCAAATTATTATGTGGCAAAATTTTCAAAGCATGTGCGAAAATTTTGCGTTCTTTTTAAAGCGCTCGTCTACAATGCCACTTAGTGATTTATTTGTTGTTTTTAAAAGGTTCATTTACGTTTACCCAGAAAATGGTACTTTTTTAAAATGCCTTTTAGTTAGTAGCTAATCATTATTTGAGGAACAAACGTACTTTTCAGTGAAATGTCTACCAAGGTCAAGCGGAAGGTATCCGTTCCATTATTTTTGTGCATTCAGATTTAAATTTCTGCAGCCAATGTGATATTTTTCCTTATAAGTGAGTACTCCCTATTAAGCTGTCACGTATATTTTTAAAGCAAGTACGAGTAATGCGTGTCGTAAGAGTATCATATATGAAGCGCACTTCTCTCGGAATACACAACGCGCAGTTGAAATTTCAGTATTTGTTTCTGGTAAGGTGGTATCTCTGATAGAGATACATAATATAAGTTAGTCACTTTCTCATCGAGTTATTTAAAAATCAATCTATTATTCCCAAGATATACTTTCATTATATCAGTAATTTCAAATTTTATTTCCTGTATTAACGGGGAATTTTCTACGGTATAATATCCTCCCGGCAAGTGGAAGGCCCTGATTCGATTCCCAATAATAGCAGATTTTTTTCATGTTTCCACATTTCCCTTCCGGTATTAAGATTGAGAGATATGATTCAAGTACGTAATCG
The DNA here is from genome assembly GCA_036926305.1 of Uropetala carovei. Lineage (NCBI taxonomy): Eukaryota > Metazoa > Arthropoda > Insecta > Odonata > Petaluridae > Uropetala > Uropetala carovei. Next base: position 2,254,381 of record JAXCHB010000152.1, on the reverse strand, counting down.
CTACTCCTTATTTGAATGTATGCGAAAATTGAATTGAGTGATAGGACCCGGACATGCCATTTACACTTTTTATTTATATGAAAACCTCTAATGTGAAACACAAGCATGGATGCGACCATAAGACGCAGATACGCAATTTGGTCATCAGAACAAAACGTTTTAAAAAAGTTAAAATAAATATAACTTATTTGAATAGTATTTACGAACTTTTCCGTTAATATTTTCTGTAAATTAGCAGCCACGATCCAGTAATTTAACCAAAGTACGCATTTCATTGTGTTTTCCAGTTAGATATGAATTCCAAAATACAAAATTTCATTTTAAGTCCTTTCAGCGATAAAGCGCTATAATATGTGTATAGTCAAACTGACCGAAGGGCCAAATACAATAATCGCCCCTTTTCCTTAAACATAATGCCCCTTAAAAATCACCGGACGACACACGACGCTCTGTTTCGTGCCTCTCGATCACAAAGCTCCAAGTTTAAAATCCTTCGAATGACTTTTTATATATGATGCCACGTGATCAACTAACCATGACCCTCCCTTTGATAAATAATACCGACAAAAGACGCCTTGCTGAAGTGAAATATATACAAGGAGAAAACTTTAACTTTAATAAACCCCATTAAAATAGCGCACACCATGGAATGCATTTTGAATAAACATACACACACTCAAAGAAATAAACGGATCTGTAGCACAGTATTTTTTTTTGTACGATCATATCTGCCACGTGAGCCGAGAAAGTAATTAGTTTGCACATACCATCGCAATAAACAGTGCTTTAAAGGTATCAAAAGAAGCCGAAGCTATTTAAAAATCTGTAGGTACAATAAAAAGTCTCTTATGGCAATCATGATCAAACTGTCGTTAATTTGCGTGGTGTTGTTTCTTTCACATAACCGCTATTATGTTTTAAGATTTTTGGCCCTTTATCAACAGGTTTGCTAAGTTGAATGAGTTCCGGCATACAGACTGAGCTACTTTTAATAGGAATTATAACGAAGTTTCTATTTCACGGGATTTCTCAACTACATATTATGTTTTACAAATTTATGACTCGACGAAGGGTATATTCAAATTATCAAATTTTTATATTTTATCGCATTTTCACTCGGATTCAAAATTCTCCGCAGTCTTGTAAGACATTAATGCCAAGACGGAACTAAGAAAATAAAGACTGAGAATATATAACCAGGGAATTATTATTTTTATCGTGTTTCTTTTCCGTTTGGTATGCAACGGAGTCAGTGAGACAAAAAATTCAACCTTGTAAGCTTAAACATATAGAATTCAAAATAATCCACTAATCGTAATATTTCTCCCAAACTTTCTCTCATTTATGTTTCATCCATCACGGGAAAGTAAATAATTAACAAATTGTTGGAGATTTATTGTCGTTGGAACCTATTCCAATTATTTTTAACTATATTTTTACTTTCTCATATACGAAGTATTGTTATCGCGAAAAAATTCGACCTCGAGATTTTTACGGAAATATGCGTTTTAGGTGTAGCCGAGTCCGAAAAAGTGGTTTTAGCAATGCCGTCTGTTCGCGGCTCTAGAGCGAAAATGAATGAAATCTCGTACTTAGGCATTTTTTGATACAGAGCAGAGGCTACGAAGGAATGGTTGAAATGGCTCAATAATTAAGGGAAGTTTTTTCTACGCATTTTAACAGCAATTTGATTTTCTCAAAAACGGCTCTAAGGATTTTGATCAAATTTCGTTTTGTTACTTGAGTATACGTCTGCAATAATACTACTTATTTCGTTTGTCTCAATGAATGAATATAAGGCTAGTTTATTCTTGGGTATCTTTAACAAAAATAGGATTTTCTAAAAACGGGCTGATACGATTTTCATTTTCTAAAGATAACTAAACGACGCATTATTACATGAGAGAGTTTGTACAATGTATGTTGTACCGGTTATTTCAATTCCATTTTCATGGTGTCGCTACATCTTCAAAATGCAGACTTGGTGGCAAAGGCACACCAGTGTTAAATCTTATTATGGTTCGACCTTTTAGCTTGTCTTTTAAATATTTTCAAAATCTGAAATTATTGTTAGAGATCCTGGTTTTGAGTGACTGCTAACATTCGTTTTCTCTCGTCTCCACCGGTGATTTGCCGAAGTGCTCGATTTGTATATTTTAACACTAAGTATTTATTTTAAATAATCATATATAACATAAATGAATATCGAACAATTCTGAACGCAAGATGTTCACATTTTCCCGAACATAGACTGAATTTCTGCCGTTCAAAAAAAAAAAAGAAATTCTGCACGTCGAATGAATCGTGCGTACAATATTTGATCGGTTACACCAAGTCATTCCTTCGGGTTTTCTCTCTAATGCTATTTAAACATCTCCCATCAATAAGTTTAAAATTTTATGGGAATTCGTTTTATTATAAAAAATACAAAAAGGTTAAAACAGTGTGATCGAGTCTTTATGTTAATCCCCATATTTTTCGTAGCCGTACTCTTTACAATTTCTGGGAAAGGTCGAAAAAATGAGAATGGCAGAGAAATACATGTGGGTGTATATATATATATAGTATATATATATATATATATAGTATATATAGTATATATATATAGTATATATATATATAGTATATATATATATATATTTTTTTTTTTCGTAAGAGAACAAGACGCGCAGAGCTGCATCTTCTCGCCTCTGCTGCTGCTCCGGAATCCATGGACCTCTCTCTCTCTTCATCTCACTTCGGCTTCACCCAGTTTGTATTTACCCCTCTCCGTGCCGTCCGGGTCGATTTTCTCCACCAACTCCCTCCACTGCTCCTTCCTGCTGTGCGACAAGTACCTGATAATCTTCTCGATTCCAACCCTCTGTCTCTCCGTGCACTTTTCGCAGTCTGTCTTGATGGCGTCCGGAAGTATGACTGCGACGAGAAGAATGAAGTCGAGGAATACATTAAGTGCATTATAAAGCGAAACAGGTGCGCATTCATTCAGTACGATAGGGCGACGTCGTTATTCAAATTCAAATCTAGGACAAATGACCAAGATGGGTTTTGTAATATGCGCCTTTCAAGGTTTTTATTTCAACGCATTCAAAAAAAAGAAACAGAACATTGCTCTAAAAGAAGAAATAATGTACTGAAATCCAGTTCGTTTGCAGATGATGAGGTGGAGCCATTTTACTGAGGTCATAATCATTGATCGGATTCGTCGTTGGTTCATTTGCTCGAATGCATTTCTAGGTCAAAAAGTGAAATCGATATTTACGCAGTGAATATATTTCTGCGACAAAATGTATCTTCTTATGCAACTATCGATATTGTTTTTCTATTTGAAATTATATTACCAATGCTGCTAATAATTGAGTTTGGACAGAGCTAGAGAGGAAGAACATTTCTTTCTATGCCCCTTCAGCATGTATGATAAATCCACAGAAACTTTAAAAAAAATTATAATACTTACTATGCCAATAACGGCAATTTCGCTGCCTCTTAAAATCTGTTAGATTGTAAACGAATTAATGCTGTCTGTACATATGTTTTGGTCCAGTGTGACTTTTAGCCACGGTGTGTGTTTTTGTGCGCAATTAAGCGCACGTAATTTGCGATTGCTTCAGAAATGAGTCGTCGCTAACGTAGTATAATGCATTTCTAAATTTCAAAGCGCAAAAATATTTACAGGCCCAGCCAAAAATATTAATGAATACCGGTTGGTGACTCCACCCACTTTAAGCGCGTCTTGCAAAATTCTTTCGCTCACATCACCGAACGCGAAACGGACAGAAAATTTAGATCGAAGACTTCAAAATATGTCTGCCTCTTCGATCGCCTTCCATTTCGAATTCCATGTTTGGACTCTCCGGATAATCTTGCTAATTAAGAGGCTAAAAAAATGCGTTCCCTGTCAATCCCTTGGAATTGGAACTAGAGCAAAAACAAAAAAACACCGTTTTTACCGTCTGGGTGAGTCGTTTCTCGTCAATAAAGGGACGAGAAAATTGCAAATGAAAAAATATAAGATAAATTACGCTTCTCTGAAAAATAAACCCTCGCATAAACCTCGCCGTCATTAAATTCCTTAAATGGCGAGATGTTTTTATGAAACTGAAATGTACTCCTGATGTAGATTAATATTTTTTATATATTTGTCTACTTATGACTCAGTCATAATGTATAAGCTAATCTATTCGATCTAAGGATGAAAAATTAAACATTGCGTCATTTTAAACGTTTAAGGGTTTTTTTCTAATCGTGACAGTGTACGTAATTTTGTCTAAACGAATTGAAGTGCCTTAACAACAAGGAAATTCTTATCAAATAGTGCATACATTCAGTTTATAGAAGAGTTGTTTGAAAAGAAAACCTTTCACTTGTACTATCTGGGTACCATCTAATTTTATCAACGCGAAAAAATGAAATCGGAACCTTTACAAATGACCTTATTACCTTTGAGCTCGTTGCCTTCCTTGGTGCAAGGTCCTCTGTTCATTATGCACGCAAGGTATGAGTTGAGTAACCTTGTGTTGCTAAGGAACCTATCGACGTTTACATAGTCGAAGCGGGTGGTGTACGCTGGCGATTTGCTTTCCCTAACGCTGTTGAGAGTGGTGGTTTCGTTGACAAGGTAAGTCGTCCCCTCGATATCAGGGGGAACGGTGCTTCCCGTGGTCAGGAAGGCCCAAGCCGTCAACACTTGCCTCAGTATCATTGCGCCTTCCTGTGGGAGAAAACAAGGGAAACGAGAGAGGTAAAAATATATAGCAAACGGCGATTCGTAGTCTTGAATTAAAGCACCTGATATGATTTTAAGTAACGTTATAATACCAATAAAATTTCTCTTATGCTTAAGTTCCAACCAACGATAAATATATTTGCGGTTTATATTTCTAATGCCATACTCTTAATCCCATTCGTACCTCAAAAACGGTGGCCATAGTCTTTTTATAAGAATCCGTATGAGCCCCGAAGAAAATAATAGGCACAACAAAGGCTCACTGCGGAGATTCCCGCTTGCGAAGACCGCAGCACACCTGCCGCACAAAGTATCAGGCAGCTTCCAAAATGACTATTCTGGCACGTGAAAGCATAAATAAAACTACGTTAAATATAAGAATCTGAATGATTCGGAATAGTTAAAGACGTTTACTTTGCCCTTCGGTAAACAAGGGTTCAGCGTACACGCGCATTACATTCCCTAGTTTCGCAACTGTCGAAGTGAAACTAAGAAGTCGGAAAGGGACGAAGATTCAGTCAGAGGATCGCCACAACCACATGCCTGGAACAATAAAACGAAATGAAAAGAAAACCGGTTCCTCATGGGATCGCGCTGCAAGATGAAATGTATCCCTTTCGCACTGTTATAGCTTTATATAGCTAGTATACTGCGGGGAATTTTAAATGGCAACAAATGCATCTCGGGATTGGCAAACCGAGGATGCATTTATTAAAAAAAGTTTTACTATGCTTCGGTGATGAGTTTCGACGATATGGATTATGGAGGATGTAAAGTGAAATTTTCATCTCCATAGTTGCTCGCTTGGGTCAGATTCTCGGCAGAAAAAAATGACGAGAGGAAAATATTGAGCAATACTCGTTAGATTGAAATTTGTATCAGTATTTTCAAATGAGATCCACGTATGTGCATGATGTAATTATTCGAATATTGGGAAGAATTAGCGATTCATTAAGTAATGCATCCTTGATTTAAAATATATAATTATAATATGTATTAATTGAAAATCGAAAAGAAATGAAAGAGCGAATAGGGTAGATAAAATTATTCACCCACACAACAGACTTATCGATTTAAAATCGAAGCACGAGCATCCGAAAGTAATGTAAGGACTCTCGTCATTTCAAGTAAAGGTCGTTGGTAATATTGAATGTCTTCATCAATCATCGTAATGTAGAGCTTCATTTTCATCTGCTGGCTTCACGTGACAGTCACTCGTTCTTGAATCTCATCCAGACTGTCGCTCAAATCGGGTAATATTAAATAAAATTTAAGAATTAAACGTTTGAAGAATTGATTTGTGGCTATTGCGAAGAATAAGAACGAAATTTATTTCGAAAGAAACTGGTTTTCATAGAGGACGCTTAAACGTTATAATTTTTTCTTCTTATTCTACAAAGTATATTTATCGTTTATAATATTCGCGACTCCATCTTTAATATTTTCATTAAACAAGCAGTCTACTTAACACGAGGCTACCAAATCTCCGAATAATCCTGTTAAACCCGTTCCAAATTATCCGAAATAACATTCGAATTAAAAAAATAGACATATCTCGACCTAATTTTTAAAATATTTAAGGTACACGCATCTGTAAACCGTGTTTTTGCATCCTCGCTAATTAAAATGCCATCACCATTACACGCAGAGTAACTTAATGAAAGCTCGACGGTCGCTAGGTTTCTCGTCGCTCAAGGTAACTTGGCACACATTCTCTTCTTCAGAGTCGCAAGCGAAGTTTTCCTCTCCCTCTTAGAACGTATAAAAAAGACTCTCCCAAGTCTCTCTTATTAATCTTAACGATTACCTCGATAGAGCGCACTATTCGATGGGGACTATGACAGCAACCGGCGAAATTCGGCTCCGCCGTCTCTCTCAAGATGCTCCACGTGGAAGTGTCCTTTCAACACTCGACAATTTCATCACACGCGCCACATACCTCACTCTCTCTCTCTTCTCGATCGCTCCTCCCTTTCTCCCGTGGTTCTGCTCCGCTGCGCCCCTTGGTACACCTCTTCACGATGCACTATCTCTCTTCTCCGCGTCCGACGCGTCGTCTTAGAGCGGCTGAGGCCCAAAGGCTCCGAGTTGTCCGTGGCCAGGGACGACCGGCTGTGCTACGAAGAACCAATGGCGTAACTATGGCATTGGACTTAGTGCAATCCCATCTAAATTTGGTCTGGGCCGATCGCTTCCTCCTTCCTCTCTTTTTCCCACTCCACTTCTACCATTCCTTCGCTTTACTATCCCTTCACCGCGGCTAAGCAGCGAAGTAACGGTGCGCCAGAGCGGGAGAGAGCTTTCCGGACCTTCCAGAAATAACACTGAGTTGAGTTACGCTGGTTTCGATTCGGCGACTTTGCCGAACGAGTAAATCCTCTCGGCGAGTGTTAATTCTTCACACCTAGGCCCTCGAAAAGTTTCACGTATGTGCCCCTCATAGAAAATCTCGAGAATACATACGCTGTGATGATAAATCGGGATAGTTGGTAATATGTTATGTGTGACCGAAGCGTTAATTCTCTCAGTAGATCCAAAACGTCCGAAGGACAGACACGAATTGCGTGGAATTAGCATTATCCCATAAGTGTCTGGGTAAAAGGAGGACAAGGAAAATCTTAGAATGGAACGTCCAAGAGCGAGTTTCTGCCTGTTTCCCTAATGGAATGATAGTTTGAACTTAATGGCCATTAAAGTCCAACTAGCCCTAGTACACCTAGTAGTAAATGAAGCATTTGTTGTGGTGTCCAGCTTTCTTGAAGTTGTCTGTTACAACAATTTAGGTAATAATCATCGAGTTATATTTTGATAGAATTTTAATATTCCAATCAATGTCCCATTTAAGAAATCTCAAAATAATGAGCGAAAGAATTTCCTTGATTTTTATTATGCAAATATTTATTTCCGGTTGAGGAAAAGTCGATCCCAAGAATTCCAAGACTTTCGTGACTCAGTGGAAGAGGAAAATATTTCTGATCGTTGATTTCAAAATATTAAAGTTTATTTACTCCGAGAATATTTCATCAATTACGAACATATTAAAGATATTTTATAATCAAATTAAAATAAAACCAACTCCACAATTTCCTGTAGATGGAAATAGAATGGGAGTTATCATAGAGAAAAGCAGCTATTGTTTTTTAAAAAAAAGGTACCTTATACTGAAAATTATGACAATTTTGTTAAATTTTGCTTACATAACCATTCAGCCATTAAGTCTATCTAGGGATAAATAAGGCTAAACAGCCTATCAATTTGTCTAAGAGGTAATTTGATTATAAAATAGAACTTTTATCAGCAGACAAATTTTTTATCCGATAAATACCTTGATCTTTTCTTTCGTTTGAAGTTTCTAGAATTGCGAATCTCTTCCTTCTGATTTCTCAGAATTCTCTCTTCTTTCAACACTTTCTCACATCGCAGGCTTTTCCTTGACCCTGTTTTCATCTTTTGCTATCAACGATACTGCTTTTTCAACTAAGAATATCTACTTCTTTTTAAACATCATTCATTTCGAAGTAATGTCAAGTATATTATGAATGACTCGTCGTGTTTTTCTTAAGCTTAAAGGATAGCTGCTATATTATGAGATGGGAGATGTGCTTTTAAATTCCTGTATTTTGAGTGATGGCCGAATAGGGACAGACGCTGAACCGGTTTTGTAGGCAGAAGTATCGCCTAAACTCCAGTAGACCAGAAAAACTTTTTCGTATAACTCGATTCTCTACAAATTTTTATCGATTTTAATCACAGATGACGTTAGTATCTTAAGTACTCAACACACTAAAGTTAATTTAATCTTAGCTAATAGAGCGAAAGTTAGCATTTACTTGGAGAAAACCAAATCTTGTTCGTTATCTATAAGCAGTCGATCGCGAAAAGATCCTTATTCGCAGAAAGACCTTTTGGTACTTAAAAATTACACGTTAAATACCTAAATTCTACTTGTCTTCTGGCTACTAAGTGTCGTTCTTTCGTATTTCGATGATGCGAATAATCGATAAGCTTGCCTGCAATAAATTCAAAACGGAAAGTCCCGCGCGGATGCCCTAGTTTGGGGATTTAGTGCTTACGAATCGATAATCTTGACTGCTGGAGTAACGACGTTTTTCACGAAGCAAATATTTTTCATTTGATCAGTTATGTAGATCATTTGAAGGTAATTATTTGATAAAGGTAATGTTTTGAAGAAAAGATAAATCGTGTATTGTCATGCCGGGAGTGAGATTTATCAATTTGCGTTCCATTATTGCTTTGGAGTGGAACAGACTGGAATTGTTTGCATTTTGTGGAGCATCATTTTTATGCGTGAATAAGATTTCTTCCCACTTTTAAATTTGATTAGTATTTTGATGCGTAAATCGTTTATTGAAGAACATTTTGCTTAATTATAAGGCGAGGTAAGAAAGGACCGTGATAGAAAAGTGCTTGTTCTACTTTGTGCACCTGTTATATAAAAGTAAATTTCCTATAATCTGGAAATCATTTAAAATTTTTATTTTGTAATTACTTAGATCTGGTTCGCGATCGGTCTTAATTTCTCTAGATTAAAATCGAGACGCAGTACCATTCGGGAAATAGGAGATTTAAAAGCACTTCATAAACAATTCCGAAAGAAGAAAAATGATCGGTAATGATGGACTATCAAAGGAGAGAAAGGCAAAGTGCACGTTTCTTTATATCCATAAAAAAAACCAATTTCCTCGTTTGCCGAAGAGATTCCATACTGCGCGGTTCTTTTTTCACCCCGCGATATTGGTTAGTGCACACGACTGGCGTTGAAATCACCTTTTATAATCACTGAAGTGGATACTCAAATCAAACGTTAATCGTCTGGTCTCGCAATGCAAATTATATCGGATGGGAGAGGAGGAGGGAAAATGAGGGCGGTTTAATACTCTCGGCGTAGAACAAGGTCGACAACAAGCGCGACCGAAGCCCTTTGCCGCAAACACAGCAGCTGACTGACATAAATGTTGGAAGAACCGGTTCTGCCACCTATCGACATCTCATTTATTTTTTTTTCTCCATCCCTCTTTCTCTGCGGATGATTACAGTTTTTCGCTCCCACCTCCAAAAAAGACAAGGATGAACTCTGGAGAAAAATGAACAAAGATCCGTTGCTATTGGATGGACGGATGAGCGTTCGAAAGTAGAGAGAGATTACAGAATGTATATTTTCGACATTTTCTTCAAGCTATGCCGTCCTTGGAGAAAGACCAAAGGGGAATAAGATTAGCGAGAATGCATGTGGTTTGTTTCGTTTATTTGTCTCAACTGGTTTCGGAAGGAGAAAAAATATTCTTTCGCATGTTTTTGTTTTCGAAACACGATATTCTAAAATTCTTCGAAAACTTTTTTTGTGTTACCTTTCGTGTGTATCTATTATATTAAAGACATCCTAAATAAAATTAAAGAGTCATATTCGGCTGTCGGTGGTTTTCTTTTCGATGTGTGTAAATTGGCAATTTATTTATTTATAATCTTATGAGGCAAATTTAAGTGGAGCTCTGAAATTAAAATACATTACAATATATTTGAAATGTGTATTATAAACATTGCAAAATTATTGAGGGAGAAATATCATCTCATTTATATATATATATATATATATATTCAAAGCAATGGATAATCATACAGAAACAATTCTCGCTAAGATTTTTAATTTTTTAATTCTTGTCTGAGGAAGAAAAAGATACCAGAAACATGGAACCACGCATGTATTATCCTTCTGCACAAGAAAGGTTCCAAAGAAGACTTGAATAACTACAGACCAATCAGGCTACTCCCAACAGTCTACAAAATATTCACCAAAATACTCACTATGCGCCTTCAAAACCATCTTGATTCTGCCCAACCCAGAGAGCAAGCTGGATTTCGCAGTGGGTATAGCACGATGGACCCCATCCAAGTCGTGAGAGAGGTAATCAGTCGGACTAACGAGTACGAATTACCTCTGTGTATGTGCTTTATCGACTACGAGAAAGCATTCGACTCTGTCCGAACTTCGTCGGTGTTACGTGCACTAAAGAAACAAGGAGTAGAAGAAACGTACATAACCTTGATCAAGAATATCTACGAAAATGCGACAACATCTGTCCAGCTGCATGAAGAACCGAGTACCTTTAAGGCCTAAAAGGGAGTGAGACAAGGAGATACTATGTCCCCTAAGTTATTTACAGCAGCTCTAGAGGAAGTATTGAAAACGCTAGACTGGGAGGAAAAAGGCACCTGCGCTTTGCAGATGATATCATACTGTTCGCAGGGAGCCCAGAAGAGCTCCTTAGAAGAACGGAAGAGCTTGAGCAAGCAAGCCGAGAAGCTGGACTTAAGATGAATCTTAATAAAACAAAGGTTATGTACAACTCCTTCACAAATTCTGAGAAGATACATATCAATGGAGCAGAACTCGGAGAAGTAACCAGCTATGTTTACTTAGGTCAACTCATCACTACTGATGGTTCGCTTCTTGGAGAAATCAACCGGAGAGTGAAGATGGCATGGAGTGCTTTTGGCAAGAATGCGAACATCTTTAAATCAAATATTCCAGTCTTCCTAAAAAGGAGACTGTATGACCAATGTGTTCTGCCTGTTCTGACATATGGTTGTGAAACATGGACCATGAATGCCAGAATGATACAGCGCCTGCAAACAACACAGAGGGGCATGGAGAGATGCATGTTAGGGATATATATATATATATATATATATATATATATAGGGTGTTTCTGAAAGATCTCGTCAAACTTTGGGAGCGTGTTCTACTGGCCATAAGGATGAAAAAAGTTCACATGGACACAGGTCCGGAAACGCTTCCTTTCCGAGTTACAGCCCTTTTTCTTTTCGATATAGTGAAGGTAAGAACGCCTGTCAAGTTCATGTGGAAATAGTTCCGGAAATCCCGGCATACAAGTTATAAATGACAGATGAGGAATTTTGGAGAATTATTTTTAATGCAAATTTTAATTGAACATTTAACTGTGAAATTACAAGCGAATGTTAAGGACTTTCCTTTGCATCTATATCAGAGCAAGTGCTCGAAATGACCTCCTTGAGTAGCAATATACGCCTCAGAGCGTCTTCTCATGGATTGTCGAACACATTCCAAAATTTCGGGAGTGTTCCGAATTGTTTGAAAACAATCCACAGTACTGTCTCGGAGGACTTATGCATTAGGAACTGGGGTGGCATAAACAAGAGGCTTGAGGTGTCCCCATAAGAAGAAATCCAGGGGATTTAAATCAGGAGAGCGTGCAGGTCATACAGTTTGTCCTCCTCTACCAATCCAACGGTCAGGGCTCGTATTGTCGAGAAATTCACGAGTAGTGAGTGTGAAATGTGATGGAACTCCATCATGCATGAACCACATTTGACGGTGTGTTACCTCTTATAGCAATGCAGGTAAATCCTCCTCCAAGAAATGTCTGTAATTTTGGCAATTGAGGGTAGGTGGCAGGAAAACTAGTCCAATCAGGTAATCTCCAATGATACCAGCTCACACGTTTCAAGAAAACTGCTGCTGATGCGGAGACCGGGTGAATGAAGAACCTGACAGACGTGTTTACCTTCACTCTATCGAAAAGAATAACGCGCTCGGAAGGAAAGCGTTTCCGGACCTGTGTCCTGTGTCCATATGAACATTTTCATCCTTATGGTCAGTAGAACACGCTTCCAAAGTTTGACGAGACCTTCCATAAACACCCTGTATATATAATAGTGATGCACCGAAACTAGGCTTCGACCTCGGTATTCGGCCAAAATCTGCTATTCGGCTTCGGCCTCTGGATGGCTTAATAGCCGAATGCTACATTTTTTTTGATAAAACGAATAATGATAATGACGTAATAGAAGGAAGCTGAAAACACTAAATAAAAGCATAATACATTGAGTTGTTGCCAATACAATTCACATGTCTCGGATTCAGCCTGACAATTATGTGCTACTCGTTTTTATGGCCTACAACGTATAATATATTAGTGTGTTCCAATATGTTAATTCGTTTATTTAGAATACTCCTCCCCATTAATTGGAATTTTTGATGTTTTACTGTACTGTGTAAGTAGCAGACAACCTCTGACATCTGGTTCACGTTTCTGCATGATGTAATATGACATAAACAGTAGCGCCATCGTGCCAAAACCAGAATGACACAATGTTGACTTAGTTTTAATTTCATGTTTGAATTTCATAACAGCCCTGTCTTACTCCGCTGGTGTCCGCATTCTCCAACCTGATATTTACAACTTGATTAACGTAGAGATTCCTGATCAGTCTCCTGTCTTTCCAGTCTACACCTATATCCTTTAATATCCTCATCAGCAGTACCCAATTTACTCTATCAAAGGCCTTCTGCCAGTCGACGAAACATACACAGTAATCTTGGCTGTACTCTATTGACCTTTCTGTTATGATTCTCACTACACCGATAGCATCTCTGGTTCCTCGTTCTTTTCTGAAGCCGAATTGATCTTCCCCTAGCATTTCTTCGGCCTTTTTCTCTAGTCTTTTATTAAGAATCCTCGTGATGATCTTCGAAGTGTGTGACAGTAGGGATATCGTTCTGTAGTCTTTACACTGCATTGCTTTTGGCTTCTTCTTTAGAGGGATCATTGTTACATCTAAGAAATCCTGAGACCACTCTCCCTAGTCGTAAATCTTGTTAATTAGTTTCGTAATCACTTTTAGTCCTTCTGATCCCATGACTTTAAGTATCTCTGCCGGTATTCCATCCCTGCCTGTAGCTTTTCCTTTCTTCAGTTCCGGTATCGCCTTTTCTACTTCGCTTTTCATAATACTTGATCCCAAGTTTTCTTCTTCGATGTTATCCTCTTCTTCCAGTTCTATTTGTGCTGATCCTGCCTGCTTGTTGTATAGTTCCTTAATGTAATCTTCCAATACCTGTGCTCCTTCGGTTCTGCGACTATTTTTCCATCTGTATTCATAATTCCTTTACCACGAATTCTATTAGGCTTCTTATCTTCTAACTCCAGTGCCTTAGCGTACATCATATCGTACCGTACTAACTTCTCCATCTGTTGTATTTCCTCACATTTCTCTTTTATCCAAGTCTCCCTACCTTTATCTGTTACCCTTCTCAACTCATTGTTTTTACGTCTATAGTTGGCTCTACCTTCTACCACTGTTAACGTTTTCCCATTTTCTTCTCTCATCCATTTTCTCCAGCATTTCCTTAGTGATCCATGGTTTTCTGATTTTCTTCTCTTGTTTCCCAATCTCTTTATTCACGGTATCTTTGATGCTGACTTTCACTTCCTCTCATTCTGTTTCCATGGGCTTAGGTTTGTTTTCCAAATTTCTAAGGCGATCTTCCAACTTATTGTTAGTGCTGAATGCATCTTTCTTTTCTTTCAGCTTTTCTAGATCTCAAGTCTGTCTTTCTCTTCTCGTTTTCCTTATTTGCTTTGGTATATATATATATATATATGTATGTATGTGTGTGTGTGTGTGTATGTATATGTATATATATGTATGTATGTATGTATCATCAACCCTTTTCCATCCCTTGATGGATGGCTAACGGCATCCCAAAGACTCCTCCATTTTTTTTATCACCTGTCTTCCTCGTTCAAGTTAGCCATAAGAACTTCACAGTTTCTCTGTTTCATTTGTCTCACCGTCTTACTTAACGTCTTTTAATGTTTCTTGGAATCAATTCAGTGATTCTAGATGTCCAACGCTGATCATTTCTTCCTGCAATAAAACCCGCCTACTGCCACTTCAGCGCCTTTACTAATTACACCGCAGACATCTTTCTTATGTCAACTTAGAGAAGGAGAAGAATTCTGAACTTAAATTGAATTTTTTCTTCTTCTCTAAACTGAGAATTATGTTAAGTCTTATGTTTTTCGTGTAAAAACAATGTTTTCCCGCATTCCAACTGTCTTATATATTTTTTTCTAAGAATTATTTTATTAACGACAATTATGTATACCACTAATTGGGTATACATTAATAATACGTCAATTCATTGGATATCTTTTTGATATAAGCACTTTTTGCAAAAATGGCAAAATGAATTTCGATGATACTTAATTGCCGATTGAAAAACTTATACACTCGCTAGCTGAGTGAATCAATGAAGGTGGAACGACTTTATATATTTTTATTTATTTGTACTAACTTGCATAGAATTCCATAAAGATTATCATCCGCCTCTATATGCCTATGAAGTCAAGACGCAAAAGTAATTCAGGCAACATATTATGAAGAGTACTTGGTTCTTAGGAATGCCAATAATTGCTGAGCAATTTTCGCTCCCGATGCCTTGATGTCACTTGATTCATGTTTCAAAATGGTAAAAGTTGCATGGAAAATTGACGCTCTTATCCTATTGCATATTTGTTCTTATAAAAAATCACTAAATATATTTACATTTTTATGCTAATAAATTTAATGAAAAATGAAAAGTCAAAACTAACCTATCTTTTCATTTATCTCCGATATCAGCATTATAAGAAAAATTTAAGTATTTCCAGCGCCACGTGGCTAATAAGACAGGAAGTAAAGTCAAGCCTCTATAACTCGAACCTCAGAGTAAGACAGAAAAAATTCGCGTAGCCAACCTTTATGTGGGCAACAGCGCATTCGACTTTAAAGCTGAAGCTGTGGGCGCCAGTATTCTTGCTCTGGCGAATACAACTGCGAGTTAAAAATTAAAATACATCGTATGTAAATGCTGTTAGACAGAGTCATGAAGTTTTATTACATTGGTACTTCCAGCATTTTGTGGACGCTCAACACTATTAATCACAAGAGCTCAAAGTGTTAGGAGGACAGCAGAACAAACCTCGGCGTGCGCCAGGGCGATCCTCGGAGGGCGCCATGGTGCTCGCGGGCACCGCGTTGGGAACCTCTGCTTCAACGTATACGAGTACATATGGGAAAAATATTTACTTCAAAGTACAGAGAATTTGGGTTATAGATGTTCGAGGATTAGACTGCAAATGAAATATGATACCTGAAACATTCATGAGTTTCAAAATCACTTTTGACGCCGAGTTTCCGTTATATTTATAAGTGTTGTAAAGGAGTACAAAATATGAGTGTGGATCTTCAAAATCAAACGAAATAATATGACATTAATTTCAAGCTGATAAATTGTATTTGTCTAATAATACGCAATTGAAACGGAGGAATACAAATGCTTTCTCCGTTTGTAATAACTCATACCAAGGTGGATTTTTGTAGCTTACCTTCTAAAACATTCCAATAAGGATTTGCATTATTATGTCATTATGAAGACAGTACTGTTCGTCATTGTAATTTCCTTTGAGTTCCACTTTCGCAATTTTTGTTTGAGAATTTATCTAAAGCATAACTTCGGTGACACAAAACGGATTTATATAATAAAATTGCTGGATATATTCTGATTTATAAAATAGTGTATATAAATTTAGTAAAATGATTTATAATGGTAGACGCCTCTTTTGAAAACAGACCGTGATAACCTTGACATTAGGCCTCTCGCCAATATTTTAAACAAAGGACGTAGGTGTACTTTTAGGTTGCTGTGCTATTCCATCGCTTCGGTTTATTTATTCAAACTAATTATTATAAGATAATATGTCAGTTTACATCTGCAATGATAGTGAATTAATTTCCAAAACAGAGCGATAAATGTCACGCTTATTCATCGCAGTTACCACGCTTTGAATAAACCCTTCGTGGTGTTTATTACAGCAATCGATGGACGCGACTGCTAATTTAATCTTTCCCGTTACACCGTAATCATCTCCACTAATAACTCACACTATCTTTGCATTCGTTTTATGAATATTTTGTCAGTGTTTATTTCACCTTTGTCAAACTGTTCCCAATAGAAAAGATGGCAGATGCACGGGAGGGGAGGAATGTTTGGGACTATCTCGGTGACGAGGAACGGAGGTTGCCAAAGGGCGGAATCTAATGAACCAAACAATTCCATCTTCATGAGAATGCCTTATAGGTAGCGACGAGGATTTGAAGATTAATGGAGGGCTATGTATTTAACTTGCTGTTTATACAGTGACCTAGCAAACTCTTATGGGGTCCCCGCGCAAAAATCGATTTTGGGGCCCCTATCATTAGTTTTATCATGAAATATATAATAT
This sequence comes from Uropetala carovei, assembly GCA_036926305.1. Taxonomy (NCBI): domain Eukaryota; kingdom Metazoa; phylum Arthropoda; class Insecta; order Odonata; family Petaluridae; genus Uropetala; species Uropetala carovei. The sequence continues at coordinate 2,237,545 of JAXCHB010000152.1, read as the reverse complement.
ATCAGGGGCATTTGGGGGCCCCCTTTGCCTGGAGGCCCCGGTGCATTGTACCAATTCGCTACATGTACGCTACGCCTCTGTGTTTATATTTAATTGTATTTATAGTTGGAATAATCTGCAACTATTTAAAATGAAATACCTTCCTTTATATGGCGTTTTTTTTAAACCGCTTAGGCCTTCGCTTTATCCGTTTGTCTGTCTAATTGACGTACTAACTACACATAAGCGAAAGTAGATATAGAATTCGTTTTTTCGCCATTCGATTCATTATTCTGTTTCGTTGTACATGTTTTCTTGTGGAGGTTCTAGTGGCCAGTAGAATGAGGATAAACAAATTAATTTAAATTTACTTTTCTTGATAAACGTTTTGTTTTAATATTCTTTTTAATTATATTAAATTATCTTTATAATATAACTTCAGATTAGTCATACTAGTGCAGATAAATGTTAACATTATATATTAACAATTTTTTTTAAACGCCCATTTACTTTTTTAAGCCTATTGTATAAATCTGGTTGGGATTTTAAAGGAAAAAACGTTTATTATTATAATTAATATATTAAATACATTAGTAAATATGAAACCAAAGACTAATGTCATCTTATGACTTGAGCTGTACTTCTAATAGGATATGTCTGCCTCCCAACTCTGGGGTCAAGTGTTTGAATCTTGTTGATGGTGTGGATATGTTACATTTTGAGACTGTTACTGTTAATGTTTTGATTGCAATGACACTCGAGTAAATGTCTCATAGATTTGTAAAAGAATAGTATTCTTCACTTCACAAGGTCAAATTCAGATACGTATAAGAAATTATAGTATTCAGTGACATCGACTGATTTCTCTTGTTCAAATAAAGTGAATATTTGGATGTTTTAGCAGAACTATTCACACTGATTTGATCTTCATATTAGGATAGAGAAATATATAACTTATAAAATAATGCTGTTCAAACTCAAATAGGGGCCATAATCAAGTTCAGTTTGTTCCTTCAGTGAGAACTTTTCCTAAAATTTAATATTTTCCAACAAATTATTCTTTCAGCGTTTAAATAGAAGTGTGGGTTCAATTTGAGGTTTGAGTCCACTCAACGGAATTTGTGCAAATGATTTCGCGGCGGAGAAAAAGTTGCGCCATCCCCTATGATATAACGCACTTAAGGCCGGATGTCGTGCGATGACGCAAACAGCAGAGGCGAGTGTTTGTGGTATAAGTACTTAGTGATCAAGTCAAAGCGAATGGCAGTTATGTATTTCATTCAATTTTAGAGCCTTACCGTAATATTTTGACGTGATATAACGAAACAATTGCAGATATCATGGTGTAACCTGGAAATTGAAGCACGTTTGAAATGTCAAGGTTGCGAAACGGACATAGTTTCAGGCAAAATATGCGAATCGACAAAGAAAATCTGTGTGTAACATTTTTTGAGGAAAATTTGAACGTGCGTACACATTCACACATACATATTCGTATCTACACACACTAATTTATTTATCATAGCTTTGGATATTTATTATGACCAAGGTGAGAAGGTTTAGCCTTCGACTTCCGGAGTGATAATAAGTCTAAAAAAAAGCAGTGATCCTCGATCTTCTTTTACCCGTGTGGAAGTTGTTTTAGCGCTTATACTCCGATTTTCATTCAACTTCGTAGAAAATCTGAGCTGGTTATAGTTTATGAACGATTCTAAAGCATGAAAGTTTCTCTAAAATCTTCCAGATTTATAACAAATAACACTTCAAAAGGAAACATGCGAAAATAGAATTTTTACGTGTTTTTGTGTATTGTTAAAGGTATATAAAACGGCGGAAGTAATAATTCTTAAAAATTATCCGTAAATTTTATTTTGCCATCCTTATTTTGAACTAGTTTATATTTATTTAAATCATGGTAAAATTCATCAAAATCAGAGCGTTATACCGGCATTGCTTATCAGACTTTTCCTACCTTTCCACGCGGTTTGCATATGCTTTTCGGAGTTACATCGACGTAATTTTTAAAGTCGTTGCCATAAGAAACGTGATGTGTCAGAACAGATTCGCGCGTTTTCCGCATTTCTGAGTTATTCCAAGGCGCATCAAACAGGCATTAAATCTTAAATAATAATTCGGAAGTGTATGGAAGAAACTGGTTGAACAACATTTTCTTCACATACGGAGTCCCTTTCTTTGAAACCATTACTCTTGATTTCGAAGGCTGTTTGGTTATTACGTCGGGGTCTAGATTTCATTGAGCGGTAAGTTTTTCAGTCGCCGATTTCGCAATATTTCCAGTAAAAAAAAATGAAAGGAAATGAGGAAAACTAGCTTTTACTTCCGCGAAATTTTCGAGACGCTAGTTTTTATGGATTAGCTATTATCGTCGACCACGGCTGTTTACCCACGGCTATTTACGCCGTTTCCATGCTCCGTTTATTATTTACTGTCCCATTATCAAATTTTAGTTTTTAATTTAAAAGTGACTTTGTTGTTAATATTATAAATAATTTAAATTATCGATGTCTGAATTGTATTAACTTTTATTTAAAATTCACATTAAATTGATGGAAAGAATGGATAGTGGAGTTCGATGCGATAAGCATACTATATTTGAATACGGGAAAAATTTGAAATCGGGAGATAAAATTCTGCCATGACCGGGAATCGATCCTGGGTGTTGCCTATGTTCTAAAGGCAATCTCGCAAGGGAGATGGTATTTATGAAGCCTGGAAGTTAGCCTGTTAAGGTAATTAAGCGGTAGAATATCTTCCACTCAAGAGGCAGACCCGGGCTAGATTCCCGATGATGGCAGAATTTTTCTCCTGAATTCAAATTTCTCTTTTATATTAAATTATTAAAGTCATGTTATTTAATTTAACTACATTATCACGATCGTAAACTGATGACGTGTATTTTCGCGATGATTCTGTTACATTACCATTCCTTAAAATATAATGCAATTATATAGCAGTTACACGAAACGGTTAATATGATGTTTATTACTCGTGAAGAAGTTCAAACTTTTTGACAACCTGAATTCGAATTTAAAGCACCTGTTTGGATAAAACTGGTAACCGAAGAACTGTCATCAGATTTCATTTATTCCACAAGCAAAAGCACAAGAAATAAGTCATTGCAGCCACGTGGGGCATAGTAAGAATTATATTGCGTTATTGCTTAATATAAGTTGCTTCACAATTTATTATAGCAGCGAAGACTATGTACTCAACATGAATAAGTTAACACAACAACTTTGAAATAATTTATGAACTATTCTTATTACCTGTGACGGCGTAAGTAAATTATAAGTAAATGTACTTATATCTCAATAAACAACTAAATTTGCTCTGAACACTTTAAAAAGAAGTTCCTCAGCTATTGTAATTACGAAGTTTTTTGTTATTGGATAACATTTCGACAAAGTGAGATTAAAGAAGATAACTCATATCTTTCCGAATTATTGTTACATCACCGCCACCTATATATTAACAACAATCCCAATAAAAGCTTTAACATTTATTGCTATTTCGGGTTTGTTAGTTTTATAATATTTGGGAAAATATCTAAAAGAGATAAATATGCTTTAAATTCTTCTAGATGTACCAATTTACACTTTGTCTGAGTAAAAAAACGCAGTGGTTCTGTATTAAACAAGCATTAACCCTCAGATATTAATTAACGTTTTCATTGAGATCGATAAATAAAATCTACGCAATAGTAGATAATTTTGACAATATTGACGATACGGGAAAAATAAGACCCTTTCTACTTGTGAACAAGTACGCCATGTTCGCTTAACCTTCCTTTGTGCAATTTTCTTCCACAGCAGTTAAAACTTGCATTTTATTCAGAGGGCAGAAATCGGGCCATCTCCCCTTCTCAATGTTATTAACAAATTAACGTGATTTGTTTTTCTTTACCTGCATTTGATTAAGATCACATCGATTAAAACTCATAACAAAAAGGATTCCTTTTTAATGAATAATCCTCAAGGAAGTGAGCTTTCTATTTCAAAAACGTAGTTAACTTTTATTGAAGTTGCTTTCTATAACAAAGGATAGCGAGCTAATTGGCAGCAAAACCAGTTTGAACGGGACATTTTTTATTAGCCTGGATGATCTTCGTTGTCAAGCGAAATAAAACTTTTTATTTGAAAATTCCAAACGTTTCCAGGAAAACGACGCAAAAAATAATAAACAAGTTTAAAGCTCTTGTGCTTTTCTTTTTTTTTCGTCTTCTTGAAGTCTCTTGATATATTCCCCGTTCGGGTCCCACTTAGCCTCCAACTGCTTCCAAAGATCCGGTTTGCGGTCCATTAGGTGACGTATCACTATCCTTGAGCCCTCTTTCTGCTTTTCGGTGCATTTACTGCAGCCTGTGACCAAGACATCCGGAACGTTTCCTTGAATATAGAATAAGATATATATATACAAAACTAGTGTAATGCCCGTTGAAATATCAACGGAAGAATTATAGATAGATAGATAGATTATTATTATTTTCATTTAAAATAATTAATATCACACTTTTACATATGAAATGTTTTGTCATATACAACATTTCTAGTGAATATTCTGTTGTTGACGAGCTATCTTTAGTTAAACTTAAAATAGTTGCCTCTTTTTTCTTCCCTCTCCTCCTCTCTCCCCCTCTACTTCCCTCTCTCCCCCCCCTCTCTCTCGTATTAAAGCATTCGAGGCACGTTTATACCCATAAAGATTGAATTAACAGTATGATATAGAGGTCTAACTATGAAATTGGTAGGCAAGGCAACATCCCGTTAAAATGACAAGATTTCCTCAAACTGGGTGAATTAAACGTTTGTATTGAGAAATTTCGAACTGTGGACGGAAAATGATGAACAGAATAAGAAACTTAATAATGTTTTCTTAAAATGGTTTATATCCGGAGATTGTAGGTCAATTCTTTCTAATTTTAATCTAAAAAAGAATGAAAGCCTGCACGTCGAAATGTCCCTTTTTACGTGTTACCTTATGGGAAATGGAAATTATCCCATGGAGTCGAACCCAGGCCTTTGATCTCGAATTCGATACATTATAACGTTTTATTATTATATCATAATGCTACCCTAAAAATTTCATCAAATTCGGTTCAGTCGTTTGTGAGATATTAAGCTTCAAAAAGCACTACGTGACAAAGGGACAAAGTGACGCTGTCTTTTATCTATGTTTTATGATAATAGAATCTGTTGAATAAGATTTTCGATGGAAAATGTGGAAACAGGTGAAAAAATATCGAACCCGGGTCTTCCACTTGGCGAGTGGATTTTCTACCACTGAACTACCGTAGCAGACAAATTCTGTTTCAGAACGGGAATATTTTCTTGATGTTAGGGCAGGGCTACCTATGCTAGTATCATTACAGCTCCAACGGATGTCCTCAAGGAAACCCCTACCTTCTCAATTGGTGAGAATGCCTATGTTATAAATTGATGGAAGGAATGATCCGAAGTTTTCGAGGTAAGATGGGACTTTAATATTTATATGGGAGTTAAAAAATGAACAGTTTCATTATATAGTTGCCATTTTATAGCACATTAAAGCATCGATGTAAAAATGAAAATCAATTAATTGCGCTTTTAATGGATCCATAGAATAGTGACGGAAATCAATAATTTCCAGGAAATTTTTATTTTTCTAACGAATTCAGTATTTCATAATACACGATAATTGTCCATAAAGTTTTCCACGTAGATAGCTGCAGTTGGATAATTTGGACGGCGGCGAACTTCGTACAGCCATGAAGCGCACTCCTGTGAGAAGCTACAGCAACGTCAAGCGCATCGGTTCCTCGTTGGTGGATTTTGCGGAAGGGCAAACCAACCCTTTCACCCTTCCCCCAGGGCCTCCTCCGACCCCATCCGCGTAGAGCGAACTCTTGCGCGCGTGAACGGAATGCACTCCCGAACTAAATACTCCTAAGGAATAGCAATGAATTGATGAGTCGTGAATGGCCTGGTAATTTACAGACCAGGGTTCGTTTCTCAATCAGTGCCTGATTTTTTCCACTCATCAACGTCGGGTTGTGATGTCGGTTTAGATACTTCGAGAAAGAGAGAGGAACATATGCTTAAAAAAATTAGTTTTTACGCACGGAATTTTCCTCGGAGATACATGAATAGCGATTATAATTTAGGTTCGAGGCGTGAAATTAAGCGAAAATTTGATATCGTTTTCCTTTGACAGGATAATTTGTTATTCCACGGCGGATCTTTCATTTGTTCGGTGATTAATTAATCTTTCCCCTCAAGGGCGGGAGAAGAGCTGGCAATCACACAGTGATCATCCTCGATACTTTCCGTAATGGATGCGCATTTATGTTTAGCTTACGTCATCTTGCAAGTCTGGTAATGACCGCATGGGAAATTCCGCGAATTTTGTTATAGCTATGTTGATATGAATACACATATTGCATTAAATTTTAAGTGGCATTTTACGAACGAACGCATGCATTTAGACATAATATGACAATTAGTATTAAGTAAAATGTTTATAGCTAAGATTAGGCGATATAAATATTTATTTCGAGCATCATTTAACTTTACTTTTCAACCATCCATTCACTATTTGCCTATTTTAAGTTAACATTACGTTATCATTATAACAATAATGAGAAAGATCCAATTGTATATAACACGCACGCGATCATAATCCTCAGCGAAGATGATTTTAGAAAGAGAATACAACAAGATATAGTATAATAAGACTGGGACGTTGCAATAAGTATAATAAAAAATGTATACTCCACTCACTAATGTGTCCCATGGTAGCTCGAGTCTTATTAAGTTTAGTCGTAATTACGAAGCTCGTAAACACGCTTCCGACTATAGAACAACGGTTTATTTGACGTTAGCGCCATCTACCAGCATTATACTGAACTTGGATCGAGTTCTCATTTTTATCCGCTAATGCAGTAGAATATTATTAACACTGCAATGTTTTTTTTTTAGAGTAAATGAGCCACATACTTGATTAGACGAAAAAATAAAATGAAGATGCGGCTCGCGCAACCAAACGAATATTAATATCATTATTTTTTGCATTGCAACAGTTAAGGATGTTATATTTTTTCGCATGTACTAGGAGAGGGATGTACAACTCGAAGGCAGTTTGAGCATCGAGGACGTTTATTTCGTAGAAATTAAAATTAAAACTTCAAATTTATCTCGCCATTTTAAGTGTATATCCGGTCGTCTCATTCGCAAGTGCATGGATGGAACTTAGTCCGACGTTTAAGAGTGTTTTATACATTCTCTTTGCCGTTCTATTCTTGTGGGTTGGTAATTTTTCTACGTGGGTTAAATAGTAAATGTAAATGCGTCATTTAGTTCTGTTGGTTTATGCATCACTGTCGTGAGAATCCATCAAAGATCGTCATTGTCTTGAAGTAAAAACAGTAATATAAAATGTCTGCTTTGGCACACTGACTGAAGAACCACATTTCCATGAGGCAAAATGGCGCCGCCGCGTACTCACTGTTAAACTCAGTGGCGTCTGCTGTCAAACGTCAAACATTCGAAGTAATTCTTCAGAAGTCTCTCGCTCTTAAGGATGCCATCCAGGTTTACGTGATCGTATCTGCTGGTGTACAAATCTCGGTTTCCTGTTTGGTGCACGGCCGTGGCTATACCTTCCATGACTAGTAGCGCCAAGACTACGCTTGGAGATAACGCGAACCATTTATCTTATGTATGCGAACTGAAAACGGCGATATCTTCTTATTCCGTTTCGTTCTTACAATTAGACTTCCAGATCCCCATTCGAGATTCGAGCAAGGCGTCCTGAGAGAGAAGCACTGCCGTAAGCATTTGAGTCTTGTATGTGAGGAAAATGTAACTTTTATAGGTTTGTTGATCGGCCATGGTTTCTTTGAGAGAATCCAATGACAACATCGCGACAAATACAGAGTGCGAGCTGCACTTTTTTTATTAAGAGGACAAGCGCAATAGGAAGGTGGACGAGGAGGGTTTGGACGATTAAATTTGGGACAAGAAGCCATTGGTTTTTTTCTTTCAACGCGTAGGGTTATTTTAAAAAACAAATGTAATGAAAAGTAAGCGCACAGATTTTTGTTAAATAAATTCTTTTCGTCATTGCTGAGGATATAATTTAGTCTGATATGCATCTGGAAACTTGATATTATTTCTCCCTCCATAATAAACGTGAAAAATAAAAGTTAATGAGGTTACGGTTCTGACACCCTTTCCATGCATTTGTGTATTTCAAAGAAAAAACGTAATTGTGCTGTTTGATTATGACGCTATACTTTCCGGGAAACTCATTTTCATGCTGTCTAACCAGTCATATATCCGTGTCCTTCCTGTCGGAAGCTCATATCCAACCGATAATATTTATGGCATAATTTCATCAAATTGCCAGTTATGCAAAAATGCTTAAGAAACGATCTGCAAAAAACTAAAGTTGTTTTATATGCATGCACTTTATTTTCTCAGATTTTGTAATAAACGGCAACATTTATCACGAGGTAATATTTATTCTATAGGTAGCTAGAAATTCTTCCTCATTCTCGTAAAAGTGGTGGTGATTTTGAATCAGAATTGAGATTTTCAATTTCAATGACAGAAGTCATGGATGCTTGTTCTCAGGTTAAAATACCGAATTCCAAAGTTTATTCTGTATCTCTAATTAAATTTTCATGATTTGCACCTGTTTTGGAAGTTTATTCAATCGTAAGTTATCTAGTTTGTAAAGCTCGGAATAAAGGGACCAAGCAAAACGAACTTATAATTATCTCATCGCTTTTGATTTATGAAAAAATTGTATTTAAAATATGAAAATAAACTCGATAGAAAACTATATTACCCGATTCCGCTAAATGGCAAAGAATTTTGTGAAAAAGTTAATTACACAAAAACTTTACAATATGTCCACAAAATGAATAATTTAAAGTCGATTATTTGGAAATTTTTAAACCACTCGATAAGACGTAAAATTCCTATGTAATCGAATTTTACTTTAAGATTTAAGATAAAAGTTATCATGAAATACTATGTATTGCATTTTGTAAAATATTAGTAATGAAATAATTGTTTACATTTTTATAGCTAGCTGATTTTCTCCAAACATTCAATCGATTAAATTTTTTTGTTAATTTAAAAAAACCTTAATATGCATTACGCTTATTTTCCGGTAATATTTCACGAACTTTCAAACTTTTTAGTTCTTCACATTTCGTTTTCATTTGTAACTTTACAAAACTTTAAATCCAATAATTTATCTTTGATTCATAGAATTGTTTTGAACATTCATTTGATCATAAACTAATTCTAACGTCGTTTGCTGTTATTTTTCTTTTGGAATGACGAATTCAATTTCTATGACATAAGTTTACCGACGCGTAAATTGTTTAAAATCTTGTCGATTGAGCTACCTTCTTGTTTTGGCTTGTTCACTCGTAAACCAGGAAAAAGAAAATTGATGTCATGCGCGAAATCATTCATTTTTCTGGTCAAATGACTTGACGATTCACTAAACATAAACTGATTTTAATTTCGCGACCCTGAATGCCTATCCAGCCAACTAGTTAATTAAAAGTTGTTTGATAAAGAAGAAGTATTATTTTCGATAAATAATAAAGGAATGGAAGCGTTTGCAAATTACGGCTGGAAAACCGTTGCAGAATCCTCCGCGCGATGACGTAATCTGTTTTTAATGTTTATTTTTATCTCTCACAAAGATGCAAATGGTCACATCCCGTTGCGGAATTAACGCGTCTCTCACATTAACTGTATATGTTTGTTAGATCGAAAGAAAGTTTTATCAGGGAAACTGGGCGAGAAATTTTCTCACGGAAAGGGGTGATAAAAGTGGCATTTTTATTTCGCGAAGACTTGGAAGACGGTAAGTTTTCGAAACTAGGTATTTAATTCGATGAGATATGACTTCCGTCAAACGGACTTTACGTATTTAAAAACTCGCGAAGAATATTTTCGATGATTTTGAAAAAGTCATCATAATAGAATGAATGCAATTATGCACACAGAGACAGGGTGTCGCTCTTAGCAGGGCGATTTTGTTATTAATTCGTCAGGTATAATCAATGAGCTACATCTGCACAATTTTAGTAACCAACGTGTTCATTCAAGAATAAGCATTTAAATATAAAAATATTGAAGAAAGTAATTATATCTTGTGCCTCCAATATCTACAACAAGGTTTTCATAATCTTGTGGTTATTGACGATACCTGAGTTCAGAGCTGGGAAAGTTCCGGATCCGGAACGAGGAACGGTTCCAAAATCGTTCCGGTTCCTGGATCCGGAACGGAAAAATTTTTCAGGCCCGCACCCCCAACAAAAGTAATGGAATGGTTAATTTAAAAATGAGTACATTATTATTAATATTTTTGTATTTTTTAAATTTAAAACAGACTTTTTAATGTCTACTTATATTTTTTATTCGAAATTGAAATTGAATACTTTCTCTGATTATTCTTCTTCTTTGTTAAGTTGGCTCTAGTGTTTGGACTTTGGTATTTTATCAGTCTGCATTTTGTTTTCATATTTTGCATAATAGAGTCTGGTAAAAAGCTGTTCAAAGGTTATGTAAAACAATAAATAACAAGTAACACTCAATTATTTACTCGAATATGTACATTGTAAAAGCTCACTTTACAATCAGTTTTATCATCTTTCTTTGCATAGTCATAGAAAAATATTATCTACAGTGAATACAGTGAAATTGTGGACTTGGAATATTAGTCGTTTCTTGATATTTTAATATCATCAGTAATCGAAAGAATGAAACGCATTTGAAGAATATTATTCAGAAGCTGAATTTGTTGTGTAATTGATCAAATGTTTTTTTAAGACAATGATTCAAGAAACGCTTTATGGATTTGAAAATATAAATTCAACGTTTTTATGCTGTCGACAAGATAAAACTCTTAATCATCCGCCAAATAAAATTTTCTCATATAATATTTGTATTCATCGTGTAAGGAACCAAGAAGGTCACCCATATATCGTTTCATAAACTTCCCCAAGGTGGCAAACTCTCTGAAGGCAACCGTGGCTGTAAATAATGCATGGCGCAACTAATTAACTAGTAAATGTTAAAGTTGGGGAAAAAAGGGAAGAGTTGGTTAAATCCCTATTATACACTCCCAATCGAGTGGAAATAAGGTACAGTCGACCTTGACATTGAATATTTTTTCTTTGCAAGGATTGGAAAATAAAAGCACACTTTCTATCTAGACCCAAACACGTAGGTATTACTCGCCCTTGTTTCAGACCGAGAAAACTCGCCGCTAATCGCTGAGGTAGAGGAAATATTTCCTACACCCTCACCCCCCACCCTTGCTACCCTTGAAGACAATGGTTCTTTCCCATCCATTTCAGCACAGGAGCCATCGTTTTGTCTCTAGTAAGAGAAAATCTACTATACACTTCAATGGCCATATGAAACTTCTATGAATGTGGGACGAAAAATTAAGCAGGGAATTCTTCAATATTTTCCGAACAACCATCGCGATGCATCGCCCTGAATGCGCTTCTTCGAGAGAGATATTGTATTCATTACGCCAAAAAGGTTTTCCTCAAGTACTATGGATGAATGGTGAATTCCTCCACCAGATGGCAATGTTCAACCGATTTCAACCCCTCTCCCAGACCTTTATCATTTTTTGATATAATTAAAATAAGCTGTAATTCATGTAAAATATTATCAATAAAAAACACACTTTTTAGAAATAGGAACGGTTCCAGAACCGGATCCGAACCGTTCGTTCTTTTGATCACTCGGAACCGAACCAGAACTTCCCAGCTCTGCCTGAAATATGTACTTTTTTATATTTAAATGTTTATTCTTGAACCAACGTGTTGTTTATGATTTTATTGGCACAGGAAAATAGGCACAGCCGAACTCACGATCGATAAATAAATAAAAATTTATTTTTCCTTTAGTGCGTAATATAAAAGTTATTTTTTAAAAAACCTTTTTTTAATTAATTTATTTAAAAATCGTTGATCCTGGCAAAAGTCTCTTATGAAATACAATCGACCTTCTCTCTCTGGATCGACTTCGGAGTTTTCCTATTTCACTGCGTCCACACAAATGAGATTTAGCCTCTCCGGGGACATTGACCTTTGTCTGAACTGGTTAGAAAGCGAATCTGGCGGAATGCCCTTGACCTGACAACCACAGGGCCGACTGATGCCCACTCGATTCCTTAGGGCAGAGGGAAAAAAAGATTCCGTCATATGGTGGCCTAGACCTTGGCAAGATTACTCGCCGGAACGTGCCCGAGTTTTTCTCCCTGTTGTGAGCGAGGAAAAGGCAGAGAATAGAAAGCGAAAATTGTGCGAAGAACTTTTACAAATCAGCGTAGATTACGAACTCGGCTCTGGCGTTGGCAGGTCCTAATTTTCCTCATAACAGTAACAGCGTGGCTCGATAATTTTGGGAATTTTAACTGCTGATCCCGAAAAGTTGCGGTCCTAGGTCTAGAAAGCTTTTAGACTTGCTCGGTATTCCCTGAAGAATCAACCTTTCATTTATATTTACGATGAAACATCAATTAACTTATGGGTCAAATTTAAGGTAACTAACGGAAAAGAATTTCATAGGATAAAATCGACGGATGAAGCCTTTACTTGGTGGAACTCCATCGTAAATAAAACGAGGAGATAACTTAGTAACAAGATTTTTATTATTAAAGTGGAACCTTGTTACAAAGTTATCTCCTCGTTTTATTTTATGTAATTTCACGTTTGAAGTTCACATTAGAGAAAAATTTGAGCGATGGTAATCTTTCCAAGATATGCTTTAATAGTTTCATCTCATAGTTGCTTTTCTCTGGTTGTTGTAATGGTGTTCTCAGCGATAATTTAAACTAATATTCTTTAAACATTCTTCTTCTTTGAAATGTATAAAAGCGTTTTATTGGAATTTTTTAACACATAGCCGTTATAAGAAATAACTGAAATAAGGAACTTAAACAAAAGTTTGATGAATAAATTATGAATATTCCAAACCAGATGTAATCGTATTACGATCTTCGTTTTGGATTACAATCGCAATACCTTGTTTGAGATATTGCACCAGGTGTCATTAATGAAAATTCATTACTTTTTCAAGATCCCCAAGAATTTCCACGAAGTGAAGGCTTCTACGATTGTTTCAATTCATTAGATGAATTTGCCCTTTTAACCTTAGCTCCCATGGATGCATTGAAAAAGCTAAGCGATGATAAAATTTAATTTCACTTCTTAATGTTGCCGTAATTATATAGAAAGTTTTTCGTTGCGAAAACGAAAAGATTTCCTCTGAGAAAAATATAATCATAGATAAGATATTGCATCACTCGCTTGAGCGCATTGTGTGACCAAAGCGATGATTCTAACAAACGGAGGAATGTCGTTATACATTCCATTTATCATCGGTTGAATTTTTTTACAAATTCATCTGAATGTAAAGAAAAGTTTTGAGTTATTTATTTAGTTTTAATGAATAACGCGCCGAATGGCATATTCACAACATTTTTTAAAGTCGACTAAAATAATGACTTAGAAAAAAGCAAATATATTATACGTATATATCCTAAAATAATTGAAACGTCTGAAAAAAACTTTTAGATTATTAAATCCGCTTTATGTTTGGCTTCTTTTGATAATGTATTTTAATTCTCAAGTTCATCATCATTGATTTTGATAAATATCTCAAAATTTAGAGGAAATAATTAATAATTGGCGAAACTTTTATTGGTATTCTACTAAATACTTGTTGAGAAAATTCTCATTTTAAGAGTTCTTTGACGGAAAAACGTACAGAAACCCGCACATATACACGTTGCATTGTTTTAATACTGCAGCCTGATTGCCACGCTATAATATTCTAAAGTACATACAATTAATTTATACACACCTAAATATTAAATTGAATACAAGTTTGCTTCATTATTATTCACTAAATTAGCTGCAGTCATTATTGTTACCTGCGAACTTTAAAATGAAATATACCCTTCATGGGCCAGTAACCTACGACACGCAAAGAGCTTTACAGGAAGATTACAAAAAGGTTGTAATATTTTTAAAAAATCTAAAGTGTAATAGGTATTGTAATTGTTCAGTGTTATTCAGGATGGCTTAGATCTGACGGCGGCAATCTGCTGACCGCGGGCCGTGCATGGCCCTCGAGGGCGTATTTCCCTCACATCATTAGGGAAATATATCTGATCCTGTAAACCAGGGGTGGGCAAATACGGCCCTCCGACCGCATGCGGCTTCTTACTCTACGATGAAAAAGTGAGCGGTAAAATTTAACATAGAAAATTTCATATTTTTTCGGTAAAAATATGGCCTGAAAACCTTTTCTGTTGAAGATTTAGCGCTAGTAAATTATTCAGATGTGATTTTCACTGCCAGTGGAGCACAGAATCCCTTGGTAACTCCTGATGTATGTAAGAGCTCTTCCGGCTCGCCGAAGCTCTCGTAACTTCCACTGCGGTCCTCCGAGGCGAAAATAACTACGAATGGGGCCCGCCATGCAAAACCGGTTGCCAACCCATACCTTATATTGTAAGTATCTATTTTCTTAAATGAATTTAAGGGTGGCACGCACTATAAATTTTGAGTATAGGTAATGAGTTGCGCCGATCAGAAAATGGTTCCGTAACCCTATTTTAAATCTCGATGGTTTTTTTTAGTTTTTAAATATGAAAAACAAAATTTCCCCTCAATTCTACATTAATACGCGATTTGGCTAAATGGCTGTAAACTAACTAACTAACGAATGGACTATTAAACATTTTAACAGACGAAATAATGCTAAATTAAAACATCTTTGTTGTTTTGGCCTAGACCTTTAAGATTTGCCATCAGGATTTCCCAGCAAAGGCGTGGGAGCTCTTATCACGCAAGAGATCGCCCGCGCTTTTAGGTTTTTCAACTATTTATCTTATCGAGTTATTTAATTTTTCCCAATTATTCTACATTTCATATTGATGAAACTTGTAAATATAAGACGGCACGCGAAATTTCTCTCAAGGTTGCGCCGACTAAAACGATTTGCCGGTTTACACGACTTACCTCTTGTTCATCCACAAACAACCACTCCCGCAGGTTTTCGATAATCACTTAATTTTCCCCAACCTGCTCGAGAATTTCTTTGAAGTCCTCATATTCTTGCGTTTAATCATAAATCAGTTTCTTCCAGGAGTTGGAAATGGTATTTTACACGACCTTTATTCCTAATCAGTGGCCGAATAAAAAAATACACTTCGGATGTTGTATTCCATCGAATTTCAAATCCTTTTTCTCCTTTTGAGTCTTTTTCCGCCTCAATTGCATCCTAAACAGCGGGACATTCTTCAAGTTGCATCAGTTTGCTACACCAAAAAATGTTCCCTACGGGAGCATGTTGCATTTAAGGTTGGTAAATAACTTCCTTCAGCGGGATCAAGAAAAATCTGGAAACCTTGAATGGTTATAAAGTGATATAATTTTTAAATGACAATTTCCGTATAAGAAATATATTGCGTAGCCGTTTATGCCCTTAATATTTATTTATTAAATTAGCTTGAATTAAGACTTGGACATCTGTACAGCCGATAGAACGAAGTATATTTTTTCGAAGAGAGAGAGTCCGAATTTATGTTGAATTAGCTTAATAATGCGTTTGGTGACAGAAAACAGGGCAAATATTTCAGTTCTTTGGTATCGAGTTCGATATTTTTAAATAAGAAACGGGAGAGGGGCAGGAGATAGATAGGGAGGATAAAACATTTTGTACCGTTAAATGAAGAAACGAGAAGAAAGAAGGAAACCCATTTCTATTGCGATTTTATATCCTGATTCGATTATTTTAATTTAAAAATATATAACAAGGTTCTTATAATTTTATTTCCTAACTAATAAATATTACATGTGAAATTTATGTTTTATCTATTTTCCTATATTCTTTAACCGTTACATGCGCATTGCAGGCAACTCTACAACAGACAGACTAGGACTGTTAAATCGTATGTTCAGATTTTTCCGTGTAACTATCTGTAGATAACTATAAAGTGTTTGTATGTATATATGTTTTTTACAACTCAGCAACTACAGCACGTAGGAACAAGAGGAAGGCACCATTTTAACCGGATTAAAGAGGATGGTGTACTCAGTTTTTATATCGATTTGATTGACCTTTCTAATTTTTAAAAAAATATTTTATTTTTTCATTTTCTCCATTTGAATAACGTAGGGATGAGTGCAACTTATTTTTCATTAGAATTTTAAAATTACTTTGAAACATGGTACGAAATTGAGACTTGGATGGTTCCATGCAGGAAAGAACAAAGTTTATTTTTATTGAAGACAGAATCCGATTCCTAATCGTAATGGTAATGGTAAAATACATTACTCTGAGAATACTTAACTAATTTTTCGAAACAAAAGTGAAATTACATTGGTCTAAAAATGTATTGTATATTATTAGAGATGCAAAATTTTCAAGATAGGTTGGTCTGCAGGGGAATGCTTTTATTTTAGTATCTATTCTTAAAAAAGTGTCTTATGTAATTTGCTCTGCAATTCTTTTCTCACTTGATTATTGTTACATTTGGCACAATAAAATACGGTAGTTGATCATGCTACACGTTGTTTCATAAGTGCTATAGTGCGATTTTGATCAAATCTCTCCACTACGAATGGATTGAGACTTTCGTATAATGTTGCGATATTATCTTTTAAGGCCGATGTGAAGATTTTTCGCACATACATATTCAAACTTTATGCCTACTGGAGGTTTTCGCGGGTTACTATATTTCTTATGGGAACTGTGCTGTAATGTATGTACGTAACAATTAATTCCAAGGCGTGAGAAATTAAATGGGCTCTTTCCAAGACCGTTGACTTCAGTTACTGCTGGTTAAAGCTTACAATAATGAAATTATTATCAGGTTGATAATGAAAAAAATTGCTTAAATGGCTTTCACACGACGGAATAAACACGTTAGGGAATTAATAAAAATGGCTTTCAATGTCATATACATAGTCAAAGAAGTATGAAACATTAAGAAATCTCTTTAACTTTAATTTTTATACGATACATTTTTGCTGTTTGTTATAAAAACGAAGAATTTACTCTAGAAATTTATATATTGAATCATTATTTTGGTAATTTAATATATTATTATAATCATAGCACGTCAACTTCATGATGGATGGAATAAAGATAAATTTATGTTGGTCGAATAATTTTAGGTGTTGATGGCCATCTTGGATGTTGTTAGCACATTTAAGCACACCGATTAAATGCTGTTTCCTACCAAATATGGATTAATGTACAACATATATTTGTTTACCACTGTTGTTCTTAATATTTTTTGTAAGTGTGGCACCCTTTCAGGGATAAATAGCATTAAGTAGCAAGTCGTTTTGAATAAAAGCTGTATTTTTCACATACGGATATCACAATGTTTGGATGTACACATTTGTTGGTACTACAGCATCCTTAATTTATTAGAGGAAGAATTATTGTCCTAGTATATATCGATCTTCCAAAACCATTGATTTATTTATATGGTAACGTTTCTCGTGGCACCCATAACAATCAACCGCGGTATCACGTTTCAGAAACACTGGCTTACTATCGTAGAAAATTCTATTTTTATTAAGTATATATGCCACATGAACTTAAATAACTTCTGGAAATTTTCAGAGATATAAGTACAGAGAAAACATAATAGAGGAAAGGATTTGCGAGTAATTTCATTTTATAAGGAAACATTACTATCGCTAGATGATTTTATTCTTTGCTAATTTGTTAGTAGCGTTGCTCTCTGAAGTTAAAAATAAATATATGTGTAAGAAATCACTATAAATTAGTGATTTTCTCGATAAATATTGCAGATATCGTAATTGGTGTTCTGCTAATCATTTTTTACTCTAACTACGACAAAGCATTTGATTAGGAGGAAGGGAATCGCCGATTACTGGACTAAAATCAGGAAAAATGTTCTTGCGTTTAAAATCGAAGATTTTTTCAATTGAAGATATATCCGAGCAGAGGATTGTGTTACCCACTAATCCAAGAACAGTTTGATGAATGACTTCCTTCAGTCATTATTTGCATTCTTGAAACCCTATTCCTCCGCCATTCCCTGCATAAATTTCCAACACAATTTATTTTTCATCTTCTCACAACACATTAATTCACAGACGTTTATTCTGACGCTATAACTAAGTTGTGCAATTTAAAGAATATTTGTCGTCATGACTTACACATTTCATTAACTTAAAGATATCTATTTATATTTAAAAAATTTAAAGTTAAATGTTCAAAAAAATTAAGGAAATGAATTAGTAAAAGGCAAATTCAACAATAATCACTTGGAGAATATATTCCAGTACCAATATTTTGATTCAAAAAGAATAAATTAATGATTTTAATTTTCATTTATTCACAAATGTTGGTATTTTTTCTCTGTGCTGATTCGCAAAGCACGGTGGTTTCGCTAATCAGCGATTCAAAAAAAGGCAACTTACTCTATCCTCTCCCTTCTATTAGTTTCGCTGGAAAAGGCGCTGTTCTCTTATTTCCTGTTATGCGCTGTTCTCTAATTTTGTGAAAGGTTCTGCTACCTATCATCAAGATTGAGAACTATGAGCTCAACTCTGGTTGAGATATTATTTTTTCTATTTTAGCTTCCAAATTTGAAAATATGAACGAGATTTTTCTTTTCCTCTTCGTATTTTTAAGTATTTTCGCTACTCCTGTTGACGGATTCCATTGATTTTAGTTATATATGATTGAAATTTTAAGAACGTGGGTAATTCGAACTTCGGATGAAGGGAAGTACATTCTTGGGGACGAACATGGCAAACAATCTCAAATTTTGGATAATTTTCACAATGAAAAGTACTTCGACTTTTCACATTGAAACAACAGTGAGTAAATAAAATTGACAACCGTTGCTATGGATAACAAAATACCGAAGATGATCTAGGTCAGTCGTCCTCAGGCAGATCTGCCAAGCGACCCCCTCCGTGCGAATGTTCGGTCGCCGCGACCCGTGATTTTTTGAGAAGTAATAAAAATATATAAAAAACTTTTCATTTATTCTTTTTTTATAAACAAACTGAAAAGTACCAAATACATTTTGGGTTCAAGAAAATACCTGGATCTTAAGGAAATTTTTCATTATATATGATCATGAATCCCTGTTTTAAAAAGACGTACATCATATGTTGATTAAATTATTCACTACATTATAAATAGTCTGGAAAGTGGTAGAATATCCGCACGGCAATCGGAAGACCCGGGTTCGATTCCCGGTCATAGAAGATATTTTTCACTTGCTTCCGCATTTCCCAAAAATAAATTAGTTCATCAAAAATTCACATATCGCCATGAATTACAATAAAGATGAGAAATGTGAGGACTAAGAGAATGAGCGAAGCTACTCTAAGTAGCCGTATTAATTAAAGTTTTATTATTACATTATATTTCTTATATTAAATATAAATATGTATATTAAAATTAACAAATGCTTTATTTTGAAGATTCCAACCCTCAAGCAAGCAAAAATTAAACTTATAACCTATAAATTAAAATTGAAGGATTGATAGAATGAGGGAAAAATCAGTTGGCATAGAGAAGACTGCTCGCTACCCTTCCAAAATTGTCTCGTGACCCCCCCCCCCCCCCCCCCCCCCCGTGGGGGTCGCGACCCTGCGTTTGAGAACCCCTGATCTAGGTGATTTCTGAAGCCATAAAATTATTGTCTGAACCAGAAGAATGTTCCAGCTGCAAAGAAGTTGTTTTTTAAATCCAGCCGGCTGTTATCTAGTGTTTCCATAAATTGATTGATTTTAGATAGTTCTGTCGGTGATTAAAATTTTATCATATAAGCAAATTCGTTGCATAACGAAAGATAACGCTCAGTTACGCCGTTATTTAAGTTTTTAAATATAAGACTTTGCATGTAGACTTGAGGATTATCTTATAGCCATTTTCACAGTCATTATCTGATGCATATATTAAGGCAGAATGTGCGGGAAAGCTGACCCTAGTCTTAATTATCCAATTTGAAGAAAAATTTCCCGGACGCAGAAGTCTCCGAGTTGCTACATCGTATTACACCATCCCGTAGGATTTAATGTTTAACAGGATCACGTAATTGTACTTGTTTGCTCTTCATTGGAGTTAATTTCTCAGTCGTCTCAAGCTTCATTGATGCAACCCTCATTACCTTCAATTAGGTCCCCATGATGAATTGTAACACGAGGTATTGATAAAAAATCAGGTCATGTTTTCCCTAAAAGTCGGACTTTTTAAAATAATACCCTTGTTACCATGCTGTTAGCTAAATTTCTAATTGAAGTTTAATGAAATGTAAAATGCAATATGACGAATAAAATACCAATTAGGTACATTTAAAAAATCAAGTCGTAAAAATTACATCTTCGTGCAGTTAACATAGCATTTTTACATCTTACTACGGAAACTGCTGCAGTTTTTAAGTCATGATCAGACAATACTCGATATCGCATTTTAGCACCATTGGAATAGGAATCATTTATCAGTATTGATAATTTTTTATTATTAATGTTCAATATTATTAGGTGTGTGTGTAGAAAACGCATATTTTTAAAAATATGCAAGTGACTTCCTAAACTAAAACCCCTGTTTTCAGTTTGATTTATAATATATTAATGTATTGGGGTGCGAAAAGCTGACCTATGATTTTTCCCTCCTTCTATCATCAGCTGCATTCAGGCGATTTGGTTACTCAGGTACAGGTGGATCAGTTAATGGAGAATTAAATCTAATGTTTAATGTATGTCGTTCCATCTTGCTTCGAAAAAGCAACAAAAGGTCTCGTATCTCAAGAAAACCTTTTATACTCGTGGCTGTGAATTTGCATTCCAGTGAAGTTCCAGTTCTCGACTCTCTTATTTTACCCAAAACCAGTTCCGTTTTCACTTCACTCTCCACATTCCCTTCGATAACCGGTTCCCAGTTACTTCTAAATGAAACCAATACGACTAATAGCAAAATTAAACTTGAAGAAGAAAGTAAAACGATTAAACGTTCTTTAATATGAAGTTTCGGTTTATGTTTTCCTCTTGTCTGAAAAATGTTGGCACAGACCATTAAATCGGGACTAGAGAAGTGGTTTTGATTGAGTAAATCACGAATAGTGCTAAATGTCGAACTTTATTCACTGGAGGAATAAAATGTAATTTTATGTCATTTGTTTTTATTTGGTAAACCTTTCACAATGAAAGCATTGTTCTTTCTGTTTACCTTTAAGAGTTAGGTGGAATTATTTCTGCGTTCGTGGTTATATGAAACCCAATCACGTCTCGAAATGGTACGCTGCCCAGGTCTTTGTAATGTAATTGTAATTGTAATGCAGGAATCTCATGAAGAGCTGTTAACTGCAAGTTGAGGAAATGAATCCATGAAGATGTAGAAAGCAGAAAAAACATGATTATTCAAAAGAGTTCTACAGAACTGTAAACCGAACCATTAAAAAATCACAAGAAAGTAATTCTATAAAATATTTCGGGTTTGCATGCGTACCATTTCGAGACGTGATTGGGTTTCATATAACCACGAACGCAGAAATAATTCCACCTAACTCTTAAAGGTAAACAGAAAGAACAATGCTTTCATTGTGAAAGGTTTACCAAATAAAAACAAATGACATAAAACCCGCAAACTAGTTGCTGAACCATTTTCAAGATTATGGCCGTTAATCGAAACGCCGGAATGATCTGCCTCGTAATCGAAAACTCATGGCCGTTTTTTTATAGTCGTATACGGAGACGTATTAAAGGTGGTTGCCGCCTCTGGGCAGAAGAGATTTGCCGTCCTCGCTTCAATATTAAATTCTACATAAGTTAGTTGAATGAAAACAATAATTCTGTTTGAACAAACTATATTAAAGTTTCGAAAAGCAAAACAAAAATGTAGCAATATAGGTAATATAAAGAAACTAATTAATCCGAAAACAAGTTGTTCAATTTAAACGCTGCCTCTCGAATTTGCCGCCCCGGGCAACTGCCCGGTTTGCCCTCTCGTAAATACGTCACTGGTCGTATATCATATTTCGCTCGTTTATAAGCTGGACCAAATCCTTCAAGGAAAAAACCCATCGCTGTTTTGACCTTGAAAGTGGAAATTTTAGAATGGAATGCAACGTAATTGTACAGAAGCGCTGATTTTTTTTTGAACGATGGGCTTTAAAAATATCTGCCTCACGAAAAAATTTTTTAGAACATTTACAGAGAATAAATTTTGCTTCTAAAGAATGTTCACAAGATGGTAAAATTTTTTTACTATTTTAAAGAACCAGATTGTACCTATAGTATGGTATCATTGACGATGTTCGAGTCAAAGTTGAAATTATAGTGAAGTTTGATGTTAAAAACAATTAGAAAATGTTGCAGTTTTGTATGAAATACTTTACTTAATTTTAGGTTCAGTGTATGTTGTAAATATACGAAAATTCTACATGTTCTTACGACATTATCAGAGTTAAGAGTCGAATGGCATATTAGCACATGGTTATAATAATTTTACCAAAAGATTATTCTGCCAGGAATAATAAAATTGCTGTTTTAATTAGGATAAGAAGTCATTCTGTTTAACTAATTTGTTCAGTTATAAAGAGATAATGGGAGGGAGTTGACATATTTACCGAATGGTAGCTTATTTAAATATTGTAGCTTCAAATTTGAATTCAGTCATTTCTGCTTCTCAGTAGCAAAGTTTAAAACACCGACATCTTCCACTTAATTACAAAACTTTTTGCATTATTGGAAGATAAGAGTGAATATAGTAATATTTTCTTCGACGTCAGTGTAATGACTTCTTTTTCGTCGATCAATAACATAGCTTATTCAGGAAACCCTTTCTAATAGCCACGGTATTTCGCCAGATAAGCATTTTCTAAATAATAATAAATGTTTCTTTTTTGTAATATTTTGTGGAATTATACACTGGGAGCTCCCAAATATTTTAAATTTCTTGCCTTAATTAATTTTTTTAAATTACATTTATTGTAAATGGTGAAGTGTATTTTATACTGCTCAATGAGATTAATAAGCGATTTGGATAAAATGTTAATTCTGAAGGCGGCATTTTATTTGAATAACTCATAATAAATGAATTTATTGTCCCTATTCTTGATAAGTTCATTTTCTTAAATAAAATATTTCGTAAGACTAAAAATTTTGCATTTAATGTCGCAGTATTTTTTATTTAAGGATTATTAAATTTTTCCTAGAAATAAACCTGGATAGCATCTGATCGGCGCGAGCGTAACCCTGAACCTTTAGACAGTCTCTAAAAATATAAAAAAAAGGAACTAAAGAAATAATGAATACTAGTGAGATTTTTTTTGTTTCTGCCTTCCCATTGTTTTGCAGCGAGCAAACCAACTAGGAAGGACGTATTCAGTTTGTTTCATGACGCTTGGTCTGACGTAAGCACCACAATTTTGCATTAAATGTCTCTTAATGAATTATTTTGTCGGAGGAAAGAACCTGCTGTGTATCTCTTCTAACACCACAACCGCTAAAAAAAGTGTTGCCATTAAGGACTTTCAATTCTTTTCTGTCCCATAATAGACAGAGGGACTTTGAACCATTTGTCTAAACTTATTCTGTCACTCCGAAGAATTACTTTTAAAATATCCGGAGACTAACTAACGGTGTGCATTTCTCGTACTCGTTTTATGCGCTCCGTTGCACACATATTAAAGGCTTATGGTACGACATGAAAGTTTATTAGCCTTTTCACGATTTTGACTAATCATAAATGTGTCTAAATCTAAGGCAAAGTAATACAATAAGAGGTTATTTGTGCGGAACCTGTAAAAAAATCCTTTGACTGAATTAATAAACGTAGTTTCTCCATTTACCCTCGATCTAAGCATTCGCATTCCATCCCCCTTTTAAGTCCACTTAATGCGGTCATAAAAAAGAGAAAAAGAATTCGATATAATAATCACAACTGAATCGCTTACAGTTTACGGAACAATATATTTATTTAAGAATAATAAATTTTAACAATCACTCATTAACTTCTTATAATCCATTTGGTAATTTTTTTGAATACCGTCTTCATTAAAGCTCTTGATAGGCCACGAAACCCATATTTTACGGCTAAAGGTTGTTTTTACGTGCAATCTTCAGCACCCACGCAAACACGCGAGTGGTTGAAACCTCCGAATCTCCGTGAAAACTTCGAAACCCAATTCTTCGACACCGGAGGACGTCGGACTCCTTTTTAGATGCTGATTCCCTTCTTCTTGTACTCTGCCTCGTATTTCTTCTTGTAGCTGCCAGTCGGATCCCACTTAGCCTCAAGTTGAGTCCAGAGATCTGCCTTCTTGTCAATCAGGTGACGAATAACCTTCTCGGCCTGCTCCTTCTGCTTTTCTGAACACTTGGAGCATCCGTTCTGGAGGGCGTCTGGAATATTCTCTGCAGAAAATACGATAAAAAAAGTTAGATTTTCATTCATGGGACGCCGAAGAACGGCGAGAATTTTAACCACCCTTGGAGATAGGTAGTCGAGAGAAAGATAAAGAGGTCTTTTGTGAGTACAATATCTTTATAAAAAAAACAAGTGGTAAAACCTTGCGGTGAGCTTAACTCATACGACTTTCAATGTCTGCCGGAGATAGAAAGAATTGATCTATTATCAAATAATGATGCTAAAGCTTTGAAGCATATGAAACAATTATTTCACACTACCAAAGTGTCCCCTTTTATTGATGCTCTCGATAAATAAACAACAGTTATTTATAGTAATATTTGTTGATTTGATTTTATTTCTGTCTGCTTCTTTGCAACATTCGTTGCGAGTAAATGAATTATTCTATTCCTAAATTTTATTTTGTTTCTGAAATAAAATATTTTTAAACTCGAGTTTTATTTTGAATTATTTCCGGAAATATATGTTCAATTTTAATGAGCTTATTATTTTGCGTCACTAGCTTGAGTAAAATGTTGATATATTTTACAGTCCTCACTCTTAGTAATGTTATAAAATCCTGTGTACATTTGCTAAGCAAATACTTTGTCTAAACCAAGTCATGCATTCAAGAAGTATTTCCTAAGTTTCAAGATTCTTAAAATTAAGAATCTACCTGTGGCGAGTCAACACTTAAGGCGGCTGCATTGTAACCGAAATGCGCATTTGGTTTTTCAAAACCTCGTTATGGCTATTGGTGATATAGGTGCTTCATTTTTACCTTTTTCATACTTCAGTGATTATTCTTGATTGTTGTTTTCAGTGATAAGACGAGCTCGACAATTCTCTAGAGAGATAAATTTAGTAACAAAAAAAAGCTCCTAGTAACTTACTTTCTAATTATATCCCGCCTACGATTTAACAGACGTTTTCTTACACGAGCGTACAAGTAAATATAAAAATGTGAAATATATACTTTTGAAAATAATAAAAAAATCAGCTTGCATTCTGTACTAAGATTAGTTATTTATATTGTTCTCCAAGAAATATGTTATCAGCATAATATATAGAGAAAATATTTAGAGAATTTATAAGGCTGTAATAAATATATTGCGATGAAAAAATGTTGTGTATATCATATTGTTAATTTTTATATTGTTAGGAGAATTTGCTCATAATTTACTGACAGCATGTAATCCGAGTTTAACATTTGTAAACAAAAAAGATAGTTTATTTATTTAGTTCAATGAGATAAGATAGTAAATTTGATGTTGATGAAACAGTAGCTTATTAAATTATTTTTACCCTTAATAAAATAATAACAATAAAAATAAAACTTGCTGAGATTTGTTAATAAATAAACAAAAACTGTCAAGATAGTACTGAAATATTTTTCCAAAATTCAGTACTTTTTATGTGCGTAGAAATATTGCATTTACCCTTCTTCGTTATATTTGCGTTTTCGATAAAATCCCGGCACCCTCTTAAGGATTGCGTTACAATATCAACTTTTCTTTACAAACTTTCCACTGACTAGTTCATGAGAAATACTCCCGGCTTTTAGCAATCCTTCGGCGATTCAGCAATGCTTACAATTTACCATGCCCTTAGTTATGTATCTCCAAGTCATACACTTACTTTTCAGCTCGGAGCCTTCAGCGGTGCATGGCCCCTTGTCGATCAAACAGTCGAAGTAATTCTTCACCAGACGATCGCTCCTGAGTATCTCGTCCACGTTGACGTTGTCGTACTTGGTGGTGTATTTGGTATCTCTGGCGATGCGACCTGCGGTGGCCAACGCCACAAGGGACGCCAATAGGAGGACTGCTGCTACTTTCTTCATCTTGGTCTCGAACAAGAAGCTGCCGGTTGTCGGGATTCGCGTAACTTTTATAGGACTCGACGGGTCTTTCTTTCTTAGCCGTCCAATGGGAGTCGTTGGCCTTGCTCTCACGCCTCTCCCTCCTCCTCGTTCCCGCGAAAACCTTTCCTCCCCTACTTCTCCTCGCTTGTCGCCCCCTCCTGCTCCTCCCTGACGCACTCCCTCTCTCACTCTCGCTTCGTCGGAAAACCCACCCTTTAGTTTTTCCCCCGTTCCTCCTCTCTCACCCATCCGGCGTTGAAATCTCCAACCCTTTCTTTAAACTCAACTCGGGTGTTTCCCCGAAGCTGGTTCCTCCAACCCTCCCATCATCCCTTCGCATTACGCCCGTGATTTTTTCCTCTGTACCGCGCTCTATTGCCAACCTACCCTTTCCTGCTCCCTTCTCCTTCGCCTCCTCTCTTCCCCCGCTTCTCCCTGGTGTCTTTTTCTCTCTGCCCCACCCTCTCCCCAACCTATCTGCCAGCCTCCTTCTCCTCCATTTCATTCCCCCGGCCAGCCATCTCGCAAGCCTAATGGTGTGGCAACAGCACACTCTCTACTTTAAAATATTTTATTCATCCCTTTTGCTTTCCTTACCCCTTTCGTTCTCTTCATATAGCTATCTTTTTGTGTCTTTTCTTTAATGTTCTTCCACTAATTTTTGGTTGCTATGCGTCTAACTTGCGTCAGTGGATCGGATGGGAAGCAGAGGGGAGGGGGGGGGGGGGGGGGCTGCGTGTTAAAGTAAGTAAACTGTAGCCGGGTAAACACTCGAAATGCGATCTCCGTTGTTTCTGCGTGTATGATTGCGCATTCATGTGGATGTGCGTGTGCGTGCGAATGCAATTCTGTGGGCCACCCTCAATATTTAAAAAAAAATAGGTGTAATAATATGCGAACTGGTTTGAACGGGATAAACCCATTTAGAGGCGCGTGGTGTGCTTTCCTTTGGTTACACAATGTAGGCTACTTTTCTGTTTCAAGAGCATGGAAAACCCGAGTTAGCGTCATTTTAATGCATTGCAAACTATTTTCATAGTTATGTGAAATGGAAAAAAACATTTTGCGTTCAAGAAATAATTATCGAGCTCGCCTTATGGCTGTAATCAAATTGAAGATTAAAGTTTCTCCAATATAAATAGAAAGGTTATAAAACCGGATGCGCATTTCGTTCACAAAACAGCCGTCATAAATGGTGATTCTCCGACAGTACCACTGATGACGGCTGCTTTATAGCACAAATTCGCATCTGGTTTTCCCAACCTTTTTATGGCTCTTGGAGAAATTCAGTATTTCAACGTTTAACGTTGCTAGGGATATTTCGCCACATGATTTCAGCATATAGAATTAAGCAACATTTTACAGTAGTGGTTTGTTTAAAAGTTTTTCATAGGGAAAATAACATATTAATCTTGAATTTTCTATTTAAATAATAAGTGTCTATTTGAATTTGGCTGACTATAAATAATATTAATGAATTTCAATACGAAATTCACACTTCATGATGTTTGTAATAATTAACAACGCTACGGAAGGGCCTAGTAACTAAAATTAAAACAAGAATGGGATGAAATTGAGAAGGTTCGGTTCAAATTAAGTTATTTTGATTATATACTGTATTTATAAAGCTACTAATTTGATTTGCGCATATAATTATTTGATTTCATCAATTTATGTTGAAATAAACGAAATGTTTTCAATAAGTATTAATTTTAAAACCACTGGTTATTTTGTCTGGCCTGATATTCTTATCGTGTTCTGCATAAAGTGATTACATGAATAGATGCTTGACGGAGAACAAGAAGATGTCACATCACGTTCACTCCTATTTAATAAAAAAGGGTAGTTCTTTCTATCTTGATACTAGTGATGGCTCGCATTTTCTTTGATAACTTAATGAACTCATCACTAATTCTACCCATTTGATCTTAATAGACTTTTTGGGTATTAAGGTTATTTTAATTTCTGTTTAGGGTAATAACAGATAAAAATGTTCGTATCATCATTCGATTTGTTTCCATCTTCATATTTTGTTTTTCTTACCTTAGTTTGACTGTTATGATGACTTGACTTAAGCGAGATCCGCTAAGAAGGTAAATTTGCACTGTAAAGAAATGCTTTTAATTACGATAACGAGCAAAGAAAGGTCTAACTCTGGACCTTGAAACGACTGAAGGACCATAGAGTACTCGTCTTGGCTTCCATTCTAAAATTAATCGAAAAAATTTCAAGACAAAGCATTTCTCGTTTTGTTATTCTGCGAAGAACTTATCGGCTTCCTCTCCGAGCTGGAAAATTGGAAGTTTTCTCAACTAATGTTACGTAACTGAATTATAAATAATATGGAAAGATTTAGTTTTTGCTGCTTGTTTTGGAGTATTATCTTTTAAATCCTGAAAATAGTTTGGGTTAATATTAATTTGAGTGTCCTTCTCGTGCAATTTTAATCCGCGAGGTGCCTTTCCAAACAAAAGAACAGTTTAAGGTGTATTGTGTGAATAAAGAGGTCATATACATGCATCTAGTCATCGCGTGTGAAAGTAATTTTGTCATGGTACAGCGTTAGCAACTTGTAAATTCATTATAAAAAACTTAATAACATTTCCAAGTCCAAAAACTCATTTGTTTGACAGTATTTAGTATTTTAAGCGGGACGCTTACAATGGTGTTCGGCAACCCAAAAAGCCGCGACTTACTAATCTAGAGCAATGTTTCTCAACCGGTGGGACGCGTCCCACTGGTGTGAATTGAAAGCCGTTTAGGTGGGACCAGAGCCGGCTGAAGACATTTTCGCACCCCAATCGGTTAGACTTTTTGGCACCTTCTCCTTTATGTAGTTAACAGTCTCTGGCGTAACTTATGGAATTTCTTCATATTGTCTAAATAAAAGAGATTTGCTTGGTAGTTACACAAAAATTAATTTCTAAAAATAAATAAATAAATAAATTTTTGTGGAATTACCAAGTAAATCTTTTTTATTCCGACCTTCTCCTTTGCGTCTACCAATTATTAATGTACTACTCATATGCTTATAAACGTAGAAATACTTTTATTAGAAAAAGTGAGGTTTTTCTTTTTATCATGGTGGGACCAGAGCTTCTTGAAAATGTGGTAGGTGGGACGCAAGAGGCAAAAGGTTGAGAACCACTGACCTAGAGGAACCGTCAACAATGTTAAACTCTATGTTACTCGTGTCTGAGAAGCCCGGACTGATATATTCTCTTTACAAAAAAAACTATTAATTTAGGTCCCACTTTGTGAATTTAGCAAGTTTGCATTATAAAATTGCAAGCTTCGCTGTATCATCTGAAAACGACTAAAATGCATTTGACAAACTTTATTTGAATTTTCTATCAGATCAGAAGTATATTAGTAAAGAAATGAGAAATGATAGCTTAATGAGATATTACCACAGAGAAATGTGATATTTACGATCATAAAAACGAATTTAAAAAAATAATATTTATGTACTTAAAAAATAATATCTTGAGTCAAACAATCTTGAAAATTTTACAAACATTTATTTTAATCTTGTTGCAATTAAAGAAAAAGATATTCACGCATAAATTAATCTGGGAAATTTCGGGATCTTAATAAAGGAATCCCTGAGAACTGAAGGAGAAGCTGTCCTAAGGTTTTGAGGTAACCTTCCATTGTTAATAACCCCGTCACGTGACTTCCACCTAGATTACCATCCTCGATTCCCAAGATTAGGAAGATATTTA
Source organism: Uropetala carovei (assembly GCA_036926305.1). Classification (NCBI taxonomy): domain Eukaryota; kingdom Metazoa; phylum Arthropoda; class Insecta; order Odonata; family Petaluridae; genus Uropetala; species Uropetala carovei. The sequence continues at coordinate 2,207,519 of JAXCHB010000152.1, read as the reverse complement.
GGCGACGTAGGCCTTGGGAATTTATTTTTTTTGTAAACCAAAGGCGAAATTTTTGCAGCTAGATTCCTCCAGAAATGCATTCATTGACCCTATGGTACTTCATGCACTTTAGGAGGAAACGCTTCGAAAAAGGTGACGCAACCTTTTTATATAGGTCATATGTATTCAGATGATTGGAATTTAATGGATGAAAATGAATACAGAAAGATAGACGAGAAACGTTTCTTGGTTATCACTCACCATCCATATTAAAATCGATTATTTAAGCTACTGCGTCATCTGCGTAATTCACAGTAACCTACAGTAGCAAGATTTCGATGGAAAAGGGAAATTTCATAAATAATTTAGTGCTTTTGGCTTAGAAGTACTGCGTAGACAAATCGAGCTACTGGTATTTGAGGAAATCCTAAGAAGTTAAAAATATTATAAATTAAACAAACCGGAGCTTTCGGCGATAGTTTCAAGCGATGGTAAAAAGTGGCCATTAAAAGTGCAGTTCTTAATCTCAGAAGTGTAAGAAGAAGACAATACAGACAACTTTTAAAAGGAGTATACATGATTCTTTGCGATTTATATGGAGGAAAAATAGTATTAAGCTTAATTTAAACGAACAAATAAATCTAGTAGCAGTGAAATTCTTTCAACTATCACAAAGCGCACCCTGTCGCGCTTAATTTTTTGGGTTATTCAAATTCCGTCTGGTTAGATACTGCTGTTTCTTTCCTCCTCTTAATATGTTCTGCGCGCCCGTGAAATTTCTTTTGTTATTTTTTATTATTTATTTTATTTACCAAGATATTTGAGGGGAGTGACTGGATTCAGAACAGGATTGCGAGTCATCGTCGAAAGAGTCTAAATGACGAGGAAGAATTTTTTGCGCACCGTGGAAGGAAAGAATTGTCCCTCAAGTGACCGAGCTGTTCGCTCTGAGAGGGGAGAAAAGGAAACCGACGTCTTCGCACATATCTCGCTTTTAAGGAGCGTTTCGCTTCCAGCCTGAGCGCTTATTAGCTTCGGTCCGTCCGTCCGCCCGCCCGCATGTTCGTTCTCGGCTTCCACAGAACGGATTTTCCTAAAATTGTATATTAAGGACTTAAAGTTAAAGACAATAATAAAATCATATAAATGAATCACGTAAGGCAATCAGGGCTACCACTTTACTGGTGACAAAAAATGAACTTTCCGTCATATCTATTAAAGTATAGCTCATATCAAAATATTTTTCAAATAAAACTTGTGGAACTAATAAAGAAGAGTATTTCTTTCCCTATGTGTTTTTATCGTAGGAGTAGCCGTTATCAATGAAATCAAACCAGAATGTCTTAATTTGAGTTGAACGTATAAAATTTCTCGCATGATTACTTCATCGTTGTTGCTAACATAAACCCTCTCACGGAAATACGTTTAATTTCCTTACCTGTGCATGCAATATTTTTAAATAAGAAGAAAATGGATTATTTATGAGGTTGAAAAGAACTTTAAAACGCTATTTCCCTTACGTACACGTATATCATTTCTTTCAAGTACTCCATACCACGAAACGCGCCCATTTGAGATAGGCTGTAGACTTTCCTAACTTATTTTTTCCAGAGCGTTTTATTTTTTGAGTGCGGAACATGAATCGGGTCGTAGAAGAGACCATTTAACTATTTGGATTCTATGCACAAAATGGGAACGAGTAGCGGGGGGTAACATAAGATTTAGGGCGAGGGTGTCTGGCGAAAGTACGAAGGAGAGGTGTTAAGAGCGGAGGTTGAATACGGGTGAGGTGTGGTGTGCACGAGGGGTCAGCAGCGCCGTTAAGCACCAACGTTTCTCGAAAAAAATCTCCGTGAGTATGATAACACCACCGGGCGCTGCCTCATCTCACGAGTTTTTTTTTTTCGTTTTTTAAGAAATAGAGGTGTCCAAGAATTAATCACGTCGCCACACCACTCCGACTGGTCCTAAAAAGTAGGTCGCCGCGACACTCTCGTTTAAATAAAAAAGATAACCACGAATATAAAATACCAGGGATGTCAACAGGCGTTAGTTTCTGTATTGGTGTGGTGTGAACTCGTTTCGTGTATCGATGCGTTCCATCTTTCAAGGAATATTTTACAACTCCTTCATTTTTTTGTAGACGAACGAATGGGGAGCTGAACTTATGTCAATTAACACATCGATTAAATTTACATTGTTTTCGATGCTCGAAATTTCTTTCGAAATAAACAAAAACTAAACTCGCGAAAATCGAGCAAAATGGCGATGCAATTTTTCGAGTCGTCGAAAGCGAGTGATCAAGCCGCGGGAACGAGCTTTGTGATATCGCAGAGAAATATGAGCGGTTTCATTCCTGGGATAACACGAAGATGCGGCGACTTTCTCTCCGTCTACGTTGCGAAACCGATAGTTTCAACCTGCATTCAAACGCTCGATTTTTAGACATTTTCTTTTTTGCTTCTTATTTTTCCGTCGGTTCGAAAGTGACTCGGTTGTTTGCTTTATTTTCCTATTAATATGTCCTTGAACCTTTGGAATCTTAATTAAAGTGTAACTGTTTCGTCTTCAAACGATTATTATTTCACCCGGTAACTGTGCGACCTGAATGCTCACCCTTCGGAAAGGACGATAGAATTATTTAAAAAAAGGTTTAATTAACTCGCTATGTTATCTGACACGTATCATCAAATGGGATCAATGCCGAAGTCGTCTCTTAATTTCAGAGGATTTTATGCAGTTCATTATGCTTTCCGAATGTATGAGCGCATTGTCGTCCGAAAGTTATGGTATTTTAGCGTGAAACTATCATGTTGATTTTTTAAAAAAACACTATAAAAAACTATAAAGTCTACGATGTCGTTACATAATGTGAATTGTAACCGGAGGAACATTACATGGATAAAATTTCAAATTCACCCAAACTTATGTTAATGTTTTTTAAGCATAAATTAAAATATATAATGAACATCGTTATGGAATTCTGCAATTTTCAAATGTTTCTTTGATTTTAAAGTGCAGACTAGCATAGAATAAAACTCATCACTATGTCCCTGTATTGCATATCAATTATTATACGTTTATCAACTATGATATATATGTTAACTTTAAATTTTCAACACCCATATTCGATTCATGTCGTTTCGATAACCATAGACAAATAAATCCGTCGATTCACGGACGGCGTTCCAAAACGAGAACCACACGAGTCGCCGGTTGGTGATCTCATGTTTAAAATATATATGAGATAATACCGGCGGTCCAAAACGACTACGTAGAAGCAAATAGTCTGTGCCCTACATCGGAGTGAATAAACTGCTCTGGGTATATGTCGCGCTTGTTGGGTTTGTTTTCACTCGGTTGAAAACAAAGCAGTTCCTATGGCCGAATTCACACATCGAAAACGCGGATTGAAATTAAGTTTAGCCTTTGTCTTAGCCGTTTGACTTCTGTCGAACTCATTTTTTTTAATTCGCAGCCCCGAACGACTATGCTGTAGAAAATTATGAGCCCTTTTTTGGCTGTGAATTTATTTTACGTTCTCCGAAAATCATTTTCGTCGCGTTTTCTCTCTAGCACTTGAAGCGAGAGAGTAATTTTGTAAACCCATTGAGAGAAGAAGGGTGGAGATGTCTCAGGAGAGATTGACTTCGATAGAAATCGCTTTTATGATTTCGACATTGAAGGATGTTTTCAAATGTATCGATAATCATTGAATGTGTTTTAACGACTTCGTAATTACAGCTTCTGCAGGATATTATCTACGTTGAAGCGGATAAAGTTACTTTCCGCCGATATTTGACGACTTCATTGTAAATGAGATTTTAAATTAATTATTATAACTGATGCATTTTAAATACCTAAATAAATAAGATGGAGTATTCCCTCTACATATGCTATTTTTAAAAAATATCCACTTAACTACAATATTTCCTGCTTCTTTTGCACATATATTTACGACATTTTTGAAGAACGTTATAATATTTTGCTGTTTATTTTATGCGGAGGTAATTCATATATTTACAAGAATATTCCGTTGTTATTAATATTAATTTTATAATATTCAGTTGTTTTTCTGGTTGTCATCTCATATAAAGTAAGGCTTAAATATGCACCAATCGCGTCACAAACAGAAGTTATGTGCTATTATCTAAACGGATATACTGTAAGATTTTTCCCTTGTTTTTTAGGAAATACAAAGAGTTTGCATTATCCACATATAGAGCGATGGACAAGGGACGAATTTCAATTGGTCCTTTTATCTAAATGCCTTTTCTGGCAGTTTTACGCGCTGAAAGTAGAATTATCGCAATGGAAGTAATTGAGTAGTTGGAATGGAATATTAACTACGATTTTAAATGTCAGTATAAGTCATCATTTCAACTTTTCGATGTTTTCAAAATTGGGAATTAGAACAGAATACGCTGCAAAATTATTAATTAACACCATATCGGAAACTATTAAAATAAAAGAAATGGGAGCTTTTAGATGCGAGTCCCTATGTGAAATTTCTCGTGTGATTCACTCATCTAAACCTATCATTCACATTCAATCTCGTGGAAAGCTAGATTCGTTTTCTACATGTAAACAGAAAAACAGCTTGCTTTAACCTACGAAGAAGGGATAAAAGGATCGCGTCCTTTTTTTTTTAATCACACGAAATGGCGCACAGGGACCGTAATTTCCTGCACGATCCGTTGCGAAAATTGCTTAGCACAATGAAGAAAACTACCAAGCGACCTCCTAGAGATGACGCTCAGAACTTTCTCTTACTCTATGCACTCGTAGAAAATCCTCTCTCGTCTTTGTGATTCGATCCTAACGCAATGCGTTGATGCAAACGAACCGAACCAAGTTGCGCGACTCGGAGAGACGGTTTTAATACAACGATTTTATCCCGCCTCTCATTTACCTTTCGAACTCATCCGTCTCCTTTCCCGCTGTCGCCTTTCGATAAGAATCCCACCGTCTCGCTATGCACGCATGCGTTGAAGTCTCTCGCCCATAGGATCTGCAAAATGTGTCACCTCAAAGGGGCGGCGGCGCCTTGGGAAATCATACTTTTGGGAGAGGACATTTGCATCGAACCCGATCCTTATAGGTATGGCGCAGCATTCCGTCGTCTTCATTTGACTGCAAAGGGATTATAAAAGAAAGAGAGGGTCACACTGGAGACTTTCTTGTTGTTTTTTTTTCTCTCCTCGCGTATTCTACCAAGTTTACGTCACTGCTTCTCCTTCTACGGGGAGCGATTAAAAATTGCAAGCGATTGTGATGTTTTTTTTGTGTCGAAGAGCAAGTCGAGGATCAGTAACTTCGTCATTAACCGTAGAGGTTAATTCGCCTCCTAGAGGGAGGTTTCGAAACGTGGATGGGATTTAAGAATCGGTTGTGTTCATTTAGAACGCAAAAGGCGAAGGCGAGTGAGTCACTGCTTTCGAGGAAAAGGAGGAGGCTGAGACACGAAAATGGCGGCGGACGCAGTTTCAGCGTTTTTTTCCTGTAATTTTTATGGTGTTGCGTAACCTCGCAAAAACAAACGGCTCGGTAAACGGAGTTACTGGAACGTATGAAATGCACGCCTTAGAGAATCTCTTCTGCGTTGAATAGGGATTAAATCGTATTGAATAATTTATACGAACTGTATTTACAAAAATTAAATAATTTTTGTTAAATGTCCCGTAAAACGTTTTAATATAATATGATTATCTAAAGCAGTGCTTCTCAACCTTTTTTGTTCCACGGCACACCTTCATGCATGCTTCAGAACATCGCGGCACACCAAACCACCCCTAATTAATTTCACTGCGTAAATACTCATTTTTAAAGATAAAAACTAGCGTAACAAGTAAAAGTCGCAGCTATATTAGATTGTTAAGATTGGTAAAGCAATAATTGTATAATTTTATTGTACATTAAATACATATATAATTTAAAAATTAAATATCTTCGGAATGTGCTGCACACTAGTCCCTTCCTCGCGGCACACCGGTTGAGAACCACTGATCAGAAGGTATTAGTAAGTATACGCTTCTTATTTACGCTAAATATATTTCTTGTGAATTTATGATATTATGTGACTTTTGTATATAAAACTTCTGAAACGGAAACAACTTAAATCCGATTACTCATTCTTCTTACATGGATTAGTTATTTAACCGTCAATTTCGAAGAAAATTGAATATCTCTTGAAATATTCTTCATATGAAAATTTATTCCAAACAAAAGTTGTAGAAAAAAATTATATCTACAACTTATATATATATATGTATGTTAACAAAATTTCAGTTTTAAGCGAAACATTTAAGAAAAACTAAAATATTACAAGAGTAAACCGCTACTTCCAGTTGAGCGATTGTTATCAAAATCTTTTCAAATCTTAAGAATATATATGAAATCACAAATGTAGAATTTCATGCTGATCTGATGAGTAGTTTTTGAGTTAGAGGGCACGCAAAATTTCTGTCACACATACGGACACGCACGCAAACACGCATGCACTCACGTACACACGATGCACTCACGCACGCACACACACACAGACAGACATCGAGAAAACGGTCAAAACGCGTTCAGGGGACCTCAAAACGTGTATTTCCGTTGAAATCTCGAATTCGTACGTACGTATATGAAGAAAGTAAAAATGAGACGTGCCTATAAAATTCATTGAAAACTTTCCGATACATTTTCAGAGATATCGTTACACATACTTGTAATTATAAATTAAAAAGTTCCGAGTATTCAGACATCCGTCACGCGTTTAACCAACCGTTGCTTATCTCCGGAAAACACTTCCATCGTTTTTTTCCTTCCTTGCACGGAACCTCATAATCGTAAAAGTGATGATCTAACTCGAAGAAACTTAAGTGAAGGACTTTAAGCAATAATTAAGTCGGTTAATAAATATGTCAATGGATGTGCCATAATTGGCACTTTCCCATGTATTTAAGGAAAAACTATGTATTCGAGCGTTTTCTCAGCGCGATTCACTCCGTAGTCATGGTAATTAACAAGGCAGCCGTCTAAATGTACGTTCATTTCAAAGTTTGAAATAGGCATTCGAATTAAAAATTATCCCTATGAAATTACGAATTAATTGTATCCATTTGGCGCTTACAAGCGTAATTCTCTGTGGAAGATGTGGATACGAAAATAATTGCATTCGTACGTTAGGGTTAATTGTCTCCTTAATAACTTACAATTTTCCGAGAGGCGTATAATATTAGGGCGAGCGTCGTCAAAATGATTCTTTATCTTTCGACAGTGTTTTGTTTGAGAGAGCATTATTTTGAAACACACGACTCCATTCATTTTTTCTTTTTTATCTCTTTGGTCTTATCGTCGGGTACAATCTATATTTATCATTCAGGCGGGCAAACAAATATACTTGCATAGATAGTCATCAGCTTAGATTTTTTTATTTTAAAAAGAAATATACATATTACCATTATTGTAGCTTTAATGCTTTTTATTACCACAAGTTCAAGACTTCGTTGTTTCTAGATTTCATTGATTAGTATAATCCAGATATTTCATAAGAATGAAATCCAGATTATTAGATAACTATTTTCATTTTATTGAGGAACTTGTTTAATGACCATTTCTACGTCTTTATAATGTTCAGGTAAATTTTCGGAATATTCATCCTAATCTTCCTCCATGTTATTTAAAACTTAGCTCGACGCAGTTAAGCAGTTATAATATGAACTTTATCCCTTTGAAAAAAGTAAACTGAACGTATTTTCGCTTCGATTTTATTGTTGTAGCAACTTAAACAAAACGAAAATTTTCTGCAATCACGGGCCCGTACATATAATTAATAAGGATATTTTATCCTATTAAATGCCTAATGGACGGATTAAGAGAATCAATAGAGTTAATGCCTTTCACCAGCCAAAACAATTCTGAAAATCTTAGCTTCTCAGCTCTTCTCCTTGCTTCAAAATCTTGCGCACGGACGAACGAATTGAAAACATAAGCAATTTAGAAAAAAAAGGCTAAAATTTCACCATTAAAACTAGAGCGATGAAAAAATATTAGTTTTTGGTATGAACTTTTATTGGCATAAAAAATTCATTTCTCTGTAAAAATATCGGTAAGTACAACATACATTGTACAAACTTTCTCATATACTAATACGTCGTTTAATTATCTATTGAAAAATATTAACTATGAAGAATCATTATAAACATCAACTTACATAACTGTACAAAATTTTATGAAAATTGTATGAGCTGTTTTTTAGAAAATCCAATTTTTATTAAAATTGCCCACGAATAAACTAGCCTTATATGAATATTTTGAGAAACATGAACTATGTAGACGTCAGCTCAAGTGACTATACGAAATTTGATGAAAATCGTTGAAGCTTTTTCTGATAAAATCAAATTGTTTTTAAAGTTTCCTAGAATAGACCAGCCTTATATTCATTTTTTGAGAAATATGAACTATGTAGTGTTATTACTACAGATGTAAACTCAAGTATGTACAAATTTTCATCAAAATCGTTTGAGCCGTTTTTGAGAAAATCATATTATTGTTAAAACACGTAGAATAAACTTCCCTTAATTATTGAGCAATGTCAACCATTTCTTCATAGCTTCTACTCTGTATGATACAATACCTAATTACGAGATTTCATTCATTTTTGCTCTGCCGTTTAGGCTCTAGAGCCGCGAACAGACAGACAGACGGCATTGCGAAAACCACGTTTCGGACTCAGGTACACATAAAACGTATACTATGTATTTCCATCAAACTCTCAAGACGAATTTTTTCGCGATTACAATCCTTTCTCAATATACTTCGTATATGAGAAAGCAAAAAAATTGTCACGAAGGGTAAGCGACGCTAAACCACTAGCATGTTCTTTATGTTCCTTTTATTTTTCAAAACCGCAGCCCATTCTGTTTGTGCTCGCGTTAGTATTCATCATGGATATAATTCCTTGAGGTGACATTGAACGCTTTTCTTCGAATCCTCCAGAGTTGTATCGCAGCCTTTTTCCCAAATCTCAGAAACGATGACGTCCGGAGTCAGGCGACTTGGCCTTCTCAATATGCGTAAACACGTCAAGACTGGAAGTTATCGTCAAACTACTCCACAATAAATTGGAAAAAGGAATCCCATTAACCCAAATGAATAATTATCCTAGGAAATGTCCTTCCACTGTTCGCTTTGTGTCAATACTCCCGGAAGGCTCGTGTATTGCCCAACTTCTGACGTCGCCTCGAGCCAGACGCCAAACTCTCGATCGCGTTGCTATAACCTTTCCGCGGGAGGGATTGCTTTCACCCGAACGGCTTAAAAGCCGCACGGCTGCGCGCGCGCCTCTCACAATCAATCTATCGTTTCCTCGCACGAGCGAGGACGGAGGGCGCTACCAGTCTATGATTTCAAGGAAGTCCACTCGGAAGTGTCGGATGGAGACGGAGGGGGAATATTCTAGATTCGCGGAATATTTAAGGCGACAAGTGGATTGCTCGATTCTCTGGAACCGATCGTACACAATAACAAGAAGGAATTGCTTTAATGATTATCGTATCGGCGGCAACAAAACGAGACAGCAACGTGCAGAATTTATGGCTCGTTTAATTAGCCCAAGCTTCGCTTCTTTTATAAGAAACGTCATAAACATGAAATCCATTCCAGTTACTGAAATCCAGTGCCTCATGCACCTCTATTAGTTACATGATTAGATGATGGTATTATTAAAAATTTGCCTCTATTCTCACTTTGCTGACCCGAATTTGCTATTTTTTCAGGATAAATACTTGAACTAATTAGTTTTTATTTGTTATTTATTCAACAAATTACTCGGAACCGATAGAGTGAGGACATCAGATATCAAATGAGTCGTCGTAGTTGCGTATTTATTTAGTATAGTATTCGTTTTTTTATTACAGGAGAAAATAATGTAACGACTGCCCAAAAGGCGCTTCTTGGAATTCTATTCGCCTTTGCTTTATTCAATTTGGTTCGATTCAAGCGTCGAATTCTCTGATAATCCTGATATTTTTTGAGCGAATCTCTAAAATAAATTAATTCTCTTAAGAGATCTGTCGTCTAATTTTAATCATGTAATCATATTACCCGTTCTCATGTTGTTTCAGAAGGACTAGCTATACCTCCGCATAACATACCCGGCCTAGTGTTTTTGAACACGTTTATTCATGTATTTCACTGTAAACGCAATTAACAATCTCGTTCTTCTCAGACAAAACGCTTAATTAGTCCAATGATCGAACTCTTGAGAGAGCTACATACAGTTAGTTGCCCGTGACTGAATACAGGTTTAGGAAGGTATAAGCAAATTCTGTCAAAAGTCTGTCCCTGTGACTTGTTGATGGTCATGCAAAGGGCCAAACGTATAGGAAACTGTCTTCCTCTGAATTTGAAAGGCATATTTGTATCAGATGGAATGAGAGGTATGCGCTATATGAGAACAGTATCCGAATTCTATACGTTGACATGTCTTCGGGTAGAGCTTGTGGAGTGTTGGGCGTTATTCATATTGGAAGTAGATTTAGTGCAAGTGTTTTAATGGGAACGTTTTACAAGAAGGCAGTAAATAGGGGAGTGTGGGGAGGGAGGGGTCAAGCCGTGTAGTACGGAAGAGGATTAGAAATAAGGGGCAGATGAGGATGGGGGAGAGCATTTGAACACGGGGAGGACGAATTGAATGTTAGTCCCATTGGAAGAATTTTTCAAGCGTTGGAAACATAGCATCTATATACATATTATAAAAGTATATTATACTTTACTACATTTACTATATACTATATTTACTATATTATACATTACTATATTTCTAATTCTTAAGATCACATCGTAGCCCATGCAAAATTGTATTTTTGAGAGAGTAAATCTGTACTTATTTAAAAAAATCCTAAGTGCTTATTTTCCTATATTCAGAATTTTTTCCCTTAATTTTTAGCATAGGTACTGATATAAAAAAACAAAATATTTCATTTTACAAATTTATATACATGAGTGGGTTGAGGTTGCCGTAGAAATGTCGACAAATAGAAAATGTTTTTTTAAAGATCAGTGTCACCACTTGGCGTTTCGAACGATCACAGATACCGTTGGTGTCATTAATATTGAAAAATGAGCAGATTCGAAAGACTTTAAAATTATTCGAAACGGGGAAAACAATGCCAGACCCTCTCCTTGAAATCACATTGGAAAATCGTAGAAAATATTACTCCTTTATACCCGTAAGAGTCCTTGATATTCCTCTGATAATTTATTTTCCTTAACCCCTCATTTAGATAGTGCCAGAAAGTCGTGTTTAGGATATGATATTAAAGCAACACCATTTTCCAAAAAAAAACAAGAGATGCCCAGCGAATGGTGACTCGAGTAATTACCTCTAGAAGCGGATGTAATGACAGTCTTTCTCATATCATATTGGTAATTTAAAGTAAATAATAAACTGTCCATAACATTTAGGAAAAATATTGTAACATTGTAAAACATTTCCATGAAAAAGTTCAAGCTTTAATTTAGAGCAGGATTTAACAAACTGTTCCGCGGAACTCAAGGGTTCCACAGAGGCTAAATGAGGTTCCGTGATAGACAGTGAAAGAGACCTGATACTTGCAGCAGGAAACATTAGCTTCACTTGTAAACTGCACCCCGCAAGGCACATAAACCATGAAAATTAAAGTTACAATGATTATAAAGCTAATTTTATTGCGATTTGTCTTATCACATCTTAGGGTTTCAGGAGAAAAAATAATTTAATAAAGGGTTCCGTGCCTTTCCAAAATTTGGGAACCCCTGGTTTACAGGATAATTTAAAAGTTAGACTCTATAACGTTATATACATATATATATATATAGCTCTTATATAACTTTAGGTGGAAAAATATTCAGTGTGTGTACGTGTGACATTTGTAACAATTAGTGAAAGTTTTTGACGATAAACCTATTTACTGACGGATTTGTACTGCAGTTATGTAAATGTAATGTCTCAATAAATTCTATTCTATTTGAGCTCTGATACGAATGGCAAAAATCAAAGCCTATTGACGAGTCCTACTGTGAAGTACTATTGAGTGGCGTTGTCGCCCTAATTATTAATTCTAGCATAAATAACTAAAATGTCAACAAATTTAGTCCGTGAAGAGCAAAAAATATATTTTCTTTCTTAATTTTGCTATACGGTGAAAAAAACAGAATTATTTAGTTGTAGAAATTAGTATGGAGCACGTGTTTGACGGTTTCTCCTCCTCCCAAACGTCACAACGAATTTAGAGGTAAATTTTAAAACATTGGTATCCGCCGGGAGTTCTTTACAATTGATCTTCGGCAGTAGGCAGGCCTTCCAATTAGATCAGTGGTTCCCAAACTTTTTGACATGACGCCTCCCTTTTGGTTTTCACTAAGCCGTCATGTCCACCATGTTTTTTATTGAAATAAATTTGACCCTTTGCACTCGTATTTGCATCATTATTCATGATCAACTAACTCGTACTTAATTTACCTATGTACCTGGTTTATATATGGAATTGAAAAATACGTTTAAAGTATTTCAGCTGAATTTGACATTAAAATTGTTTTTTTTCTCATGGCCTCGCCCCTCCCCCCCTCCTGGAACTCTCTCTCACGCCCCCCTCCCCACAAAGGAGCGCGTCCCATAGTTTGGGAACCACTGAATTAGATCCATTCAGGTCATATGGATGCATTTTTATACGTGTTTTGTTATGTTGATCGCATCACGGAATCTCGCTATTCCCGAGAAATTAGACATTCCGCGGAAAATTCTGCTTCACTTTGAAATCCCGGTTAATGTATTGTAGAATGAGATTGACGTTTACGATAAAGTGGAATTTTTCCAAGGGCAAACGCCTCACACCAACGCGCAATGAATCGCAAATTTGTATTTTTCCATGTGGTCTTACGTGATGACTGAGAAAGCAAATTGATTTATGGAGATGAATGGTATAGCAGCAAATCTTGTAGGCAAAACTTATGTGATATTTCAGAAAATTTTCAAGATCATCTTATTAGCATAAATTGCAATGATGACACGAGACTGATTCTGAGGTAGTTATTTTCGAACGCTTTGATTGTGTTAACCACCTCAATAATTTTTCCTGTATGGCCATGTAGCCTCCGATGTAGTATTTGGTTGTGTAACTTATTTATTGCCTTTCTCCTAAAAACTCAGAAATTTCAAAGTTATGACTAGTTGTTCATCCAGCTCCGAAAAAGGAGCTCTGTTGGAGTATTGTGGTAAGATGGCCCTCCGCTGCCCAACCCGCGTGCCTCCGATACGCGCGCCCCAGACGCCCGCCGCCGCGCACTGGGGCTCGAAGTCCTATTCCAGGTATCCGCGTGCCCCCCTCGCGCCTCGCACATGTCCTTCCCCTCCACTTCCCATCAAGCGTGGCTGAGTGAAATTGGACAGGAAGCTTTGCTTCGGGTTGTGACTTACACTCATTGTCAGTTAATATATATGTTAATAGTTTTTCGAATGGAGTTTTCTTATAATAATATTATTGATATTCTAGACCAGGGATCCGCAACCTGGTGATCGCGAGCGCCGTGGTGCTCTTTAGCACTTCTACGACGGTAAAAGTCTTTCCTTTATAGCATTAATTTGATTTGTTCTCCTGTTTTCTTTCTAAACCTACCAAAGAACATTTAAAATCATGATAACGTTGATTTGGTTTAATGTATGGTCATTCTTACTATTACAAAAGCATAGTGGTGCTCACTGTGTGCTCTAGAATGTAAATTGGTGCTCGCCACATTGGAAAGGTTGCGGAACCCTGTTCTAGGTCAATGAGATGAAGTTTGGTTGTTTTCTTATGGTTGCGAGACAGCTCTGTGTACTCGCGTAGTTCATTTTATGACCTGACATAAACGTGCATTTCAGACTTAAACAAAAATACATGTTGTCGGCGAATTGAAGCTATCATTCCATACCCGCTGGAATTTACGATTTGGCGTGGCCATGCTTTTGCGGACCACGCGATGCGTAGATACCCACTGGTGGGTAAACTAAGAAACATGGATTTTATAATTTTTTACTCGTATAATTATGTTATTATGTTTGAATTTATTTTTTATTTATTTTCAAGAAGGGGCAGCCATCGTTATTTTTTGCACTGGTGCCCACGGATCCGCAGCTTCGTCACAGCGGAGTTCATTTCTGTGGAAAGCTAAAACAATTTAGATTAAATATTATACAGTTACTTCTGACTAAAGTAAATAAGAGAAAATTGCTAAAATTTTCTAACCCAAAAGAATATTTGGAAGGTATTATCACTGTTCCTCTGCAATCTTTTCTTGTATTTTAATTGGCCTTTTAGCGCTCACCATAAACTCGATTTAACTGATCCTTTTACATTTTGCAGAGCCATTTCGTTATTATAACATGGAAATTAAGCACAATAAAGTTACTATTGATCGTGGAGGCTGCCGAGTTGGTAATCTCGCGGACAACACGTTGGAGTAATCTGCTGTCTCAAATATACAGAGCGATGCACGTTAGACATACGTCAATCCCAACCAGGTAAGCATTATGTTGTAGAAGTAAGTTTCTATATTTATTTATAACTATAAATTTAAATATCTCTGAAATTTCACGCTTTTTTGTCAACTCATACCTTTTGGCAGCGGTTCTCAAACTGGGGATCGCTAAGACGTAACAGTATATACCTATGCAATAGTTATTTTTTTCGTTAATTTTAATTAGAAGAATCCAGAGTTTTCTAATTATTAAAACGATATTTTTTATTCATTGGTAGAAGAATTGGGTTAATGGAGTCGCAATAATATCTGCCGCCTTAATAGATAGTCGCGACAAGATCGGCTGCTCTAAAAGAGGGTCGCAGGTGCATAAGCTTGGGAACCACTTACCTAAGCAGTAGGTATACGCGCTTTATCACCGGTTAATATATCTGAGGATTTCACTTTTATTTGGAAGAGTTTCTCATCACTTTCTAAACTCCGATTTTCACATTTATCATTAAAAATACCATTAAAAACATACTTTAACTAACAAATTCTCTAGAAAATGGTATTATTTACAAGTTTTTCAAACCTTAATTATATTTTAATGAGAAAGAGCCTCTTCAAGTACATGGTGTTAGCTCAAACCCGCGTATTAACGCAAGCAATAAAAAATAGATCTCCTCGAAATTAAAAAAATCGTGGTCTTGCGTAAACGCAGTGCCGAGGCATTTTAGTTCAATAATCCACTTCAGCGCCCTCTTCACTTGAGAACAATTTTACTAAAACTTTTAAATTCACTTTACAAAACCGAAGAAATGCAAGTGAAGATGCCTGGTCATTGAGCGATACCAAGAGTCTGTCAAAATTGATCCACTTGCAATTACAGCAGTCCCGATTATCCGAGTCTCGATGACCCGAGATTCCGTATTAACGCATGAGAAAAAATTAGCAGAGCATTATTTTGAAAATTTGCAATTGAAAAGTGTCATATTTAATACGTATGAAAGTGGCAACCTTTAACTTAGCCGGCCTTGGTTAGTGTGTCTAGCTCCTAATGCTAGGGTCGCTGGTTCGAATCCTGCGAAGGGCATGGACATATGTGTTCGTCTTTGTCTTTGTTCTTGTTATTACGCTCATTACAAAGGCCGTAAAGTGCTGTTTATGAGCTAGTGAAAAAAAATTAGGGTATTTCAATAATAAATCCAATTTATTTCACATTAATCTTTTTGTACTTTTATTTCGTGTAGTGTCAGTAAGGTATTTGTTGTTATATACAGTATATAGACCTACATAATGAACGGAAAAATATGTGACGGCTTTTGTTAATAATATCTATATCTCACGAAAATCGTCACCTAGTTTCCCGATTAGGGCAACGTTCCGCATTAACCGAGTTTCTTTATTATCCCGCCTCCCTCGAATAATCGGTACTCTACTGTAATGTACATAAAAAAACTAAATGTTGGCGCTTCGGATATCCGCCCTGGTCGCCGGTACCTGCCGCAGGAAATATCAAGATAATCGCTTTGTTAACTTTGGATTAACTTCTTTAATTGGACGGGCCTCGTTTTCCCGTTACATTTCATTCCATAACTCATTTGATGTCAAGGTCAATATCATCCTTCGCCAATAGTGAAAGACTAAGATATTTTAGATTTTATTTTTGACGTGCCATGAAGTGCATGTCTCCTAAACCATACGCCGTCCATGAAACCCAATGCCAAGAAGTGGGATGTGACGAAAACGTCACGATTTTCCTCTCGCATAATCGTACAGGAAATAATTTCCTCACACGGTGGGAATTCTCCTTGGAAACAGCTGATTCAGATCTGCTAAACAGATATCCTCGCAACACACACCGGCCCGCGCACGCTCACAAACGCGCTGGAAGGAAATGGGACGGCGATTGGGAACCAGGGATGCAACGAGAGTCCGTGACACAGGAAAGAGTGGTTATGTAATCGGAATATTAACCTCCTTTTAGGGATGTGAAGGAAACGCCGAGAGTCGATTTCCGTGCGCAGATAAGTTTTTTTTACCTAATCGTTTGGTCGGATGTGTTTATGGACGATTGTTCGAGAAAAATGATTTCCCATTCAGATGAATACCGCTGATTTCGTCGATGAAATTGTGATATTGAATTTTTTGTTCACTAGAAAATTCTTGTGTTCCATCTCGGCTAATTTCTTGGGTCTTTTACTTGAAAATGTAAATAAGTTTATCGGAATGCAGACACCTGTCACCTTGGTGTCAAGTTATTTAAAAAACGACTCGAAATACACAAGAGTCTCTATTTGAGATCTGTTTATGGCCCTAGAATCCAGTAAAATTTCTTTGCTATTCAAAACTTGCGGCCGAATCATACCATCTGACAAACTACACACACACGTTTGTATTACTAACTTTTTAACGGACAGAGTCACGGCATATTTCCTTTGGGACAAAAAGTCTTGTGAAGACAGAATATGGCGAAGACCAAGGGTGTACTTCCGCTGAAATGGATTATGTACAGTTAAATTTGATAGAATTATCAGGCTTCGCTTTTCTGCAAGGTTTGTTTAATTTCATGTGGACTAGTTAAGTTTAATTTTGAACTTCATGTCAAGTTTGTGTGTGTTATAAGGTTAATGTCGTCTAGTCGATTCGATTCGATTTCATTAGATTATTTACGAACAGTGCTGGCAAACGAAAAAAAATCGATTCGTTGCGTTTATCGTTACGGCCAAAAAAGCAATTTCGTTTTTCGTTACGATAAAATCTACATTTCGTTTTTCGTTACGTTTAACGTCATAACGAAATAATTGCTTATGAGTGCTTTTTATTTGATATTTATACCTCGTAAGTTTAAGTTTTTCATTTAGAATTATAGTTAAAAAATTTTTCTAAACATATGTTGCAGATAAGGAACATTTTTAAGTTTTCTAAGGAGTCGCAACAGATTTCGTTATTTTTTTGATCATGCATACAAATTAGGATTTTTATATCCAACATTTAACAATCAAGGTTAATTGCCTTAACCCACATTAAGTACAAAAATAATGTAATAATTATAATAAAATACTGCAATGCTGATGTTGCATCGTAGAATTTTTTATAAGTAACTCGGAAAGTACACCGGCTGTACCAATTCTAATTCTTGTAACAGACCTAAAATTCGACGAAAACAAAGAAAATTGTCGAAATTTCAAGTTTTCCTCTTTGGGGTTTATTTTTGATAGCTTTCTTCCTTCTCTTATACCCTATAAGAAATACATGTAAATCATCCATGGGTTTACAATATTGCATTTAATAACATTTTAGATATTAACAAAAGGATTGTTTTATTAAGTACATATATGAAAGAATAGAAAGAGAAATGTGCATAGTTTGATAAAGTTTTAATCCACTGTTAATAACCATGAATATAAGTAATTTTTCAGGTAAAACAGAAAAATATGGAACCTTTACCCAATGTGAGCAGGGCCGGTTTCAGGCGTAAGCGACGTAGGCGGTCGCTTACAGGCGCCACTTCAGAGGGGCGGCAAAATCTATATTTCGGATTTTGTCATTTCCATTTTTTTCCAAAGGTGTATTGCACAGAACTTCAAAACATCGCGAAAAACTATATTTTACGCCATGATAAGTCATTTACATTCAGGGTTGGTTCAAGGTGTAAGAGATGTAAACCTACCATTTACAGGTGTCACTTAAGAAGGAGGGCAAGACGAACGTTTTAAAGTTTTACATTGTCTAAAAAACACGCTGATGCACTGTGAACTTTACTTAACCTCTTCAGAGGAATAAAAGGGGGGGTTAAAAAGAGGGGTTTCAAAAGGGGGATTTAAAAGGGAAGGTTTCAAAAGTGGGGTTTAAAGGGGGGGTTTCAGAAGGGGGTTTCAAAAGGGGGGTTTCAAAAGGGGGGTTTCAAAAGGGGGGTTTTAAAGGGGGGTTTCAAAAGGGGGGTTTGAAAGGGGGGTTTCAAAAGGGGGATTTATAAGGGAGGGTTTCAAAAGGGGGGTTTCAAAAGGGGGGTTTCAAAAGGGGGGTTTCAAAGGGGGGGTTTCAAAGGGGGGGTTTCAAAGGGGGGGTTTCAAAGGGGGGGTTTCAAAGGGGGGTTTCTAAGGGGGGGTCTGAAAGGGGGGTTTCAAAGGGGGGTTTCAAAGGGAGGTTTCAAAGGGGGGGTTTTAAAGGGGGGGTTTTAAAGGGGGGGTTTTAAAGGGGGGGTTTTAAAGGGGGGGTTTCAAAAGGGGGGTTTCAAAGGGGGGGATTCAAGGGGGGGGTGTTTCATGTGCTTTTAGGGTTTAAGCATTGTAATTTCAAATAACCTTCCCGCCCCAAATACAGCGAACCTTCAGTACTAGAGATTTTGATTACTCAAGGGTTTGTCTCTTTGTGCAAAAGCGTGATCGTAAAGTTGCAATATAAAAATATTCGGTAATATAATCATTACATAGTAATTTTGTTATAAGGTCAGTGAATATTTTATTTCTATTTTCTGAAAATATTCAACGGAATATATTTTTGAAAAACAAAACTGAGTAAAATAAGTTTATTTTCCTATTTTAATATATAATTAATATTATTTCATGCCTTTGATATCCAGAGGGGCGGAAAATTTTTACCTCGCTTACACACATTTTTTAACCGAAACCGGCCCTGAATGTGGATATTCAATCGCTTCCGTGAGTAAATACCTAATCTAAATTTAAATCGATAAAAAGTTTATTATGAAATTTTTATGGAATGCTTTCAATGGGATACAACTACGTTCGTCGAGGTTTTTTCTGTAAACTACTTAATTGCTGTAAAATTAATAACTATTAATAACTATTTTTTTATAATTAGACCGGTACTAGCATAAACCACCTAGTCCCGGGTTTAATTGGAAATCTATGAATTCGGCCGGTAGTGTTTGAATCGTAAAAGCACTGATTGTGAGATCTTTATCCAACAACTTAAATAGTTAGACTGACGAACAGATGACACAGTTCAGGATCCAGGGGTGGAGAGGATGAGAGAGAAACTTGGAGAGCACCGACCTCTAAAAGAGGAACTTGAGTATAACGAGTAAGTGGAAAACCCCAATCCTAACGAATATTAAAAACAATAGTTTGAAAGGACGATGTACTGGGAGGGGGAACAGCGAATGTGAAAGCGGCACATACATTTAAGATCAATGCTTTATCTTCCTCGTTTCTTCTCTTATGCTTCCTGAAGGAATCCTTTCTTTCATAAATGTGGAAAAACCCAAAAGGACAATGGGTGATGGGCGGGGTAGGGCTCCTTTCGCGAGAAGGCGGTAGAAATGGCTCAGCGGGTGACAAAGGGTTTTAGTCCACTTTCGCTCGCCCAGATGCCGTGTATGAATGTCCCTACAAGCTTTATAGCCAGCTAGAGCAAGTAGTAACGAATCTGTTAACAAAATAACGAAATTAAATATTTGGTTTTCGTTATGTTTTTCGTTACAGCTTTTTAAAAAATTTCGTTAACGTTTTTCGTTACGTTAACTCAAAATTATTTCGTTTTTTCGTTATTTCGTTACGTTACGTTACATGTAACGTTTTCCAGCACTGTTTAAGAATGATTCGATTCTTGATTTAGTTCGAAAAAAAGTTTATGATTCGCTGGGCTCTAATATATATTATAAAATTCAATGAGAAATATCAAAAGTATAGTTAATCTTATAATCAACGTAAATTATCACATAGAGCATTGCAAGAGTGGACCACTTTGTCAAAATCTCGCCCTTAAATAAAGACGGATTATTATCATTATTATACCGAAAGAAATGTAATGAAATAAGTGAAACTGTTGTGTATACAAATCAGTGGCGTCAGGCCCATGGTTCCAGTGATTCGATCGAACCAGGGCCCGTGCTCGGCAAATCATTTTGATGTTTTTGAAGCTCTTTTAAGAAAGTTATTTTTCAAAAAGATTAAATTTGTACTTTTTATTAAAAACGTAATATTGTCTTTAAAATATAAAATAAAGCGGCAATTATCTATTTGAATTAAGCTTGCTCCATAAAAGCGCGCACAATCGATTCCAAGTCAAGTGATACACGCGTCAGTGCTCGAGCTCTCTCTTCAATAGCAAAAAAGTGGTTACAATGGATGATGTGTAAGCAAGCCCATATTTAATATATATATATATATATATATATATATATATATATATATATAGTATATATAATATACAACCTCGTGCTATACACGTGAGCTGTGAATTGCACAACCTGAATATTGTATTAAATGACTATATAAAATCGATCCCACAAGTCTGTAAATTTTACAGCCTATTTAAGAGAGTGTGCATGTTCTTAGGGCAGTGTTTCCCAACCTGGGTGCCGTGAAGTCTTCTGAAGGGTGCCGCAAAAAATATACTGTTTTCCCATTTTTAGCCTCATTTTGCATCGTCGGCTTTCAAAAATGCAAACCAGAGTTAAGTCGATCTTCATTTCGTCGCAAAGGCACTTCTAAATGAAAGGAGATATGGAGATTGGAGTTAGGGGTTCAACTTCAGCACCATTATTACTGACGATGGATAGGGAGGGGTGCCGCCAAATTCTGAAAAGTCACTTAAGGGTGCCGCGGCTCTAAAAAGTTTGGGAAACACTGTCTTAGGGAATAGTCTTAAGAGATGGAAATTGCTCTCTGGAGAGGTAATAGTTAGCACCACACTTAAGAGAATGTAGCCCAACATAAACGATGCGCTCATTATTCTAAGAGCGTCATATGAAAAATGAATTCTAACATTTCTCTCAGTCTTCAAATTAAAACGTTACTCCCTTGAAACATATATGCAACAGAAAACACCGAATACGTAAATAAAACAGTTATTTAATTCATCGCCACATTTATGTTATATTATCCTAAATCAGTAATGGTTCTATCATTTTGAATCACTCTATTGATGGCAAAGTTATTTAAATGTAATTGTACACAAAAACGAATAAAATATCCATGAAATATAGTTTCGGGGATACAATATCATTAGAAGATTAAAGATACTAGAAAGTGCGCATTATTCTCAGCTTAATATTAAACTGGGAAGAACCAAATATTGATTTCGTCCAGAGAGTTTGTGGTACCTGTTTAACTCCTTTGACCGGAAAGCCACAGTGATAAATTGATAATGGTGGAGACCACGGCGAAAATAATGCTAAGGTAAAATATCTGAATCGTATTTAAATACATAAATTATGTCATCATTGCGAATCGACTCCAAAACCAGAACATAAGAATACAGATGCTGTGGAAATCGTTTTCTCGAAATGAAACCACGTGAGAAGCAAGATATTCAAGGCCGACGGCTTATATTTACGAATGATCTTGATCCTATTGCTCGAGCCAAAGTACCTTGCACGTTCTGGAAACTTCAAGTGATCATTTCCAAGTAAAACTGCCGGTAGCGAATGCTGGGGCTTTCTCATTCATTTCATGTTTAACTCGCTCGGTGATATATTCGAGCATAAATTTTCCTGTTATAGGTTTCCCTCTTTGCGTCAGAGTCGTTTTCTATTGTAAATTAAACACTAGCATTGAAATCGGATAAAAATAATAGGAATCCTCAGTTTTTCAATTCAGTACTTTGGAATTAAGTCTAAAATTAATCTCATACTCTAAGAAACAAAGATTAAAGGCAGAAGAGAAATCCAAAAGTATCTTAAAAGAACGTAGTATATTTTTAACTGTAGGGATAGTTTTACCGTTTAAAAAATGCTTATCAGAAAGCTACATATCATTGTGTTCTTGGGAGAAGGTTATGAAAATTTGTAAATTTATAGAAACTTTCTGTGATTTAGGGTGTGTTTAATTAAGTGCTAATCAATTTTTATTTTCTCCATTCAGGGTATAAAGAAGGTGTTGCTTTCGTAGAAAAAATCGAACTCGAGATTTTAACTGAAATACACGTTTTAAAGTACACCGAATACGTTTTCACTAGTTTCTATATGAATGTGTATATCTGTGTGATAGGAATTTTTTGAGCCCTCAAACTAAAAAATTACTTATTAAATGATCACAGAAATTTATATGTAAAGTTTTTATTTAAAAAAGCAAGGTATTATTGGATTTTAACTAAAATTCGAGAACCGAAACGGAGGATTACTCTTGTCATTTTTCACTCTTTGCCAAATATCTCATTTAAGGCTTCATTGATGTAAAAATGTATCATTGTCAAGGTTGAAGAAGATATAACTTTCTACAAGTTTTGTTTTAAACACCTTTTTTATGAACGGATTGTTTAAGAGTTATTTCGTTTATCGGTCTGAGTTTCTTCAATGTCGCTAGGTGACAGCTTTATTTCCGTTGCTATGGCGATATTTTCGAATTGTCGATAGCGACACCAGAGCTGCGATCAAAATTACCGCAAAGACATCGAGCGTCTTATTTTGCAAACAAATTTTCTTGTAAATATTGACCACGATGGGGGTGCCGCTAACGTTAATTATAATCTCGAATTTGTTGCGCAATACATCGGCATTAGTACGATGAGTATCAATATTTTGTTATAAATAACGTTGTTCAATTATTATTTCTTCAATGTGAAAAGAGATTGAACGTATTTTTCATTGTGAAAATTATTCAAAGTACTAAAAATGTATTCACGAGTATAATTGCTGAAAGTTAATCTCGAGGACGCTCTTATCGAGAGCAACCTGTTGTTTTATTTATTATGTCTACCATATTAGAAAAATATTAACTTTTAACTCGATTCAGCAATTATGATAAATGTATGCGCATTAAAATAAAATTAGGTCTGTTTTATGAACTCATTGTTCATTCCTTTATGATAGGAGAATTGCACAATTTTCCGACCTTCATTTTCAATTAATTTATGTTACCTTAACTTTATTGCTTCATTTTTGTTATTCACACCTTTATGATAAATATTATATAAACTAATTACAAGATTTAGAGCTAAGTACTTTGAACTACGTAACACGACATCAAAATATTTTTCACGTTTTTGTTTAAATTTCGTGTTTTTCGGTTGTTTTATGATTTTGACGGTCATAAGTTATTTCGTGCTTTAAAATTAGTGGAATTATAATATAGCCCATTCATTCCTTATTAAAATAATTAAATCGATGCTCTTTCAATAAAGATCATTAATTCGCATTTAAAGCATTATACTCGCTGCCATGGTAGTTGATATTTTTCATTGTTGAAAATGTCGCTGATTAAAAACATATTTTTTCGCCATTTCGGCATCTATTTGAATTTAGTCTTCATAAATGCTAAACCTCATTCTTTTATATGTAGAATTGTTTTTATTTTGAGTTTCCATCTTAATTTTACCTCATTTAGAAATGCATTTTTATAATGCTCTGCACCGTTTTCCATGCTTTTCTTATGGGAGATAGAAATGAGGAAACCCCCATAAAAATTAATTTTTTTCCAAAATTACCCGTTTAACCACAAAATTGTAAAATTCTTTAATCGAAAATTTTTATTTCTCTTAGCAACCTAATTGTTGTCGATTTAAGACAATACCGCATTATAAAATGCATAAAAAAGGAGGATAAACTTATTAATTATCTAAGTACGCAAAAGATGAAGTGAAAAATGCTATACTACCTTGAGATTTGAATATTAAAAGATAAATTATATCATAATTAATTACATTAAACTTTTTAATGTAACATCGATGCAAAAAGTGTGCAGAATATTTTTTTACTGAGTATCCATGTAATTCCTTGCGAAAACTTTTTAATTCATATGTCTTCAATTTCTTTTGAAATTATTATTAACAAGGCCCAATGTTAATCACTAAAAATAGTCTAGGTTCACTTATATGCGCATTCCTTTTCTCGTGATCAGTTTTACGTAGCATGCTCCCGAAATAATTAGTATATTCTTTTGCCAAGTGGCAAGACCGTGAACATAATCTATGAGAAAGTATTGTAAAAAGATTTTTAATTGATTTTGTTATTTATGGACGTCGAGGAAGATAAAGTTATGGCTTCGGAGTCATGAAAGATCATTGATACATAAAGAAGCTTTTCAAGGTACAAATCATAAATACCCGGGCAAAGAACGAATTGTTCTGCTAGTTTATAATTAAGCTAAGATACGAAAGAATAAATTTACGCCACATTACCTTAGGAGTAAACTAAATTTAACATAACACATATTACGATTCAGACGGAAAATCTGGTGGAAATATCAACTTCCGATGGCCTGGATTTTATATAAACTTTTCTTACACACGTGTTTCCTCGAAAATATTTAATTAGAATGAGATAAAAAACTTGTTTTTCTCATTTGTACTTTTTTAAGCCGTTAATTAACATATGTATGCATAAAGCGCGTACAAGTTTTGTATTGAGGCGCCATGAAAGATAGCGCGAACCGCTTTCACATCCCTCGTTTTATTCTTGATTTTGTCCGTGAGATGGCCTCGAAGACGAAGTGGTACATGTACAGTGATATATATTCATCAACATTTAAGGCCACCTCCTTCGTTTCAGTACATAGCCTGTTTTTTATTATATTAGGGAAAATTTCCTGACTTTGATTAAGATGTTTTCTTCAATTTGCCATTATTGTAGAAACCGTGCACTTACTAAACATCCATTTATTGGCTTTCAAATTAACAAATTGTATTCCCGCGCGAACTTTCATATGCCTTAATGAAAGAAGCAACGTCAATAGCACGTGAACGGTAATGAATAGACTTAAATAATAATATGACAGTGTAAATATTCCAATCATTCACCGTTCACACCTGCTGTTCACTGTTAATTCGTGTTTTTGGCGGTTTTTTTCAAAAATACCCGCTTATACGCTCGCTTCTTAGACGTGCTAATGTTTATGTGCTATCGATCAAGCCATGGAGCTGAAAAATTTCCGAAAGTTGAAGATTGGTGTTTCAGCGGCAATTTATTTTGGTGTCCACTCGGCTCCCCGCAACACCATGTTGTCACCTTTACACACACACACTAATAGACGGTGTTTGCATTCTGCAAGCATTTCAGCCTACTTTCAATAATGGGGTAAAAACAACCTCTAAAAATTTGAATTTTCACGATGTCGGATTCTTCCCACTGGTTGTGACTGAAAACCTATAATCGTGCCAAATTTCAGATTTCCAGCTCATCTGGAAGTGCGTCATAATTTTTATCCTCGTATGGAGAAATAATGGGGCTAAACAACCACTAAGGATTACAATTTTAAGAATTTTATATTTTATCCAGTGTTTGTTACATATTTTACACATTTCTGCCTTAAGGTTAATGATGTAGCACATTACAAATGCATTTATATCGATTTCATTTTTTAATTTTTATGAATTTTTAACGACTACAATAATAAACTTCATTGTAATTTTTAATATTAATTTCCGCTGGAACACCAGTCTCCAGCTCTCGGAAAAATTTCAGCTCCATAGATTGAACGATAGCACGTAAACATTAGTCTATTTGTTTAACATTTATGAATTTTTAACGGCCAAATAAATGAATATTTTTAAATTTCTATAATACAGTTTTAATTATTTTGCTAATTCGACCGTTAGAAAAAAATTCAGATTTGTAGCAAATTTAGAAATGCTTAAACAATTAAATATTTGTTTAAATTTTGGGATTTTTTAACGACCAAAAAAATGAATATTTTTGTGATTTTCGATTTTCCTCGCCCGTTTTGCCACTAGACCTACCCACACACCTAATTTAAAGTCTCTAGCTCGTGCTGAAGTGCCTAATAATTTCTATCCTCATTTTCCTCCTATATCCTCCAATGTCAGAAGCGGCAATATATTATAGAAGAGCCATTAACTCAGAAAAATATTCAAAATAGTATAGTTTATTTTGAAAAATTAAATGCACTGCATTAAGATTGAATATCGTCCACCTTAATCATCATGACGTTTCATTTATACAGGCAGTCAGTCTCTTCCAAATAAGTGACTTTTGCATTTTTCTTTTCGTTTGTGTATTTTTGATGCATTGAAGTTGAAGGTATTTTTTGGAAAGTAATTGTTAAAGGTTAAAGCTCCTCTGGCAAGTACGAATGTAGTGGAGTCTTAACCGAGTGGTTGTGGATACTGGAACACCCCTGGAATATTTTATAGGAAGGCCAAGCCCAGACCTTCTTTAAATCCTTGAAATTGTGATGTCGCGTAAATGAAAAAAAAATTAACGTTTGGCGAATGCTCCTGGCAATTTTTATTTCCGTAGTAATATAGCTTAGGTCAAGCGTTATTTTTTTCACAGAACGCAGCGTATATTTGATTGATTTTTAAGTAGCATGTTGTATTCTTTAACGGATAGCATATGATACACATGAAAATGAATACCCAATTTCATTTTGTATGAAAATTAAAACTTACCTTTGAAAATTCTGTTCAGCCTTCCTTATGCGAGAAATGTTACGACGCCAACGTATGAGCGTGTTTAATTATGGTATAAATTTCTACTATAAAAAATCCGTCAGATTAATCTATATAAATGGCGTTTTTTAAAATTAGTTATAATCCTCTAAAAAGTAACCCATGTAATTGGCAGATATGATATGAAAAAATAATTTTGCTGTAAAATTCGGTAAGTTTACATATTTTCATTGTTTTTCCGCGATTAAATATTAGTCATTTGCTAATTTTCTTCGTATGTCATCCAGGCAAGTGAAAACCTTGGAATGAGGAAATATTACTGAACTCAACTTAAAACTTCGAAAAATGATTTTACAACTGTATTTTTATCGATCCATCTGGAATCGATATAAACTCGTTTAATTTTTAAAGAACAGTTAAGAACCTCTCAGGACTATCTCGTGCCGAATTCATTGTCCGCGAACACATTTAACAAGCTCGATTTTATTTTCCACCCTACCGCTTTCGATACTGCGTAGGTGTTCCATTGTTTTGACTCGCTTGATTAACTAAGCACCCGATAATGCGGTACACCTTGAAAACTCACGATCAGAGCAGGATCAGAGCGAATCCGATTGCTTTCATTCAGGAGCGCCCGCCAACCGTAAATAATTGCCCGTTCGATCGTCCAGGTAATATCGGATGGAAAAAACTCTAAGCAGAAAAAAACAACGCCACCGAATAAGAAAAAAATAGTCTTCTCATCGCATCAAATTACTTCTGTTATTATGTAATCGAAAAATCGATTGTATGGTTTCTTTTAACGCGACCGCGTGTCGCAACAAAGGAAAAAATATTAAAATATATTATGTTATAGTAGAAAAATAATTATGACTAATATCGTTTGACGAAGATCGCATTCGACGTACCTTTTTAAATGTTTCCTTTGCTTCTTGCAACATTTTTTTAGACTGTGTCGACATATAATATTTTTCGGTATTTTTTTCAGCCGCAAATATCACATCAACGTTGCCTGACGTCCTCGCTAACGAGATTTTTTCTTTCTTAATGAATGCGATGGAGTAGTTCTATCCTACGTTTTGCTGTTGCCAACTCTGTATCAACGTAGGAGGAAGAGAGATTTATACGCGCATTACAAAAAAGACACTTTCTCTTGTTTCTTTCCTCGATCCAATCGATTTATATTCCTTCGATACCCTCCCTGCGATATTTCCTGTTTACCCCTTTGTCTAATAATATATTAAGAGCTATTTACGAAACGGTGAGTTCTATATTCTCTCTTAATTTTCTAAGCATGCAGGAGTTGTGTTGCTCATGGAATTCCCGTATTTTTAGCATCATCAGCATAATATTAATTTATTATACAATTACTGTACGTTGCTTTTTTTCCTTAAGCCACCGTGTCATCTTTATTCTGACGTTTTAATCATTCTTTATCGCATTCCCAGCTTTTAAAGTGATTAATTTGCAAAACACCTTGATATCTACGTAGTGATCGCCAGTTTCAACGGAAATCTAAACATTGTTTATTGCCATGCTCAGTGTATCTGCCCTGTTGAGAAACGTGTGGTTGACAAGCTGTTTGTCCTGTTTAGTCGAGGTTGATATATCCAAGCCAAAGTAAACACGTGTACGAGTTTTGATTAACCGCAATATGATATATTTCCGCAATTACGTGTGACTGTCAGGAAGCCAAAAATGACCTGGAAGTCCATATAAGAATTTTCCCCTTTAGGAATCGATGGATCCGCTAACAGATGAATGCATGTCTTTCGCTACCCTCGGCATATCGACACTGCAAAGGAAAAAAAAAAATATTACGAATGAAAATAGTCGAATGTCATTCCTCTCAACTTTTCTCATTCGAATTTCTACGCCAACTCCCAGCTTATATTTGCTTTGCGGAAACGTGTCTCCCACATCGCAGTTTATACAACACGCTAAATTTTTCGATTCGTTCGCCTGTAAAACATTTGGATGTGACTTCGTACAAGTCGGTAACATTTTTCTCGTTGATTAATATTATAGAATCGATTTTCAGAAAGAAAGCTCCCAATCCTTACCGCATCTAAGTTTTCAAGCATAATTGTATTATAATTTGCATCTATGGAAACATACGTATTATGGTGATTTTACTTTGCTGCCTCAATCACTCACTTATGTTCACCTGTTGGAGATTGTTTCGTGTCCTCGGTCGATATTTCCACCTAAATCAGCTCCCTTTTTCGTTGGATGATGATTTCTCAAACCCGTATGGTACCAGAAAAAGCATTGTCAGCATACCGAAATCGGTGATATTTCCTGATGGTGAATTAAAATAAATTACCAAAATATTGTAATCTAGTAAGTATTAACGCTACGAAAATATACATTTAACTTGAATTTTGAGTCTAAAGATAATGGAAGCAATTGATAGCAATATGGATAGATTTTTATGCTTTTATTTTGACAGTCTGCAAATCCCTCGGTTCCGCATGACGTTTATTTCAGCAAGATCCTTGGAATATAAAATTCCACGGGCAAATTACTCAAATCTCGGTACTAGTCCATTAAACTTACTAATGTTTCTGGGAAAAAAATTCGATGCGCACCAGTAGTGACTTTGGCGCCTTATTTTCTCCTAATCTGAGCACGCGTTGTTTCATAAAAAGTGATTTTCCACACGATATATTGTCAGGTTGTTTTGGTCTCAAATGATAAAATGCTGAGAAATTCGCATCAACAAGTTTTATTCATCAATAAACTTCGTAGTTAACAAAACAGAGGCTTTGGTTTCGCCCTCTCCATCCAAGCCTATCTACTCTAGAGAGTTTGACCTCTCAAGCTTCTCCTCCGGCTAAATAATTAGCTCACTTCCTTCAGCCTGTCAGCGTACTTCTCGAGGTATTCCCCCTTGGAGTCAAACTTGGCCTTAAGCGCTTCCCATATCTTGGGCTTGTTATTGATCAGGAAGCGGATCACTTTCTCAACTCCCTCCTTCTGCTTCGGTGTGCACTTGCCGCAATTAGTCTTCAGGGCTTCTGGGATGCGGGCTGTTCGGTAAGACAGAGAGAGAGAGAGAGAGAGAAAGGTTATATCAGTCAGCCTTTTCGTATTCAGTTTTCTTGGCATTAAAAACGAAATCAATGAGTAGATTCTTTCTATTAGTGGTTTGGGGATGAATTCTTTTATTTTTTCGTATTTCATCAGACTTACCACAACGTAAAAAATGGATGTCATCCCCATTATATTGTTTCGTAAGGAAGAGATATTTAAAGTTGTCTCTCAGGTTTCTATTTCAATTAAAAAAGAGAACATATGTATCTCTCTATGTTTTTTATTTTTGTTTTCCTAAAACCTTAAATAATTTCAGATTTACGTTCTATGAATTTAGTAATTTATGAGATTTCGCTAAATATAACGTTGCAAAAAAACGTTTAAAATGTTCCGACTATACGAAGTTAACCAAATTCTAATGCATGAACGTTTCGGAAATTAAAAGCAATAGCACAATAGTTTCAGCGTGCAAAGTTAATATTAGAACAAGCTGTGCTATCAAAGCTTAGCGAAATGAATTCAAAATAAATTTTTCGAATGTATAAATTCTGAAATGGATTTAAGAGAAAACTTCATTGTCCATATAAATTTATCATGATAGAATAATGTGCATTTTCTTATATTTGCCTATTTCTCTTCCGCTTTTTATAAAAACAGCTTTTAGTTATGACCCGGACTGATTAATAACTAATAGGAAATTCCATAATAAAATAATTCATCGTTTATACTAGTTAATTCTTACGAAACTATCATGAGTTTGTTAATGCCTCTCATGCAACTCAATTCGGGGCGAAAATGTCGCCAAAGGAATGCAATAAGAAATGGAAATCGCAGCTCCGAGCATCGCGCTATTCTAGATTTACACGGCCATAAACGAATAATCACGCGAGAAAAATTACGATAAGCTGTAAAAACGGATCGTCGTGGTTTCAGTCGGGCCACAAGGGTATTTAGTTGAGAAAACTTTCCATTTCTTCTAGAAACATGCCCGTTAATATTGCGTAAATAATATGTAAATTGTCCATTAATCGCCGATAATATTCGTTGGCATTGAGGCATCCATATGCAGTTTACGGATTAAAAAACCTTCTTTTACATTGATGCAATTTTTTTTACATATTTTACAGAATACTTGCTTCGTTATAGATTTAAAGTTTTTAACTCGTGAGATATTGTTTTCAGATACATTTGATGAACATGACCAAATGTTGGCATTATATTAAAATGATATTTTAAGGAAGAAAGTCCTCACGAGGTTTATTAATTAGACACCGTGCAAACTAGATTACTTGATTATGAGGTTGCTACCTGAATATAACATAATAATGAATGCAGATATTTCTTCGCTATGTTAAAAGAAATATTTATCCCCAATATCGTCGGACTCATTTTTTTAAAATTCTCTTTGAGAATTCCACAAACTGAAAAGATTTTTTCCAATTTATTTAGCTTCGCCAATCCTTCACCCTGCAAATAAATTTGTGACTGCGGCAAAAATGATTAAATCGTACCATGATTCCTATGCATTTACGCTTGTAAAATTGGAAAAAAGTTAATGGGATAATTTAAAAAATATATACTTAGAAAAAGCTGCAAAACAGCAGTTTCATTATTCTTTTATAACGACGGACGAAAAGCCTGAATCGGTCAGAATCTTTTGCGTTACGCATATCTCCTTTAGAGGATAAATCTCACCCTTCAGTTCGCTTCCTTCCGGGGTGCACGGCTTCTTGTCCATAATGCATTCGAAGTAGTTGTTTAGGAGACGGTCGCTGGCCAACACTTCGTCGATGTTGATGTTGTCATATTTGGAGGTGTAAGTGCCCTCTTCGGCGGGCTTAGCGAAGGCGACGTGCGCCACGGCAAGGGCTGCCACCAAGAGGAATACTAGAACAGCCTTCATGGTCTCTCCGAACTGGGAATGGAGGATAATGGAGAGTAAAAAAATTGATCATAACAATGGCAGAGGAAAATAGTTATTATAAATTTTTTTTTAATGAGCAAAACAGAGGGAAAACAGTCAACACGATTGACGTCATTCTCGAATGACCGATAGCAAGGATAGTATCGTCAAAAGTTCATATGGATGGGGAGACTATGGAGCATTCAAAGCACGTTCTTGTTCCGCCAATTCACCGATGAAAATCCGTGTAAAATTCAGAAATTCCTTTTTCTAAGGATTTTTCATCAAATGTACTACCAACAGAGATTATATACCAAATAATCCACGGTAAATGCATCTGGGGGCATATTTCTACGATACTCCCTTTAATAATAGATAGAACATGTCTTAATCATTTCACATATTATTCCTAAAATTTCGGTCGTTATTATTTCGCAAACTGTCAAAAATTTAATAATTTCATCCATTATCGATCCGAAACTTTGGAATCTCTTTATTAAATTGCGCAGATTAGTATCCCGTTCAAGGTGAAACTTGCTAGGGATGGACATGTCGATCGAGATTCGTGATTCCGTTATGAAAAGCAGAAACCGAGCGATCGCAGACTACTCTTGAAAAACACAAAAGACGCAAGAAGCTCTGAAGGACATGCGTGAAAGACTATATGAGCCAAGAGCTGAGTAAATTTCCATTTTCTCTCTCTATTGGCCTCTTATATGAGTATGATATTCCTCCTTAGCAGACCTTGTTATGAAATCAAGAGAAAACCTATTGGTCGCCGCAATTTTTTAATTTTTGTTTAACGAGAAAGGAGGAGTAGTTTCATTTACTTCCAGCTATGCAATATCATTTCTATCCAAATAACATCCTGTTCTCATATAACCGCTATTACCTGTTATTATCATTAATGCGTTTATGACGCCACAACTCGCTAGCTTAGTAGATACTTAAATGTTATTTTTTTTACACGCTGGAATTTATTTTAAACGCAAGTAAAGAAACATTTCACAATTATAACTGCAATTAAAACGCGATGCATTTTGCCTTCTTCTGAGAAATTGCTCGGATAAATGGCGAAAAATCTTGTGAAAATGTAATCTACGTACATAGTAATTGAAGTAAGTGTTCCTTTCGTAAGATTCTTATACGAGTGGAATTGTAAAACATTTTAAGTTAAAACATTTACAGTAGAACTATACGTTTCTTGTTATGAAATCTTTTATATGCGTTCGTCCGATATTTATTTAATGTGGGTAGACCATTTTTTGTTCCCTCATATCTCTCGATGAATGACCGGATCGTTAAGAATGTTACATTTTTTTAAAACGTTTGGCTTGCAGATGGTTTTTAGCCCATTAAAAATTTTGTATCTCATCCAGATATTAAACTGTGAATGTTCAAACTTTCCAAAAGTTTATTTGGTTGCGGTGGCTCTGCTGGTGAGTCTGGGGGCGTTTTAGTAGCAAAAAATTGAACTATTACATATTCACAGCATCCTGTACCCCAACGTTAGAAATGATAGCGGGAAATACGGACTTCAAGGTGAGTTGTCATTTTGACCAATATATGACGAGAAAAGTCATAACGCTTACTTGTACGAAAATTTTAGCTTATTTCTATTATGTCATTTTATACCTCAGTAATGTTCACTATTAGTTTAAAAATTTTGAACTTTTTCATAAAACAATTAACAACTCTTAATCAGTAGATGGTTCGTTTGGGAATGTATTTTTATTCCTCACGCTGCGGTAGAAAAGTATCTTCGAAATTTCAAAACTTGCGAAATGGAGTACCGTGGCGTAGTGGCGAACGCGTTGGCCTGCTACGCTGAGCTATTGAAAACCTGTCAAAGTTGCATTTTTTCAATAGAGCTTTCCGCCCCCTATTTGCGTGTTTAGAGGAGGGCACGCGAATGAAGGCTTCGTCGTTCGGAAGGGACATAAAGACGTTTCTCCTCCTTGGTACTTTTCGAAAAGAGTAGGCTAATGCCGGTACCGGGTTTCTTTTCTTATTAGCTTTTTGATTTAAACTGTCGAGCATACAAGCGCTAGAGTCGTTTGACGTCACAAAGTTCCACAAGTCACTAACTATGACATCAGTCGTTGTAAGAAAGCGATTGAGGTAAATTATTTATGTTCGTTATTTTTATTGAATGTTATTCATTTTCGCACTTAAAAGATAAAAACCAGTAAGAATTTTTAAAAAGTTCAAAAATAAAATCTTCTAGCTTTATAAAATAGGCGGTCTTAAAAGAATAAAACAAGAAAAATTTCAGATTATATGTTCGTTATAAAAGATTTTGGTGTCATGTACTTGTCAGTACTATAACTTTACATGTCATTTACGTAATAATCTCATTCCATAAGCTGGAGTAAATGGATTTTGATTATAAAGGTAATAGCAAAACACATTTTTTTATAAATGAAGCTCAACCTTGAAAACCTCCTATCAAAGCGAAATTATTACGTAAATGATATGTAAAGCAACAGTAATGAAAAGAATATAACACCAAAATCTTTCATAACGAAAAAAATCTGAAAATTTCTTGTTTTATCCTTTTAAGGCCGTCTATTTTATAAAGCAAAAATAAATTATTTTTGAATTTTTTAAATTCTTACTTGTTTAATTATGAGTAGTTACAGTGGAAAATCTTAAATAGCAGTGGCCGTAGCTCTACAGATGCGGAGTGAATAAATTGCGACTACTTCATCTTATTCGTACATGAGGTTATATAATATACTTTCTAGTAAATTAATTTTTATAAATGCGTGGATTATCTAAATGAAGAGATTGGAGTCGAAATTTGACATCAAGCTGGGCGGTGTTAATATGAATTGAGCACATAGGATGGACGCTCGACTTGCTTTATTAAGAAGTGTTAATCTTTAAAAGAGCTTCAGGGAGATTATGAAAGAAAGTGGGAGATAGAGATCTCGCTTATTTTTCAAAAAATTACAACATGCAACTCTTATCATGTCTTACTCAAAGATCAGTTGTGTTGTAAAATTTTGTATCAAATAGAAATATTAAGTCCCTTTATAGAAGAGATATTCGTGGGCATGTTAGAACTCAAGAAACTGAATGCTTAAGCATTCGCATTTAGAAAAATGCCTCTGAGAACCGCCTTAAGGGCCTAAAACTATTTCAGAGTTAAACAACTACGTTTGCTCGCATACACTCACCTTGTTACTGCAGAAGTTTAGATGAGGACAGAGTGTTTTCCCTGCGTGAGATGCTGGTGTTATCCCTTTGCCTGGAAGTCGGTTTCTGTGTCTTTACCGGCCGGGGACCGGTGTTTATATACCGTCAAAGGAAACCAACATTTGACCTAATCAACCCCCGTCGTTGGAGACTTCCGTTGAAATCTTTTCTCACATCCCCTCCAGCCATCCCCTCCAACCATCCCCTCCAGCCATCCCCTCCAGCCATTCCCTCCAGTACTCCCTCCCTCTTCTTCCACGATGACTTTCCACAAATCGACCCTCTTCATCCCCCTTCTCCTCATACATTGCAGCTAAACATCCACGGAGCCGCGTGAGTGAGCGTGTTCTAAGGTGAAAGAGTCTGAACGAGGGGTGGAGGTCGCGATGCACGGCTTAGGAAGTGGTCGAAGGGCGCCTCAAAAGCAAAGTACATGGGTGTAGGGGGGCACAAGGCTTGGCACCATGGTGTGCGTGTGTGTGACGTAACCGTTAAGAAGACTTGCATATGGAGCATTCTGGATATTTCTCGATCTAACGTTTCAATGGAAATCCCCCGCTTACGCCCCCCTCTTGTTCGCCGGCCAACTAGCATGGACTTGGCAGCAATTCCGACCATGACGTTCTCAAAAATAGGCAAATTAATCCCACATAGAGAAAGGGATTTCCGCCCCACCGAGGTGCGCTTTATGCATGGTGCGATGACGTCCGATGAAGTTAAGAGGAGACAAGCAATCATCAGTCCAAGGAGATCCGTCGATTTTTTTTCTTTGGGTAAATTTAATTTTTTAAAAGTATGATTCCTGCGTCTCGGATAATAATGCGGCTGAATTGACACCTTTGACTCAAGAAGACCCTAATTTAAATCGAAACAGGTTAATTGTCTAACTTGATGGTTCTTATGCTTCTGTTTGTCAGTATTTTAACTCTCGAAAAGTATTAAACGGCTATCGAGTTAAAAGTTTTAATAGAAAATTTATTTTTGTTGATTCTGTTACTTCATAATGAATAATCTGGAGAGAAAGAATTTGGAAAAACGATTTTACAAAATCTTTGTAGATTGTTTATCCTATATTGCATTTGATGACGTAATTTTATAAACTTTTTTCTTATTATCGGAGTTGTCATTGGATTTCAGGAAGCTTGATAATTTTTTAAATCAAATTACCTGATTGAAAGTCATCTTGCAACTCAACACAACGTTGTGGTTACGTAAGAAATTGGCGCAACTAATTGATTATTATAGCATGTGTTATCGCATCTTATTCAACTTTATTTGAGATAGAAGACATTTCGAGGAAACTCATTCTTTTGTTTTTATGCAATTCTATTGTAATCATTAAAACTAAGCAGGGGAATTGAAATTTTACGTTTTTCTCACTCGTTACAGACCCTTTGTTATAGTTATGGTCGAGAAAAGTGGCCACAGTGTTTTAGATACGCAATTCCACCTGAGCGGATCAAAAATGGCGATCGACGGTTAATGTAATGCTTACTATGATTTAGAGAAAAAGATTAAATGGTGTAAAGTAGTTCGTTAGTTCATATGGCATTATGAAAACCTTATAGATCAAATAATAATAACTGTTTATTAAGAATTTAACTAATTTTTATTTTTCATATGAAAGTTTAAATCAATGTATCAGAGTATGTAACTTTTCACTTCAATTGAGGGAAAATGTTTTGTGGTGATTTACTTAAAGTATCTGCAAAACTAAATCGTATGAAAACCAATTAAATTCCAATTTATTATTACAATAGTTTATATAATATATATGGGAAAATTTGGAAACGGGTAAAAAATCTGCTATGACCGGGAATTGCACTCGGGTCTTCCACTTGCCGGGCGGATATTCTACCACTGAATTACCATAGCAGACTATTTCTACTGTTTCAGAACAGGAATATTTTTTTATGTTAGGGCCGGGATAGCTATGCTAGTATCAACCGGCGCCAACGGATGTCCTCAAGGAAATACATCGAAGAAAACCCTTACCCTCTCAAATGGTGAGAATGCCATGTTATAAATTGATGGAAAGTATGATCCGAAGGTCCTTATGCGACAGACATAAGCTGCAATGATACTAGATCACATTTGCCAATTTAGCGACTTTATCGCTATATTTAGAGACTTTTTACTTCCTTTAGCAACATTTTTTAGTGTTTAGCGACATGTCACTAACTTCCTTTATCTATAATCTTTACAGAGCGATGAATAAATTAACATTTACTTCGTAATTATATCAACAAACATTTACTAAGGGGGGCACTACTGCTATTTCACCCGGGGTGCCAAAATTATTTGGGCCACCCCTGTGCGCGAGTATATAAAAAATCATTGAATATGAGGCGGATAACCTCGGGTATTTACGGTATTTTATTTTTCTACTTATAAAATAAGCTTGACCTATAAATTTTAATATCTATTCTATTTTTTATTAATAAAATGCTTGCACAAATTCTCCGTTACTTAATACTAATAATTAAATATTATCTTGATTGATATTTATTTATAAAATTGATAATAAGTATACTAATTAGATTAATAAGAATTATTTGAAGTATTCATGCACTATTTTATTTTTAACGACTTTCTAGCGACATTTTCATTGAGTTGAGGGACTTCTTAGCTACTTTTTAGGGTGGATTTAGCGACATTTTCAAATTTATTTAGGCAACTATGACTAGCATAGCTAGCCCGGCTCTAACATAAGATAACGTTCCCGTTCTGAAAAATGAGAAATAGTTTGCTACGCTAGTTCATTGGTAGAATATCCGCCCGCAAAGTGGAAGACCCGGGTTCGGTTCCTGGCCATAACAAATTTTTGACGTTTCCACGTTTTCCCATCATTACAGCTTATTCCTGTCGCATAAGGATCTTCGGATGTATATATATATATATATATATATATATATATATATCTTGTGCTGACGAAGGGATCATCCTGAAAGCTCCAACAACGTCTGCAAATGTGTCTCTTCGACACCTCAGCGGCTGTCCTTCCGTTAAGTGCTCACTGGGTTTCCTTCAACACCTAGTTGCCCTAAATATCCATATTTACCTTTCCTATTCCACAAGTATACAGATATTTATTTATTTATCGGCTTTAAAAAGCATGCTTTTTTAGTCTTTTTTTAAATTCCGTAACCAGGGGTTGAATGCTATATGCAAAATATTCAATAATCCAAGAATTAAGATTTATTGTGTTGAAAGACGACTACTAATTTATAGGATGTTAAAGAATTATTTATTTAAATTAAATACGACTACTAATGTTTAATATATTTTCTACAAATATATTGCTTTTTGTGATTTTCGTAACTTAATATAAGCAAAAGAAAATGGGCCACGCAAGGAGTGTTGCATTAATCAGGCGCGTTTCTCTCCGGAGATTTCGCTGTTAAAAATTAAAAAAAAATTTTTCAGTAATGTGGCAGCCCTGACATAACGACCAGATACGAATGCTTTAACTCATTTGATAGTTGAAATTTTCAAAATACCTAGTTTAAAAGATTTTATTATAGAAATCTGACATTGAAATTTCCAAGATTTTGGTATTACGGCGTCCTTCAGTGACAAGCCCATAGAACAAATATACGCAATGGGAATTTCCTGGCAACCATTTTCTCAGCCACAACATGAAGGTTGAAATTATAAGAATTTTTCTCTTTGTGCTACTTTATAACTGTCGTTAAGAATATTGTCGTGCAGACATTTTACGATTTTAAGCAAATGGTTCGTTTTTTCAGTAAATTGGTGGTAGTGCTTGAGTAATTGGACTCTAATATGTCATTTCCATATTCTACTTTCACAGAAATCTTAAATACCACATTTATCGAAATCCGTCCAATGTAAAGCGACTTATTAAGTTATACCGACTTTTAAAAGAAGGCCCAAAAACGTCTAATATTCCTTTTCTTTGACTACTTTATACTCACAAAGAGTTAAATGCCATTTTTTCTTTAAAAAATCATAACAATTTAAGTTGGGAGTACCGCAATTATAAAATTCCATTCTTTATGTAAAATACGTATACAAGATCTGATTCCTTAAATTTTAGTATGCGGTAGTCATGTTCAATAAAATATATTTACATATGCATGTATGTATGTGCGCGTGTGTGTATAATGGGCTTATATAAAGGAGTAAATAGATTTCTAGTTGATCTCGATTACAAGAGCTTTGACAAGTGTTTCCCGATAATGAGATAATCGTCATTATAAAGACGTGAGCGTGAATTGAATTTCAGATACCTTCTGAGTGTGTTATACATTATTAATTAGATACTGCATTAATTATATAGCATTTAATGGCCTAATTTTGCACCTAGTATTTTTAAGTTTTAACCTTTATTGCGTAGTACGCTCTAACTTGGTAGCAGTACAGGCTTGATAAGTTGCCAACCTAAAATTCGAATTTCACTAACACGCAAACACTCGCCTGAGTTCTTCGTTCGAGATTAAAATCTGCTAAACCATTCTTTGCTATTGAGAAACATAATTAGTGAGAAATATGATTGAGCTCTTCTAACAATCCACTTTCTTTAACTCTCAAATAACATAGCACAATTTAATTGATTACATACATAACTGCATCGTTTAATTCTTCAATTAGTTCGGTGAAACTAATCAAAAGAACGCAATTTGAAAATTTTCCGTTTTATTTGTAGCTGTTTCCGTCTTCAGCATGAGATTTTAAAAACAATTTCGTGATAAAAGAAAAAATTACGGAATTGATGCAAGGTTATTGTTTATCATAATTGTTTTAAAATTATGTGTATCAGTTTGAGTGTACTTTTCCTAAAAGGCAGCCAAGGACGGTATAAAAAAATTAAAGCAGAAACTTGTTTGTGTTAGATGGATACCTTTATAACGAGGACATTTTCTCGGAATGGAGAGCTTCCACAAAATAATAAACAACTACCCAGTTCCAAGACGTATCTCATCGCATCGCCGATATAGCGTCAGGTGAGCAAAAGCATTGATTTTTTTCACATTCGCTTCTGTTGAGTTGCCGTTCATAGAAGCAGCAAGGTTTTTCTCTTATCCTCGATTGCGTCAAAGCTATGAAAAAATGTTTATCTTCATATCATTCTATGGCGTGGATTGCTGCCAATATAAATGACTTCCTAGAAAGATCTGTTGAAAATCGTTTATTATTCCCTCTCCTTAATCTTTTGTTTTTCTTTTTATTGTTTTTGTTGTTTGACGTTTATGTGGGGCGTGATTCTAAGAGCTTTCTTTATCGGAAACGCATTAATACGATATTTCTCCATAATCGGAAAACGTTACCAAACGGCGGAGTGATTAGAGTTTTCGTTAATGGCGCGTACTGCTCACTGTTAGTTTTATTTTGCATTTCGAAGTCGAACATTTTCGTCCTGAAAGGCCAAAATCACCAGAAACATTTAGTTCAATGTGGAAGCAAAGCGTTCAAAACTAGCGTAGTAGGAAAATTCCATTCCGAAGTTGCCAGTTTATTAAATTTTAAAGTTACGGCCTATGCACGTCTATGTGAAATCTGGCAATTACGCAATTAAAATCCGAAAGAGTTAAAATGGAGATCATAACTATAATGTGCAACTTCGTATTGCGAGGTATTTAATTTCATTAATTACTTAAATTGCATAAATATTCTACCTTTGGTATTTGTGGCATGTAGGTGGAGTTATTATTAGTTGTGTAAAACAATTGACGACTGTGGCGATGAAATTAAATATTTTTGAGAGATTTGTCACAAAGGACCAATTAACTAACTGATCGTGAATCCTCATCTATTTGAAAATTTATTTTACAGCTAGCGTTCACAGTTGTCAACAAATAAGTTTCATTTTTGCGATGGTAAATTTTCATACAGCAACAATTTTCAATAAATAATTTATGTCTTTCCTGCTTCTGACCTGTTTGTCTTTTAACGCTTTTTGTTTTTTTGCTATTACGCTATTCTTGCATCTTGAAAGAAGTCCATATATTGTTTAAAGGACGTGTGATTCCAAATTACATTTACTGCAACGGAAATTTAATTATGTAATTATTTGAGAACGCAACTAATTTAAAAACAATATATCTTTTGAAAACGATTTAACAGTTTAGGAAAGATATGAAGGAGATTATTAATTTAATTTAATTTTTCAGGTTACAAATCATATTTCAATAAAATTAGTATTTCTCTTAAATAGTAAAAAATATTCAACTTCTTTAAAAAAGGAAATGTAAACTTAAGGCTATCATATGAGTCAACAACGATATGCCGATATAATATTCACTGGAAAATGTAATATAAATTGTAATCTTTTGTTTAATTGGGAAAACAATCTGTTTTAAGATTATTATTGAGAAATTTAATTTCATCCGGTAGGTCATTGGTTTAAAATTATGGTTTATAAATATCGTATTACAATTTAACTTAAATTAATGAGTATTGTATTAATAAACGGATTATGAAATCCATTTAGTAGTATTACGAAACATTCGCTATTTCACCTTTCAGTGCATTTTCTTAAATAATGAGCAAACATTTGATTTGCCTTATTGAATGAATAAGAATCCTTACTTGAGTTAGTAAAAGGATGGTAATATCATATGAAGCTAAGATATTATGTAGATTCGAAACAGTGGAAGATCCATGAATTTATCCGCAGCCAGAAAGTAAAAAAAAGCTGGTCTAATTGCAGTCACATCTTCATTTTACTTGTTCTAAGCCCAAAAATACATTTCCTGCGGCAATTTCAACGATTTTATTATTATGATTCATAAAACTGATTTTCATTTTCTAAATACAATCGCTCATTTATTCGGTTTGTCTGTCCGTCCATTCGTCTCTACGGCCAATATCTCACAGGAATTATGCAATTTGGAGCAGCAGCGTTTCCGGAATTTATTGGTCTATGTAAGACCTAAAAGTGGTAAAAATTTGCTAGATCTAGAATTAGCTGTTGGAGGATGGTCGAAAAATATCGCTACAAATTGCATGCTACTACAACTGTAGGCAACCATCAACACATCGCATGTGCGATTCCTTATCTTGCTTGAAAGATGGCGAAGAAAGAGCCTAATGTAATTTGCTCTGCAATTCTTCCCTCTCTCGTTTATTTCCACATTTGGGGATAATTTATTTTATATTTTTACCGTTGTGTATTTTGTTGTATTTTGGCTACCAGGACAAATTCCATCAATTGCGCCCTAGGATCAGTTAATCATATCGTGGTTATGGGACTTCTTTGGCCCAGGAAAGACGCCCCTCTCGTCTCACTGTGGCTTCGAATTTGTTAGTGTTTCAAAAATTTGTGCTGCATTTAACTAATTTTTTGTTTCGTTAAAAAAATGTTTTTTCGGATTTTTTGTGGTTAAAAAACATTGTTTTATGCGTAAAAAATTTACTACAT
The DNA here is from genome assembly GCA_036926305.1 of Uropetala carovei. Lineage (NCBI taxonomy): Eukaryota > Metazoa > Arthropoda > Insecta > Odonata > Petaluridae > Uropetala > Uropetala carovei. The sequence goes on along the minus strand of JAXCHB010000152.1, from coordinate 2,165,235 downwards.
AACTATTACTGTTAATAGACTACAGTTTTTAGATAAGACATACGCAGGTACAGAACTAACGAAATGAAAAACGAACAGCTTCTTCAGAAGCTTCAAATAACAAATGTTTAAACTCGGAACAGCACTGCGCGTGGTCTGCAGCCTATTCTGATAAGCGCCTCCTACCCCTGTTGAATACCAAAAATATTTGGCATCAGAATTTGGCTCAATTCCGAAATTAACCTGTTTTCATATTCACCTCTGGTTTTAAAAAGTTACCTTGAGATACGTTAAAAATTTACCATTGGAAAAGTTGACTCAAAACACGTTTCATTGCAATGAGACAGGCTTTCCGTAACAACCTTGCTTCAAGAGGCTCAACCGCTTTGCAGCGTCGCTTCTCACCTTGAAATGTTATTCAGGAAAAATTTATCTCTTCCACCAATGCAGTTGTAACGTTAGCGCATCGACGCTGAATGTGACAGGGTGAGTCATATGTAATTAATTTGATATATATCGTTCCCAAAGCTGACGCAGAATATTCTTGCACGAAAGGCGTTATTATTCGATTGGCAAATGAAAATTCCTGCGCGCTATAAAATAATGTGCCATTTTACATAAAGATAAGTATATTTTACGATGCAGATTAATAGTGAACATATTTATTATTCAAGTAAGCAAATTAATACTTTTATATCAATAAAAATCTTTAATAATACGTATTTAAAGTATAAAGAGACTTCGGATAAACAATTACATTTCAATACTTTAAAGTTCATGTACTTAAACGTTTAGTTCTGGGATGGCAAATACGTGGGACACAAGCGATTAAACTCGTCACGCGTAAGCTCGTATTTTCTGTATAAAATATGAATTTTCTTAGAGAATGAGTCAACTAGCGGCACGCGACAAAAATTCTGATGGCTCATATTACTTTCTTGGCACGCGACTCAAAAATAATTTGCCATCCAAAATACAACCTGAAACCTAATATAGATAACATCAAATAAAAAATAATTATTATATTCTTCGTTAGGGTTACCAGATTTTCTGAGGTTAATGTAGGACGAAAGTGATGAAAATGTAGGACAAAAGTAGGACATTTTGTTTGAATAAGAAGACACTTTTTATATATAGGATATGTTTTTTTTGTGTACGTAAATTACACAGTTTACAAAAAATCTAATATCAAAACATTGGGTACAACAATGAAAATAGAAATAATAGCAAAAAATTTTAAAACATATGATTAAAAACATCATAAAATACATAATTATTAAAAGTTTTATTCTTTTTCAGCTGTATTATATTTATCAGATTTTCCAATCAAATTTAGGAGATCTGTCTTTGTCAAAAGATATTCATGAAACTGCTCACAACTGATTGTGAGATTTTTAAAATTATGCTGCATTAATAGTATTACTTTAATTGAATCTACATTCAATCGATTTCTTTCCTTCGTCCACTGTGCACGTATGAATGAAAATATACGCTCAAAATTATCATTATGTCCTGCTAAAGCAAAAAAGAACATTACCAACTTTAATAATTCTGAAAATAATTCAATATTTTTATATTAATTAAAAAAGTAACTCAATTTTACATGAGCCAATCTTTCAATATTATTACGAAAATCATCATTATTTTCAATGAAAGATTTTAAGTTAAACCATTGGTAAAAAAATTTTGAATCATCAATATCAACATCCTTCTGTTGTAAATAAGATAACGAGGGCAGAATTTTATCCCAACTTAAATCATTTTTCAAATTCATCCACTGAAAAACGGAAAATTCATCAAAAGGTTTTATCCACGATTCCAAATATATTGAAATAGCTCCATAAAAATATATTGTGAATAAATTGTTCAGATTCAACATTTAAACCATTTTAGAACATTAAGAATCTTTTCCGTGTTTTTGGGATAGAAGCTGCGCAGATTTTTAAAAAATAAATTTTATTAAGTCAATTCCGGACAGTAATCAAAATCCCGCCCGGACGTCCCCGGACGCTCTTAAAAAGAGGACATGTCCGGGAAAAACCGGACGTCTGGTAACCCTATTCTTCCTAATCAAATGAAATTCCATATTTCGAGTATTTAAATTGCTCGAGTGTTGTAAACTTAGACTGGCTACCGTTATTCAAATTACAGTCGAACCTCCGTAATCCGACATTCCGTAATCCGGCAACTCCCCTAATCATGCATAGTCTCAGAGTTCGCCTTGTTTCCCGTGAACCGCAACGTTTAGAACCGTCGATCGCCAAGTTCAATGTATTATTTATTAACCTCTCAATGGATTGTAGGATTTGAATATGATTTCCTTCATTACCAACTTTATAATAACTTCGCTAGTTATATATATGTAGTGTTTTTTGTGACGGTACGCGCCGGTACGGCATACCGGCACCTTTTTTCAGAGCGATGTTGATGCCTGTCTAATTTCGATACATTTTCATTTTTTTAATTCTTTAAAACCTAAAGTAATAAACGGTTTCTATAAATGTTAAACATTTTGATTTTAATTATCAACTTTGTTATTAAAAATTCATTAAAAATTCAATAGAGAAGGGGGATGAGGGTGCAGGAAGAGGTGGAGGAGGGTGGGAGTACCAGAACCTCTTTTTCTACAAAAACAGCACTGTGTATATATATATATATATATAAATACTACGGAAGAGGAAAGGTATGTAAGGATATTTAGGGCAACTAGGTGTTGAAGGAAACCCAGTGAACACTTACCGGAAGTAGAACCGCTGGGGTGTTGGAGAGACACAGTTGTAGAGGTTAGAGCTTTCGGGATGATCCCTTCGTCAGCACATGAGAGACAACCTTCAACACCTAGTTGCCCTAAATATGTATATATATATATATATACACACACATATACACACACACACACAGGGTGTTCCGCGACGTACCCGACAAACTTTAAGAGCGTGTTCTAGAAGTCATTTTAAGCAAAAAAACGTCATATACACTATGGGTCAATTCGACTCCGTTATCGAGTTATGCGAGCATTACTGTACATGTTACAATGAAATGACCATTTCCAAATACTGTATTGTAATTTTATTGTTCTGTTAATTACTGTGATATCCCAAATTTACATGATTACAAGGACATGACTTTCACATGTACTGTTCAAATTGGGCACCCTGTGCCTGCAAGCATGCTGCTACGCGTTCCTCCATTGACCGTTTCCACGGCATGTCGACAAGTTCATTTTTTCACGCCGCTGTTGCGCACGTTCAGCATTCGCTCGTAGGGACGAACCAGTCTCCCTACAACATCGGTACGCATTTGGAAACGTTGTGTGATGAGGAACCCTGCGATGTGGGTATCGCCGCCGATATTCCGCTGCAGCAGCACGACTACTCCCGTCGCAGAACCCGTATACAAATATGTACAACTTCACCTCCGTCCAATTAACGCTTTAGCCCACTCGGCAAACGCAACTTAACAACGAATTGTTGTCAACGATATGTGCAATATAGTGAATTTATATTAACGTTAATATTACTCAACAACGTGAGAGAGGCAATAACTTCAAAAGGTAAGTTTATTGAATTTTTTGTAAGAGTGAAACTGTCAAATCGTCATTCGGTCACCAATAATGCTGATGTTCTCGGTTAACTTCGATAATATCTATTTCACGCGAACTTCCAAAATTTGAAATGGCTTAACTTTAGGATTATATACATTCCGTAATCCGGCAAATTCCCTAATCCGGCTTCGGTCAGGTCCCAAGGTTGCCGGATTAGGGAGATTCGACTGTACTTTATGAGGAAATATATTGCATTTTAAATTAAAATTTAAACGACTCTGCTCGTTTATTCACGCCATCATAATGAAAAAGGGTTGGAGACTACGGCGAGGTGGATATTTCAAAATTAAGAACAACTCCTTAACCGTACAAAGTAGAATATTTAGAGAAATTACATGACACCAGGTCACCAGCTAGCAGTTATCCCAGTAAACCTGTAAGTGTAACATCTATTTTTGTTTCCCTTTTTTTCTTTCATTACCCTGTTTAATTTTTACAGGTTGTATTGTCTCTAAATTTTCCACTTTGTACGGTTAAGGAGTTCTTAATTTTGAAACACTTCATCGTGTTGTTTTTTCTAATCACGTTTCAGGAAGATATAGAAATTATGTTATTCTAAACCTCATTTGGAATTCATTTATTGCATGCACATGTAATTTTAATAAATTGTGTGAAAATTTTTCAAGTATTGCCCATAAAATTTTTATACATTGATGCTCAATTTACGAGTGTGAATATAATGAACAAATTTTCCAATTTTGTGTAAATTTGCAATTTTTTTCAAAAAAGCTGCTCGTTTCAAATTGACGTTTCCAATGAATTTCTATGAATCTTGTAGTGAATCGCTTAAGAATGTGGTTTAAGATTAAACGCTGAAACGACGGAGCTCATCGTAAAATTTTATTTTTCTTTTTAGATTACATATATTGCTATTGTCTATTGATGAGATTGTGTTACGCTAGAATCGGTTAAAAGTCTTTTATTAGGAAATCGGATGACATTGAGAGTAAATACGTAGAAACGAAGTTGTTTATTATAAATGTCGTGATTCAGGTTTCATATAAGCAGCACTGATTTTGAGTAAATTATATATTATTTCATGTTTGACATTGTGATAAATATAAGAGTGACTTGTTCGCCTTATGTATTTTAACATTTCAAAGAGCGCTTTTAGGCGCGTTTCGCTTCCAGCATGAGCGCCTATTATCGTCGGTCTGTCCGTCCGTCCGCATGTTCGTTCTCAGCTTCTAAAGAACGGTTATTCATGAAATTTGATATTAAGGACTTATAATCAAAGATAATAAGAGAAATCGCAAAAATGAATCACGTACGCCAATCAGGGGTACCACTTTACTGGTGACAAAAAATGAAATTTTCGTCATATCTCGTAAAATATTAGTCAAATCAAAATATCTATCAAATAAAAGTTGTAGAATTAGTAAGGTAGAGTATTTATTTGCCTATATATTTTTATCGTAGGAGTAGCCGTTATCGATAAAAATAAACAAGAATGTCTTAATTCGAGAGGAACGTATAAAATTTCTTGCATGGCTACTTCTTCATTGTTGCTAACGTAAACAATCTCATAGGAATACGTTAAATTTCCTTACCTGTGCATGCAATATTTTTAAATAGGAAGAAAATGGATTATTTATGAAGAAGGAAAGAACTTTAAAAAGCTATTTCCCTTACGTACACGTATATCATTTGTGATACGCTGTATACTTTCCTAACTTATTTATTTCTGAGCCAGGAATAATTCCATTATTGAAATAAAGTATTGTCACTTACTTATAAGGTTTCTTTTTATAAAACGTTGCCAAGGATGGATTTATTATTCCACGGCTTTTAAAATGTCGATCGATATTAATAAAAATCGGCAAACATACTATACCATCTAAATTAAAATGTTGACCGTGATCGAAGGAAAACTTTATATCATATTGTATTCCCATTACCACGTTTGTGGCGGCAACTGCTGAGGCCATCTGTCTTGATGAATACAATTTATAAGCGAGGCCGCGTCGGAACAATTTCTCAGCAAAAGCGGTAATGGGACAAAAGGAAGGAGTTTCTTTTCCTGATCGCCTCTATCTTCTGCGGGAGATATTTATCTTCACCTTGGCCTAATGTTTTACTTCGACGGTCTCAAACTGTGCACGCAAGCCTGTTAAAAACGAGAAAGCAGGTTGTGCATTTCCAGAATCCCGTATTGTCGACGCGATTCACTTTTCCGTTCGAACCTAATTCCGTAGACATTTTCTTCAATAAAAATATTACATGTACAGGTTTTCAATGACACCGCTGTATTCACATCAAAATTCATATTTTATTGATTTTCCGGTGTCATGAGCGAAACTTTTATATTGTTTTTTTCACATGCACCTCTGTTATGAGTATATTATTTCAAATAAGAAATAATATAAACAATTTGCGGTAAATATCTGCGTATATTTAGATAACAATCCGAGATTATGGTTCCGAGTGTTCATTTCATCGATGCTGTCTAAGATCGATTTATTTACATCTTCCTTCCAACTCATTGTTTTCTATCGCATTACTCATTTTAATGGAATTTCTTTAAATACGCTAGAGAAATTGACCAATTTCCTGGATGGTTATCACGTTGAATCAAAATAACAATTTTTTTTATCTGCAGAGTTTTAAACTTATGGTTTCTCCCCGTACTTCTGTCAATCGCAATCAAGGAATGCCACAAAAATCATGAAATTTCGATTAACTCTCTTCTGTGGTAGGTATGAATCTCCTCCATGAGATTTCTGATTTCAGTAAAATATTCATAGTCCACAAAGAGGCTCGAAACCGTAACTGCGTGCTCTTATGTATTGAAATAATTTGCCATCATCATCCTCTCATAAGGAAATTTTATTTACATATACACCAATTCCTAGATTTGCACGGTTTCGCTTTACACGTTTTCGATTTAGGACGGTTTTAATTTCAGAGAATTGATTCGAATTCTTGGCCGTCAATTTCACCTTAGCACGGTTTCAGGACGGCGTCAATGTATTAATAATCGTAAAATGTCACAGTTCGACTAAGAGGTTATGATAAAGAATAAAGGAAGTAAATATGAATACAACATAATAAAACTGTTGCACGTTAAAAGCCAAGTTGATGCTCAAATTTAACCTCGTATATTCCTATCCAACTTTGCACGGTTTGGCTTTACACGGTCTTTTAGAGGAACTGTGCAAAGCAAGGGATGAATGAATGTGATTTTTCTTAGGGCGGTCCTTCATTTCTACCAACCTCTGAAAAGGAAATAGCGTTGCAGTTAAATTTAGGTATGACATAGTATTCTTGGCTTGCTTGACATTTATTCGAGGGGAGTATTATCTTCTATAGCTATCCTGATAAAGAATATAAATAGAGCATCCGAGTTAACTTCTAAAAGAAAAAATCTGATGTGGCCAACACATGACTTTCTCCATATTTGGGGTATAGATATTTAAATTATTATGAATAGCATTATAAGGCAAAATTATTATTTCGTATCGTAGAAGAATAGTCGTCCTTATTGTCGTAAATTATATTTTGAATATGTTTACAGAATTCACCGCTACATGGTGGTGGCGCTGTATACTGGAAATTTACGAATAAGTTAAATATCTCCGAAATGGATGGTTTTACGAAAATTTGTTTCAAACAAAACTTGGAAGAAATGTTATTCTCTACAACTTTGGTCCTCACGAAGATGACCAATTACGACCACTTGAAGGAGATATTTGACGGAAACCGAAAAAACCGATTATTTTTAAATAATTCCTAAACGATAACTGCTATGGAAAATTGTTTCAAATGAAAGTTGTAGGAAATTACATTCTCTATAATATTTGTATGAAGTTGTATATACAATAATGATGTATTACCGGAAGAATATCGCAAAAACCGAATCCGGTTTCGAATAAACCTCGACTTCCGGTTAACCGTTATTGTCCAAAAACTAATCAGTTCTTTGTGCCCATACCAAAATGTTATATATGAAATTTGGTAACGATATTCCATACATTCCATTTCGGAGATATTTAACTTATTCGTAAATTTCCAGTATACAGCGCCACCACCATGTAGCGGTGAATTCTGTAAACATATTCAAAATATAATTTACGACAATAAGGATGACTGTAATCTTCAAGGATACGAAATAATAATTTTACCTTATAACGCTATTCATAATAATTTAAATAGCTATACCTCAAATATGGAGGAAGTCATTGGCCACATCAGATTTTTTTATAAATGATCCAAATGGAATTTTCTGATTGGATGTGAATTTGTATAAAATTGTTAGAGAAAAGGGCCGCTGCGTGGAAATCTTATCCCGTACTAGGAATAAAGCAAATTCGTACTTTTATAATATTTATTTTAAAGCAATGCTTGAAGTTCCTTTTGGCACGCAAATACTTCTATGTCTGTGTTGTCAAGACCTCAGCACATATTATAGTAAGATTTTTGAGAAAACTTTGAGTCATACTTGTTCATTGCAGGATTTTGATCAGCTTCGTTTTCTAAAAGGGTCGTTCACCAGAACAGTTCCTGATCATAAGTGTTAGATAAATATTCAAAGCAGTTTCTGTGTTAGGACTATTATTTTCAAGAATTACTGGCGGGAACCAGAAAAAAATGGTAATATTACTGCTGCCAGTTTACATAGCATCTGCGTTTTATCCCATGAAAGGATAGCCTTGTGACTGCCCCAAATGCCGGGCCACCCTAAGCAGTCATCCACGCATAAACCCGACCCTGAAGAGTTTAATCTTTAGTTAGTTAGGTTTTTAGTTTAAAAAAATCCGCTTATGCGTTCGGTTTGTCCGTCTGTCTGACTCCAAAAAGGAAAGCAGCTAGAAATTTCTTATTTTCGCCAATCGATTCAGTGTTATGTCTCGTTGTGCATTTTTTATCGCTTTGCATGTCTGTCTGCCTAATTTTTTTAATAAAATAATTTCAGTCTAATCGTACTGATATATGTAAATTTTAACATTCTGTATTAATATTAAAAAAAAAACGCAATTTACTGTCTCCTTCATCAGATCTTTCCCTACCTGTTTTTAGTTTATTGGCATATTAAAAAACATTGCCAGATCATTTGTTAAATTTAATTTAGAGACATTTCGGCTGAAAGTCAGCGATCCTCAATAATTATTTTTTAAAAAGGCGAGTGTGTGCATTGTTTCTTATATTTGTGAGGGAGCTGAGGCAATCCATGCGGGTGTATTTACGCAAAATATGAGCCAAGGCATTTTGAAGAGAGGTGTTTTAAAAGGTTTGGGTTGAGAGGTCCATTGAAGGAGAGTGGAAGTTTGAGTTATTCTTAGAAGTATATGTCATAATTGATCCATGCCTTTTGTACATACGTGGATATAGTAGAAAGTGCATCCAGACATAGAGCGCTTTTTTATTTTTGTTGTGTGTATTTTATCGGTTGCGTATGTTGATATGGCGATCCGTTTCCTGAAAGTGTTATGCCGCGACCGGTTTTTGGAATATACCGCGCTTGAAGTTGGGAAGTTTTCTTTGATGCGTGCTATTGATTGTTCATTCTTTGTCTTTCTCAAATTGTATGTATTGGATATTTTAAAGTTCTATAGGTTTTAATGTTATATTTACCATTATTCAAGATTTCAGTACTGTTGTTCCTGATGGAGCAGGTTGAAATGTTGGATTACAATCTTATCCGATCCTTTTGTAATTAATAGTCAAAAGATTAATTTTATGTATTTATTCCTCATGTAGCTTCTTTAACTATGTCGCAGTTTATTTCATGTTTACTACGCGTATGATTTTTTACCTTTATGGTATATTCTGTGGAATTTTGTCCCAGGTATTTGAGTTCTGCCTTCAAATTGCTTTGAATTAATTTCTTCCATTTACTGTATACGTTTCACAAACGCTTCAGTTTCCGTCAGTGTTTTACTATCATTATATTATGGATATTTTTATGCTCATGCCTGTTATAGCATAATGTTCTGGGGTGCCTCACCATCTTACTAAACAAAATATGAGAAACGTATTGTAAGATGCATGTTGAATTGTTCTCAGAGAACATCATGCCGACCTCTTTTTAAAAAATTAAATATGCTATCCATACTATGTTTACATTTGTCGGGTTGCTGTATTCGTGAAGCAAAATCTAAACTTGATTAACACAAAGGCCGAGGTTCATTCACAAGAGGGCATAAAACATCCAATTAGGGTCGGCACAAAATTAATTGCTCAAAGATCACCACTTTCTATGGGTTCTAAACTATATAATAAGCTTCCATCATGTATCAAAGATACTGACAACATTAATAAATTTAAGTCAGATCTTTAAAAGATGCTTATCACTAAGTGTTTTTATAGTATCAAAGAGTTTTTACACTCATCTGTATAAATCATAATCCTCAATTCATGAAACTGCGGTGTTATACATTCTATAGGAGATAAAAATATTGGGATAGTCAAAATTTTGACATATGGTATAATGTGTTTCAATGTTTATATATATAATGTGTTTCAATGTTTATATATATTCTATATTTTGCTACTGCCTATTTTATGTAGTATGTATTATATGACGAGTCCTATACCTACAAATTAATGCATGGTCCATAGATAATAAATATTATTATTGTGTTATTAATTCTGTGTAATATAGCGCGGAAAGCCGCACACTTTATTTTTTTATGATGGAACGATTTCTTGGTTATGTTGCAAAACGTAAGCGGACCTTTTCTTACCCCCGAATCTATTTGATGCCGTAACATTCTCATCAAAGTGGATTTGTTACAGGATCATCTAGATGTGAAATATTTTATCTCATTATATTTATCTCAAATATTTAATCTCATTATATCTAAACATTAATCTTTAGATAACAAAGACCCATATTTGGATAAGACTTCACCTTTACTTTCTCTTCAGTCTAATTGTAAGTCCCTAGTTTATAGAAAACGATAAATAAGGGAAGACAGTCGATGTTGGACAATTTATGTCATCGATGAAATTCCCTTAAAATGCTGCATTAATAAACTGATACTGATAATTATTTATACGCAAAGAGATGATATTTGGGTCGCGGATGTATTTCTGCGGCGAAAATACGGTGGTTACGAAGCAATTATGCAAATTCACTTGCATTAAGCGGATTCGGAGCCAAGGAGACAGTACGAAATGCGGAGGTGTACAATAGCGAGAGGTTGGCGAAGGAGAGTTTTTAGCATTTATTCAGGAAGGGAGAGGACGTGAGAGGAAATAAAGAGGTGAGTGCAGAGAGAATGCGAGTATGAGTAATAGATCGCTTTGATAAGCAGTTACGTAGAGGAGAAGGAGGAAGACGGAAAGGAGGAAAACGTATCGGTACAGCATACACTGTACAAAATTTCTCATATACTAATGCGTCGTTTAGTTTTCTTTAGAAAAATATGAACTATGGAAAACCGCTATAAACAACTTAACTATACGAAATTTGATGAAAATCGTATGAGCCGTTTTTTCGAAAATCTAGTTGTTATTAAAGTTGCCCAAGAATAAACTAGCCTTATATTCATTCTTTGAGAAAAATAAAATATGTAGTATTATTTCAGACGTAAACTCAAGTAACTGTTCGAAATTTTATCAAAACCGTTGCAGCCGTTTTTAATAAAATCACTTTGTTGTTAAAGATGCCTATATTCATCTTTTGAGATTTCAAAGAAACACACGTTTTGAGGTCCCTAGAACACGTTTTGACTATTTTCTCGATGATGCCTGTGTGTGTGTGTGCCTGTATGTATGTGATATAAATTTTGTGGGCCCTCTAACTCAAAAACTAATTATTAAATCAGCACAAAACTTTATACTTAAGACTTTTATTTGCAACTGAAGATTTAAAAAGGTTTTGGCTAAAACTGGTCCCCCGGAAGTGGATATTTATTCTATTCGTTTTTCAAATATCTCCTTTAAAACTCTATTTTCATAAATAGTTGTTATTATAAAAGATTTAGATACTGTAATTTTATAAAAATTTTGTTTGAAACGTGTTTTCATAAGGCCGTAAGAGATACTTTGATTTTTTTAAAATTTATGTTAAATACGTCGCAAAGTGTTATCACTGTTTCGACTGCTATAACAAAACGTTCTAATTGTTGATAGCGGTGCGTACGCCTCCGAGGGTGTTATTAATTGCTCATAGATATTTTGATATCCATAGAAACAGCTACAATTTTCTTTACTTATTGTTTGTTTAAATAAAGACTATTGAAATCCACATAAAATGGATTGCGCACCCAATTATTAGAATCATTCATTTCTGGAAAATATTCTTTTAATTTATCCGTGAGTTCTTCCAAATGTTCCTTTATATCTGACAAATCCAAACTGAGGAATAGAAATTTGTACGCATTTCAGATTCGACATTTTGTTTTTATATGGTTTTACTACTTAATCCGTAACACATATCTTGTCCCTTGGTCGACGGAAGCAAACAAAATACTTAAGTGTCGAAATGGGGAAGGTGTCGAGAGGCAAAGGTTTGTTTCTCTAAAGGTAAAAATACAATATGCGAACGAACGACAGCGAACGAATGAATCCATGTAGTGTGTACGGTTGAACGAAGGCGAACGAAAGTGAACGAATGCATTCGACGCGGTTCGCTGGCAGGGCGGTACATCAAAGGAAGTTCGTGCGGTGTGGACGATTAAGTAAACAACTCAGCAACTTCAGCAAGAAACTGTTCAAAGCGTCGAACATCAACAAACGCAAACATTCGCTCTAGTGCAGACTGCTGATCAAATGCACGGTCCGAATGACAAAAAACAGCCGAACATTCGTTCGCTGTCGTTCGTTCGCATAGTGTATTTGTACCTTTGTGCAGTGGTGCCCAACCTACGTCTCGAGGGCCGGATGTGGCCCGTGAAGGGTTTTCCGAAAAATTTAATACACAAATTCATATATTTTTATGAAAATTTCGCTAACAGTTCTTTTAATATCGGAATGTTCACTATAAAAACCTCATTAATACTATATTTTCACTTAAATGACACCTCAGAATATATAGATAACTTCCGATTTAAACTCTAACCCGGCTCGCGGAAGAATTGGCAACTTCCAATTTGACCCGCTGAAGGATTCGCAACCACCGATGCGGCCCGCCATGTAGAAAAGGTTGGGCACCACTGCTTTAATGCATTTGTTCCCTGCTTAAATATGTACAATGGGTACCTCACAATGCAAAGTGTAGGTCCTACACTACACTGTAGGACATTCCGATACAAATGTGGTTGCCTGTTATGACAAGAACCGACTTTCTTTTACGCGTAGAGTTTTTGGTGCTCAAATATATTAGGTGTTAATTTTGAAAACCAAATTTAAAAACCATGATATATAATTTCGCAAAAACTTTAGTACTGAAAATTCTACATATACGGACCGTAATTAATTTACGTCGAATATTTTATTATTGTTACAAATTCGTTGTTTATTGACATTAACCGAATAATAGTTTAATTTTGATATAATACATATAGTGCCAACATATATTTGACATGTAATTTTGATAAAAGTTTTATAGATTGGAATTTAACAATTTCTGCTTATAATACTGTGAGCCATGACCGTAGAGAAGAGGGGAGGGGAAATTCGCTGCCCTGGGTCCCTTTTTTACTTAACAGAGAAAAGGGGCCCAGGGCCAGCGGTAGCTTTCGACGGCCCTGTCAAGCACGGATGACGTAGGCGGCTGGCCAGCGAGGCCCGGAATTAGGAGCGGTCAAGAGCCATCCTATTTTAATGTAATATGTACAGGGTTGCAAGGTACGCCGGCTTCGGATACAGTTCCCATTCAATATTTCCTTTACTAAGTCCTCGCCTGGGGTTTTCATAACTCATTGCTTTTCCCTTCTCCTCACTGCTGTCATTTGTCTCCCCGACGGGATATTATCCAGTCATAAAATGGTCCGTAGGGGAAATTATGCTTCAACGCTGACAACAATGGGGTATGCGGAGGCAAGCAAGGTGTGGATGGAGGACGACATATGTTAAGATTCATTTGAATGGAAGCAGCACGCAAAGGACGGTGTGTCGAGGGGCAAGGCAAGGTAAGAAGAAGCATGAAATTGGTGAGTTCCGAACTACCCGAAATGATAACAAAATCAGCTGCATACAACCCCAAAGCGTGACCTGGTCCCACCAAGGCATCCTTTTGATATGATTCTCTTAATGATCCATTCTTCTCGATGGGAGCCGAAATTGTGTTGTCTTTGGTAGATCGTTAATTATGCTCTAGGACCGCAATGAGAACGGGGATGGTAAAACATTGTATTTCTACCTATTGGAAGATTCGCAATGCTCAATCTACAACTCCCTAACCTCCAATTTCGCATTTGAGATTTGGCGAAATAGAATAGAATTTTCACTACATCAATCGATCGCGTGAGTTACTTTTTTTGTGACGTTATGTAAATCTATCTTCAAATTAGCTAATGTGTAACAGATTAGTGTTTTCTTTCATAATGACTGCATAATATTGTGTGTCTCTAACGATAATATTTATTTAGATACTGATTGCTTAAGTTAAATGAGTATAATATTTAAAAAGTTGACAGATTGTTTTCAGAAATATATTAACGTTATTTTCATACCCACAAGAATCAGACTTATTTAGAAAAATTAAGATATAATTATTGATTCCTAAAAGCATATGTTGGGAGCAGAGCAAATAAACACTAAGCCAAGGGTGGCAAATAATTTTTTGTTGCATGATAAGGTAGCAATGTGAATCGCCAGAATTTTTTTCACGTTCCACTAATTGACTCCTTCTCAAAAGGGCTCCACACACGATCAGTTAAAATACACAAATTAAATGTTCTAAAATAATGTACATACTATCTGAGAATTGAGCCTCTGTTGCCCTTACACGAGATTTAAAAAATTGCGGACTCCTTAGTATTGAAAAAAGCCAGTGAGTGATCTGATTGTGAGTGCTTTGTTACCTGGTTGATCGTGTATGGGGCCCTTTAGAAACTTCATATTTTATACAGAGCATATTTTATTGATCTAAGGCCTTGCGGAAAAGGTTTTGTCAGAAGCAGAGCATATCTATCGCATTTGATCGCAGGAAAAAGAGGCTTCTCTTCTGCCTTTTCCTTTCGAAGGACCTCGGTTAGACCCTTCCTACCTCTCCCCCTTCCCCACTTTTTCTTTCCCGCAAAATACAGAGTCCATATGGGAAAAATTGCGCACCACTACTCTCATGGAAATAAGACCTTTTCTCATGTTCCGCTTTGGTTTAGCTACAAAATATTCTAGAATAAGTACCGTAACTTTCAAGGGAGAGCGGTATTGGAGTGGTTCAAGTGTTGACTTTCCACACAGAAGGCCCGGGCGGTGGCATATCAAACTCTTATGGGACCCCCATGCAAATTTCGATTTTGGGGCCCCTATCATTAATTTTATCATGTCATTTGGGGACCCCCTTTGGCTGGGAGGCCCGGTGAATTGCACCGGTTTGCTTCATGTACGCGTGTACGCTATGCCATTGGGCCCGGGATCGAACTATGGCGATGTCTGATTTTCAACCCGGGCTTGCCCCGCTCCATACATGTGTGACGTAAGGGGGACATGCAACTCAGGGCTCCTACGGGAAGGGAAGTTTAGAGGTGTGAATCATTCGTGTTTCTTGATAATGCCGTCGCTAAGTTTACCCCCATCCCTTTTGTGTTCAAATCTTCATGAAAGTATTAGTGTGTGAATTGATTGAAAATTCTGAGCGTTGAGCTATTGCAACTAACTAACGTATATCTATCATAAACTTAAAAATTTCGTGCTTCCAGTGAGCTGAGGTGAATCTTCAATGCCTCCATGCTCCGCCATGACTCTGAAAACCTTAGACATACAATCAGATTCAACTCTCAATGAATAACTATTGAGAATGGCATTCTTTTTAAGTGTACATCTGAAGATGAAGAAGATTTAAACATTGTTGAAATTTACAGAAACGTTTTTAGTATGTAATAGGATTATATGTGTAATGAAGCGTTTTCTATTATTCTGTTTCAATGAAAAGCATCTTAACTTAGTGAAACAAATCATTGTGTTATATGGAATTTAAGGAAAAAAATCATGTGGCTTGGTAATTTTTCCTCTAACTGGAAAAGATTTTAGTGGAATTTGGAATGTGGCTTTTTATGGTATGTATGGTGTAAGATTTTCTTCAAGGTTTAAATAATTGAGGCAGTTTGTGAACTTCTAGGTAAATCTCTTGATTTTGATATATCATTGGACTTGTCTCATTTTCCAAAAATAATGAAGCAGTTGCTAAATGTTTGTCAGAAAAATTTGCCTTCTGAGTACTTCAACAGTTTGATGTGGTGCATCTAGACCAGCCCTGTGCATCTTACTCTTGTGGGAAATAGGTTCAAGTTACGACTACATTTGTTCATAGATGGCACTACCGTCGCACCAAGCGCGCGCGTTTAAAATATCAGGTTATTTATTCCTAGTAAAATGCTTAATATATATGATCGCAAAATTTTAAATAGAAATGTAAAATTGAAAAAACAACAAAATTATTGTACGTTATTGATATTGCTTTATTTAAGCTTCGTTAGATGTACACATAACAAGTAAATGCCGTATTTTAAGTGAGAAACAATTCTGTAGCATTTCAGCTGAGATTGCAAAAAGGTTTTTGCAAACATCACAAATTATTTGCGATATACACTCAGAAAGATGGCACAGTTACATTACAAAGTAGTACCAGATAAAACAAACAGTTGCCAAATCTCAATTCAACAGAGATCACACATGGAAAAGTACAAAATATGTGGAAATGTATCCTCAACTCGTATTACACAAACAGAAAAAAGTGAGACTAAGTATAAGAAAATCTTAACATACACGAAGTACTATAGACAATACTGTAAACCATGAAAATATGCAATTGAACATAGACAAAAAATGTAATATGAACATAATGAACAATGAATTAACAAAAAAGATGTATGCAGGTACATACTAAATAATAAAAGGTTGCAAATTATCTGCATTGCGCTAGTTCATGCCACAAAATGCATATAAAATCATACTTTCTCTCAAAGCTAATGAAAGCATTGATATTAGATAATTTGAAATCACAGGAAGGTAAAAGTATGTACATACTGCAACATCTCAAATGTGTTAATTCATGCAAGCATATAAACAGTGACACCCTTCACATGACATATATACAAGTTCATAATATCATATCAAGGTAACCAAATAAACAGTATAAAAATGAACATATATACACTAAGCAGTGCATACAACACACAAAAACCATCCAAATATGTACTCTAACATTAAGAGGCATGATGTAATACCTGTTCCCAAACCTAATGAGGGCAATGATATTAGGCAGATAATTTTAAATCATAAGAAGTGAAAATGTGTACATACTGCAACATAAAAGGTCGCACAATATCTGAATTATGTTAATTTCCCCAACAAAAAGCATATAGAAATTAAAAGATTGAATAATGAATATGTACATATATATATATTTACAAAATTTAAAGCCTATACCCTACAATAACATATATTAACAAAGAAATGTAAAACCTATACCCTAAAATAAAACATTGACAAAGAAATGTAAAACCTATACCCTAAAATAAAACAGTGACAAAGAAATGTGAAACCTATACACTAAAATAAAATATATTTACTAAGACGTGAAAATTATACCCTAAAATAAAAAAATTACAAAATTTTAAACCATCTTGTGGACCACCGCTCGCACACCCCCACGCTCATACATGTCACGAACCTGCCAGTTTTGGCAAAATGAAAGCCATTCCAAGCACCTGCACATAAAGACATTAATCGGTATGAATAATCATAGATTACCAGAAAGATAAAAAAACCTGCAAGGTTCACAAAATTTCTTAAAGAATTGGAAAACCGTCTCATTTAAGAAGCATTGGAAATTGTACCATCGAACAAATAGTGCCATTATACCCCCACATTAAGTTAGTTATTCTTAACATAATTGCAAAGGTGCACTCGGATTTATATAAAAGGTAATCACGAACATTTTATTAATTTCTTTATAAAAGGTCAAGGAATAATAATACAAAAATATTTCACACTGGAAATTATAAATGCAAATTAATCACATTACGACAATTAGCAGGAATAAATGCATTTTAGGAATTGCTGTCATATTTGGAGTTAAATTAATGCTTTGAAACATACCACATTTGTTTGTACATGAAATTTTCAGTTTCCTTTTATCTCATATAAGAATGTTGCAAATGTCAATATACACATTACCTGCCCTTTGTATTCTATCATATGCTGTAAAAGTTTCTATAAAATTAAAGATAGTTTCTCACAGTTTGAGAGGTTAATAGTAAGTGCAAAAAGACTAGAAGAATCGACATAGTTTTTTAAAAACAAATACGGAAAGAATGATTTAATTCCTACGTCCTAAAGCATACAATAATTCACATTGAAGCTGAAATCATGTAATTTATAATTTACAAAACGTAATAATTTAGGCAGCAACTTTTCCACTAGATTTAATTGACGAAACTCATGTATATTTCAAACAAACCACCTATACATATTTAACAAATGGAGAGACCAATGACACATATATGTTCGCCTTACAAATCCCTTCATTTAGTTAAACGTACTTCCTCAAAGCGGAGTGAATAAATAAAATTCTAAATTTCGCTTATAAATGACAATCTTCGCACTGAAAACAACCGTTGTATCTATTTATAAACTACACTTATAACTTGCAGAAACACTTCAGCATTCACAAGAAAAATATTCATTAATATAAATTAACTTACACTTTTTCCGTCCTCGGGAAATTAAAAAATTTTCTTGTCCCATCGCTGCGTCCCTCACACCCACTCACGGAACACACCTTCCTTCTCACTTTAAAATCTTTTGACATTTTATCTTTGTTGCCACTCTCTGACATAATGGCCACGCTCAGACCTGCTTTGTTTTTATGATTATAACCTACAGATACAAAGTCACAAAGTTCTTTCAAGGTTTCTGTTCTGGCCGTGAATACAGAAAAACGATTATAAATTGTAACCAAATTTGATTCAATATCAATTAGCCAGGAATCCCTTGCATGCTGAACACAATTATGTAAGATATACGGGCAGGGCATTTTATTCCAAGTAATTCCCCAACTTCCGCAGACAAGAGTACATAAACATTGCTCTGTCCATTTCCATCAACATAACCAAAATTGGAGTTGCAGTTATCCCCTCCAAATGCGATACACTCTTCTGGCCAATCATATGTTTTTAAAACAAGGTGACTTATAGTCCCCTCTGATTCATTTTAAACATTTCAATTCAACTAGCTTGTGTGAGTCCTTAAACATGACGATCAAAATACTGTACGAGTATTCGAAAAATTTTTCGTGATAAATTATTGCTACCATCAGTGGAGATCCTGATGTACATATTCAAGTTTAATTTTTATTAAAGGTAGAGAATGTGGAGCTAATACCTTGTCAACTATTGCTTATGTCTTAGCTGTGGCTGGTGAAATTTTAGTAGCCATCTTTGAATCCGCAAATAATCTTATTTGTGCAAATCACTGATCGATAACTCAAAGTGATGTCAAACTGAATGAAAGCCTAAAGTTACAAGCAGAAACAATTTCAGCCTACTTTCTATTTTTAGTAATAGCATCATTTGTAATTTTTCCTCATGTAGTGCCAGAATTACTGTTTCTCATATGCTTGGCTGAATTTAAATGCTACTCCAAACCTAATTTTCCCTTTTCCACTACATATATTGATTTTACAAGTATTGCTTTTGTCACCATCTTTGTGAATCGGTGTAATGTAAGCAATTTTAAAGAGGTCAGAAAAAACGCCACTGCTAAAAGATTTTTAAATAGTATAAACAGTGGGTAAACCAGTGATTGACTGCACTTTTTAAATAAAAAAGGGAGAGAGTTCATCTGGGCCAGTACACTTTGTAACATTTGTAGACAATAATTTCCATAGTACATCCTCAGTTGAAACTGTCATTTTGCCAAAGGAAAACGTGTAATTTATGTCAAAGGCAGGCTTTGTGTCAGGTATCACAGTACTGTGGACCTTAGAAAAGTTCCTTACAAAGAGGTTTGAAATATCGTGATCATTATTTGCAACATGTTCTTCATAATAATACAGTATGCTTGGTATTCTATCCAATTTTTGATGATTTTTAACATGTCTCCAGAAATACTTTAAGTTATAGGGAATATTTGTTTCCATGTTATTTATATTGTTTTTGCAACATGAACCAGAATGTTTTTTGCATTCACCTCGGATTTTAGAAAAATTATGATAATCATCATTACTCCCAGTAATTTTGAAAATTTTATGGTAATGTTTCTTGAGTTTGATACATTCCTTTAATTCAACACTAAACCATTTAGGATAAGATGATGTTTTGATTGTTAAGGTAGGAGTACACAGTTCTATAGCTTCATAAAGAATAGAGTAGAAAATTGATAGAGCATTATTAATCTCCAAATTGCACAATATTCCTAGCCAGTTTAAAGTATCTAAGTAGTTAGTCAATGTAGTATAATGACAGTTTCTATAATCATAAATAGTAAATTGATAATTGTTATAATCTAGTTCTTTGGCCAACTTTACACTGTAATGAATATCAAGGTGATGATTAACACATTTTTAAATAGGATATGGATCCTTTTCGGAAGTTACTTGCCCTGAATTAGAAAAAGCTAGATCTAATAGTAAATTGTACAAATAGTACTCATCTGCTTAAGACCCAGTAATGTAAAACTTTCATTTATAATTCTTGCTTGAGTGGTGAAAGACATGCTATCACAGTCAGTGTTCCAACAGGGATCAAGTAAATTGTAGTCCCCAGTACAATAATATCAAAAAATTGTTATTATTCACAATATCTTCAACCACTTCACAATGAGATAAGTACTTATCAATGGCAGAGGCTGGGGGGATATACACTGCCCCAATTAAAACCTTTGCCTCTTGACTGCAAATGTTTACAAAAATGTTCTACATTAATAATTTGGCTTATAACCTTTACAGATTGTAATTTTGTTTTAATAGCAATTAAAACCCCACCACTACGAACTTTATTAGAAGTAATTACACTGCGATCATGTCTATAAATGTCTAAATGAGGTAAGTCCAATTCAGAGTTATGTCTTCACTGAGCCTAGTCTCAGTGAGTACGATAACGTCATAGTCAGCGGTAGAAATAGCTAGTTTAAGTTGCTCTAATTTTGTCCTTAATCCCCTTACGTTCTGATAATAGATTGAAAGCGTTGTTAAGGACATAAGTCTTTTGACACTTTTTGCTTTTTTACTATGTTAGGAGTGACAATACTACTTGATATGCTACTCTTTTACATTCAAAGGAGGAATAGTGGCCTTATGTTTTTATATAAATTGTTAAATAACCATATTAAAAGCCCAGAATTACTTAATTTAATAAACCTCAGAGTGCCTTTAATGTATACAAGGTTAGATATGACTTTTCATATACCATATATGGACAAATTATATGTGCATTTTACCTTTGTATACTATGATGAGAGACTACAACCTTATAAGTCATAAAGTTGATATATTCAATGAATCACTGCAATCATTTAAAACTAAGCTGCAATGCCTAACTTAAATGTGGTAGAAATTTATGCCAACTTATGTCTATTTTAATTCAGGTAAATTTTTATTAAGTACCATGAATCTGATATAATTTTACTTTATGCCTTAGAATATTTATTTATTTATCATTTTTAAAGTTTACCCAACAAAATAATTACAGGATAAACTGGTTTACATTTTAATAAATACACTTGATTCTAATTATCTTGATATCAAGATGGCAAATTATATATGTAACGAAAAAGCAATACAAAAGCATATACATTCACAAGCATAAAATATTCATTATTCAATACAATGATATATATATATTACCATACACGACCTATGAACTATTTATAAATAAGGCAAGTAACAATGTTAGTTATACAATTGTAGTTATGTATTACCAATAACAACGAATTAAATATATTTATAAAAGAAGTGAGGCAGATAACAATCATATATTCCTTCATTTTCAAGATATGTACATAATTTCAAACAATGGTGAAATTATAAATTCATACATATCTTTTATTGAGTACCCCAATAAAGCCGATAATTATGTTATATACTCAGACTTTCTGATAAAAATGTCTAGATTAGAGAAGTACTTATTATAACTAGCACATATCCTCGTTAATGTTGAGTTCATACAAAGGTTTGTACGATATTGTTATATTGTCAGATGGATTTTGAGTATAATTTTTATAGGATTTGTGATTTTTATGTGCGATAGTATAATTTTTCTTACTCTTGTGCTTTAATGGTTTATATTGTATTAGAACGCACGTTTAAATATTTTGGCTTATTTTTAATACATTTCTGATTGTATTTTTAGGAAAAGGCCTTGTCCCGTAAATAGAGTATTATTATTATCAGTGTAAAATTCATAATAGAGAGGAGTTTACCTTTATAAAATATACGATAATATTACAATAATAAAATTTTATAAATTTCTATAAATTGATGCAAAGGATGATTCGAATATACTTATGTGACAGGCATTAGCTGTAATAATGGGAGATACAAATGGAGAAAGACGGTCGGACAATTGTAAAATTAGGTAAAGGATTTGTTGGAAATTGACGCACGAATGCTTTTTTTGAAAATATATTACGTGAGTTTTTGGATTTCAAATAGGAAATGAGGTGGAAGTTTACCGTGAAGAAGGAATCACCCGAGTTTTTTATGGTTCTTAAGTTCTTATGAAGGCTAATTCACTTACTAAATAGAGTATCTTAGTTAGGACAATTACAAGTGTATTTTTCTACCTGTTCCGGACATCTGTGTTTGTAAATCAGTAGGTTCCTACGGTAGGTACCTACATTTCAAATTTATACGAATATTTTATCGGTATCAATTGAATATACCACAGGTTTCCAAAGTACATGGATAAGATAAAAACCTGAAAGTATTTTCCGGAGTATAATTGCTATTCTTATAATTACACTCGTGAATAGTTTTTAATAACTAATAATTGTTTCCGCATAATTTGTAAATGCCGCCGAAACTACCCATGTAATTGTTTATGAAGACGTCCTACAGAAAAATAAATGTTACAAAAAAACGCATACGTATTTGGACCAAAAATTCGTTATTAATTAATTAATTACATTGTCGGTTATTAAGCAATCTGAAAATATATTTTAATTCCTTATTTTTACCCCTCTCCATGACGAATCCAAATTTAGGTTTGCAAAGCAAAAGTTTAATGCCAATAAATTTGATTTACTGCAAGTAATTTATAACATTTAAGCAAATTTTATCGATGCTACAATAAGTTATAATTGTGTTCCTACTAAAATGAGAAATCAAGATATAAAAAGGAATTGTTTATTTTTTGTGGTTTTTTTGTCGAAATTGTAAATATCCAGGTTTATAAGGGGAAATGTTGGTTAGCCTGCGCGCCTGCGCGTTACTTCTGGTTACTTCGTAGAAATCTTAAAATGGCTGACGGGGTTGTCTGTTATGTGCGTAATACAGTTCGAAATTTATTTTGTTTCCATCAGACCTTTTTAGAAGGAAAAAACTAGACCTTTTTATTGTATTCGAAATTTAATGTTGATAGTTATGATCGTGATATATGTTTGGCCGTGTGTTCTTCGAAAACTGGTCCACGTGATAATCATTTTGACAGTTTTTTAATACTTTTGGTTATTTTATGTGTTTACACCAGAACGTTTTACAAGTAAAAAACTAATCCTTTTTATTGTATTCGAAATTTAATGTCGATAGTTTTGATCTTGACAAAATTTTGGCCGTTTATTCTTCGAAAACAGTGGTGCATGTGACGCATTTTGACATCAGTTTTTAATTATGTACTTTTAGTTTGATTTGTGTACGTTTTAAGACACTTTAAGCGAAGTGAAGTATTATCTAAAGTTTTTTATAGTTTCAATGTGTGTAATCTTCACATTGCTTACTGGACATTAATTAACTTCTTATTTTATAATACAATGATATGTGAATTTGTATATGTAATTATTCAGTATGCCCTGCTTTGCCACTTAATTGTAATTTATGGTGATGTTTTGATGTATTATTGTTTTTCGTTAGTCCACTCGTGCTGTTATATTGTTTTACTTTGTATTTTCTTTTGTGATTGAGTTTGTCTTATTGATTTGCCATGTAACTTTGATCTTCTGGAAAATAAATGTACTGTTATTATTGTGTGATACAGCTGTCCTGGTCAATCTCCTCGAGGATTTATATCTACAAAGGTAAGGAAATCTTAAATAACTTCTCTGTTCATCTTTGATTTATAGTTGAAATATCTTTACCGTATATATATATGTATATAGGAAATGTTATATTTATCATATTTATGTATAATGGAGTAATTATTTTTATAAATTAGTCCTTATGTATAACATTTTGTTACTGCATAACATGTTTAATGAGTGATTTTATCGTTGTAAAGTATCATTTTCTGTGAAGAGTTGGTAAAAATTTTTGCAAGGACGGATTTGTTTATGGGCAAATATAGCCAAATATGGCGTTACACTCTTAACGTAGGATTAATTAAGGGTTTGTTATCAATATATATTGTGTTTTGAACGTAAAAATTATAGTTTACCTCATAAAATGAGAATCTGTGTTTTTAAAAACGTATGAATAATGCATTATTAGCCGGTTTCCATTACTTTATAAACTTCAAATCAAAAGTTATTGTTAAGGTTTTGTAGAATTTTTATCCTTTGGGTGCGAGATTTCTGAGTTGGTTCTGTCGTTGTTTCAGATGCGAGCCTCCGAAGAATGAAGTCTGAAAACGCAGCCAGCATGGTAGATCTTCCACAGGCCAGCTCTGCTTCGCGATGTCAAGAAAGAAGATGGGTGAGTGTGATTGATTTTGCATTTCAAATTAGAACTAATGAGCTTCCCGCTTTAAATATATATTTCATGTCCTGGCATGTGCAGAAACTACATTACTCTTACGTATTTTTACACATAGGGGTATTTTCTCTCTACGGCAGTTTTAATATATCTGGAAGCTGCGGAAGTGCTCTTCTCGTACCAGCATCTGTTATGCTTTTCTCAGTTATTAAAAAACAAAGCTCTACGATATTGACATTCTTTATTAATTTTTCCTAAATGTGAATCATCTCGTCGAGTAGCTAATCCGTTTCCTATTGCTGAGTTTAAATTTGTGTCGTTTCTTCGTCTTCCGCCGTTGGCTGCATCGATTCTGTTTTGGCTTCTTCTTATATTACTCCCTTCTTCAGTTTGTTCGTTTCTTCTTTGTTACCTGATTTCGTTTATGGTCTCTCTCGCTGTTTGCCTTTGCTCATCTGTCCGTATTTTATCTTCTCACTCTTTCTCTTCTACGTCGTTCTTCTTTATCTTCTGTCTCTATAATATTTATTTATTTATTCATTTAGTCACATGGTGGCTGGATGTGCCAGGTGGCGACAAGTAACATAAAATGACACAATAAAGTACGTTTGAATCAGATTTACATTAAAATTTTCGAAAGAATCAATTTAGATTCACGTCATTGGTACATAAGTAAAAATTACACAGATTCAAAGGCCTCGTTATCTTCTTCTTTCTTCCATTTGATGAATTAATGGGCTATTATTGCCTTAAACTTTAATTAAAAGTTATATTTGTAGTAATTAAAATGCTGATAGTAACAACAACCTGGGAAATTGCAATTGATAGTGCTTTACCGTCAGAGGTAATAATGAGTAAAAGCGTTGTTATGTAAACTAAACAAACAAAATTATAAGTTCTATTTGATGAATTAACGGAGTACTAGCTGTACCCACACAGTGTTTTCACTGTTTTTTCAATTAATTTATAAAAAATTAAGAATTGTGTAGAATAAGTTGATCTCAATATTTCACGTTTAACTCAATAATTCGCATTTAACTCTGATAATGCATTTCCCCAGTATAGGTAAGGTTAGCGGGTAGAAATCTCGCTGAGGGCGAGGCTGTGTGTGCATATTGACAATTAATTATGCAAAGTCAGTAAGAAATCTGTATTTTAAAAGTCAAATTAGAGAGGAAATTAATGCTACACAGTAATTGATTGCAAACTTTTATGTTTTTAATTTTCTTTGTTTCTTTTTATTGAAGTATACGTCCTTTTTTTCATATATCAATCAATGCAACCGTTTATTTAGATTAACAATGAAGAGAAGATAAGTTTCGGCGAGTTCTAGGTTATCAATCTAAAAGAAATGTTTTCATGCTGCTCCTGAATAAACGTAGCCCGTCGCCTAACATTCTTTGTCATTTAGATTATCTACGAAGGTGACATAACCATATAACTTTCAATTTGTTAAAAAATAATGTACGTCCCTATTCTCATCTGATTTTAAATTTACGCATGAGACAATTTGCCTTAATAAGCATTATAGATGTTTAATAGTTTTACTTACTGAAAAAGTAAGATTCCAGCATCCGAATGATTTTAAATAAGATCAATTGCTTTGATTAAATTGCTAGAAATGCTTCCCATACACAGTTATTAACTGGATAATTATCCGTAAATATTTGTGTTGCTATCTATAAAGTTTGACATTGCTACAGCATTAATTTCGATGCTTAAAGTGTGAAGCGAATAACACTATTCTTTCACTTATTTGAAGGTTTAATTGGCACTAATTGAATTGGAGGCAATGCCAGGAATCTTTCTCTCTCGGTCATAGTGCAATCATCATTCATTTGTCTGCTTCATTCAAAACTGGCATCGGAACTTTTTAATTTTTTTGTACCATTTGGCGACAAATGAGGGTTGATCAAAACAACGATTATCAATGGTGATGTTTATAGAGGTCCAACTGTATTTCAAATGTTTATATAAACTCAGATAGCGCTTGCAATTGGGAGCTTTTAGAATAACAAAAGATTGTTTCATTTTTAACTCTTTTTAAGTACTAAGTTAAGATTCCATTATAAGCACCTGTTGGCATAGGTTTGTATAAGTTTGAAAGGATTGAAAATATACGTTGGATTCGTTATAACTATTTTAATTTTTATTATTCCAGAGCTTGCGATTATATACTTGATACGTTTTCGTGTATGGTATATTCCAAAACGTGGTATTGTACACAGTCCGACATCGCATTCTTTACATACGTACAGTGAAGCCTCGATATATTGGACTAAAAGGAGGGGAAGGCCTGTCTGTTATATCCGAAACATCCGAAGGAAACGTATGTGTTGCCTTAAATTGTTAAAATGCGCATGTTATGAAAGACAGTGTTTTACTCTGCTATATATTTATACAAATTGTTAAGAGCGCATGAAATAATAGCACAGAGTTTGCTAATTAATTTAGGAAAATAGGAATCGTATTAATTTTTATATTTTACTAGTAAAAGGTGCTTGCAGTGTGCTAGCAGGAGCATACTTTTATAAGAACATAATTAAGAATGAAATAAATTATAGTGACCATAAGAAAAATTGATTTTCCCTTGCGTTCTTATTTGAAACGGAATTATTCTTAGGAATGGAACTTGGGATACTTTTTCGAGATTTTAGATTTTTCCGGACCCTGGTGGAAATTGGCAGAAAGTAACAATGAATACAAAGAATGTTTTAAGACAAACAAACCCCACAAGTAATGCAAGTCAGTCAATTTCAACCAGTCACAAAGGTCAAACGGAGGAACAATTAATTTTTGCGGATTTGCTACACCAATAAATTATACATTGTATCTACCATATATACTCGTGTATAACGCGCTGTTTGAAGACCAAATTTTCAGGTCATAAAGTAGGGTGCACGTTATACACAGGTAACACTTCTCTGCACTTAAAATGGGAACCTACCTCGCACCAGATTCACGCTTTTTGGGTTAATTAATGGGAAAAGCACAATAATTATTGATACTCCAGGTTATACATACATAATTATATGTATAGAACACCTAATTACTTCTATACATTTATAATTCCATCCTCTCTAATTATTCCGCATTTCACTAGCTCATCAGCTGATTGCTGTAATTTTTGCAAAATCACAAGATAGTCTTCCCGCAAAACACACATCAAAAACAAAAAAAACATAGAATAAGCAAATTGAAATAATTTTATTTAGTAAATGATTCTAGTGTCTACGATTGACAACGTAAGTAATTTAAAACCCATAGAATCTCGTGTGTGAACTTAATCATACCTGTCGCGTTTCCTGTTTCCAGATTTGTTTGTTAAATTTTTACGTTATTCCTTCTCTTAAACAGTTTTAGAATGAGATAGGAAAGAGAGAACCAACGTCCACTTTAAATCAAAACTAATTTATAGATCCCTTTTTGTCTGATTTAAAAGGATTGGCAACAGTGGCGCTGCAGTTTTCTACACGGCATCACTTTGCCCAACTTACCATGTGAGGTTGCTGCCATCTCAACTCAGTCGCTTTAATTATTGATGATGTCTCTCTTAGACATAATATGGAGCTTATTGAACGTAATACACTTATGGACAAGTCCAAACGTTTTAAAATTCATATACCTCCCAAAAATCAAGGATGTGTGTCATACACGTGGTATCAGAAAAAGTCGGGATTTTTTGGAATAAAGTACGAGTACACGGCAGTTATACACTGGGACGCATCATACACGAGTATATACAGTAATTATATACATTATAATATGTATATATATATCCATATATTGCGATGTATAAGTCGACCTTGAATTTTCAACTTGAAAATACTAGATTAGGTATATGTTCGCAGTATAAGTCGACCCCCTTTGTTTCACTTAAAAATACTTCTCATGAAATCGTTGCCAGGCAAAATCAAGGTCATGTACAATCCAAGTTTTAACAAGATACAGAAATAAACATAGTAATAAAAAAATATAGGAATATTTTTTCGAGTCCGTGCTATTCTTCTTGAGCCTTCCATTTGACAGGTGTTTTAATTTCAACCAATAAGAAACTGCTATTCTCAGAGAGCTTGACCAACTAAATAATGGTTCCTATGATTTGATTGATGTCGGCTGTTAATGATGCTATCAAAATTAACTGCACCTAGTTATCGCAATCAATATCTACGGTGGTGAAATTCAATAAAGTATCGCATGTTGGCAGGCGTGAGGATGGTTCTGATAATTACATTATTCCCCTTTTCAAAAAAGGAAATGTTTTTTCCGCATATTTTTTGATTATTTTTTTTTGTCTTCTTTCATGTACTTTTTTGTACTTGATTTATTTGCATATTCCACATATAATTATAACTTGCAATTAGTATGGTTAATTCCGATCGAAGTGTACCTCTTCTATCTCACTTACTTCTACAGCATTACAATACTTTGGATGATACAATTAAAAAAACAAGGTAATTGTCCGTAATAAACATTTCATAAATGTCGTATTAAAGAATTGATATTTTAATAAACAATCAAGTAATGATTATAACATTCTAAATTTTATTATTTATTTATAATTATAATATCATAATTATATGTGGAAGGTGCAAATAAATTAAGTACAAAAAGGTACGTGAAAAAGACAAAAAAAATAATCACAAAAAATTGAGGAAAAAAACAAAAATACAAAAAAGACATAATAATAATACAATTTTACTAGTTAAAATATATGTACAGACCACTTCTGAAAGAAAAAAATGCTGGCTGCTGGGAGCGAACCCCAGCCCATCCGATACTAGACATTCATTCTACCCATTCAGCTATCGCTGCTTCTGTTTGTAACCTTAAGGTTAATGGTATATGTTGCATCCGTGCTTACACCTGAATTTAAATTGTTAAGATCTTTTAAACAAGGGCCCATTGGCAAAAACGCAGAGAGATATAGGTGATGTTTTAGTTCTAGTTTCACCTCCTAAAAGGGTATTACGAATTTCAATATTAATGTTATGGCCTCCCCTTGTTGGTAAATATCGATGTTATTCATCTGTAATTTAAGGTTCACAATTTTATATTTGTCGTATAAGTCGACTTTAAGTTTTAGGAAAATTTTTTTAAGCTTCAAAGGTCGACTTATACGCCGTGATATACGTTAGTTATAATGTTGCGATGTATTCATTAGGCCTTCCAAATAACGCACATGTGATAGGTCCGCATGAGACACAATGTAGTAGTGGCGTCATTTAACTGTTTTGCATCGCCGGACATTCTGTCCATTATATCCTAAGTACGTTCCATCAAGGTCCAGTATGCAGAGGGTTCAATGTACTGTGGATTTCTTCCTTTTCATTGGCTTCGTGGTACTTTTGTTTCGGATGATACACTTCCTCATGGCTAATCTCATCACAATTTACCGAAAGAAGTGAATAATATCAGTCAGTCTCTCTTTTACAGTAAGCACCGCCTCGAAATATTCCAATTCATTTGCATCGGAATCAAACCATTATCAGTTTTGTCTTTTCATTGGGAATCAGTGGTCTAATGAAGTTTATTCTAATGAGTACTTGAAGTTGTTTTATTTATTTAACTAGTTTATAATTTTTACTTTGCAAAAGCCATAAATAATGACTTGAAACGCTTACAGAATGCAAGTACCTTCTACTTGTATATTGAACAAATAAGTAACATATCATTCTTGTCATTAAAGACAATTTTTAGTAATGTATGTGTATCTGTAAATGTAATTACATGCAAGGTTATTTGTCAGGTGCGTTTCGCTTCCAGCATAAGCGCCTATTAGTATTAGTCTCCATCTGGTCTGTCCGCATGTTCGTTATCTGCTTCTACCAAGCAGATTTTCATGAAATTTGATATTAAGGACTTACGGTCAAAGATAATAAGAAAATCACATAAATGAGTCACGTAAGCCAATCAGGGGTACCACTTTACTGGTGATAAAATATGAACTTTCCCTCATATCTCGTAAAGTATCGGTCATATCAAAATATTTATCAAGTAAAACTTGTGCAACTAATAAAGCAGGGTATTTCTTTTCCGCTACATTTTTATCGTAGGAGTCGCCGTTTGCGAGAAAATCGAACAAGAGTCGTAATTTGAGTTGAACTTTGAAATTTTCTAGCATGGTTACTTCTTCATTGTTGCTAACGTAAACAATCTCACGGAAATATGTTTAATTTCCTTACATATGCATGTAATATTTTTAAATGGGAAGAAAATGGATTATTTATGATGAAGAAAAGAACTTTATAATGCTATTTCCCTTCCAAACACGTAAATAATTTCTTTCAAATACTCCAATGCACAAAACGCACCCATTTGTGTTACGTTGTACACTTTCCTAACTTGTTTATATCTTAAAATCTCATTATAAATATTAGTGTTATTTTAAACTCTTGTACTAATTTTTAAACGAAGTAATCAACTGATATTTTATAATTATACAGTTTGCGTAAGCACAACATTAAATTACCATAACTTTAATGTATGTTAACAACAAATTGTTGACAGCATATTTGTAGTGATTCTGAGATAAATACAGAGTTCATAAAATTATTTCTAACGAAGAATGTAAATTAAACTACAAAATATCCTTCTAAGATTTAGTCACATTAAACGTTTATTAGGAAAATTACACTGTAATCGTTTTTGTGCATCAAATCTTGGAGTAATTATTGGAATTTATTTTACAATGCTACACAAACATCTTTATATAGTTCTCTGGTGAATAAATTAAATTAAAATGGTATTGCAAAGTTCTTTGCTTATAAATAACTAGCAAATTTACCCAGCGTTGCTCAGGTTATGTTTTAAATCATCGTGACTTCAAATTATGGCAATAATTATGAACAAAAAATTATATCTATGCTTGAATTAAGTTTTATTTGGGAAATTTTTTCATATTTTAATTGATATAAATGAAAGAGTTGGAAAATATTTTGAGGATTCGTAATTAAAATTGACAATCAACGCAGTCGATTCATTTTGTGAGGTGATGCTTTTTGCCAGGTGGAGTTCGTTCTCTAAGCTTCCAGTAGAGAACGTGCATGTAGAGTACAGGTAGTTCCGCCTAATGTAGCAATTGAAAATTACTAGAAGTTACCTTACACCTCAGTGATCGGAGGTAATATGTAGAGTGGAGGGGAACGAATTCCATTAGAATAGAGGGGCATTGAAGGTGAGCGCGCTTCCTAGAAGGGAAATCCCCTTGCACGCAGAGTAGAGAGGTGACTTCTTAAGTCAGTTACCATACGGTAGCTTTGCTTTACGCATGGACAGTTATATGCGGGATGCTCAGGAGTTCAAAATAAACATTCTTTAAAAATTCAGATAATACCAGGTTCCTAGAAAGGAGCGTCTGTCTCACACAACATTGTACGAGGGTTTCCCAGAAAGTAATGCACCACATGTTTTGAAATTACTCACATTTAACGAATATGTGACAGATTTTGACTTTTATCGATAAGTTTCCTGGACAACGAATGTCATTGTTGAGACTCGAGATTCATATTATTGCCTAGCGAGGGATAAGGGGGGGAACAGCAGAGGGAGGGAGGGGGATAAGGCATTGTCGAGTACAATTTGTAACGTGTTAACAAAGGTATTGCCCACTTATTGTAACAAAGTATTATTCACTTGACATAAATTTATTTTAACAAAACTCTTTGCTTAGAGAATCGTTCTAAGAGTCAGAGCATTGAATTCCTGTGTGATTTTAATTCTCTTTTCTACTGTTTTTGTTTTTCGTTGCATTAATTCTTTTTGTTTGTTCATCTGTTGTTTGTCGTGTTGTATTAACCAAACCACATCCAACACAGTGTAATGTGAGCAAATAAAGTAAGTGGTAAATGTTTTCACTTGTATAAATTGTGTAGTATTGAAAGTAAGATTGCGTAACCCGGCCGCTGTATGGGTTTGTTGTCTAACTAAGTAGGCTGTTATGAAGGTTGGCGTTGTAATAGTGTCTCATCGCACCGTCAAATGTCATGGATGTCTGTGTTGACCAGCATCATAGCTAATCCTAATATACAATAAACTTTGAAGCTTCTTTGTTTATTGTAAAAAATTCTGTCAACATTTCAAATTTGAAATGCAGGCATCTCTAGTGGAATTGTAAAATGTTATATTCCCCTATATTATTATTATTATAGCACTGACTATAATTAACCAATTGACCAAACCTTTTATACATTCATCAAGTTAAGATGTTAATAATAATTGTACCAAATTTTAGTTATTCGTGTCTTATAGTTTATGGCATGCATAATGAGACACGCAAACAAACTTTTGCAAATATATATAGATTGTGGGAAGCTCATTCAGTTCTATTTGGTATAATAATTATAGGATATTTATTTTGTTTCTCAATTTTGTAGTTATTCTTTTGATTCTCAGGTTGGTCTCTATGTAAATATTAACGTTGTCTCTTGTTGGTTGAGTTATATTTTAGATTACTTAACAATTTCATGGCTGTTGTTTAAAATATCTTCATTAAGTTATCGTAACGATAATTTTGGTAAACTCCATATGAGATTTTGACTTATTCTAACATAAGCGTTACTGAAAAGGAATTCTTTAAATTTATTAACATAAATAACTCAATTGTATACAAATATTTAATGAAATACTTTAGTTTTTCGTGCACTCAATACTTTCATAAATTACAATCTGAAAATTCTTCAAATATAAGTTTTTAAATAAATGTTTTGTAATGATAATGTATTGCTACTTACAATTTGCACATTTATAATGTTAAAAAATATAATTATTGATAAATTTTTAATGATTTGATTTGCTGATTTTCCTTTTAAATTTGACAAATTGGCCATGAAAGTGTTAAGCTATCGATAAGGAGCACTGTGATTTGTTAACGATAGTGAGTTGAGTCACGCAATGCAATTACTACTTAAATTTAAAGTAAATTAACCTCAAGTCGTTAAATTTTATGCACTTACTGTACATTACCTGGAAATATAAGACAAACTTTGAGAATATGCTATATTTTTTCATAAATAGGGTGTTTGCTTTGATTAAATCAGTTATATTTTGCATAATAGCTTTGAATCTGAACTTTACATTAGAACAAATATGTTTTTGATGTTGTAAATATAATCTCACCTTGATTAATCAGTTATATTTTTAAATGCAAGATAATTTTTAAAGACAAAATGTATTTAGTTCAATCTTTGCTGTTATAAAAATTAAATTGCTATCAGAAGTAAATCTTTGTTTATATTATGCTATTAATCTTTTTCAAAAAACAGTAATACGTCTAATTGAGGTAATATAATTTGTGCATTTATACAATAATTAATTTGGCAAATATAAAGGTTTAATTTTATTAACATTTGAAATAGGTATGACATGAAATTTTAATATTGCATTTTTGAAGTTTATTTCTGACTTGGAATAGTTTATAAAAATGTTATCCTGGCATTTAAGTAATTCCAATTAAGCATTGCTTTGCGAGATTCATTATTTTTTCGTCATTTATGCAAACATTGCTCCCATTTGGAATCAGTTGCGTGCATTCAATTTTACGTATTTCTTGACCAATAAGAGACATTGTTAATTGTAATTAAGGTCATTGATAATGTGAAATGTTTCTTTTTTAAGTGTTTCCAGAACAAGTACTTTGAAAGATTGCTTGCCTCAGATAAAAATAGCTGCGACAGAGTAGTGAAAAAATTAATACATGCATTTCGACTTCAGAGCAGTTGTCGTCAGTGGCATTTTGCCACTGATGACGGCTGTTCTGTAGTCTAAATGCTTGTATTAATTTTCCACAGCTCAGTCGCAGTTATTTTTATCAGAGGCAAGTAACTTCTTCAAGTGCTTGTTCAATAATTTATTTCAGCTGCAAAATGTGTTTGATGGTTTATTTTTTCATGTTATATATGTATTTATGTCAGCTGTTGAACAACAGTTGAAAATATTGTGTTATATGTAATATGTCAGTTGTTGAATAGTTGAAATGCAGATAAATTGTCATAATGTTGAATAATTTGTTCAATAATCAGCAAAATTTGGCTGAATTGGTGGTCAAAAATGTCATTTTTAAGTTAAAAATGTGCTAAATTTAGCAAAAATATACCTAAAAAAACCCCTTAAGTCCAACGATACCTAAAAGAGGCTCCGAGAAAAAGAAATTATTCCTATCTAAAAGGAGTCAACAGGTTTTGATCATAATAAAATGTCTTTATTGCAATTAAAATGTACAGTGTATACATACAAGTTCAATAAAAATTTTACAATCTGAAATAATACATTTTGTCTACTTATTTTATCCTGCACCTGAAAATAAAAATTATACTGGACTTAAAAGAATTTTTGACTTGAGAAAAAAAATTGATTTGTTTACAATTTGTACTTAGAAAAACTTTTGAAAAAGTCCCAATTCCAGAAATCTTTCAAGTCTTAAGAGTTAAAAACTATTGTCCAATTTGTAAAGTAATTTGTTTACGATCTGGACAATAATTTTTAACGCTAGACTTGAAAGATTTCTGAAATTAGAACTTGAAAAAAATTAATTTGTTTACATTTTGGACTTAGAATAATATCTGACTTAAAAAATTTCTGGACTTAAAAAGATCTGAATATTAGCACAAATCAAAATTGCCATTTAAAAATATTCATGAACTGCAGAAATTTTTTTAAATATAACAAGCACTAGAATAAAAGTTGGACATTTTTACAAAGTACTTTGGCAAGGATAATATTTCTTTAATCATTTCTATTGGTGAGAAAGTAGAGAGGAAAAATAGCATGGCTTAGAAAAAAATATGAAATGAGAGACGATAAATATATACCCAAAAGCGCTGCTAATTCTGGTTTGTTCAGATTTAAAAAAATGGCAATTACACAGAATGGAAAAGCAATAGCTTATATACATGTAGACAAAAGAATTTGCAATTGTTCTGAATAATATATAAGTAACACAACACTTTGGAAACGTATTTACAAATAAATAACATCTAGCAAATTGGATATTGATGGAATTATTAAAAGAACTTTTTTCTGGACATTGACTTTAATTAAGAATAAAATAACCTGCACAATTTTTCTTAATTAAGAAATTTAACTCTCCACAAAGTTAAATCTTTTTCTAAATATCGTCTAGAATCAAGAACAATGAAAATACTTTACATAGTCTGGATTTTCAATCAAAACTCTCAAAACTAACTGAAATTTCATTTGCATTTTATCTCTTTATCTGATTTTGATAACTTGAATAATGAACTGAATTTGTATTGCCTCAGAATTTTTTCTGCCTTGAATTAACAACAATAAAAACCCCAAAGAATATTTTCTGAATTAATTCAAGCAGATCCTACATCTCCAAATTTTAAATTATTAAATTAAATCTGGAATTATTTAACCACGACAAACCCTCTTGGTAAAATATTAAATGTAGAACACCAAAAATCCCGATACAAATAATCTTTTTTAATGGCTGCTCCTATTTTAAGATTAAATTTAATTAATTACTTTCCAACATCCAATTTGCGGAACGATATTCACATGACAAGTCTGCAAACATGAGCAAATACAGTGCTGTCTCAGAAGTCAATACGAAAACGCATTTTATAAGTTTTCTAAAGTTTTTAAATTCAACATCTTCGGAAATTCGTAAATAACTTGTTACTACATTTGATTCTTATTAACGGAAGTGAATTTAACAAAAATTTAAAATTTATAGAAGTACGCTAATAAACCTTTACAAACAAAATGGAATATTCTTTATAAAATCAAATTAAAGAAAGTTTTCAGAGTTCAAACTGAAAACCAACACCTTATATTCTTGTAAATTTATAATAAAAAATTAAATGCATTTTATAAAAAAGTTGAGTTATCAGAAAGTTTTTAAGTTCAAACAGAAAATTGATGCCCTACATTCTCAGAAATAAAATACTCTTACGGACGATATCAGATAAAACTTTTTTTTCAGACGTAGCACTATATTTTCCATTTACTTACTTTTAGTGTAAGTTGATTAAACAATATTTTTAAAAGAAATCAAATTCTTGGGGAATCGTTTAATCCTATCGTAAATTTCTGCTCATTCTGAATGACAGGAGAAAAACCTCCTAAAAATTGGAATTCTTATTGTATTGTATTTATTTTCATTGGTTGTGAGCATAAAGCTATAATAATGCCAAATTTGAAGCGTTTAGCTCATCTGAAAGGGACTTATAATTTACAATCTCTCCTACATCCTCCGTAAGATGCAGCTACATATTATACAAGATATTTATCGCCTGACATATTGAACAAACCATAATATAGCAACATATAGGTATAAAAACCTTCTCTCATCCCATATGTATAGCCTCCAGCTCAGATTCCTCTATACTCTCACACCCAGGTGTATCAATTGTCGTCTCAGCAAAGCAGTACTCTTCGATTCATGGTTCCTCGACGCCTCAAACCATCGCATTTTCACTCAGCATCAACTGTGAATGCCTACAATGAAGAGGAAAAATGGTTGTGGTGAATTCAATAAAGAAATATTAACTAAAAAATCTAAATATAAAAGATTAATTTGCTTAAACAACATGAAAGAGCACATTCACTTATCAAGGTCTATTTAGAATCTTAAAATTTTAAATTCTTTACGAGTTTATTCAAATTATTATGTGAAAAATTCGTTTGACAATTAGTTTTAAAATTTTAACCTTCCATAAGGTGTAGTGCTTAGCGTGTCAGCTTCCCATTACAAAGCTGCAGGGTGCGATCCCCGCAAATGGAGGTTTTTTTCACAAAAAAATTAATTACTTAATTAATAATAAAAAACTATCATTGGTGTCTGGCAGTAGGCAGCAGTACTGTCGGTACGGTATAGAGATGAAAACAAATGATGTTGGTTGGGTATATATTCAATAGAACAGTAGGCATGATTTGATCGGCTACAGTACTGCGATGTGGAAAGCAAGAGGGAAACTACCACATTACATTTCCCTAATAATGATTATATTATATAATATTCCGGAGGTAAAATAGTCCCCCAATCAGATCTCCGGGCATGGACTGCCTTGAGGAAAGCAACTGTCGAAGGTAACTTATGCAAAGATACTTGGAATTTAAAAACCACGAGGAAGGCAGAAAAGCTAGAGAACCTGAAAAATGAAATAGGATTGACGTCATAGGGCTGAGCGAAGTCAGATGGGAAGGAGAAGGGCAGATCCGCTCGGAAGAATTCACGGTAGTTTACACCGGAGGAAATAGTGAGGCAAGGGGAGTAGCTCTGGTACTTAAAAGATATGATGAATAGCGTGACAAAAATAACAGCAACGAACGATAGGTTGATGGCAATAAAGCTAAAAGTTGTCCCAGTTAACATGTTGATAATCCAGGTATATATGCCAACAACCGCTATTGAAGAAGAATAAATCAGGGAGATGTATGAGCAAAAGAATGACATTTATGAAGTAGAACTGCACAATAATGGGAGACTGGAACAACACAGTTGGAAAAGCCCAGGAGATAAAATGAGATGCCAAATAGATTACATCCTAGTAAAACAAAGATTCAGGAACAGCATAAAAAATACTAAGACATTACCAGGAGCAAACATTGATTCAGATCACATCCTTCTAATACTCGATGTAACCACAAAGCTGAAACAAATAAGGAAAACGAGAAGAGAAAGACAGACTTGGGACCTAAAAAAACTGAAAGAAAGGCAGAATGCTTTCAGCATGAAGTCGGAAGGTCGCCTTAGAAATTTGGAAAACAAACCAGAGACCGTGAATACAGAATGGGAAGAAATTAAAGCCAGCATCAAAGACACCTTGAATAAAGAGATTGGGAAACAAGAGAAGAAAATCAGAAACCCATGGATCACTAAGGAAATGCTGGAGATAATGGATGAGAGAAAAAAATGTTAACAGTGAAGAAGGTAAAGCCAACTATAGATGCACAAACAATGAGTCGAGAAGGGTAACAGATAAAGCTAGGGAAATTTGAATAAAAGGAAAATGTGAGGAAATACAACTGAGAAGTTAGGACGGTATGATATGATGTATGCTAGGGCACTGGAGTTAGAAGATTAGAAGTCTAATGGGATTTGTGGTAAAGCAATTATGAACGCAGATGGAAAAATAGTCGCAGAACCAAAGGATGTAGCACAGGTATGAGAAGTATACATTAAGGAACTATACAGCAAGCAGGCAGGATCAGCACAAATAGAACGGAAGAAGAGGATAACATTGAAGAAGACAAACTTGGGAACAAGTAATATGGAAAGCGAAGTACAAAAGGCAATTCTGGAACTGGATAAAGGGAAAGCTACAGGCAGCGATGGAATACAGGCAGAGGTACTTAAAGTCATGGGATCGGAAGGACTAAAAGTGATTACGAAACTAATTAACAAGCTTTACAACTCGGGAAAGAGGCCTCAGGATTTCTTAGATGTGACAATGATCCCTCTAAAGAAGAAGCCAAAGGCAATGCAGTGTAAGGACTACAGAACGATATCCCTACTGTCACACACTTCGAAGATCATCACGAGGATTCTTAATAAAAGACTAGAGAAAAATGCCGAAGAAATGCTAGGGAAAGATCAATTCGGCTTCAGAAAAGGACGAGGAACCAGAGATGCTATCGGTGTAGTGAGAATCATATCAGAAAGGGCAATAGAATACAGTCAAGATTGCTGTGTATGTTTCCTCGACTGGCAGAAGGCCTTTGATAAGAGTAAATTGGGTACTGCTGATAAGGATATTAAAGGATATAGGTGTAGACTGGAAAGACAGGAGACTGATCGGGAATCTATACGTAAATCAACTGGTAAAAGTCAGGTTGGAGAATGC
Source organism: Uropetala carovei (assembly GCA_036926305.1). Lineage (NCBI taxonomy): Eukaryota > Metazoa > Arthropoda > Insecta > Odonata > Petaluridae > Uropetala > Uropetala carovei. The sequence goes on along the minus strand of JAXCHB010000152.1, from coordinate 2,125,946 downwards.
GGATACCAGCGGAGTACATATCGGTAGAGAAGTAAGACAGGGCTGCTGTCTATCGCCGATTCTATTCAATATATATGGAGAGAGGCTAATGCAGGAACCGTTAGAAGGCATGGAAGATTTCTAAATCAGAGGAAGGATTATAAGAACAGTGAAATACGAGGACGATCAAGTACTCCAGAAAATGATAAATAGACTAGTGATAACAGGTAGGAAATATGGAAATTAATACAGAGGTTTAACTACTGACAAGTATTAAATATTATCTGTTAATAATTTCAAGTAGTAACAGCAATATTCATTTTAATTTATGCTATAAAATCAACTAAATTGATCAATTAACTTTATAAAAATCATTCCATGTACTCTTAATTGGAAATTATCGACAAATCACAGCATTTATTATAATGTCCATATCTATAACACAACCTAAAACCATTGTCATATTGGATAAAATTACAGTTTGTTTTTACCTTTAAAAACGATCAAAGAACATGAATTCAGAATTGAATTTTAAGCCAAAGAATAGTAAGAAAATATTTCTAATCTTCCTAAAGCTTGCATTGTGACAAGACTGCACTTAAAGAGGTAAAAACTGACATTATCGCTTCTGACTTGATCTCACTTCTTTATTCATTGTCTTTAATACTTTGTAAATAACAGGCTAATAAGATAAAAATCGTTATGTTAATGCTATGAAATATGTTTCACATTTTAAAAAGCATTGGACCTCTTGTCGCACACCAGTTCCACCAAAAATAAAATCCTCTGTCATAGTAATAAATGGCATAACACATGACATACACCCCGCAAACATCAGCCTTCTATCTCTTACAGTTAAATTTCTGTTTTGATTTGATTGATTGAACATTTATAAAATAAAATGCACTAAAATAGTATTTGAATAAATTTTCTACAATTTTTTGATGCTCAACTGATGATTAGCCAACCACCGATGGAAATAAGCATAATAAAAACCAACTGTCATGATAAACTTCCATTACCATAGCAACTTTCCAAAAATTTGCATGTACTCCAAGAATTCGACTAACTTTGACTAATAAATCTTTTTCCTTAAAATATTTCCTTGATTGTGTCAACAATTTCCGTTCAGACACCTTTTCCAAAGTATTTTAATCACTTTCAACTGTCTGAAAATGTCTCCATAATTTCAACATTAAATAGTTTACACATCACCAAAGAGTAAATCCAATAAACATTTCACATTACACTATCGCTACAAAACTAATATTTTTGTTTCTATGAAATTATCTCATATTTTTAATTGATTTACGTTGAATTGGAAGTCAGTAGACTGAAAAGTAAAAGTTCTCCAGCTCAAAGTATTTCATAAAATATGCCAAAAATTGAAGCGTTGATAACACTTATGTTAACGATAATTAGCAAATCTTTGAAGGTCTAAATTATAAAATCAATTTTATTCTATCAACAAAATATCCACTTAAAAGATGTTGAGATTTATCACTTTCCGATATACGCTGAAGTTACTACATTTTCACCGTTAATAGATGAATAACTAGCACAATAAGTATTGAACATATAGTAAAAAAACAAATGCATGGTTACACGACTAAATTCCTCCTAGCTATTCATTCAAATAGGTCGATAATTCTCACTGGGAACTTCTTGAGGTAACAGCCAACAAAAGTATCACAAAACAACCAATATGTCAAATGCAATAGGCAAACTACTTAAAAGAAACACACGGAATATACTCACTGTTATTATTTCTTGTTATCACACACAGGAGAATATAACAGCTCAGTCCTGTGATGTCTGCTGCAAACATTCCTATGAAACAAGAGAATAAAATCTTAAAATATATACTGTAATTTCATGCTGAATAATATTCCAGATTACATTATGTAATGTCTCTCGTGCTAAATCACTGAGGTAACATTGGAATCTTTTCTATTGTAACTCAAATTCAAAGATTTGTAATGAAATTAAAGACTTATATTACTTAAGTGGCTTGGTTAAGCTCAATACTTATTTCAAAACCACCTGACTACCATATATTGATTACGGAAATGAATATCAACTAAATAAATCATTGATTTGAATGAATTTTTCGGTAAAGGGTTTCCAACATTTAATAAGTCTAGACAGGAGTTTGCCCGAAAATTGAATACATACTTGGGAAGAAACCTTGTCAATATACTTTCAATTATTCATTAAAATAAAATCCTTTGTCATAGTAATAAATGGCATAACCACATTTCAGCCTTCTATCTCTTACAGTTTAATTGTTATTTTGATTTGATTGACTGAATATTTATAAAATAAAATGCACTAAAATAGTATCTGAATAAATCCTGTACAATTTTTGCATGATCAACTGATGATTAGCCAACCACCGGTGGAAATAAACAGAATAAAAACCAATTGTCACGATAAACTTTCATTAGCATAGCAAACTTTTCAAAAATTTGCATGTATTCCAAGAATTCGACTAACTTTGACTAAGAAATCCCTTTCCTCAAAATATTTCATTGATTGCTTTAGCAATTTCCATATAGATAGCCTTTTCCAAGCAAAATATTTTAATTACTTTCCTCAAAATGTCTCCATAATTTCAACATTAGTTTACACCTCACCAAAGAGTTAAAAGTCAATGAACATTTCACGTTACACTGTCACTACAAAGTAATAATTTTGTTTCTATGAAATCATCTCGTGTTTATAGAGCATACTTAATTGATTTATGCTGAAATGGATGTCAGTAGATTGAAAAGTAAAATTTCCCAGGTACAAAGTATTTCATAAAATATGCCAAAAATTGAAGCATTGATAACACTTATGTTAACGATAATTAACAAACCTTTCAAAGTCGAAATTATAAAATCAATTTTATTCTCTCAATGAAATATTCACTTAAAATAAATTGAGATTTATCACTTTCCAATGTAAGCTTAAGTTACTACACTTTCACCATTAATAGATGGAAAAATTAGTACAATAAGTACTGCACATATATAGACGCAATTAAAACACATGCGTGGTTACACGACTAAATTTATCCTATCTATTCAGTAAAATACGTCGATAATTCTCACTGGAAACTTCAAGTAACAACCAATACAAATGCAATTGGCAAACTACTTAAAAGATTGTACTCACCGTTAATATGTATTTCTTGATATCACACAAGGGAACATGACAGCTGTTCTGTGACGTCTTCTGCAAACATTCCTCTGAAACAAGAGAATGAAATCTTAAAATATGTACCTACTGTATTTTAATTCTGAATATTATTTCTGATAACCTGATTACATTATGTAGTGTCTCTCGTGCTAAATCACTCCGATAATATTCGAAAATATTGTATTGTAACTCAAATTCCAAGATTTGTAAAATATAAGACTTATATTCCTTAAGTTGCTAAGTTAAGCTTAATACTTATTTCAAAAGCATGACACTAGTATGTATTGATTACGTAATTAATATCATTTCAATAAACGAAATACAGCATTGCTTTGAATGAATTTCTCGATAATGGTTGCCAAAATCAAATACAGCTGCACACGGAGAATTCTGTCTGAAAACTGAATAATTAGGAGAAAACCTTATCAATATATTTTCAGTTGCGCATTAAAATATTATTTTATCAAACATACGCTTTAACGAGATTAAAATACACGAAAATGAGATGGATTACCTCAGAAACTCATATCAAACTCCCACCGTTGGCCAATCTGATCATAGGCTAACACCGTATACATATATCATTTCTAAAAATCAAAGTTGATAGAAAACGAACCTTTACCTTCAAACTATACGCTTACACAACCACTCGACAAATTAATAACCATATTCATGTCTCAACTTGACTCAGTTCACCCAAAATACACGTGATTAACTTTCACCAAGGAAAATAATTGCATAGATCCACATATATCTTATGTAAAGGTCTCTCCTAATTAATGTAAAGATTATGCCGACATAAAATTCAGTGAAGAGATCAACCATTTCGTTTAATTAAGAAATAATTTCACAAAAGCTATGAACTAAGGATCAGAAGAAATAATGACCTTGAGACAAAATTGAACGGTAATATTAATGCGATGATGCTACCCCGATTCGGCGTTCCGACAATTAAATTTTCGCTTAATTCTAACTAAAGCATTTAAAACCGACAATCAATCACAGTAACACGAGGTCGACGTAAATCTCTTGCGAATTACGAACGGAAAGTTACTTACCCGTTCACGACCCTACTCTTCCTGGACGTAGAATTACACCCAGACCCATCCCCTCCCCCACTTTCATTTTGAAGCGCACCCAGTGACACCTATCAACAAAGATGAGCGTAACTTGAAACTCTGAAAACCAGGGGTATGCAACACCGTCAATTGTCTGAATAAAGTTACTCCGTTAGATCATTTCAGGTGTCACTAGTGTCGCTGAAATCAACGGATTTTTCAAAAATAAGAGACGCTATTAGCAAAGAGCGCCAAAGACTGTGAAAATGGAGGTAACCGAAGGGAAGGGTTCCCTGTGCTCAGTTTCGGGATGTAAGTTTTCGGCAGCCGATCTATCCGTTAGGCTGTTTCATTTCCCAAGGGTGAAGGAACTGTAAGTAAATTTATATCAATGAATATTTTCATGTGAATGCTGAAGCGTTTTCGTGAATTATGAATGTAATTCTTAAGTCGCTTTAGGAGTTATAATTGATGTTTTTCGTACGAATACTTGCCTTTCAATGCAAAACTTACAATTTTGAACGTTATTTATCCAGTTCGCTTTGATATATATGTCATTTGTTGTATCGGTGGCTTGGTCGTCATATAAGATTGGTCAATTAAATCGAGTGGAAAGTGTACGGCATAAATTATTACGTTTTTTAAATTACATGTTTCACCTTCGATGTGAATTATTGTATGCACTTGGAGATTCTTTCCGTAGATACTCCTTAGCGCAAGATTAGAAGCTGACAATCTTTTTGTGTTGTTGAATAACTGTGTTGATTCTTGTAGCCTTTTAGCACGTAATAACATTTCCTCCTCGAACTGTGAGAAAGTATCGTGCATTTAATACAAACATTAACAGCACAAATTATGGTTATAATGCGTCAGTAAAGAGAATCAAAAGGGCATCAAATAGTTATATTGACTGAATTGACTTTTTCAACACATCTTTATGTGAGGAAAAGAAACTGAAAGTTACCTAGAGTGGAAGTATAATGCGTTTGTTCGAAGATACAACTTCCAATGCTTTCTACATGAGATGATTTTCCAATTCTTTCGGAAGAGTAATAAACCCTTCAGGGATTTTTTTATTTTTCTGGTAATCTATTATTATTCATATTGATGAATGTATTTATGTGAAGGTGCTTGGAATGGGTGCACTTCTGTCAGAGCAGTGACCTGATGGCCTTGTTGCAGAGTGGGGCCAAGCGAGTGCTCACAAGGAGAAGGGTTAAGGGTGTCACTGTTTATCCTGTGTATGCAATACCAGTGGATGACTCATTGTGGATTTCCAGTTTTTGTGACTTATCCCTGTGTGATCTCTGTTGAAATGCTAATGCTTGAACTGCACTGAGATTTCTGTAACTGTGCGTTTTTATCAGGTAGTAATTTGTGATGTAACTGTGCCTTCATTCTGATTGAATATCAGATAGTAATTTGTGATGTAACTGTGCCTTCTTTCTGAGTGAATTTCTGTTAGTAATTTGTGATGTTTGCAAAGACCCGTTCGCAATATCAAATGAAATGCTACTGTTTGAACTGCATTGATATTTCTGCAACGGTATCGGCAAATAATTTGTGATATTTTTGCAAAAGCAAGTTTGCAATCTGCTTAAGTGCTACGGTTTTTCACTTTAACATATGGCATTTACTTGTTATGTGTACATCTAGTGAAGCTTAAATAAAGCAATATTATTGACCTACAATAATTTTATTTTTTCAATTTCATATTTTTATTTAGAATTTTGCGAACAATTATATTAAGCATTTTACGAGGAATAGAAAACCTGACGTTTAAAAGGCGCGCGCGCTTGATTTCAGCGACACTAGTGACACCTGAAATGATCTAACGGAGTAACTCATTCAGACAATTGACGGTGTTGCATAGCCCTGCTGAAAACCGTTGAGTTGCCAGGGGCTGATCAAGGATGATTTTTGAATTCCTTTAAATGTTAGTTAATGCTAAGTTATTTATCAATACTTTAACCACATAAACTTCAGTTAATAGACATAGTTTATGATATTGTATTGACTTCTTTTAAAAGAATTTGTTGCATTAATTTCAAAAATATAGATATTAAATTTTTGAAAATATCAGTATCAAAGTATTTAATGCCAAAAATGTTATAACTGGTATACTTCTGCATAGCAAATCATAAAAATAAAGACAACTAGATTAGAATTTTTGTCATTATATCCATTATTCATTATGTTTAGTAATAACCAATTTTCATCGTAGAGGAATAATCAAGATGTTTACTATAAAATGGAAATATTTTCTGTGCTAACAGATTTGTAATAAAAAGACCCTAAGAATGAGCAGTACCTTAAAAAAATAAAAACCTGAAAAAATCATTCTGTCTACTCATCTGTGAAACATCCACAGAATCACCTTCTAAAAAGCCCTTCTTGCATGAGAAGGTAAGTTTGCATGATTAATTAATTATCGTGATTTACTTTTCTATATTTCCTGATTATGCATAAATGTATATACATATGATGCAAAATTTAATCCTCAATAGTGTTACTTAACTTAGTACAAAGAATTTCTGTAAATAACCAATACAAAATTATAGGCTATGGAGTCAACTCATACAGTCAGGGGCGTTCCATGCCTCATGGCTGCACGTCTCTCATTGGCTGCACCCATGCAAGTCTCCCATTTGCTGCCCTTTTTAGGTGTTCTTTACAAAAATAAATAAAACACCTTATAGTCTGATAAATTTCCATAGCCAATAAATATGTAAGAATATATGGCATATTATAATACAATCTGCATTACGGTTAAAATTACTGTATGTGTCCCACGGTAAATCAGCTGCCCCCGTGGTTTGGCTGCTAGTATGCATCACACATATGGATGATACATACATAAATGAATATATTTTCTGTGATAGTGTCATATTTATTTGGTGAAATTGCTTTAATATATTGGTTGTATGTTCTGTTTCTCTAATATATGATTCTTGGAATTTTAGGAAGTCCATCCATGAAATTACTGCTGATCAACCCTATTTAATAAATGAAATACATATGGATTGCAATGTACTATTTTATGACTTGATGAATTATGTATATAATGTATTGGATACCAGTCATAAGGTGAGTGTTTTATTCCTTATTTTTTCTTTTTGGAAAATCCTTTATTTTTCAGTGTTTATCAGGAACACATTGTGTAAATCAAGATAGAAGAAAGAAAATCCTTTTTTTGCTGATGTATATATTTAATTATTATCATGTCTGACAGTTAAGTAGAATCATTGCTGCATTCATAGAGAATCCCTAGCATCCAGAAAAATTCCAGAAAAAATGAAGACAACACTCACCGAAGTAGTGAAAGTTGTCAACTTTATTAAAGCTTATCCTCTTAATTCCTGAATTTCCAATGCCCTTTGTGAGGAAACAGGCAGTAATCATAAACAGCTTCTTTTATATTCCAAAGTACGCTGGCTGTCTCATGGAAAAATACTCACCCTATTTTTTGAATTACGAGACAAAATACGAATATTTTTGGAAAATACATCATTTCAACTTAAAGAGTGGTTAAATGACTTTTCATGGTTGGCTTTTGTGGCATACTTAGCTGACATTTTTACGCATATAAATGGAATAAATTTGAACTTATGAAGGGTAGATGTAAATACCGTATATACTCGTGTATATGCCGACTCCATGTATAGTACGACTCCTGATTTTTTGGTGAACAAACCTGATTTTTTCATATATCTCGTTTATAGTACGACCCCAGCTTTCCACCATGGTCGATATATTTTGTTTCGATAGCTCGATGGTTACGAGCGAGATATATCGAACAACCTTGATTTTCCACACCACCATAGAATAGACCGTAAATGTCGTAAATAGTATTTCTTGCGAGTACACTAAAATTCGGATAAGTTAAGTAAGTATCTTATTCCTAAAACATTTAATAAAAAGTGATATGAATCATGATTGCACAAGATGAAATAAAATCGTTTCAATTCTAGTACGTCTGGTTTACGTTCCGCGTACGTAATGGTTCCACTTGCTCATCTATTTAATAGGTAGGGATAACGGACAAAAAGAAATTACTTTGTAATATTCCACAGTCTTTATTGTTTCTTCAATCACACACCGACCGGTTTCCACTACAAAATCATTCTAATGGTGTTATTAACCGATGTAACACCTTTAGAATGACTTTGTAGTGGAAACCGATCGGTGTGTGATTGAAGAAACAATAAAGACTGTTGAATATTACAAAGTAATTTCTTTTTTCCGAGATGTCGAAATTCCATAAAGTTACGCCGTCTACGATACTTTTAGTCCAACTCGTTCCAATCCATCCCTTGTGAAAAGACGCAAAGAAAGATGTACATACATAAAATTCAAGAAAGGAAATGCCCGTAAATCATCACTTATAACAAGTATTTGTGAATTTGAAGCTGTATATATGAAAAAGATTCTACTTTTCACGAAGCAACATAACAATGATAAAGGACCTCACTGCTAAGGTTAGCCTACCATTAGAATGCGTGCGGGTGGCATAACTTCACCGAAAATGCCCGTGAAGATACATGAATTTTAAATCCTCAAATGCATTACTCTTGTATAGTACTATCCCCAATTTCTGCAATAAAAATTTGGTCATAAAAACTCGTACTATACACGAGTATATACGGTACATTCAAAGTTGAAGATCATATTGAGGCAATGATTAAAAGTTTTACTTGTGGTTGGATTGTCTTCATAAATCATTGTAGGGATCATTTCCAATACTTAATGAATTTCTTGAAATGTCTGACAATGAACTCCCTGATGAAACAAAAAACAATTTTATTCAAAATTTGCAAGCATTAAAGAACAACTTCAGAGATTATTTTCCTGTTCCTGATTCTGGTTATAATAGGATTAGATATCCATTCAATGTAGATTTTAACAACACTAAAGGAATAAGTTTACATGAACAATACAACCTTCCAGAAATATCTTGTTATACTTCATTATAATTGACTTTCAATGAACATATTTTGGAAGATTTTTGGATATGTCTGGATCATGATTATCCCAAAGTATCGTCCACAGCCAAGGCCGGTTTCAGTTAAAAAATGTGTGTAAGCGGGGTAAAAATTTGTCGCCCATCTGGATATCAAAGGCATGAAATAATATTAATGATAACTATAAAAAGAAAATAAACTTATTTTACTGTTTTATTTTTTCAAAAAAATATTCAGCTAAACATTTTCAGAAAACATAAATAAAATATTCACTGACCTTATAACAAAATTACTATGTAATGATTATATTACTGAACATTTTTATATTGCAACTTTACAAACCCACTTTTCGAAAAGGACGAGATTGTTTTTTTTTGGGCTTTTTTCTTTGCAGAGTCATTTATCAGGGATCAGAACATTAAAAATGTTTATACTGAGTGAGAAAAGATTTGAGTCTTTCCTGGCGAATGATATGGAGAAAGTTTCTCGGGTTTCCAGCCGGCTGGAAACCCGAGAAAACTTTCTTCATGTTTATACTGAGTCTGAAAAGTTCCAGAACATAGAACTAGTCATACACTATAGATCAGCGGTGACCAATGCAGTAGCCACTAGCCACATGTGACTAATCGGCCGAGGACATGCGGCTGTTGAACATTTTCCATCAGTCATCCAATTATTGCCGAAAATTAAATATTATGTGCAACCTTCTGATTGGAGTGTCTACCTTTCCTCTCTATTTATTCGCTAAAATATTTTGTATGAGAGAGTGTTGCTTTTCACTTCACATTTGCAGACGTAACACAGTCACATGGTAGATAATCATAGATATCGTCAAAAGCCAAGAAAACCTTTACTGGAAGAGAAATTTCAACTGCTGTTGAATGTTCACATTCAATTATCTAAATTCCATATTGTCCACTGAGTTTCAAAGTTTCTTGTAACCATGGTTTTTTAGTGCTCACTAGCACTGGCTTGATAGTTAACATGAATGAGGGCAAGAATGATATTGGCCACCCCTATTCCCAAGTGTGATTGTTAATCCGACATTGTTGGGTGTGAATTGTGAATGTAAAAAGACAATTGTGTCAGCAAAATGTAGGAAAATGATAATTATAGGTATTAAGTGGTAAGAAAATCCTTCATTACAAAAAAATTCAATAATGTCTATTCAGATTGAGTTTCGTATTTCTCCGGAAAAAAACATAAGCAGAGCATTTGGAGTTATTGAGAAGGAAAGATTGCCACTTATAATTCTCAAGCTCTCAGTGGGTGTAAGATGCTTTTCCATTCAGTGGTTCTGCATCCTGTACCTTACAGTGACAGAGAGAAATTGAGAAACACCCTAAAATTTCCCTCTGTTAAATAAATTCGTGTTTCTCAAACTAGGCATAGCAAAACTGCATTTGATCTTCGGGTCAACATGCTTATGTGAAACAACTTTTTTGGCAATGGGTTTCTTGAAACTGAAATACCGATCATGCCTGCAGGACATGAAATTGAGATGCACAGTTTGCAAAAAGATCCATCCGAAATTCATGAAATTAGTCGGGGAAAAGCATTGCCAATGTCACATTAACTGTTCAAATTTTTTATAATGAAATAAACTGTTATTTTTACGTCTATGATGTTTTTATACATCCTCTGAACACGTAAAGGTTCTATGTCAAATAATTATTGTGAATCCATAAGTGGGAAGCTTAAGTTCTTCAATCATTCTATTAAAACAATCGGTATATATAGACTGCCAGATACTAACATTGGTAAATTTTTGGATGAAATTGAATTGAAATTGCTAAATGATAAAAATAGTGAAACTCTAATAATGGGTGACATGAATATTAACATCAAAGATAAACTGAATTTAAATACAATGAAATACAGAGACATATTGAGCGCTGCTGCATTCAGAGAAATAATAAAACAGTATACAAGAGAAGAATTTCTTTTAGATAAGATTGTAAGATCCTGCATAGACCACATTTACTACAAGGGCAATAAGCTAAATCCAGATGGCGTGGTAATAAAATCTAAAATATCTGTAATGATGATAAAAATGCAAATGAAAAAACTTTCTTCATAAATGATCAGAAAGTAGACAACTTACTTCATGCAGAATGGAATAAATACAATGAACTAACTAATGTGACAGATTTATATAATCTTTTAAAAGAGAAATTTAACATGATATATAATAAGTTAATGATAGAGAAAAAAAATAAACATGAATTGTAAAAAAGACTGGATGACAATTGAGTTATATAATAAATTAAAAGAGAGGGATAAACTTTTCATACTATGCTAAAATAATCAAACAAATGCTGTATATAAATCAATTTATAAAAAATTTAGAAATAAAGTTAGTTTAGAAATACTACAGGCTAAACAAAAATATTTTTAAAATAAATTTTCAAATGTTAAAAATACTAGAGAGATGTGGAAAGAAATAAATTTGACAATGGGAAAAACTTCACCCTATACTAGAGATGGACAAATAATTAAAAATATAGAGAAAAATATGAATACTGAAGTTTTTACTAATGCATTACTTAATCAATTTACAAATGTTGTAACAAATTTAAAATTAAATTGTCATAAAAAAATTGTTATAATCATATATGTTTACAGGAAAGTATATATATCCCTGAAGCTACTCACAATAATATACTTAAAATTGTTAAAGAAATGAAGAATACTGCTAGTGGTAATGTAGTGGTATACGTGCCAAGGATATTAAAATGAATGGTCATATTATTTCAATAATAACGAAATTGATAAACGCAAGTATCACACAAGATATGGTACCCGAGGAATTGAAATTGGCTATTATAAAACCAATTCATAAAGGGGAAAGCCTAATGGAGCCTAATAACTATAAACCGATATCTATTTTACCTTCAATAAGCAAAATATTGAAAAAATATGTAGCAAATATATTAATGAATTTTATAAATAAACATAATCTGATATCAAAAAATCAATTCGCTTTCCAAAAAAATTGGGTACAAAACATATACTGCAACAATTTGCAAATACGATTAATAAATATCTAGATTTCAACTTCCATATCATTGTCACTTTTATAGATTTTAGTAAAGCATTTGGCCTGATTGATAAGGATATTCTTTTAGACAAATTATATAAAATTGGAATTAGAGGAATAGCTTGGAATTGGTTTAAGAGTTATCTTACATCAAGAAAGGTAAGGGTCAAATTAGGAGACAAGCTAAGTAAGATAAATAATTAAATAATATAAATATGGGAGTGCCTCAGGGATCTAGTCTGGGGCCATTATTGTATTTAATATATGATAATGATATATTTGATAAAATATCTTTAGTAGATACATTGTTATATGTGGATGATACTGTGTTAATATCACACCATACAAATTTGAATAAGTAAATTGACAATATGCAAAATGCACTAAATGATTTGGCAAAGTGGGCGCATGATAATGATTTATTAATAAACTTAGAAAAATCTAAAATTATGTATATTTCGAATAAGGCATCTAAATATGAAAGGATTGCTCTAAAACTTCATAATCATCAATGCCTACATAATAATAACCCAAATATATGTAAATGCAAAACACTAGAACAAGTATCTGAAATTAAATATTTAGGATTGATAATTGATGACAACTTTAGATTTAATAAGCATATTTATAAATTAAATAGTAAATTAAGGAAAATAAATTATCAATTATACCACATTAAAAATGTTACCAACCAATGCAAAAAAATTATTTACTATTCTCTTTATGAGTCTATTATCAGATACGGTATAACAATTTGGGGAAATGCTAAAACTGGTTATTTAAATATATTACAAAGAAATCAAAACAGAGTTATTAAATTATTGGATGTAACTAATGTTAACTTAGATGTTAAAGATATTTACAGAACACTACAAATTTTACCAATCAATGAATTGTTCAAATTCATAATTATCCTTGATAACTATTTCTCATCTAAATGTAAAACAATTAAAACTGATAAGCATGTAATGGATAGGAGAAATAGGATTTCATGCTATGTACCCAGATATTTTAACCTAAATGGTAAAAATAAATTTGAAGTTATGGTACCTATACTTTCAACCAGCTACCATATGAATTAAAAACCTTAGATAAATATTCAAATATAAAAAAGAAACTGAAATTATGGCTATTAGATAACTTATGAATATGAAATAAATAATTCTATTGAGATAAAGATCAAATATATAAATATTATTATTATTAAATATTATATTATATAAATTGTGTAATTGTATTATGTAAATAATTATATTACTAGCTGAGCCCGCGCAAAATTTGCGCGTTTAATTTTAAATTGATTCATAAAAAATTAATGTTTGTAAAATAAGTTGATGTTAATAATTCATATTTTACTCTAGCAATGAATTTACACAGTATAGGATACTTAGATATTTGACTCCCAATGTAAGGTTTGCGTGTTAGAATCTCACTGAGGGAAAGGCAGTGTGCGCATATTAAAAAAAATGTTATCCGTAGGTAATCAGAAATCTGTATTTCATAAGTTATGGTAGAGAGTAAATTGATGCGGCACACTAATTAAATTGAAATGATTAGTGATCGGAAGATTCTTACGCGACAGGAATAAACAGTAGTGATGTGAAATGAGGAAACAGAAGAATAGAACTGTGAGTCAAACTGGGTCTTTCCGAACCAAAACCACTGAATGCATACAATGTATGTGTGGTTATTGCTCAATTAATATATTTAAAACATTAAGAAGTCTGAGAAGTAAGTAATTATGATAGTAATAATTGTTCTAAATCTCCATTTTTTATATTTAATTCTATTAATGACAACAATTTTTGTCACAACATTTTTTTATAACAGTTCTTAATCTTAATTATTTACCTTGAAGTATATTAGACATCTTAATTGTAACACAACATTTTACAATAATGGTAGTTATTCTTAATGATATACATTTATTACAATAGAACTTTAATTAAAGCAAAAATGTAGCTTATTATGATCTTACTAACTTAAGGATTCCATTTTTACATCAATATGAATGTTTAATCGATGGCAATTGAATCAGAGGCAACAATTAAGGTCAACTTGGCAACATCCTGAAGAAGAACAAAAAATCGGCAAAATTTCGAAAACAATTGTGTATTTCCGAAAATTTCGACCGCATAAGGTATAAACATTGCAAGAATAAGATAATTTAGAGTTTCAGCCATCAAATAAATCAAAAACGGAGAAAATCGGTCCATATTTATGTATTTTAACGAATGAAGGAAAAAAACCTTGCACTCTGAAAACTCAAAAATCCTGTGTAAACTTATGAGAACATATAATTATCCCCTGGAATCGAACCCGGGACTTTAGGAAACTGAGAATAGTTCTCTAGGGACCTCCTGGCCTGTAGAAACAAAACGCAGTTTACTGCAAATCTCTACGGCAAATGGTTTTCGAGATAGAGGGGGGGACAGATGGACACTTGAGAAATTATACATAGGATGCAAGTATAATTAGGGTAATTATGTGTACTTCATATGGCTACTAGATAATTTATGAATATGAAAAAATAATTCTGATAAAGGTAAATTATATAATATATTATTATCATTAAATTTCATGTGGACATTATATGCATTATATAATTATATTATATAAACAATTATATTATGTAAATATTATTATTATTAACACCGAGGTCAACCTGCTGTATTTATTAATACATAAATTATGGCACCTGCTGTCAAGTCCTCCTCTGCTGGACTTAGCGGGACCAGAATGTTTATTATTGTAATTTGAATCTCTATTCATTTATAATTAAGTAATGCAAATATTATATATAAAATTTATGTCTATTAACATAAACACTGTTATGTATGTATATAACCAGGATGTTTATCTTATTGTAAATGGTAGTTAACTTCTGAATTATCCTATGATTAGTATTTTCAAACATTACACTTTAAACAAATGTACAATATATTCTTTCTAAAGAGCAATACATTGTTTATAATATTAATCTTGTTTACATTTACCAATAATGATATATAATGACTGGCCATTGTACAATACAAATATTGTTTATAATGACTAATATTTTGTTTATATAGAGAAATATTATATACTAGCAGAATTTCCCGTTGAATTTCAACAGATTTAGTGAAGCTACTACAGCACAACATACAAACTCTTTAAAATACCTATATAGTAGATACTTTTAAAATTACAATTAGCTTTTCTTAATAATTAATCATATTTGCTTGTAACAATCCATTTCTGAGCCTATTGCATTAAAATATAACCATAATTGTATTTCCTATCATATCACTTTCGCCAAATCCAGCTTCATTTCTTGTGTAATTATGCCTTGCTGAAATACTTACTTTTATGTCTTGAAAAACCTACGTATAGTTGTTCATGATTGAACACTGACTGGTAAATGTACAGCAGATACATGAGCTTATTTACATTAATAAACATTATAATGTAGAATATAATGATTTTACTTACAGAAAAATCTGACGTGGCCAACACATGACTTTCTCCAGATTTGGGGTATAGATATTTAAATTATTATGAATAGCATTATGAGGCAAAATTATCATTTTGTATCGTAAAAGAATACAGTCGTCCTTATTGCTGTAAATTACGTATATTTTGAATGTTTACAGAATTCACCGCTACATAGTGGTGGCGCTGTAAACTGGAAATTAACAAATAAGCAAAATAGCTCCGAAATGGATGGTTATACGAAAATTTGTTTCAAACAAAACCTGGAAGAAATATTATTCTCTACAACTTTGGTCCTCACGAAGATTACCAATAAGGATGTTTTTAAGGAGATATTTGACGGAAACAAAAAAAACGATTATTTTATATAATAATAGCCGTCGTCTGTTGGTTGGTCACGCTAAGCAAACGCTAATAACTCAAGGAACAATAATGATAGAAACTCGAAATTTGGTAGGGATGCTTGATTTACACTAATTCAGAGAATGACAAATTTAAATCATGAAAAAATTCCTCGGTTCGCCTCCAAGAGAGGCATTTCCATCTCCCATTACTTAACATGTAAAACGCGATTTTTCGACGTGCGGGTTTTTATTCATTTGGAAAATAAAATTAGAAGAAATTAACAGACGACCTTCGGATTTAAACCATTTTGAAGAAAAAGTTATAAAGTTTCTTATTCCGTCCGTCTTTTTTCGCCCACAGTTCGAAATATTCCATGTTAAACGTTTAATTTGCATATTTTGTGGAAATCTTGCCATTTTAACGTGATGTTGCTATGTCGACCATTATCATTGTTACACCTCAAATTACTATTATTATATACATCCTTCTGGGAATAAGCGTGCCTTGAGTGCTTCAATACGAGAGAGAGAGAGAGAGGAAGGACGGGGAGAGATTGGATTGTTTTGTGGAAAATAAGTATATTAACGAAACCATAAAAAGTTTTAAGTATCAACAGTGTCATTTTAGAAAAATTGGAAATAAAAAGCCCTTAAATTAAATTTGTAAACCATATGTGCTTACGAATTTATATTGTTATTCCTCGAATTAATTTCGTAACAATGGCTGAAGTTTGGAAACGAATATATATTAAAATTCAATTAAAATTAAAAGGCCATTTAAAACTATTAACAGGCAATTTTCGAAGAAACAACAGTGGATCTTTTAATGAATTGATTTGTTTTTATAAAAGGAATTTTGGTGCTTATTTAATACAGAGTAAGTTCTAAGGCTTATAATCCATTTAAATCTCATAACAGTGGCTATCATAGTTTAAAGAAAGAACTTTATTTATTCACTTTACAGAATGAATTAATTTTAGGCTAGCATTGCCTATTACAAAAGGAGTTACTTTGGAAGTTACAGTATGTAAAGTGGAAGTTGTACTGAAATGACTCAAATGTATTTCAAAGCAATAATCAATTTAAAACTATTGAAAGTTGTCGTTTCGGAAACTGAGAAGCCCAGAGTGGTGAGCGGACGCTAAACGATATTAAGGTACATTTTATTCCAAAATCTATTTAAAGTATTATCAGAGGCAACTGAAGATTGAACAAATTTTTTTGTTACCGGAATTCGGCTTATTTCATGAAATTGAAATGTTAATGCATTAATCCATTAAAATCGGTTAAGAGTGGCTATTTTAGTTGAAAGAAATATATGTACATGGTACTTTTGTTCACTTTTCAGAATGAATGAATTCTAGGTTAACATTGCATATCATAAAAGGATTTTCTTTGGAATAAGAAGTTTGTTATGTGGTTATTTTAACTGAATTGAATCAAGTTCTCTTCTAACTAACAAGGAGAGTAGGGAGGCTAGTACCATTGGATTTTGTTCAAATTTCACATGATGAGAGCTGATGTGTTCCGATTTAACATGTAACTTGCCGTTTGTGTGAATAGGCCTTGGTTGTCGAGATATCCCATTTGAATTTTGGCCGATTTCCACGTGCGGGTTAAGACTCGTGAAAGTCGTTGCTAGGACGAGCAGGCCATAGCTGAGTTGGAAAGGCGTTGGGCTAGTAAGCCCGACGTCCAGGGTTCAAGTCCTGGTTGTGGAATTTTTCTTTTTTGATTTTTAACTTTTTTAATGCTGAAAAAATGTACAATTCCCATTATTAATTTATTACGACTGTAAAAATTTAAATTTTACTATTTTTGTCGATTATAAGAATATATTTTTTATCTTATACAGTCGAATCTCCCTATAACGGAATTGAAAGGACCAGTAGGTTTTCGCCGTTATAGAGAAATTCCGTTATAGAGGAAGTCAAGATCAAGAAATAATACAGCACATTAAAAACGAAAAGAGTAACTTTATTTAAATTTTATTCAAATATGTACATATATACTTACAAATTTCCATTACTAATCAGTGAAAAAGTCTGTCATTTTTGTTTGTATTGTTATTCTTTTCTTCCAATATTCTTCTTCCACTTTGTTTTCGATATTTGAAAATTGTCGCTGTAGTTCTGCGTCAACATCCAGGCCTTTGAAAAAAGTGGAAACCAGACGAATTGCGTCGAACGCTTGTTTTGCACTAGGCAGTTCAAGCTCTGGTTCTGCTTCTTCTTCCTCTTCTTCTTCCTCTTCTTCTTCGTCTTCCTCATCACGAGAGAGGATTCTGTCTATGATTTCCTGCTCACCAAATTCAGCTGCTGTCGCTAGGTCGTCGTCCGCACTGGTGTATGTGTCGAGGTTTGTCAGTTGGAGACACTCTGGCGCTTGGAACTGATTGATCCACTCACTGAGGGAAACTTGGTCGTGGTTGTCATCATTCCCAGTCTGATCTCTCAGGACAGAGGCTTCCCCCTTAGTGATGCCAGCATTCCTTAAAGAGTGTTGGGTCGTTGCTTGGCTGACGTTCTCCCACGCCTTCTGAAGTAGATAGACAGCGTCCAACAAATTCAACTTCATTCGTTGGCCCTCTATATCATCGATCAAGCGTAACGACATCTTCTTCCTGTAGTGCCCTTTTAGGCTTTTTATGACGCTCTGATCCATTGGTTGTAGGACACTCGTAGTATTGGCTAGGAAGAACACGATCTTGATGTTTTTTAAACTGTCTATGATGGGATGAGCTGTGCAATTGTCGACCAGTAATAAAAGTTTTTCTGTTTTCTCTTTGTAACTCTTGGTCCCACTTCCTTATTTCCTCTTCGAAGATCCGTGCCGTCATCCACGCAGATTTGTTGCTGTGATAGTTAACAGGTAAAACTACCTGAAATAATTGTTGGTTGCCGCCCTCTAATTTTGTTTCTCATGAATGAATTTTCGGCCGCTATAGAGAGATTTTCAACATTTTATATCCGTAATAGGGAACTGAAATAGCATTGGTTAGATAGGGATTGTGAAGGGACCGATAAGTTTTGCCGCTATAGGGAGATTTCCATTATAGAGGAATCCGTTATAGGGAGATTCTACTGTAGTTGCGATTCAGCAATCCTTTTAAATAAATTCTTACACTTTTTATTGCTACAAAATAATTTGCATCATTATTTTGTATTATACATCAATACCTTATAAATTAATTATTCAGATTCTTCTTTTGAAAAAAATCTGTCATGCGTGCCGGCAAAGTGGGGGATGAAAATTGTCATAAAAACAAACAAAGCACAAATGCTTCTGGCACCAGGAACACCCAACAACCGCAACATTTTCGCATTCACATTTCCTCTTACGCAGGCTATCGTGGAAACAAACTTCATTTACGTTCATAAAAACACCCTTGTCGTCGTTAATTTTGACGCAAACCACGCATATTTATTCATGTCTTTGAAAATGGGTGCACAACTGGTGATGAATGATGGAGTGAATTTTCAATGCGTCGTCTCTTGTATTAATCTGACTATTCTCTCGCAATAAATACGTACTGTTTTGCAGGCGCTTTATGAAATTTTTGATTTGCCTGTAAAAATAGACGTCGCGCGGTTGGCAGAATTATCTTTACTGGATCTTCAATTTTCGAAGTACTTGGATCGACTTCCAAAATTACAGGAAAAATTTCTCCCAGCGTGTGCGTCCTGCTTTCTGCAGAGATGCAGTTAAACTGATCTAGAACCTCAGTTTAGAATGCAAGGAAAGTCTGCTAGTGACAATGAGACCTCTTTCTTGACAATGACCTCTTCCTTGACAATGTTTTAAAGCCATATGTTAAAAAGGAAAATTTTCTTTTGATCCTTGATACTTGGGGAGGGCAAACTGATTATTCCGTCTTTGATGCAAAATTCATCGATGACGATAATGTCCCAACTTGCCAGGTAAAGATAATTGTATGCCTTTCTGCCAACCCTGCGACGTCTATTTTTACAGTATCTGCAAGAAAGCAATCTACCGTATTCACCTGAATCTAAGACGACCTTTTTTTCCAAATTTTCAGCTGTAAATATCAAGAGTCGTCTTACATTCGAATACAAAGTATATTTAAGCATTTAATCAATGGTTTTTACAACAAATGGTACATTAAACAATTCACAACAGCAAATTCAAGTACGTACATAAAGAAGTGAAATAAACAAATAGTAATAACAATAAGAAAAACATGACGGGAATAATAATTATTTAGACTAATAATCATCGTCGACGATCATAACACAGACGACGTACTTTCATCTTGCACGTAATGGCAACCGCAATGTCAAAACAAATGAGAGCGGAAATCATTGGGATTCCCCTTTCAAACGACGCACCGCGATTCACTAATTGTAAGTGTGACAGTAATTTTGAGTTGTGCATTCTTGATTTAAATGCACAACCCTTAAGTTAAAATGACAGATCATGTTGAAGCACGTGGCACGAGTGCAAAGGGAAAGTTAACAAAGGAATTAGACGGAGCTAAGATACAAATTTTAAGCTGATCGTGATAAATTACGCCGAAAAAACTAATAACTGTGATGCGAGTAGAAAGTTCGGTGTATCTGAGGCAAATGTGCGTAGATGGAAACTCTCAAAACAGGAACTAGAAAAAGCCAAAGCCACAAGGAAGTCGCTCAGTGGTCCAAAATTAGGCCGATTTCATGGCATTGAAGAAGAAGTAGTCAAGTTTGTGCGCACCATAAGGAAGAAGGGTATGCCTGTTTCGACTGAAAGTATTATACTTAAAGCTAATGAAATTACTAGAGGACTTAATATATCATTGCAAGAATTCAAGGCCAGCAGAAGTTGGTGCGTGAGAATGATGCGACGAAATAATTTTTCTTTACAGCGACAAACTTCGCTGTGTCAGAAATTGTCAGAAGACTATGTTGAAAAACTTCTCGCTTACCAGAAATACGTAATTGGACTTAGAAAAACCAATAATTACCTTTTGAGCCAAATAGGAAATGTCGATGAAACTCCGGTTTTCTTCTACATGCCATCTAATTATACTGTGAACGAAAAAGGTGCGAAGTCCGCCCTAATTAAAACTACAGGCAACGAAAAAATGCGAGTCACGGTAATGTTGGCGGTTTTAGCAGATGGGACTAAATTACCACCATATGTGATTCTAAAGCGGAAAACAATGCCTAAGAAACATTTGCCAAGTGGAATAATAGGTGTCAAGAAAAGGGGTGGATGACTAAAGAACTAATGAGAGATTGGTTACATGTGGTGTGGAATAGACGGCCAGGAGCTTTACTGAAACAAAGAGCAATGCTTTCACTGGATGCATTCAAGGACACTTATCTCCTGAAATTAAAAACATAATGAGTGCGATGAATATTGATCTTATTGTAATACCTGGAGGAATGACATCGCAACTTCAAGTTTTAGATGTTGCTGTCAATAAGTGTTTTAAAAATAATTTAAAGGTTTTGTATTCTGAGTGGTTACAGAGTGGAACTCACACTTTAACACCAAAAGAAAATCTTAAGAAACCTGAAGTTGCAATGCTCTGCCAATTGATCAAGGCATCGTGGCAAGAAATAAATGCAAAAGTAATAGTGAAAGGATTTAAGAAATGCTGCTTATCTAATGCCATGGATGGGAGTGAGGATGATGTTTTGTGGGAGACTGATGATGAAGTTGAGAGTGATAAAGATAGTGAGCATGAGGAAAATAGTGAAGGTTGCATAGACAGTGATGATGACTAACACAATAAAATGATTTTATGCAGCACTTGGATTGAAATGTTTTTTTGTTGTCCTGAAATGAGTATATTCTTTCAATGTATTTACTTTATTTTTAATGTTATCTTAAAATGAATGCTACCATTTAATTTGTTTGAAAACCCGAATGGTTCTATTTGTGATGTGATCTTATGATTTTAAAATGTTAAAAGACAATGACATTCAAGAAAAGTATAAGAGAAAATAAATATTTCACAAGATTTATAATTTTTGTAGTAATGAAGGTCAATTTGAGCTTTTTTCTGTTTTGGAATCATCAAAATGGGGGGTCGTCTTAGATTCAGGGTCGTCTTGGATTCGGGTGAATACGGTATATTGGGTTTCAACAGATTTCCGTCTAAAAAAACGCGAGTCAAACGCAAAAGTATAACAAATAAAACTAAATTAAAATATAAAGCTCACCCGTGTTTGAAGTTGATATTTCTTCTGCAGTAACATATTCGGGATATTTAACTTTTAACTCATTCACTAAAAATTGACAGTGGATTTGAGTACTAGTTCACGCTAGATTTTGAAATGCATTGCTAAATTACCAGAGAAGCACAAGTTGAGAAAGGTGCTTTGGTGAAAACATTGTGAAATGAGTATGGTGTTAGTTCATCAACTGTTTATGACTTGAAGAAGCAAAAGAGTCCATTAATGATATTTTACGCAGAATGAAATGTTCCGAAATTAATGAACAACAGAAAAACACTCCATCAGTCAAAGACAATCAATGCGGGTAAAGTGTTACTCAAGTGAATTAGGCAGCATCGAAGTGAAAATATCCCTTTAGATTACTCTTATAATGGCTCATGCAAGTGTTCCACAAAGAGTTAGGTATACAGGCACCATGTGAACACTCATCAGGATGGTTTAATCAATTTAAAAAATGCTATGGGATAAGTCTTCTGAAAGTATGCAGAGAAAAAGTGGCAACTGATCATGAAGCCACAGAGTAATACTTGAAAGAATTTTCTACAATGATATCTAAAGAGGGTTTAAAACAGAAAAACATATGTAACAGCGGCTGAGTCAGCATCAATGGGATTCAAAGACTCCAAGAAATGGCTTACTATATTGGGGTGTTCAAATGCAGCAGGAACCCAGAAGTGTAAATTGCTCATTATTGTCAAGAGCCAGAATCCTAGGCCTTTCAAGAGGATAAGGGTTTTTCCAGTTGTTTATAAGGCTAACAAGCGTGCAAATTTTTCTTGATTGCTTTGAAAATCATTTTATCCCTGAAGCCAGGGGTCACTGTCAGCCTATAGGTCTTCCTGTGGATTCCAAAATTATATTACTTCTTGATAATTGTGCTGCACACTCCGATGCTGGATTGCTCATTAAAGACAATGTTTATGGTATTTATTTGCCTCCTAACTGTACAGCGCTTATCCAACCAATGGACCAAGTCATTCTTCAGGCATTGAAAACTAGGTACAAGGCTGAATTCATGCAAAAAATGCTTAATGGATGTAACAAAGGAATGAGTAACCCAATTCCAAAAAGAATTTAACATAAAGGTTGCTATTTGGAGTGTTACAAAGGCTTGGGACGTTTCCCAGATTACTTTATTGAATGGTTGGCACAATTTATGCCCATCTACCAAATTTCTAAATGATGATGATGAACCTGAACCCAATTTTGAAGGTTTTCCTTCTTCTGAAGAAAGTGAAATTGTTGGAGACTAATTGGCATTTTCAAAAATGTTGTCATGTGATACAGAAAAATTGGTAGATAAAGAAGCTATTGAAGAATATTTAAGCATTGACAATGGAGCTCTAGTTTACCTCCAACTTACAGATAGTGAAATCTGCAATATGGTTATGAATCATAATAAAATGAATGAGAGTGATGCTGAAGGGGATGACGAACCGTTGAATGAAAAGGAAAAAGTATCCATTGATAGGTATACACAATTAACAGAAGAACTAATTCGTGGAATGGAACAGAAGTTTTATTACAGAGCAGCATATTATGTGAGTTTACAAAATACAAGAAGTGTTCCAGAAAGAGACACCAAAACATATGAAACAACAGACTCTGAAGGACATGTTCAAAAGGGTTTTAACAGAGCCTCAACCTTCAACTTCTTCAGCCTGTGACTATAAACCAACTACCACTTCATCCATCTATTGTGATGATAACTGTTCTTTGGATGAGTTTACAGAATAATTGTCCCAGCAAAATTTTGTGGCTTTGCTGCGGTTTATAATTAAAACCTTGAGTTGAAAAATATTTCTATGTTTTCAAAGTTTTATTTGTAAAATTTTTATTTAAATATAATAAAGTCTAGTGTTTGAAATTATTTTGAGGATTTTTAATTAAAATAAATGTGGTTCATTCATTTTCTAGGTAGCACGTGCGATCAGTTTCCATTTAAAAGCATTGTAATCTATATAAGATAGTGAAATGAAAATAATTTAAAAGTAAGAATGAGCTAATACAAACGATAAATAGCTGAAATGTGTGGTTTTTTTGTTTTTTATCTGCCTATAATATGGAGGAAAGATCCATTCTAGAAATAATAATTTTAAATGATGAAGATTCCTTGATTTACCTGAACAAATTTAACTGTTTTCTGTTAGAATTCGATATAAAGTTAAATTTTCACTTAGTAATTTTATACTCGATCGATATATTACAAGTTATACTAAATTAAGGACTCGAAATCCGGAAAATCCCCAAATCTGGCAAATGTCTGGTCCGAAGCTTGTATATACCTAAAAGTGCTGCTAATTCTGGTTTGTTCAAATTAAAAATATAGCAGTAATTATACAGAATGAAAAGCAATAGTTTATACATTTGGACGGTAAAAAGATTTTACGATTGCTTTGAATAACATAATAACTCATTACGCATGGAAGAAAATAAACCGAAATTATTTACAAATAATGCCTAGCAAATTGATGGAATTTTGCTTAACTTAAGAATTTTGTCTCTCGACTAACAGAATTTTTTCTAAACATTGCTTTCAATTAAGAACAATTAAATTACCATTTCCAATGCATGAATTATTAATTTGAGGGTATAAATTTTTTAACAATTAAATAATTTCCTTACGCATTCTTGTCAGTGATGACAACCACATAAAAAAATTGGCCACTTACTATAACAGGAAATGCGCTGAACGACTATCATTTGTTTCGTGTATTTTAAACATTGACTCGACATTGGAAATACATCGTACATCAAATTTATAATAGAATAACTTTTTCAAACATTAACACGATATCATAAGTACATTGTAGATTAAATTTATAATTAAAATGCTTAAGAATAAATGAACAACAACTTTCGCGCAAAACGTAATTGTTCTAACAAAGCTAACGCTGATGGCCTGGTGTCAAACGTTCGTGCATGTTTGGAGAGAGTTGCACCTGTGAATGTTTAGAGATTTCTGTTTTTGCGTGAGTGCGTGTATAAATGAGTTTTCTAAAAACTTTAGTTTCTTCAGGAGTGAATGAGTGCTAGGTTTCTGTTTTGTATTGTTTCCCATTTGTTGTTTGAATACGTGTGTGAGTGATTGTTATGACAGGAAAAGTTTTTCCTTTGGGGAGGAAATGAGTGCATGAACGTTTGACATCAGGCCATCAGCGAGGGTTTTTTTCCCGTAAACCTGTAAGTGTTATTTTTGTTTTTCTTTCCTTAGTTTTCTCCCTTACCGTTTTATTCATTGTTTATTTTGACTAAATATTCTCACGTTGTACGGTTAAGGAGTACTTATTATTTTTTAAATACACTTCGCCGTAGTCTCCGACTTTCTTTATCTAACAAAGCTTGCAAATCGGGACTGACATGAGAGCTAGGTTCCATTTAAAGCAACTAATGCCCAAATAGACTATATGCACGAACTTGTAGAGTCCGTTGTTTATGAAGGAGCCCTAAAATTAGAATGAGAATTTTGCTGTTGGGTGCACAATTTTCAGTTTACTTATTGCTGAGGAATTAGCCATATATCGCAAATTTATTAATCTGGAATGCTGACGTTAAATTCATAATAACATAAGACTGCTTTTAGAAGTATTCTTTTTGTATTATATTTTTTGCGCCATATTTTCAGCGTGACATTCTTTAGTGCAAGATTTTTGATTTGACTCTGCTGTTGTTTTAGAAGTGGGACTTCAAAAGATAAATACTACAATAGGCCATCTTGAACACGCACTCTACCACACAGCTGATCCAGGATCCGCCTGGGCATCTTCTCATCTTTGATACCAAGAAAGAATAGTGGTGAGTGTATTCGACTTTTGTTACAAAGTATAACGTAGGAACTTCCCACTTAAAATGTATTTAGCCGGTTGACATGTGTATTCTTGTTTGAATCATGCAAGGTATCAAGTGACATTTCAATACATCGTATTGTTTATTTATTCCTGCAGAGGTAGTGTTTTTTTTATCTAAACCATTTTAGCATATTTTCTCAAAACAGATTTTTGCATGTACAAGCAGAAGTTGAAAATGTTGAGAAATATGAATTTTACCTAATGAAAATATTACAATTTTTAATAATTTTAAACATCTACTACAATAGACAGCATTTAAATCTATGCCATATAATCAGAACCTAGGCATAGTGTTGTTAATGCAGCTAGTATTAGTTTCAATACAAAATTTATTAATTAAATTATTTTTTAATAAAGATTTGTTTTCCAGCAGGTACATAGTATTTTTTATGACCATGCATATTAAATTTTGCAGTATAAAATAGGATATTAGTTTTATGTGATATTAAGTGAAGGTATTAGAACAAAATTTGTTTTGTGGGACAACATCTGTTACAGCATTTTTACTTTTATTTAATCTTGCATTATCATTTAATTATACAAAGTTATCATAAAATTTGATTTTGCAAAATGCTGGATTCAAGAGAAGTAAGAGAGTGGAAAATTTTTATTCTATGCTTGGCCTAGGTAGCATAGCGATATCTTAGGTATGTGGCCAGCACCAAATAAAATATGCTTATTCTATTTAATGGAAAATATTAGAAGAATCATGTGCATATATCCATGATATATATATGCATATACCGTGTATTCCTGAGTTACTAACTATTGATAGAGAATGAAAGCATTTGTATTTGAAGAGCATGCATAGTAAAAATATATATAAAATTGTCCTAAAGATAAACATCACTAATTCATACTTGAAATTAATTTAGTAGTGTTTTGAGAAATCAGGATTTATTTTCAGCAGCAAATCAGTTTTGTGTAAGTAATCTTGAATTTCATGTTAAAATCTCCATTTAATACTAGTGCTTTTAAAAATAAATATGAAGCCTCTTATCTTGTATACAGGTAAGCTGTAACTAGTAATTCAGGCTGCTTGGTTTAGCTCTGGTAATAGTTCATGAAATGCAGATATTGGTAAAATATGTGACAGCTTTTATTATGACATATCGTACTAAAGTCATCATGAATTTTGCTGATATCATCGACATTCCATATTATCCAAGATTTTTATTATACGAGGTTGGTGAGGTTCCGCCGACCTCGGATAATCAGGATCTACTGTATCTTTGTATTGTTGGCCCATTCTCGCAGGTTGAGGCTGAGTAGGGAAGGGAAGCGGAAGCAAAGAGAAAGGGGGAAGAGGGATGTGAGGGAAAGCAGAGTGGTACAAGGGAAGGAGAGAGAAAGTGGAGGAGAAGAGTAAGAGAGAGGAAGCGACAGGAGTGGTGTGGAGGCAAGTTCATTTTTCCTTAGCTAATCTGAATTATTCTTTGTTTAAAACTTAATTTCGTCAGAATGTATTTCATGGGTATTTTTTTCTTCGGGCAAATCAATTTTTACTTGAAAGTAAAATTTTTCTGTCTAGTTAATTTTTATTGATGAAGTTAATTTTTATATCCATGTTTATTTTCCTATGATGATCTTTTCATTTGCTTATTCTTTGTAACAAATTTTTTAACAGATAATCTTTCTGATAAAATGTATTATCACATATGCAAATTTATTTGAACAAAGAATTTTCTCTCAAGCAAATAAATTGTTATATACCTAAATTAATTTTTAAAGACAAAGTTTAAGGTATATTTAATTTTCCAGAGATAAGTAATTTTTTGAGAGACAATTTAATTTTCCCCCTGGCAAATTAATTTCTTTCAAATTGATTTTTCCAAAGGAACATTGTTGCTTTTACTGGCAAATTATTTTTTTTGTTAAATTCTATGCTTTGATGGTAAAAAGTCCATTTAGGTTTTTGCTATTGATTTGGTGTAAGCAGCAAACCTAGTGGAGGAAGCACTATTGCTGCTGGGAAGACTGCTGATTTCATATAGCAATTGGTTCATCTGTCCATTTACCTTCGCTATGTATTCCCATACGTAAGCTAAGGTGAGAAGTTTCCTTTTTTTACGCAGAGTACATGTTGGATAGATTTCCAATTTAGAACAGTTTTTGATTATATATATTTGTCAAATCAGAAGTAGACAAAGTGTATGTGGCACATTGTTTCCTTCCTGGCTGTCTGTATTTTTTTGGAAATTCAAATTTATTTATTACAAAAGAAGATATTTTTGGGTCAACATAATTTTCCTTTGATTGAAAATTTTATGTAAAAATCATACAATCTTGCTATTGGAAAAATATATTTTTATTCACTGGGCAGATGATTTCAGTATGGAAGTAATTTAAAAAAGATTATTATTTTAATATTTTTATGGTGGATAATGAAAATACAAAAGAGATGTCTCTGCTGCATGTTATATTGGTTCAATACCAATGTGATATTACAAAAATACAGAGGTATGTTAGGAAGAGGTTTCACTGTACATGAATTTTGTTTTATGTTCATTTTCAAATTAGATCATGAAAATGTTTCCTAGAAGAGGGAATGAAGGATTTCTGAGTATGATGCTATAATATTATTTGGTTGTTAATTTGGAAATAACCTTGTTTACCACAGACATATTCTGTTATTATTTTTAATGATTTCTTTTTATGAGCCCAATATGCAAAAAATCATATTTCCTTTAAGAGGAACTTTGGGAAATAGACAAGACATTGATGGAAACTGGTACAGTAAAACCTCACATAGTGCAGTAGTTGTGTTCCTTGAAGTCGCGTTATATGAAGCAATAAGTTAATAGGAAATAGGGAGTTAGGTTCTTGGATCACATATTTTCTAAATATTTTAGAATAATTTCTTGACCTGTATTTAAATACATAAAATAATATCATATTTACTGGCATAATCCTCACCATCACGTAATTCACACAACCTCATTTCTCAATGTGGTGTTAAAAAAAATAATATAATAATACCGTGCGTATTTCACCCGCCCAGTTTTGGTCATGTTTTTTATTTCATGACACACCTTGGGGTTCGTTCAATTTTCATGGCACAACGAACCAAATTTCATGCCGATATTGTGTGGAACACTTTTATCGCTAACTATGATCAGTGGCAAGAGAAAAAAATCACTTTTTTCTATATAGATGGGACAAATTGTCTGAAATGATTTATTTTTGTTTTGGAGATGAGAATTATAACTAATGAGGAAAGTAATGAAGAATAGATGAAAATAATTGATGCTATTGTCCACGGAGTAAAGTGAATAGTGAAAAATTTCTGAATTTATCATAAATAGAGTAGAAAAGCTGCAGAATTTTCACATCGCAACCTCACAGTTACATACAAAACTGTGGAGATCACATTACCCGTAACTGTTCCGTATGACTTACTTGTTAGTTTCTCCAAGTAACTGAAACAGTGTAACAAATTCGGCCATTATGTATCGCTGTTTATTAAAAATGTATTTTCTCTGGTCGTAGCTGGAGGGTAATGAAATGCAGTAATATCCTTCCCTTCCTTATAACATAAAATATACTGTGGCGCATCAAGGGCTTTATCCTGGTACACTGGTTATGAAGCTCTGCCTAATCAGCACAATATGAGAAGCACAATTATGAATCTCTCAATGCAACATTTTTATAAGGTAAAATAATTACATGAATCAATTAGTCAGTATTTTTACTTTCTCATATATGAAGTATATTGAGAAAGTATAGTAATCGTAAAAATTTGACCTCGAGATTTTGGCTCCAGCTTAATTTTTCGAAGGCGAATTTTTTGAAATTGAGTATTTCAAAAGTGAGTTTTTTGAAAGCAAGTTTTTTGAAAACGAATTTTTCAAGCGATCAATTTTTCGAAAGACAAATTTTTCGAAAATCAATTTCTCAGTGTTTTAAATGGAACCAACACTCACATTGCAATCTTGAATATATTTACTCTATTATATAACTATAAATAACGAATTATTTAAACATTTATCTACCGCCTGTGTTTCTCATCCGGTGCCAGCCATGCTCTTGTTTATACATCCATATCATGAGAACTATAAATGGTATCGGATTGGTGTCTTTTCCAAAAATAAATTTAAACTTTTCTGCACATTTTAGTTTTTCAATGTATCCCTCTAAATCAATTAGGGAAAAAGTTTTCTGCAGACCGACTTTTTCATGTCTCAACGAAATATTTGAGGGACTGAATAATGTTATTAATTTTTCAAAGGCATTTGCTTAATAATATATGTTTTTGATTTATATATTTGATATAAGCAATCTACCAAGAGGTACAACAAAAAGATTTGTCCCTATTAGAATAATAGAAGTCGAGATATGACGTTTTATGTTTAAAGAGATATAAAAACGTATATTGTGGATCTGTTTGGTTTATCGAACTTTTGACAATTTTCCCGAATTTTTAGGAAATTAAACTATGCATTATCAGATTCAGAGTGAAATTTACTGTGATTGAACATCATAATTGCACTTAAGTGACAATATTACCATAATCACGACAAAGTTGGAAACTGTGAGGGCTAGACGACAGAGCTATAAGGAAATCCTCTGGGAACACAATATCGTGATGTAAAATCAGAATGGCTGGTCCGGTGTTTTCTTTCACACAAACATTTCTTATTATTCAAGTTCGTCACATTTGAATTTGTATAGATGATGATGCTCAGATCCCATTTCATCACACAAAGCTCGAAACAAGCGTGAATTTAGCGCCCTAGACTTTATAAAGTTCACAATGTCAACAACATCCTGTAACACTACACTGAGATCAGCCTGTATGGCATTGGTTGCGAGATTTTTTCAGCGCAAAAGACAGTGTATAATAACTACTTGTGGATTGGCATCCTTCACATGTCTGCAAAATCCAACTTGGCTTCCCATCATGGCAGGGGCACCATCGACACACAGTCCCACACAATTTGTCCACTGAAGATCGTGTTTTGAAAGGAATTTTGAGACTAACTCAAATATGTCTGACAAGGAGAGGCTACGGAGTGTAACTCTCAGATTTGATTCATCTTCTACCAGTGGAAAGTTTAGGTCAAAAAAAAAATACCATGTCGGAATTAGGGGCCAACGCCTTTTTGTTTAAGAGAAATAATTAATTAAAAAGTACAAAAATTGTCCAATCTAAATAAATCACAGTAACTTTGCTCTTATGTTCATAAGCGACCGTAGCCTAGGGAATGAGGAGTGGGACTTTCGATGCGTGGTCTTGGGGTTCAAGACCGGCGTTGTTCAACTTCTTTTCTCGTGTAAAATTTCATTTTTCGTGCCAGTTTTTCTCCAATTTTTCGGAAAATACTTATTCACCGAAGTTTTTATTTTTTTCACGCAGGATAATTGTTTTTAATCACTAGACCACTATTTTCCCCCATTTTCCAGAAAATATTTATACACCACTATTTGCGTATTTTATTCCCAACATACACCCTCAAAAATCCCATGAATTTATTATCGTAAGTTTTAATCATTTTTTCTGTGTGAAGAAGATTATTGCGAGAGCTAAAGATAAAGAATATATTTGCGGATAATAATAAAATAACCCATCTTATCAGTTATTATTGGTACAGTATCAGAAGGTATGATCACGAAGAATAATTTCTGCGAGCTCCTCGCTCTGCATCTGCCCGTCGCTGGGTTGTCATCCTCCACCTTTCAAAATTAGTTTGAATTTCCAGCGCATTCCTTTGGATGATAATCGTTGAAGAAACACGGAAAACATAAATATTCATGGCACCAGCAGCAACATATAAATGAATGCTTGCCACAGCTGCAGAGATTTATTTTAATTTCGTCTGTGAACAAAACTTCATTTACATTAAGAAATAATTCGCGCCGCTCCCAGCTATTTATATGCTGCTCCTATTGCCATGAATATTTATATTATCATTTTTTTCGATGATTACCATCCAAAGGAATGCGCGGGAAATGCAAACTAGATGTAAAGGGTGGAAGTGCAATTACGGCGGAATATCACAGCTTAAAGAATACGCCAATGTCTACGGAGAGTGTCCATGTAGTGATGGACAGACGCGGCTAATTTTTTTGAGGGAGTAGGTTGGGGATAAAATACGCAAATAGCGGTGTATAAATATTTTCTGAAAAATGGGGGAAAATAGTGGTCTAGTGATTAAAAACAATTATCCTGCGTGAAAAAAATAAAAACTGCGGTGAATAAGTATTTTCCAAAAAATTGGAGAAAAACTAGCACGAAAAATGAAATTTTACACGAGAAAAAAAGTTGAACAACGTTGGTCTCAAACCCTAAGACCATGCATCGAAAGCCCTACTCATTTTCCCCTAGGCTACGGTCGCTAATGAACGTAAGCGCAAAGTTACTGTGATTTATTTAGACTGGACAATTTTTGTACTTTTTAATTAATTATTTCTCTTAAACTAAAAGGCGTTGACCCCTAATTCCGAAATGGTATTTTTTTTTGACCTAAACTTTCCACTGGTAGAAGATGAATCAAATCTGAGAGTTACACTCCGTAGCCTCTCCTTGTGAGCCTGTTGTTGTGGTGCTAAAAGATTCACAGAACAGAAATTCTTCCAGTGTCGTCACACAATTTATATCTGACGAAAGCCATTAATTGAGGCTTATTTTCAACATCCACAGATTCGTCGATTTGCAAAGAAAATTTCCTAGCCTTAAGTCCAAAAATAAGTTGGTTAAGAATATCTTCTGACATCATGTCTATTCTCCGTTTTACTATGTTGTCTGACAGGGCAACCATTTCCAATTGTTTAGCGATCTCTTCTCCACATACTGTCTGAGCCATAGCAATGGCAGCTGGCTTTACAAGCTTTTCACCAACATCATGAGCCTTTTTGCATCTGGCGATCTTCTAAGCAACTTGTTTTAGAAAGTGACACAGTGTCAGAGCAAGATGGGGCATCAAGTCTCCTATGCTTTACGTTTGACTAGCATAAGTGCCCGTTGAATTTCAACGGGTTTAATGAATCTAAATTTTCGTCAATGCAACATGTAAAAATCGCAAGAATAAAATTGTGCACTGTTTTAACCATCGAATATTTCTGTATTATAAGTCTGTTTTAATTGATTAACTAAAATCTCAGAGAAATTCCCTGTGAATAAAATAGTACCTTTCTTTCTACTAAAATAGCCATTGTTATTAGCTTTAAATTGATTATAGCATTAGGATTTCAATTTCATTAAATAAACAGAATTCAGTTTCCAAAAAATTGGTTCAATCTTCAATTGCCTCTGATAAAACTTTAAATAGATTTTGGAATATAACGTATCTCAATTTTATTTATCGTCCGCTCAGCCCTATTGCCTTCTCATTTTCCGAAACAACCACTTTAACCAGTTTTAAATGGATTTCAAACTTAGAAGAGAACTTGATTCAATTCAGTTAAAATAACAAACTTCTTATTCCAAAGAAAATCCTTTTATAATATGCAATGTTAACGTAGAATTCATTCATTCTGAAAAGTGAACAAAAGTACCATGTACATATATTTCTTTCAACTAAAATAGCCACTCTTAACCGATTTTAATGGATTAATGCATTAGCAATTCAATTTCATGAAATAAACAGAATTACGGTAACAAAAAAATTTGTTCAATCTTCAATTGCCTCTGATAATACTTTAAATAGATTTTGGAATAAAATGTACCTTAATATCGTTTAGCGTCCGCTCACCACTCTGGACTTCTCAGTTTCCGAAACGACAACTTTCAATAGTTTTAAATTGATTATTGCTTTGAAATACATTTGAGTCATTTCAGTACAACTTCCACTTTACATACTGTAAATTCCAAAGTAACTCCTTTTATACTATGTATATTGGAGAAAGTAAAAACTAATAAAATACTAAACACTAAAAAAATATGTGAATTTTAATAAGCAAAATAAAATAAGGTTGCAGGTGGAAATATTGATTTTTCCATGTTGTCTTATGGGGAATGGAAATCATTCTCGGGAATCGAACCCGGGTCGATTTTGGAATTTTTTTTCTACTTTAAGAAGCAAACATTCCTACCAAATGTCAATCTTCTAGCTACTCGGAAAGTTTGTTAAAAATAGCATTACTCTACATAGGATTGATGGAAATCTGTTGGAGCAAGTTAGAGAATACAGATATCTTGGTAGCTTAGAGATGCCAAATGTACAGATCAAATCCTCATTAGAATAACGAAAGCAAAAGTCTCCTTCGGAAAGAAGAAATAGTTGCTTTTATCACTTTCTCATTTCACAATGTGAAATTTTTGGTTGATGGAATTAATTAATTAGAAACAGATTAATTTCATTCATTTTATTAACTTATTAGTATATTTACATTACTGTATTTACATATGTAAAATATATATATATATATATATATATATATATATTGTTTATACAATTAAATGTAGGATAATATTTACAGTGTATTTACAGATTTAATATTTACAAAGGAGTGGAGGCTTAATATTTAGGCTTTAAATGGAGAAGAAAATCATTTGCGATCATTTGATTGAGTCATCTTCAAACCTCCGGGGTAGTCCTCCCATCCGGTAACGCATCTCATGTCTTCAGATTTGTCTTCAGCTTTTCCCAGCTTCTATTTCAATGCCCATGACAAATATTATTTAGTCACGCAGAGACTCAAAATATCATCATATTTAAATTGTATAACTTGAAAAACATTCACTATGGAATTCCTATGCCATGCCCACAAACTTGGTTAAATTAATGAAAGCAAAGCACAATAAAAAGAAGTAATACAAAACTTGTGCCTAACTATAACTATTTCATAAGGAAATATATGACGGTAACCGATTTCTTCCTTTAACATAGCAAATTCTTGACAAATAATTTGTACTCACAAATTCAAAGCAAATTTAATACAAAGCTATTTAATTAGTTGTGGAGGCGAATAATGGAACTGAAATGGATTGTGAATTAAAATATTATGAATTTGCAATCATAAGGCACAGGAAGCCCAAAACAAAATAGCTTGAGTTAGGCAAACGTGAACAAATTGCAAGTTTTCACTTGATCATAAGAAGCTAAAATAATAATTCTTCCAATACCACCTTTCATGCAAACCCACACTGATTAATAATGCACTAATAACTCACATTTCCTGACATGCATATTGGCCATTTCATATAAAATCAGACCTCTGCCTTGACTGCCATGCTCAAAGAGTCAAACCACCATAATCATAACAATGGGAATATAATTATTGTTTAGAATTAAAGTACTCCACCCATCAAAATAACAATTTGTTCATTAGCATTTACCTTGATGTTGTCAAGTCGTTCATAACCATATGGTGTTAAAATGGTATCAATATGGTTATTATGGTCGTTTCCACCATCATAACCATATTGAGAGTTGCTGCACCTGTCAAAAGAACACAAATTCATTAACTTTCCATTAATTAGTTGATAGCTTACCTCTTCAGCTGTTTGTCGTCCCTCCTTACGACATCCCGATTGCTGTTAAACTCACTGCAAATGTTTCTCCAGGCTGATTTTTTGGTCTCGCATGAAGCTGCGTCCGTCCTTTTATTTTCTACGACGTTCTTATACCTTTCCACCAAGTCGCAAATGACGCATTCCTCGATGCCATGTTAATAAGATACAGAATGCGCGAGGAAATGTCAAACAACTGAATGGCGAAAACGACATTCTCGAATTTTCATCACATAGTTGCCATATCTATTACCTGGCAAGCCTCTACCTGGGGGTCTCCTGGGTGTTGTTTATAAATACCGCTGGGAAGCAATCGCCTGAGAGTCCCCTAGCAAGGGACTTGCTGGGGGAGGAACTGGGGGACGACTATAAATATGACCCTAAGTCATTACTGTTAACACTTTCACTCTTTCAATAAAGATCATTCAAGATATTGTGTGTGTGAAGAGAGAAAAAATTATAATCCAAGATGCATTACTAGGGTGGGTATGGATAACATAACAGATTTTAAGGATGGAGTAGAGGTCCATCACAACAACCTTGGATAATACGTAATGTCGCCCATATCGGGAAAATATGTGATGACTTCCTGCGATATATACTAATAAAAATAATTATTAATTACTTGTTTTGGAGACACTACATGTACATATTATTAATGATAAAAGTCATCCCATTTTCCCGATATCTACATTAATTATGTAGACCTATTATATAAATAATATCGTTATTCTGTTGGTCTGTCCATCCATCGGAATGCTCTATGGAGTTAGATGGGAGAATGAGGGAAACCACCCATAACTAGAAAGCTTTTCAATCTTTTTTGATCAAACTTTCAGGAATCACTTGCCTTTTCAATTTGAAACTGCTAGCAGTGTACATAATAGTCCTGGGTTTGACTCCAAGAGCATATCTTTTTAACAACTTTTATGTTAGGTAGATAAGTTTTAAGAACACCAATAATGTCTAATAACTTGAGAACGGCTGCATGTATTTTAACCATTCTTTTAATTATATAGAGTGTCACACATCAAAACTCTTATGTGTAATCACCATGCAAAATAACCAGAGTTCGATTCCAGGGACATTTAATTACTCCAATCGGATAAAATGGGCGAGACCTTCCCAAATTTTTATCTCCTAAACTATAAGTCGTAATTATATGCTCTCATGGAGTTTTTTGTTGCAAATGTTGTTCTTAACCTGACTAAATTTATTAATCGATACCGTACAGATCATATAAGGGCAAGCGAGAGTAAAATGTGTATTTCTTATTGTTGGCTTGATGGAAATGGCGTCTCTCGACTGTGGCGCTGCAAATGAAAACGGTCACATACTGAACTACGGGTTACTATCAAACCTTAAAAATGATTCCGACTTTTGAAGAATTTATGCGAATGTTTGGAGACGAAGAATAGACCGTACAATTTTTAATTGACATTAATAGCATTTAATCAAAAACTGTTTGGTTGGTGTTTCATCTTTATACACTTCCTAAAAGTTGTTTAAATTAAAAAAAAAATTTTTTATACCTCTCCATTTGAATATCATGGGCAGAGATGAAACGAAACGGGTCAACCTTTTTTCTTAAGCATTTATAAAATATCTTAAAATGAGATACCGACTCGGGATTTTCACAGTTAGGCCGAGAAAACTTTGAAAAGGAATTTCCATATCGTAGAAAATCTCATTTGACAAAGGCCAAAAATTACGTTTTACCAATATTTTTTGAGTTTTTTTTTTCGCATTTATTCAGTATGACTGAAGAATGCAAGCACCGTCTTCTAGTCCGGGGCATATTAGGCCTAGACAAACAAGGCACGTGCTTAGGGCTGGCTTGCCGCGGTTGTAGACAAAATCATCTATATAATAAATTGCTTATTGTCCATCACGCTAAGATTCATAAAGCTAATAACTCGAGAAATAATAACGATGGAAACTCGAAATTTGGCAGGGATGCTTGATTAGCACTTTTTCAGGTGATGACGAGTTTAAATCGCGAAAAAATTCCTTGGTTCGACTCCAAGGGAGGCATTTCCATTTCCCATTACTTAACATGTAAAACGCGATTTTTCGACATGCAGCCTCTTATTCATTTGGAAATTAAAATTAGAAGGAATTAATCTACGATCTTCGGAGTTGAACCATTTTGAAGAAAAATTTATAAAGTTTCTTATTCTGCTCATCTTTTTTCGCCCACAGTTAGAAGTATTCCATGTTAAACGTTTAATTTACATATTTTATGCATATCTTGCCATTTTAACGGAATGTTGCCATAACGACTCATTATATTGCTAAACCTCAAAATCCGATTATGATATCAATCCTTATGGGAATATAAATGCACTTTGAATGCTTTAAAATGAGAGAGGAGGAAGAGGAAAGAGAGAGGGGAGAGTGAGAGGGAGAAAGATGGAGGAAGGCAACAATATAAACAATTAAAGATAGCCTGTATTATTGATAGGCATTTCTACTATTTATATTACTATGTTTTAGTAATATTTTTGTCTGCCGTTGTATTCTACATAGCAAACCGCTTTTAAAACAACGTAAGTAACTCAAATAATTAGACTTAGATTGTCCACAAATTGTGACTGGATAAATCGTTTCATTAATTCCAAATATTTCTTAAAGGTTATGTAATTACCTTTGATGAACTTATAGCTTGGACCTTTCCTGATTTGAACAATAACTACATGAATTCTGAATGGTTAGCAAAACGCGCTATCCTCGCTCCTCTGAATACCACTGTGAACGAAATAAACGAAAAAGTGGTTTCAGTATTTCTGGGTATTTCTTGGCATTGTTTAGGTGCTGATGCATTAACAACAGGAAACTGTTATACCAGTCGAATACTTGAATTCAATTGAAACAGCAAGCATCCCTGCACATCGATTAACACTAAAGTGTGGAATGATAGTTATTCACTAAGAAATCTTTCTCCTGAACATGGGCTATGTAACGGCTCTAAACTTATTGTTGAAGATATGGTTGCCACAAGACTTCTTAAAGTAAAAGTATGCCAAACGGGTGAAATTTATTTTATTCCCCGTATAACACTACAACCATTTGAGTGGCAGAGACGTCAATTTCCCATTAAACCAGCTTTTGTGCTCACAATAAATGAAGCACAAGGACAAACTTTAGAAGCAGTTGGTGTTTTTTTTTAAAGAAACTGTTTTCTCTCATGGACAATTGTATGTAGCTGCATCGAGAGTTAAAAATTGACAAAATCTTCGATTTGCCGTGCCCAATTACCCGCATACAACAACATTAAATGTTGTTTATAGAGAAGCTTTAGCTTAAAAGTTAAATTTATATCATTGGTATTTATAATGCCATATATGATACAAATAAATAAATGTTTTTGTTATATATGGAAAATTTGAATATTAAAAAAGAAAGGGTTATAATATTTTATACATTCCATGTTTTTTATAAAATTGCTGGCGAAGCTGCAACGGGCTACTAGTATTCTTAAAAATTTTAAAGTAAAAGCAAATTAACTTTGGTTAATTAATGTAAAGTATAAATTTTATGCACATCCGTACACCTGCTATCGCTATCAGAGGAACGTAAGATATTCTACTCTAACGACTGTGCTTCCCTGGTGCAGTAGGTTGCCATCGGTTGACGCACGCATAGCTCCATCAATGTGAGATTAAAACGAGAAAAAAAATAATGATATATTGTTCAATAGTTTTTTAATACCACACTCCCGGTATCCGCGAACTCAGTATCCACGAATTTTTTTTTATATCCTGTTATCCATTATCTGTGAGCAAGATCTCTCATATCCGTGAAGCTCTCGAACACATTTTTTACCTTAAAAGTACGCAGATCGACGAGACTACTATATTTTTTTAATTCTAAGTAAAATACACTGCTCATAGTAATTTACTCAATGTTATACGATTTCTTTAATGAAAAATGGACTAAAATTCATTGTAATAATGACATACTA
The DNA here is from genome assembly GCA_036926305.1 of Uropetala carovei. Lineage (NCBI taxonomy): Eukaryota > Metazoa > Arthropoda > Insecta > Odonata > Petaluridae > Uropetala > Uropetala carovei. The sequence goes on along the minus strand of JAXCHB010000152.1, from coordinate 2,086,462 downwards.
TGTACAAAATAAAACTATCATTCCTAGATGGCAGTTGACTTATTTACAGACGTAGTGTTTGGTTGAATTGCATTGAGAGAGTGAGATATCATTCGCGGTTCTGCATTTGTGAACAGTTTTGTCTTTCGCGGTCTCATGTTTCACTCTTTCGCAGAAAAAATCACGGAAAAGGCTACATGAAATTTTCTATATATTAATTGAATCGCGTTCTCCTCACATTTTCTGTCATAGGCAGGCCTGAAAAATATTGTTGCACTATAATATTTAAAAATATTTACGTAACTGCATTAATGTAGTATATATGCATAATTAAAATAATTAGATACTTGTGTCTTATATATACTTTTCAGTATTTTTGGGATGCAGTCCTCCCACACTTGTGCCCCTTCACACGTGAAATGTTGCAAAATATAAGCTGTTATCACCGTTCCTTTATTTCTTTTTGACGACAGGAAAGTTCCACGGGGAAAGACACAAGGGTCTAGGACAACTGGGCACAGCCAACTGGGTGCAGAGCCAACTGGGCGCTGAGCCAACTGGGCACGGAGCCAACTGGGCGCGGAGGCAACTGGGGGCAGAGTCAACTTGCCACAGAGACTAATGAAAGTTTGCTATTTAGTACAGACTGTATTAGTATATAATAATAATATAATTAATATATTGATTAGAAGACAGAGAAATCTCGTGCATTCTACACCAGCTAATCCTGATAATTTGGAAACCATGAAAATCTCAGAAAGTTATAAAATATATAACGCAACAACCACAAGGCAAGTAAACCTTTTGCTTGGTGATAGTGGTCCTGGGACAAACTGAATTCTTATTTTTGGTAGGCAACACAATCTCGAATTCCTTAAAGATTCGAGAGCTTGGTTTGCTGATGGGACATTTAAAATAGCTCCGCCTTAATTTTCGCAAGTTTATGTCATTCTGGCAGAGAAGCATGGAGGTGTGCAACCAATGTTTTATGCACTTCTTCCCAATAAGCAACATGCTATGTACAACCAATTATTTGATATGATCCAGCATCTTCAACAAGAACTTCGGCCAGCAGCAATTTCCTGCGACTTTGAAACAGCTGCATTCAAGAGCATGATGGATCACTTTCCTCATGCACAAATATGGGGCTGATTCATTCACCTGATGCACAACATGAAGAAACACTTGTGTTCTATGGAGCTAATTAATCAATATAATAATAATGCTCAATTTGCTCTACTGGCAAAAATGGTTAGTGCTTTGGCATTCATCCCTGTCCAAGATTTGGATGAAGCCATTAATAGACTTTCAGAAGTTTTACCATTAGAATTGCAGCCTCTTCTGGAATGGTTTGAGGACAATTACATCAGCCGAATTAATAGGCATGGTCGTGGTCGACGTTTTCCCTTATTTCTTCTTGAGATGTGGAATTTGTACAATTGAGTTTTGAATCGCGAGGATCGGACAAACAACTATGCAGAAGCCACCCACAGACGTCAGCAAACTGAACTCGGAATGGATCATCCCAACTTATGGAAATTTATTGATGGGTTACATAAAGTTCAGCATGGAAGTTATGTTCATTATGAACAATTAATTGCAGGACATAATCCTCCATTAAAATTTAAAAAGTATAGAGACGCAGATGCGAGGATTTTATCAACTGTTACAAACTACGGAGACAAAAATAAAATTGAATATTTAAGGGGTCTTGCTCATAATTTTGAAATGGGTGCATAACTCAATTGTTTCCTCATCTGCAGCAAAAAATGCACCTATAATAATTTATATTGTATTTTTTTAAATAAATTTTATTTATAACAAACGTTTACTCTCCTGATTTTATTTCCTTTTGCACTCTATTACTCATGTTCTTTAGTCCGTTGTTTGTTGGTTTCAATTGCACGTTTTTGTATTTTCTTAGAGCTTGATCTAATGCTATAAAGCTGGTTTCATAATAAGAGTAACATTCAATTTCCATGGAACAATTCAAAAGGTCAACAATATAGCAAATTGTAAATACATATTGAAACCAATAAAAGAATGTGATTTGTCATAATTTTATTTTGCATATCTGCTAATGTTAAGATCCATAAAAATGAACATATTTATCGATACGTTTTCCAATTATATTATTCGACTTTAATTCCTTTAATTTAACAAAAACGAATAAAGGGAAGTAAACCAAAAGTGCGTAGATCCATCGCCAAAATTAAATTATATCACAAGACTAAACATACTATATTATAACTAAAAATAGAGTATATCTAAGAATTTGCCTCCATAAAGACCATAGACTACTTCTCAACTAAATTGCTTTGGATGTGCAAGAAAATCTGGTAAACCCACCCACTGAGAAGAAGGCGAAAGGAAAGAAGTTAGGGCCAAGGTACAAAAGGTAAGAACAGTCGTGGAAGGGTCACACGGTCATGGAAGTGAATGGATCCCTACATGCTTTTACTCAACTGTTCCATATCTCATGAATTGAATCGGAAACATCTGTAGTAGACTGTGTGTAAACAGATACCAGACCTTTTTCTACCATGACTCATGCAGATGAAGACCATTCTCGCAAGGTCCACATGGAAAAAACAGACGAGGCAAGAAGAAGAAGATTCCTCTTCTTCTTTGAGAAGATAAACAGTCCCTTTACCTCACTTCAGACACCAAGGAAAGCATTCTTAGTGCATTGAAAAGCGATTTTTAGAAGCAGAAATACCGTAATTCTGTGGCAAAAATGAAAAATCCACTGCAAAATTTAACGTAGTTTATAAAATATAAAAAACACTAAAAATTACTGAACATGCTTAACTATGAAGGCCAAAGCTTCCTCTTTCAAAATATATAATGGTTATTTAGAATTAAGAAAAATTTTCCGTTGTCATTTTATATAATGATAGCCGTCGTCCGTTGGTTGGTTGGTTGGTCACGCTATGTAAACGCTAATAACTCGAGAAATAATAATGATAGAAACTCGAAATTTGGTAGGGATGCTTGATTAACACTTTTTTAGGTGATGACGAATTTAAATTGCGAAAAAATTCCTTGGTTCGTCTCCAAGAGAGGGATTTCCATTTCCCATTACTTAACATGTAAAACGCGATTTTTCGACGTGCAGGCTTTTATTCATTTGGAAATTAAAATTATAAGATATTAACCTACGACCTTCGGATTTGAACCATTTTGAAGAAAAAGTTATAAAGTTTCTTATTTCGTTCGTCTTTTTTCGCCTACAGTTCGAAATATTCCATGTTAAACGTTTAATTTGCATATTTTGTGGAAATCTTGCCATTGTAACGTGATGTTGCTATGTCGACCATTATCATTGTTACACCTCAAATTACTATTATTATATACATCCTTCTGGGAATAAGCGTGCCTTGAGTGCTTCAATACGAGAGAGAGAGAGGAAGGACGGGGAGAGATTGGCGTGTTTTGTGGAAAATAAGTATATTAACGAAACTATAAAAAGTTTTAAGTATCAACAGTGTCATTTTAGAAAAATTGGAAATAAAAAGCCCTTAAATTAAATTTGTAAACCATATGTGCTTACGAATTTATATTGTTATTCCTCGAATTAATTTCGTAACAATGGCCGAAGTTTGGAAACGAATATAAATTAAAATTCAATTAAAATTAAAAGGACATTTAAAACTGTTAACAGGTAATTTTCGAAGAAACAACAGTGGATCTTTTAATCAATTGATTTGTTTTTATAAAAGGAATTTCGGTGCTTATTTAATACAGAGTAAGTTCCATTTAAATCTAATAACAGTGGCTATCATAGTTTAAAGAAAGAACTTTATTTATTCACTTTACAGAATGAATTAATTTTAGGCTAGCATTGTCTATTATAAAAGGAGTTACTTTGGAATTGACAGTATGTAAAGTGGAAGTTGTACTGAATTGACTCAAGTATTTTGGGTACCTTCCTGTTAACGGGAATACCTCAAAAAATAAACGTATTGTGAATACCTCAAAAAATAAACACATATTGTTGTGATATGTTACGACGTATTTGTTTGTTAACAATGCGTAACAACGGGGGAGTTACTTAAAAATCACACTTTTTTGAAACTTATTTATTAATAAAAGCAACATAATTACTAATACAATCTAAATTTATCTTACTAGGGGGCCAATATGTGTCTATGGCATTTAAAATAGCTGGAAATATGTCGATTTCTTTGTTATGTTGTCGCCACATGAATTCTTCTGCTGACAGGCTTTCGTGTTGCATTTCCAAAATATTCTGTCGTAGAAGTAAAGTTTCATAATATGATCCTTCTTGCACATTCGCCCTTAAATAAAGTACCATGGTCTTGAAGCAAAGATACAGTTTCTTCTTCACTCCTCGGCAAGCTCCACAAATTCATCATTAAGGGATCAACGTAAATATCTTAACGAGATTTGTTACGCATTGTTATCAAACAAAATATCACAACAATACGTGTTTATTTTTTGAGGTATTTCCATTAACAGGAAAGTACCATTTCAAAACAAAAATCAATTTAAAACTATTGAAAGTTGTTTCGGAAACTGAGAAGTCCAGAGTGGTGAGCGGACGCTAAACGATATCAAGGTACATTTTATTCCAAAATCTATTTAAAGTGTTATCAGAGGCAATTGAAAATTGAACCAATTTTTTGGAACAGGAATTCTGTTTATTTAATGAAATTGAAATCCTAAAGCTGTAATCAATTTAAAATTAATAACAATGGCTATTTTAGTAGAAAGAAAGGTACTATTTTATTCACAAGGAATTTCTGTGAGATTTTAGTTAATTAATTAAAACAGACTTATAATATAGAAATATTCCATGGTTAAAACAGTGCACAATTTTGTTCTTGTGATTTTTACATGTTGCATTGACAAAAATTCAGGTTCATTAAACCCGTTGAAATTCAACGGGCACTTATGCTAGTAGTTTAATAATAATGGCATTATAATATTATCAAAAGTCTGAATCAACTTAGGAATACTTATTTATTATTATAACTTGGCATTATTTTTCTAGTAAAAACATTAAAATTAATAAGGTTCAGCTTTTTTTAGCTGCATTATAAAGCGGCTACCACAAAATATGATGAATGGCTTTAGGCAGCCTCCATTTAAAAAAAGTTATGGAGGCACAATGTGAAAATATCGCTTCGGTCTATTTCTCGGCTGGCGTAGACTGTGCTTTTGTTTATACACCCATATCATGAGAACTACAAACGATATTGGATTGGTGTCTTTTCCAAAAGTAAATTTCAACATTTCTGCAGATTTTCTTTGCTTAATGTATCCTGCTAAATCAATTAGGGAAAAAGGTTTCCGTAGACCGACTTTTTCATGGCCCAAGCAAAAATTTCGGTTTATGAGAAAAGTTGTTCATTTTTTAGAGGCGTTTGATTAATAATATATGTTTTTGTTTTCTACGGTTGTTATAAGTAATCTTTCAAGAGACACCACAAATAAATTGGTTCTTATTGGATCAATAGAAGCTGAGATATGACATTTTATATTTAAAGAGAATTAAAAACGTAGATAGTGGAACATTTTATGAGTAATGTTATTAATTTTTCAAAGGCGTTTGATTGACAATATGTGTTTCTGATTTCTACAGTTGTTATAAGCAATCTTTCAAGAGGCACAATAAAAATAATTATCCCTAGTGGAGTAATAGAAGCCGAGATATGACGTTTTATGTTTAAAGAAGTGTAAGTGCCTGTTAAGTTTCAACGAATTTACTTTCGCTGCCAATTCTAGGACGTATGCAGAATATACAAAAGCATTTTATTCTACGAAAAACTGAAAACCATCTGTAAAGAATACTTTTCCCTTTGGTTTTCTTAACAATTAACCAAATTGGTTGTAAACAATCCACTTCCAAGTGTATTGCATGTAAATATAACAATAATTTGATTTCCTATCATATCACTTTCACTAAATCCAGCTTCATTTCTTGTGTAATTATGTTTTTTCAAAATGTTTACTTTTATGTTTTGTAAGAAAGAAACCCGTGAAAAGGCAATGTTGTCCATGATTGAACCCTAGCTGTGATTAAAATTTTTTCCATAATAATTAATAATTTATGCTAAATCTTTAAGATAATTTAAATCACGAGTTCGAAACTTGATGGGAAATAATTTTAAAAAGCAAACTTAAAAACTCCTATACCAATTTAGGTGCTTTTCTGAGTCCTGCAACAAATTGACGTGCAACGAATTGATGGGCGAGTTGACATGATTCCTTTATATCGTGCCCTTAACAGGTTGTCTTTGTCTTACCCTGCTGTTAAATTATATTAATATATGATAGTGTAAAAGTTATAGTTTTAAAATATCATGTTTTGAGTAAATCCTCAAAAAATTTCATAGAAATCCAATAAAAAGGTGAAAAGTTATGAGCTTTTATATAATTTTTGCAACTTTTGTGCTTGCATTTCCAGTTTTTTAAATCTACTTTGGCTTCACAGGTGGGATTTCATTAAATGTTCTCCGGGCTTGAGGAGTTAAACCTCTATTTAAGTTTGTATTATTTAATATAACAAAATATTTAAAGATATTTGTAATAAATATTTTACTATCAAGTGTGTATATTAGGGTGGGCTGAAAAAAGGAAAAGTTTTCAGATCGAAGCGTTACTAATTTCGAACGCACTTGTAAGAACACCTTTCCGTATTTTCCTAAAATTTGGCTCAGATATGTAGATGACATCTTCGCTATTTTCGACACATCGAAAGGAAACATTGTAGAATTCTTAAACTTGTTAAACAAACAGTTTGACACCATTAAATTCACACATGAAACAGAAAATAAAAAATCTCTGCCTTTCCTAGACATTCTTCTAACGAGGAAAAACAACAAATTACATTTCAACATTTACAGAAAACCTACACATACCAACACATACATCCACATGAGTTCTCACCATCACAATTCACAAAAACTAGCACCTTTTCATTCAATGATCCATCGATTAGTCAATACACCACTATCAAATACAAATTTCTCCAAAGAATTATCCTATATAAAACGCACGGCCATTCAGAATGGTTTTAAACCAGAACTCATTCATAAAATGTTAAAAAAACATCAACACAGAATGATCCTTAGAAACTGCACAACACTCAACAACAAAGACACCAATACCAAAAAATTTATGAAGCTACCTTACTACCCCTATGCTACCAAAAAACTTCAAAAAATATTCTCCGAAATAGGATTACACACAGTTTTTGTTAATGAAAATAAATTGTCAAATCTCATTAAGAACCCTAAAGATAGCATACCCTCCCATAAGAAATCAGGCATATACCAAATTAAATGTGAAAAGTGTGACAACATTTATATTGGGCAAACAAAAAGGAATTTAGAAACACGTTTCAAAGAACACTTAGCCCATTACAGAAACAACAGAATAGACAAGTCCAGTGTAGCAGCTCATATCAACACCTGCCATCATCCCATCACAACAAAAAATTTAAAACTTCTGAAAACGGTCACCAATGAAAACAAACTAGATGCCTATGAAAGCCTCTACATACACAACAACCAAAACAAGATAATGAATAACGACGCTGGCCCTATCCCCCACTCCCCTCTATTTCAGTTAATGACCAATACACCTTTCTCTTTCCCCTCCCCTACTCCTCTAACGGTCAACAACAGTATAAATACTCCGCCTAACCCTACACACATTGACATTGCTGAAGATGACAGCGTAGCTGTCGAAACGCGCGTCCTCTAAGTGGTCCTGCGAGTCTTGACACGTAAGTACCGCCTTTACGGTGAATTGGAGTTTTTTTAATTTTCCTATTCTGTTCATTGCCTTCACCGTGTTTAGAGTTCTTCCTTTATTTATTAGTTTTCTTGACAAGAGTGTGGACCTGATCATTCCGTCTACTCTCAGCGCCACAGACCTTGCCTGCTGCCTCTGTTACGAGTTTCACAAACCGTTCCACTGCTTGCGTATGGCAAGGAAAGAGCTTTATGTATCACTCTATTTGAGACCTACTGTTACACTCTGAACTGGCAGATGCGCAGCGAGCATGCCCTTGTTCTTTCCTGAGAATTGTATTGGTAAGTTTTTCAGTTTCTTGCATATCTACTTGACCAATTCTTTGGTTTCTTTGTTCATACATAAATCTCTGCTCAATTACAGGAATCTTCTTTTATTTCTCACAGATGCAGGTCATAGAAATCGGGCATTTACTTTTACAACTGTCAGGTCTTTTTTCACAGGCACATTGCTCTGATAATTGTGTTTATCTTTGTCCTTATTGAATGACTTTCTCAGATTGTTGTATGTTTTATGATATTCATTAATCATCTGTAAAATTCTTTGCTCAGAAACTGTGGGAATAGATGCTTTATCAAACAAACCTTTGACTTTTTTGGCCACCACACCTGCTACAACAGAAAAGTTGACTGTCGTGTAGTTGGCCTCCAAAGCTAACTTGAACCTTTCTAACGACGCTGGCCCTATCCCCCACTCCCCTCTATTTCAGTTAATGACCAATACACCTTTCTCTTTCCCTTCCCCTACTCCTCTAACGGTCAACAACAGTATAAATACTCCGCCTAACCCTACACACATTGACATTGCTGAAGATGACAGCGTAGCTGTCAAAACGTGCGTCCTCTAAGTGGTCCTGCGAGTCTTGACACGTAAGTACCGCCTTTACGGTGAATTGGAGTTTTTTTAATTTTCCTATTCTGTTCAAGAAAACTAATGCCTGAATTTTCCAGTAAGGCTAAATATACACCAGTGCCAAAAAAATAGAAATGAATAAAAAATAAATAGAACAAAAATAAAAAAGAGACTGAGTAAACATTAGACAAAGTAAAAACTAAATTCACCCAGTGTGGTTGGATGGTTGGGATGGGTGAGGGTGGAACTTGAGGTGCAGCCATTTTCATGCGGTGAGTTCTGAGTCATTTTATACATTATATAACAAGCCAAGAGCTGCACATTGCACATTTTCAATAATATAAACTCAAATTGTAAGGTTTTATTTATGCAGGCAGACTCTACAATCTGCAAACATCTGCTTTTCTGGCCTTTCCTTTTTTCGGCCCCCACAGAAATATGGGTTGAAATGTTCAAATTTTCGAAACTTGGAACGCGATGCGTGAGGGTCAAATATTGACCGATTTGAAAAAAAAATTTTGCACTCTTCTTCTATTCAACAAATGCAACTTTTCCGCACTATTACACTTCAATCTGAAAACTTTTCCTTTTTTCGGTCCACCCTAGTGTATATGTTATAAATAGTCACCTCATATTGTATACCAGAGCTGCAAACCTCCCTAAAATTTGAAGTGGTTTTCAGCTCTGTTGTATACTATTACCGTTCTGAGAATGCTCGCCATAGAAGTGATACTGGTAAATGGTCATATTAAATTTAGTAGAATATTACTTTATTAGGTGAGACCCATTGAAATTTCCACAGAAAGAGGAGATTGTAAATAAGTATGATGTAGTGGAAAGTCAAATTCCTGTTAAGTTTTGCTGTAGATTTTTTAAAAATTAACCCCCAATGTGAAGTTCTGTATGGATAACTTCTTTTGAGTTTATTTATATGAAGTACAATAAAAACAAATAAAGGGAAGTAAACTGAGATTTATAATGATGAACCAATCCATAGCATTTGATAAAATATATTAATTATATTATTATTATATACTAATACAGTCTGTACTAAATAGCAAACTTTCATTGGGGTATTTGCTCGGGTTTGACGTAGTTCAAACGCTTAAGTTTTATGCATCATTTATTATTGGTGATTTTAGGAGCAACGAATCCTCTTAGAGGCACATCAATATGTTTTTGTGGTGTAACCTACAGATTGCTTAGATATTTTAACAATTATTTTTTAAAGTTAGCCCATCTATTATTCCTTTTCTCACTTCTATATGAGGATCCTCATATGTGTCTCCTTTAAACGTTCTGTTTGATTGTATCTTAGCCCCGATGCTTTCTGTTTTAGTTATGCAAGTAGTTAAGCAACCGCCTCCAATTTCTCAGATTATTAAATAGCATTTTATTTTCTTTTACTTTATTCGTGTTCTGTTGTATTTTTTATACCTATTCTTTTAAATTTAATATATATTTTTTGTCACTATCTGTCATTTGGTCGCCAATATAGCACAAAAAATCATGCTGTGGTTTGTTCTTGCTGGGAAAGGAACCTAACCCTGTAATTTACATTGCTTTAATTACTTGTCATTTGCGATTTTGTCTTTCGTGGAGTTTTTCAAGAACGTAACCTCGAGAAATCGAGGTCTGCTGTATTTGGAAAATTAGCTCCTGCAAGTTAGGCAACCTATGTTCAATTTCTCGATTCTACTGTGGAACTTAAATAAGATTTTATTTTCTGTTTGTGTTCTTTTATCTTGTTTATGTCTCTTTCATTGGCGTTCATTTTCCTATCTCTTTCTCTATTTTTCTATGGTCACCAATACAGAGGACAAATGAATCGTTCTATATGGGATGGGTACTAACTCTGTATTTACCATTTCCTTAATTACTTCTCTTTCGTGATTTCATCTTTCGCAGTGTTTTCGGGAACATAACCCCTGCAAAAGACGAGGTCTGCCTTTACACTGTAACGAAATATTTTTTACAATGGGAAGTGAGGAAAACTTGTCAAAATCCAAATTGAACTTGAGTCAAACTGGAACGAATGTACGTAATGAAATATTTTTTCAACTCTTGCATTTGATATTATCTATTATGACTACTACAAATAAGCCTACATCCTGCATAAAATTTGTTTTTATTACTTCATTTGTGAGGTTCATCGAGGACAAGAACCTATCCCTACCATTATAATATAACCATAGGGCCCAGAATCTGCGAATTCGGTATCCACGAGGTTTTTACAGAACGCATCCCACGCGGATACTGGGGGAGTGGTGTATAGCATATTTTTGTGAATAGTGGCAGGTATTATGTTCCTTTTGTAAAGAAATTTATTGCTTATTTTGATTTTTTACTCATATTTCATGTGCCTATTTTATTTTGTTTACTATATAAAAACATTTTGTTGCTTTCGATTTTCTTTAATTTGTTTTTATTTCTACTTTTTCTTTGTTGTTTTTTACCTAATTATCATATAATCTCTGTAAAAGTAAACGTTTATACCAAAAATAAAATATATTTAAAAAAATTTGTTTCTTGGCTTTTATCTTAGAACTAGTATAAGTGCCCGTCAAAAATGACGGGGAGTGATTTGGTTTGTTGGCACGGTACATGTTAATTAAAAATGTATTGTGTGGGCATAAATTTGGACAATGCACATACAGAGTTGGTTAGCCACTTCCTTTTATAGTCTTCCCTTTATAGTCTTCCCTTTATAGTCTTCCTGACTCTGAAATTGTTTTGATGCTCCTTTTCATTTGAATGACGCGCTATGCAAACGGCAGTTTTCACATTTTTAAAATCTTATAATTAATTGTACATTTCTTTGGAAACAAAGGTTTTGTGAAATCTCTCTATGGTTAATTGTCTTTCTCTCCCTTCCTACCCTTCCCTTTCTCACATACAACAACTTACTCGACCCGCTCCAATCAGGATTCCGCAAATCACACAGCACTTGTAAAAATTACCGACGATATTCGCCGCGCCATGGACAGAAGAGAGATCACTTTAACGACGCTGCTTGATTTTAGTAAGGCCTTCGACTCTATAGACAAGGACATCCTACTCGCGAAACTTCGCCTCCTAAATTTCTCCGAGTCATCATCAAAATGGATCCAATCGTACCTTAACAACTGTTTCCAGAAAGTCATGTCTGACAACTCATCTTCCAACTGGATTCATGTCGGAAGAGGCATTCCCCAAGGATCAATTCTCGGCCCTTTGTTATTCTCCCTCTACATTAATGATATCTCCACCGAAATATTCTCCTGCAAACACCACCTTTACGCCGACGACCTCCAAATATACATCCACTCCCCTGCAATCAACTTAAAGCATGCTATCAACCTCATGAACAAAGACCTCGCCTCAATTAATGGTTGGAGTACACAAAACTTACTTCAAATAAACCCATCGAAGACTCAGTTCATCACCATCGGCTACCCTAAACTTCTCTCTTCCATAAAATTCGATAACCTTCCACCACTCTCGATAGACAACCATATCATAAATCCTGTAAAATCAGTCTTGGCATTATTATTCATGAATCCTTCTCCTGGTCTGAACAAGTAACCAAAATCTGCAAAACTGTCAACAGCTCACTTCATTCCCTCACGCGCCTGAAGAATTCAATACCTTACTCTCTGAGAAAACTTCTAGTCTCTGCAATTCTCATACCCCACTTCGACTACTGTGACGTTGTTTACCAAGATCTTACTGATGAACTTTCTACAAAACTTCAACGCACCCACAACGCCTGCGTAAGATTCATATGCGACCTCAAAAAAAGCGACCATGTCTCAAGCTCCTTTACCAAACTATCATGGGTTAAACTCGAGGCAAGAAGACGTATTCATCTTTTATCACTATTTTTCACCATAAAATCCACTCTTAACCCTCATTACCTGTCATCGCAATTTTCATTCATGAGCAGCGTGCACAGCATTCACACACGGGGAAACAGCCAACTTCAAATTCCTCTTCACCGAACAGAAATCTACAAATCTTTTCATGTCACCGCATGCAGACTCTGGAATGCTCTACCCCCACACATACAAAACTCTCCAACTGTATCCTCCTTCAAGAAATCATACTTCACTATACTTAGTGTAGTATAATTTACAACAGTAAACGAGGCAACAACGAGCATTTCATAATCACAGCACAAGCACATAATAACGACAGAATGTATATAATTAATTCTTTTTTTTCCAGGGAACAGTGTTTTCTAAAATTTCCTTTATGTATATGTTGTATAAATATTTTAAATAATGTATATTCCTTTTTTGCACGTTATTTTAAATTTTCTCATATGTACTTGTTGTATAAGTACTTGCTGTATCTGTATATTTTTGTTTTTTTTTCACATGTTCTATGTATGACTATGTTATTTCTTTCCTCTTATCTGTTGGTATTCAAATCCTTAGCTTTTATCTATTAATTTTTTTTTCTGTATCTGTCTAGGGATTTTTCGCGGTTTTTTTACACCTCCCTCCTCTTCGTAGGTGTTTTTCCGCAGTGGGACATTTTTTTCTGTGCTAAAAGAAGTGATTACACAGTTTTTTTCCAACCCACAAAACTAACATCACTCTATGGTAATTCTCTTTGTCAACTAACAAATTTTGTAGTCAATATATATGTTAAAGTCTGTAATTTAACTTGTATATAATTCTCAATCCTGACGAAAGGGTTAAATGTAAGAAGGGACTTCACAGTCTCAATTTCGCCCTAAATAAAGTCGTTTGTCTGTCTGTCTTCCCCGTCACTCCCTTGCCCCTACCCTACCTCTCTCTCTCTTCTCTTCCCACTTCCTTTATCTCATATGACGGAAGAAAAAAGACCAATAATTTATTTTTAATAATTTGATTTAATCAAAGAAATATTAAAATAAAAGGCCAGGTTTGTGTATCAGTATGAAGTTGGTTTTGCTTAATAATACGATATATTAAAGTGAGGATTACCAAACAATTATGACAAAATATTACTACTTTTATTCTAAACAAATCAAAATAAAATATTCTACTTACCCCTATCTAATTGTAAGTCAAACTTCGATGAATACTGCACATTAAAACAATGAAACTCGGTCGTTATGTAAACAAAAAAGTACAGATTCTGCATTATTTGTAAACAAAGCATTTATTACAGATACACAAATGTGGCCTTTTATGTTATACCAATGTAATGCCCGTTGAAATATCAATGGAAGAATTATAGATAGATAGATAGATTATTATTATTTTCATTTAAAATAAGGAAGCTAAAATGGCTGTGTATAGAAGTGTGCTTGTACCCACCTTGTATGGTAGCGAAATGTGGGTGTGTCAGGAGAAACACATGAGTAAGGTGAATGCAGTTGGAATGGGTTATATGAGGAGCATGTGTGGGAAAACCAGGAGAAACAGAGTCAGGAATACTTGGGTGATGAATGAATGTGGGATGAAAGAAACTTTAAGAGGTCAGTATGAAAGGGATGTGCTGCGATTGTTTGGGCATGTGGAGAGAATGGACGAGAACCGGGTCACTAAATTGATATATGATGGTAGAGTATGCGGATCAAAAGGGAGAGGAAGACCAAGAAAAAGCTGGCTGAATGTGGTGGAGGAGACTCTCAAGAAAAGAGAGATCAGAAGTTTAAGAAATGGAAGATGATGTATGAAACGATGCATGGATGTGTTTGAAGCGAAAGAAGTATGTAAGGATAGAAAGTTGTGGAGAAATATTGTGAATGGTAGAGGCAATTTGCTTGCTAACCCCTTAAGGGAACAGCATGATTGGTATGTATGTATTTAAAATAATTAATATCACACTTTTACATATGAAATATTTTGCCATATACTACAACATTTCAGTGAATATTCTGTTGTTGATGGGCTAACTTTAGTTAAAATATTTGCCTCTCTTTCCCTCCCTCTCCCCCCTCTCACACCCTCTCTCCCCCTCCCCCCTCTACTTCCCTCCCTCTCGCTCCCCCATCTACCCCTCTCATATTAAAAGCATTCAAAGTACGTTTATACCCATAAGGATTGAATTAAAAATATGATATAGAGGTCTAACAATGGAATTGGTAGGCAAGGCAACATCCCCTTAAAATGGCAAGATTTCCTCAAACTGTGTGAGTTAAACGTTTACATTGAGAAATTTCGAACTGTAGGCGGAAAAAGATGAACAGAATAAGAAACTTTGTAATGTTTTCTTCAAAATGGTTTATATTCGAAGATTGTAGGTCAAGTCTGTCTAATTTTAATCTAAAAAAGAATGAAAGCCTGTACGTCGAAATGTCCCTTTTTACGTGTTACCTTATGGGAAATAGAAAATGTCTCCAGGAATCGAACCCGGGTCTTTGATCTCAAGTTTAATACGTTAAAACGTATTTTTATTATATCATAATGCTATCCTGAAAATTACATCAAATTCGGTTAATTAATTTGCGAGATATTAAGCTTCAATCGCATTAGGCCTTTGCTGACAGACATACACGCAGACATTGTAAATTATTATATATGATGATTGGGTATTTAATAAAATAAATTTTGACCTAATTTTTACGTTTTTCGTTGAAGAGGGAGGGCCTGAACAAAATTCGCCTAGGGCCTGGGTATGGAAAAGATAGGCCATAGTCTGCTATTATTTCTATTACAATGTAATTGGGCGCCTGGCCCTGTGGCAAGGTTTTGGACTTGTTACATTTTAGTATCCAATATGCGGTTTTTATCTATACAATTTACAACTTTTTCTACACAATATACAATTCTTCTAAACTATATATAATTAACCTTGGGACCTTAGAGTTTTCGAGGTTCATGGAAGGCCTCCACGGCTACCGTAGCGGTCCCGGGGCCCTCGAAGTCCCCACCGTACATCACCCTACCAAGGGGTCCATCTACATTCTCCAGCTCCCTTGGTCTTACAATTTAAATTAAGGATATGTTTATTTAGTTTAACATTAAGACTAAAAGTAACGAGTATCTTTTACATCGACATTTCTAACTTTATCTTTAAAAGGCGGCGTCTAGAATTCCGATCGGATTTGAACCAAATTTCCCCGGGCAACGCCCAGTATTTCTGCTAGTTTTTCAGTAAAGTCAATACATCTGGTCCATATCAAAAACGTATTAATGAGGAATCGCAATAAAATTTGTTATAGCAGTATAAATATTAAGTAAAATTATCACTTCCTTTTTTAATTCCAGATGAACTTTCGGTTACGCCCTAATTCGGCCCAAGACACTTCCTTTGGGAACGCCGGAGGTGGCATTCAGAGGATCCATCGATGACCACCACCTGCTCTCGATCACGGAGAAACGCACTTATTCTTCTTACGACGGCCTCGATAATCCTGTAACATTTCAATTCTCGAATAAGATTGTAATGAGGAACTGTGTCAAAAGGTTATCTAAAATTACGTCCACCTTCGTATTTCTCTCACCATATTTGAAAATTACCTGTGTGAATAATTAGGACTCACACGATGTACCTTTCCTATGTTGATTATTTGCTAATAAAGTATATTTACGACGCCAGATATATTGTTGTGAAATTATTTGCACCATTATTATTTAAAAGACATGTTAGAATAATTATTAATAATCGAATATTATAACTATTTCATGAGGTAAAGCAATAAAGATATCTCTAAAAATATGTTGGTTAAATTATTTATTGATCATCCACGCTATCTCTTACATATTTTAACATTCCTTTAATTGAATAATAAAAAAGTAAATGTACCTATTGTCTCAAAATGATCAGAAAGTTTAACGTAAAAGGATTTTTGAGAATTAAGATAATCTATCCAAAAGCATTCTTTTTAAGGACTATTATTTTTGTCTTACTAACTTTTCTAATATCCTATGTTTGTTTCCATTTTAAGTCTGAGCCCATGTAATATTATCTGAAAAATAAGTTGAAAAAGGTAAAAAAATAAAGTTTACTCATGCCATTAAAAATTAATTGGTTATCAATGAAAAAAAATTGATTTTCCGTATCGGAATCGAACTTAGGCCTATTTCATGGCATCCAAGCGACCAACCTCTGCGCCACTACAAATAACGCGATTGTAAGAGAACAGTTAACTCAAGTAGAAGCAATTGACCCAATCAGATGGGGTGGAATAGGCAGAACCCTTTAAGAGAGAAGAGGGGTAGCCACGAAGGCGGAAAAGGGGAAGTCCGTAACGTGGAGGAAGACTTCCACTTGACTAGTATTTTCGTCCAAACTTCTGGATAGTGAATTTGACTGTGTAAGCTATTATAAATATTATTTAAATTAGTTCATAAACAACTGTTATCATCCTGTTACAATTAGCGTAATAAGGGTTACAAATACTATCAGAAAAACCCATGCCTTGGTCGGGGTTCGAACCTGCGACTCTAGCATTGGGAACCATAAACGCTAGCCACACGTCTACGGAGACATTTGGAGTTACGGGTCTCTAAAAGGCATAAGAGGTTAATAGGCGCAAGAGGGGTAACCATAAAGGCGGTAGAGGGGAAATTAAAAATGGCGGAAGAGAAGCCGACGAGGGGAAGTTAAAATGGCGGACGAGAAGCCGACGAGGGGAAGTAAGATGGCGGATCACTTTCACTTTCATTAGCATTTTCGTGAAAAACCAGAAATGACCCAAATTTGCCTGTTTTGGCCGGTTTTGTCCTTGAATGACCTCTAAAACTCACCCCACTCAGGTATACGGCCTTCAATAACTGCGGGCGTCGTCCGCTAGAGGGCAGGCCTGAGCCCGAGGATTAAATACCGCGGGCGTTTCAAATTTGCTCAATAACTGCGGGAATCGTCCGCTAGACGGTAGACCTTAGGCCAAGGATTTAATATCGCGGGCGTTTCAAATTCGTTTGCACTTAAATATTATTTTCGACCGTATTACTCCTTTTTAAAAAGCGTCTTGGTATGACTTAGTTCTTTTTCGTTCTTTCCAAAGCTTTTTCGTTTGATTATTACATTTGGTTTCGATTTTATTTACTCGAATGTGACATTAAGAATCCTTAAATCCTTACGTATTCGTCAGTTCCAGCGCGAGCACTGAGGCGTTGACACATACACTTATAAATAAAATAAGCAATGAATTCATAATCTTTTTATTTTCATAAAGGTAGGTACGTATGTTCGTATAATGGATAATACAGACACGGGAATAAATTGCTGCCGCGTAGTAACATTCTGCGGCCCACAATCTATTGCGAATCTTTAAATAGTACATATTACATGAAAGGAATGACAGCAAACTGCATACGAATCTTCGCACAAACAGCTAGTGGAAGTTTAATGGTTTAAAATAACAGAAATGTTCTTCTCGCGGCGGTCTTCGTTGGAGTGCCAGTACTGGCTGCCTTGGAGAGACTATTAGGGGCTCCGCGGCGTAGAAAGGCGTCGTCTCCTTGGAGACGAGGGTCGAAGCGTTAACGTTGCTCCCACGCTTCGGACATTCTTTAACTCCATATAAACCTGAAATAAAAAGAAATGCGTAAATTTCGATCAGATGCGACTTTTGCCCTCATTATCAAATAAATCTACCGAAAAAATGCAATTTTCTGTCCCTGACTGGTATCCCTGAGCATTAATAAAGTGAGAAACAGAGTATAACTAAATTGGTGGTTGGTAGGGGGTGCAATGCATCACACCTACCTAATATTATTTATGATCGCGTACTTTCCTCGTAAACAACGAGCCTAAATAACACAGTATCACAATCGATCTTCTGTGTTTTATCACCATTGTCTCATTTATCTAATAATTCTGTTGCTTCGATCATTCCTAAAACCTCCTCTGTCAGACATTTCGACATATATCTATCCATAAGCCTTAACATAGCATCAAATATAACTCTTAGATTTTGGAGGAGCGAGCCATTTGGGATCATTGCCAGCCTCTGCGATTCATTAGTGCAATTTTTACCGGGAGATGAACAATAACGCACAATCGAAGAATTACTTCGGTCCTACACTAATTGTAAGACGAACTGGGTGATCGGCTTCCTCCTTCGAGGGTGGCCTCGAAGGATTAGTGAAAAAAGGGACTTATAAGATCGCTTATCGAGTAAATGGCAGTGAACCCAATCAACATTCAGTTGGCTACGAAGGGCGCCTTGGTTATGAAAACACGTCCGAGTGCAATGTGAGACGCTCGCAGGCGTCCACCTGAGTGCCTCATCAACTACGCGCCAGCCCACACCTTCAAGAGGGTCCTTTATGAGTAAATCTATCTAAATAAACGCTACGCAAATGAATAGTTTTTCCCGAAATACGATCGAGTCGGTGACTAATGGGTCATTCGTGAGGAAGACGTTCAGAGTAGCTACTGAAGAATTTAATGGAGGTATCTAAACTGCAATTCACCAGAATGGTGGTTGGCAGTGGGTGCAACACAGACTCCAAAGTAATATTCTCTAAAAGTTTGATTTTCCTGTTGTGATATCTGTTTGTCCTATGAATAAACGGTCTTTCACATCGATCTATTGGTTGCGGAGGATATTATCTAGGGAAATTCCATACTCAATAGAAAAATAGAAATTGAAATATAAAAGATACATACATACATGTTTCTTATGAGGAAAATGGTTTTTGAAAATGGAATTAGCAGTAACGAAAGTAATCGATAAATGTAATTGTTTCTTCTGTATAACATATATGAGATATATATACATATAAGATATACAAAGAATCCTTAAATCCTTACTTATTCGTCATCTTCAGAGCGAGCACTGGGACGTTGGACACATACAATTATAAATAAAACAGTAATGAATTCATAATATTTTTATTTTCATAAAACTACGTATGTTTGCATAATGGATAATACAGACACGGGAATAAATTGCTGCCGCGTAGTAACATTCTGCAGCCCACAATCTTTCGCGAGTCTTTAAATAGTACATATTACAGGAAAGGAATGGCAGCAAACTGCATACGAATCTTCGCACAAACAACAAGTGGAAATTTAATGGTTTAAAATAGCAGAAATGTTCTCCCCGCGGCGGTCTTCGTTGGAGTGCCAGTACTGGCTGTCTTGGAGAGACTATTAGAGGCCCCGCGGCGTAGAGAGGCGTCGTTTCCTTGGAGACGGGGATCAGCTGTAAATCACAAAATTCTATGTAGGTATTCTTCTAACAGCTTGCTTAGCCTTATATTACTAGCAAGCATACTACGATAATTTACAGCATAATACTATTTATTTGGCTATATTTATAGCCGTCCGTCGGGTGTTTCGTTTTCACTGCACGACTAACACTGTGCGTTATAGGTTACAGCAGTTGTTGTCAAGATTTTTAGCACAACGCCTCCCAGGAAGATGTAAAAATATCCTTCGCCTCCCTTGATTACTGAAATAAAATCTTAATAGTAGTTTTAATTAAAATAAACCGTTACTATTACAAAAATTGGTAATAATTAAGTGGAAATATTCACCGTCGATTTTATAGCTAAGGTACTTAACTAACGAGAAGATGATGCTGTTTTGCATAGTACATTTTATCGAAACTTATCATGAATGCGTCATTAGTTTAGATTATGGGCGCATTTACACTGCATATCTTCATTGTTTAGTAATTGGGCTTGTGACTCGAAACCGAAAGGTGTAAACAATCTGCAAGATGTTTGTTGGTGAGTGCATTTCTGGTTTTCGATTTTTATTAGGTTCATATTAGAAAATATCGATTCACATAAAAAGTGGAAGGAAAATATGCTTTCAAAATAAATGCAAGTTTTTTATATTTGACATTTTTAATTTTTCTGGCTTCGCGCTGTCTCAGTGGGCGACTTCAATCTTCCTAAAGGGCGGCCGGTCGCCCGCGGGTGACGTAATGGGCACGTAGTGATTACGATCTCTTCGCAACAAACTTGAAGAGCGTCGAAATCCCTCTACTTGCCACGAGTATCCAAGCGAAGTGAAATCGTATGCAATTAGCGACTAAATATAACAACAAGCTATAAAATAAACCTCTTTTACATATGCTGATTAGTGTATTCAGTTTAATACCACCCTTAGTATCATTTTACTGGCACCAGTCGACAGGAATTCATTACTCAATAGCTCAATTTTGACTATTCTAACCCTCCGTAGAATATTGAGTAAGGACATCAGCTTATTAATCGAGTGATAATAATTGGTAATCCTCACCGATCATAAAAGTTACGACTCGATGAATGACAAGGAGTAATAGATATATTCCTTGGATAAGTGATAATTATAAGAATACTCGCCGTATGAAATAATCCGGAGAAGGATTTGAGAAATAATTATTTCCTCGTATTGCAGCAATTATCATCCTAAGTAACCCGAGTGCTAGTTAAAATATGGCGTCGTTCTAATTTAATATACGAGGTCACGTGAAAACGCGGAACGTAACGTGAACTTTGTTCCTCTCTTGTACTATAACATTTTAACTAGTAATGATACGACTTACCGTTAAGACCCAATGGATGAATGACAGAGATGAGCCCGTCACAATTTGAAAGAACCACCATAGCACTCCAGTGCTCACTCACGGCTAAGCAGGAGACTGAATCTACTGCTCAGCAGCGACACGAGCGATAATTTCTGGAAACACCTGGCAAAGGGGTCTTCTCTATCATCTACTACTAATTACAGCTTACAAAAAACAAATTAATGAAAAATTATGGTTTAAACTGGGGTCTT
Organism: Uropetala carovei; assembly: GCA_036926305.1. Classification (NCBI taxonomy): domain Eukaryota; kingdom Metazoa; phylum Arthropoda; class Insecta; order Odonata; family Petaluridae; genus Uropetala; species Uropetala carovei. The sequence goes on along the minus strand of JAXCHB010000152.1, from coordinate 2,065,207 downwards.
ACTAACTCCTTTCACTTATAGTCAGCATTATCCCTTTGCATACCGAGTTTTAGGAACTTGGTTACAGCCAGGGATGTGAACCGAAATGAAACTGAATATTACGTTTCAATTCACCTCGGATCGAAAGTATTTTATGCGCTAAAAGTGTTTTGCTTCGTAGCGTAACGATTGGGGAACGAACTGTTTTGTTTTACTCCAGAAGCAGAACACTTTCTGTGGAGTGGAATTAAATCAAAGGAAGCGTTACAAGATGAGTTTTGTTTCGGTTTCAAAACTGTTGGTGGAGGGAGTAAGACACAGAAGTAAAACCACTCTGGAGCGATTTTAATCCCATTCCGTTTCGGTCCTAGAATTTCGCTTCGAGTAAAACGCGTTCTGGCTTCTTGACTCATTCAGATATTTAGACCCCGTGATGCCCGAGCCGTACGCAAAGCCCCCTTTAACTTGTGTCTTTGGTGCTCATTAGACATACATGCTGTATTGGGATGGATCCATGGGCCCACTCTATTCGCTTGCGAGCGTCAAGAACGCGAGTGAACGCACACGCCGAGTATTGGGCCAAAGCAGTCTATCCAAGACCTCCTATATACAAGGCCTGTGCGCTGTGACGTCAGCATGGCGTGACGTCAGAAATAGTAGGGACACTTCACCATTTAGGCTTGCTTTGTGTTTGACTTCTTTCACCAGTGTTAGTACTATATTTGTATATGTTTTTGTTTGTGAGCGCTTTGTTTTTAAGAACTGAACATCGTACTAGTGAATCAGAAGTACCTATTAGTTAATGCATTGTATACCATGCCTTACACTTGCGTTGTTCCAAACTGTAAAGGAAATTATAGAAATGGGCCAAAAGTCCAAGTGTTCAGTTTTCCACAGGATGAAGAACTTAAACGGAAATGGATAAGAGCTATTAGAAGAGAGAATTTTAATCCTACCAAAAATACTAAGGTACGTATTAGTTTTGAGGTTAACTCTAGGTTAAGGACACATTGATGTTTTCTTTATATATATATATAAATGCTTAAGGAAAAGGAAAGGTAATAATAAAGTTGGCAACAAGGTGTTGGAGGAAGCCCAGTGGACATTTACCTAGATTGAAGAGCCGCTGGAGGTGTTGAGAACACACGAAAAACACAATATATATATAAAGTACTTTGTCATTGAGAAAATGAGTTTAAAAATATTTTAATAACGCAAATAAGAATGTGTACAAATATTTCATGTTAAAGAGAATAACAAATATCAAGCAGCTGTGCATGGAGCGAAATTTATTGCCCTCTGAAAAGATCCGGACCGAAACGTTATATTAGTGTACCCGAACTGAAACACTTTATTTCGCTCCAACTAGAATTACGGTCCAAAAAGTTTCCGTACATTTTGGTTCTACTCCAGGTTGGATAAAAATGTTTCGGTTCGATTTCGGTTCGGTTACATCGAAAGTGTTCCTGTAACAGAACCCTCCGAGAATCGCTTCTTATTGTTTCGTTTCGTTTAGGTTCACATCCCTGGTTACAGCAGATACACTAAAATAAAAGATATAATGAACATTTTAGTAGGTATAGAAGGATTGGTGCTACAGAAAATGCTCTGAATGGGTCAAAGTTTTTCTATGAATTATGGATATGTCAGTTGATTCAAATCAGTAAATTTAATTTAATGTTGTCATACATTTAAAATTAAATTATAGAAATAGGAAGATTTTGAGTTTCTAAAAAATCCATAGAAATCTATTGTAAAAAAGTGTGTTGAATTAAAAGTCAGTCATTATTTAGCACTATCTCTTTCTAGCTGTATGAGGAACAGGTAAATTTTTCCTTTTCCCGAGTTCTCATAATAACCTATTTCGACTATGGTAATTTTATTATTTTCAGTAATATATCAGTTGTAAAATTTTAGACATTGAACGTTTAATTCTTCAAATATGATAACGTTGATTTTTTCTGAACAACCGATTGCTATAGCTCATCAATTTTGCAATGTTGGCACTAGATACTCGTCAAACTACTGTCCTTTCAAAAAGTCTAGATACCCGAGTTTAAAGAGGTATATCTCGAAAACGGTAAAAGCGATTTTGATGCGGTGAAAATTAACGGATAGAAAATTTATTTCTACGTTAATTGATATACATTACAAATTTTTATTTTGCATTAAATATTTTATACTGCGCATTAGTTGAATAAAAACACGTTTTTTAGGCATGAAAACCCGATAAGACTATTTTGAATGCTTACAATTCCGAAACCCTACAATGAATCAAATTGAAACTTCAACAGTACTTAGCCAGATCTATTGTATATAAGTATATGGAAGCGTTATTTTATAACATTATTATTGATATCCGATTTTGTTAAATTTCTGAAATCCGGCTATCTTCGCCATTTTTTTATTGTTTTCGAAGTATGAAGTACCGTTGTCAGTGGATAGATATAATACATATATGCAAAAAAGAACAAGAAATTAACCACCGAAAAAGATATAGATTTTTATTTAATATTCATTTTGCGCGTGCCGGAGGGAATGAAGTCTCTATGGCAAACGGAGGGAGAAAGGGTTTCCGAGCGCACGCTGTTGCCACGTCTTCTACATGTATTGCTAGACATGACATTTAAGGAGTTCTCCTATGTTTTATATATAATATTATATTGCAAGTAGTGAATTTTATGATTTAAATCAAAGATTATATGACAAATGTAATAAATAATTATGTAAATTACATTTTAATTTTTTTAAAAAGTATAAATAAGTTTCGTCCGTATAAAATATTTTATAACCACCATTCCGTAAGAATCTAATTCTTCGCAAGAAATTGTGCCGACTTGCCGCTACCGTGTGGGTTTCCATTAAAACCGGCTTCTTGTTTAGTTTTTTGTAACGAAAACCTTAATCGTTCCTTATAATCGATCTGAATGTACTAATGGACACCCCAGGAAAATCTGGCATCGAGTCTTGCAATTTTTGTATGACATTATGGAGAGTAGGAAACATTTTCTTCAAATAAAAATCATGAACGGCTCTCCGAATCACACCAACAGTAAATTGGTCAATAAAAAGCCTCGGACATCCTGTTAAACTCCGCCTTTTTTTTAGGCGATGGAGAATCACCAAAAGAATTTTCTTTTTCACTTTTCCTGTGATTTGCACCAATTCTTTTCACAGATATCAAACTTATTCCAAGACACTTTGACACAAACTTATGTACTGGATAACGTTTATTACCGCTTATATCCGCCTCCGATTGGAAAAAACATATCGCACTCAAAATCATGCGAATCTCCCGATCGGAAAATCGCGTTCTGGGACACATGTTGTTAATACCCATGTAACGTCCGTAATGCCTTAGTGAAAAATAGTAAGAGCAACATAAAACCACAGCTCACACGAAGGGGTTTGGACTATTTTTACTTGCATTAATTACTTCTACGAAATTTGCTTTCACCAACATACAGAGCTAGACGTGGCAACAGCGTGCGCTCGGAAACCCTTTCTCCCTCCGTTTGCCATAGAGACTTCATTCCCTCCGGCACGCGCAAAATGAATATTAAATAAAAATCTATATCTTTTTCGGTGGTTAATTTCTTGTTCTTTTTTGCATATATGTATTATATCTATCCACTGACAACGGTACTTCATACTTCGAAAACAATAAAAAAATGGCGAAGATAGCCGGATTTCAGAAATTTAACAAAATCGGATATCAATAATAATGTTATAAAATAACGCTTCCATATACTTATATACAATAGATCTGGCTAAGTACTGTTGAAGTTTCAATTTGATTCATTGTAGGGTTTCGGAATTGTAAGCATTCAAAATAGTCTTATCGGGTTTTCATGCCTAAAAAACGTGTTTTTATTCAACTAATGCGCAGTATAAAATATTTAATGCAAAATAAAAATTTGTAATGTATATCAATTAACGTAGAAATAAATTTTCTATCCGTTAATTTTCACCGCATCAAAATCGCTTTTACCGTTTTCGAGATATACCTCTTTAAACTCGGGTATCTAGACTTTTTGAAAGGACAGTAATTCTGAGCTCAGACGGGAAAAAACGCAGGTGATAGATCCAACGGAAACAGTATTAGGTGGTCACGCGGAAGAGAATTCTCCGTCCGAGTAAACAGTATTGTTGCCTATCAGGTTCACCCGCAGTAGGATCGCAACACTGATGTTTTTCTAATACGAATTTCGGACGCAGCCGCCTGGCCGCACTAGGCGTATCTCCTCGCAAAGTAGTGCTCGGAATGAACCAGAACGCTCCGGAACGCCGCTCCGGCTCGTCACATGCGCCGATGATACCGTTCCGTTTCGGCAGACCTTTAGAAATACCCAGTGCCGTAACTAGGGCGGGGCAAGCGGAGCATTTGCACCGGGCGCAACTAAGCAAGGGCGCAATAAAATCCACATATTAACTAAATACACTAGAGAAAATAAGTTTTTGAAGAGGGAGAGGGCCCATATTTAGTAGTTTTCCCCGGGCGCTAAAATATCTAGTTACGGGGCTGGAAATAGCGTCCCTTATAACAAGTGTTCCGTAAAAATTTCCGTTCCATTGCCAATACAAGCGTTCCGTTTCGTAACATTTTCCATTTCGAGCACTGTCGCAAAGGCATTGTTTTGTTATTAGGAAATATGATTCTTAAGGCATTCGATTAACTCGCAATCAGACAGCAGCAACTATGATTCTCTTAAGGTTGGTAATTAACTCGTCATCTGGATATTTGAAAATGTACCCGTTGTTCCCAGGGGGCCGCCTATCCAAGTACAATCCCGTCTCTGCGATGCTTAACCTCGGAGACCGGACGAGAACCGATGTCTCCGCCGTTCTATCGCCGTAACCGAGGATAATCGATCTTATAATTAGCCTTGGATTTATTTGCCCCGAGTAATTCAGGCCTAATTGTTTATAGCGATTGGTAACCTACCACGGGTAATTTTAATGCGCATCGATGTTTTCCTATCCATGTCAACAGCTTACAATTTTATTTACTTATTGTTTTTTATCGTAAAACGTGATTCAAATTATTGAAAATGTTTAACAACTATTCACCAGTGTAATTAACGATAATTATTCTGGAGAAAGCTGATGTCGGGAGCAATCATATTCATTACGCTTGATAGAGAAAGTCATGTGCTGGACACAGAACAAAAAATAATTCAGCAGACAATTAATTAATCAAAATAAGGCAAACGATAATAAGCAGGTTAAGGTTATCCTTTGATAAGATGCGTAGTAAGTATCTCTGTTTCAGTGTTGCATACAGCGACTAGCAGATAAAATAACCCTTTCATCTATCAAAATTCCCTAAATTAAATCCTATACCTAATATTTCAAAAACTATACTTCCAAGATTACATCACTCAGTTTGTTTATGTTAAGTTTATACCATCTTTATGCAGACTTTCTTAAGAAGTTATTATACGCAACGGTATTAGCGTATGTGCTTGAGAAAGTTGTTATACGGTGAACAGGAACGTTAAGAAGTTGGTATATGTTGTATAACCTCTACTACACCTCTACAGAGGATACATAATTAGAGCGCACATGTGATTTTTATTTAGTATTTTAATCAGCTAACAGCTTCAAGAAGGTGGAAGCGAAAATTTCAAAAGACCTCATTCCCCTAATGGCGTAACTTCGATTAGGAACGACGTAAATCGATACACACGTAGCAATTAATCGGCGACGTAACTTCCAATCTACGTAAACAGGGAAATACCTTTATATACGTCATTAGCCGTTTTCAATCCGTTGTTGGATAAAGGTCTCCCCTAAACTCAGTCACCTTTGTGAAGCTGTGAAGTGAAGATGTGTACAATGTGTTCTGTGATATTCCGAAATAAACGATTCAAAAGGAATTTGTTCAGTGTTGATTCCAGACATTGTTTCCCGGTGTGGGGGGAAATGATAACTTCGGGGGTATTTTTTAAATAAACATTAGATTGAAATTTGAACGACATAAATATTTTTTAATTTCAATTTTAGCCGTCACTTTCGATCAATCATCATCATATTCTCTATTTAAGGAGCCGATAACATTTCTTTATATTAAATAAGTTGAATAAAATTTTAATAATTTTCCTCGGAGGGGGAGGGGGGGATTTCAAGCTTGGTAAAAACAACTTGTTGGCATCTTTAGGCAATTCCCTGTTTTTCTACCATATTAGGTGGCTCTGGAAAACTCAAGCATGCAACAAACATATTTTAAATGGAAATTGGTTCGGGTAAGGCTAGATGGCAGGAGATACCTCAACTCAATTGCCAATCCCCCTGGCCCATAGGCAAAACATCATTTACAAGTGATATCTGGTCTAAGGAAATATACAGACAAAACAAAAGTGTAACCCGAAGAAGGAGCGATAACCCCAAAGGCTTCAGGTGAGACATGAGGAAGTGGTAACCTGAAGCGGGACTTCACACAGATTTTGGATAGGCAGAGAGAGGGTTTTTAAATATTTTTCACTGACCCGCTTACAGTTACCATTTCTTAAGTCTCAGAGCACATCTAAATGTAGACAAACTACGGTATCGCTATATCCAATAGATAAATACGAGGGTGACTCATTGCATGTCGGGCCAGTTTCCAGAAGCGTTTCTGATGACTCTCGCCTCTCTAAGTCTTAAACCGCTAGGATGTTACGTTACTCCGCAACTTCCTAGCAGATCTACTTTCACCGATAAAAATCAGTCCATGATTTTGCATCCCTTAAGCCCTGCACCCGGCAACTGCCCCCCTCTGCCTCCCTGTTGTTATGCCACTCTGTCTGTCCAATGGTTTCTAGCACTGAACAACATGGATGTGGTCCTTCCACCCCCATACTCTTCAGAACTTGGTCCCTGGCACACCTTCTTCTTTCCAAAGATGAAGTTGAAGCTTAAAAAAGGAAAGAGATTTAAAGATGTTTAGGAGATTTAGTAACAATCCCAGAAGGTACTTTACGGTATTATGAAATAAGAGTATCAGACAGGCTTACAACAATGGCAGTATTGCTGGGCTTAGTGTATTAAGTTAATACTATTATCTCTCAAGGGGAGTACTTTGAAGGAGACATGATGCAATCTTTAGGTAAGTTAAATTAATCTTTTTTTATTTAGTACTTTCTTATAACTTTGGGTAGCATCTTGTATTATTGAGCTGGTTATTTAAATACTAAATGCTCACTATATTAATGTAATAATTTCTCAGAAAAATTGCAAAATATATAATATTGATACTTAGCTGAATGTGAAGCAGGTGTTTGCTTATCAAGAGAATCAAAGAAAGCATATAGGTAAATACTGTTAGTCTTTCACTGTTTGATAAACACAGCACAACTCATATTGAGACATCACAGTCATAATTCAACCTAGCTTCTTTCTTAATACTTTCCTTTCTTCATCCATTTTATTGCATAATGCCATGCAGTTTCTGAATGTAGTTGACTTCTTAATAGTTAGTGCAATTTGTATAGAAAAGAGACAACAGATGATGAGGGAAAGAGTGTAAGGGTCTGATGGGTGACCACTTTTACAGCTAGAAGATGATTAAGTTTCCATTAAAATATACATGTTTCACCTGAAACTTAAGTCTTCCCATAAACATATATGTACTTTTTCTTTTCATTCAACACAATCACTTCTCTGTTTCCAAATTCTAAAATTGTAAAATATTGGAGATAATATAGTATAATAAGTCATGTCTTAAAAACATTTTATATCCATGCAATATCCGTGAGTTTTGGAGCCCCATGAAAGAGCTATATTCTGGGGACTCTGTGGTGCCATTCATAATTTATAGCTGAGAAGTGAAATGGGCACGATGCCACCTTTTAACTACTAATAACAGAACAGTGTCACCAGCTCTAAATTGCTAAATTAAAATTTTCATATTGGTTTTTTTAAACATTTAATAAAAGATTTATAACTGCAATATTCACCTTGTGGTTGTATGTCTGATAGATGTGTTTTAATACACTGTACTTCAATAATATATTGCCTCTTCTAGCTCATATCTGTCCTTTTTATTTAGGAGCTATACCAACTTAAACAATGCCAGTCTTGAGTACTTTTTTTTATATATCAGCAAGTCTGTCACAGCATTCTATAATTCATGTTTGAAGGAATGAACGATGGGGCATGAATACTCAACAATACCCATTAGAAATTACAAATTTCCTTTGACCAGGCCTAACAATAACGTTCTTCTCTGTACCATATTGTTCGATAATGACTATCCAGAGATATATCTGCATGATATACTGTCCTCATGATAAAACATTCCAGTTGAATGATCATAATAAAACATTTTAATTCTATAAAAGAGACCTGAAGAGGGACAGGAATTTAAAGTAAGATAACATATTAAGACCAGATGTCGTTAGCTTTTAGCATGTTTTATTGGCTATTAGATGCTTTGTTGGAAAGTTATTATATAAAATAAATATGAAAAAAAAATTACACAAGATTTTATATATGTTAATTTTTTACTGATGGCTTCGCAATATTTGACAAAATGATTAAATATTATTTTCATGTTTCAAGATTTTGATCACAATTGGTTGTAAATTTTGATAACAACTTTGAGAAGCATATCTAACAGCAGAATGCTCAAAATAACAAGAAAAGATGACCTAAAGATTGCTTTTAACTTTACTTTTATAACTATCATATAAGAAATACTACTAAATATTTGTTTACATATTAATATATAATATCACTTACACTTTGGCTGACGCTTTTCATTTTAGTCTTAATAATTCATAAATATATATGCATTTCTTCAAGTTCTCAATAATGCTTTAGTGTTAAGGAAAAATATTTGTTATAGCATTTGAATGGTGATAAAGAAAGATATTTTATACAATTCAATTTCAAGTTGTTATAGTAAAGGTGTAGGAACAGGAAAACTGGCTATAATAACTATACAAAAGCACCGATTGTTGATGCATGAAATAAATATGAAAGATACACTGTAAAATAATTGAAATGCTGATTGTTTCAGAGATCTATTGTTTAACATAAAATTTTACATAAATAACATCTAGATTTAGAAAATAAATATTATTAAAAGAATACTGTTTTCCATTGTTACACATAATGTAGTTCATTCCATTTAAGCATTCAACCACTAGTCACTTCAGAAAATTAAAGATTAACGCAATTCATTCCAACCACACAGCCTTAAGGTCATAATTGCACATATTCTTTCATACATACATAAAGAGTGACCAAGGTGAAGAATGCATTTTCAAATAAAAAGGAAGTGATTGTGATGCTGGCAGCTGTATGATATTTGACGCGATACCATGAATCAACAAAAACTACAAACAATATCAGACAACGTTATGACACCACAATTATGACAACACTAATAATACATATAACAAGTGCAGCATTACCATTAAAGCAGCAAAGGGAGGGTATTAATTCTCCAAAATGCTAATCTCATTCTTGAAAATCTGCTTGAAACACATTTACACAGGTCACACATATTTTTGCAATGCTACATTTCATTTTTAATTTGGAATAAATAATAATAATCTCTTTTTATATTTCAGATACTAAGAATGTCCTGTTGTGTTTATGCAATGTTCATTAAATAATGAATCATTACAGATGAGCCACAATCTGCATTGGAAGAAGAATAGAAAACTGGTCACTGGTGTACATAATTGTAGTGAACTTACTGTATGAAGTGCACATGCATCAATCCTAAACTCAAACAAACCATTTTCCCTGGTGCCTTCCATTGTGGAATCCTTGAACTGCACCATAGTTATGGACTCAATGACACACCGTGGAAATAAGTTAAACACAGTTTCAATAGGAAGTTGAAATTTTCTTATAAAACAAAATAATAAAATATTTTTAGCATTATGAAATGGAGCACTGGAGTTTTTTTATTTTAACTCAATAGTGTTCACCATTAAGACAATCATGACAGTGATGGTTGTCATTGATTGGGGGAAGAATAAGTCCAGTTTATAGAAATTTTGACTTTTAGTTGCACAGATGCTCTTCCTTTTGGTAGCGACACACATCGCATACGACATTGCAACACCAAACAAAACGGCATCGGCACTTCTCCGTGACATCTCGCACCCTGGTTTGGTACCCTCTGCCACAACAGAGTAGACGACAGCCATCCAGGCCAAAACTGGTACGGTTGCATAACCGTCCACGTGTTCCCAGAATTCCTAGCCTATTAGGACGAAAAAATTGAGATTTGAAGTAATGCTTTGATAGAGACAGTCGTGGTGTGGCTATAGTAAATATTAAATTTTAGCGCTCTTTAACTTTTATAACGTAAATTTTGACTTATATAGATAAATATATTTAGGTTCCCAAATACAGGCACTCCCAGGGGTGAGCTGGCGGGGGTTTGGTGGGGCTCACGCGAGCCAATTGTTAAATTTTAACTCATTCCGCCTTTCTCAAGGTGAATTTACATGATTCACTTTGTATGTACGTCTTGAATGATTCATCCAAAGTGAAGGCAAAATGAAGCATGTAAACAAAAATAATAATGTGAATTATCGAGGAATTGCTGTTTACACGATTCACTTTTCTTTCACCAGATCCAAGAAGAACATCCAACGGGAATCGTGTAAATTCGCCTTAAGCATTGTTTCAGGAGTAAAGTTTCCGCACTTTGCAAATGTTACTAGAGTTTGTCCTAAGGTTTGTGCAGGCAACAGAAAATGAAAATGCGATATGGGACCTTCTTTAAATTGTAAATGTATGACGTATATTGACATTGCCCTAACTAAGATATGGCGAAGATGGCATTTGCCATAGGCGCCGCTTGTTAAAGGTACCAAAAATTCCCGCGAAAAGTACGAAAAGTTAATTTTCCCATAAATAAGTGTTATTTTAATACTCAAACGTTGATTCATTTATAATAAAAACGCTATTCTTCTATATTAAAACGAAGAAAAATTATATCCTACATGACAAAGGCGTTTCCTAAAATTTTACCATAGGCGCCATATCGCCAAGGCACGCTTTTGTATATTGAGGCTAGCCGTGCGAGAACTAGACGAGCGATAATTATTAAAAACGCCAGAAAAAGCATTTAAGGTTTACCGATTTTCAAATAGGTATAATTTTTGATGTAATAAAGGCATCTTATATATTTTTTCCTTTCAATTTTAGTTTATGACGTTATAAAGCAGGAGTCGGCAACCTTTCCCGCACGGTGGGCCACATTCGCAATTGTGACTGCTTCCGGGGGCCGCATTAAAACCGAGATAACCTCGGCGGGCCGGATGAATGAACAATAAGAAGTTTCCTAGAGTTTCTGCGGTCTCAAACAAAAGAAAATCAAGTCTACATAATTTATTACCGTTACAACTTCACCGGGAAGGTTTTGAAGGCGTCATTTTACAGAAAAATAAGAAAATAACCATGTCAAATTTTTCCGATCACATTTTAATTACAGTTTCGCGGGCCGCATAAAGCACTCTCGGGGGCCATAGGTTTCCGACCCCTGTTATAGAGGAAAAATAAATCTGAAGGACGTTTTTAGTGAAAAATGTATTGCTGTAGGAGTCTGCATGAAACAATATGCATATGAGACAAAATAATTATCTTATAATGTATAACTTACACAAAATTTGAATGTAACTCATATAATAGAGGTGATAGAATATTTGTAGACGTTGATGGAGCTTTCGGGATGATCCCTTCGTCAGCACATGAGAGACGCAACTCAACAAATGTGACTCTCCGACAACCCAGCGGCTCTCCTTCTGGTAAGTGCTCACCGGTTGCCCTAAACATCTCTTAAAAAAATATTGATATAATCATAGCATTCCTACGTAAATGGAATTTGACTCGAAATACAGCTTTTTAGTGTAGAATATATCCGAAACCTTTTTTACAATCCAATTTATTCTCCGAATTATCGAGCATTCTACGATAACATATATTAAGTACTTGCTTCTCCTCTTATATAAGATGGAATAAATGTGAAATACCGCATTTTCTCGCGTAATTGCCTCATTTTTTCGCACAATGTTTGTTACATTAAAACACGGGTGGGGCAATTACGCGGATCATGTATGAATGAAGTCTAGCAATAATGGAATTTAAAAATATTTACTCAAGGGCGTCGGCAGAAAATTTTGCAGGGCGGAGCAAAACACAAAAATGCCTATTACCTATGGGCGGACGCAATTTTTTCTAACCTGGGAAAATTTTGCTTAACCGGCCCCAATCTGACCACAAATCCACACCAATGAATCATTATGAATTATATTATCATTGTACTGAATATCCTCTTGAAATTAACTTAAAGTATATTTTAAATGACTAATTTATTCCACGCGTGATGATTGGCCTTTCCGTTGAAGCAGGTTAAAATCTGTGCTTGAAATGGAAAATGTTACAAAACGGAACGCTTGCATTGGTAGTGGAAAGGAAATTTTTACGAAACGGAACGCTTGTTATAAGGGACGGTATTTCTAAATGTCTGACGAAACGAAACGGTATCATCGGCGCGTGTGACGAGCCGGAGCGGCATTCCAGCTTATTCCGAACACTGGTTAAAATCCACTCCGATCGGCTAATTACTTCGACACAAATAACAAATATGTGTTAATCTTTTATTTACCTTAATTTTTAGGAAACGATTAACGTCCGATATAAATATTGCATGTTTATAATATATAAAAATATCCACTTTTAACAAACGACAACGAATGTTCTGGCACATGAAAACTTTTTTTTTCGAATAATTGTTGGATTATTTTGGATGTACAGTCCATTGACCGAAAACTTTGATTATGGTTAATTAGGTGGATGTTGCTAATTGTCTTTCCTTTTCAGCGAAATTAGTTTTTCGGAATAAATCCTCTTAAGTTAGAGCAGGAAGCGGCATTGCTTAAGGCTCTCTTATGCTTTTCTCTTGCTAAATGTTTTGTGATATCTTATCTGCCACCATGGGAGACAGAAAACTCACCGTTACATTTATCGCAACGAACAGCATCTTCTATTTTAGTTCTTTTCAGAAAAAGGAAAAGTTCATTGAACTTACAAGTTCTCTTCCTGTTAGATTTTTTCCATTCCTATAGGTAAAAGGAAAGAACTTAATTTAAAAAAGCTTTTAAATTTTTAAATTATTACCACAAAATAATAAATCACTGAAAATTTACGTGAGTGCATTTGTCAATATCCCATCAAACTATTTTATTAAAAACCAAGCATCCGTCAGGATTTCGCTATTGCCAGCTTGTAACGAACAAGCCATAGGGAATCACAGAAATGAGTCCTATTATGATAAAATACGGTACTGCTGTAGAAGAAAGTGGTGCCAAATTCTAATCGCATTTCCAAAGGGAAAGCTAAAATCTAATGCGCAACAGTGGCTAAGTATCAGAGCTACAAAGTTAAAGTCATGTTTGAATCTAAACAATACAACCAGTTCCCGCCCCTTCTTTTCCCGCAGGGAATAGGAAAATATGTAAAGAGATTACCTGCTTATTAACTAAAACTGCATCTTCCTGACACCGCCAAAAGAGACCTTATTGCCTTCACTCGCAATTCCTTACTGAATCCTGGCTACCGATTCGCTGACTAGTTCTGCAGTCATGAGGGTTTTCCCATTAAATCCCGAAGCATAAGGACAGCCAACCTGCTCTACTGGGCTGATATTACAGATGACTGTATACACCAGTGGTACTCAAACTTTTCGGCCCGAAGGCCACATGATCCATTTCTGCAAATATCGCGGGCTACATAGCTCAATTCTGCCCTCTTCGTAGACCTCACCATCGAAAATGGAGGTTAAGAACGACTTAAGGAAATTAAGGATTTAGTTGTGAGTCGAAATTACCTAATTTGTTTTAAATGCATTTATCCATTATGGAATTAGAGAGGTAAGCGCAAAATATTTGTTTTTTAATTTTCTATTTTCTTTTTATATTACATTGTGTCCTTTAATTTCTAAACTCATCCTATTGTACTTTTGTGACTGCTAGAAAGCGGGACATTTATCTTTATACATAGCAACATAAATAGACACTGATAATTATTCAGGAAACAGCCTATGGGAAGCGTTTATAACAATTGACCTAAGTAATTGAACCTTTTTTCGACTATTGAATATTGGAATCTTACCTTTTTCATAAGTAAAATCATTATATTCTACATTTTTAATGTTTATTAACGTAAATAGGCCCACGCATCTGGTGTCCATTTACCAGGGTAAGTGCTCTATCATAGACAAATGTACGTTCACGGGTGTTCTTGTTATCAAGACATAAAAGTAAACATTTCAGAAAGGCATAATTATACAATAAATGAAGTTAGATTTGACGAAAGTGATATAATCTATGCATATATTATTCATTATTATGGTGCTATTGCACCCCCTGCCACACACCAATGCGGTGGCTTGCAGGGTGAACTGTAGATATATAAAAGTTGTAAAGAATAAAAGTCGATAGAAGTTTTATTTGGAACATTTTTTTCATAAAGCCGATAGTTTAAGAGATATTTTGATTTTTCTTCTAAATTTACGTTAAATACGTCGCTAAGTGATACCATTGTTTCCGCTGCTATGATAATACTTTCTAATTGTTGATAGCGGTGCGTACGCCTCAAAGGGTGATATTACTCATAGATACTTTGTTATCTATAGAAGCAGTTGACAATTTTCTTTACTTATTTTTTTACGTAATAAAGACTATTGAAAATATTTTAAAATTATTCTCCAGTTTAATCGCTTATAATTGTTTCTGAGAACGCTGACGTCGAGAGTAATCATATTCATTGTTCTGTATGGAGAAAGTCATGTGTTGGTATGTTTAATACAAGTATTAAACGATTATAGTTTAATAAAGACATTGGTTTATTTAAGGCAAAGCAAAGGTGTATGCAGAATGTATAAACGTTGATAACAAAGTTAACGGATTGCAGGCAATAGCGCACACAGAATTCTCTCAAGGGGGGGAGGTCCGAAATATTGACAAGCACAAAAGTTGTATACAAGTTATATCAATGTCGCGTATGGCATTGTTCATTATATTTAAGTTAAAATCAAAGGGGGCAAACCGTCTCCTATTCCTCTCTGACGGCGTCCATGAACCCAGATTTAAAATAACGATGTATATTTCCACATTTTAGAAAAATCACAATTTTCCAGGGGTAGGGGGGTCCGGACCCGGTGCCCCCCCTCCCCCCGTGTGTGTGCGTCACTTATTGCAGGTATTGCGATTCATATTCGCAGGAAACTTTTTCCTGAGAGCGGGCCCCCCAATAAGCCCGGGCCCCAGTTATTTGCACCGGCTACTATCCCCTTTTCCGGGCCCTGGGTAAGATATACATAATATTTCGTTCTCAGGTAAGAGCCGCAAACAATAAACCGAAAAATTTGAGCATGCCTGAATGAATGCACATGGAAGGAAAGAGAAACCGCAGGAGGAAGGGTCTTGGGAAATCCCATATCCTCCTCGGATTTTCTTGCCTCGGGACTGCAAGGGGAGGGGTCGTGTGACCTAGGCCTGTGCAGACATGTGACATGGGCATATTATGTTTTTATGACTATTCTATTTTGCTATGTCGTATCATATTTTAGTTTACTAGTGACTTGTTTTAATATTTTGTGTATGACTGTATGTGCATATTATGTTCTTATGACTATTCTATTTTGCTAAGTCGTATCATCTTTTAGTTTACTAGTGATTTGTTTTAATATTTTGCGTGTTAGCATAGTGCTACGTTGGTTAATATATTCCATTGGAATTGGTGCGTGTTTTACTTGGGTATATTTATTTATTTTGAGTGCTCATTGAGGGTTTGTGTGTATTCTGTGACTGTGCCTAATGAATGATTTAATTTTCATTTCTAAGAATCTTCTTACTGTGCTGGTAATTTATTTTTGAGTGATTTAGGATGAAAATTCTTCATTTGTGTAATAACCTAATGCTATGAGTATACGTCATTTCATGTTTTTTTTTATTATCGTCTTGCAGGGGTTGCATCAATGGAATAGGCCTCGTTTATATCGGGGAAATGACATTTAAAAGAAACGTTAACGAATGGAATGCTCTACCTCTTGGGTCATTTGGAAACGGGCACGAATTTGAAATCCTCCACTCACTTGCATTTTCAAATAAGAGTGTGTGGTGAAATTCATACACCTTGAAGACTGGGGAAGCAGCTCTTATCTCTGGGAAGTGAATTTTTTCTAATTGATATCGAGTGTTTTATTAATTTCTTAGTTTCCAAATGCTTGCTCTCATTTGTGTAAAAACAAAATTGTATTTTTATAACGTTATATGCTTAATAAAGAGTAAAATGCGATCCTGACTGAATTCATTATTTCCAGATAGAGAAATGTAATTTCACCGACTTAGGTTAAATGTAAAAATGCTACATTAATTTTTGTTCCATCCATTCACATTTAAATTGCATATTCTTTAGCAACATTAAGTAGTTTCCTGGTTTGCTTTTATTGCTTGTAAATAAAAATTACAATGCGGTAGTAAGGAATAGAGATTAAATTTTATTGAGAATGGTTTCTGCCTGGGTTTCATATAAATTTTTATTTAGAAAATTACATTTTAGCTTGGAAATTTTTTATCAAAAGTAATACATACAAATGGATGTGTTCTGTAGTCTTCGTAGAGCATGGCATGTTTCTCATTTACTAACATTTCTACGGATTGCATCTGTTTCTATGTTTATCATTAAGGTAGTGTTAGGCGAACAGTTAATTAATTACCTTTGTAATAAGGGAAATTCTGGTTAACTATTTCTAATAAGACTAACATACCAGAATATACCTGATTCTAATTTTGCCTTATGAGTTTGTGCGATCAGGTATTACGTGACCACCAATGTAGTCTTTTGTTTGGAAAAAATGGAATAATTGTTTAGTACAGTGATGCATGGGAGGACTTAGAATTTGTCATTATCAATACAGTTACTCTAAAAGCCTATTGTGGGACATGATTATTCATATCGTTGTGCTTTTTAAATTTTAAAATAGGAAAGTACCTATATTTTATTTGGGATTAATGTTGCATATTAAATGATCAATTTGTATGGTAAGTGTTGCGCATTAGTTAGTTAACAGGAATTTCTAAATCCTTTGTGTCATTGTCATTCACATGCCAAATCTGACAAAGATGTAAATCTTGAAATGCAGCGTTAATCATCACTCTTAGAGAGATATATATTTTCAGGTTTAGTATATATTCCAGCTCCTGTAGAGAAAAGTTGCAGGTAAACAGATTGACTCTCTGATAACTCTTATACTCTATTACAATATTTTCATAACCAATTGTTTTCAAAATATGTATACGCAAGTGTAATGTAACCACCATCCTGGTCTATAGTTGCATGTAGTTGTTTTTGGAATGTGTTTACCGAAGAGTAGTCTTGTATGGTAGATCATTTAAATATCATGTTGTATAAGTGCAGGCATAACATCCAGCATACTGGATAGCTTTTCCTACATAAACTTGTACTTAAACATCCACGTTAGTATGTATTTAATTCCATAATGAGTATTGTGACAGTATTCATTATTTTTCAATTAAAATGTAAGGAATGATAAAGGGTGGATCTAAGCTTCAACTATGGGGGAGAAGGGGGGGGGGGGTAGAGGTGATGAGGAATTAAAAGGTAAGCTGTTTGAAAATAACCGTAATTCATGTAAGTATATTTTAATACAGAAAAAGGAAATATATAATTTTTGCACGGAAAAATGAATGTAGTAAAACGACATAGAGGAAGGTGATTTTTTCTAGTGTTCAGAAATATTGAGAGGGGAGTAATTATCTCTCTTGTAAGACTCTCATTACCGTTTCGTTTTGCTCCGGATCAGTGACAATGCCTATCTCCCCGCTGAGATGCTTTCAGAGAAAGGACTGTACTCCTTGTGGTTATTTCAGTATACCGCACTTTCTGTATAAAGTATAAATATTCATGCTCCGTAGAGATATGTTGTATAAAGATTTTACTGTATGAGGTCATTTTATTCATAATTTATAACGGTAGTAGATTTACCCATCTAAGGCCCCGCACGTTTATTAGAGTACGAGAAAATAAAAATCTAACCAATGAATTATAAGCCTAGATGGAAATGTGCTCCATTATTGTTTATGCTTGAATATAACATCCCATTTTTGCAGGAAAATTATGTGGAAGCAGTTTTAATTTTAATCTAGCTTCCCAAGAGTAGAATGCAGCAGGCATTTGTAGCATTTTCAGAAGGATATACTTAACATGTCGCTTTTTTCGTAATGAATTTCCGAGTGCCGAGTGAATCTTGTAGACAGCTCTTCTTCGAAATCACGCCAACTAATATTAATGACCGAATTAGACTCGAGCCCCCTTACTAGTCTATGTGCCTCATGCTTCCTTATCGTAATAGTGACATGATCTGGCCGATTAGATATCCAACAAGCAGCTATGAATTACTCGTCTCGTGTATGCTAGCCGGGTTGTCGCCTGTGCTGGCGGTGCGTGTTCCATTACAGAAACTTTTCATTTGTTCATACGATTAGTTTGTTTCTGAATGCGCTAGTTAGAGATGATTATCGGGAATTAGAAATGAGAATAACTGTATAATCCATCCTAATTATGTAATAGGAGAATTTAATAATATACTAATTTGCATTCTTTTCCGTTCAGGACGGATTAGCTTCCATGTTAAATCGCATATGAAAACTTCTACTGTTGATAATCATCTCAAAACCAGTCTTTCTATTTATATTTTTATTTTCAGGGTAAGGAGGGCATACGACCTCAGTCTGGCTGACATCGGTCGTCAAATCACCACCATCGAATCCCGAAGTAGCTTTTAACTATTCCATTTTTAGTTTAGTTACGTTTACCTCTTAAACTTTACGTCACGATTTGACAATTTGCTAACGTAGGCCTAGAGAATGGTTGCCCCCTTATCATCCTTTACCTCCGCTGTAAAAAATGTCACAATCTCCAAATGGCATTTAACTCTATATAACACATCGTAGCCTTATTTAGGAAGTAGCTAACATAACTTTCAGAGAATATAAATTCACTTATAAAATAAGAGGCCTCAGAACTATTAATTTTTCTTTGAACAATGAGAGATCGACAGATAAAACTTCCACTCAAAATGGTCCCCTGCTCCTCAAGGCAGCATTTTTCTTATAAAAACGAATACCTAACTGTGGATCCTTATCTAGTGAGGACCAGAGTCGTACCGGAAAATCTGGGGACCCCGCAACATATAATGTGCCTCCCACACCTATGAGTATCTTAGACATTTTTCGGGTTGAATTCCTTACAATTGCCGGTACATTAATAAACAATGCCCCATCAACAAACACTACTGACATATTAACAAGTAAAAAGCCACCTTGATTCGAGGATTAGGCCATGATGAGGCCCAATAATCACAGTGCACCTTTCCCAACCCACGTTGTGGGGGATGTGGGGCCCATCGCTACTGTGGAGGAACAACGGAACGAAGTCCATTTTGAATTCCAACTTCTATATCTAAATTATCTGTTCATTTATCCTCAAGATTTTTAAAAGGAAAAATTAAATGCCAATGAAATATACCCCCATAGGAGCATTTATTACAGAGAGAAAGAGAAGGATGGTTCAAGTATGCACAAAACATTTTCTTGAGTTCGGGAGGCCCAACGGCATGGACGTCTAAAGCACGGGTCCAGATAACATACTCTCCGGTTATTTTAACCGGTTCAACCGCTAACTCCGGGTTCCAATTCGGATTGAATATTTTTTTATTATCTTTTGTACATCTGGTTTAGTGTATTAAGTAAATTACTACACTTTTGTGTTCTGCCTGTAACCTTATTCGTTTATGGCTAATAATTTTGTATAATCTTTTGCTGGAAACATAAAAAGATAATGTTTCGATACTGATACTGAGCACAACATAACAAAATGTACATGTTCGGAGAACGAGGTTTTTTCTAATAGATGTTTAGTTTAATTAATATATTATTCTAATTAATTATATTATTAAGTAGATTGTTATTATTTAGATGCTTATATCCGATATATTAAATTAGATGACATATGTGCACATTCATGGGGCCAATAGCACATCCCCTAAATCAGTGTTTCTTAAACTGTGGACCGCGTCAGTCTAAATTATTTTAGATGTTAGGTTAAATGCCAAAATATAAAATATTCACGAATAATAAAATTTCATCAGTAAATTTTGGGAAACTACGATGTGACAAAAATTGTTAACAGTTATATAAAATAAATGAATTCGTATTAAAGTTTATTATTTTTATTACTATTTTACAATTCAAAGGGGCCGCATAACGTTCAAGGGGGCCGCGACAGTTGAAAGTTTGAGAACCATTACCCTAAATAAAGGTTGTATAAGACGGACTCGCGAAGTCCAACTCGCCCGGAGCCCGGGGAAAATTGTGCCCGGCACTGGGCATATCCTTGCAATATGGAGTAATATGATTATGATCCCTGAATTGTCATTTACTGTTATATACAGGGGTGTGCTACCAAATATAGATATAACAACCGGGTCGCTATTATCGCCGCCCCTGGCAATTAGGCATTCCATCCAGCATCAAATTCATTGCTTTTATTACGGCCGGCCCTGAGATCGCGTTATCTGATCTTTGCGGAAATTAGAAAGGGTTTCAATAAAAAGCAATATACTATTGTATATAAAATAAATTTTGATTTTAAATGTTTAAATATCATTAATGGCTAATATATCAAGGGTGGTGGCTCCGAATAAACACATTCCATGCACAATTGTTTGGCGTCTTTCAGATAACAAATTGGTGCCTAACACGATCTATAAAGCGCCTTTAAATTTTTGGCGTCCTATTATTGTCAGATCGTGATGCGTCACCAAACTCAGGTTAATATGGAATGCTCAGCAACCGGCTAGCCGAGCATCAAAAATTTTAACAAATGGCTCGCGCGAGCCGGATGGAGCACGCCCCTGATTGTATCTAATTATTATCTTTCAAGTCTGGTCTTCCTTTAATTATCCCATTATTAGTTTCCTCCTTTCGTTACAATCGTTCGATCCCGATGGTAACACGATCGATTAAGCGGGGTGTTACAATATAATTCACCCTTTTATCGTTAAAATGTAAGGAGACCATTGTTAACAGAGCGGCAGCTCACCCCTTCCTGTATATTATTATAGAATTTACTAAATCACTGTAGAAGTCTTATTAAACACAACAATAGTAGTTACTTGATATTAAACTAATTGTTTGTCCAAAAAATTTAAGTTATTTTAAAGAAAAATATTTTATACCAAAATAAAATTACTGACGTATAATGATATTAAATTTCTAGTTCCAAACAAATGACGGGCTACAGTTCTATCTAGAATAGCTTTATGCAGCCTCAGCCTATATTCAAATACTTCTTCCGCTATTCTCATACTATGAACATTATCGAATGTCTGTCCGAATATCTCCACACCAAAGGTAATTGTCGAATTTCTACGGAACTAATGCTTCGATTTCTACCAAACTTCCGCCGTTTTTTCGGGTAATCTGCATTGCGTTCTAAGGTCGTCGGCAATTCTAGCCACGCTGAGAAATTTAAAAATATTTTCTATAATTTAATTTCGTCAGTTTGAATAACACGGGAATGAGTGTAACGTGTTTTTATTTGAACCTTAAAATTATTTAAACCAAGATACGAAGTCAAGACTTGAATTCGGATTCGGAGAAAAGGCTTAAGTTTATTGTTGTTCCGTCAAATTTCAAATACGTCCGAAATTGTGTTTTAAAAACAAATTTACAGGATTTTCGGAGATAAAATTTTTGTCGTCGTCGGAACCCGATTGTTGTTGGTTGCGTTCTCCTGGTGAGAAGAAGAAACGGGAAAGTTGTTAGCTGCGCGCACAGACAGTATGTTATTAACCGAACATTATTTGTATAAAATTGCATTTTTGACTTTTAGTTCGTTTTCACCTACTCAAGGAAAAGTTTCGGAACATACATTGGACGAAATGCTTATCTCAGGTATATCCAATAGCCACAACAATGTTTTTCATAGTCTTGTTGTGGCAATTTGAAGTACCTGAGATAAACAATTTATGAACTGCTTCTTGTAATTTTTCAGTCATAGGAAGAGACCGATAATTCTCTGTTGAATTAAAAGGAAAGTGGTTTCACAAACACTTTTCCTCAATTTTATTTTATCATTTTTGTTATAAATGTAGCAATTTTCAGCTTTCATCACTAGCTATTTAAATTTTTAGTTTGATTATTATTTAAGGATTATAATTGTATGAAAAAATCATTTAACATGCATTAGATAGATCGTACCATTTATTAAATATTTATTTCTTTCCGCTACCATTTCGATTTTTATTGTCACCAAGGCATTGTTACATCTCAAAATAGTGTCAAAATTTTGCTGATTTGTGGACCTGCACGGTTCGAATTTTTTATTCCAATTAACAAATGCACACAATTTCGCGAAAATGACCAAAATGTAATTCTCCATGGCGACGGAAGATTTTGACTTGAAAAAGCATTGTTTCAAGATCCAAATTCGAACGATAACCTTAACTACGCGCGTCCACTATAGGGACTCAATTACGTGCGTGGCTACCTTGGTACTTTCATGCTCTATAAATAATATAAAAATAACTGAACTTACGTTTTTTATTTTAATGGATAAGATATATGAAAAAGAGCATTTTTTATAACTTTTTATTATTTTATTTGTATAATTAATAATTGTCACATAAAGGATTAGGTACGAAACAAAATGAAATAGTAAAATTATGAAATATGTATTAGCTTTTATCTTTCTTAAGGTTCTGGATCCTCGGAGCCCACTTTCTTTAAAATAACCGCTCGAATATTAGCAGGAAGTGTTTCTATTTTACTTCTCTCCTTCAACAGAGGTTTTAATAAAGATAAAGCAAGTTTTTTTTTAAAAGATCCTACTGTACTTATGAGGAGATTCCCTGTGTGAAGCATTATATAATACTTGTGCGTCGATTCCCGCTACATTCAGTAAAGCAAAAATTAGTGCAAGTGGCCATATTCGTGTTTTTCTCGACACTAAGTAATGTTGACACATTTGGTCCACTGTATCCACTCCACCTTTTGTGGCGTTGTGGTCCGTAATTACTTCTGGTTTATTAGTCTCTTGATTGATGGCTGAATCATGATGCATCGTTGAAAACAATATAACAGCTTTATTTTTCTTTGGCACGTGTGATACCAAAATAATTTTCTTCTGATATCTATAAATTGAGGTGTTTATCTGTTTTCTTTTACTAGGTAGAAATTCTGCCGGAAATTCTCGCTTATTCTTTCGTACAGTGCCTAGAATGTTATTTTGATTTCTGATAGAGACAAAGCGGGAGAATAACTAGTGTACCAGTTATCGCACGTAACATTTCTATATGATCCTTTTATGTTATCAATTAACCTGTCTACTATGGCTGATGGTATGTTGATTACTTTATAGGGTCCGTCAGGCTGCTGACCGCAATAAATCTCCAAATTACAAGTATAAATAGAATGTTTTTGCACCAGCAAGCGCAAAAATTTTCAAACCATATTTTACGGGTTTGTTCGGCATATACTGAATGAAACCACACTTCCCTCTAAACGATTCCAATTTTCCGTCTATTGTAAGAAATTCACTTGGCGTACATCAACCCCTACAATTTTGTACAACTTTTTCCAATATTTCCATAATAAGTGTAAATTTATCATATTTTAGTCGTAGCTCTTGTCCTCTTATCAACGAATCGTATTCAAGCAAAAACAAAAATCTTCTATAAATAATTGTAGCACGAAATATTTCCAGACAAGTGCCATCATCTGTTCATAATTCGAGAAGATTTGTATGATTAGCTCTTTTCACACCAGAAAGACACAATAGACCAAAAAGTGCCAAGATTACGGCTTTTGTTGTGTTTTTTTTTATATATCTCTCTCTCCCTAGGACAGGGGTCGGCAACCTGCGGCTCCTGAGCCGCAAGTGCCTCTTTAAGGATTTGCGTGCGGCTCTCAACAGCAACTCTCCCTGATAAAACCTCCACGAAAGAAATTGGCTTCGTAAATTATTTTAATAGAAATTGTAGAAAACTAAAAACGAATGGACGCAATCCGTAGAATAAACGTTTGGCTTACAGAAATAATTCCAAATAGTAAAACAACAGCAAGGTTAAGGAGGTGAGAATCGCCCCCCCTCCTCCCCCCCGTCAATGACTGCGACTCTTCTTATGTTGCTTTTTATACATAATTTGAAAAAGTGGCTCTTTTTAGGAAAAAGGTTGCCGACCCCTGCCCTAGGATATGTGTGAGAAGAACGCCTTTCTTCAATAAAAAAAATTGTACAGGTGACAATTATTTCAATCATCAAATATTTTCATATAAAAGCGGACAATTCGTCGGTTACTCTTTGTCCTCTATGTTTTGTTCCAGAATTTTTTTTTACAATATTGCTCTCGGGCATTCTGCTAAATTTGATCTTACATTACATTTTCCGCCAATCAGTTGATTTATCCTTTCCCATAAAATGACCTTCGCTTTGTACATTAGTCTCATCGTCACTCTCATCTGTAGAGACATCTTGCTCGGAATCGGGGGTTGTATTCCTGTTCGGAAATATCCTCCTCTTCTGAATCGCCACCAGTACCTCCAATTTCTTCATTAGATAATTATTCCAATAAAGCAGCTATTTCATCGCCCTTCATATTTCTGTGTGCCCCAATGATTGTGCCAAAAATATGTCATAAGTGTCCCACTAAGTAAACTTTTCTTATAATAAAAAGTCAAGAGGTAATTACAATGTTGATTGTAAATAATTTTTAGTGCATTTATATTACAATCAAATAATCCGTCTTCCTCGATGCTAGATGGGTTACTGATAGTATATATATGGGACTCTAAAAACGTTTTTGTCACCATTCCACAACTTCATGCACATATATTGTATTAAGTCCGACGGCGTACGGAGTGCCGGGATGCACGTAGTTAAGGGTTAAGAAATTTAAAAATCAAATAAAATGTCCTGCACTCATTCCCAAGTTATTCAAATGGAGAAATGTAACGGATCTGGAATCGAACTCGGATCGTAATTTATACGTTTATATGCAACAGACGATCACAAGATAGACATACATAACAATTTTGAAGATCCTCTCTACTACGGAACTCGATATATGTGTAACGGATCTGTGCTCAAAACAAATAAAATTACGAGAAGTTAAAATTTGTCTAAAAAGGATACGTAGAAGCAGCGAAAAATTTATTTATTTGCTGTAATATATTGTAACTAAACGGTCTGTCATACTTTACTGACGTTAGGTTATACATACTTCGACGCTATTTTTCAATATTCACAAACATCAACATATAACATTTTTTTTTAGCCTCTCAAAAAAATTCGCAATAGATTTCCGTGATCTCCAATAATCTTCGTAAAACGTTTTTGTAATGGAGCACAAATAAATACTCAATGAAGAATATTCTGTTTTTAATTGTTTACTATATTGACTATTTTATTAAAGGAATTAAAATGAAACCGACTCACGTCTCATTCCTTTCGCAGTAATCCGGGGACTCTTCGAGAAATACCAAATCCGTTCTGTTGGGTTGCTTCATATCCCTACCCATGGCTCGGAGCTTCTTAACTCGCGGAAAACCCGGCGCCGGCTGCTGTCTTCCTCCCTCCCTCTCTCCCTCTCCGGGTCCTTGGCCGTGGACACTCCTGTAGCCTCCCCTCTGCTTCCTCCTTTCCGCGTGATCAGACCTGCCGCCTCCCTCGCCTCCTCGTCTGTGGTGCACTATGCCATGCTGCTGCCCTGCTCCCGCCTGCTGCTGGTGCCTCGGGCGCCGCTCCACCATGCGGACGTGCGAGGCGCCCTCGAAGCGGGCCGCAAGCGCGTCTCCCACGTGTCTGAAGAGCGGAAGGCGGCGCCAGCAAACCCTAACGGTGCACGAGCCAGACATTCCGTGGCACTTGCACACGCGCTGCATCTGGGACCGGATTGACTGCAAATCGAAGAGGATTTAAAACATTTTCGTTTTACTCATATTACAATAATAAGATTATTTGCGACGAGCCTATGCTCACGGCACAGATCCAATCCTTACTCTTAGTTCGGATTGGAAGATACTTATTCCGCTATTGCTATCGGATAATAGAAAATCGAGGAAATAACGGTTGCGAGTATCCTAGTGACCAGAAATGTTTTACGGGCGTACTTTGTTCTTTAAATTTCTAAATACAGTAAACTCCCGATTTACGAACACCATGCGTTCCTGAAAAGTAGTTCGTAAACAGAAAGGTCGTAAATCTGGAGAGATTTTCCCATTAATTCAATGTCAAAATAATAGGATGTGTTCGAAAAGCAATTTTTCCCCTCCTCACGCGCAAAAAAAAAGGAGAACAGAACAAATTATAAGAGATTATGTCAACATACAAGATAATATAGTTATTGGTACTGCCAATAGATAATTACTTGATATGCCAAAAAGTAATGCCCAATGTGCCATTAACTATACATAGTGAAAAGAAAAATGTTTTTTTCAGGTATTGAGTTAATTAATGCGGGTACATTTTAAATTAAATGCTCCATTTAAAAGTAAAAAACTATGCCAAATATCAGATTTATTCATTTTTTGGTCTACAGTTATTGGGCACTCTCTTATAAATGTTATTTATATCAAATAAAGAATAAATAAATGTTTATATGAATAAAAAACATTAAACAAAATATATAACAAAACTCACAGATAAAAAATTTCAATCGATTGTCGAAATTAACACCGGTTACAAAAAGCGATCCCTTACACAAATCACAAGCATAACAGCGATACGGCTTAACTGTCGAACATGGTGCAATATTTTTTTCAACGACATACTGACATTTAGCTTGGAAAGTAATCCACTTCATTGAAGATTTGACATGAATCAATGGTTAAAACAGAAATCTACTTGACTTTTGTGTATGCGTCAGTTATTTCTGCACTTTTTAATAATGGTGCCAAATAACTGGGTAGTGCCAATCAACTGTAGCCTTTCCCCTTCGAAATATTGCCATAAGGAGTGAAGGATTTGGTGCACTAAACTTCAAAAAAGGCTTCGTGGCTAAAGGGTCTTCCAACTGGACAGCTAATAAGTCCTATACTCAACATTCATTCTGCTACTGTGTATTTACCGATCAAAAAATTAAAGGAAAATAATGATATACTGAAACGCAAACAACATTGAATTTCCATTTTATTCTCCGTCGAGATACTTTGGTACACACCCTTCGGCCTGCTTCATTGTTGTGAAGATTCATGAGACCCTCCGCTGTCTCTGGATTTTCTCTCGAGTCCACAAAATCTTTGCTAAAGCGTTCTCCAAAATGAATATCCTGGGGAAAAAATAATAAGCAAAATTTAATACTTTTACATTTTTCCAATTTTAACTACTAAAATTTGAAAAGGTTATTTCCAATTAAAGGGAACAACAAAGAACATTTCGTGCTAGTTATTGTCAGCTGGTATAAATTCGGGCGTTACTCCTCACCTCCGAGCATCCTCCCCACTGCCAGTTGCGACGAGCCTTCCTTTGGCGAACCTTTTCATCGCAGCTGCATTCGTTCAATTCTCCTCTGGAGCAGGCTCTCGTCACGGCAAAAGCGACTCCGGCTGATGAAATAGCGTACACGTAAGCTGTCTCTCGACTTTCTGTTTTAGGAAATCGAACATGAAAAAGAAAAGTTCACGTATAAGATTGCATTGACGAGGATGTACCTACAATTTGCGTCGATGCCGCATGAAATAAGCTAAAAACGAATTGAAAACTCTGAAGTCTTAATATTTGTAAGCCTGGAATCGAGCGAATTTGAGTAATACACACACACAGTGCTTTTTTGTAAAAAAAAAATAGGTGCCGGTACTCCCTCCCCCCCCTCCATCTCTTCCTGCACCCTTTCCCCCTTCTCTATTGAATTTGTGATGAACTTTTAATAGCAAAGTTGATAATAAAAGTCAAAATCTTTAACATTTATAGAAGCCGTTTATTACTTTAAGTTTTAAAGAATTAAAAAAATGAAAATGCACCGAAATTAGACGTGGGTCAACATCGCTTTGAAAAAAGGTGCCGGTACGCACTACCGGCGCGTACCGTCACAAAAAAGCACTGTGTATGTACGTATAAATTTCTAGTAAAGCATGTATTTTGATTATAAAGTATGAGCGCCATTGGCAATTTAATATTGTCTCACACGTAACGGGCATGCCGTTAAATAATGAATAAATTTTACAGTATACAAATTCATGCATAAAAATTACTGTGAAAAACCTCTATTTTTTGATCCTCAATGCCATTGATAGTTTCCGAAAATCGATTTAAATGAAAGCTATAATAAGAGCCTCATGGAGAGGAAAATACGCGTGTTCCTGTTGAGAAATATTATATTAATTACGATTCAATCAATTAATAATGATCATGAACCAAGTAATTACATTTCAAGCACATATGTAAATATGCGGAAATGAACATTTTATGCACTAGCCAGAAATTCCCGTATGTGTCGCCTCAATTTTTTGAAATAGGGAATTTCACAACAAAAGTTATACTTCGAAGAATCCAGGTTTCACCCCGAAAAAACTGAAGAAAATCTTTGTCCCATTACGTAAATTGCTGTTTATCGTTATTTAATACAAGTGTGGAAACTCAAGAAATGAATAAAAAACCGTCAGTACTGATAACCTTCACCCAAATCTTGTTTTTGCAAAGAAGTAGGCAGAAAAAAAGTATGAAATTAAGCTGAAATTATCACTGATTTTCATTTCTTCGTAATACGGAGCAAGTAATACTAATAATATAATTTAGAACAAGAAAATGCACGTAAACGATAAGTTATTTTTTCCCCAAATATTAAGGATTCGTTAACTCAGGGTTTTCCAAACTGTGTTCCGCGGAACACTAGGGTTCCGGAGAAGTTAAATGGGGTTCCGTTCTTCTTTCTCTTATTTACAGCAGGAAACATGAGCCTCACTTGTAAATTGTATACTGTAAGATACATTAGCTATATAAATAAACATTATAATGACTTTAAAGTTTATTTTATTGCGATTAGGCTTACCATATCTTATTTAGGGTTCCCCGAGAAAAAATATTTGAATACATGGGTTCGGTGGCTTCACAAAGTTTGGGAACCACTGCGTCAACTTATACACTACGATTTTCCTTACACAAAATAGTGAATAAAACTTTTAATTAATTAATTTCTGAATTTCAAAAAGAAAAATTGAAGTTCAAAGCCAAGTAAGGATGCCAAGACTTCGTTATTTGATAAAACCATCGGATCGGACCAGAAATGAATATTAATGAGCTTTGGGAAAAGCAATTTTAAGTTATGTCTGTGGGCAATCTCTGCTCTCCCCCAAGCATGAGTGGCTCTTTCTATGCCTCATCAGGCAGTGAGCTTTGCGACGAACCATGATTGGAGGAGACACGTACTGATGGCAAGCACCCCTCCGAAGACGGAGGAAGAGTTGACGAAGGTCGAGCAGTTCCATCGACTCATTCTGAATTGGTGCTGGCATTCTTCTATTCCGAGGCGGGCTCCCGTGCCTATCGTCTGCAAAGGAAGAGGAGTAAGATACTTTCACAACCATTACTGAGAATACACATTACTTTCACTTTGAATGCCTAATACGCTTTTAATACAGTTTTATGACATCTGTGTCCTTTAATTTAAACATTAAAATTATTCATGGGAATATACAAACTTGAATTATTGATATCAGGCAATGGAAGTGAATGTTTATCTTTCATTGACTATTAATCTATCAATTGCTGGATGACATAGAGATTGAAAGATAATACGTCAAATCGGCCTAGTAATTAACTCTTAAACGATGTGTGAATAAAATTTTATTTTTTATAAGAAATAAAGAGTTTAAAAAATATAAGGACGATATATCGTCAACCAATGAACAACAACTATGTATCTTTGACATCAGTGTGCGCTCGTTCGCTCAAACATTGTTATTACTACACAAAACTACACTACATTAGGTACTACTACTGACGCACGTAAATAACGAGTATCATATGGTTCACACAGCCGCAGCCGACTAATGCACACTGTTCTTACGTTTACGAGCGGCAATATGTAAACATAAATACAAAATAAATTCACAAATGAATTATTATCCGGAGATCATAGATTAATTGCAATGACACAAACCTATTTTTTTAAGGATGCTTAAAAATCCAGGCACTAACATGAGGTAATCGATTACAGCAGACGAAGAATTTTCAATTCCTTAAAGATTTTCTCCGTGATTTTTGTCGTTTTTGCAATAAATTAGAATTGCTTTGTGTCCAATACATTCCAAGTAAAATAATTCATACAAATACTCACCTTTCGGTCATATATTATTCAATAGCAGAACAACCAGTTATTTTCCCGGTATAAATGATTAATAGTGTGTATCAACGATCTTTTATAACTCCGAAGTCAAAACTTTACCTTCTACGACCTTCGTAATTTTGAAAAAATACCGAAAACTCTTTTGCAATATTTTCTCATGAACAATGTTGACGGTCTTGTTACGGAGTAAGAATATACAAATTATTTCGGTTATTTACTGTTAAACATGCCTTCTAAACAGATAATGAGAAAATCAATGTGCACATAAGTGGCCTCCGACAACTTTTAGCGATGACTTTAGGGCTTATTAATAGTCATTAAAAAGAAACCTTTATCGGGAATTGAAGAGGATCGAATTCAAATGGATAAGTCGTAAGGAATGATAGGGATACGAAGTATACAACTATTGTCCTTTTGCACATCGATGTTAATTTCAATTTTAGTTTACTACGGCGATACAAATATAATTTTAAATTATAATTCTGATATAATTTGTCTTTTAATAATCAAAACCGGAGATAGTACAGCATTTCACGCCATATTGTGTACCTAGATAAGTAATAAGCGCATCCTCCTCATTAATGTATTTTGGTTTACGCCACTGTGTTAAATCGGCAACAATTGGGTTGTCATGACAGCGAACTTTTTTTTATTAAAACAACTTGAAATTCTGTGGCTAAAATTTTAATTATGGAAAAATTCTGTCCGTATTTGAAAATTTACCATAATAAAATAAGATGATTTTAAATAATTTTAAAATGCAAAAGGAAATTCCGATTAAAAAATTTCCCATGTTTTTTAAATGTAGAAAAATAATAAGTAAAATAATTTTTTATAATTAAAAATTTCAATCAAATCTGTTTAAAAGCCATACCGTTACGCTATTATTTACGTTGATGGTGAAACAAAACCTTCCTCTTGTACCTACGTCATTTAGCTGTTGAATTGTAATGGTACAAACATCCAAACTTTCAAAAATATAAAACAAATGTAATAATGTGAAACATTAATATGGTACCCAAAAACACGGTGCACTGAAACAAAATATTAAACGAAAATATTCAATTATTTAGTTTAATTTTTCATGAATAACTGAGTCGTGGTCCGCCGGTTTTTCAAACTAAGACTTTGATCAGTAACAAAGGCTTACCAAAACTAGTCAAAATAATGGAATCAGCTTTTGATAAATCTGCTAAACGGATTCAAGAAGGAAAGATGGCTGACAGAATTATTATGGCGCATTAATCATTTACCCAAGATTCTTGACTACTTTTCTCTCAAAATATTTCCAGTTGGGTTCCGTAAACTGCTTAGGGAGTGGTTGGTATCGGCTCGAGGTCGACTGGGGGAGTCAAAGGGGCGGATGGAAGTGGAAGGTGGACAGGGTCAAAAACAAAAGAATCGCGGGAACAAGAATTTCTATTTAGAGCAGTAGTCGATGGGTTGGGGAAGTTGAGGCAGGGAGGAGGGAGGAAAGGAGTGGGCGGATAAGTGGGAGAAAAGAGAGAGTGGGAGTGAGATACTGGAAGAAATTATGAGACAGAAAGAGTGGGATACGTAGAGAAAAAGATAAGAGGAAAAGCACTCGTACTTAAATATATCGCCTTATATGCTCCGAATGAAAAAGGAATGATAAACTCGGCCTTCTAAATGACGCAAAAAAAATCCCAAAAAAAAGGCCAGCGGATCGAATTGAGATCCTGTTTTCTTTCGTTCGGCGAGAAGGAAAAAATCAAGTGAAGTTTCTAATCGGAAACGATGCGATGGGGAGAAGCAATTCACTTCCTAAGTCACGGGCATTTGAGATGAATGACAAATGTCAAATATCTGAGGGATTAAAATTTCGAACGTTAAAAACTCATTTCCGTAGCATCACTCGACGAGACAAGCGAAAGATGAGAGAGTATGTGGAAGGGGAAGAAGGGAAGGGGGTAGGGGAGGGCGTGAGGAAGGGGGAAACGAAAGAAAAAGGATGTGTCGAAGGACGGACGGAGAGAGCCACAGAAAGAGAGGAGGAGGAAGGGGGAGAGGGAGGAAGAACGTCGAAGGCTGCTGTCAAGGTGTTAAGGAGAGGAAAGAAAAGCATTGGAATGGAGAAACATTGATGACACGTGAGCTAATAGAAAAGAAAGATTGAGACGAGTCTGGAAAGGAGTGATGGGTAATGAGATGGTTAAAAAATTAGCAGGTGGTTTTTTGCCTGGAAACTCATTTTTAGATTCCAACTTAATTTAGTGGTTGATTTCAGACTTAACACAGTGAAATAAAAATTTGAAAAGGAAGCGTTTGATGTCATTATAATGATTTTCCACCCTCATACCCCACGAAAATTAAATTTACGATACGATAATAAATAAAATTGTGGTGCCAAGTACCAAGATCATACCATCATCACTATCTGATTAGTTCACATAATAGGAATTGTAACCATGAGCTTTACGAATATTTAATTGTGACATCCGCGGATTAAAAATATCGCAATGACTAAAGCTTATAAAGATCTTATTGTATAGAGAAATTTAAACACTAATACAATCGTTCTATTTATATTAAGGTAAAATAACAGAAAATTAAAATTCCAGATGTAGTACCGGGCCGACTAAAATTTAAAATATCAAAAAAGTCTTCAACAACGAATACAGCTGCCACACTTTGAGATCTTAGAGTTCAGGCGAGGCCAAAGGACGACAAGAAAGTGACGCGGACATTTGGATGGGAAGAAAAAGAAATATGAGCAAGAGAGGGAGAGAGAGAGAGATAAAATGGCGTCAGGGAATAGCAAAAAAGTAAGAGAGAAGTGGCTCCTTCTGCTAATATTTAGAGGCGAAATTAAGAAGAATTTGAATGACAGGGACAGAACTGATGTCGTACTCGGAATTGAAAAGAACCTAGTTTATGAAATGTCATTTGAAAGGATAAGTTGGGTGACTAATGTAGAGATTGAGAAAGTAGAAGGAGAGCCTGCGAAATAAATTACGAAAAAACAGAAACGGTGCTAAAAAAATGCAGCAAAGGGTAAAGAGAGGTTGATGAAAATTTGAGTCGTGGTTTTAGCGTGCACAAGTGGTCGCTTTTTGGTCTTGCATTGCACACTTTGCGCAGGTCACGAAAGTGGTTCTTGGGCTCTTGCGGAGGAGGCCAAGAGAGAATAAGGAGAGAGGGGGAGCGAGAGAGAGGGGAGAGAGAGTGGAAGGGGAGAGAGAGTGGAAGAGGAAAGGTTTTGGGAGAGGAGGATGGAAAGGAGGAGAAATGCAGTGTATGCATTCACGAGCATCTTGAATGGCGGGCCGAGTGAGAGAGAGAGAGAGAGCGAGAGAAAGAGAGAGAGAAAGAGAGAGAGAGTGAGATGGGAGGAATGTGAAGGAGTAGATGAGATTACTTTAGAAATAAAAAATAAAGGCGTGTGTCCCAACGGAGAGGCGGAAGTCCTCTTTGGAATGATGTTTGCTTCAAGATGTTGGGTGAGACCGCTTCAGAGTCAGCCAAGCCTGTTTGAGTGCATTCGGGTGGATTCTTGGGTGGTTTTAAGGACGGTGCAACGAGACTTTTCACGAGGACGGACCTGGGGGCTAGTAATTCCAGGAGAGAAAACCCTTTAATTCCTTGCTCAATTTGAAAAGTCTACCTGTGGATCTGGCGTGGAATAATTGGACGAAGTGATATTTGAAAAAATTAAGTTTGTTTTGTGCTTTAACGCGGGGTGAAATTCCAACACGACCTCTGCTTGTTCAGCAAATCTTGTGACCGATAATTAGCTGACATCAATTGTTAATATGGTAAAAAACTAGTTAAATTTAACGTAACAACTTCGGTTAAAATATAATCTTTTCAATTAAGTTCAAATATATAATTAATTAATAGTTTCGATATAATTAACTTTCTTGTGGATATGTTTCAGTAGTTAAAAAACCGAGGGAGCCATTATTATTTTACGTAAAAGGTCCCGAATATATTACGTTCCAATGGAAAAATTTACGCCTCGTATAACTGCATTAAATGAAGACATCGATAAATAATCCCATCTTACAGCTTCTTCTGCGAATTCCCGTTTCATTAAGTTAAATCCCAACCGCGGTTATTAAGGAAATTACATAATTTATGACAACTGAAACGGTTTAATGATCTACTGCTATCCCAAAAATAGTGTAACTTATGGCCATAATTGATGATACTTTCTGATTCAGCGTTGACTTGTTCTTTGTAATCTGGGTCATTCTCTGAATCATCAATTTATTCTTCAGGTTCTGCATCTTCTTCGCCTAATTCTATTTAATAATTGCTAAAATTTAGTGTCCAAGTTCTCGTCAATTAAGTAAATTATTTGGTCGCTTCAAGACGGTTTATCATTTCGTGTATCATAAAAAAGACAGAGTTCAGTAAAACGCTCTTAAAAACAAACTATACGCAATACCGTTTCACAGTGCGCCTAATCCTAAACACACATCTGTAATACTAGTTAACTATTGAACGTTATTCGAAGCATAATGTCTCTGAAACCGCGAGGAAATGCACTCAGTAAGAAAGACACGGTCTATGAGACCATCACTTTAATATTTATTCAAGTAAATACTCACTCGTATGGTTACCACAGTAAGAGTCACAACAAACAGAACTAATTGTAAGTCAGTAAGACTCAGAGCGAAGGTACTTAAAACCATGGCCATGGAGGGGATTCAAGTCAGTTCTCGAAATGGAAAATGTAATGAACCTTAATGATATCTATGAAGTGCCTTTTCTATTAAAATGTGTGTTTTTAATTAAATGTAGCTTTTTGTTATCGATGCAAAAAAAATACTCGCGACCAACTTACGTGGATGTTCCGCACACTACTTTAGCATGGTGATTGAAAAACACTGCCATATTAAAAACGATAAGATCTCATTTAGACATACTATAGCATTTAATTAATCCAACACATTTTTACCTAATTATTTTTCATTTAGGATTAAATTAATTCAGTTTATTATCAGCCCATTTTTCGGCGGCCCTCCGGAAAAAGCTTCACGGCCCCCTGGGGGATCACACCTTGAGAAACACTGCCGGAGACCAACTCCCTCTCCTATATAAAGCGTCAAAGTTGCTCACGGCTTCAATGGCCGAAAGTTCATGTTTATTTGTCCTGAAATAGGAATAGAAATTTAAAAAATAAGAATTGTCTTCTTCACCTGTGCTGCGGATTTTATTACATTGGGTTCTCTACTGAATCGAAAAAGAGCGGATAGTTTTGTTTGTTCGGTAGTAGATCCCCGGAAATGGCATTTCTGTTGCATTTTCAAACGATTTGAAATTGGTAATTTTCGAATATTTCCGCGATGACCGCCCAAGACCTCACGCTTCGACATCGCGGCATGGAAAGTTTAAGTGCAGTTAAGTGGTTAATGGTGAGGGCGATTCCTCGTGGGCCCAACTTCGTGGTTTCATTTCATCATGAAATTTGAATTACTTAAAGTTTCACAGCTAATATGTTAAGTTAGAGGACGGAAAAATAAGTCAAGGACGGCCCTTTTGGTTTCCGTTACGAAACAATGAGTTATTTCTCCCGAGTCCTTCAGGAGGGAGGGAAGGGGTATTGTAGGTTGATGTTACTGAGATTCCATAGCGCTATGGGGTAGTGTGTGAATGACGCAGCCGATCGGATGTGTGTGAGTGTGGGCAGGGCCGGCCCTAGAAATTGCGGGGCCCAATTATAAAACTTTTTGCGGGGCCCCTACATCTAAAAGACGTAGTTTCCTGCATTCTGAGAACATCAGATGGCCTCTCATGAGACCACTTGGGTATGGATGGGACTATGGATAAATCTAAAAAGAATCATCACCAATCGATAGTTCGGAGCCCCTACACCATTGCGGGACCCCCTTGGCCGCGGGGCCCGATTGGGTCCAATAGGTACAATTGGCCTAAGGCCGACCCTGAGTGTGGGGCACAGCGCTGTGCGGATATGCATTTGTTGACATATTCTGAATGGTGCAATATTATGTGACAAAATATTTATTGCTACAGAGCGATTTAGTTTTTTGGACGAATTTATAAATCGATATTGCGTATTACTGTGAATTTTTATAATATGGTTCCATTTTTATGTTGACTAAATTTCTTCTTATTATAGTGTGTGATATTTTAGTTTATTATTTGATTTCATGCTTCGTTAATGCATGATGTTGTCAAATTGCAATTGGGACAGTGTGTAATTGTGGAGATTCATTGAAGCAGTTATCGTGCATTGTTTTTAAATGAATTTAAATATAGTATTTTATCCTGTGTTTACATGTATTGTGACACATCTCGTTTTATCTTGTGATTGTATATTATATGTCGTATCCCGCTTCTACGGTTATTGTATACCATTCTATTGTTTTCGATTATTGTCTTTCAGGATTGGCATAGTCATGGAATAGGCCTGGAATTTTTTCCCGAGGAAATGCCATGTAAAACAAAGGTTAACGAATGGAGTGCACTACCTCCTTTGGGTCATTTGGAAACGCAAATATTTACAGTCGCTCAGCGGTGTAAGCGTTATGTCGGTCATGATAAATTGCAACTGGAATCAGCTCCTCTATCTAGCAATCGACATGTGTTCTTTATTGCAGTGGTTCCCAAACTTTCTGTAGGCAAGGCATCCTTTCAAATGTTAGCAGAATTTTGCGACACCCCAGCCTTGGAACAAGATTGTTATATTTTTACATACCGGTATTACAACCTTTGGATTCATCCATTTGTTGGCTCTACACAGTAAACAATTTATTAGAGGAAAAATTACTGCCCTGATTACCTATAGAAACTTTAAAATCGCTGATTTATTTAGTTAACAAAGTTTTTCGCGGCACACCTAAAAATCAGCTGCAGCACCCCAGTGTGCCGCGGCACATTAGTTTGGGAACCACTTCTCTATCGGATAAAGAGATCTTTTTCGCATTTTGTCAGAAATTTCTGCAGTACGCATTTCTCAATCTTTCGCAATCATCTATAGACATTTTTGGAACGAATTTACCCTTTCCTCCAGCTGTAGATTCCTATTCGCTTGACCTTTAAAACGGCTTTGCGTTTTTTTTATTAATTAGGTATTGAGAAGAAAGGTCAGAAAATAGGACTGGTGTAATCTGAGTGCCTGAGACAGAAAAGTCATAGAATCTTTTCCTATTATACTAACATTCATTGGTTCCACGTACTTTTGTCTAATGGGAGGGTAGTGCAAGAGGTGTTCCCCAGCACTATACAGATTTAGTGAGCTCGACACATATTATGTATATGTTTAGTTAGAATGAAATTCAAATAAAGTAACTAGCGCTAACTGTGTATAAATTATCTTTGTGTTAGAAGCAGTCCTTTAGTAATGCTATTAATCCTAACACAACAGTGAGCGCTCGATCCTATTTGCTTTCATTATAAGGAATTAGTACGTTTAAAGTTCGTTTTTAAGTAATATTAACAAAGCTTTCTGTAAAAAATCTAAATATCAGCGGGTAGAAGTCACAACGATCATTAGATTGCTTCAAATATACTGATATATACTCATGTATTGAGTGTAGGCCTTCATTTTTAATAGTCTTAATTTTTGACAAATGTGAAAATTACCAAATGAGAGGAATTTATTTGACTTTAATTTAGCTTGATCATCCAATGCACACATATAAATTTATTTGAGGATATAATTGATAAGGCATTGCGCATTTATTGAACTTGGGGCATCGCACTTATGTTACGCCTAGGGCGAACATAGGCGCAATAAAATGCGAGGCGCCAAGCTCGAAAAACTTGTTAAATCCGCCAATTTCCACGACAATAAGTGGTAATAAACTTCCAACTGAAATAACGTGTAAATACTTCACTTGCTCCTTTTCGTTTCCAAAACCGGCCGCAAAATTCGTCCCGTTGCTATCGTTAACGTAGTTGTTATAAATTCCGAGAAACTAACTTCCTGTCTGGAATATACATTTTACTGTTTCAAGAAAATAACTCTGATAACTGTTTCATTCACAGAATTTTGACTGACCTATTAAATGATGCACGCCGAATATTCTCATAACTCGGCTGCTTATTTTCTCTCTTTTATAGTGTGTTGCAGAATTTGGTGACTCTTGACGACCCCCTCTAAAACCGCCTTTGAAGAGCGTATCAAAAGTTTTAAGCAAGAAAAGATTGTTTCCTCTCAATCCCGTAGACGATATTTAAAAAATAATAAGCACAATATAGCCATTTTTTATCAACAAGGTCACTAAGCTATGCAACAGCGAATAACTAAACACGGTATTCAAAGACACTATGTATGTACTCTGTTTCCGGAGGCGAAAGAATTTGGCTCCTCTCCAGGCAAGCGCTGCAACCTTACTGTGTCCTGAGAACACGGCATTGGCTCGACGCAAATTGAATTTTATCCTCAAAAAAGAAATTCCTGCGTGTTCAGCCGAAACAAATTTTAAAGTAAGTCTATTAAGATATAAGCGTTACTGCAGTTAATTCTCATTAGAAAACTTTAAAACTATATCAATGATTTCGTGATCACTGAAAGATTTAGAAACCTTTCTTATCATACTAATATTTTAGCGGAACGAACAATGATATGTTAAAAACAATGGTATAAATAAGGCGTCAATACAATTTATCATAATTATGACAGTAATTTTCACGCAAATTAATTAAGATTTCTTTGCATGTGCTTATAATTAATTTAAAAGTGCGTAACAAAAATAAACGTCATGCTATAAAATCAATATACGATATGAAATTTTAGCAAATTAATTCATTGATAATGTAAAATTTTAACAGTTATTAAGTTGTAACATTTTTCTATTTCATCTAATTCGGTGTTGGGCAGCCTTTTCTATGTGGCGGGGCGAAATGTAAGTTGTCAATGCCTCGGCGTGCTAGATTAGACTTTAAATCGGACGTTAAATAGAGATTCTTAGATGAGTGAAAAATAAGTCTAAAATAAGTTTTTAGGGTTAAAATTTCAAGTGATTTATTGTTGTAATTTTAATGAATATGAAATGAATTTGTGTTAAATCTCTTTTTAATCATAGCTTACTGGGCCGCAATTTGCTCACCTCTGATATAATGTATAATGTTTCTCAATACCATTCTTTATCTACGAAACAATTCGTGTTTTTTTTAATTGGTCACCTGTCTTCCCATACACCACAGTGTGAGTAATATCTTCTGACGTAGTTTTATATTAAATCTAACCATTTGAGGGTTGATCAATATATAGGCACATAACTAATTCAAATTACTTTGATAAATTTTAACAAAATTGATGCATTCAAAATGGATCGAAATCACTGCCTGTTTTTTAAAATAAGATATATGTATAACTGATAATTGCATTATAATCGTGGTACGCATCTCTCTCGGGAATTGGTAATGTTTGAATGAAAGCATTAACTGGAAAACTGAATTTTTAAATATTTTCTATATGAAAGTGTTGTTCTTTTGTAGGTGTTTGCATTTACGTTG
This sequence comes from Uropetala carovei, assembly GCA_036926305.1. NCBI lineage: Eukaryota > Metazoa > Arthropoda > Insecta > Odonata > Petaluridae > Uropetala > Uropetala carovei. Next base: position 2,025,405 of record JAXCHB010000152.1, on the reverse strand, counting down.
GAAAATAAAAGTACTATATTATGAAGTCTTTTACTCCCTATAAAGTTATTACTTTTCCCACGGCTTATGAAAGCAGAGGTTGGCAAAAATCAGGAGATGGCGTCCTTTATTTAAATGGATGAATAACTATAGGACTTTTCCAATTATATTCTATGACCAAATTTATTTTAATCTCTATTCTATAATTATAATATACGACTATCAGAAATTTGATAAACATGAATTGATCGTCAGAAAATTTAAGTTTCGTGAAAACACATTTATCAAGAGAAATTTAGAAACGCGCATATTTAAGGTGTGCCTATGCAAACAAAATAAACGACGAGAGCAAAAATGGATAAGCTCATTGAACATTTTTTTAATATATAAGCGATACTTATCAGAAATTAAATTCCGTGGCTAATTCCCCCTTCGCAAAACCTCATTTGTCTAATGACGGAGGAGAAATCTTACAAATGAAGGAATCATGAGCGACGGCGTTATAAGCGACGTCTTCTCGGCTTAAGTCACGCCACGACATCTAAAGCAACCTTAGGACGTGTTAAGCCACCTTTAAGTCGACGTGAACTACCTTTTAAGGCGGATTGCGAGGGGAAAGAGGTTGTGAGGGGACGCAGTGCAATAGCTCCGACACGGCCAATGAGGTATTCGCATACCTTTCTCTTCCCGCACGCATATCCTCCCAAACCTCTCTCCTTAATCCTCTCTCTCTCTCCCTTCCCTCGCCATCCCTTTCTCCCTTCGATCCTTCCCATCCAGAAAGGGAGAGAGTAGAGAACACCCACTACACTTAGCTCTCGTGACACGTGACGGGACATTTATTCCTTCCAACCCCATCATCCCCTCGCTGTTGCCCTTACGGTGCCGCCCTCCCCTTCCTTCCTACCAAGGAAGACGAGTAGGAGAGGGAGGGGGGAGGTTTGCGTGGAGGAGGAACGATCGGGAGAGTTTGGATGCGTAGGAATGGAGGAGGAAAGATGAGGGTGGGAGGAGGAGGGCCGACAAGGGGTGTCGATTTTATGGGAGGAGAATCGGAGAGGGTGAACGATGTCGACGGGGGATGAGGAATAAGAAAAAGAAAATACGAGGAGAATATGATGGAGTACGTGGAAGAATTGGGGGATTAGGAGGAGGAGGGTAAATCGCGAGGGGGTGAGAGTGACAGTGTAGCCTGATGTTGTTCTGGGAATGAGGGCGAAGCGAGGAGCGGCGTTAGGGTGTGCGGGGGCGAGAGGGAGAGAAGCGTCCGTATTGCTGTGACGGTCGGAAATGCTGGAGAGGAGGGGGGGAGAGGGAAGGGGATGGGGGGGAAGGGAGGCGGGATGGATGTAGTGGGGTGAGGAAGGGAAGGAGCGTGGCGGGGTCGGGTTTGGGGTCGAAAAGGTAAGTAAAGGGCTCTTAATAGCGATTCCGGCTCTATAGCCCGGCGGGAATAAACGATACGGAGCGGCTCCGGAGCAGGATGAAGGGGGAAATAGGACTGGGGATTGAGGAGGGGAAGGAGGAGAGAGGGAGCCAACGAAAACAAACGTATCTTGATTCCCAGGGAAGCCTCCCATTCGCCCTCTAATTGGCTCAAAAGGTTTCCTTATCTCCTACGCCGCACGCTATTTGTACCGGTTGGGAATTTGTTCCGGGTCTGTCGTGAAAGATTTAACAAGATGTTTTTTCAGTGTCTTTTTTAAAACTATTTCGCGACTAGGCTATTAAAAAAATCCCCCGAATTTGTTTTTCTTTGAAGTAACGGGAGAGGAGATAAGCGAAGACTCAACTTCTGCAAGTAATCAAATATACGTTCAACGTGTAATGATAATCTAATATAAACTGCCATAATAAACAATATATTACGCATTATTTTATATGATCCATTTTCAGTCAGTATATAACGAAATTTTATTAACTGAAATAATATTGTAGAAATAACACAAACGCGCGTGCTAATTGGAACCAGATGTTTCTGACATTTATATTTTTGATAAGAGGAGTTGCAATTTGTCACCTTTAATTAGATAATAAATTTTCTCAATTATTAATGCTGTTTTCAGTGCTTAAATTAAGTAGATTTTGAACAATACCACTTTACGATATAATAACTCATTAATCTCTCGCCCAAAGTTTCAACACAATTAAACTTGTATTGAATTTTCATCTATAACAATCTATAGTTATTTTTCCCTATCATGGAATTAAGATACAGCATCACGAAAAGGTAATAAAATCTCGTGCAATGCAGTATTCACGATAAAATTGGGTAGCAATGAGAATTAAAATGTATGAGAAAACGAAAACCAAGTTACCCTATCATATTCATTATTTTTAAAAGCAAAATAAAAACTTTTTGGGACCAGCTAACAAGTCAAATTCGATATTTTGAGAGGGGCGAGCTGCAGTCTCTAATCACGCAATTTGTTCTATTAATGTCGGAAAATGTTCGAAATAATTTGATAAGGATCAAGTTTCCGTATGGAGAGTACAAAGTTCCTTTGAAGTCAAGAATCCCGGAACTAAAAAAATGGATGATGCAGTAAAGGGCGTTTGAAATAAAAAACGAAACTCTAATAAGAACTAAAAGTAATAAAATACGATGTAGTCTGTCCATTACAGCGTTGATTGAAATTTGGATGTAACGTTGAAGGGAGCCGAGAAAAATCACTAAAACATTAATTTATATAGCCATTTAAGAAATACAATTAAAAGAACCATATTGTATTTTTTATATTAAAATAATAAAATCGTGTTATAAAATCGCAATTACAGTAGGTTTATTTCTCTCTTCTTGTTTCTTCATTTCACGGTATAAAATACGTTTTTTATTATCTCACTCCCGCCCCCCCTCCCTCTGTCCTCCCACCATCTCCCATTTAAATGCATTGGACTTGTAGCCTGGTAACAGAATGTCACATTGCTAAAATATTAAAACAATTCCCGTTTTGCCAACCGTAATATAATCATGATCCCGCCGGATGACAAGGCCTTTGACAACCTTTATCGTCTGACCGCTGCAGGGTTGAATGTAAAGGTAAAAGTCGATAGGAAGAAATACTAAATAACATTAATTTTTTTAGGTACGTAAGGGTCTTGGCAAGAGATTTAACATATTTTTAAAATTTTTACCCTTGATAGGTATTTACGCATATACGTACCTTGGGTTCAATGAAAGAAAATTTACGACAAACCCTGTAATAACGCAATTTCATGTCTCCTGACAGCAACAGGGACAATTTACACATCAAAATTGACACAGGCCTACTTCAAATATAAATACCAATGTTTTTTTTACGTAAAATCAGTTTTTCGACAGCTACTAGTGATTACTTTTATCTTCTGCTTGAATCACAAATCAGTCCCTCTCCTTTTATCTCTCTCCCTCCGTTTCCTTGCGTGTTTATTATCATCGGCGCTTAAACTATTTACAGTGGGTGAATTGCGCTGTTTTAGACTAATGGCCATTTCAAAAATTTCAAAATACACGATTGTTGCACTTGGTCGCCGGAAGACGTTTGACTAAAATTCCCGGGATTCTTTTAGAAATTTTTCCTGTAACGCACGTAGAAATCATATTGTGCAGCATTCCGAAAAATTAAAGAATGCCTATATTATTAATAACGTTGATGCTAATTTTGCAATCAGATTTGTGCTATGGTTCGAGTAGAGTAATTTCAAAGTGGCAAACAATGGTGTAGTTTACGAGTTTATTCATAGTATAGACAGACATAAATTTAAGTAAAACTTTCAATTACAGCTATGCTTCCCGAAAGACAACATTTCTTGTTTTGTCGTTTGAACTTCAAAGCGAATTTGACTTGGATGACTGGCAGTGTAGCTGCAACGTAAAGTTGGATGTGTTTCATAGCATGCCAACATGGCTAAAGGTTTGACTCTGAACCTTACTGATTGTAAATTCAAACGCAAGCCGTCGAGGAAAATGGGGCATATGCCAAACAAACAGTAAGGCATTTAAATAAAGAAACGAAGCATAGAAACTAATTATTAAATAACCTCCTATACACTCAAGTGGAAGAAGATCGATTAAGTATTTTTTTCGACAGTTAAATCAGACAAAAGTTTGCTTTCTTTCTTTTTGCTCGTTATGAATCAAGAAAGCAGTCGTCGCTAGCTAAACAAACAAAATCATTTCATATTTATTATTCTATAAACACAATTAATCTGATTGCATTATTTTACAGTTAAATAACAGAATCATGTTATAAATCCGCAATAAATATCGGTTTGAAACTTTCGTCTCTTTAACTGCACAAATGTAATTTTTTATATATCTCTTTCTCTATCCCGCCCGCTCCCACTTAAAAGCATTTCTCTGTCATCAAGAAAAATTTTAAGAAAATTCTGTTATTCTCTTAGAGAAAACTACACTACGTTTTTCGGCTGTACAACTGTCAGAGTCTCAAGTCTGCATCATAATTCTAACAAATTATACGTATAAAGCGATGATATGGATATAAATGGCAGCGCAATATACTTATTTCTTAGAAAAATTTTCATTTTGAAAAATTAATTATTTCATGACTGTTCCACATTCCAAGGTTTTTCCTGATGTTTTCACGTTTATATCTACATGTCTGCCAAGTTTAAGATTCACACCGATTCCGGATCTACCTCTTCGGCGCCGATGTGACGCACTACAAAATTAATACGCAATAGAACTCCGATTTTCCGAACTAATTGAGTCAAAGGGTTTTTCGGATAATAAAATAATCGAATAATTAAAAAAAAGAAAAATCAACTGGGAGTTAAAAATAATAAGCACGAGATTTTAATTTTCAAGGTAACACAAAGAGAAATTATATATCTTTGATATAATCAGGGGCGGCAGTCGTGAAAATATTTTCGGTTAGTGGTCGATAGGTGTAAGATCACGCGTATTTCATACACTCAATTTTTAGTAGCGATATTATGAGAAAAATGTGCGTGAATTATTCAAGCAAATACGATATTACTGTGCAAACAATAACTTATAATATGCTAAAAAGTCCAAGTTAACTGCGGTGAAGAGGATATTTTTCATTATAGCCCTTCTCTGCGTAAATACGACACAATATGCCTCACCCATTTTGACCCGCCCTGAGTGGAAGGGCATGTATTCGAGGGCGATAAATGAACTATATAAACGAAAAACACTGAGGAAGGACGCAAGTCTGATAACCAAGAACAGCATGACAAATTTCTCTAGAATGCTTTTCGAACCATCGCAAGGGACTAAAAATTTGCCCTAATCTTTTAAAAAGAATGAAAAGGCCATCATAAATAGCATTTATAGCCATCTAATGCGTGTTTTTAGACACAGGCAGTGCTGTAGTGGAGGGTATACGTCGTATACCCTCTGCTTTTTTCGAATGAATATGGTATACCCTCTGCTTTTTCGAAAAAATAGCGTTTAACCATGTCATATGAAAATTTATATAGATCGTTTGAAAGAACAGCTCATACGTTTTCTCCTGGCATCGTAACATTACGGTAATGTAATTTTCTCTAAAAAAACTGGGTAAGAACCCTTCCTCAAAGTTTTACTTTAGTATACAGTATACCCTCTGCTTTTTTTACGACTACAGCACTGGACACAGGGAGGTGATTCCAAAGTGCGTGGGGCATATTGTTTCGGCAATTACGCCAATATGACTATTTAGTGCATATTTGGAGTGTTTTAAGAAGAAAACACAGGAGTATCGAGATAAAGTTACATATTTCAAGGGGATAGGTTAAATTCGAATGTCTCAGCGAAGGATCATAAATGCGTATTCGGTTATATCCGAATGTCGCAGCATAATGGTTAAGAAACATGTATAATTACAGAAATATAAAATTTGGTTCGGATAATTTAAAGTTTTACTGTTTGGGATGCAACATATAAAAACTTACTAAACTTAGCAGTATTACTATCGACTCGAGTTAAACGAAATTCCCATCAAATATCTGTCTTGGTTTGTATACGAAAGAAACAGTTTTTGCAGGAGATACAATTTACAGAAACGTGAAGGCGAGGTCGTCGCTCCTCTATTTTAAAAGCAACTATACCTTTGTCGCATTTCCTAATGCAAAAAAATTTCAACCTTATACCGCTATCTGAACCAAGTTATATAAATATAAAAGAAATTTTAAGGAATCGCGAGGGCGGCGTCACATTTCAGTTCCAAAAGTCCCCAAAACACACTCGATTGTTTCAGCAACCGTATATGTTTTATTTTATACGTCCTAACGCGCGTGAAAAATTAACTTCTTTTTCCCAAGCATTCGAAATTTTGAAAACGTAAACATTTCCAGCCTTTCACCTCACCTGTCGCCGCATGAAAAGAATATTAAATGGGTTATAACGACGCGCACAGCAAGCATAAAAAAAATCTATCTCGGCGCAGCATTTTTTCCCATGCAGAGCAGAACCCTTTCGGTAGAAAAAGAAACTCCGAGATATTTTTTCCCGCAATTCCGAAACACATGCATTCACATCCGATCAAACCGTGATAACATGGCCGGGAGAAAGGCATCTCTGGCTCGATCTCCGATAAAAAAGGACCTTTTTTTATTTCTTTTTCGTCCTCGGTCGGGCGTCCGGTCGGCGATTTTTGACCGTGTTACGCGCGGAGGCATTTTCTGCGAATTTTGTTTTTTTCGCATTTTGTATTTTTTCTCTCCTCCTCCTCTAGGACCGATTTTTATTAAAAAGGGACGGTTTGCGTGTTCCAGCACCCACCGTGAGCACGTTTTCGCTGAGTCCGCAAAGCTCCCTCTGCCTCTCTCCCAGGAAGGGCAGCCGACGGCACCTATCCCTGTAACCTCCAACCCCGCCCCCGACGATCAGCAGTCCCGTGCCGATGCCGCCTTCTGGAGGGAGCTGGGGGACGCCGGCTGGTAGGAGGCTCGTGTGGGTGGTGGGCATCCCCAGCATCCTGCGCCAGATCAAAGAAGATATTTCTGAGCTTCAAAAACAGCGCGTTCCGATGTAAACAAGTGCACGCACGCACACACACACACACACAAACAAATATTTATTTTGATACGATTTTGTTATTAAAGTGTGTCGAGTCGCCATGTGTACCAAACCGATAACATGTTGGTCACTTACGATCCGCCAACAAGTCAACTTTAATTTATAATTATCACAACCTTATTTTAAAAAAATAATACATCCAACTTTGAAAAGTTATTTTTGCGATGAAGAGCTTTATCGATTGCCATAAAACTGAAAAAGAAAATTCTATCGGCTGCAATGGTAATGTGTTATTTTCTCAATAAATAATAAATGAGATTTTTAATTTAGACTTCTATGATTATCAACTCATTGCGGTCCATATTATTAATTTAAATATAACTTTTAGAACCGATCGTCTGGAAAAATGCAACTGTATTATCATATATATATGTATATATATATTCTACCAGTATATATTATTAAAATAATAAAAACACATTTTAATGTGCAATGATCCATGGAATTTTTAAAAATAATAATGATATGAAAAATAACCAGGGAAATGAGCATAAAGTTGAGTGATTACACTGTCATATATTTTACTCTATAATTGAGAAATGAACAAAAAAACAAGTATTGTCACCGTTACACCGTAGTGCACATTTGTTTAATAATGCAACTAGCAACTTTCATGAAAAATTGTCCAAGTGATTGAGTTTTGAAATCGTTCATTGCTAGTTTCTTTCCATTTTCCTAAAAAATACTAATGATTAGAGAACGTTATTTTTATATATAAATACAAAGAAACTCATTCGTTTCTTTAAATACAGAACAATCGTATCTGAATTAGAAGATTTCCATCGTGTTAGTATGGAAAAATTCGTCTTTAAGTCGTTTCATGGCATCTATAAAGAAAATATGAAAAGGAAATACTTCTATTGAATCTTGTTACTGTCTTTTATTACCGGTTTTTCGCATAAAGTTCTGAAATAAAATTAACTCGAGGGATTCAGACGATCCTACACTTTATCTCACGTTTCGAAATTTTTCTGCACATACAACGGACGTTGGGGATTTGCTCCCTTTCACGAATAGGTCCTCATAAGAATGCGATATCAGGAGAGTTAGGGAAGCCATCAAGGCTTTGATTACGCATCATATTTATAGAAAACAACCTCGATCCATTTCGGTAAGCTGTCGTCTGTCAAGGGGAGAGCTCCATAGAGATCCGCGCATTGGCATCTCGCCAGTATATAAAAGAGGTTTCTGGCAGTCTTTTATAAATATGCCCTTGAAAGAACCTGCCTGTCCATGCTAGGATCATCTCAAAGGACTTCCTCTTCTCGAAAACTCCCATGCGGGGCGGCTAATTATGAGGACGAAGCAGTCGGGCGGCTGGGTCGAACCGTCGGAGGAACTCGGAAGAAATCGAAATGAGTTGGTTTGGATTACAAGATCAGGAGACTCGGTTATGAATGCGAGTTGATGACGCCGGATTCCTGGGTTATTATTGCGTCACTCGATTATGTAAATGGAGTGAAGGGGTCCAATTAACTGCGAGAGGGAGAGAGAGAAAGGGAAGAGGTGAAGAGGGGGAAGGAGGAGAGGGTCGATCGAGAGGTTTTGGGGGAGGTAAAAAGGGATGAAAACAGGAGGGTTATATGGGCATTGTAGGAGTTTGAGAGGGGAGCCTGTCATATGTGCATTGGAGTGGAGTGAGGTGGGCGGTTGAAGCCGCATGAGCGGTGAGGGTGGGCGGAAGCGGGGGAAGAACTGGTGGGACGGCGGGAGGAGAAATGGGGAAAAACGAAGAGGCGAGGGTGGGCTACGGCGTAAAGGAGAGCTGCTGCTCTCGGGGTGGGGTGGGGGGGGGGGCTAGCTCGGAGGACGGACAGAGAGAGAGAGAAAGAGAGGAACCAGAAAGGAGAAGAGGTGGAGCAAGATGGATGTGAAAAGATGGAGGGAGGAAGAGGGAAGAGATAGGAGCGAAGGGAATCGTTTCTTTTGAGTGATTATTAATTAGAGGCTGCTTATGTGGAAGAAATCAGTTTATTTTGTTCGAGGAAAGACGAGAGAGGTTGTATAGTCGATGTCACTTGCTTTTCTCCGTTATTGTCTTTTTCGGTCGCGCTCGCTCGCTCTCGTGGAGCGCGGTTTTTCGAAAACAAAGAAAAAGTCCCTTGTGGAGTTGGAGGAGACGTGGAGAGAGAGAGAGAGAGAGAGAAATGGATCGTATCGAAAGGGAGCGAACTCCATGCGAGGAACTCAGTGGAGCGGCTTAAGCGTCGAACGCCAGCGTCGCCCATCGACTTCGTAGAAATGCGAACGCGGGTATCTAAGTGAAAGCGCAAAGATCTGAGGAAATTTAAAGCTGAAAAGAGGACGGTTTTGAAAGAAAAACATGAGGTTTTGTCACATTTGATGGGATTTCCAGAAAACTAAATTTTCTCGAGCAATGTGTTTTTCTTTATTGAAGCGTTTCCCGTGCGACGACTTTGAAATCCGTTATAAAAATTATCTCAACCGCTTCTGTACCGATGTGCTGCGAATAAACAATTTCACTTGGGGCGAGGAATAAAATTGAGAAAATGAAATTTTACTTATTATAACCTATATAGGACTTTATTTTACCAAAGAAATTACCTACTTTCTATTTTGTCTCTGCCATCGAAAGAGATCCAATCAAATTTTAAAACTCAAAAGTTCGTATTGAGTATTCAATAGCACGTTATTCTATATGCCGAACATGAAATATGAGCGACGTATTTAAAGGTAGTCTCGCGAAGCAATTTTCAAACAAACGCATCAAATTTTGAAAATTTAAAAAATTTGCAATAAACATCCAACGAGTCAACGCCCGCCTCAGATTCCATCACGAAGGAGGCAGAACAAGGTCGAAACGTAATAATAAGCGTTCGGGGAATCGGAGGAAAAGTTTGTTTTTATCCGGGCGAAGGCTCCATCCCACCTGATGATATGCATAATAGGCCTTATGTAGTAGCACAAAACGAGAAGGAGCGAGGGAGGCTGGGGAAGGGAGTTCACAATTTAACCCGACTCCAGACTAATTCCCTATCAAGTTTCACCGCCATCAACATAGCCAGCGGGAACTAGCCATAAAGAGAGAGCGCGCCCATGTTGTAATTCCGGCAAATTATTGAGAGAGAGAGGAGCGAAAGAGAAGGGAGAATATCGGATAGAAAAAGGAAGGGGTTGTCGATCTGTTTAAGGGTGGCGGGAAGGAGAACTGGGATAAGCTAAACATCGGCTCGGATGGGCTGCTGCTTGCTATCTAGTTACGAGGGAAGGGAAGGGAAGCTAAGGTGGGCAACGATGCGAAGGGAAAAAAAGGGTTGAGTCAAGGTGTTCCGGGAGAGTTGGAGGGAAAAGGGGGGATAAACGGTAGGATGTGAGGAGGTGGGGGAGGGGGGGAGCGAAGAATCTGAGGGATGGGGGCAAGGAGAAGAAATCCGAGACGTGGGTGGGGTAGGCGAGGGGAGGGGAAAGAAAGGGAGAGGGAGGTTTTGGGAGTTCCCTCCAATCGAATCGCTTAATGCTCCGACGGAGAAATTCAATTCCATGCCGCGAGTGTGTGTGTGTGAGTGAGTGAGAGAGAGGGAGAGAAAGAGAGAGGAAGGAGAGCGGAGATGTGGTGGGAGGAGGGTCTCGGAGGACGAAAAAAGTGAGGGAGATAGGAGGAGGGGCCGTCGAGCAGAGTGGGGGGGGCTGGTTCCCCTCGTTTTGATTGGTGATGCGTTGAACAAAGGGCGGTGGGAGGTCCCTCGGCCAATGATGGGTCCACCCCCACCCACCTCACGGGGAGATGGGCCCCCGAGGTGCAATTGGTTACCTCCCCTACCCCTTTTAGACACAAAACTCCCCATCCCCACTACCCTTCCTCCTGTTCCCCTCCTCCCCGCCCCCTCCTCCCCCTCGTACGCTTCTTTCTGTCCCCTCTTGCGTCTTATTCTCTCTCTCTGCCTTTGTTTCATTCCTCCTCTTCCTTGCCTTTTCATCTTTTCCCTCTTTTTCCTCCCTTTCGAGAACTTTTTTAAAAACACTCTGCGAGAGAGTAAGATACTTTTCCATTCCGCAGATCCAACGTCTTAACTTTTATTTTTACCGTCTTAATGCCGTCTTTTCTCTTTCGGTCCTAAAGCTTTGTTTCATCGCACACTGACTCCGGTTGGTTTGCTGTGCGAGTATATTTGTTGGGCTTCGCGGATTTCTGCCTCGGAGGGATTTAAGGAAACAAATTGGCACTGCGTTCTCGCATTAAAAATTATTAACATTAGACGAGTTGAATGCCATGAGTTACTCACAATAACGATATCGTCTTTTTATTATACAAATTTCTTGGAAATATTGAGTCATAAGTTAAGAGGCCAGATTCCATACACAATATGAAATTTAATTTATGATAACGTTAATTTATAAGAAGATTTATTTAACGGATAGGCGAGTTCTATTCATATATTAAAGCATTCTCATTACAAGGGCGCTACTAAATTTCCACGAGGAGTTAAGAATAGAATTTTTAAATTCACAATTTCTAATACAGATGTTTTTTATTCCCAGAATTTTATGGTAAAACATATTTGATACTGAGGTGCCAACGCCTAAAATGTCAACACACGCAGTTATTATTAAACTTTAAATTACATTTCCTAGAATTCATCATAATTTTGGTACGTATATAAATGTTTACTGGAGCATACAATTAATTTTATCGTTTGGGTCTTTGTATTTTCTTAAGAAATCCTTTGATTATTAAATCTAAGTAAACAATACAATACAATTATTTTTTATACAATTCCTGTCTTCAAGCTTATAAAGCAGATAGTATCTCATATGACATAAGTATATTATTTTTACTCTTCAACGGATATCATTAACTTAAGTTTGCCGTAAAACTTGACCATTAAGGTTAAGCTGTAAGATTATGTCATTTTTATTGGTAAATATATCGCATTATTTTGCACTGAGTTTTTATTTTTTTGAACGAGCGAGCGTTGACCAAACTAAAGTGATTTTGCAGCACTCGCTCGTCGCACGATTATTTTCGAAGCTTTTGAGGAAACCTGAAATAATCCCATTAAATGGAAAACAATTCTCCGCCCTTTCTTCTGCCTCAATAAGCAAGGATTTTCTTTCTCCCTCCTCTTTCCTTCCTCTACTTTCTCTTTTCCATTCCACGGCAACATCCTTTTACACCATTCTCCCTTCTCCTCCCCCTTCCCTTCCAACCTCTCCCCCTCCTACTCCTCCCCCTCCCAACCCTCCCCCTCCAACCCCTCGTTCTCCTATTCCAGCCGACAGAAAATTGGCCCACAGGTGGGGCCCTTCGTAAGATGGCCGCGGTGAGGAAAGACTCCCTTCTTTTGCCATTCACATACATACGAACACACGCGCGCTCACACACACACACACGCATGCTCACACACGCATGCACGCATTCACTCGACGGCCCTTTCGAAATTTCATGTGATGACAATGCGGTGAGTGATGTTATGAATGGGGATGGAGTGGAGGTAAGGGAGGAGTGCCCTGTGGAGGGAGAGGAAGCTTAGGAGGTGGGAGAAGGAAGAGGACGAGGGAGGGAGTATTCTGGAGGGTAGACCTTTTACTTTCCCGAAAGATCCGATGGAAACTCCTAACACCATTCTCTAATTCCATCGTCCCTCGGAGATAGCCTCTCGTCATTATGTTCCGAGAAAAGGCCTCGTACAGCGACGCCGCGAAGCGGATGGCCAATCCATGTCGGAACTACTTCCGCTCTCTTTCGAATCATTTTTTTATTTGAGGGATGGGTTTAAGAACGGCGTGAAAAACATTCCTACAGGAAATCTCTACGAATAATGTACCGAATCATTTTTACATGGTTCGCAGTTTTATAGAGATGAAAATCTTAGTGATCTCGAATATCAGGTTTCTTAATATTCCAAATAGATTTTCTTGCGTCGTCATATTTTATTTTTTCGGATCTGTCTCTCGTTTAAATGAAAATCTTATTGTTTAATGGATTATTAGCAAGTTTCCTGTAACAAAATGTAAGCTCAAAAATGCTTTAAAGTTTGTTTCCGTCGAAAAATATGAGTTTTTCTTTTAATTAAAGAGGATAGAACAATTGAAAGAGGTGAATGGAAACTGAGGCGAGCGACAGGCCGAATGCCTCTTTGTTCATGACGGTAAAGAGGCAGACTTGGTTCAAAGTGCAACATCCGTAAACGAGTCTAAACGACCGGCTGAATTTTCAAAAGATAATGACTACTATTACTTAACAAATACTAGGCATTGCTTAACGAAGCCAGTGATAATTCATGATTATGCGTTTTTGCAATGAGGCGCATGGTGAAACTAACAGTAAAATGGATTATAAATCCATTCGATGCTAATAAGTCTTTGAAAAAATTCCAAATAACTTTTTGAAAATCTACAGATAAAAATGAAAATTTTCTTTTGGGCTGATACCCCTGCAACATGAATCGGACTTCATTGGCCAATTACGTATTCATTTTCGCAAGGCGTGAATCGGCTAGTGGGTCAAATATATTGACTTTAATAACCGCGATTTTAACAAAATCCCTTCTGAAAATCGATTAGGAATGCGTGCGCGATTCGAGGACGTGTAACCTTTTCGCTAACTTTTCCTTGCTATCCCTCTTCTCCTTCGCCCCCTCTCACCTTCTTCTGCCACTCACCGCCCCCATCCCTCTCTCCACCTCTCTTATTCCCTCTTTCTCTCTCTCTCCTTGTACAACCCTTTCCCTCCTATCTGTCTCAAGTCGTCTCCGCCATCAGTCCCTCTATCTCTCTCAGTCAAACCTCGAGTGTCCCTACAGCACTCTGCCACGCCACCTCTCAGGCCCTGTCAGTCCGTGCGCTCTAGCACATACTTTTTAAAATTCTCTTCTCCCCCTTCCCCTCTCGCTTCCTTCAGTCCTCCTTGAACCTCATACCGCCCTCCTCAACCCAACCTTCCTTTTTCTCTTCAGATCCTCAGTTACGACTTCTCACGGCCCGACGTTCGCCATAAAGCGCGTATAAGGGTTTTGGTTGTCGCGCCCAACTGGCGAGTTAAGAGGATTCCTCAAGGTATCATCCCAGAAACCCATAAGTTTCGTAAAATCTTTCGTTTCTCCTTTATCTCTCTCAACTCCTTTTCCAATGACTGGATTCTTTTTTGAAGGAGGACTGTTTAAGTACCTATTCGTAATCACAGTTAAAGGTTTCTCGGGTCGACCCTTGCTCATCTCTTTTACGACGCAACGTCCGTAAGTTGGTGTTAGCGTCACGTGCAGTGTGACACGGAGATTTGAATCGGAAAAGGATTGTCATCTCCTCGTTTTGGTCTAGACTGGATTTTATGGAGCAGGTTTGTGGCAGGTTTTATTCGAAGCGATTTTTATCTGGTTTCATTGTACGTGTTAACTAAACCGTTGATTCCCACGCCGAGATATGAGTTTCCTTTGGAGTAATAGAAAGTAAAAAAGAATCCTTTCAACCAGTAAACATGGGTAGCGGTAGAATATTATGGAAGTATGATGTGTGTGCTCAGGTGAAATATCCGGAAACTTAAGCATTATCTGTATTCTAAATTTCAGTGCTTCGGTCGATTGTTAGTTTGTACGTTAACAACAGAAACTTTAGACAAAATCGTGTTTACAAAATAATTTTTAATAGATTTCGATTTTATTGTTACGCTTTTGAGTTTTTACAGTAGCGATTTACTTAATGCAGCCTATACATGTCAGGAAAGGTTTCGTACGGATTAGTTTTCACATCACAACATTAAGTCTTGTTGGTAGACACCAATTCTGAAATAATTTGATTTTTTACGGAATGTCTTTGGCATTGCAGCAATCATTATTTCAATTTACGAATTGTTGCGTTTGAGTATTTACGATAATGTCAGTTAAAAATCACCGAGATCTTAAAATTGGTAATAATTTCATCATAGCTTTTGAAACCTTGGCTGCCTTGCTTCTTATGCAAGATATTTTATCACAATTTAAGGGACTCAATGAATAAGTTAAATAAAGAACATTGAATATTTTTTCGTAATCGTTAATTACTTCATCGCAGAGATAAAAAAGGACATCATACATGCTGTTTTCTATTCAATTAAAGGTTTACATAATATAAACAATATGACTACAAATAAGTATTCTATGTGTACAATATATTTTTTGACGCTAAAAGAACAAGAGTGGAAAGGTTTGCTCTACGTCGAAGTACTCACAGTTTCCAGATGCGTTATTTGCGATTTGATACGGCCTCCACTAAATGCGTTCCCTTCATGCACGGAGTGCAAAAAATGCATAAAAACGTATTACCTACTATCCAGAACTACAATTGGTATATTACAACCAATGTTATAAAGTATTTTCTTCTGGTCGCAAATATATCTATACACGTTAACTAGTTACAGTTTTTATTCTAGTCCTAAGAGACAACGGAAACAGTTTAATTTTACAAGTTGTCAAATCTATCACCAGAAAAATAAAAAAATCGAATCGTAATAGAAGAGCAATTTTGTTACCGTCGCTTCCTTGACTCTCTCAATTTACGCCGCCTTGTCTTATAAGAAATAAAATATTTAGATATTCGCCCGCTGCGATTTTCGCGGCAGCCGAAACAAAAGAACCCTCACACGAGACCCTTTTTTCTCTGGTGCATTCGTTCCTCCGTTCGGAGAGAAATATACGTATATCTCCCTCTGCAAAGGTAGAGTGCGTTCGAGGCGATAAGAAAGAGAATGGCGCCATGAAGCAAAAAAGGGTTAGCGTAACAAATCGGCCGTCTCTCTTCCTTCGCCGCCTCCATCCGTCCGGAAGTCGTTTTCCAACTTTCTACCGCGCGAAGGAAACATGTTTCCATTTGATTTTTCATTAACTCTCAATAAAAACCAATGTATGTTTGTATGTATATGCTCTAAAACCTCACTAATTTAGACTAATAGAGGGAATGGGTAGTCCGAATTAGTGAAAAGTCCGAATTATAGAACATAATTACGTGTTTTTAAGTCGTAGTTCATAAAATCAAGCAAATTTATTCACAATCCAGCAACGTGTTTATAATCACACTTCCTCATGCGAAGGTTATTCACATATCATATTTGATTTCTTATCACGAACAACTGTTACATTATCTTACTGTTTTTAATAGAAAATGCGTTACTTTATTGCACAAACAAAATTGAATACAAAGAATTCAAATCAAATATAGCACAAGGAATACGAATTTTTTCATCAATAAACTTCAATTAATATGTTAAACTTTAATAATTACAGATTCAATCGTATTGTCTTTTTTTTGAAGAAATCGGAAATTTTCTGTTGAATAAAGGTCCTGTTGTATTATCGTTTCATAACCTCGTTTTTTCCTTCTCTTATTGTTAGAGCGTAAAAATATTTTTCGAATACCTCGTCAGATTCAGCAAATTTAATAAGGGTATCGAGGCAGCTTCTGGCTTCGTGTAATTTAACTTTTTCTTCTTTACTTTATTCTTCTTCACGTCCCGCTTCACCTACAGAAGGCAGTCCGAATTATAGAGAGACCGAATTATTGACGTTTTACTGTGTATACATACATACACACTAAAATACTGGCCCTTATTATAATGGGTACTTACATTTCTTTCCACGCAATTTTCGATTTATTTCAGCTGTTTGTGCTTTTGAGTTCTCACATATTCCTTACAAGCCTCGCGATCCAGCAATGGGTCGCGAACCGCACTTTGAAAAACGCCGCTTTAGGGTATGGGAGGTTGAGAAGAGGGATTGAGAGCGAACGAGTTTGCGGGAAGGGAAAAATAACGAGTTCGCGGCGGGGGATGTGGTGGTAAAAAGTTTGGGAAGCGGGAGAGAATGGGAAAGGGGGAAGGCAGAAGGGAGAAGGTGGGAAATGGCGGAAGGGGGACTCGGATCTCAACAGACGCCTTTAGGTGTGGGTGGAAAAGGTGCAAGAGAAAGAAACAGACCCACGGTAGTACATGCGTGCTTTTCTTTTATTATTTTTTGACAAAGATGCGTTCCTATTGGCGCGGCGGATTCGTGTGAGATGGAGTGGGAGCGAGAAGGCTTGAAAGATGAGGCTTGCCTTTTTCTTTGTCACAGCATAATAGCTGCGGTGGCATTCTTTACGCCTATCGTCCGTAGTTGTTGGGTTCTCAATCTTCTCATAGCCGGGTGGTCTCGCTGGCCTCACCACCGAAATCCTTTTCTTTTTTTATTTCGAATGGGCTATCTTGCCTCGTCCTCTTTCACTCTCTGACTATTCCTCTTACCTGCTCTCTCTCTCTCTCTTTCTCTCTCTTTCTCTCTCTTCCTCTCTCATTCTCGCTACCTATACATTCCGTTCGGTTTGGTTTAGATAAAAAATACCACTGTCGCCCCAAACTCATCCGGTCGGAGTGTTTATATCCAGCTGATGAGCTATCGAATAGTTTTGTGCGTCCGCTGCTACTTATCCTACGATCTCTTTCGAAATAAACCTCCGATTCGTTTCGGTTGTAAATTTTGATTCTGGATTCTTCGAGACTCGGATGTTTGTTCGCTTTTATGGGTAGGTACATCTCACACTTATTTGTTTGGAGACAGAACTTTGATTTGGTGAATGAAAAGATCGGTTTGTTTAGGCAGTCGCATGGTTTCTAATCGTCGACTGTCCAGCGCAGATCTTCGTCTCGTTTATGGACAAAGGAAATAGAAAATTAGTTAGGCATTATTTATTTAGTTCTGCCGAAAGAGAAAATTTATTTTCCTTCCGCAGAAATTAAGTTTTTCCTACCGGCATTTTTTCTTTTTACTTTATTGCTTTAATCTCCGATACCATGATTTAATTATATTCGGTTGCAAATAACGCCAACAAAAATATAAGCAATGCTTGCAAAAATATTTTATAAATTCTTTGGAAGCATCTTATAGCATCTGTACTTAAGAGCGGAGAGTAATAATTATAAAATTTTAATGATAATGCGAATTACCTATATTTGACGCTATAAAAAGTAACACTTTTCAGCATATTGATCGTATGTTAGACCCATAGAACAATAAAAATATTATTAATCATCAACAAAAAGTTATACTCTCATTTAGGGATTTTTAATTTTATTTTAATCAATTCATGTAGCAATTCGGCACCATATCTGTTCGTGAGAAATTCTGTACATAATTTTTATAATTTTAAAATTAATAGGCTCATTTTAAATTTTCTTTCTTAATTTAATTGAACAGAGTTTATTAAAATTCAATTTTCGTGATGAACGCATTAAAATGCAATAAAATGTTTCCGGTTTTCTTCAGCTCAAAAAAATGTTTCCCTCTCACAGGAGGGAATATTTATTGCCCATTTATAGGATAAGTTAAAAACAAGGAGCGAGTATGATTCGGCCATTTATAGGTGTGGACGTAAGACACGCCATGTGGTCTCACTAGACCCGTCACCAAACTCGAGGACCTCATGGTGTGATGCTACCAGAGGCTCTCTTGCCTTCCAAAGGAGTCCAGAAAGACCGCTAAGAAGATTCAGACGGCGTCGGAGCAATTCCTTCGAAAGCCGGAGGTAGTAAAACCCGCGCAGTCGGAACTCAACAGGTAGGCCGTCCGATAAATCACGGTAGCTCAGCAGCCAGCTTCACCTCCTCCTCCTCCTCTTCTTCTCCCGCAACCCTCCCAATCCCTCGTATCCTGTAACCCATCCCTCTCTCACTTATCCTTCCCTCCCATTCCTCCTCCACATTTTTCATTTTCACTTTGGCGCTCTCAGCCATCTTTGGCATATTCTCCTCCAACCTTTACTTCCTTTCGCTCTCTTGCTTTTCCATACTAATGCGAGGATTAAGGGAACAGCAATAGCGTTAAGGATTTCGATAGTATTTTATCTATAAAAACCTTTACGGTACATGACATCATTTTATATGAAGCGTTGATGTACGTTTGCAAGTGTTATAAAAAAAAACACGGTACCAATGCCCTCAAAAGATATATACCAGCGTGGCGGTCATTCACGCCATTCACAATGTCGCACCATTTATATTTATTTGTGAGATCAATTTTAATCTCGGCAAGCGAAGTAATGTAAGCTGAATTCGTTCCGTCCTCGATTAAAAGGTATGCGGATAGCTCACAATAAATGCCATACATGTAGATTACATTTCTTTAGAAAATAAAGCATTAGAAATTAAAAACGTCAAATTTACAAGCCATTTTGAAGTTATTTTTGCATGAAAAATATAAGATGCGTTTATTTTATAACATTTAATAAAGCGAACGAAACAAAATGTCTTTAAAATTAATATAAAATAAAATATATTAAACTTCTTATTACAATTACCTATAATCAAGCATCATAATTTGAGCTTCTCGACGTGTTCCCTATCATTCACTTTCAAACAGAATTTCCATTAAAACGTGCGTAAACCTGAAAAAAAACGGTTAATATATCAAGAAAATCAAAAACGGCGTTTTTTAATCAACTATGGGGAACTTCAACGGAAAACAAATTTCTTTACATTTTCACTTATTTTCTCTTTCCTCCTCTACTTCCTTGCCTGTCTGAGAGAAACTTTCGAAATGATTCCCTTCCATTTAGCTCCTCCATTAATTCTCACCTCATGATACAACCTATCTATCCCCTCCTATTCTTACAGAGGTCAGAGTAATGATTACCAGAGATAAAGGAATGAACGCGTTTCGGCGTGGAAGTTCACCAGCGGGGCAACTAGGAGCAAGCGCCTTTGCGAGACTTCATAATGTGGACGTTGATATAGCGCCCCGCTGTGATTTATGCTTCAAACGAGGTCAGATGGAATTAGTTAGTCAGAAACGTCGCCTTTGGGTGAGGTGGCCGCTAAAGAAGATAAAATGGAAGGAATGCGTGACCGCAACGCCGTAGAAAAAGAATTACCTTTCTGCTAATAGGTCAGTGGCGTCGGGGCGCTGTGAAATGCCAGATGGGCTGCTGTAACACGAACATCGTTTAGGGAATTATAAATTACTGCGTTTACCAGCGTCACCACCTCCGAGATTCTCGCGAACGAAATCAGGCTGTGTAAACGGGATAGACGTATGTGCTTGTTTGAGTTTGACTACTCAGCTGCTTTCCATATTAATAACGCTGTTTATGTCATCTACTGATGAATGAATACAGTGAAACTGAGTAATCAAAATTAAAACAATTTAGAGGAAAAGAAATATTCGCCTATTCCAGTCCTATTAACTATTTAGCAAAATTAGTTCTGCTGGAGTCATTGGGTTAGTAGCCTGTCAGCGAAGATAGAGATTTTTGAAAGCTTGAAAGACCTTCAAAAGGGGCGGGTTTCTGGATGGATGAGTGGTTCACTTGAAAAGGGAAAAAATGGCTATGCTGATTACTGCGGCGGCAAAGGAGGGAGAAAAGAATGTGGGAAGGAGAGCGGGAAGGAAGAAGAAATGCTTTCATGCCACACGTCATGTGTGCTTGCATGGCGCTATGAAAATGTAGTCCCGTCCAGTCCTCCTTTACTCCTGGAGCAAGCGAGGAGACGGAACAAAGGGAGGGATGTCGGTTGCTAGTGGGCAGGGCTTAAGGAGGAAAAGATTGAAGAAGGGGGAGAAAGAGTGTGAGAGAGAGAGAGAGGGAAAAGGAAGGATGAGAGAAAAGAGAGGCAGAGAGGTAAAGGAAATAGAATAAGTCAAAGAGAAATGGGAGAGTGGATAATGGAGACGGCCGACAGACACAAACAATCAATCGTAATCGCCAAGTTTTGTTGTGACGAACCAAACACGCAATAACACCGCATCGCTTGAAGTGAATGTATCCCAGCAAAGTGATCCGAATTTCTTTCATCGCTTCATGTTAACTTTCACGTTTTCTCGTACGAAGTATAATTTACTGTTAAAATAAATAAAATAGACATATAATGTGTAAGAGTAACAAGTGGTGACTGGAGATAAAACTGGGGAGAAGCGGACAAAATATTCGGGAAGAAGTGCGCGTAGGTAATTGGGGAAGACGGTGAGAATTGAGAGAGGAAGCGAGGCCGCCATATCTATCCCATCGGCCACTGCGCGGCAAAGAGGGAGAGAATAAGAGCGACTAAGCGTGCACAAATAAATGGGCATGTGGAGGAAACTAAAGTAAGCGGGCGCAGGGAGAATAAGAAGCAATTTTTCCCACTTCAACAAAAAAAACGTGCTGTTTATGCATGTTGTAACAATAAAAGGGTTTACGGCGAAAGAAATTTGTTCATTCTGCTGTTAATACAAAAAAAATTGTAAAACGTGAACTTCCCGTATTAGTAAACACATCTATGTTAACGATGAAATATTGGCGGGATACCAGAAAAATCATTTTCTTATTAGTTTCCGAGAAAATGCAAAATATATATTTAAGAGGATATTATGAGAAAGACGAAAGGTGCAAAAGTGTGATGCGCGCACAGGGGAACGAACATGCAAACAGACATTTAAAAACAGCTAAACCTTTTCTGTCAATGAAAAGTTAAAAGAATGGCTTAAAGTTAAGTTTAGGTCACGCGTGACACACCAGTGACCGATCACTGGACCCGGATGTGGCTATTTAAAGTAGAAGTCAGTCGTAAAGCTTTTTCTTACAACCTGAACAATAAATCAGTTAAAGGTGAAACTTTTAAGAAGCGATAATGATAGGAATGATAAAAAATAAGTAATTTTTCTGAAGGTAGAAAATTGTGTGATTAGTTATTTAAGATTGGTGGTGAAAGTCAAAATTATGTTAACTATAGGTTACGGAATAGGTTTGTTGGATATAAACAAAAATAATAAGTTTTCTACCGTATACATAAATTTAAGTCGCAAATTTTGATTTTATATACTTTATAATTATTTAAGATAAAAACATTTTAAAACAATGAAAAACCCTTAGAACATTCTCAAATACAGTTTAATGAAATAGTATTAGTGTCGTGTGATTATTCACATTATTCGGTAGACTTAATGATTGCATCAAAAGTCTTGCTTGGAATTAAAAGTTTTAATAAATGGACAGACGCATGTTTCGTCTGAATAATTGTATTCGTCCCTTTCTATGTATGAACGCAAGATCTAATATGGCATTCCAATCACTGAGACTGCGATAATATAGTATTAAAGCGTAAAACTATTTTCCATGGCAGATATGTGGGTAAATTAAATAAATATTACTATAATCAGCCTTTTGGAAAACTAAAGCTCACAACAAAATGAAAAATAAAATAAGACAATTCTAAAAAAGGATTACGTATAAGCAACATGTAAAATGGAAAATTTTGGCAGTCAAATCAGTTTTGATTGTGCTTTCTAAGTTTGTGGAATACAATACATAATCATATTTAATACTGTAAGAAAAGTCAATAAGGAATACTTAACGAGACGCAAGTAATGGTGATGGCTTCATTTTACGAGAAGTGAGAAAGCTATGCCTGAAACTATCGCTTTAATAATTGGTTCCTTTTAGATGACTATAACCAGGGGAAAGAAACTGCATTAAGTACGGTTAAGAAGGAGCACGATAGAGATATTGTATTTCCAACACATTTGTGTCACTAGGCAGGAAGGCGATTCCTCCAACGTTAACAAGAAGAATGCGAACCAAATCCCCTTTCCAAGTTGCTCAATGCACTTCAAAAGATGAAAAATTTAATACTGAATTGTCATTCTTAACTCATGGCTTGCACGTGATAGACGTTATAGACAAATCTCTGCAATATTTACGTGCATCATCTACCATTATACACTTTCCTCATAAAATTATTGAAATACGGTCACTTTTTATCCCCTGTTAAAACGAGGGAATCAAAAATTTACGCTGATTGGATTACTTAGCCTTCGCCGTCCGGGAAACTTGCTTGGGCTCTCCTCACATCGTGAACACGACAATGCGAACATTGCAGCAGGCGATGCCCACCGGTTATACCGAGACACACGTGACTTGTGGAGAGACGAAAAGGGATGGGGAAAAGAGGGAGTGGCTAAACAGGGAGAGAAGAGAGAGAAAGAGAAAGAGAGGAAGGGTTGAAGAGGCTGGGAGCGGAGAGTGGAGGGGGAGGGGAAAAATGAGAGTGGCGAGGGGATGGGAGGGGCGTAAACAGGGATTGAAAAGAAGGGGTGGCTGCGCGCCATTGTTCTACGGCAAAGTACTGGCGGCCGGGTGGGCAAGAGAGGAAGGGAGAGAAATCGAGGAAAAGTAGAGAGAGAGGGGGAGGGAGGGGGGGAAGGGGAGGGAGAAAAATGGAGAAGGCGGAAGGGAGAGGGTGGTGGAGGATGAGTGTGTGTGCGTACGGAATGAGAGGCGGTTCGGTCCCACAACAATAAGGATTTTGAACATTGTTTCGTCTCAATGCAGCTCGCTGGCAGAAGGGAAATTTGAGAGGGGAGGATTTAATGGTAGTTACATTACCACTCTTCTCTCGTGGAAAACTGAAAAAGGGGGAAGTTTTTTGGGGAGGAGAGCGGGAGGGAGATAGAAAACAAATGAGTAAAGTGTAACGGGGTTGCGGCGGCGGCGGAGGAGAGGGAAGGGAGAGGAGGAGGAGAAGGTGGGGCGTGAGGGGTGAGAAGAGATGAGGGAAGTTTTGCTAGCTTTCCAGGGCATATCTTTCTCCCCTTCCTATCCCCGCAGATCACTCTCTCTCTCTCTCCCTATTAACCCTGCCTTTGCACCTATCGCTGCTGCCAGTCCTATCCCTCGGTATTTATATCCTTCGCTCAATTTGTGCCTAGGGCAAGGATGTTCCCACTCGATTATGAGTCATGGGCACTATATGGGCCGCATCAAAAAATTTAAATTTCCAATAAAAAATATGGAAATATGAATAAAACTTCGTGCATCACGAGTCGATAAATAGGGAAAAGCTTCGTTTTGTTTTGAGAACATTACACCAATTATAAAAAATTTTCATGAAAATTAGCGTGCGATCCGCAGAATGTTACGGATCGGTATTCCAGTTGTTGTTAAGGCCTTGTAAATACGAACGCCATGTCTGGCGTGCCCAAAAAGAACAATGTAAATCGTATCGAAGGTATAAGTTTGGTTTCGGACGATGATCGTTCGATACATGATTTTGGTCAAGCGAATACAGCGGGAGACGAAAATGGCTCTGGGAGCTCCCGGCGTTATTTTTTTTCTTTCTTTCAATGAAAACATTTCCCTCATTTGGGCTGATGAATGGAACATTGTTGCCACATTCGCCCAAGGCAGTCGAACTGAAAGTATATGGATAATGAGCGAAGTTTTGAGTTTTGTGGTGTAGCTTCAAGATTTCAGATGTTTTTTTACGTTTATATCAGTTTTTCAGACAATCTAAGTTTGTTTTTTTTACTTGTACGAATTTGAGAAAAATTGGTTTTTGAACCATATATTCGTTAACAACAGTCACACAAAGATGGATTTAATGACAAAAACGTTTTTCACGGCTATTAAAAAAATAAGGTAATACTGGAGTTTAATTGTTTTATCCTCACAGTTTACTCTAAGATGTCGTCATGACTAAAATGTAAATGAGTCAACGCTACAGAAAATTTTATTTTACAATATTTTTGTGAAGGTTGCAATAATAATAATGGATGTAATGGCAAAATTTTATATTATTTTTTAAAAAATGTTTCCAATTGCACTCATATTTTATTTAAAAACTCCCCAGAACATGACATATATTATTTCATTATTTGCCTGTTCTCGTTTTGAACAGAATTTTAATTTTTGCCATGCCTCTCTGTGTTGTAATTTTCATGCTCTGCCTTCGCCGTTTTTACTCATTGCAAGGGCATCTACCTTTTTACAACTTCGCCTCGTTCCCGGGCTGAGTTAAAGTGCTGCTCTAGTAAAATATTTGTTTTTTCACAGCCAAAAACTTCAATAGGTTTCTGTAAATAGGCATACGTATTTTCTTTTTTTGATGGGTGAAATTGCTGACTTAGGAAACATAGCCTAGGATTGTAGAATCCTTATGACTTTCCTCAAGCTTAATAACTTAATGCTGTTGGCATTGTAATAACTTTGGCTTCCTTTTTGGAATTCTTCAGTGGACGTCTAGTAAGGACCTCAGGAGTTAATTTTAAGTTGACTAGAATGCGACAAAACAATAAGGCGAGTCAATGAGTGAAAGAAGCATGGAAAACTACATAAATTTTATTATTATTCACGGAAAATACTTAATTTATAGTACATTAATATGTCGATTAGCGCTCAGGATGCGTTTCTCGAAGAAAGAGAGCTAAGAAGAGCTGAAAGGGGTCATTATATCATTGCATACCTTTCTATTTGGAACATTACCATTATCACAACTTGGAGCTTTCTTTTGGGACAATCGGGGTCTAATGCAGTCATAAGCACATCAAAATGAGGAATAAAGAGAGTAATAATCGTTGCTGATCAAGAGCGCCAAGTGGGGATTGCTGTATTGCTCATTTAACATTAATGCCAGGGGCGGCCCGAGGAATTTGGCGTCCTGGGCGAGATAGCACTCCAGCTCCCCACGTGAATGTTCACTGACATATTTTCAAAGTACATGCATGTTAATTTATTCTTCGCCCTGTAAAAATTATTGATAATGAAAAATCAAAAGGAATAGCATCAAGATTCCAGCCTGTTCCGCGATATAATTTGGTATCCAATCTTTAATCACTTGCAATGAATGCATAGAGAGGTGGACGGTTTAGTGACCCCACGAATTTGGCGCCCCGGGCAGCCGCCTGGCACACCCGTACCTCGGACCGGCCCTGGTTAACGCATATATTTGTATACTAAAATTTCTTGTCATATATAAATATGAGACTAGGTAACATCAACATTTAAGAATTTTTCTTGCCATACGCCTGTAAGATTTCTAATTTTTGCTTTAGGTTGTTGATATGTTTAAAAATAATTTATGAATAGAAAAGATATGACGTACGAAACGTAGTTGTACGTTTTCAATATGTTTCGCCTAAGCGATTAACTGAGTGCTAATGAATCTATAATGCATTACAACATTTAACCTTTCAAAATTCCATAATTTATTTGGAATATTCATGACGGTATGGCAATACGAAAGAAAAAAGACGGAAATATCTTCTGTTGTTCAGATGTAAAACGTCAGAGCTATGTTATTGAGTCCGATGCTCACTTTCACGAGGGGGACTTCGTTGAAACGACGGA
This sequence comes from Uropetala carovei, assembly GCA_036926305.1. Lineage (NCBI taxonomy): Eukaryota > Metazoa > Arthropoda > Insecta > Odonata > Petaluridae > Uropetala > Uropetala carovei. The sequence continues at coordinate 1,999,343 of JAXCHB010000152.1, read as the reverse complement.
ATTATGAGAGATAAAGAGCAAACAAAAATTCCTCTCTAAGGCATACGGGAAAGGAGTCTCCTCCTTCCACCTCCTCTCTACTTCGCCCTCCAATCTCGTGCCCACGCACTGGTCCTTCCCTCAAACCCTTGACCACCCAAGCGTGCGCACGCAAGATGGAAAGAACGCGAAGAAACAAAAGAAGGGAGAAATTGAGGATTATGATGAGTCCGGGAGAGGAAGGGAAGGAAAGTGAATGGGTAGTAGTTGGGAAAAGAGAGAGAGAGAGAGGAGCAAGATAAGATGATGAAGGGTTCAAGGATCAACGGAGGAAGCGTATACACAAGCAGAAAGAACGAGGAAGAGAGAGAGAGGGTGGAGCTGTAGAGGGGAAGAGGTGGATGGGTGGAGAGGTAGGCGGTTCGGGAGAGGGAAGAGCAAGCGAGCACGGTGTAACGGATACATGCACGTACCTGAGTATCCACCCCGCGTGTACCCGCCCTTAATTAGCATCCCGCCATTCAGTTTCTCTAATGGACCTACTCTTCTTCCCCATAAGCCTTCGTCTCCTCCCTCCTCTCCGCCCCACTCGACCCCTCCCCTCCTCCCTCCCTCTCTCCTCTCCACGTTCCCCCTTGTGGACCGAGCAATCCTTTCTCCGCTCCATCCCTTAGGTCAGCTTCGGCACGAGTCTCGCGGCGTGGCCTCCTCCTCCTCCTCTTCCGTCGGAAGGGGCGCGTCCCTCCGACCACCGCTGCCACCGCCCAACACCCAAACATTTCCCTCCTCTTTACGTTCACGAGGGGGTCGGAACAACGTCTTGCATCCCTCTCGCGTCCTCCTCCTCCCTCGCCGAGAGGGACTCGCTCTTCCAATGAGGAAAGAGACACTCGAGGGTTGGAAGGGATGAAGGAAAAATCCTCGGATTTTTTTATTTTGAGGACTCCATGGTTAAGTAAACTCGAGGGTTAAGAGCGTGAGCTAAAGAGAGGAGAGGGAGGGTGAGGGATGCGTCCTCGGTTCAATCTCTAAGCCCTCTTTCCTCCGTCCCATCCATCTCCCTCTTACCTTAGGTAGGAACTCGCAAAAAAAACGCATAATTATTAATAACTGCGAGCTTCGTACGCTCTTATTTTTTTTAAAGCAAAACAACCGGTTGTTGAGCTGAATGCGAAGCCACAAAATGCACAAGCGGCGCGTGGGAGAGAGAGGTAGGGGGGAGAGGGAAAAGTAGTCCACGGATGAAAAGTTGAGTTGGGATAGAAAAAATATCCTCGGGTGTATGGCGCCCGCTAAGTAAAAAGCGAAATGTGGAATCGAAAGATGGAGAAAGAGAGGTGGGGAGGGGAGGGGAGGAGGGGAGGAGGGGATATGGGGGGAGAGAGTACATATATATGCGCGTTAGTGGCGTTTTATTGCAACATTTTTGTTTTACCACTCGCGACAGACATGATCTTTTACTCTCCATATCTCCCGCGGAGATCATTTGCGGCCAGACGGGTCGTTTTCATTCTCTTCCCTTTTTATTTTCGAACTCACCCGTAAACGACAGTCTCTCTCTCTCGTAATTCGAAAGAAGAGAAAGATTTTCGCAAATTTAGAGCGCCACGTGCATTGGAATATTTTATGCACGATTTAGAGAGTTTTCTTTCTTTGCGAGGATATCATCGAGAGGTGGGATGAAGAGGAGGGAGAGGAATGTCGGAGGGAGGGAGGGAGAGAGAGAGAGAGAACCAACGGAAAGGGAGTGGAGAAAGGAGAGGGAGAGAATTACACTCCGACATTTTCCAAGTGTAATGACACACACACTCGACGGTGAGATGAGAGATTGAATGAAAAAGTTTGCCGTAAAAACAATGGAAAGGCCAACTGAGTTTTTTTCTGCCTGTGATGATGTGGGAGCGCTTTTATGCGACTCTCATTTTATCGGCATATTTTATCTCACTGCTAGAAAAAACCAGACTTCGTCCCGATGTGAACATTGCATCGGATGGGGATTGGGGATGGAGATGGAGATTCATATGGAAGCTCGGAGCTGAAAGTGCGGAAATTAAAAATTTTTCGTGAAAATGATTTTCGGGAAAGGCAGATTCCGATGCAAAATAACGTTTTGCGAAAATGGAGTTTTTGTACTTCATAAAACTTCATCGAAAGAATGGTTTATATTTTAATGATAAATTACTTGATAAGGTATGTAGGAATTTAAATTTAATTTGTAGTAATAATTTTATAAGATGCATTGTACATAATAACATGCACGGATGTGCAATGCATCGTTATAATCACACGATGGTTACAGACGAGTGACCTAATATTATTTATTCTAATGTATGAGCACTGAACAACTGATAATTTCATTTGTAGTTTATGCTTCTATTAATATTTTCACAATCTTGATTAAAGTCGACCGGGTTAGACTGGTTTGTAGTGCGCCTGCCTTCTAACACGAAGATGGCGGGTTCGAATCCCGCTTCTGGCATGGATGTTGTGATTCGTCTTGAGTTTTCCCCTACCTGCAGAGAAGCCTTTGGCTTTGTGGGGAGGGCATTATTAAAAAAACAAAGCAAGCATGGTCAGCATAAATTTATATGACAAAATAAATATTTTAATCATCGTCACATTGCCATTCTTTGTCCTTTATTATTATAATTTTTTTACCTTAAAAAATGCTCATGAAGATCGCTGATACTTAAAAAGTCACCGCACCATTCATCTCGATAAATTTTTCATTACAGATACTATACTAAAGCGCACAATTTCCTTACAGTTACATCTCCGGTATACCTGACTTTATTGTGCATATGGATAATTACCTAAAAGAAAAAACTTTGACCCACTACTTTGAATTTATCAGAATAATTACTTCAGTACCATATTAAAAAATTGCAATTCATACACCACAGCTAATTAATATATTCTTATAATTAACGACAGAAAGTTATCATTCTATCAATTTAATTTCCATTCCATATAGAAAAAAGTGCCATCAAAGTGACTTTTCACTGTAAAGCGAGACGCATTTCCTTTTGTATGTCGGTTAGGATAATGCGAGAAAATCGTGTTCATTTGTCACGCTCCGACGGACACCGGTCAAATCGCCTCAAAATAAAAATAAAAGCAAAACGCGAGCACCTTTTAAAACGGCCGCCTTCTTTTCGAATCGGAAAAGGACAGCCTTTCCGTCTCATCATATTTTATCCACGAGACCCAACGAACCGCGCCACGATCCCGACGGCAATCGACAGGCCCTCAAGAGGGAAAGACGTCAACGAACACAAAATACAAAAGAGTGGCGCTTAAAAGTTCACGGGACGGCGACGGATAGGAGTTGGGGGAGAGAGAGAGAGAAATAGGGGAGAGAGGAGAAGTGGAAGGTGAGAGAGAGAGAGAGGTTTCGGGAGTGGAAGCGCGGTCGACGGCAGTTCGGTTTTCGGAGGACGTAGATTCTATCTCCGAACCGCAGTCCCACCCACGTAGTTAAGGGGTCGACCGACCTCTTCCATTCCCTTCCCACTCCTCGATCACCAATAGCGCTTCACGAACCTTACTGCCTCTTCGACTTGTCAAAAAATGTTTTACACTCTGTGCTCTTTTCGAATCTGGGTTACGTAAAGGAACCGTCCTCGTTGCCATTATCTTTGTCTTTAAATCGAGGGTCCTAAAAGTTACACGAGCGTCTGAAAGGCGTATGAAGGTGGAATATTCTATTGGTTTCTTGCGCCGTTGCTTTTTAAATGAAGGACAAGGATGAAGATTTTATCGAGAATCACTCCACACTCCTACTTTATTTTTTTATCACTCTAACGAATTTAATCCCGCATTAAAATTTTTAGCGTTGAAAATGATGTAACGGTTGAACATCTTTAAAATGAGATACTCGAGACCGCAGGCGTTCTGGACTATAGCATTTTCTGAGCCTCAAGTGGTTAGGATACAATTACTGCATATGCATATAATGCATCGTTGACATAAGGATAAGTCATAAATATTTAGAAATAAAGAACATTAATTCCATACATAAGTCATACTACCAATAAAAGAACTGTTTTCATCGAGTGACTGAAATTGCGAATCCTAAAAATATATACGAAACACTGTTTCAAAAGTGCAAAGCTTACTTATATGTACTATTAAGGAAATAGTGTATAAATATTTGCTATAATATATTCCTATAACTTATCGATAATGTCTAATTCTATCTACGAAGCACGTTTGACCAAGGAGTGATCTGTAAATGATATGTTGCTCAATTTCTTTTAACCATCCTGAGAGATAAGACATCTGATTGAACCGCAGTTGAAAGACAAGGGAAGGATGTGAAATAAGATGGTGGGTAAGTGAAAATGTTAACCAGAGGCCACACCCTTCTTTGTGAACGGAAATCTCTTTTCCTCCTCCACCTCCTCTTGCCACGTGCAACTAACCGGCGTCCTTCCTCCAGGGAGCCACGCCCACCCTGCGGCGATTGCATACAACACACTATCCTTCTACCGAGCGGTGGCCGGTACGGAATAACCACCACACCGTAAGGCCATAAAAAGGACACCCGGCAACTGGAGGAGTGAGTTTACCGTGGAAACTCTTTCACCTCCTGTATTTTTTTGCCATACTCTCAATCTATTTTCCCCTTTCTCTCCATACATTTCTTTCTTGCTCAGTCTTAAGCGTTAGTTGCTACCTTTGCTCCCTGATTCAAAATAGAAAGATTGTTCATTAGTACTCCATTCAATTAATATCCTTTTTTGGTTCCAGTATCCATTAAACGTTTGGTTTGGATTAACCAACCATTTTCAGTCTTATTGGAACTACACTGCATATCAATTGAATTCCAGCCATAAGATGAGCTTCAGTATTCTCTTTTGAATTACCCCATTCGCGAGACTTTTCGCAATGAATTATGTTACGTCTTTCTGATGCGATATCCATTTGACACGGTTCAATTTTTAGTAACGTACAAACAAATTGAAACTTTACCAATAGCTAAAGGGAGTATATGGATCCCAATAGTAGGGTCGCGATTTCGTTTCCTGCCTGTGCACCCTTTTATGTGAGCATCTTTGATATCGTTACTATGATCAATGTAAAAGATCGACAACGGCTGTTTATGAAATACTTAAGGAATAAAATAAATAAATTTAAAATGAATAAATAAGATTGCATCAATACTTCTTAACGGCCTAGGTAAAGGGATGGTTAGCATGTATGGATTGCAGGTTCGATTCCTGCCGAGGGCATGATAATATGTGCTTGTATGTACGTGCTTATAACATACGTAAGGGAGGAAATCTTTCTGTATTAACTAAATTATTATTATTATGATTAAACACTTATAAATGTAAACTGAAATATTATCAAGCCGTCTTATAAAAATATTCCAAGAAATAAATTTTGCCGAACTGAATTGAACAACGCTTGAAATTTAGCAACTATCGAGTTTTACCTTGCTTATTTTTTGCATATATGAACTAAAATGAGATTTTAAAAAAATATTCTGGCGATCAGAGAAAAAGTTTTAATTAAACAATTGTTCCTCAGACTTTATTTGAATAATTAAGATAGAATGACAACCATAATATAACAGTTATTATGATATCAAGTTAGGCAACAGATATAGAAAAACGCAAAAACGAGGAAGCAAGAACTAAAAAAATAATTTGGCAGTGTGAGATGCAACCCGACATGCATTAATGCGGTGATGGTGTCCTATATTCTATAAATGGTTTACTGGAATAAATTCGCGGTAGTAATAATTCGGTAGCGTAAGGGGATTCGTTTGACGTATTTTATAAAAGACCTCCACATCATATGTCATAAAAAGGTTTAAAAAGTACTCAGCCGGATAAATTCCTCATGAAAATGCAATAAAACACGGAAATATTAACCAATGTAGCAGTACTTGCCGAACCATATGAAGAGTCCAGTGGACTCTCAAGTACCGGCCCCGAATATGGTTCCATTGTAACCGAAATACGTATCGGTCCGAAATTTCTCAACATTTACTGGCTCTGGAGCTTTTTCTATTTTTCTACATTTAATGTAACCAGTGAAAACTTATATTTCCCTATCAACAAATAATTAGATTGAAATTTGCCAAGCGATTCATGTTCTCTCTCTTATCAATCGGAAAGCCTTGCTTTCCAATTAAAAATATTCGAACAGAATATGTTCTTTTAATTTTCTCACACATACGATGAAGTGATATTATGATAAAATAATTTTAGCGCACACACCCCCTTCTTATAATGCGCCCTCTAAACAGCGTATACATACATTCGAATACGCTTCTTGGCTGCCAATGTCCAATTCTCTAACTTTTAACTCCACTAATATCGTTCTGTATATACTCTTTATTGAATGGTTCAGTTGAAGGAATAGTTTCCGAGGTCAGGTATGTGAGTTTGCCAATGGGTTAATCGCATTCCTCTAACGGTACTAATTTCCCTCTCCCTACAAGAACCTATCCCGACGGAGGAATGACCATACATTTTTCTCTCTCCTCCACTCGCAGTTAAAGCTTTCCCTCCTATTTTAAATTCCAGTTTTCATCGCTACAGAACGAGTGATGATCGAATCTTTAAAAATGACTGTGTATCGTCGTGAAATGCTTGAGAGAATTTTCATGTCTGCTGTTAGGCCATTGAAACTAGTTGGTGTCTAGGGTATATATTTTTTTTTAGATATTACAAGGATCCAGTACGACATACATTAATTTTTAAACGAAATTAACAATAGATTGCTGTTTAAATTTTTATTTTCAAATAGTAAATACCTCTTCAAGCATTGTCCTAAATTTTGCTTTTTCCAAACAACGTTAACAAATGCATAACAATAAGTATTTCAAGATAATGCAATGAGTCTTATTAATTCATGTAAAATTTTATTTCAAAGGCGGATTAATACATACACTATAAGTACTCTTGAAGATATTTTTTTTTAAAGAAAAAACAGTTTTTTCAAAGCTGTATTTTAATTTATTTAAAGTTAGATAAATGTCAAACAACTCTTAGCGTTAAATCAGTCCTCGATATAAATCTGATCTGAGAGATATTTTAGTGGCTGTAATTATCTCTAACTTTAATATATACTTATTACTTTTTATTTACTATTAACTGCAATTTTCAATTGGCATTCATTTTCCGAGTTCAAACCTACAAAGACATCGATGTAGGAACGTCAGTAATCAGAAAGATTTTTTTATCCTATCATTTAAATAACCAATTACAATCAATACTTTTTCATTACATTAAATTTTAGTGGATAAATATTTGAATGAAAGGTGAATTTTGCCGCAATTTAAAAAAATGTACCATCGGGCCGATTTTTTTATTACGAATCCACGTATTTTATCATTTATGGCATAAAAGAGGTCGTTTTATCTTTCCCGTAAATCAAGCGTCTCGAGCATTACATTTTCGCCTTTTAAGTTGGCATTTAGCTAAGATAAAGCGCAGGAATTTCATCCTCGAAGTGGGATTTTTTCAAAAACCTTGATGTGCGTGTTAAGTCCGTCGTCCGAAAAAAATAAGCTAGGATGTGGGGGAGGAGGCAGACGAGGTGGAGAAAGAGAGGGGGGAGGGGGTTTGAGGGGATGAAGGTGGGCAAAACTGGTCTCCGGACAAATTATATCTCTCGCCCCGCGTGTCATTCGGTCTCTCTCGTGTTTTGCCGCTGACCACTGGAGCAATGAATCATTCGAGTGGAGGCGAAAGAGAGAGAGAGAGACAAACCGGACCGAGGCACCTGTGTCCCGTCCGTTCCTTGGACGTGTTGTGCTCGGGATTTCGACGGGTAGGAGGGACGCCGGTGCGCCCACGGGCTTTGGGATGGGTGTTGTTTGGAGGGAACGGGTCGACGGAGAAGAAACACGACGTTTTCGTTGTTAATTCCTGCAAATACACGAAAGGTTGAGTCGAGCCAATGGTAAATCTGAGGGGGAGAAACGGCTCTGGGTAATTTGATCGCTCGCTTGGGATTTTGTTTTCTCTCTTTTCTCCGTCGGTTTCTGTTGCCGATGGGGTTGGTTTAGCCGTATCCAAATCAGTGACTCTCAAAAGCGGGTGTCGCCGCTATGGGTTGGCTGCATTTTGAGTAATGGGAAGTTGTTGCTATAATGTCCTATAATTCTTAAGATAAAATTTTTTGTTTAAGTTATAAAAAGTGTAAAAAAGATGAATAATATCTTTAAAAGTTGTCTATCAGGTTTTGTAGTTTTTTTAATAATTTATTTTATAAATATTCATCATTTACGATCCTATTCATTCGCCTTTATCTCATTAATTTACAATTTTTAATGTATCTAACAAATTAGCCATATTATAATAGTTCATAAATGTTTATGAACTAAATGATCCACTATTTTTTTATCAAACATTATCATAGAAAAGGCATAGGTGTAAAAAGCTTAGTAAGTATTAATTAGTCTGACTGTGGCGAATTAAAAGCCATTTACGGAGAAATCGATAGCTAACCGAATAATTTATAGTCTAATATACAGTAATAGTGAATGAGATTGAGAAAATGTAAAATGAATCGATAATTGAAATGATCAATCATTAAAAAAGTATAAATTTAGAATAGCAAAATAAAATAAAGACAACATTCTGATGAATTAGAAAATTTTGTACAAGTTTCCATAAAAATTTTATTTTGACGCCTATATTAGATAAACAGATCTTTTACCGGTGCATTATCGATGAAATTAGATAATATATTCTAAATTAATTCGATAAGGAATTTCTATCAAGCATATATGTATTCGTCAACGATACGAATTTCAGTGTTGAAAATTGGGAAGAAATCTCTGTGTAAATTATTTTTAGGGCTCTTTCATCATACATAATTAATTCAGCCGCTTAAATCATTAATAACACGAAATGGCGCACCACAAAGTTCGACGCTCTTAAGGCCGTCGAAAGTGAATTTTGGCTCCAGCCGTGAGAGATATTTTAATTGAAAGGAAAGCCGCGAAGTTTAACGGATCGAGCCGACTTCGTCAATGCCCAGGAGAGGAATTCCGTGAGTGATCCTTTGTGCGATTCAATGCACCGGTACTTCCACAAAGGAGTGTGTAACCTTCAACGAAAAATTTGAAAAATCCACATTGCACTTTTCATTTCCATTAGGTCGTCCAGAGGACTTTCTCATTTTCTATCTTAAGAGAGCGGAAAATGCGATTTTTAAGTCTGATATGCACTTACAATTAAGACATCGCCCCAGTCTATTTAATGACCTTTAATTCGGATAGCAATCTATCTAGGAGTAATAATTATAATCATTAATCCTAGATAGATTGCTACCTGATAATAATTATTATATTTATAAATAATTATTAAATTAATAAATTATTATTATATTAATAAATAATTATTATATTAATAAATAATTATTATATTAATAAAGAATTATTAATGCTGTCTACGCACTGTGTCCTTCAAAGCCTAAATATGTTCGAAGATTTTCTATAAACTTGTTTTTAAATTGGAATCGTTGAAAAATATATATTTTTGGGATAAGGAATCACAGATATTTATATTAATTATTTCTTAAATTATTGCATTTATTTATATTTTTATTTATTACCGTAAGAAAAATGGGGCTAATTCGTTAAGTTTTAATAAGATAGTTATACCGAAGTAAGAAACGGCCAATGTACAGCAGTAAAACACAAAACAAAGTATTAATGATAAAACCCACTCACAATTTCTTTAAAATTAACAAATCTATCAAAAAGAAAACTACATTAATATACTATTTGGTCGAATTAAGGAAGTAGTCCAATAAACTTCCTACCCCTGACAGGAGTCAATATGAGCATAAAACGATGAAGTAGTAAAAAAAATTAATATCTCCACGAAATATTGGCTAAATATCGAGACATTGTCTAAAAAAATTAAGTGGCTGGAAGAGGAATAATAAATGCTATTTGGAGCAATCCAATCACACAAATTCATCTATGAGGTCGACCACGAAACTCTTCCCTAGGAAAGGTAAAAAAAGAGTAGTCAGTCCCCTGTTTTCCCTCCTCCTCTCAAGGCATCCTCCCAACCCCTTCAACAGCACCTCCCCATGTCCCTTCCGCGGCCAAGAAACCCGTTTTGAATTCCTTGATGAGACTTGTGTGCTTTACCATTACAACTTGAGTGGGGACAGGACACTAGGATACGAGGATATACAGAGAGGAGAGGGACAGGGAGAGAGTAGATGGAGAGAGCGGAAGGGAGAATTCGGAGAAAGGAGCGGAGGGCGGAGGAGGAGGTTTAGGGAAGATGAGGGGGGAGTCAGAAGAGAAAGAGAGGGGAGGTGGAGATTAGAATCGGATGCAGGGAAGGTAGGAGACAGAGAGAGAGAGCCGGATGCACACACACAGAAAAGACAAAACCCCTTTTCTCGGTCCAAAAGTCTTTATTTCGTCCGTTGAATGGCTGCGTTGTGCGTGTGTGTACTTTGTGTGAATGGCGCATTTATAACTCCCCAAGGGATTGAGAGGAAAGAAGATCTCTTTCTCTCTCTCTCCACCGGTTGAGGTATTCACGTAAATGAGTGGAAGGGAGAGGAGACCGAGTGTTGGTGGGGGGAGGGGAGGGTATTGGGGAAGGGGGGGGGGGGGGGGAGGAGTGAGAGTCCTAAAGGTATCTCTTCCTCATGCACCTTATCCAACCCTTTCCACATCTTGTGCCGTCTCCCTTTCCTTCCTCCTCCTCCTCCGCCGCTAAAACGAGCCCCTTTTGAAAAACTCACTTCACCGCGAAATAAGTTTCTTCCTCTTTATTCACGTATATAGGTTTATATATTTATTTTTGAATCCTTGCAGGTGACTTGAATGGGCGGGAGAGGGTTCAAGCGTCGATGTGGAAAGGGAGAAGAGTGGAGAAGAAATACGAGGAAAGAGATGGAGGAAGCGAACGGGAGATGGGAAATGAGAGATGCGTAGTGACTGCGTGTGCGTTTTCATTATTTATTTTTGAGGAGGGGGACAAGGGTGGGGTGGGAGACGGAAAGACGGAAGAGAAAGGGCGATACAAAGGATAAAGAAAAAGATGCAAAAAGGGATAAATAAAGGGAATTCGAGGCAAAGGGAGGCTTCCAAATCTTACATACGAAAATTGGAGGAGAGTGATTATCGGAAGTAAATAAAGATATTATATAATAAAAAAAAGCCAGTGAAGGAGGAAAATTAATCAAACGGAAATGATTTTTAAAAAAAGGCATACCAAGCTGTTAAATTTCGCTTCCGGAAAAATCATTATACGTAAAGAAACTTTTCGATTTTTGCAGATTATACTTTACAGGGTTTCATTAAAATAACTCTTAAATATTACTGGAAGAAACACATCGCGGCTGTTTTGAATAAGCATCATGGATAAGCATTTTCCAAAGAAAGCTCAATAATTAATTTCATTTGGGCAATATATTTTAAGATCCAATTAACGACGGATGTCCCACGCCATTACAAGGTGGCAGAATCAGAAGAAAATGCTCATATTTTAATTACATTACAGTATGCTTCTAGATTTGGAAAGATGTTTTACATACCGCTAGATTATTAGAGAATATATCGTTAACTGAACTTAAACTTTGAGGACAGAAAATGAAAGGAAAAATGGGGAATTGGAACGTAATAACAAAAAAACGAAGGAGAAAATTGGTATTTATGCAGGTTGAAGAAATTAATTCTTAAAATTATTTGGAATCGAATGAATGTAGAGAAACAATGGAGGAAAGAAGACAGCAAAGAGAAACAAAAGGAAAAGGAAAGTTGAGAGAGTTGGCATTCGGAATTATAGAAGGGTATTTTAGGAACAATCAACTACCTATGGAAATGACGAATAAGACAACGGTTATATGAATAAGATAAAGTAGAATAGTGGAAGGAAAGCACAATCCCGATTCAACAAGAAATACATATGGAAAATTTAAAGTACAAATTTTATCGAGTCCAATAAATTAAATGGAAGAAACTAAACTCAAAGATTTAATCTATACTCGGGTAACTCGGCCGAGTAAAACTTTAAAAAACGTAAGTTTAGTTTTCACACACGTGATTAAAAAAGTTCATCCGTTGTCGTTATTCAGTCGCGATTCTAGTTTTAAAAAATAGCGCCGGTCTTGCGAATAAATTTCAGGATTTTTTTTTGGTACTCATCGAACATACTGAAAAAGGATTTAGTAGTGTAAATTTAGCTCTTCAACTTATTACGCAGGCGTATATTTTAGAAGCGCCACATTTATGGACGGAGGAGAAGAGTAGGGAGTAAAAGGAGAGGGGAGGAGGGAGGAAAGGGTTGAGGAGGGGGAGGAGAGAGACGAAGAGCAGAGAAATAAGGGTGCGGAGGATGATGAGCAAGATAAGCTGATGGATGCAGCAGAGAGAGGGAGAGAGGAAGAGAGAGAGAGGGAGAGAGAGAGAGAGAACGAGCGTCTGGATGAATGGTGGAAAGGAGGGATAAGAAAGGGAAGCGTGGGAGGGAATGAGGGATGCAGAGATTGGGTGGTGTAAGAGAGGGAAGGAAAAAGGGGACAAGAGGCTAGAGGATGGAATGAGGCAGCGGAGGGAGGTGGGAGGAGGCGGCGACGTTCGGTAGGTGGAGACCGTATATGAAAAGTGGTATCTTCCCCTCATGTTTCTAAGGAAGTGAGCCAACCCTCCAAGCACTACTTACGAAATAATGGACCGAGAATGAGAGAATGAGGGGGTATTTTTTTTAAACATGGAGTTCCTTGAGCACTCGAGAAAATACTTGAAAATAACTCCCATATCCTCTTACTCTCCTAATTGGCATCCGCTCGTCCGTAAAGCGGAGAGAGGATTCCCTCATTGGACGTGCGCATGGGAGTTGTCTTTTGTTTCAGCGTTAATGAATAGTGAGGAGAGGAAAAAATGAGGGAGAATAGGGAAACATTTGCTCGCTCAAATAATTTTTACCCGCTCGAGAGACAGAGAAAGAGAGAGATTAACGAGTGGGAGATATATACACAAAAGCGCATTCATGGGAACGGGCTTGTTTATTTTTTGAAGTAATCAGTTGCCCGAACAGCAAGATGGCGACTGTTGGGGTGAGGTTCATATCCTTGATAATCGAGGTCGTATCACAAAAAAATTACGAAAATGGAAGTTTCTACATCCGGGGAGCCAAAGCGGTAGATTTCTTTTTTTTTTTAATGATAAGAATATTCGATATGACGCACAGATCGGAAATAAGTCTTTAAAAAGGAAATGCAAGAGAGTTGATTATGAGAAAATAAGTAATAAATCGATGACGAACGTCCAAGAAAAATATACGCCTCATAATTCGATTTGATTTTCTCGTAAAAATGTAAGCTTTTTCACTACGACGCCATTAAAAAAGTTTAACTTGGAATTTTTGCAAACGTTCAACTATTTTTAAAACATTGAAGTGAAGGATACGTTTAAATGACGCCATTTGTCTTAATGTTCTCCCATTAATGTCTACCGTATTATCAACTAAAGAAATAGCTTACGAGAATGATTTCTCGTTCGTATTGTCTGGTCTAAATGGATGCATGTGATTTTCTGTCATCAAAATGTCCTCCTCAGCAAACAGACTAGACTAATTCACGCTACATATTTCTCAAGAAAACTGAATTGAGACCTTCGTGGTCGGGACCATGGACGTGAAGAAATTCTGAAGAAGAATCTAGAACTTCAAACGCTCCTTAATGAAGAGGTATGTACCATAAACATGAAATTAAAAGTTCTTATTTTCAGTCTGGCTTTCCGAAGTAGTAATGGTTACTGAAATAAAAGATTCTAAAGCAAAGGCAACTCTATTACAATAAAATATTTCATTTACCTCCTAGTCGAAAATGAAATATATGGTGGGTTCCATTTTGTTCATATCTACCGTAAACATTATAAAGCTGCTATGTAGAATCAAAACGAAGGAAAAAATCCATCCGTGTTACAAGTGAGCTATTTTCAGATAGTTTCGGAGGAATATAAAAAAATGAAAATCAAATTTAAAAAATATTACCCTTTCCAGCTGCATAGTCTGTGATTTGGTGATGCGTGGTTTGGAGCGATGCTCCGCAAATGGTATGTCGCGGCATATAACTGCGCTACGGCGAAGTAGTATTTGTGCCGTAGTATATTTGAAATTATACGGAACGGAATAATATTAGTTTTATTATTCTCCAGTTAAGACGGCGGAAATTGAACTTCTTCAACTTATATTGTTGCTGAAATTGTCAAACTTTATCCAGTTACTTGAAACTGAAACGAAGTTAGTCCTCAATTGGTGACTATTTACTCCCACTTTCTTTGATTACATAGTGATAAAATTGTTCCACACAGTCTAATAGAATCATGAAAAACACGTCCTTTTCCCCGTAAATAATTTTACTAAGGTGTGTCACTATTGAAAAATTATTTTTTTATTTTCCTTAGCGCTTAACTTTACGTGGCAACCTTTTCTTGCGCTGTTTAAGTGTACAAAAGGAAGGAAATGAATGAAGCCGACTTCAGATGCGCTGCCGTAATTTTCCGCCGTGAAACCGACACGTTGCTGCCGCGAAAAATATTTCTATCAACATTTGGGAATATAACTCTTTCGTGCATCTCTCGTGACCAACAACGGAATGCTCATACTGAATCTTATACTTCTTATATAGACACATAATGGACTTCAATAGTCTCATAATTATTGAATCTACTGTTTAACTGAATGCCCTGCGCGAAGTGACTCCTAATAGCACGTTACACGAAAATATTTCGGGTAAAGTATTGTTTAAGACAATGTTTTCATGCAGCAATCCAACTTCACGAATCGCTTTTTAAATAGGTAATACTTTGCGTTTTCATATAACACGATAATTAAATTTACATTTTGGAAAATACATTAGGTAAAATGATTTGTATGCTATTCAAACAGATTAATCTTTATCAAGAAAGAGAGAGAGATGGAAAAAGAAGAGAACAGCATTTTGAAAAAATGGATTAAACAGATTTCTTAAGATTTTATAAATAATTCGTTTAAATATTCTTTTCTTTCAAGTGCAGTGTTGCAAAGGACGGATTATTTTCTGCGTGAGACGTAAAAATTCTGTTTACATCGTATCCTTTTCCCATCAGACGTATTAAAAAAAGAGTGTAAATCAGAGTGTATACAATTTTTATCCTTTCATTGATTCTTAAGGAATATCAAATCTCTCCGTCAAAGAGCATTCTTGTTTACATTCCTTTTAATTTTCCTCCTCCATCATTTCTGAAGACATTTCACCGGTAAAGGATTACGCTTCCGGGGGAAAGTGGGATATAAACCTCCTAAACTGAACTCATCGGCATTATTTCCATTTTCCCCTTTCGCCCTCCGTCCATCTCATCGCTCTCGAGAAACAGGTTTGCTTTATTTAATAGCTCTGAGAGCCCTCGACTCTAAATTTGTCTTGCGGTTTGTTGACTGAGCATACAGAAGGAAGTAAGGAAGGAAGAGGTGAAAAGAGGAGGAGGAGAGCGGGGCATAGATGGTTGGAGGGAGAGGAGTTTAGAGAGGTGGACGGGAGAGAGGATGGCAAAAGAGTTTTCGTGCGGTTAAAGAGATGCGATTGGCTTTCAGGGGGGGAAGGAGAGATTGAACCTGCTCAAATATGCAGAAAAAGGAACACTGAGGTAGATTGGGTATTTCCATCGTAGTCTCCGGATCCCCCAAAAAATATATAATACGGCGCGGAGTCAAGCGATCGAACGTTATGTATAATTTGGTGCGAAGGTGGTGAAAAATATTTGCATCCATACTTAATTATGGAATTGCCGTAGATGTACTTTATAAAGGCAATACATTACTTGAAAGTATCACGTCACTTCGTTTTATCTGCGAAGAAGAATCACATAATTCCAGTTGCTCAAGCTGCGTGGTTATGATGAAGCAGTGATAAATATTATATTATCTATATGCTATGTTTATCTAAAGTGATTTCAAAAGTAATTTTTATAGCGCCAAGTATCAAGTTAAATTTCTATCCATTAAATGATGAAAAGGTGAAGCAGTACCATTTTCAATTCCTTGATTTCTTAATTATGTTCTGAGTGCATTTACAGTACGTCAACACAAATGACTGATAAGAAAATTTACGGCAATTTAATGCTCGAAATAATTTATTTTCAAATGAAACAATTTTCTGCGTCCATATAACGAGTATCGTTGAAAATTCTCTTTCAATATGCTACGTTTGTGGAAGGCGATATCATTTCTTATACTTCACTTCATAATTAACCAACAAATAATTTCAACCTGTACACTTTTTATCGATTTATTTTAAAAAAGAAACGGAGTAAAACGTCGTGAAGTCTCGTTTAATCAGCTATATATTTAAATAGGCATTTTCAAGGTAGGCAAGTACCGAGGAAACAATATAAATATCGCAAGATCGCCAACAAGAGCATTCTCCGCCCAATCGGGGAGGCGAGAGACACTGCGCGCTATCTCGATCCCGCGCCCCACCAACTACATATGATGCATAAGTCGCGTACTTGTTTGGGCGTGTATTAATTTCGCTCCCCGTTGGAAACGACGGAGGCGAAAAAAAGAAAAATCCTGCCGTAGATTTTCAGTTAAGATACGAGAGAGGGAACCGGTCTATGGTTCCACAAAACACGTTCCTTTTGTCTACCCTTTCCTCGATAGTCTACGAGGGAAAGTGTCAGGGTGAAGGCATGCTCGAGCCTTTTGACGGAGTCTCTCTTTCTTCCTCTCCGCTCCGGCGTGTTTACGGTACGTCGCAGTGCTGCAGCCTCTGCAGTCACCGCCGCCTTCTATTTACACTGCTGAGGCAGCGGTCTCTCCCATCCTTAACCTCATGGGACGCTGGAGAGTGAAGGGAGTGGCAGACCATCACCCCAGTTATCTCCTCCGAAGATTTTTTTTCATCGCGTAAATAAAACTTCTTAAAGGAATCTGCCCGAGAAAGAGGTTCACGTGAGACTTCGACGTCTTCTAAGGATGAGGCGGCATTCCTCTTTTCCGATGGTACGGAAAGGAAATACCCTATTTACTCCTTAACGGAGATTTTTTTACGGTTTTATCTGGGTTCTCTCTCCGACAGCGTGCGTGGGATGTTTGTAATTTTTCCATTTTTTACGAGATAGGATGAGAGGCGATGCGGCTAACTACTGCCGAAAAAGAGATGGAAAGAGAAGTGGGTGGAATCGACAATCAAGCGGAGCGTTTTACTCATTTTTTAAGCACGAAGAAGAGAGAAATTCCAAGACGAAGACAAGTTTTTTTGGGAAACGAACGAAAACGATCTCATATTACTAGCAACATGTTTATTCTACTTCTAACAGGAAATTTGTAAAGAGAGAGTACGAAAATCTATCTGTATATAGAGCAATTTACTAGAAAAAGGTTTATAAACCTGTGGTTTACCACCCAGGAAATATTTTACTTAGCTTTATCTGTAAAATCATGTGTTAAAATCACAAAAACAAAAAGTTTCCGTTGATTCGTTCGTAGTAATGGAGATATCAAGGGATACTAAGAAAATTTAAAAAACGCTTTCAAGTCATTTTTAAACCAGCGCTCGTTGAAGTATCTTTTCAAATATGTTTCATGTCAGAATTCACATGCCCCTTATAAAATGGGATTATTTTTTTAAAAAGGAAGTATTTGCAGAAAGAAATGGCTATCCAGAATGTTAAAAGTTTTCTTAAAATTATATTGTTATTTATGTATAGAAATAATTCTTTCTTAAAACGTTACTGAGCTACACAAACCATCCACATCATGAATTCAATCTACACTGAAACATAATTCATTTTTTCATACTTAAAAAATTTCTGCACAAGCGAGAATAGAAAGGACAAATTCTAAATGCGTGCATGAGTTTTCCTCATTGTACTCTTATCTCGATTAATAGCTACGAAGGTAGAAGCTTCAGCAAAGAAAACATTCATAAAACTAAATAAAATAGTTTACGAGAATGAAGTTAATTATAACTTAAAATATTAAATCTTAGATATAAAAATTTAGGAACACATAACCATCCAACGTTCAAATAAATTTCTTTCTTTGATTGAAATGGGTATATATGAAGTTAATTTCCCCATGAAACACACCAATTGTAGTGACTTGCAGGGTTATTTATTTAGATTCAGAATCAAGTTTTCAAATTTCAATCGATGTTTCTCGCCTGCTTAACGTTATATGGTGGATATAATCAAAACGATAATAACTAGATTGCTTAAGATGAAGATAAAATCTCAGTTTTCATTAGTTACTGAAATCCTTTCTTCTACACGTTTACAGAAAAATATTAAAGACCTACTCCGGATAATTTATACATTTTTCAGAACATGGTTTCATATCTTGTACCCAAAGTTAGAAATATTTATGAATTTCTTCACTGCATACCATAAACTTCTTATACTTGTATACTTGTACTTCGCTCATAAAATGTACCATAATACCGAAAGTTTCAACTAAGTTTTCCCCGCCAAACAACCTGCCTGTTCTGTATATTATTTATTAAGTTATCGCAACATATCATTAAAATAAGTCTAAAAATGTTCACTCTTTCGCATCGTTTCTCAGTGGACGAAACGATATTCATGTAGATGTATATCTGCCAATTAATTTGACGTCACATTCTCTTTTAAGAAAGTAATACGCATCTTTCGTTCTCTAAAAAGGATGCACGGAAAGTGAAAACATTCTCATCGACAGGTAAACTTCGAAAGTTTATGATATGGTCAACGTTCCTCACGATTTTACGATATGCTTTCTCTCCTCGTAAAAAAAATATTAGAAGATAAAGCGCACTGCTTTACTCGCTGCGTGACTCACGGAGCTTCGAAATAACCTTTCAACCGTGTAACCGGTAATTTCGTGGCCGAGACTCATCTTTCGCCACCCCCGCATTAGCAAGGGAGAGCCGCGCGTGTCTGTCAGCGACGAATCAGTTCCATGTCTACATCACCTCTTACCCCTTTTGTTGCCCGTAGTCCCGAAAGCAACAAAGCAGTCCCTAACAGGGGGCGAAAAACCATCCCCTTCCCAGGGATCCCCTCCATCACCACCGCAACGCCACCCCCTTTTTGCACCGACCCCTCCCTCCTCCTCCTCTCCACCCACATTAGCTCGCCCTCCAACTCTCTTCCTACTCCCACGAGCAATCATCTCATCGCAATGCATATACCGAGGAAACAACCACCAAGCTCTGGCTGGTGCCCCAGGGGAACACCACGGAGAGAAACAACAACACACTGAATGTTTTTCGGGGAATTAATTTGGACATCACGAGCTCGCTCCGGTCTGGGGACGCTTTCGGTAGCCGGTCTAACGTGGATGGGAATTAAGCTGGTCCTGGGTGGGTTGCCGAAAAGGGGGTGGGGGGGGGGGGGGGGGAGGATTCGAGGGGAGGGGAGGTGGACGTGTTATGATGTTACGGGAGGGGAGATAACTCATAAATGACTTCGCGTTAACGAGAAGTCAAACTTTTAGAGCAAAGTGGAATGTATCTCGAGAGAGATGCGTCCTTCGGACGAAACGTTACCGCGAGAGTTAATATTGTACTCGTAGTGCTTTTCGCTATAATTAATTACGGTCGCAGTAATTTGGATAAGGTCTTTGACGGTATATTTATAAATAATTAGCGAATGAAGGTTAATTGCATGATGAAACAGTTACAGACTGCTGAATAAACAGGGTAAATTCGCTAAGAAAAACGAAATTACAACAAGCGCTCCTAAAAATCAACAGCACGCGTCGAAACTACTCCGAATCGAAGACTTCGCGTTGATCAGGATGGACAAAAAACTATTCAAAACTAATAGTTAAAAAACCAGCATTCGGACGAAATTAACGTTTTAAATACGATCCCGCAAGAGAAACTTTGTACCGGAAAAAACTTATTTTGGCATCTCAAACACGGAGGGGAGAGAAACATAAGACTTGTCTAAAGGAAATTTGCATCTAGTTAAGATAACATTTAAAAAGGCAAAGGATGAAAAGGACTGGGAATAAAGGCGACTTTTTCTGAACCGCTTTCGTCGTAAAGTTCTCGCGTTTAATCCGAAAGGAAACGAGGGCATTTTTCGGAGCGGAATAGAAAAAAAAGACGAACGAGGAGCGTTCCCTTATGCACCGCTAGTGATAAAGAACCCTTATCTGGAGGTCATTTTCGGGAAGAGGATAAGGGGAGAGTTCCATTTTCTGCCCCCGTGAGCGGGACTTACATTCCCTCTCTCCCCTTCCCGTCCCCGCTCATAAATCCCGCGGGAGCAAATCCCCGTGGCAAGAAAACGCGCCATTCTCTCCCTTTGGGACGCGGAGTTTCGGGAGGGAAGGGAGTGTAAAAAGGAGAGGAGGGATAAGAGAGCCGTTGCCGTTCCCTATCAGTGAAACAAGGGAAATACTCGAAAAAGACCCTCGTATCCGATTCTTGCAGTGGCCGTAGGTCGCGGGCAAACATTTTCGAGGTCTCTTTAACAACTTGGTAGATTAGAAAAACAGGAGCATTTGTTTTTTTTATGAAAACATTTTACTGCATAGTGTTCGTATTGGAGAGTTTGTGCGAGAGTTATGCGGTGGGGTTAAACAGTTAACCGTTAACTGGTAAGGCGCCTGGTGAATTCCCATTTGTAGCGATCCGTTTTAATGCTGCGGGTACTAATAAAATGCAATTACATTAAACTGGTTTAATATACTCCTTAGTACAAATTATTATCGCCGTACAAGGGAAAAAGGACATTTTTGGGAGTAACATGAAAATAAGCTGAAATTTCGTTGAAAAATCAACTATGATTTTGCTTAACCACGTTACTGCATTTTAGAGACAACCTACGTTAATCTTCTAAAATTTACTTCAAGTAATAATGGTTCACATAATAAAGAAATCTTCTAATGACCTGCGGAGTTTAAATCATTCGCTTGAATTTACGAAACCACAAATCTACATGTAAAAAAATATTTTTACATCTCGTAAATTTTTTTACTCTAATTAAAAACAAAAATCAAAATTCGCTCTCATCAACGCCACAGAGCAAATTAAACAAAATCCGCAGCAGTTGCCTCGAATGTTACGCGACATGACGAGACGACAGAAAATACGGGTGGCGAAAAACGGAAAAAAGAAATCGCTCGTTGACACGAAAACTTAAGATCCAAACCGGCGAAAAAAAAACAGCAAATGAACGAACAAGAAAACGCTTAGAACTTGTAACAGCATTCGGAGGTCATTGCACCAGACGGTTTTTAACGCTGTCTCCGGATCATTTCTTGTTAATTAAAAGCTAAAAACAAAAGCCAATTCATTAGCGGGGAGGGAGAGAGGCGAATACGGTGGAGCGCACTTTCCCACGGACCTTAAAAACCCCCAACCCAAACACATCACCGGGACTCGACCGCCCACCGCCTTAAACCCACCCTCGCCTTCTCTCTCTCTCTCTCTTTCTACTCTCTCCTCCCAATTTCACCTCTCCCTCCGCGCGCCTCCCGCTCGAGAAGGAGGGCAAAAACCAGACAAAGCACGGCACCCGTACACCATCCTGATACGACCCCAAATTAGAGCAAACAGTGGAGAGTGTAATGGCGGGGGAGGCAAGTTCCATCCCTCTTTCACTCCCAAAGAAGGGGCCCAGGGGAGTGGGAGAGAGAGAGGAGGTGCAAGGGAGTTATAGGGACGGAGGGAAAGAGAGAGGGAGGGAGATAGGAGATGGGTCAGAGTCAATATTGTCCGAAGAGGCTAATCTCCGCAGGCCGCAGGCTCAGCATCGTCCGCATGCACTCTTGCCAACGAACCTTCCTCCTGTATTTATGGAGATGAGAATAAGCGATTGAGTCGAGGCCAACGTACAGCATTCTTGTTGTTCCTCCTCACACTACCTTGCGGCAAATAGGAATGTCTCCGCGATTCCGTTTTGGGATATTTAAGGGCGCCAAGCAGAAGCTTCTATCACCTCCAGGCACCGGACAAAAAGTTGGCACATTATTTGATAGATCGGAAGTCGTGCTTCTGACGAACGATCGCTAGGGTGTATTACGCATTCGCTAAAGGTATGAGAGAGATGTAAGAAAAATATATGCGCGCACTTAAATATTTTTCAGTATTTAAGACTTTTTATTAGGTCTAACTTATAGTTTGTGTCCAAGGCATTGATATACCTGGCGATAAAACATTTGAACATTTAAGATACATTTTATGTTAGCGAAAACTCTTATGAAAATATTATTAATATATACCGTTTACTTTAGATAAATAAATTCCTAAAATGAATCAGCGAACTCAAATTAAAAGTAGAATTCAATTCTAACTTTTTATTAGAAGCGAAGTTTGGTCGATTCTTCCTGAGGGCGACTGCAGAAATGCGCATCTGGTTTTCTCAGATATTATACGGACCATTAATTATCAACGTCATAAGAATAATGAGAAAATATTTTTTGGCCGCATCTTACCCATATAAAATAAATTGTCTAGAAAAGGGAGGTTATTTACATTTACTGCGATAATTTTCAGAGTACCGAGAGATACAAAAGGAGAGAGAAAGTTTAAATTTCTCTTACGCTAACATCCACTTTCAAACAGCTCAATACAAGTCAACATCTAGACAAGCCATAATTTCATAATATTCTGGTCTCTCAATGACGTCAAAAGACTCATATTCTCATCAAACATTAATAAGGGATTCTTTCAACAAGGGATCGCATCTCTTTGGTAATGACGGATTCTTCACTCACATTGTACTCCGAAAAAAACGCAGGCTCCCATTTTCCCTTCATTTGTGATTTTCCATCAGACGCCAACTTACAGAAACGAGAAGCGCGGCTTATTTATAAGTCCTGCTCTTTGAGGAGAGCGACGATCGGATGGCAAAAGATTGGAAAGGATTGGAGAGGGCAATGAGGAAGTAATCTGCCATGTGTATGGAAAGGGACCATTGTTTGATGCAACGAAATCGACTCTCAAAACGAATTGACGGGTTTCATTGTCAATATTAAGAGCAATAGGAAGGGAACTCGACTCTTAAAAGCCAACCAAAAAAAACAGCCTTCCGTATCATTCAGCATCCGCCATCGACGGAGATGACAAGCAAACACGAGCATTGTATGATCGAAATCTCCACATTCGTTTCTTTGTTTCGCGATGAAAAGGAGATCATTTTTAACGTCGTATGTCATGTGAAATTATGAAATTTAATCCGACTAAATTAGTTCCGGTTCTCGATGACTGTTGGAAATCTGCAATCTCATTTCAACCACATTTTACTCCGCGGTCTAAAGATATGAACTACCTCGTCCATCATGTTATATTGGATGGTACCTTGTATGTAAATAACGCTCTATCACTGAAATGAACAAAAGGGTTTCGTAATTTTTCCGTTCGAGTATGGACAACGACGTTAAACTTTTCATATAGCCCAAATTCTTCTTGTAATTACTTAAACGTCATTCATGGTATCTCAGGGGAAGAGTTATGCCGGTTTCCTGACGCTCGTATCAACAAAAACGTATTTACTTTATGGCGGTGGAGAATTAATGTTCATAAGATTGCAAAGAACAATAAATAATGAATCTACTTATGTTTAAATTTTAAATTCTGAAATCAATCACGTATTACAGTGTATTTGGGTAATTTCTACTCAGAAAGAAACACCGCCAAATACTATACATGCCATACAAACTCAACAACCTGGCGACTTTAAATTTAACGTTTTTTATATATACATTAATAAACAATGTGCTATGTAAAGAGCGGCTACAAAACAATATCACAGTCAATGAAAAAGAAAGTGAAGCAAAATGCACTAATGATTTCCAGAATTTACTCATTTATATCCTATCTAATTATCGTCATTCTTTGATTCTGCAAAATAATAAGTGAAAAAATATAATTTACCATAATTAAACATGAACAATTAACTTAATTGTACATGAACTGAAGTTTAAACTCCTCTAATTAATAAAATTCACGGTGAAAAGCGTAACTTTGTGGAACAGTTCCGAGATGTACGTACTACTAAATACACAGTTTTTCACTGTTTTAAAATAGAGGAAAATATTAAGTATATAATTTATTTGTCCACCATTCACCAATATCTTCAAGTCGATTTTTCTGTTTTTTACCCGCTAATAAAATGAATGAGACATTTCTAAATCAGCTATAGTTCTCTTAGATCCCAGCATTAAGTTCCTTTTCTAGAATTATTTTTTAATTTTAATTTAATTTTTTTAGAACTAAATTTCTCTTCTCATGCAGAAAATTTTAACCCTGAAAAAGCGCTAACTATAAAAATATTTCCCTAGTCAACTGATTGATGTACATTCATTTTCCTTTACGTTAAGATGACGTTAAATTTCTCCTCTGCATAGAATACATTCCCTCTTGAACTCCGGGAAAAAGTTACTTAAAACTTTTCCAAATTTATAAATTCACAAAATATATTGTATTGAAAGTATTACTATATCGTCAAATAAATTTAACTGGGAAAAATAGGCAGTGATATTCTTTATAAATTCGTCACAAGTTCCATCAAAACAACGCAAACTTTCCGCAAACTGTCCAAATTAATATTTTAACATGTTTTAAACGACTGGCAGCGTTCAAGGATTATAAGCTATTCCTGGCTTTTTTCAGTGTCCCTAATGGGTTTAGCAACGTCAAAGGTAAACATAACATGAGGTTTCCTGGTTCAGTAACAAATACTTTTTCCGAGTAAGGCTTCGGCGGACGTCATCCTCCCCGACTTACATTCCCTAGCCAGTAAACCAATTTCCCATAAAACTCATCCCATCTCCAATTTCGCCAAACAAGCAGTAAGGACTGCGATGGAACTCAAGAAAACCTAGGATAGAATAAGAGAGAGAGAGAGAGAGAGAGAGAGAAATAGATAAAACGATAGGCTAAAGAGAGTGAAAAATGTAGAGAGAGACGGAGAAAGAAACAGACATGCAGGTACTGTCAAGTAAATAGAGAAGAAGACTGCGAAGCAGTTTCCCTTAGTAATCCCGACACCAATATGACTCTTTAGCCGTGAGCCCTCCTTCATTTTTCTTTCCGTCGCGAATTGTAGAGAGAGAGAGAGAGAGAGAGAGAAGAGTAAGAAATGGAAAGGGAAAGAGAAGGGGTACCAACACAAAAAATACGTAAGGTTTAATTTTATTTTTCCTTCATTTTTCTCTCCGTCGCGAATTGTAGAGAGAAGAGTAAGAAATGGAAAGGGAAAGAGAAGGGGTACCAACACAAAAAATACGTAAGGTTTTATTTTATTTTTTTTTAGATACTAAGGGAGTGGTGGAAAGGAATGATAGTTGTAAGGGCGGCTTCACTTTCCGAGCCATCTTTACTACCTCACTGTTTCCCTTCCACCAACCCAACCCAACCCACCAGCCCAATCTCTTATGAGGATTCCTTGAAAGATTGACGAGATCTGACAGAGGTTCAGAATGGGAGCAATGAGGCAAACCGACTGCTATGGTGCGGGGGCGGGCGAGAGGACGGAGGAGGGAGAGGGAAGAAGGAAGGGCGGAGGTCTGGGAGAGAGCGGAGGGAGGAGTGAGGGATTGGGAGCGGGAGGGAGGGTGCGGAAGCAAGCGGTACGATGTACTGCTTCCAAGGAGCAAATTGGGTCTGGCCGATGGTTTTGGGAATTGGGGTGATGGTTTTCTTGGGAATAGAAGGTGGAGACGGAGGAAGACGCTTTGTGAAAATGCAAGGGATGGAGGAAAAAAGGAAAAACCGAGGAAATATGTAAGAAATTCTCGAACGAGAAGGGTGGGGAAAGATCGGGAGGATGAAAGGTTACCCATTAGGACTTAAACGCTACGTAACAATGGACTGTACGAGCATATGAAAGAAAAAAATGGCTGGGAAAAACTTCGAAACCTTAAAAAAAAGAAAAAAAGACGGCAATGCTATTGCTCACACGCTGTGTGCGCCCTGAGTTCTCTACTGCCCAAAAGTTATCAAAGAATTTTTCATATTACCTCGATTTCACTAATAATAATTTACAAAATCTTCTTGATATGTTATTAGCTGGTAGTTTTAATTCAAACTTCCAGTTCAAACCGAAATGCACATCTCAATAAAATTAACCTCGCTGCCCGCTGCCTTACATAAAATCTTAAACCATGTAGAAGCTGCATGAATAATAATTTAAGATACGCAGAGCTTACAGTTGCGATCTCTATAACCAGTCTTCCGTTTTAGACAGACGCTTGCCCCTGACTACGAGAATTCCTAGACAGCGTTGCGAGCAATCAGGTAAGGATCCGGCGTCTGAATATTCTAGGATCACGTGAATAACGGTCGCCTCGGATTCGAACCGAATTACGGAATGCATTTCCTACCTATGGCGCCATTGAATTGATGGTGATGGAAAAACGCTGGATAAACCTCCTGGCTCGTGGGTGATGGAGAGAATGAGAGTGAGAAGGGGAGAGGAGAGTGGCGAGGAGGAGGAGGAGATGGTCTGTGGAGAGAATAAGAGAGTGGTCGGGGTAGCATTCTGGGGATTGAATGAGAAGGGACTGAGGGGGATTTTTTCAGATAGGTGGGTGATGGTCCCAGGGTTTATGGTCTATTGGGAGGAGGGAAACCAGATAACTGCGCTCGGAAATGGATGGAGAAAAGTAAAACCTGGAAATAATCTACATAGGACACGTGGGAGGAGGGAGATCCGATTCGGAAGTAAGAGGATTCGTCGGGCGTAACTTTCGATGAATAAAAGCTGGAAAATCTTTCCGAGGGGTCGGGCGCAAGGGACTAGGCGCCACTTCGGGTGCGCTTTCACGGGCAAAAGTGTTTTAGAATCAATCCGTTTCGTGTATCTCGGACTTACCCGGGCACGTGCATCGGCCTGAACATTTTTAATTGCGCGAAAAGCGAGATGGAGTGAACACGAAGAGGAAGGAAAAGAAAACTTTTACTGTCATATCTCTAGGAATATGCGTTAGTATCAATATGCCCAATTCTAATTGCGCTCAAAATGAAATTTAACTTCATCCTATCGTTCACCAAGATTAGTTTCTCTCCTTAAAATTGTGATTTAGAGTATTTTCCCCGTAAATTGAGAGCATTCTGAAATTCGTTTCCATTGCACCAGTTTCACATTTTAAATACTCGGTGTCGCGGTAAAATAGAAAGAAGAGCAACTGATATTTCTTCCGTTTTAATAATTATGTTGATAGTTTCTCCAATAACAGTTTCAACAGGAACCGTCGACTTTTGCAAGTCGGAGGTAGATAAAAATGTCAACAAAGCTTATTAGGTAATGAAAAAGTATAATTTGATAATTTTACTTGCTGTATTAAGAACACCATTTTTGCTTTCAGATATAGTCCTCGAAAACTCCCAATGAGGGAATATTCAAGAAAGAATAATCAGTTGAGATTCACCGGTGGGAGATGTTAAAATAGAATCATTAATGACGGTTACTATATACGTTCGGAATCTGAAATTCGTTTTTCCAACATTTATATAAATATGGAGAGACATAATTTATCAATTGTAAACAGCTATAAGGTGGACAATGTTGTAACATATCATATTGTAAAATCTATAACAATTCTGAAATAGGTAGTCTTACTGCGGAGCAAGATATTAAATACTTTAAAGAAAAGGATGAAAGCATAGATAAGTTTTACATCTAAAGTCCTTAGTTATACCCAGTGAGTAGTGTTTTCGGAGATATAGGAGCTATATAATTTGGTGTTTCTCAAAGTGTGAGCCCTTGGGGACCGTGAAACATTTTCCGTGGGGCCGCCGAAAATGAGCCGATAACAAAGATGCTGAATTGATTTTAATCCTAAATAAACAATAAGCTGATAAAAATGTGCTTAATTAAATGATGCAGTATGTCGAAAGGAGATATTCTTGTTCTTAATGCGGCACTGTTTTTCTATCACCATGATAAGGTAGTTGGGGGAACACCTACATGAGTCGGTCGCGAGTATTTTTTTGCATCGATAATAAAAATCCACATTTAATTATAAACACACAATTTAATAGAAAAAAGTACTTCATATATCATTAAGGTTCATTAGTAATTATTCTTTGAAATTGCTAAATCACATTTAAAGTCAATTTTATAAGTTTTTATTCACATCAAGGAAACCTCAGACTAAACGTGTTTGAGAATCACTGGTCTAATTTATAGATAAGAGGAAGAAATCTATATTTTCAGCAGTTTTTTAACCACATGATGGGAAAGTTTTGTATTAGTTTATCTAAACGATGTTTAGTTAACGGTTTATCTAAACGATGTTTTCAAACTTTATCTCGATCATATTGAAGTGGAAAATAATACTCGCCTACCTAGAATGAACTTCCTACGCATTATAAACTAACAATAAATTATAAAATCATTGAGTTAACAAAATACTATTATAAACTATAATATCTGTTGAATATTTTACTTAATTTATCTTAGATTAAAATTAATTGGAAAAAGATCATTACATAAGACATAAAAAATTCAATTGTTTAAGAAAAGAAAGAAGATTTCGGACTCAATATATTTAAAATGTATTAATTTTACTCGTTATCTTATGACACAATAAATAATAACAAATTAATATAGATTAATTTTTAAATAGTTAAATTATATACGATTAATATGTCATACAACGTAAATTTTACAAATTAAAATATTTTAACAGGGACTACTCATATTTTGCATTATGACGTTGAAAATAAAATAATGCGCTATATAATTATTAAGAACATGATTTAAGATAGCATTTAGACATTTTCCTTTGTGGCCTATTGCTGCCTCTAGTAATAATAGTTTCACCATCAGTTTAACTATCGAGAGCAAAAAAGAAAGCAAACACTTTTTCGCATGGGCAAAATTTTACCTTTCTTCGTCGCATTGTTGATCGAATGAATATTCGGAGAAGAAAGTTCCTTTCTTCTCTCAAAGGCTCGCCTTAACTGCATTTTTTATAAGGTGCGATCTTGGTTTGCCTGGGTTTTGTAGCAATTGATGTGACAGGATTAGTATTAATATTACTGATTATGCGTAAAATTAGAAAATTATTTACTCACATTTATGCGCTCATCAAAGAACTTATTCTCTGCATGACAAGTGCTGTCACTGGGGAAACAAACTTATGCGTAACAATGCGTTGTCACCTTAAAATCTTAAATAATACGAGTGATAATGAATACCGAAACGACACGATGTGAGACAAAAATTCAATTAAAATAATTTCTTCTATTTATATCAGGCCACTAGTTTAAATTTCTGCTGTAGACTAGCATTTCCACAGTGTGACTTGGGAATCGCATCGTCGCTCTAACTCGCTCTATATTAATCGTTACTTACAATCTTTTTCTCCTTAGCTATTTATGTCGCTTCCTCCATAAGCAGACCCCTATAAGAGATTGGTGAAACATTCCCTATTTTAGTAATACCAACTTCATCATGAAGAGACCAATAATTAATGAAATATTTGGATTGATATTTGTATTTTACCATATGTAACTTTGATGTTCAAACTCAAAATAATCGTTTCTGCGAAATAGAAACTTTCTAATTCGATGTTACCTAATTCTCAATATTTTCCCCCCCATCATTTCTTCCATGATGTTTTATTTATTATAGAAAGCAAATATGAGATATATTTAATGCCAGTTTTCAAGGACAATTAAATTAATGTAAGATACTGATATCGATGGAAGTATACTGCGACACTTTAGACCAAGGGTGGGGAACCTTTTCCACACGGCGGGCCGCATAAGTGGTGGCGAATCCTTCGGGGGGCCGTATTGGAAGTTGCCAATGCTTTGGCGGGCCTGATTAGTTTAAATTGAAGTTACTGAGACTATATGGTATCATATAAGTGGAAATCAATTCTAAATTAGTGTATTTAAGACTAACATTTTAGTATTAAATACTTGATTATCATTATTTGGATTAAAATGTACGAGTTTGTGTGTTAAATTTTACGGATCTCTTTTTCAACACTGCTTCGCGGGCCACGCAAAACGCTCTCAGGGGCCGGATGAGGCCCGCGGGCCGGAGGTTGCCCACCCATGCTTTAGATATTAAGATGAGTTGACTTCACCAGGAACAAGAACGACCACTTATCTGGTAGGTCTTACATTTTCCCATTCCGTCGCATAAATTTATGTAGAATATCCCTAAAGGATAGGAAGTAAGGAAGTAATATTATGTTGTCGCGATTTCGTGGGCATAAATTCAACAGTTCCAGCAGCGCTGCACCTCAGACCTCCCAACCAAACGGATATTTTCCCCAGCTTAATGTCGCGGAGTCACGCGAGCGTAGTTCTTTGAGGGTTAGGTGCGACAGCGAACGCGGTCTGCCTCCTCTGGTTATTTTTTTCCGTCCACTCATCTTGTAAGCCAGAACATCGTCCTAAATAGACCCACGCTTCGGAATCATGACGCAAAAATCTGAAAAAAACCGATCAATCAAGACGTTGAAAGCGGGCGACCCAGGCCATCTGTCGCTCTTTTAACGATCCAAATGAGCAGCTTTTCAATCAATCGACGACATTTGCATTTGCGTTATGGGAGACACACGTGGACAGGGTAAGGGAAGAAAAAGAGGAGAAAAAGGAGTAGAATGAGAACCGTGATAAATAGAGACGGATTGAGTGCAGAGGGAGGGAGAGAGAAGGAAAGAAGGAGAGATAAGAAGACTGGGAGAGAGATGGATAGAGGGAGGGATAGAGAGAGTGAGGGAGGGATAGAGAGGGAGGGATAGAGAGAGAGAGGGATAGAGAGAGAGAGAGAGAGGGAGGGAGGGAGAGAGATATGGAGGGACAGAGGGAGGGAGAGAGGGAGAAATGTAGGGTGGGAGGGAGAGAGAGGAGGGATAGATGGTAGAGAATGATGGGGATGAGTAGCGAAGGAGCAGTTTTTCGGACCACTCATCACCCACTTAGGGTCTCTTCCTCCCTCCCTTTATCACTGGCCTCCTCCCGCATTCCTCTTTCTATTCCTTTCGCCGCCTATTATCCCTTCGATGAATATGGTGTAAGAAGGAGAGAGTGGGAGGCATCGGGCTAGGGGCGCGGATGGCAGCGAAATAGGAGAAAAGAACTTTTTACAAAGTGCGTACCACGTGGGCGTGCGTGGAAAAATTTCGGACGGTCGGTTCGGAAGGAAAAGAGATTAGGCCGAGAGAGAGAGAGAGAGAGATGTTGAGAAAGTGAGCGAAGAAAGAGAGAGACAGAGAGAGGGAGGGAGGATCGAGGTCGGAGTCGCGTCCAAAAGTGAAAGAAGAAAGAGATGCGAGAGATTGATTTATGGAAACGCCGTATCGAAGCGTTGAGTTATCCGAAAAGAAACGCATGTGTTGCCAGGAGAGATACGTTTGTGTGTCTGTCTGTATGTGTGTCTGTATGTGTCTGTATGCGTGTGTCCTAATGCGTGTGTCTGTGTGTGCGTGTGTGCTGCCGGTTCCCGTAAATTCTTTTCTATTTGAGGACTTGCTTATAATACAGTTCGTCGTAATGGTGTTTTAGTTTTAAAGTTTTTTTAAGTGATATCTTTAGAAATCTGTTGATATTCCTATGCTTTTTCCTCCAGGACACGTGTTATATTTATCACGTTGCTTCCTAATATAAAAAAGTACACGTTTTCGTTGCTGAATCGGTGTGAAATTCATCGTCCGGAGCAACGCTTTCTGCATAATCCCTATCTCGAGTAGCTCATTTAAATTATAATAAATCTTTTTACCTTCACTATGAAACGACAACTTTGTACTATTACAAAATCACTTTTAGGCGAATCACCACCGGAGACGGCAGCATTTTAGCCATGTTACGGCTATGTGATATAACTAAGATAGTTATCATACTCATACTCAAGTGCTTATTCATAATTTTGAAGATGTTGTCCTGAAATAATTTTATTCGCCTTAAGATACGCGCAGCAGAAACGCTTGATAGGCGCCAGAAAAATACATTTTATTTCTGGCGGATCTTCTGTGGCAAACTGTGAAAGATATCCTGTTTACTTCTCTTTCCTGGCTTTCTCGTCAAGACGTCAAATGTTGACAAAAATAGACGAATCGAAACTCAAGTTTGCTTTCACTTCGAAATGCATCAGAGAATCAGGCAAGGGAAGTTATTGAACTAGTAAATCGCCAACTAGAAGAGAAATGTTCGAGTAAAATTGGTCATTACTTCATTTCGAAATTATCGTTTAATTTCTTTTGTTACTATGCACATAATACGATCCAATCGCTAACTGCTACTTAATCGCAAACTGTGTGTGTGTGTATATATATATATATATATATATATATATATATATATATCTTTCTCAACTCACCCAAAGCGCTTTCTTCATAAATGGCTCTCCCTGTGAATCACCACTTTTCCACCAAGACAAATTGCCTCCACTCCGGCCATTAATTTTATTGGATACTGAGGCGTTTTTTAACAAAGGAACGGACAATTTAACTTTTTTATTTAATTGAATCATGAGTCACAGAAGAAAAAAAGCGGCCACACCTCCCGGCAAATGCGCCTCACGACGTGCTTCTCTTTCACCGCACGGTTTCAAGGGTAAATTATCCAGTTATAGGAAAATGACGGAAAAACATACTCTACCCTTTGAATGCAGAAGTAAAATAATGGGCTTAATGTAGGGTTGCCAGATTTCTTGGCGGTCAAAACGGGACAATTTTTTCAGGTTAAAAAAAAAGGCATGTAATAATATAATACAATGATTTATGATTTACGTACATAATTTTGTATGTACCTAAATCGTTAATCTTAAATTTACTGAAGAAATTGTCTTTTCGGGACCCCGGGATAAGAGACCAAAAACCGGGACAATCCCGGAAAACCGGGACGTCTGGCAACCCTAGTTTAATGGCATTCTTTAAATTCACATAATACAGGCTAGGTACCGAAGAACAAATTTTCGACACTTTCTTTCTAAATACGATGACGATATCTTAGAAATACCGATAGCAAATTACAGTTGAGGATGACCGATTTATATCAGAATCGCAAACGTAGCTTTCCTTACCGACGCCTAGCTGTTTTAGTTATTTTGATGGTAAAATATCAAAATTTTCTGAACCAAAGTCCTTTTGAGAATGAGCTCTTTTATCACAAAAATTGATAAGAGTAAAATTTTAATTGGAAGGTCATCTTAAAGGTGAGATATGAAATTTGGCAAAGATTAATGTTCTTTTTAATGATCTTGAGTAAACTACATAATTCCAATATTCGCAAGTTATTTTTGGAACCACGTCATATTACACCCTTTTTGTTAGCAGATATAATTTGTAGTCCATGGATCTGATGGCGTATCTCGAATGTAAAGTACAAAGATATTTACAACTGTAATAAACATTAGTATGCTAGTGAATAAATGATCATCATTTATTATAACTAGTCAAATACCCGTTACTACGTAGCTTTAAATCGAAAGCCATTTAAAAAATCATGAATTTTCTTTATTAATTTTCAAATATCTCCTATAATAAAACGCTTAATATCTTTGTCGGTGCAGCCTCATCAGTTAGTTATAAATATCTCAACATATCTCGGCCATTTCTTCAGCCAGTCCAGCCAAATTCGGTAGGATTGCTGTGAATACGTTCAAAAAGCGAATGCTATAAAAACTTTCAAAAATGTCCCGGGATCGACGCCAGGAGATGTTTTACATGCCATATGAATGTCATATCTCGGCCCATAAGTTTACACGCTAAAATTTAATTTTCGACGTG
Organism: Uropetala carovei; assembly: GCA_036926305.1. Taxonomy (NCBI): domain Eukaryota; kingdom Metazoa; phylum Arthropoda; class Insecta; order Odonata; family Petaluridae; genus Uropetala; species Uropetala carovei. The sequence continues at coordinate 1,965,699 of JAXCHB010000152.1, read as the reverse complement.
CAGAGTTTTACTCTTTTGGAAATTAAAATTAGAAAGAATTGACCTACGACCTTCAAATTAGGACCATTTTAAAGAAAAATAAACGGGCCGTTTAATTTTGTTCGTCTTTTCTCACCTAAAGGTAAAACCTTAGCAAATTTTACGTTTAAAGTCGCCGATGTAAGAAAAATCATTCATTTTCATCAATGATCGCCTTGGAAACGGACATTGTTGTTTCAAGCCATATATGCTCATATAAACCTATATTCGTTTATGTAAATAGGCTGGATAAATGCGGCAAATTACGTATTTTAAAACATGCTAATGTTTGAAATAATTCGACGATGTTTTAACATGCCTTCGTTGTCTTATCTAAGTCTTTCTGCATATTAAAGGCAGTTGCTTGCGCTGTGCCTTCGCATTATCTGAATAGAACAGATATTATGAAAATATTTTTTTTCGTGCTGTTTATTTTTAATCGCGTCATTCCAATTATAGGATAACCAACCAAACAACGATTACATTGTTATCTAAATAAATACAGTATATGCGCTGATTGCGTGTCTATTGAGATTGTTCTTAACTGCTGTTTAGTGGAATTGAACGGTTGATTATTATTACTTACTAAATATTGCTTTTCACATGGGCAGCTGTATGTAGCCATAACTAGAACACGTGACACATATAATTTGAAATTTTGGGTTAAGGATAAAGATAATCAAGGGCAATTGCTGTTAAACGAAAGAGTATTTACAAGGAACGTCGTTATAAGAGAGCTACTGAATAGCTAAAATAATATTATTGAGGTATAAGACTGTTTTCCTCTTAATTTTTTAAAACTATTCCTTTGTTTTCATTTGTAGCCCTTTTCAATCTTATTCAAATATTATAATTTTATCATTTGTTTGTTGGTTTTATTTTTATATCGTTTGTTTTCAAAGGTCGTTTTAAACGGGCTCATTCGTCTAGTTTCTTTATAAACTACAATGTCTAGTACGTCAGAATGTTTTGTTGTTAATCTGCGTTTTCTGTTAACATTGTTACTCTCTTGCTTTTCTTCAAAGGTCATGTTATGTCTAATTACTCTACGCGCTCTTGATTTTTTACCTCTTTCATGTTGCCTCTGCTCTAGTGTTAAATTTTCACTTCGCTTTCTCTGTGCTTCCGTTCGAACCATTTTCCTGTTTTCTGGAGTTAAGTTACGACGTCTTTTTCCCGTTGACGTAGAAGATCCAATATTATCCATCTCTCCTCAAAAGTTTTAAATATCAAAAGTATCTAAAATTTAAATTTTAAATCAAAACAAAAGAATTTTGATACCGTGCTTACAGGCATTACTATTATAATTATTAGAAATGAAATATGGGTAAACCTGTATTTTAGCGTGCTAAATTATATCCATTATGAAGCTACTGTATTTTAGCGTGATAAATTATTTTCTCGTAATAAACTGTTTTATAGTGCTTTACAATGCTGAATACCTTTATGTAAAATAAAATACCATTCCTTGTTACAGTTCAATTGACCAATGTAGACATATATAAATCTTGGTAATCATGAAGTTTAATCACTTTTATTATCCAAGGAGTTGCAAGCTAATGAAGTTTAGTCACTTTTATTATGAAGGAAGTTTTAGCACTCAGGAACACCCAAATTCAATTTTTAAAGCATTCATTACTTTTATGTTTAATATAAATTCAAGTGAATCACAAAACATACTCCTCAATAACATAAAGTAAAAAGCTATTAAAAAGATCTGAATCACGAAATGCATTTCGCCAAATAAATTACATTGGTTCCAAGCTAAAGTTCAGTCACTTTTATTATGTAAATGGATATGTATACTTCAAACAACATTGAAAGGATATATTGACGAGCCTTCGGCTCGCTATGTATTAATGCGTAGTCGGCTCCGTGCGCTACCAGACAGGCCAATCAGTTTTTACAAACCCAATCTCCGGACAAGAAACTGATTGGCCGGTTTCGACATTTACTAACCCAATCTCCGGACAACGTGGAGGGTTACTATGGTTCCGGGCGAGGCGAAGGGCGCGGTAGTGCCCGGAACCGACTACGCATTAAAACAAAGCGAGCCGAAGGCTCGTCAATACATCCTTTCAATGTTGTTGGAAGTATACATATCCATTTACATAATAAAAGTTACTGAACTTTAGCTTGGAACCCCTTCATAATAAAAGTGACTAAACTTCATGATTACCTAAATCTTCAATAATAGACTAATGATATAACTGTAAATGAGAAATGATCTGTAACAAACGGTGCCCGAAGCAAATCAAACATAATAAGGTTTGTTAGTAGGGCAACAGTCTAGGGGTATTACAAGAAAATAATTTAGCACCATAAAATAAAGTAACTTGATAAGGGATATAATTTAGCACGCTAAAATACAGGTTTACCGAAATATGTTTTATTATACCTGTGTGTATTTTGAATACTCTTTTCCAAATTGCACTCTTAAATACTTTGACTGAACCAATAACAACCATGTAATTACATATGTCCACTTTGACATGCTGTTTTGTTTTACCTATTTGTTATTCAGTGTTGCTAGTGACTTGTTTATTTATTCTGTCACCATGCTTCTGGTTGCTATTTGGCTTCGGACATCAATCGACAAATTATATAATGATAACAGCACTATTCCTTCGTTCCGCTTCGTCGCCCCGGCAACCGATAAATATTAATTTGATGTAGTGGAAATCATGAAAGGTTAGAAGTGAAAGTAAATTAATAATAGTAAGTATTGTACAATTGGTACTGGTCGGTTATCCCCCCGCAAATATTTTTCATGGTAAATATTTATTGTTGAGAGGCTCATGGGATCGCTATGTAATATTTTTACCCTAAAGCTTGCTAACCCATGACTGATGGGCCTGTCGCGACATTCACAAACCCGATCACTGGACAAGGGGGAGGGATAGTTTGGTTCCAGCCGAGACGAAGGGCGCGGTAGCGCCCGGAGACGACTACCCATTAAAACAAAGCGAGCCGAAGGCTCATCAATATATCCTTTCAATGTTATATCCTCTTGACTGTTGCGCCGCAAATGGAACCAATGTAATTTGCGGGGGAATAACCGACCAGTACCGTACAATTTTTATATTTAATCCCATTTTATTTTAGCGAATGACATAATATATATTATATACCTAATTTTCAACCGTAAGCATTTGTAATTTCGTTCATTTTTAGATTTGTTTACATAGCAACGGAAGCTTTGGTTTGAAGATACAATCTGTTAACACATGAGTTTTAGTGAAATTATGTGCATTGCACTTGAGTTCTAAGAAAACGGTAAATATTGCTTTGTTTTTTCTATTAGCGTTTGTTATTATTTGAGCTATATGATAAATATAATCTTAGATTTGCTTATAAAAGTATCAATAACATATATTCATTCCCATCTCATTCTTTCGTTGATTTCAGTATTTATTTACGATTCGCTGTATAGTTGACGATGTGGATTGTTGTGTATGAATTTAATTTTACTCTGATTATGAAACTAGCTGTACAACGTTAAATGAAGCTCTAAGAAAAAGACCAAAACGTTCGATTGAAACCAAAAAACAATGAACTAAAGAACTGGCGGATCATGTCGTGAGGCTAGGAAATAACCGGGAAAACGAAGGGAAAAGACAGCGGAGGCAGAGACTGGCAAATCACGCCGTAAGAAAAAGAGCAAGGTACATAAATAGATGCCATAATTTTAAATCATAGGAAAGTGTAATGACCTTATCGAATACTATGTAGATTGGAGTATTCGAATATAATAAATTTCAAGCGCTCCACTTTCTGGGTGATTCGAATCTTCGTAATTTTCCCGTTACAGTTTAACGGGCAAACCGCTTGCAAATAGAGTAATTAATAATTCATCTTAGAATAACCTTGGTGACAGATGTAAACGGTAATGGTGCTTAATTATTTCATACAATGTTATCGCGTAATAACAAATTCGCTGGTATTAATATAATAATTCTCACAGATACCTAATTCCTGAGGAGGATAAATATCAAGCTTATTGTAAAACTTAGATCAACTTTTTATTCTATACAATATTTTTTCTAAAATATTTTTGCAGTGTAGTAAAGAATAAGGTCACCGTCACACTGCCAGAGTAGCGCCTGACTCTATAGGACTCGCTCAAGGTCTTGGAATAGGTTTTATACGGATCAAAATTGAATCCGTCCACACCGATACAAGCCATCTCTGCACGGGTCGAATCGAGTCACGGTTGTCTCCTGCCTATTTTTTCATCAGTCATAACCAGTCATTGTTATTGTGTTGTTTGTCTTTGACGAATGCAAAGTAGAGGAATCGAATGGACTTCTTTTTACTATTTTTGTTGCCATCGTTGAAACATATTTCGCTAAGCACTGCATTAGAAATCCAGCATACAATCATAAGTTCTACCCTTATCATCAGCAAGCAATACTTGTAAAATGCAGAATAAGTTGTAACAGCTGTATCTCCCACATTGGTTTCCCATTTTACAAATCTTTAACTTTGCAGTGTTTTGATAATTTATAAAAATAATATTTATACATGAAATAAATTATTTCCGTTGTCATATTCAGATATCTAAACGTTATTCTTTATCAAACGAGAGTATAATTTGCATTAAATTTTCGAATACCAATTTCAATCAATGATACTAACTTTTTAATAAGTTACTCTGTACTCATACAAAAAATTCACCAAATTTTCAGGTCTTTGGATATAAATGTTAAAAATTTCCTAAATCGGCTCCTTTTGCATTTGTAGTGTGTTTATTCCGGTGACAGCGTCAACAAGTTATAATAGAACAAATAAACTACTTTCATGATCATACTATAAGAGTATTATTAATCATTACTGTATTAGTAGCTTATGTTATAGTAGCTAACAATAAGTTCTGAAATAAAAATGTTAACCGAAATTTATTAGACGGACAAAAAATTGAAACTGCTTTAACGGTTTTACATATATTTTTATTAATAATTATCGCAATACCTTCATTGCGATTATTATATTTATTAGATGAAATAAGTAGCTGGTCATGAAATGACTCAAAACCTTCAGTCGTCAGTATGACTATTTCTCATTCATAAGGATTCTGGAGTCAAGACATGCCTTGATTCGTCTCTGGCCTTGTGACGGCTTAATCCGCTTAGTTTTTCGTACATTTAATATTTAAAAAAGAGAATTACTGAAAAAAAGGATGCTCGGAACACGACATCTGGTTTGTTTTCAGGGCAGGAATCGATACACTAACAAGAAACACATTTCGGCCGTTATTGAACGATTAGCGATGTTCGAATCACTCGCATTTCGACAGCCCCTCCACGTTATAAAGTGTAAACATAAGACTTTCAAAAACAAACCGGTCGAGACGACGTCGCAACATACTTAGCGCAAAAACGAAAACTGAGCGACTCAAGGCGAAACCTGGCAGTTAGCTCCGTCGTAAATAAGACGAGGGCACTTCGCGAAAGAGGGTGCCTCGGATCGCGAGGGAGGATCTCTTGATGGATTTTCCATCTCGCCTTCCTTCATCGCACCCGCGAAACGAAGCCACAGCCCTCGCAACCCCCTGCTTAAGCCTCAACTGTTTTCCCATCGGCGTCGCACGTCGACGCGAAGAAAGGATGGTAGATAGAGAGAGGCATTAGTCGCGTCAACGCCGGCTAGCGATGAAGCGAGCGAAAAAAATTGAGAAAAAGATTTTCTCTCTCCCACACCCGCACCCTAACCCCTTCTTCTGCTCTCTTTCTCCGATCCACGCACCCACCGACAGTCGTTTGTTTGTTTTAATCTCATTATTAATGGGCCCCGCAGCGGCGGTGGCCGGCGGGCGCACGGATCGGGGGCCGGAGTGGGGGCAGCCGGCGGCCGTGGCGGCGTCCGCGGCGGCCGGAGGCATCATGGCGTCGTCCGTGGTTCCGCCCACATGGGAAGGAGGGAGGCCTCACGGTGCAGCAGCCGGCAAACGGGAGGCCCTCCTCCGCGTATCACGTGTCCCACTCGAGTGCACTGGAGGGCTCGGGGCGGGCAAATCCCCGGCCGTCGCGCTCACGGGGGGTCCGTTTTTTCCGCGTTCGATTCGGGAGGGGAAGGTTTGGGGGGGAACAATCGATAGTCGAACGCGTACGTGGAAAGTGAATGGAAGGGTTTTAAGGGAGAGGGGGGAGCGAGAAGGGCTCGCGTAGAGGAATAAATGTCCGTCCTTCGATGAAGAGTTCGGTACGTCCGCACAAATTGACGTTTAAAGGAGTTTTAAACGGAGGGTGGTGAGGGCGAGCGCGTGTTAGCGAATCTATTGCGTCGGAGGAGACGGTTGGTTCGTCGGTGGAAAGAATAAACCGTGTTTAATTAGAGATGATGAGTAGCCAGGAGTTACGTACGCCGGACTACCTGGGCTATGATCTTGAAAACTTGACTTTCGATGGAACTTTGGCATCATGAGCTCCGCGGGCGTGCCTAAATAATCTGTCGGCTACGCGGTATGAATGCGTTTCTGGCTCGCATCAAGACATCCTGGTTCAAATTTTCAACGGCGGGATCGAAGCTTGGCAGGTACGCACTTGCCGCACAAGTAAAAGCGTAACACACGACTTTGTTAACTGTATGGTAGTGATACGCAAGCATTTTTCAAAGAGGCTGCATTCCAAGGTTAATACAGTTTCGCGAGCCACACTGATAAGAAAGCGCCTAACCCGATAAATAGCGGAGCGTTATTGAAATTAAAACTTTCTAAAAAATATTTTTTTTCGTTCTTCGGAGCCGCATACAGAGTCAATACGAGCCTCACGCATTTCGGTAGCTGAAGGCTGTGCATCGTACGTAAATTTCAAATGAAAGATCTTGGTCACCACATTAACGTACACTGCTTTTTAATTTGGAGTATTGGAATTTTGGCCCAAATTCAAGTTTTAAGTATGTCTTCGCGGCATTTTTAGGATAATACGAGTCTATAAAATTAGGAAGTATTTTTGTAAGCACTACAACAAGCAAAAACTGTGAAAATTATTCTCATGATAATTCACGGGAGGCGTAAGCAATATCCTTTAAATTAATTTTTCTTCTAGGAAGGAAATAATAATCACAATTCTCAATGTATTAAAGAAATTACACTTTCACGAGTAATATGACAAATATTTTCGGTAGTTACATTTATTTTAGATTGAGGACGCAGTATGGTATTTCACTCCTCTATCTTATATCGGCTGATGTATGACTATTTTAAGGGCGCATTCATGTGAAATTTCAAACATTCTGCTTAATGAATTCTGTTGCTGAAAAAATCTATGACATTTAAATGATATTGTCCACCATCGAAAATTTTCAGAATCTTTGCAAGCATTATTTTAAACGTCAAAATCATTACTTCCTGCGTCAATAAATAGTTGCCTTTTTTCAGCTTGCAATAATAGGGACACGATAAACATTACAAAATTAATCTATCAAACAAAAAAAACGTACCTGGATTGTGTTCCCGTACCTTGCGACGTTTTCCTTGAGCAGCAATAAAATATTTTGCTTTTAAATTAAAATTAAAAAATTCAAAATGGACGATACAATTTCATATAATTAAATTCAAAACGCTGCATGAAATGATTTATTTTATGATTAGTTACCTCTATGTTGGATCTATCATTTTCCTATATATCCACCATGGAACTCCCTCTTTCGAAACAACATCTAACGAGCCATTAAATTCTAATAATATCCAGGAAACGAATTTTCATCAGCGCCGAAAAAGCATTTTATTTCATGTCGTAACACTTAATCGGTACGGTTTCACCGCGTGATTACTTACTTTGGGCCTTAATAATATGCATTAAAGGGTCATTCTTAAGCCCAGAGAGAGAGGATTCTTTAGGGAATGCGAGCACCGAATAGATAAGGTCCCGCTAATTTTTATCCCGCCGTCCATTACAGCCCACGGCCATTCCCGACGCCATTTTCCCCTAAGGGGACCCAAATTCTAAGCGGTTTCGCCCCGCACGGAAACAACCGCGTAACTCGGTAGAAATGCAAATGGAGGTCGGTGCTATTAAGGCTAGAGAGAGAGAGAAAAAAGAGGTAGAAGGAAAGGAGGGAGATGTTTCAGGGAGGGAGGGATAAAACTAGTGGATAATTCGGCCAGCCAGCTACAATAATTCGGAAGGAAGCGCATCTACAAAAGGCGGAAAATTTTTTCCTTTAAGCACTTAGAATCGAATTTATCCTCCATTTGAAAAAAAATTCACGTCCCCGTTGAAGTAGGGATATAAACGTCTGGCTTAAATGGAGGGAAAAAAAGAAAAGAGGGAGAGAGGAAAGGATAAGCTTCAGACGGAGAGCTTCATGCGCTATGTTAGCCGTCTCTCAAGAGGTTTTAAAACCGCAAGTTTTTCTATTTTCTTTATTTTTCTTCAAGGGGTTGAAAAACTTCCTGGAAACGACTCGTTTAAGGTGATGCGAGAGTGAGTGAGGATGGCCATCGCCACAGAAACCCAACATTAACTCCTCCTCCTCCTCCCCACCCCGTCCTTCGCCAACCGATAGTGGGCGAGGGAGAGAAGGGGAAAGGAGAAAAAGCCCATGCTGTCGTGGGATAATTTTCACGGGTGTACATGTCCCGCGCCGCGACGCACCGAAAAGGTGTTCGAAGGAGTCATTGGGAGGATGGCGCCGAAGTTCTCGGGAACGACCGTGTCGGAACAGGACGAGAATTAGAAGGAACGGGAGTGAGGCTGGGATGGAGGAGGCGGGCCTGGCGGGAGGAAAGGAGACGGGTAAGGGGAAAATGAAGTTTTTTTTTTAAGGGCCAAGGAGGAGATAAAAAACGGAGGAGGAGTATGAGGGGATGCGATTAGACGCATCGCGGTAAACCTTCCGTTAAAAGCCGAAAGGAGGAAACTCGCACAAGAGACGGTGTCCGTCCTTTTTATTGAGAGCCATTCCCATGATCATCTTTAGCTTAATGACGGTTTTTTGTGCTTGAGATATTAGGAAGTGTATTTAAATTTCGATAGAAGCGAAGTGGTGAGTTCGTAAGGGACGCCGAAAAATGAATACCGAAAACGGTTTCTGGGGATATTTTTAGTCGAGAAAAAACGTAGATGGAAATTAGCGGCGATGCTAGATTACAAAGCATCCCTGCCTGAATAGATTCATTAAAACATTAGAAAGTACTTTATCGGGGATATTTAAATCTTATGAAGCATTACTAAGGAAAAGGTTTTTCGGTAAGATACAGACAAGCCACAGCAATATCCGGCAGAACTAAAGTAAATTACAATGACGCTAATACACCTTTAATCGTCTTTTACTGAGATTAAAAGAAGATGAATTATTTAAAATAAAGATGCCTTATCAGTTAATGCTGTAATCAATAATAATTTCAGCTTATTAGTGCTATTATAGTTCATGAAAACAAGTATTTCGTGAGTCACGAAAGCACGCTAAGTATCTTAAGTTGCAATAAATATTCTAAACCACCATTCATCGGAATTTTATCTAACATTATTGTTTGTATGCGTCATATTAAAACATAATAGTGCTTAATAACGAGCGAATGATGCACTTAAGGAATTGACCTGGAAGGTTAATCATCTGGAGATCCGATCAAAAATTCCTGAAAAACCTCACGTAAACTGTCTAACAATTTCATCCTCTCCATAAGACGAAGTGTAATAGAATAATTGCCACCGAACGAAGGACGAATCGGCTACATCGTAGGAAAAACAATCGACCTTTGGGTGGATTGATGGTCGGATATTCTCCAAAAGGAAAGCGGATGGATGCGTGGAAAGAGGCGGAGGGATGAGGCGAGGAGGCGTGGGTGAATTCCTCCGCCTCACTCCCAGGTGGCGACAGCATCCGCCGGAGGAAGATGCGGTCTTGAAGAAGGCGTTTGTTTTCGTAGGAAGGAAAAAGGGTGCCGCCTGTCGGGAGGAAGGGAAGGGTCGCTGGAGGAGGATTTTGTGCGAGTATGGCGTAACCGCGTGCGACGGAGAGGGGAAAATATATGGAGCAAAAGCGGAGACGAAGAGTAGGCGATTGAGAAGGAGAAGAAAACGGGTTTTATCGGCACCATAGGACTTCATCGGACAAATAAAAATCTGTCCATCAGACATTTTAAGGATGTGTCGCATAAGCTGCCGCGACCATAAGCATACGGGAGTGTTACTTGCCCTATAAGACAAGCCAGGTTTCGAAGGAATAAATTCTATCGCAAACTCAAGTAAATATGTAGGCAGAATGGATACATTTTAAGTCCTCTTATCCACGGCATACTAGGCAGATGTCATATGAAAAATGTCTTGAAAATGGTTAATTAATAATGAATACACAAAAAAGACCGTTCATTGTATCATATAAATTCCGAAACAAAAAAATGAATTTAGTGATATAAACACGTAGTATTTTTTGGGTTGCTTTGTGTGTTTATTATCTCTATACTGACCGAATGTAAAATCGTTGAAATTTTTAGGATTAGTCCTGCTTTTCCATCCATTCCTAAGACTGCACAACAATGAATTTCGAAATTTTAAATAGTATATAATGAACGGAATAACCACTCATCAGATATACTCCTTCCCAACGTAATGAATTTTATTACACTTTCTATAGCGGTAGGATAATTTATACGTTTCGGAAAGAAAACATTCGCAGTGAAATCATCTTAGAAATGAATCAGTATTTTGACTAGGTTAGCCGTGATTTTCGAATACAAATCATCCGACGGTGTAAACTACACTTCAAAAAGTATCTTGGAAAGTGTTTGAAACGGGGCAGGCTGACATAAAGATAATAAAATAACACCAATTTTTTTATTTAATTCTTACCGTTTCTTCGGCACGGATTCCCGACTCGTCCCAAAAAAAACTCTCTCTCCCCCTCCCCTTCCGCGCTCTCCTCGTCCCAAACTCAAACCCAACCAGCACACAACATTTCGACGCCGATTTACGATTGTAAGAGGAAAAAAATGAACGGAGAGGGAATAAGAGGAATGGAGAGAAGAGGAGGGAAGGTGGGAGGTAGGGAAAGGAGGAGGGAGAAAGAGGGAGAGAAGGGCATTACATACAAATACACGCCCCCACATGACCTCCATGGCATAAATCTCTCTTAAATGCTCTCCGTCTCCTACCTCACTCCTCTCCCTCTCTTTATCTTTATCTTTCTCTCTTTCTTCTCCGTCTCTTCGCAAAACTCGTGTTTCCTATGCTTACGTATAACTCTTTCTCTTACACCAAGAGCCTCATTCCGTCTTACACAACATCGGCCAGCAAACAGCAGCCCTTACCCACGCTTTCAAAAGCAAACGTCTACCTTATATTACCGAGGTTCTGTTGTGTTGGCTTTCGCGGTAAATCCGAGAGGAAACGCATTCGGGACGAGCGTAAAAGTTCGGGGTTTGTGCCGCTTTTTGTAATATAAAATCGCGGCAATTTATTAATGAAACGCGTTGCGTTGAGGGCTGAATTCCCACATGGTTGTGGTGTGATTTCAATGGGGCTACGTACTGCGATTTGGATGCATTATGTCGCTAATGTTTGTTGCTAATCAGTGGTTAAAATTTCCTTCGGCTTTGGCGCATTTCTGAAAAAAATATAAATTGATGTCTGAGATATCGATGAGTTGTTTTGTTTTGGCGTTTTTACATTATGCTCTATGATAAAATCATTATACTGATTTCAAATACTTACTAAGACTCGTAAATTGTATTACATTTTAATAAATTTTCTCGATATTTTCTCATTCTTTTCTTCTGTGATATCAATGATTCTCTATCGCGTCCATAGGCTGAAAAAAATAAATAGTTGATGCGTAAATTGATAAGCAGAGTGAAACGTCGACGTCTATCTTTTTCCATGACCTGCGCCGCAAAAGCACTCCTTAAGTTCCAAAATAAACGAGGAAATCACGATTCACTCCTTGGAGTAATAAATCAGTTTTTCCTTCTCGTAGACGAGGGTCAGTGGGCTGTACACACCTCTGGCCTTACGACCGTGAAGGGAGTGAAGATAGAGGGAAGGGGAAAGGGGTGAGGATAGAGAGAGGGGGAGAGAAGAGCGGCAAGAGGAATCGGAGGAGAATGCGGAGGTAAGACTAAAGCGGCCTCTCAATTCATCGTAATCGCAGCGGCCTTCCGAACGGTATAACTCTGGGTAATCACCGCATCAGACCCCGGCATTTGTCACTACGCGCAAAGATCAATTTAACCGATGCGGAGAGAGAAACACAATTATTACCTTTAAGCCCACTTTCTCCGCGTGTTTGCCACCATGGTCCCGAAACTACGGACTTGTTAAATCACCATGATAATTATTTTAACGAAGTTCATCTCCCTTTCCTAAAAACCAACCGAAAGATATTTTAATAGGGGAGTATTCTGAACCGCGGCTAGAGAAATAAATTTACAACCCTCGAAAATATTGTTATCTGATAATCATTTTATCGAAGAAATAGAATTACTTACAAAAGGAATGCCTCATCTAAAATTATTAATAGAGTGTTTAAGTCTTGAAATTTTGCAAGAGTCATTCAAGTACTATTTGGTCCATATTTTATACGTAATCGAAGTATTAACACGGCAAAGGAACTTCCTTGTAAAGATGAAAGTATTTGCACCTGTTAATAAAATAATAAAGTAACTATCTGGGATTCGATATGCTCTTAGTTTTTAACTCGTACCTAAATAAATAAAAGTCATATTGAGACGCAATCAGACAAAAATCACACCAGTGGTAACAAAGTGGTTTCCATCAATTAATTAAGCATCCTCCTTTAAATCGCCGCACCAACATGAGACTAATCAATAAACCCCAATCCGTTCAGTGAAATACCTGCTGGAATGCGACCCAAGTGAAATCGTAAACTAGTTCTATCTTTTATTTTGGCGAGACGCGACGACATAAAGTCGCAGTAGACTCGTAATTTTCGTCCACGTCGTCTCCTGAAATAAACACCACTGCATTCAATTTAGTCTCGCTGACAGCAAACTGGTTTTGATTTCCACAAGGAATCCAGCAAACGTGGCCCGCCGTTGAGTTGTGGCAGGTTTACTACGTCGCCGTGACTACACAAAGAGAGATTCCAAAAAGAAACGACCTTTTGATGACCCGAAGACCAATCATTCCATCATTTCCCATTATCAAAGTCTCTCGATAGCGAGCTTAACGTAAGGGGATAAACTTAAGCGTTTTCCGATAATTTACGACGACGCGTCGAAACAGTAAATTATTTTGTCTTCCCCGAAAAAATTTTCGTCCCTCCATAATCTTTCCGTAGAACGTTTTACTGCCTGTTGTGATTTTCTCCAAATCTTTGAGAGAAAAAGAGAGACCGCATCAGCTTTCTGCTACATCCTTAGACATACGCATAAATGATTCAGGTGTGAAAACTGCTTATTTTTCAGGGGCTGTTTGAACGCATCACTTATGTACGCGATATCCGCGTTTCTCATCACGACATCTAATAAATAATTGGAACCGGGGATCGATGGATTATTACGCGATTAAGACAGGAATCGACGTTATCCTGTGGGAACAAGCCCATTTCTCGGTCGGAGATGTCATCCTTGCATATTTTGAAATCCAGCCAACTGTACATAAATTGTCCGGCTGAAAATAGTTCGAAATTCCTCAAACAGGTCCAGCTAAAAAGTCGAGATTTGGGATAATCATCAATGTTTAAAATATGCCTACACTGAATTTCCGCGGAAGGTTATCAACGGATAATATAAGGGACCGCCTCCGAATACGGGAGCTAATCTCGTTGTAAGATGCGGATAAGTTATTTCCTTCCGAGAAAGACTTTCCCGTCTAACATTAACTAGTAAAATTTAGTCTAGCCTATTCCGAAAAGGAATTTCGTCGTAGTTAATAAGGCTTTTAACAATATAAATCATAGGTACCGATCGGAAGAATGGCTGAAATGGTTGACATGATGGCGAAATTCCCCGAATACATTGCTACGCACCTTCATTTATATTTAACGCTCATCCGCTGGTCCCTGTTAGCTCAACGGTTATTAAGGACGACGGGAGAAAAGACGATAAGGCACGTACTCAGAATTACGATCTCTTTTAATGAACATTTTCGGGATTTACGCGGCACCCTTAAAAATTTAAACGAGAAACCTAATACAATATCGAATTTAGGCGATATGTTGCCGACACTCTTACCCTACAAGGGGATTTTTTGTAATGCCTTGCCGCTGATTATGTTTCTTAAAATGTGCATGGAACTGGAAATGTGAAGTCCGCATCAATTTTTTCCTCTTTGAAAGAAGACCGTGTGCATTATGATTAACATCAAATAACTCCCTTTCATTTTCTACCGAGAATTATTTATCCGCAAAGAGCATTGTCAACAAAGAATCTGTCAATGTTTATAACAGAAATAATAAATTTTAAAATTGTTATCCAACTCCTGAGAGTGAAGTATCAGTTCAGTAAAAAAATAACTTATTTAGATTTCTGAATTATTTTGCAAGTCACCTAGGACGAAACTCAAATTCTCAGAAAGAAAATGCGTATGATTGTGGAATTTTTTTTACAATTTAACTGCCATGTATAAGAAAATTCTTGAGTATTTTTTTTATTCCGGACAGACTCACGTATTTAGTCTCAGGCTTAAGAACGAAATGGCTTTCACTCGTTAATTCCCCTTTATCTCAGCTTTCTCTCTATTTATAGGCGGCGCACTGCATGTCACGACCCGCTTAAACGGCGTTTACGGGAGCCATAATATATGCCGCCGTCCAATGGCGTCATTTTGGGACTCCGTTGATTCCTCTTTCCCCTCTCCGCTTTGTGCGGCCAAAGAGAGAGAGAGAAAGAGATAATCCGTCACAATGGTACGATACACTACCGAGCGAGTGCCTTGAGTGAGGCACTTGGAAAAAATAAAAGAGCGGAGATAATGATTGAGAGAGAGAAAGAAGGGTGGTCTAATCTCGGATCCCTGTGGTACCTCCGATGACCTAACCGTGCGCTGTTTAATTTTCTTTTCACTTTTTTTTCAAACCCTTCCTCTCCGCCGCATTTCGTTCTCTCTTTGGTCGCTTTTTCTCCCTCTTTCGGATTTTTTTTAGGTAACCCGGCTGCGTTTTGGAATTAATCGACGTTCGGTAGGGCATAAAAAACCGACCGTGTATTTATTTGAAGCGTTCGAAATCGAAGTTGAGTCCCAAAGAATGCCTTTCCCGATAACAAGAAGCGTGAGATTATTTCTCGCTTTATGGGTCAAATTTCGAGAACTTTCTAATTTAATAATTTTAAAGGAAAATGAGATTACTATTATTATGTAGAGCAGCATTCAACTTTATTTTGAAATAAGAGACTGTTATTTAAGCTGTATTAAACAACTATATGTTTTTACGTATATTATTATTATCTTCCTCGTGATTCTTCAGCGAAGGAATACAGTAAAACTATACATATTGCGTGATTAATTTTTGTTTAATTATAAAAATGTATTAAATTAATGAATTTCATAAGAAATTAATAAATAATAATAGTTTTTCACATCACCATAGACAAAATTGAAATTTTTACAAATTACCCAACCAATTCATAAATTCAAAGGATAAACACCGATCTCACCTAATGTTTGCAATCCAAATGAAGATCGAGGTAATGCTCAAAGCCATAAAACGGTTGGAAGAACCGGATTTGAGTTTCGTCCATAAAAAATTCGTCCTCAGTGAGCGTTTATATGGCCATCGGAGTTACCTTCATCATCCCGTGTAAACATTCACAGACGATTTCAATTTGCATCCAAATAAAACCGAACTTTATGGCCTACGATGTTCTATTCTCCTCGAAAAAGTGAAATTGCTAAACAGTATCGAAATGCCTTAGTTATTTTTACCATTTTTGCATTCTGATACAAGCTAATGTCACTCTTGCAACAGCGTGAGAATCAGGAAATTGTCATTCTATAATTTAAAAGAAACGTACAGCTCGCAATTCCCTCCTAAATATTAAAATAAACTAAACCCGTTGCGTTTTACCGTGTTGACTTTAGAGTGCAGCATTCTGAAAGCACAAAGCTAAATAAAAAGTCTTAGTTGCTTAACTGGAAGACAGCAAAAATTTCAAAAAAGTAAAAGTAAAAATGAGCGATTAAGAATTGGAATAAGTAGGCAGGAGGACACGAAAACGTAAACACTTCTCAGAAAGTATTAACGCTCATATAAAATACGAGCATAACCCTTAGCAATGAGAAGCACGCTCAACGGTTGTGGATGTTAAGCCGTCTTAGGGAGAGACGAGCGTAGCGTAGGACGGGATCCTCGAAAACAGGTCGAAACCCTCCTTAACGCCGTATATAAACGAAGAGCAAACATAATGGAAATAGAGCGAAAACTAAAAAAAGAAGCGCACGAAATAATTTCCCTCAAGTAAACTCACTGACGCAACAGTGGCCTCGCGATCTCATATTTACGGAGCAAATAGCGCAGCTTTCGACAAGGACGCCACATTACGCTGCACCCGCGCCCGCCACGCCCCTCTCTCTTTCTCTCTCGCAGCCACGCCATCCTTCAACACCCCTCCTCTCTCCTTCCCTCCCCCTTTCTCCATTTCCCTTTCTCCTGCTCGTCTTCCTTCCCTGCAGCACAATTGTACTCTCACGTACATAAAAATGTCACCGAAATGCAAGGCTATGACTTCCGCCGTGGAAGATGAGGATGCAACGACTACACGAGTCGACATTCGGTGCAGCCTTGCTTCTTTTCCAATCTCCACCTTCTCTCTCCCCTTTCTCCCACCCTACCTCTCCTTCAAGCTCACCTTCCTCTCCTTCAAGCTCACCTTCCTCTTCCCCCCTTCCTCCTCCGGTCGCCTAGGTGGAACGCCCTCTCTCATTGCGGGAGAAATGGTATGAGAGGAGGGGGAGGTTTGGAAAAAAAATAAAAAAAGAAGAGGTAGAGATGGGGGGGGGGGGTAAGGGAAGGAAAAAATGACGGCGACGTGGCGCATGAAAAAAGGAGAGAGAGACAAGGCGAATTTTTTAATGAAAAAAAACGAGGGATCGCTCTCACAATGCAATGCCAGCCTCCGGAGTCTCCGAATCCTCCCAGAGGGCGATATTACATAGAGGAGATGCATAGGCTTACGTTACTCGGGCCTCATTAATCCGCGGGGGAACAGCCGGGACATTGCGTCATTATTCCGATGCGGTGGTGGAGCTTTCGAAAAATAAGGGAGAAGCGATGGCGGGGGAAAAGGAGGAAGAGGTCGGGAGGGAGTGAGGGAGGAAAGAGGGAGGGAGGAGAGAGGGAGGGAGGAGAGAGGGAGGGAGGAGAGAGGGGGGGGAGGAAGAGAAGATAGGGTAGGAAAGAAGAAAAGCGGAGAGAGGAGATCACGAGCCGCCCTTGGTTTCATTATCTTCTTGTTCCGTGGTTGGGAAAGTGCACTTGGCCGACAATGGAGTCACTCCCTCTCTTCTTCTCTCTCTCTCTCTCTATCCTCTCCGTCTCTCTCTCTTTCTCTTCAGTCTCTTATCCTCCGTTGCATCCTAAAGCCCGAAGGTCGACGTGGTATCTACTCTCGGCCACATCTTCGCTCTCCAATGGCATAACGTCTAGCCAGCCGAAGCCCCTTGCTGCCGTGAAGCATAAGCGCACTTTGCTGAAACCGGGGGAAAGCGAAAAGAGAAGAGAGACTGGAAGAGGGGCTGAGAGAGAGGAGAGAGAGAGAGAGAGAGAAGATACAGCGCTCGGCAATTTATAGTGTTTCCGAGACAAATTTCTCGGCCACGAGGGATGTGTATTAAAGCGAGTTCCCTTTTCATTCTTTAACTCGAGAAAATCGGTTAAGTTGCGGTTGCGATTATCCCTAATAATCCGCTCCTGTTGCTGCTAAGCCAGAATGGCGGCTGGCGGCGCTAATAATCGAAGTGAATCGTGATGACGTACGCCTTGAGAAGGATCTTGCAATGCTACAAATTATCCGTTTAAAATATTGGGTCTCTCGAAATATAAACCATTAATACCATTGAATAACATACGATACCTATGTAGCTCTGAGCTTTTAAAATGATCGATTCAAAAATATTCGGAATTACAAAACAGATTTTCCAAGAGAATCTTTCAAAGGTCTGATTATAAATCTCTATAAAATTTGCAAAAATGGGTAGCAATCCATGGGATGGACAATCAGGTGTCGTAACTCATCAATTTTTCTTATACAAAATGATAATAGAACTTAAGTATATAAAAATCAAAGCAGAAAGTTGGACTAGATAAATAAAATTCAATTATATAAAATTATCCATCCAGCAAACATCTAAAACTTCGAAGGATATAAGGAAGTGTTTTCGCTCAGTGACTCGCTCGTAGCCAGCTGTTCCCAGACAGGCAGACCTTTATTCTTGGAGATTGAATGAATGTAAATTGCCTGGCAAATAAACAAAGTATATCTAAAATTAAAATCTAAATAATGCATTACATACACTATATTCGAATAAGAATTGTTTTTACCACAGTAATAAAACAATTTCAATCGCATCCCATTTGCCATTCAAAATGGCAATCTTAAAATAAAACAAGTACCTATATTGTGGGGCACATTTTTTTGTTTCATAATACGCACACGACATATTGTTCATCTATGCTTGCGATAAGGTTGAACAGCATTATGAAAAATTCATTATTTTGGTTTTTTGTCGAGTCAGAGCACATAACCGATAGTAAACTTCACATACAAAAATTATTTTCGAGAAAAAAACGAACCGGATAACCACAATTTCCAAAATCTTCTTAATTTTTCGCAGAACTGTGCCACTAACTAAGAGGTGTCGAACGGAATCGGAAGTAGGATATAAACGGCCCTTTTTTCCTCCGAACACCAGAGAGAGCAATTTTTTTCTCGAGACTTTGGGATATTCTTTGGAAGAAATTTATCTCCAAAGCGGTATCTCTTTCTCTTTAGGCATGTGAGTAGGTAGTCCATGGAGCGCCGCGGGAAATTAGCGGCGATTTCAATCAAAAAATGCCGCCTTTTTCCTCGTTGGGAGGAAGGATTCCACAACTGTAAGAGGGTAGAAGGACAGAGGGAAAGGCCGTTCAGACCTAAAAGAAAAAATTAAAAAACACGCGGAGAGAGGTGTAGTGTGTGTGTGGGGGGGGAGGTTGTGTCGCGGATTTAAAAAAAACGTGCTTTATAGCGGATGGAAAGGTGGATGAGAACGTGCGGAAGAAGAAGGGGGGCTCTCTTCCAGGGATCTCCTTCCTCTCCCCCCTTTCTTCCTCCTTCAGGGTGGTCCTCGTTCGCGGAGAATAAGGAATGCGGGCCCGATGCCCACTGCCCGGACCGACCCACGGGGCATCCGTCATCGGCGGCATTTCCAGCTCCGTAACGAAGGGAAGAAGAGAGGGAATGGGAGGAGGAGAGGGAGGGAGAGTGAAAAGGAGGAGGGAGGCACCAGCAGGGAGTGGGGAGACGCTGTCGAGAACCCTATTCCCCTCTCTCTAACTCACCCTCCCCACCCACCGCACGCCAATTAGAGAGGACACGCCGTCGCCAGGGCACGCGCGGACGACACACACATGCACGGGCGGTAAGGGGGAGTGGAAGAGAGAAGGAGAGGGAGGGGAGGGGGACTAATGCCGTCTTAGCGCCGGCGCCAAGAGAAAAAACTGGCAGTATCCTCGTCTCATGAGAAGAGTTCCGCGAATGACCAATGAAAGGCTGGACCGTGGCTCGGGAGGCGAGTATGAAAGAGGCGTACTTTTCCATCAAAGCTCATATAAAATAGCTCTACGACTTTTAGATGTCAATGATAACGAGTGCAGTTTTACTGTTAACGTTTATAAAATGAAGCTTGGCTGAATGCTGTTTGAACAGCATGAAATTAATGTGTATATTCCATAAATTTGTAACTGATGCATTTCGTTTTCTTAAAAACTATGACGACGTTATGTTTGCTATTTATACCGAGAAAGAGGAAGTAAACGTGTTCATGTAATGTTTTATCACCTCGAATTAAATATAACGAGTATATTCTCATAATACTGGGCATAAATCCAATTTTGGATAATTTATTTTCGTCGCCATTAACTTGTGTATTTTCTGACTAGCCAATTAAAGAAATTTCATAAATATATGTGTCCCATAAAACGCCCCAGTATCTTAAAATAAAATGTCAAATGGTTGAGCTGCACTAGGGACTGCATTAGAAGTTGCCAATCCTCTTACAGACTGGATGTGATTACGTTGAGTATTAATAAGACATTATGTGGTATTGAGAAAGGCATGTCTAAACAATTTATTGCCATTAAATTTCTGTGCCAAAGATTTATGGCCATGTTTCATATACAGAGTATGATATTCATTACATTAAATTTTATGGATTGCTTTTAAATCAAAACTCCCCAAGGTGAACTAATGTGCCCGCCTGCCGGATCCGGTTGTAGGCTGTAAATTTTTCATCTATAGATTAAACGCTTCAAACCAGAATGCTTTTATCTTCGATATTTAATGGTAATAGATAATTGCTTCAATTATGAAAATATCTAATTATATTGCAAACAATCACCAACTGATTAAAACAAAACTCGGCATGAAGCTCCTGAACGGATTTCGATCTATACAACAAAAAAAACTTTGTATTGTTCCCTAATTTTACATATTTGAATGCTAATTCATCAAATTTCTCTAGCAGTCAAATAGAGAAAACGTAATTTTCTCTGAGAGAGACGATTGCGTGAAAAAAACGCCAACTTTCTAGAAATTTTTGTAATATGTTTTTCAATATAACCAGTTCAGCAAAGTAAATCGAATTTACGCACAGAGTAAACGAATTTCTCATTTTTGGAATTTAATGCTTTAAGCTTATTTCTGCGATAAACATTATATAATCAAGCTAATATTACCGCATTATTCTTACAACATTTTGTCTATCCACTACGATTCACCAACCGCACAGCGAAAGCAAGAGCAGCGAAAAATCTCAGGGAAGAAAGAAAGAAAGAGAAATGCAATAATTACCAGTTTAAAAACTTATTACGTATATATACACACACACATCCACGTTCCCGTTTATATTCGCAAAATCCCAACATTTCCTGAGAAGGAAACGGGACTCGGGATTCTTCTCAACCATTTTAATTTTTAACCAGGTTAAGTGAAACCGCTTCACAAATTATAAGAATCGCGAAGCAAAAACCAAGGGGAGAAAAAACAACCTAAACGAACGCGGAGACGAGGAAACAGGCTAAGGAAAAAAATAAACGAAAAACGTCCCAAGAAAGAGAAAACCACGAGAGAGTGAGAGAGAGGGAGAAAAGAAATAAGACCAAATTCCACATCCTCAGGTGGGCTTGGATACAATGCCTTTCGGTCAGAAGTAAACGCTTCCGAGTAGAGCGACCACTATTACGGGAGGCGTGCGGTCCCTATCGGAAAAACCGAGAGGTGGGGTGGGAGGGGAAAAGGGGGAAGTAGGGTGGTTTGGAAAAGGTGGGAGGGGAGACTCGCTCCTATAACTCCCGGAGGAAAAGGATTTTTCTAAAAAAAATTATCGTTGTAGTATCCGAAGGATATAGAGGTGAGGAAAGAAAGGGAGTATCGGCGCTACGTGTATTCGGTTTTTGGGTTATCCCGGAGGAGGAGGAGGAGGGAAGCGAGGTAGCGCTAGGAGGAGAGGAATTGAGGATTGACTGGCCGGTGGTATAGAAAGGTGAGGGACGAAGAAAAAGCCTCATCCTCGGATGTGGGTCCCTTCGGATAAATAGGGTTTTCCGGGGCGCGCGGAGGACGATGGGGAAAAAATGGTTTGGGCGGTAGATATTGGAAGGGGGGAAGAATATGTATACGTGATGTGAAAGAGCGTTAGGGAAGACGATGAAAAAAATTAATAGCAAAAAAAAGGGTAGACGGAGAGTGGGTAATCGGAGGTTTTAAGGGTTTTCTGAACGAGGTAGGGAAGAGGCTTGCGTGTGTGATGCGGAAAGACATTAGGAACCAGAAAAGAGGTTATAGAGGTGTATAGTTGGCCCTTAAGGGTTAGAGGAAGATGATTCTCGAAGACGATAAAATCCTGGACCGGTTGATGAAATATTATAAGCGTTGAAACTCTTCCATTATCTCCAGCCTTCTTTCGTATTGCTTGTAACTCGAAGATTCGCGGTTTATTATACCCATCTTTTGTTTGAGTTAAAAATAATGCAGATGAACAACGCGATGCTATTCGCGGTTTTTAATTAAAAACATCTGAGATAAATTCATAATGCAATCGTCCTTTCATATTGAGTCAAGCATAACGAAGAGAAATCTCAGTGCCACAGTTGGGAGTTGGAATAAATAATTTGCACCTCCCTTGAATGCTAAAAATATCCCAAATCGACGGAAATTGCCACACAAGCATGCGCGAGAGAATGGAGAAAAATAGCAGTCGAATAAAAAATGAAAACGGCACCTCGATTATTCTCCATACAGCATACGAGGGAAATCAGAGTACCGCTAACCTGGAAAAATTTAATGATGTTACTTTATAGAGGCATAATATTTACCATCTCTATATAATATTGCGGTCCACATGTCCAAGGGAGTATAGCTATAATAAAGCAAACCTTCTTACTCCTGAAAATATTTTATATCAAACACCAAATCTCCGAGTATTATCTCCAGATTCAAATCCGTAAGCTACCCATATATGATTTTTCTCTTCCCTAAGGCTGTGCAATTCACCTTTTTAATTCTTTCTTTATGTTGCGCTTTTAAATTGTCGCTTGAATTTTCGGTTAATAAATCCTTGCGTGTATGCACATAGAGCTAATGAAACAAAATAATTTCTGCTGATTTTCTATTCGGAAATAACACAGATTTCGGTTACCATCATACAGTATGACTTTCTGTATATTTTTAAAAAAATAAGTCTCTTGTGCTATTTACAATGCAATTAGCTTTTGAGATGTGTAGAAAGAGGTTTCGAAACGCCCATTCTCAATTACGTTTATGTGAAGTTAATATTGAAATAATGCTGTTACAACTAAAATCTAAATTCGATTAAATCATTGTTTATTTCACACAATCTATAACCGAAATTCTAAACGTTTTCTTGAGTAACCTCTAGAAATTCAATAAACTTAATTGTAGCATTTAAATTATCTCTCAAGACAAGATAAATCAACGATACAATCGAAAGAAACGAGATAAGAAAAAATTATCGAGTGGAAAAGAAGTGAGATTCGTTCAATTTGGTATCTCACTCTTACAAGGGAAGGGACTCATGACCGGGAGACGGATTTCTTTTAAACATGATAGGCACGTGGTACTCTTTACCTGGATCAAGGGTCACTCCCCGTTTGGGCGTAACTGCCTTATAGTTTAAATCCATTTATTGTTTAAACTATAAGTCAGTTACGCCCAAAAGGGAAGTGATCCTTGATCCTGGTAAAGAGTACCACGTGCCTATAAAGTTTCAAAGGAATCCGTCCCCCGGTCACGAGACTTCCCTTGTTAGCATTAGGCAAATGAATGGTCGCGTAGAATGCGTAGGACGAAAGTTAAAAAAAAGCCTCGGCGTTGCTCAGAATAAGACGAAAATCCTTTTTAAAAAATTCATAAATAAAAGGAGGAGCTTCAGAAACCCTACTCGGCCAGATCTAGTCGGAAAGAAGAAAAGGGGATTCGGAAAGAAGATCGGAAAACTCGGAGAAAAACAAACGTTCGTTGGAAAAAAAATTAGAGATTCTCAAGAAGCTGACAGCGATCTCTCACCACCTCGTGGAAAACCTGGCAGGTTCCGCCTTTTTACCCTTCGTAAGCCCTCTCTCGCTCTCCCCCCCCCCCCCTATCCTCCCGCCATAACTACACGCACGCATAACGCACCACACGCACCCACGACAATCCTCTTCCCCTCCATCGACGCCCCCTCTCTCCTTCCGCCGTCCCCCGAGAATAAACTCGCTACTTTTAAAATTGGGTTCCACGACGGGAGAAAGGAAACGTAGCGAGAACGCATGTGGACGAAAAATTACTTCGGCATACCTTAAATTAAAAAAAAAAGAGAGAGACGGGAGGGAGGCGTTGTTAAGGTGTCTTCGGAGACCGTTTTCGCCGTAAATCAACCGATGACTTCCTCTCTCCCTCTCTCTTCCTCTCACTTCCTTTCTCTTCCTCTCTCCGTCCCTCTCTTTTCCTCAACCCTTCTGAAAAAATTTTTAAAAGGTTATTTTTTTTCCTCATCGGGCTATACTCTCGCGGTAATTACACTTCCTAATATTCGCCCATGCTGATGGTAATGGAAAGGCAGTAGTAAAAGAAGCGGAGAGAATGGATTTTTTTTACTGCCACCGCCCCGAGTTATATTGCCTAGCCTTGGGCGTGAGAAGGAGAGATGTTGGTTATTTTGGAATATCGACATGAACGCGAGTAATGGGGGCTGAGGGAGGGGAAGTTGGGATGAGGCGCCCTCGTATGTGTCATCAACGTGAAGGTGATTGCGGAAAAACCTTTCGCTTGCACTCTCTCTCCGAATCCCAATTTCTCCATCCCCCAAACTATCCGTTCAGCTCTCCTCATACCGGGGCCAATCTCGCCCCACCCCCCTCGCTTGAACCCTCTTCCCGAGACCTCATCTACCCGTCAAATTGCGACGACGCCGAGGGTACTTCGTGGCCTCATGACCCTTAAAGACTCTTTTGTCTCCTGCAAAATGTTTTACGACGGTTCGCATGGTTTATGCCTTCCAAAAGGACCCGTGGCTCATCTTCTCCTATATTTCCCTCTGACATTATTATCCTTCCTCCCTCCCTCGCCGCGACC
Source organism: Uropetala carovei (assembly GCA_036926305.1). NCBI lineage: Eukaryota > Metazoa > Arthropoda > Insecta > Odonata > Petaluridae > Uropetala > Uropetala carovei. The sequence continues at coordinate 1,940,954 of JAXCHB010000152.1, read as the reverse complement.
TCTTCCCCTCTACTCCTCCAGACCAAAAGAAAAGAAACAGAAAAAGTCTCCTCGGTAACAGTGCCTTCGGGAACTTCGAATAGGTCTCTACGGCCGTAAAAAATAGGACATTCGGTTGTGGTTAAAAAACCGAACAACGTTTGCGTAATAGCCGCGTAGGCAACAGAAAAAAAAACGTATTGTTCGCCCGAGTGGTGCTTGCAGGAGGTGAAATGGATTACCTTCCTAGCCGAGCCGTGAATCAAGTGGGGAAAAGTTACTCGGTCGATTACTGAACATTTTTGCCCATGAATCGGAGGCGTTTCAACTGTTAAATGTGTAAAAGTAAAACCGATATTGCTCGTTTATTTCGGAGCTGAATCTCAGCGTGGTGCGCACTGCAAACCAATAAGTACTTAATTTGTGCAATATGAAACTAGGTATGTTAAATTTTTTTAAACGCGATAAGATTGATTCTCGCCAATTAGCATTCCAAAAAGAAACTCCTTTGTTTCGACTTGATCCATTTAACGTTTCTTTTCGTTCTCTTAGGAATTTTAGACATTTTTTTAGGCTTAAAGATACCACGAGTGTGATTCAATTGAAATGTTGAAACATAGACATTAGATTGATTAGTTTCAGGTCATCCTCAAATAATGTCCTTTAATAGGAAAATTAAAGGCTCTAATCAAAAGCACAGAAATTGGTGTACTTACACGAGGATACTTGGAAATATTAGGTTGTGAGGTTGCTAAATTAATATTCACGCTTCTTTATTGCGTGAATAATAGAAATAAACAGGTAAAATTCATATGATTATTATATATGTATATTATTATAGGGCAAGTTAATACAAATAAATAAATATAAAACCAAATAATAAAAATAACATCATTTAACTCATTTTAAATTCAGCTTTGAAATTAAAAAGTTTCATTGCACTAATATCATGTTTAGGTTTTTAAATTTATGTTCAATACATACGATAATTCCGAATAGTATATAGCTTTTACAGCGCATATTCTAAATATACATTCCCTAGGTTTAGCTCTATATGCCTCTTCGTGCTTGGCCGTACGACGTGTCATGGTATTTGGATTTTTTGCAATTTTTGAGATATATGTACTATTTTCTTAAATGGCTATACATATTATACTGTTTCTGCTTCTTTTTAATAGTTACCGATGAAAAAATTACGAGATAAAACAAATTGATAATTATAATAAAAAGTTTCATAATTTTCGAGACTGATAATTCTTTTCTGAATTAAGCATTTTTAGAAGAAATACTACATTTTAAACCTACGTTTAGAACAGTGCTTCCCAATATTTTTGCAGGCACGGCAGCCTTTCAAAGATAAACATAATTTTCCGGCACACCCACCTTGAAACAACGTTGCATATTTATACATCCGGATATCACCATGCTTGGACACATTTATTTGCTGATATTACATTATTATCAATTACATATATCAACTAGTGAGGGAAGAACTGCAGATTACTTAAGGCGCTTTTTTCTTGTTTTAGGATTATGAAGTCCTCATTAGATTACATCTTTGGTTGAGATCGACGGCCGCGTAATATAGTGTATAAATCCTCCTTAAAAACGTTATATCAGTTCTATGTAATAATATGTTTGCCATTTGAAAGCGGTAGAATTGTTGCCATGGCAGTCGGTATTACCCATAGTTAAAAACAGATAAGTACATGTTCCCTCTTTTTTGTTTAAAAGCAATTGTTCATTCTCATTCGACATAGATTTAAGTTCTGTTTTTATATAAACCTCAGTTTTTCAGCTATAGAACTGAGCTAATATACTAATTTTAATTAATTTAATAAGACAAATTTATATTATCCTGCACCGATATCATTTTTTCTTATGGATGCAGAAATGAAACAAAAGGATCGGAAAAAGGCACCGATTTCTCTCCACCAGCTGGATCTAGATCCACCAGATTTGGCCATATATACCAACCTATCCAGAAAATTTAGCTACAGCAGGATTCCAGAGGCATTATCCGAACAGACGGAGGGACAGACAAACCAAATACACGAGCGATTTTTTAGAAAAAATCGCTAAAAATTATTGCCCAAAGGACCTTTCAATATTTCCAGATCTTCCATTTATTTACTTAACGAAGTTGTTCGCGAAACTCCTAAAAATCATCTGCGCCACTTTGTTTGGGAAACACTGATTTTGACAAAGAAGACATTCTGAAAAGACAGCCACCATGTGGCACACTATTTAAGACAGTAAAAGTGCGTAAGACACCTTTATCTCTCATAGTGAACAGGATTCATTTCGCTAGTTGATTCAGTTCGTTTCATAAACGACAAAACGTAAACGCCCGTCTTACGTTTTCTTCTTCTTCGTCAGAGAGGCAATTCTAATGATTGTCCGCATGAAACGTCCCCGTTGATCGCGATCATCCATTTTGACAATTTTCCTTCCTAGAGAGACGAAACCCGCGAGGAAAAAAGAATTTCGGAATCGAAATGGGGCCTCCTCACTTATACTAAAAAAATCGAATACTTTAATTTCACTTCAGCGATTTCGCCTTCGACGTCCTCTCTTTCGTCCATAAGAAAAGACCCAATGCACAAAAGGTTTAAGAGGCAGCGGTTATTATCCTCCGTCTCTTTTAGTTTCCCTTCTGGCTGAAAGTCAGCCATCCGTCCCTTCGCGCGCGCGATTTTTACGAATCATCTCTTGCCTTTCTCTTCTCCGTTTCAAAACTTCCTTCTCTTACATTCTCTCGCTCTCTTTTATCCCTTGCTGAAACCTTTCCCTTCCCTTTCTCCAACCTTCTTTCTCCTTTGCCTTCCCTTTCTCTCCTCCTCCCTTATCCTGCTTCTCTCTCTCCATCAAACCTTTCCATATCGTCTGCATCTCTTCTTCGTCTGCTTTATTTTCTTCCTCTTTATACCGTTCCGTATTCCTCTTTGTTCCATCCATCCCAGTCTCCTTTCTCTACGGATCCACTCCCCCGACTCCCTTTTTTCCTTATGGCCTTTACTGACATCTCGATGCCCTCTCTCCCTTTTCCCTTCTCTCTTTCTTCACCTATCCCTCTTTCCCAAGTTTCATTTCCCCCCCTCCTTCTCTCTCACCTTATGATCCCGTCATGGTTATTTCCAAAAGGGGAGAGAGTGGGGTTTTTACAGATTAAAGAGAGTGTGCAGGGTGGAGGAGGTTTATGCCATACGGTGCAATGTTATGGCGTGATAGCAGAGTGGTGATGGGAAAGAGGTCTAAGATGGAGAAGAAAGGTTTAAGGATATGCGAGAGGAAGAGAGAGAGATGGTAGACAGGTGGTGGTGGATCTAAAGGACGTCCTCCTCCTCCTTCGCCGGCCTAAGATGCAACCAACTCCGCGAATAAGTTAACCAATAGAGAGTGATTTGCATGTAATCCTAGCGGAATTTTTTTCTTAAAAAAATTCTTCTCATCTTTGCCTGTATCTCTTTCTCCGTTTCGCCTTTCTGTCTTTCACCGTTTCGTCCTCTCTCTCTCTTCTTCCTCCCATTTGATTCTCTCTCTCTGACGAAACTCGCGGTCAAGCCAATTAACCCGGATGGGCGTCTTCCGTAATTTTTTTAGGAAGCGGACGCGTTAGCGGGAGTCTAGATTCGACCGTTTTGGCACAGGACATAAGGCGCTGGAACAAAAGACCAAAGGGCAATTGTTGCATAAGCGGAAGTTTTTTTCAGATAATGTGAATTGGGAAGTGCTTTGAAGCCACGGATGCTTGAGGTAATCAAATGCTTCGTTCAGCCTGTTCCGTTTACGTGTGATATTTGGAATCTAGAATTTTCACCGTATAATAGCCGTTTTCTGAGTGTTGGTATAATGGTGACCCTTTCTCTTTCCCAGTTGTAAAGACTCCCTCGGTGAGACAGAGAAATTTAAGTTCATTCTGCTAGTCTCGTCGAACACATTTCAATTTAAATGTTATTTACATGGTTATTGTACTTCGTCTTAAATAGGACCATTTCATAAAAGTTTGAGATTATTTTAACGCACCAATTAATCCTTAACCCTTAAGTAGGTGCGTACACGCAAGGGGGCACTTGTGGTATATATGATCCCAGCTTCTATTTATCTCTCAATCATCATGATGTTGTTTATTCTATTTATTTAATGAATTATACTGATGGTAAACATACTAAAAAGACGTAAGAGAGCAAAGAATTCATACTGTTCAACAAAAATTTAGAAAATCGTTTATGGTCTAATGGACAATCGAATCTAGTGAGGTCACATAGACTCCGCGCGCTTACTAAAGGGTTAAATAGGCGCGTACACACAAGGAGGCGCTGGGGGTCTATATGACCCCAGCTTCTATTTTTCTGTCAATCATCGCGATTTTGTTTATTATATTTATTTAATGAGTTATATTGATGGTAAATATACTAAAATGACGTACGAGTGGGGTCACATAGACTCCACGCGCTTACTGAAGGGTTAATATAACGGTCGTTAGGAAAGAACTTAGCGGATATTTCCCGAAGGACTACTTACGTGAGACTTTAAAAAATAAGGTGCAAACTCTAGCGTAGACTAATCGTCGGCTAAGAATCTCAAGCCAATTAGTGTCGTAGGTATCTTCTTCTTTCGTTTATTCGTACCCGTCTCGCTTTCTCTCTTGCTCCCACCCCACCGTCATCCCGAAAGACCTGGCCAAAATAATGCCTTCGAACAGAGGCGTTAACTAATTTCTGAGAGGAATCGCTCATCCTTCGTCGCGCGATTGAGGCGTAAACATCTGTCACGAGTGAAGCCTCGCCTGACTCGCGTCTTCCGAGGTCGAAAGGTCGAGTTGGCGCAAAATCGCTCGCGTCATGTGGTCGACGGCGACACGCCATTCTCATTGGTTCCATCTTAAGCATGCGCGGAAAGAACGCGTCGGAGATGACGCTTAAGATTAGCTCAAAGAAAACCATTTATCCTCCATTCATGAAAAGCTAAAAAAAATCCGACCTTTACAAAGAGGTCCGACGCGAAAGAATAGACCCGCTGAAAGAAACCGTGGACGGACTTTCGTAATAACTATCGTCCTTGGAGAAATAAAATTTGATAGTAAAGTAAAAGAGCCGTCTGTGACACCTGGATTCAAATTATAGAATAAAGGAACGTTACTAAAAATTTACGACGAGGGAAAAATCTCATTTAAATCAGTATGTTAAACCACTTCAATTATTGCCGTGGATACAACTTTCTTCACTTAGAGAAACAGACCTGATGGCCACAATTTATGGACTTACCGACGTGCCTTAAACGGCCACAAAATAACTATGCACAGATGGATAGTAAACTCTTTACGGCAAAACCAAACCAAACTTCATTGCCCTTTCAACTCGGAATAGTAAAACGTTATTATTTAATGGACCTTTCGCTCGTATTTTCTGGTATCCGCTTTCCCATTCATAGCAATCGGTGTGCTTTGATTGCATTCGAAGTCCCGCACTAAACAAAAATTCTTCCTCGGTCCTATTCTTTACGCACGTGTTTTCCAGCATCGTAGAAATTACAGAACCCCGAATATCCGAGGAAGCATTTACGGGGGAGGGGATTTGCGGGAGGAGGAATAAGAAAGAGGGAATGAGTAAGAAAGAGGGAGAGAGAGAGAGGAGGAGGAGGAGAGCGCAATGAAGGGCGGTGTCCCAAGGAGCAAAGGAGGATGCTGGGGGAAAAGACGGCGGATGGTAGGGGGGTGGGAGAGAGGGGGAGAGAGAGTTTTAGGAGGAAGAGGAGGAGGGAAGCGCACCATCTCCCCTACGCCCTCCTCCCTTCCCTTATTTACTGCTCGCCCCCTCCCGAGACATACCCCAACCCCCCCCCCCCCCCCCCCCCCCACAAGAAAACCTCCCTCGCCTCACACTCCTTCCACCGACGACCCCCACAATCTCCCCTCCTCACTTATTTTGCCCTTCCCTTTCCTATTGCTCAGCACGCACGCACACACACAAACTCTCCCCTCCCCTTCACCAACCATGCCTCCACCCCTTCCCATGAAATCCCCTCCCTGGTCGGGATATTGCGGGACCGTATGGCCAAGAGGGAAATGAGGGAAGAGACGGGAGGAGAGAGAGAGAGAAGGAGAGAGGGGAGGAGAGAGATTGAGTAAGGAGGGGGAGGGAGGAGAGTGGAAGAAGGAGAAAGGGGAAAGATATGAGGGAAAAAGGGAAGAAGTGTCCACGCAGCAAAGAGATGAGAGGTTATGGTGAAGGGGAGGGAGTGTGTGAGAGAGAGAGAGACGGCGAAGGTAAGCGGGAAATGAGGAGGAAGAAGGACAAATGAAAACTCTTCCTCTGTTCCGTTTTTTTTATGCGTTGAGGTGGACACCGAGAGAGATGAAGAGAGAGAGAGAGAGAGAAGGGATGTAAAGAGAGGTGGGTGGACATCGTGAGGGCAGGTTGCGCTTCTTATACCGTCAGACTGATGTAGTGCTATAAGTCGGGAGAAGAGGAGGAGCAGGGAAGAGAAGAGAAGAGGGAGGGGGAGGGAAGAGGAGGAGGTCGCGTCTGGGAGGAGGGAATGCGGTCCGGAGCGGACGAGATTGGAGGGACGCACCGAAGGAGACGAAAAAGTGAAAGGGATTGCGGGGTAAAGAGAGGGACTTTTTCCATTTCTTCCGCCGACGGAATCGGCGAAATAGGATCATTGCCTTATCGAGACCGTCGGTAAAAATATTTCCCTCCATCATGCGCTTTTATGCCCAAGTTTTGTTCCTCGGATCAAGCGATTCGATTTCGAGACAGAAATGAATAGCGCCCAGCGTTTTTCCGCGTCCGGGATTGCATTGTGAGATTCGAGTAAAAAAAAAAGAATTCGAATGATTTCCTGAATGAATTTCGAGAAATCCATTGTGATTTTTACTCGCGGTATTACAAAGACGGTGTTGAGAATTCAATCTCTCGACCTTAATTCACTCACACGAACAAGAAACAACTAACCGGATTTTGTGTGAAAACATAAACGGATATTAAAAAATATTCATGACTTTTGCGATTTCATTGTTTAAACGGACGCAAAACGTATTGTCGAATCAAAATATTACTAGAATCGGTTTAACTCTAAACGATAATATTGCCACCAAAGCGTATATTTTTATTTTTAAACGGAATAAAAATCTTGGAATATATTTTTATAAATCACCGCTTTTTGGTATTAAAAATGAATAGCGGGTCTGTGAAGTTGTATAACATTGTTCATCAGTTTACACATCACTTAATGAGATTCGATGTTTTACCTTTATTCCTATATAAATACTCTATTCGTCCACTACTTCACATGCCGATTTACTAAGAAACAGAATAATTACCAAATAACACACCGACATCCGGTTAATACCGAACAGAATTTCTTTGGAATTATAGCATTTGTTTTCCATGATAAATTGACGTGACATATTCCTTCAAAACCATTCATATATTACTATTTCTCATTGGATATAAATGTACATATTCTTGCTTGCATGTATAAACTGACCTTCAGTCACATTTTTTTGAGGAAAATACACCACAAATTATTTAAGCATCCAGAATGGTTCATTTTTTAATTTATTCGAAAAACTACATTTGCTTCATGCCTGCAGCATTCAATCGCATATTTCTACCCATTTTCGCCAATATTTTTACTATAGAGAATGAACAATTAAGAATACATTCCTTATTACAGAATGATAATGTCGGTGTTAGTATTAATGATAGTATAGATTTGCAAACAAGAAGGCGACACTGACCTTATCACTTTACTAAATGATACGCAAATTTTATTTTTATTACTTTTTCCCAACGAAAACGTATGTCGTCATAAATTAAGGATTATAAAATTATCCCGAGAAAAGAATTGTTTATTTCCTCCGCAAAAGAAGGAAAAATATGATAATCGGGTAAATAAGGTATTCAGTGCCATCACTGAATCAATCGGCTAGTCACTAGTGTCTACAGCAGGGGTCACCAATTAGTTTTCTTCGCGGTCCGTTTTAGAAAAATTAACTCATTGCGGTCCGGATCCCTTACTGGCATAACATTAATAAAACGTCAAATAAATGTTATAATAACATATATTTGTTTCCTTTTATTAATTATTACAGACTTAGAGATAATATTTATAACTATAATGCAAATGTATACTTTAATGAGAAAAATTACACTTCTTTTCGACAATAATTTTCCCAAAATTTGGAGTCAAATTTGTACTTGATATCTGTAGAAAATTTTGAAGAAGTTTGCCAGTTATCCGAGACCGAAACTTGTTTGTTATAAAGTTAATTTTTGAAAATGTTGAATCACATATATATGTTGAACCGAGGATACAAGTGACGATGCTGAATTGAGGAAAAAGTGGATTATTGTGACAAGAATTGGTAAAGCTTTACCGAAATATTCTTGCATTTGTAGCCATTATTTTAATTAATTATATGTATTATAAAATAAAATTACGTATATTTCAGAAGTTTAATGGCATCAGTAACGCGAAGAAAGTTTCATTCAGTATAACGTATGATCGATTTTTTAAATGTCATATGTCAAATTAAGGGAACTTACAAAAATACAAAACTAAAATAATTACTTTATGTACAAATTATTGACTTAGGTTCAGATCACACGCGGTCCGTGAAAAATCGTTCGCGGTCCGGATGCGGACCGCGGTCCGCCAATTGGTGACCCCCTGGTCTACAGTATAGTGGTTAATACGATGAATGGCGACGCTAGTTAAAAATTTTAAAAATGGGTCTTAAAACAGCAGATATCTGTAATTGTCATTTTGGATGCACAAACATCGTGAGATTGATGGATAAGAGATTAAACCAAAATAAACCTTTAACAAATTGAAAGATTCGTAAGGCAAGGCGCTGTAAATGACTCATATTTTTCAAGAAGTAGCTTATTCACTACAGACTTATCGAGCTCGTCTTATGACTGAAAATAAATTCACTTAAGTATAAAAAATTGAAGAAATACGTATGTCTTAGGTATCTTCAATAGCCATACCAGTTTTTTTTAAATTGTGTATTGGCGATACCCAAGACAAGTAGGTACTTATTTTTTCAATCGTTCATACATAAGCCTGATATGATAATCTAGAAATACCTATTTAGTGAGTTTCAAAATATTTTGCAGGCAGTTTATGAGATATTACTCTTGCTAAAAGTAAACAAAGCTTCTGAAATATTTCTTAATTGCATTTCATGATAACTGTTTTTCAACTTTTTCCTAAACCATAAAAACTGTTGTTGTGTTTGATTTGTAAACAGATGATATTTTTTGTTGATGATTGCCATCGTTATTCTGCCGTGATTGCTCATTTTAAATACTTATATGTACAAGTTAATCGTAAATACTTTATAAATAGACATTGAAGTTTCTATTACGCTAATCTGCTAATGGTACTATTTAAAATTTTAATTTGTTCAAATATTATTTATTTGTTCTAAAGTGACACAAAATAATTCTGTAACATTATCCATAAATAATGTATAACCAGGGGAAATAATAATTACCTCTGAAGAAATTATAAATAATCTTATATTTTTATAATTCATAATTTCATTTTAAGAACAAAATTATCTTTAAAACTTCAGACTATTCATATATCTCTAGCCTAAAAGTAAAAATAGAAAAACTGCATTCAACCTATTCATAAACGATTATCCGATTCCCGAAGAAAACTAAATTGCTAAATTTATCTTAAGTTCATTATTTCGCACATCGTCGGGCAAAGTAAGAGACTGAAATAACGTTAATAAAAATATCCATTGAAAGAATGATCCTGGTATAAAAAGTTGTCACTTGAGAGATTATTATTATTTATTAAAATTTGAAGCTATACAATCATGTAGTACGCTTTGTGATCTAGTTTTACACCAAACTATTCCACTCTCAGATACTATTTGTGAAAGAATTTACTTTATCATGGCTTTGTCGCTAAGGTACTAAATAAATGGTGAATATACACTTCCGTCGCGCAAACTACATTTTACACTAGTTTATATTACAGCCAGAAAACATTTATCTGGGTTTTTACGTTATTTTAATCCATCTAAATTAATAGAAAATATTCCGCTTAGAGATCGCAACGACTCTAGATTTTTAAAAGAATACTTTTCAGTGAATGCCCTTTTAAGTTTCGCAGATAGCATCCTTATGACGGATGACTTTTACGAACACGTGTTTCTATAAGAAAATTTACGATTAATGAGACAATGAAAAGTGGTTTTGTCTGAATTTACAGTTATTATGTTATAATCTATGATCATTGTAATTCGCTTCAAAACTTGCCATAAGATCTGACAGAATAAACCTTAAACAGTGAAATAAGTCATAGTAGGTGACTAGAAATTTTTGGATAGCTTATATGAGTTAAATAAGAATATTGGTGAACAAACTAAACAAGAGCAAATTGCAGTTCTGTTAAAATAGAACAATTTACACAAAGAAAGCGACAAAACTTGGATTTGTATATAAACTTTAATGTTAAAAGTCTTCGTACGGGTCCTTATAATAAGATGAGATTGTAAACAAATAAGTCACTGCTTGTGTGAAAGTTTAAATGGAAGTCCTTTCAAATGAAAAATTGAGTTTGGCTAAATTCAAACTCAATTACAAAGCGTACAAACCCATATTATGAAGAAGTTCTTAAAACTCGATGCAGAAAAATCAGTATTACAGTGTAAACTTATGCCTAAATTAATCACAGACACTTATCGCATGTGGAAGTTCTTAAAACTCGATGCAGAAAAATCAGTATTACAGTGTCAACTTATGCCTAAATTAATCACAGACACTTATCGCATGTGTAGTACATTAAATTTATGGCGCGTGAATATCACTAAGAGTGCGGGGTTACTCGAAACACAGTCTTGAAAATTTATTGCCCGTCTGCACTATCGAGATGCAAAGTGAATATTCCATTCAAGTTGCATTAAATGGCCCTTGAAGAGCAGCGGTTTTCTCGCTTCAGTTCTAAATAAACGAGATGATAAATAGTTTCCGATAGCCACTTAAAAGATAGAAAGCTAACAAAAAAAATAATCACGCTTACAAAAGGTCACGAGTGTGAAGCACGAGACGTGCCAATCCCAGACACGTGTAAAAAAACAAATCCGTTTATTACAAAAACGATCTCGTCGAGACCGACGACGCCTGCCGTCTCTCGCAAAAATAAAATTCTACGGCCCGAAATTCCTCCGCTACTCACCACCAGTTGGCCGACACGGCGTCCATGACCACCGCCAAGACGAGGAACAGCATCCGTGATCCCGCCGCGGCCCGTCGCCTTGCCATCTCCGAGGCTTCGTCCGGCCAAAAAAGATGGGAACGTCAGGGATGGCGGGAAGAGAAAAAAAAGGCTATCCTCGCCTCCTTTTTTCTGTCCAGAAAAAGTCCGTTTCGGACAGAATGCGGCAGCCGCGATCCGGAGGGTTCTCCGACACTCAAAAAGGAGGGAGAGTGTCAGAAAGGGATGCGGCGTCGGCTGTTTTATTTTTTATTTTTTTGAACGTCCGAAGAGAGTCACTGGTCAAGCTCGAACACTAAAAAGCATTCACTGTCGACGGGCGGAGACGTAGAGATGAGAGAGAGAGAGAGACGGAGTAGAGGAAGTTCGGAGAAGAGCGTCGATGGAGGGTCTTCAGCGCCGGGGTCCCGCTTCTGAGGCGGCGGCGGATGCGATCGCGTTAGTCGGTCGGTCGCGGGGTCGTCTTCTCCGGCGGAGGAAGCACGCGTCGGTGGGCGAAGGGGCACTCATGGCACTCTGTGTGAATCACGCGCGGCGGCGGAAAGGAAGACGCACGGGAACGCACGCGAAGAGAGTATTTCCCCAGCCTCGCGCGCGCGCAATCGCCGGACGCAGCGTGGAGCTCGCTCCGCGACGACGGCGGCGGCGGTAGGGGACGCTGCCACCTCCTCTTGGTGCCCCTTGGTCCCCTCCGCAACACCACACCCCCCCTTCCACCTCCACTCCCACCACCCCCTTCAACCCTTTTGCCTTCTCCTGACCCCCTCTCCCAAAACACTCCCTCCCCTTTCTCCTCTCCTCCCCCTCCTCTCCCTCTCTTTTCTTCTTTACCGTAAAACTATAGACGAAAGAGAGTGAGAGAGGAATAAATAATATCGCGACCGGGAAATGGGGAGGAGAGCAGTGATACTGATAAGTGGATCCTTTTTCTTATTTTTAGATCGGGGATGAGCGGGAGATATTAACCCCTTTGAAAGCGGCACAACAAGTGACGCAAACGATCCTCTCGTTTGATTGAATAACGGGCGATTACTTTCCCCGAACTTCGAAGCAGCGTTGAAAAAAATAACACGGATCAAATAATCCCTAGGGACGACTAATTCGCAAAGACCCCAACGGAAAGGATCAGGAGTGCGCTCGGGATAAAGAGAGGAGACGGAACTTGGCTAGCTATCACACCCGAACGCCTGCGAAGGACTGAAAGACACCTCTCTCCCGCTCACTATAACCCGGTGTACTAGTGTGTGGAGAGTGTAGGATTATGGGAAGGAGGGGCTTCGCCGAAAACTTTAGGTAGTTAGGTTCGGGGGAGGGGAGGAAAGAGGAGAGAGGGAGGTATAGGCGGCGGGGAGGAGGGGAGTGAGATACACGGCGGTGCGATGTGGGGTGGGGAGGGAGAGGGCAAGAGCCTCCCTCCCTCCTCTCACCACCTCTCTCTCCCTCCCTCCCTCCTCCCCTAACTATTTTTTTCCACCGTCTGAGAGGGTGCGTGAACTCTCTCCTTTTCTCTTGGATATCTGTCTCTCTTTCACTCTCACCACCCCCGCGGAGAGTAACAGAGCCGGACAACACCTATTTCCTTCACTTCCCCCACCCACTCTCTCTTTCCCTCACACACAAACACCTCTCTCTCTCTCTCTCTCGCTTCCCTCTTCTTCACCCTTCTTTCCCTTGCACTGACACACACCCGCAGAGCCGATTCCTTTTCTCAGGTCTCCCGAACGCAAACTCCTTACTTCTCGGCTTGGAAACTGCAGAGGTTTCACTCGTGTGACTAAGGGGGTACTTCTCTCTCTCTTTCTCTCCCTCTCTCTTCTCTCTCCCTTTCTCTCTCAGCCGGGGCAGTCGCGTGGTGGCGGCGGAGGAAGACGGAATGGAAGGGATTCTACGTCCTCACACAAGAGGAGTTGAACGAGGAGGAAGTTTTTTGCTAGAGGGGGAAATGAAATGGGGAGAAATCTGAAGGGAGGGAAGTGGAGATAGAGAGAGAATAAGGGGAAAAGGTAGATGAAGCGATGTGGTTGAAGGTGAAAATGGGAGCGAGAGGGATGGAAAAGTATATAATGGTCGGGGGCATGGAGATGGGTTGTGCTGGGTCGAGAAGAGGTTTGGCGGGAGAAGAGAGGGTTTGTTATGAAGGTGAGCCTACACGCACCCGAGGGAGGAGTAGCAGAGATGGAGGGGGAAAGAGAGAGAGGGAGGAGGGGAGAAATAGCGAGAGAGAAAGAGAGAGGGGAGGGGAAATAGCGAGATAGAGAGAGGGTGAGACTCCTTTAAAAGTGGATTTGTGAGGGGTTTTAGGGCCGGGAGGGGAAAGAGGAAAAAAACTACCTCCAAGTAGCCTTCTCTCTCTCTCTCTCTCTTACTTTTTTCCCTCTCCGTGGAAGTGATCTCACTCGGCTCACCGCTTGTCCCTCTAAACACCTTCCAGCTGACCCTCTCCTTCCCTCCCTGTTCTCGTTGCACGCACGCACACACAAACACAAATCCTTGTTTCGCTCCTCCCTTCAGACTGCGCGCCTCCCGAGCTGCTGACCATCCTCCCATTCCCGTACGCTCTCTCGAACGGGGGCTACGTGGAATGGCGGTCAGGAGGAAAATGTAAGTCACACCTGCGGTCGGAGGATCCTCCCCTACAACCCATTTACCTACTCCCTTAACTACTAGCCCCGTCTATCTTGCGTTGCTAACAGCGGAAACTATCCTTTACAGTTCCGGAAAAAAGACATTTCTTACTCCTCCATCTTCGCGCGCAACTTCCGCTATTTTTGAGGGCGCCGTTAAATCCGTCATTGCGTCATGATAGGTGCATCCCTTTATGCGTTATTCTACGAGATGATCCCTTCGTGGATGATGATTTGTTTTTTTAACTCTGTCCGAGAGTGGCAATTATTTCGGCAAATGGTCAATTTTGTTCGTAATTGTAAATTCTTCCGTATAAAAGTTGAAGAACGCAAGATGCGACCAATAACCACCTCGCCTTTCTCCCTCCCCTCTCTCTCTCTCATCTCCTTTTCGCTTTATCTCTTTTTCTTCTCAATGCCTCCTTTTACACGGTATAAAACAGAGAAATAGTGGGAGGACGATAAGGTTTGAAGGGAGGAGGAAATGGCAAGCTGGCAGGAGGAAGAAGGGAGAAGAGAAATGGAGGGGGGACGTCTCATTGGCCGACTGGGTGGAAACTACCCTGTAAACCCTTTCTGCCCCTCTCTTTCTCTGCCCCCTTCTCTCCCTCACTCATTCCACATTGCGAATTCTCCCTCTCCCCTCTCAGCCGAGAAGGCCCTCAGACATCATAATGCACCCTTGCAACTCTTAACCGATCTCCACCCTCCCTCCCTCTCTCCCTCTCCTCTCTCCCTCCCTCACTTCTCTCTCTCTCTCCCTGACTTAAACTGCCTTAGTGGCACTACTTAACTCTCCACCCCCAACGCACAAAATTTAACTGCTTTTTCGTGCTTATGTTCAAGCATTTCTTGACATCCCTAACCCCAAGTAGAAGGGACAGTATGCCGGAGAGAGCGTGAAGTCGGGGTGCGGAGGGGGAAAGCAGGGAACGATCGCTTAAAGGCAACTATCCGATGTAAACTTGGATGGAACAAAAAGATGACTCTCTTTACGTGATTCTCCTCTCTCAGCATCTGCCATACGCCTTATGCCTCGGGAACTGAAAGTTGAGATACATATTTACATCTCGGGGCCGTTCGGTTGTTTTTTCTCTACGTTTGATGTTTTTGGCTGTCACAAAGCGGATCGTTTATAGGATACGAATATCATCTCTTGCTTTCAAACTCTATACGAAAAGGATTTTTAAGAGCAGATTCCTCGTTTTTCTTCGAATTCCTTCATTGAATGAAAAGTCGTACGAGAGGAGTTTAAAGTAGTTAGGGACGTTGCTTGAAAATTTTTAGGTTTGGACTTCGAAAGGAGAATCGATGATGTTATCGCAGGCGAGGAGTTTAGCGTTGGATTCTTCAGGAATAGGAGGGGAAGCGTTCCTTGGGATAGTGGAAGGAATGGTTTGCCACGTAGCGCGGTTTTTATGCTCGGGTTGTTTTACGTAAAATAAGTCTTCCCTGTCATTCATAGCTAGAATATTGGTCTTTATCTCGTAAGAGGGCCTAGAACGATTTTTCGGGGACCTCCTCCTTCCAATGGGGTGTTGCTCCCAGACGACAGGATTCGCCCAAAGGTTCTTAAAAAGAAAGGGGAAAGAGGCAATTTACGAAGGAGTTAGGGAGGAGGGTGTAAAGTGATACTCAAATTCTGGTTGTATACATTCGGATGACGGGAACATTAAAGGGAGCGCGATATTTTTAATGCCTTCAAATGAGGGGACCGGTGTTAAATGTTATTGGGCATTGGAAAGGGAGAATCGTTCGTAAAAGAAAGAGCGGGAGATGTAAAATATTTAATCGTCCGTTATAAAGGCCGGATATGCTTTTAGACCAGTTTAAAGGCGAGGATAGCTCTTCTGTTAGGGGAACTACTATCTTTATAGTTTTCCTATGGAGCTAGAACCGAGAGACTACGATTTATAAAAAAAACAGATTCTGCGCGAAGACCGTAAATAGTGAGTAGTCGAGGCGTGACTCTTTAATAGCGAGTGTAAATAAAAGGAGCGCTGGCAGTAAATGAATGCGTTTTTTGATACGATGTCCGAATACTTTTTTCTGTTTATAAACCTGGAAAAAGGATCAATGGCTAGTATTCAGGCAGAGACATAAGGGATGTAAGGGATGAATAATACACGAAATTATATGTGTCAAATTATACGCATTTTTTATTATTATAACTAGCTCATATACTCTTTATCCTTCTTCATTGTATGGTTAGTAATTCTTTTGCCAAAACAATTAAAATTTACCAAATTTCGAGACATTATAGATCTGAGGAAAAGCCATAACTCACCCGGAAAAACTTTATTTTAAAAAAGGTGCGGAAATGAATATTCGCGTTCGAATTTTTGCGGTTATTTTTTACGGACGAGGAAATCTGAAAGCGACGACAAAAGAGAAATTACGAGAGCCGAAAGCTTATCCAAAGAAAGATATTCCAAACGCAATATTCTTCAGTGAAGGAATCCACCAATCACAAAGGTCTACGAGGATATAAGGAAAAAAATTACGACTACGGTGAAGGATCGGATTAAATGAAATGGTGCAATCGAGGTCCCTTTTGCTGAATGAAAAAATTCCGAAAACCTTACTCGCGCATATTTTGAAATAATATGTTAATCGTTCAACGAGTAATGATTGGCGATGCGCGTAGAAAATCTTTTATTTTTTCTTTTACTTCTCCGGATTGGAAAAGAAAAATAAAACAAAACCGCGTTAGCGTTAGATAACCTCTGTAGTCCTCCTCCATACACACGTACGACGGAGAGAGAAAGAGAGAGAGAAAGAGAGATAGAAAGAGAGTGAGGGAGAAGGAGAGAGGGAGTGAGAGAGGAGGAGTGAGTGGGAGAGCGAGCGTGCATTACCGCGTCCGATCCGAGATTAAAATCCTCGATCCTTATATGGGAAAGGGCAACGGCAAGCTGCAGAGCGCCATCTCGAAAAGAAAATAGACTGAAGCGAAAGAAAGAGAGAGAGAGAGAAGAGATATAAAGAGTCCGTTACTCGTGAATGCTGATTCAAACCGTCCGCCGATTGTATCGGCTTCGGAGCCGACAGATGCATGAGTCGGAAACGTTTTCCTTGCCGAGAGAGAGAGAGAGAGGTCGCAGGTGGAGGTCGCGCATGACGGGTCGCGATCCTTTCTCGACACTTTCTCCACGTTTTCTTCTCTTTTTCGAGCTCTTATCGTTCCTCTGCCTCCATCTTGCTTTCTCTCAAATATCCGTCTGTCATTTCCAGTTCTTGATCCTCTTTCAACATCCTCTTCTCTCCGAAATCACACTCGAACCTTTTGTAAGGCGGCCAAACCAAGTTCCGTGAAAAAATGGCCGCTTTTGATGAAGGGGTTTGATGTTAATGAGAGCATATTGGCCGTTTTCAGAGGCACATTTTTTTAGGTTTTTTTTAAATACGCTGATGTAATCGTTTTGTCCGTCAGTTCGTCCATTACGCTTCCGTGTCCGGTTTACTACCTCTACAACTTACAATTAGACCTAATTTTGTGGATTGTTTGTTTCTTCCCGTGATTGAAATTTGGAGTCTCCAGGGGCAACCAAGGGCTATAGCGGGGGCATTAAAAATACCCATGTACCTGTTTAAGGTTTTCCTCTCTCCTCATCCTTTATAAAAGCTAAAAAATCTCCCATGGCAAATGATTTATGGTCCGAGAAAATTTAATGGATATTATCTTTATAAGGTTGAGTTCACAAAATTAATAAGAAAAAATTATTGATTGGATTCACAAGAGTGTGTAAATAAAGGGTTTGTATAAAGACGTCTACATATACAATGTTAGACAATACGATAAATATTGTATACCAAGGAGCGATCCTTATGTCTCAAATAGCCCAAGTATTCATTTATATCATTGCCTTTTTATGATTACGTATAGAATACGAAGATTTTTTTGCAGATTCTTTTTAATGCAAGGAATCTGTATCTTAAAATTTCGAGAAAAAATGCTAAATTATTACAGGCATGTATTAATCGAAACAAGGGTTCAGAATGTCATTAAAAATTTATATTATCCTAGTCTACATATTCACAACGTAAGGAAATAAACCTTTTTAAGAAAAAAATGATGAATAAAACTTGTTTGCCTATTAATCCTAATTCTGACTTCCCTTTTCATCTCCGAGGTCCGTATCCCCTTTTTATCTCTAAACCCACAATTCCCTCCATTTCGTCTCCTCCTGACTCCTTCCTCATCCCCTTCCCCTTAAAACTCCCCTGCATATTATCCCATCCCTTGCCCGTCATCCAGACTGCTCTCCTTCCTTCCTTCTCCTCATCTCCCTATATCCCTTCCCCCCCTCCCTCCCCCACTTTACGGCCCTCCATGCACACATACGCCCCCTTTTCTCTCCGCCTCTCTACTATTCCTTTCGGCTCCTTTCAGAACGGAGACCGCCTCGACACCATTTCCCGATTCCCAGAATTAAACAACAAATAATAAAAGCAGAACCGGAAAAAAAATGTTCGGTGTCCTCTTTCATCCAACTCCCCTTCCCCATCTCCTCTCCCCTCTCCGCACATTCTCCCCTTCCCCTGGACTCTCATTCTCTCTCCTCCCTCTCTCTCTCTCTCACTCTATCCCATCCTCTTCTCCCATCGTTCTTGTTTTTTTTACTTCTATATACCTTCGGAGGAGTTTCGTTCGTCCGGTGCTTTTGAGTTCGTTTTTGTTTTTTTTTTTCCGGCGGCTCCGTTTGTTCGGAAGCAATAAAGCGCAGGTGTCGAGTGATTTCATTTTCTTTCTTTTTTTGTTTTTGGAGCTATACCCTAATACCGCGTGCACGACCGTATAACATCCAGACTTCGGCGCCCTTATTTAAGAGTACTCCACGCCGTATTGGGGAGGTGGAAGCGATAGTGTACGGGGCCCAATCCGTCTGTATCGTTTGCCCTTGTTACGTTTCCCGTGTTGCAAGGTAGAAAAAGAGAAAGAGGGGGAGAGAGTGAAAGTGTTTGAGAGAAAGGTGACTGGAGCGGATTATAGTCTGTTCACTATCTAAAGTCTCTTGACGCGTACGCCACTTAGCAGCAGCCAATAGGAGACGGTTCGTTTGGGAAGGTGGTGGGGGGGAACTCAGTGTTACTCTTGCTCTCGAACCGTTCACATCGGTCTGCGTTGCCATTTCTACCGCCGTTTCCTTGCTGTTGCTGTTCGTGATTGGGTATCTGTCCTCCCGCGCGAAAGTTGTGAGGGGCGATGGAATGGGAAACGTTCGTGATTGGCTACTTGCTCCATGAAGGTCAAGAGACTTAAGAAATTGAACAGACTCTAAATCGCGCTGCCGCTTCAGGTTCTTCCGTGGCTCGTTGACCGAATGAGGTAGCCGTGGTCTGATTCCCGTTCCTAAATAACGTTTTATTTTAGCTCACCTGGTTTGTCCCAGTGATTTTCGTCAGTGTATTTGATCGCATCGACTACCATTTTCGATGAGGAATTATGAATGCTCCGTTTTAAAGGTGGGAATTTAGGGTTTTCGTAAAATTTAAAAAATGACCCAAGAGGTGATCGATGTCGACTGCTGAATGACTGCAAGAATGTTAATTTTTTCATTAAGCGGAAATTTCTGAATAGCTGTGGCAACAATATCTTGATAATCAAAGAAAGAAAATATCTTCCAAGTTATAAAAGATAAACATCATTTAATAAGTATAGCCGTAATATGATCAATTTTTTTAGTAGTGAGCTCTTGGCAACAAGAAAGGTGATAAAACATTAAATATTAGCGGCAATAATGAGTTTGATATCGGAAAATAGGCAAACAGTTAATGGGTAAATTTCTAAGTGAATGCACGTTGATAGATATAAGATACCTATAGATATTAGTTTAGAAGTTTTAGGTAAAGCTTTTCATTCAAAAGCTTGTTGAACATTTTATATGAAAAAGATTTTTCTTTAACATAGGCAATTATATCATATCATATCATATCATATATGGTTATTGATATTATAAAGTTCACAATTTTTATAAGGTGAAAAAAATGTTTCGCCATTTGTAATATCGGCGAAACCTGATTTGTTGACAGATGCTCGAGGCTTTGAAAAGGTACAAATTCGTATAAATTTCAAATGCGTTTGGTTGATTTAAGAAGTCGTGCGTGATGGCTATGACGTCATCTCCCTTCCAGGACGTACACTACCCTAAAGCGTGGAATCGCTTTTCCCAAAACGGCGTCCAGATCTTTTTCGTGATTCATTCGCTGAATACGTTTTCTCGACACGCGATGCTCGTCATGAATGGAAAGTCGATCTTTGATTTGTCCTCGGGGTTCTTTCAAATTATCTCGCAGGGTAAGTAATTTCTTCGACTCCTTTTCTGCCAACATAAAATAAAATCGCTTGGAATTTTACTGTAATTTCAATCATCAAAAATAATTCTGGGTTATTATTAAAAAACTATCTCATGAATAATAATAATAATGCCATATAGAAAAAGGAATACCACTGAAACACGAAGGATACACTGTCAACACCACCGAACACCATACAGCAGGCATGACATATAAATATCTAGGCTTTTTACAGACACCCATAATAGATCATACCATAATAAAACAACAAATACGAACGAAATATAAATCACGCCTCGAAGAAATCCTAAAAACTGAACTAAACGGAAAGAACTGTGTAATGAATTTCTTTAAATTTGAGATATATGAAGACAATGTTATTAAATAATTCGAAAGGAATTCATTGATCAGCGTAAACTTTTATGCAAAAACTCTCATTCTTATAGTTTAAAATAAATTTAAAATTGAAATATGTTGCCCAATACATACTTATTTTATTTTACCAGATAACTGGAAGTATAAGTCTTATATTTTCCAGTGAAAACCCTATTTTGTACCAAACCAGCGTTTTTAGAACAGCATTGCTTAAGTTCCGTAACTTGTTTGTATTAATTATAGTTTACTGTTAAAATTGCTGGGAGCGATAAAAATATCGTTAATTTGGATTAAACGAAGCGATAATTTTCGATTTTTAAATTCATATCGGCCATCAATATCAAAGTGTACATATAAACATCGGGATTGACTCTTCACCTATCGCCTATCCCTGAGTTTAATAAGTTTTTAATTTAGACTGGGGGTCCTGCCCCTGCACGCTATGCGCCTCAGCCCAGTCCTCCACTCGCTTCAAAGACCTCGGCGCTACGCGACTAGTATTTATCTTAGATAATCTGGAAATAATTTTTCCTGATTGCTCTTATAAAAAAATATTTTCTTTTTTTCCCGATATGTAATATTTTAAAAATTTTATAAATTCCGAATGAAAATAATTTTCTTCTTCTCATAGCTAGTAGAAAATTGGCGTATAATTCATTTCTCCACAATATATATATATATATATATATATATACTAGCAGAAATACCTGAGAAAATTTGGTTCAAATCCGACCGGAATTCTAGATGATACATGGTATTTAAGTATTCACTCGGCCGCCGTTTTTAATGAAACGGGCAGAGAGAAACAAAAACCATTTGTGAATTATTTCTGGGTGCCCTCCACAGTCGTACCAAATTTGATTCAAATCAATAGTAGGACTTGGGAAAATACGCGTAGTTTAATCAGTACCTGCCGTCCAATTACGGATAAGGAAGTAGTCGTTTCCCACCTTTCCCACTGTGTATAAGATGTAGAGTTACCTGTTCTTTGAGAATAAGAAGTTTATGAGAACAGTTATTTTATTGAACAGTTTAGGCATCAGAACTGTTCGAAAAAAACTGTCCCGTTCTTTCTGACCCATATCTAGATGGCAATGCATTAGCATACAAAGTTATTTTGCTTTTTGTACAATTAATATAAAACATTTGGGATTAAAAAGTAGCCCCCGATCTTCCTATTTGTGAAAAAAGTATTTGTTGAAAGTTTGATTATTCTAGCTTTAACGGTGTGGAAATATATACATGCACAAACAAACAAACTTTCATAAATATATGGGAGATTGATCTTATACTTGTATTGAAAGTGACAAATATCAAATTTGAGCTTCCTAAGTTAATTTACTCGAGAGTTATCGTCGAAAAACCAAATCGATGCCCTCCAAACACCCACTTAAATTTTTTTTAGATACACCACATAGCCTATATCTTAAACTGGACCAGTCTAAAGGTACGCTGCAAGTTTCATAAAAATTCGACCAGCCGTTTTTGTGTGATGCGGTAACAAACAAACAGACAGACAGAAAGACAGACAACAATTCTGCAAACCTGTTCAAACGTCTTCTTGTGATCTAAAACACACAAAAAAAGTAAAACCCCGACAAAAAACAAATGTACAGACAGGTTAAAATTTTATTTATATAGATATATTATTTATATAGATATATTATATATATATATATATATATATCTCTTGAGATACAGAGCGTGACAGACAAACGGGCGCGCGGACGGACACTTGGGATATTTTATTGAGGATTTAAAAATAGATTTAAATCTAGCTCCAAGCCTGTGAATCGCATGTTCTAGAGACTCAAAGAATCCATTTTATTTTTATTGAAGAGAGATTTCGAATACACACCGAGTTATTACGAAAATCTGTCTAAATGCGGAATAATCGCCAGTTTTTCTAACCTTAAAAAATGCGGTATTAAAATTTGCTTTTCAACTTCATATATTGTCTCCTCCCTTGGTCATAATTTGTTATTATTGCCGCCAAAGAAACTTGGGTGACAGCCCAAGTTTTATGCATCAAGTATTTAGCATCTAATAAAATGAAAGTTAAACGTCAAGTATGTATTGGTTTAAATTTTGAAGAAAAATTCACTGGACTACGCTTTTAAAATTACAACATTCCGTTCTTTCAATGCAGTTCATTTTCATTAATCTTCATTGTTATTTACAATTGATGTTTGCTGAGAATTTGTCAAGGGATATGAAAACGAAAATTTCGGAGGACTTCCTAACACATCAATATGTGAGGATTACAAAAAATCTGGAATTTTCCTGTAGCATTGCGTCACTTCGAGCTCTGCATTACTTTTGAATAAATACAGTGGGTTCCACTTATTGGAATTAGTGGTTAATTTAATCAGCCGTTTTATTGAATCAAAACCGGAAAACCAAAAGCATTTTAAACCCAAAGTTTTAAAAAATATTTTTTTATTCCCTTATTGCAGTGGTTTCCAAACTTTACAAAGCCGCGCCCCCCTTCAACTAACAATATGAAAAATATCCTTGCGACCCTTTATATGTCTTATATATATATATATATATATATATATATATATATATATATATATATATATATATATATAAAGGAATTGCCGAGTTGCATAATAATACGACCTAGACACTTGAGAGCTAGAATTCGGCAGTGACAGTTAAAAGGGCAGTAAATACAGTGTGGTCTTTTTGCGCCCCCCTGACGTGCCCACCCCGCCCTCCCAGGGGGGCGCGCCCTACAGTTTGGAACCCACTGCGATTATTGTATTCACTTATGTCGGTTTATTGAATCACACGGCAATGAATGGGTATAGAGTTGTATACCTAAGGTTGGTAAATGCTTCCGGAAAGCGGATTTTCTTCATATCAAGCAGAAAGGAAAACCGAAGAGGAGGAAAAGTTCAATAGATGGAATTGGTCGATAGAAGACGACATCGTTGTAGCTCCTATTGATAGAATATGACGGTGTTGTTGATATTCTAGATTACAATTCCAGTATTGATGAAGAAATAGAAGAAGATGACCATGAAGTATACTGTTTACCGGCACCAACTGCTGAAGAAGTCAGATGTGCTTTGGCTGTCCTTAGAAAAAGACTACAATTGAGAGGACGGGCGGAGAAGTTCGGCCGCTTATACACGATGGAAGATGGCTCAATTTTTCATCTTAAGGAGAGTTTGATTCAAACGACTTTGGATAACTATTTTTAAAATAACACGAAAAGTGAAATTCGTTTTAAAATTTTTTTATTATAAACTTTCTTATATTATATCTCAAAAACTAAAATAACTATGAAATTATAATTTATGAAATATAAGTGAAATTTTTTTTAATATTTTCATATTTACCATACCTAAAATACACAACCACCTGGCCTTGGTAGAACGGTGGTTAGAGTATCTGTCGCCGAATACTAAGGTCGCGGGTTCGAATCCCGCCGAGGGCATGGATGTTTGTGTTCGTCGTAATGGGTTCTATGTAAGAGTGGACTATATAGTCTAAATATCGCCCTTGAAAATAAAGTCGAATTATTATTATTGAATTAGCCGTTTAATTGCATCAAATATTGGTTTCCCGACTCGATTCTAATAAGCGAAACCCTCTACATGTTGGCACCCTATAAAGTACTTCTGTGGACGCGTGTCTCCAGGATGACTTCCGACGTTTTAACTTCACAGAGAGGAAAATTCAGCGTGCCTGTAGAAAGGCACCCGCTTCAAACGATGTCTCAGGCCTCAGCGGTATTTCGATTGGTAGAGATTTTTGGCGACAGGAAGGATATCGCCCTCAATTGGAGTGTGCCCTTTCTCCCGAAGCGGCTACCAAAGGGAATTGTCACTTGACCCACCCTCCGCCATATTAATTTCTCCCCGATCTTAGGTCCCCGCTCTCCAGAAAAACGCTCCCTTTTTTTTATTGCCAGCGTCGTGTGAACACACCTTTGGGTTATTCCCATGAGCGCCCTCATGTTTACTCACCTGTCCACGACGCCTCTTTATTTTACCCTCTTCCCTTGGGCTTCTATAATTCTCCCGTTTTATTGCCTTTCTAACGTATTAAAGGGAAAACCCTCCTGAGTGGAATGAAATTCCTCTTCCTTCCTCTTTTTTATCCCTCGTGCGAGTTTCCTAAGGCAAACGGGAAAGGCATGCGTCATTCTTTCATCGCGCTTCCTTCCGAGTTTTCGTGAAATCAATTCGCGGAGGCATAAGGGTTGAGGTCGATGGCGTCAGCTGTCAAGTTTTTATGATTTAGATCTTTTACTTATAAGTCTCTCGCCAGATAAGTAGGTGTATTAGTGAAAATTTATCTTTGCTAATGTTTGCGATGTTTTCAATTTCTTTGTGAAAATTGACGCGGATATTAAGCTCACAGAATCATTCGAGTCTTGCCTTTATGCCTGAATTAAAATGTCTATTTTTCTTACTTTTACAGTATCTACGTCACGTGCAGTTTAAAAGAAAATGATTTTTTTAGATGGTTGCTTAATTTTGGTATTACGGCGATACCGTTGTTAAAACCGAACGTAAAAACAATATTCACGATATTTTCCTTTTATAAAAATGCACCTTGATGCGCTGTTAATTTGCATTCATCATGGTTTTAATATCTGTCATAAATCAAATGCGACCTCCCTCTCTCTTCTCAAATTGGTTCTTTCACTAATGATTAATATTTTTAATTTAACAATATTTCTTAATAAAAATTGAGCATTCATCCGACCTGATAAAAGCACCAATTCGTTTTACCCACACCCATATCTCGAATTTAGCCAGCCTGTTGCTGAATGGCAGCACAACAGTTTACATCTCTTTCGTGTTTAAAAGCAAGTCTACTCTGTTTAGTTACAGTTATTGTCTTCAAGAGTATTTGCAGATGATCCGTTATTGTAAAGGAGTCTCTGAGGGAAAATGAAATGTTTCTCCAGTGATTTTGGATTTTTCATGGAAATTCACCAACAAGTGTTAATATCTACTTCCATTTGTTGCTTCAATAAACTTTGGATACTTCATAATTGTCGGTACGTTGATCCTCATATTAGCGGTAGCTGTGAAAAAAAACAGCACGCTCATAGAAAAAAACATCCTTCCTTGTTTGCATTTTCCAAACATGAATGTTTCTTCATATTAGAAAAAGCTAAAAAAAAGTCATAATTAAATGCTAAATTACTTCGATTATAGTGCAAGAACAGCATGCCTCTGGCGCTGTAATGAGTTGTATCAATTCAGCACGCCTTAAATTGCGTAATGAATGACTTTCACAATTTGCGACGCACAGAATGACGAGGCGAAATTCTCAGGTTTTTACATTACGCTTCGTGCGATTAAAATTTGCAGTGTTTATCAAAAAAATTATAATTATTTCACTCTTAATGTATACTCGCGATAGGAGCGCTCCGAGGTCTTTCAGATGAATGAACATTATTCTTGTATGCTGCAAGTGAAAAGGTCAACCGCGATGGTAAAATGGACGGAAATCCTCACAAATTAATTTTTTTTTCTCCCAGACCTACAAAAGATTTTTTAACGAGTTTTTATGTTTCTCCTAGATTCATCATACCCGTTTTGTGAAAAAAGACCAAATTTACGTAAAACTTTTCATTCATCACACGAAATCTGGATATCTTCAGCAAAACTACTACTTCCGAATGCGAATTCCAGCCGGAATAATAATAATTGTTATACGACGACTATTTCTCACGTATCAGTACAGCGCATCTATCAACTGATGGTACTTCTGTTGCATGGGATGTTGACCATATTAGAGTTTTACCTCATTGCAATGTCACTGAGAATTTGCTGCTCCAAGGGATGAATGTTCTGCTTTGTAGTGAGGGGTTATATGGGGATTTAGTGCTGCGTAAAAGGACGGGGAAAAGAGTGGATTATGGGGCCTATTGGGTGGAAAGGGGAGGGGAGAGAATAAATGGGGACGGGGGCGGAGGCGACATTAAATCAGACATTGCTTTTGTATTAAGGATGTGGAGCCACACGTCTTCCCCATATCTTCTCCTCTCTCCCTCTCTTTCGGGCGCGTCTAGCCCCACGGCACAGTTTAATGAGACACGGACGTAGCGAGAGGTGCAAGGAAGAGCAGCAATAACATTTTATAGTAGCGAGAGCTCTTTCCATCGGATAGGGAACCCTCCTCCCTCTCTATTTGGGAGATGAAGAAGGGGCGGATGGCAAGAAGAGGGAGGAGGAAGAGAGAGAAAGAGAGGGCGGGTAAGAGTGCGACGTGGTCAGGTTGGACACGGTGATGACGCTTCGTGACATCACGATCCCACCATACACGTTTCGCACCGCTGTTTTAAATAGACCTTTCATTCTCTTGCCTGTCCCTCATACTCCCTCGTTCAGATATGCCATGAATGATCAACGAACTCCATCACACGGCGCGCTGGGCGCCTGTTTCTGCGAGAGATGTCGCGGAGGCTGAGGGTGGGCCGTTGCGTGATGGGATGGGTTGTTTTTTTACTTTCGTGACCCTGAAAGAACTCTCACCCTATCTCTTCCCATCCCTCCCTGAACAACGGTAACTGGCTAAATAAACGTAAACAACAATGGTCAGAGATGTGGGGACGAGAACGAGGAATGTACGGACCGAGTTATGATTGCTTTTCGTTGGCTTGATTCGAAAAAAATAATGGGTTTCTGCCATATGGGAAACGAATGGCGACTTTTTCATCTGGTGTATATTGCGTATTTAGGGATGGTTTTTGGATCGCCCACAGCGAGGGTACTACAGTCATATAAAGCGAGTAGTTAATTTGTATCCCTCTGCCGCCAAGAATTGACTACTTCCCCTCTATGCTTTTAAAAGTATAATTTCGACGAAAATATATTCTCCCAAAAAGACCATGAAACAATATTTTTAAATGTTGTAATTTATTTATCGTAGCGGAGACTACGGTTTTATGCAAGATGAAATGTAATGAGCGGAAGTTATTACTTTCTCAGGTGTTTAAGAAGATAGCACAAGAAGAGAGATTGTCGCGAGTTTATAATTCGACTTCGGTCTACATGTAATATGACTGACCATAGCGATTATTCAGCTCGAAATAGAGACAGTTATAATCTTAAAATATGCAACAACAGTGTATGGCAAGGACCAAGAAAATACGAAAGCAAAAATTTCTTCAATAGGATTGAAATTAGGGCTGATGATTTTTCAGATTTTGAGTTTTAAGCACTGAAGTTGAATAATGTCTAAGGTAATAATTGAAGAAAAAACACCGTAAGCGAAAAAAAGTTCATTGGAGTAATGAATTTCCTTTGGTGAATAAAATATTGCTTTTTCTCGAAAATCACAAGGAACAAAAAGAAGACTTAATATTTGAGCCCATATGTTGCAATTCATCGCTCGCTGCACCTTTTCCTGAAAAAAACTCTCCAAACTCGGACATCTATTAATTCCCAAATAGTTCCATTTCTAATCACTCTATACGTTCACCAACTTATTTTCCAAGTATCTCTAGCAATTTTGCAAGCGCATGTTTATTTCATCGAATACCGATGGGACTCTTTCCTTTCCCGTCCGAGTGTATTCTATCTCATCACCACATCTCTCATCTGGTAATCTTTCGTCAAAGGATGGACGAGCACACGTAATAGCCAACCTCCTCAACCCTTTTCACTATTGCGGTTTTGATGAAAACGCAAATATAATAATTTTTTCATGACCGTAGTCTTTTCTTCACATCACGGACAGATGTTCCTGTGTCGTTCTGCGTTTAACATTTGATATGTACTCTGGCATATTGTGTTAAACTATACATGTTAGATTAACCCAGGCTTTAAAGGATTAAGTTTTGCTCCTTTGTTTTCAATCCTCTTAACACAGGGGTGGGCAAACCGTGGCCCATGGGCCATATGTGGCCCTCGAGAGCATTTAACGTGGCCCGCGAAGCTTTGGTGAAAAGGCAATCTGTAACATTTAACAAAATTTTATATTACCTTTGGTAAAATTATGACAATAAAACCTTCAGTTTTGAAATTTTAGCCCTACAATCCTTGTTTGTGCTCGTTTTTCACTTATGTATGATGCCTAAGAAACTAAGTAATTTCCGATTTAAACTTTAATCTGGCCCGCCTAAGCATTGGCATCTTTCAATGTGGCCCGCTGAAGAATACGCAAACACCGATGCGACCCGCCATGCAGAAAAGTTTGCCCACCCCTGTCTTAAGAGGTTAAAAATATTTTAAGTACTTCCGAGTTAAATTTTTAAGCTTTCCACTATTACCACAAAGAGTAATGGAGCCACAGTAAATCATTATCTTTAGCCATTTCTTTTATTTCAAACTACTTTGGACCTAAAGACTTCGTAAATTTTTGACGAGTCGTGAAATTTCTTAAAGCTCGCATTTTGTAGAAGAGATAAAAAAATGTCTATATATCTGGAAATTTGACAGAATAAAGGAGTGAGAGTAATTGACTTCCCAGTTTATCTGAGTTTGAATATTTGAAATATAATTAAAGACAGTCGGAGACTGCCGGAGTTTGAATAGATGAAAATTGTTTTACTTTTGTGTTCAGCGGTCCATCAGTAGCATAGCGTTAATAAAAAAGTTTTATGAACTAACGAACAAATCGAACGATATTTCAACCAGAATCATCTCCTATCAGACATCAAAAATTGTGTTCCCACATTAGGAAGCAGAATCATTCTAATTAAATAAAGTGAACGGAGCATTATGATTATAAAGCGAACTCAATCGCGAAACTACCTCTTTTAACTGAACCGGATTAAAACCCTCTCAAGTCGCGTGCGGAATGAAAAAAGAAAACGCAATCAGCGCGACTATTTATATTTGACGCGAATTATGCTTCTCTGTGGCGTGAAACGCGCGAGTTTCCGGGCAAATTCGTTCGCAGGTCCTCGACGCAAATTTTTTCTCTGAAAATTAAATTATACCGAATGGGAAGTATTTCCTTTTTATCGCGAAAGAAAAGAAACCGGACGGATTCGTCTATTGCGTGCTCGATGACGGAGATAGATATATGGAAGAGAGAGCGAGAGAAAGATAGGGAGAAGCGATGAGGGAAACGGAGAGATTGAACGGAGTACTGCGGTGGTTGGTGAAACAGAGCGTGGAAGGAGGGAGTTGAGAGGAATGGGTATTGGGTGCGGGTGCAGTTAAGGCTGCGGTCTGTGGGGTAGGAGAGGAAATGAGGTGTAAGGGAGACGGGGTCGGGAGATGGAAGGATTCGATAGTGGACGTATATAAATGAAGAAGTTGATGGGGGATGAGGGAGGCGCCAAAGATGGGTAGGAAGAAGCGTAGCGCGGAGAGCAGACAGATCCGAAAGATATATATATATATATATATATATATATATATATATATATATATATATATATAAAGGAATATCCATCGTGTAGGACAGAGAGGAAGAGTCGAGGCCGGGAGAAACCGAGTCTTTCTTTCGATTTAGGATGGTTTTTTTCTTCCCCCCTCCCCCCAATCTCCTTCCCCAAGGAATGAAAAAACATCTGGCCAGTTAAACCGCGTGTTTATAGTATAGCGATAAAAAGAAGCGCGTTCGGTCGTCTTTCATCATTTTTTCAATCCTGCCGCCTCCTGGGACGAAATACGCGCTGAATACAGTCGTGCGAACCTCTTTTTAAATGGTGTGAGTGAAAAAAAACTCGATGGAAGTACAATGTCATTTGATAAGAGAAAATTTGTTTCAGCGATTGTAGTCGTGTCGTTTTTTGGAGTAAGCAATCCGCAGTTACGAAATGACAGCGTAAATATTCCGCCAACCAGTTTCTGCCGTCATCATTCGTCTTCCGGTGAATATTTTTCTCGTTTGAAAAATATTTATATCTGAGCAAAGCAAAATATTTGAACGTTATGTGAAATATCCTTTGAATCCTTAATGTAGCACATAATAACTTCCCACAAGAAGAAAAACAATGGCCAGTCAGTTTATCCAAAATTACTGTCATCAGAATGCTGCCATAATATCGAATGAAGAAAATGTGAATAAAATAGCTAAGTCGAGGGGAAGAAAACTTATTCACTCCCAGTATATTAAGAATTGTAGGTAAAATCTAGAGATAAGACAGGAAAAGGGTTACCATAATAGAAAATTACCACTGATATTAAATATCGGAAATAATAAGTCCTGAAGAACAAAAATGGCTATTTAGAGCAAATCATGAGTTCAAGTTTTAAGCGAATTACAGTGGAAACCATTTAATACGAAATCAGATAATACAAAATGCATGCTCGGTCCGTTCCGATGCCTATATTTTTCAGTGTATAATTATTCGCTTGACGCGAAACTCTTAACACGAATACTAATCTCGGACACACATATGATTGTATGTTAATTCCTTCTGATAGCACAAAGTAGCAGTTTCATATTTATTGTCATCACATCGATTTGAAAAGACGCATTTTGGATTCTGTTACACCGGATACATAGTAAATATTGAAAACGATGAAGACGATGGCGGTAATAATCGAAGTGATGTTTACCCCTAGTGCTACGGATATCAGTGTCGTGCTTAAAAATGTTTACCATTTTTGGAGGTTCAACCAGATGGAGAATAAAATTTATACGATTTCGAATATGTAGTGAGGGTATGATAAACACATTACAAAAGAAAATTACAGATATTGTTTTAAAAAGTAAAGACCAGTAGCATAATGTAGCTCATTCTAATATTATCATAAATTATTATATACCAACTAAATCAATCGACTGAAATAAATTAGTCTCAAATTGTCTCATAATTGACATATATCCTGGACCAGCCTAAGTATTAATTTCAACATTTTTAAAATGAAAATTTTAACAAAATTTTTTAACATGTAATTCGGTTAACAGGAAATTTTTGTGCCGGCCCCCCACATTTCGTGTGAACCGGTTTACACTGTATATATTAATGAAATACACATCTCCGCTTCTGTTTTAAATATTCTCGCAGTTCAACTCGCGGCTTCTGAATGCGCTCAACATGCACCATGAAAATTCGAATGTCACCGGCTCTCTCTTTTCTTTAACGGAATTTGTTAATTCGACAAGTAACGCCCTCTTCCTGAACCCAAACCTTTTATGAAGGACTTCGCGAAAAGCGTCTCGTTCGCTCTGGGAAGGGGAAAATGGGAGGGAAGGAAGAACGGAGAGATGGAAGATGGGGAGGAGGAAGAGTAGGGTTGGGTTGGGTTGCAAGGGCAATAAAACCCGAATTGGGAAAATAGGTAGGGTGAAAAGGAACCAATCCTCTTAGGATTTCGACCACGGCGTCATTTCGTGGATGCTTAGGAGAAAGTGCACGAAAGAGGAAATTGAGAACGGTCGCGAGAGAGAGAGAGATGCAGGAGAGAGAAAGGAAAAGGGAGAGGGAGGAAGATGCAGCTCTGAATTCCCTCCTGTCCCCATCTTTCACTCCCCCATCTATCTAAGAGAAACGCTTAATTATTCATAAGACGGATAATAAACAATGGAAAGAAAGTAAACAAACCTTGAAGCCCTTCATGTTCACCTTCAGTAACTCTTTAAAAGTCTGACCGCTTATGTGTTTCAGCTGGAGTATTGAAGAGACGGTATTTGTAGTCGATTCTTGATCATTTTTTCACGAAATTAATATACCATTAAGCCACTTCTCACTTAGGGCTCTTAATCTGTTCCAAGAAAAGCAAATGTTCAGCGATACCTACGGCGCTAAATGGAACACATTTTCCTATAAGAATTAATATAAATAGGCTTAATTCGTAAGCGCAGACCCCTTAGTGCTGCATAATTACTTTTTGGGCCTCTAATGGTATTAAATTCCTAGTTATACACAAACATAATGAAATAAATAAACATTAAACAGTCATTTAGTGTATAAAAACAAGATTAAAAAAGATGGTACACCCTGACAATAAATAGGACGAGGGTAGGCAAGAAGGTTTAGTCGTAAAACATTTGTTTTGAATTGTCATTGATTTGTCTCTTCGCCTCATTCTCATGGAAACATATCTACACAAGAGTGACTCGTTTTATTTTACTGTATACTTACATTTATGATGCAAGTACGGTGATGCCTGTAAGCGGATTCCTATCTATGTACGATTTTATCCAAATCCACAAATATGGGGAAAACAGAATATCTAATACAAATATGTATATTGTTACTAGGGGGCAAGCCCCCCCCCCCCTCTCCCCCTTTGCTCGCTGTTTCTTCGTTCCTACCATGTACCTATTGGATTTAGATTAGTTTAACGGGAATATGTTTTAAATGTGAATCTAATGAATATATGTATTTTATAAGGGATGTAGGTATGTATTAGGAAAATTAGTTGAATAAGTCGATAAAAATAAACTTAGAGGACTGAAATTCCCGGGGATTAAAAATGGCTGAGGTATAAAGCGTTAAAGAGAGAGAGAGAGAGACAACCAGAAATAGGATTTTAGTAATATAGATAAAAAATATAAATAACATGAATACTGCGTTCGATTTATTTGCATTAAATTAATATCTTCGGTCATTTAGAGCAAGTTTTAATCTTATTTTCGATCTTTAAGCCTTTATTTAAGTGCATATGCAAGGAAATTACTGAGGACAACAATACCGGTAACCATTGAATCTTATTATTGAAATGTTAAAAAATTACCAAAACTCGAGTATAAATTCAAAATATGAGCGAATTTGAATGAGATTGAGTATTCGACGGTAAGAATAAGAATCCTCATTCATTTTGGCGTGTTTTAGCGCCAATTTCGTGTCGATAACTTAATTTTAAGATATTTTAAGGAGTGAAAGAATGAAAGCCTTCAAACCAAAAAGGTGATTTTTACGTGTTATCTTATGGGAAAAGTCATTCATCCTCTGGAGTCGAACTCGTAACCTTTTTCGAAATATTTTAGTCATAACATAGAGATTCATTAACACTGAAATATTGAGAAATTTCAGGATTCTAAGTTTATTTCTAACCGAGTTATTCACAAAATTAGAGCGTTACGAATCATGATTACCATTACGATTTTATAATATAAAGTGATATGAAGTTTTCATTTTTGTCTGCCTCAATTGTCGGCAGCCATTGTTTTCTGAATACCCGCTAAGCACGAATCTGGCAGTACAAAGAAACAATAACACAGTTCTGGTGCGCGGAACGAATGATATAATGCCAGTAGCTTTATTGCGAGAATGTCAAACTCGAAGTAGCATCAGGGCCGCCTTGAAGTGATGGATGTTATAGAAGGGCCGCATTAAGATTATGGTTGTTTTATGAGGGCCAAAATTAGCAAAATAGACTTTATATAGAAGATTGGTCACACTTTAATAACCAAGAAAAAATATTGTTCTTTTAAAAAAATTAAAGTGTTTATATAAAATCTCGATCGATTTAGTTGAGAAAGAAATTAGTATTCGGGCCGAAGTAAGGTAGAGTAAGGACCGCCAGTTTGGCATGCCTGCGTTATAGCAGGACTAATTGTAAGCGAAAGTAGTCTGTACTCCGGACTTCGCTATTTTAAAACAGTTGTTATCAAATTGGCAATTATGCCACTCTGTAGTGCGTCAATAAAAAATAAAAATAATCAGCATTTATTACTTAGCAATACAGAGAGAACCCATGTTAAC
The DNA here is from genome assembly GCA_036926305.1 of Uropetala carovei. Classification (NCBI taxonomy): domain Eukaryota; kingdom Metazoa; phylum Arthropoda; class Insecta; order Odonata; family Petaluridae; genus Uropetala; species Uropetala carovei. The sequence goes on along the minus strand of JAXCHB010000152.1, from coordinate 1,906,847 downwards.
AATGAATGGCTGAATCATAATCGGTTTTTGGCTTTTTTACTTTCGGATCTATCAAACCTTATCTCAACAAGTTTTCAAAGCTTTGTCATTTCTCATTTTAATGATATTAGTATTTCCTTTCAACAGAAAATTCTCGACGGTCTTCGTAAGGTAGGAGACCGCTACTCACTGATATATACTATAAAGACTCTCCTTGAAAAGCATACTTTTTCTTTGAATTCATAAATGCAATTTTAAGACCTAGTTTTATTGCAATTCTTTTTTATATTTAATAGTTAAGGGTATTTCTTCAAATATTCACTTAAAATCTCTAAAAACAATACAAATTTTATCATGCGTGACGACGATAATGTGATTTTTCTTCTCAAATTAGATTAAAGATTAGTTAATAAAATCATAATAAAAAGCTTAGGTACATACAACCTAAATTCAAGCCTATTATCACTGTTAACCAGGATCTATGACTGTGCGTTTCCCGAAGTCGTACGGGTCAGATTCGCAGTATTCCGTCCGCATTCGGGTTATTTCGCTTAGGCTACGACCCAATGTTGCCACATTTCGAATTTCGCTCATTTCAACAGCAGCTGTGGACGAGTGAAGTTCTGAGAGCAATCGTGTCAACAGCGCGTGTCAAGAATTTTTGAAGGGCGTGGGAAATTTAAGACCTCTTATTGGCTGACACTTTCTCCCCCTCACCCTACAAGTCTAACCGTAGACACGCCTCACCCGTACGATCTCTGGAAACGCAGTATAATTTAGCCTTGACCATATATAACCTGTAGCAGATTTAATTCAATAAAATTATCGTAATTTAATTTTTTCCTCCACATTTGTAAATTTTTAGATAATTAGCATACATGTTGCATGCAGTTTGAAAGGCAATGTCCTCTCACACTCACCCATTATAGCACTGTCGCCTCCAATCTGTCGTGAACTGGGTGCGCATTTTGTCTTTTTACCTCAGGTGGCAGATTTCAACCCGACGACCCTGGTTGTATACATTACATAGCAGAAATGATCACAAGATTCTTGAAAAATTAGGTTGTGGACAGTGCCGTAACTAGGGTATGGCGAAGGTGGCATTTGCCATAGGCGTCGCTTGCAAAAGGCGCCAAACTCCCACAAAAAGTGCGAAAAGTTAATTTCCCATAAATAAGTGTTATTTTAATACTCAAACTTTGATTTATTTACAATAAAAACGCTATCGTTCTTTATTAAAGTGCAGAAAAAATTATATCCTATATTACCAAGGTGTCTTAGAAAATGTTCGCTAAGCTACGCCTCCGGTTGTGGAATATGTTGACTTTGAATTATTTGTATCGAATCGAAAGAACTGCCCTTTGTATTAATGCCGTGGTCTTGAAAACAGTCGTATGTAAGACTACGTGTGTTTCATTGCTATGATCGATAATCCTACTGTAAAAATGGGAATAAATAAATAAAAGAGACTCTTCGTAATCCCTCATTGTACTGGTTTTATTTACGCCATTGATCAACATATAAGAATTACTATAGTTGAATTTTTGTTTCAAATTGGCTTGACTCATAGCAAAGCATGATCGATGTCACGCATCAAATTTGTAAGAAGGATATTTTTAAAACTATAATGCACAGTTTGCAAAAAAAATGTTTTTGACGGTAGTAGTAAGAAAAATAAAGAAGTTTCCACTTAACATGGAAAATCTTAGCTGGTATTTTTTATTAAACGGAATGAAATACCTTGATAGAATCATTACAAAATTATACGCGACTTCAATATAAATATGAATGCATTTATTTGGTTGCAATTTATCTTACAAAAAACAGAAAAGAGATGGTACATTTTTTGCTCCAAATCATGGGAGTTCAAATTAAGACTCATGAGTCGTATTCGGCTCACGAGAGCATTTTAAGCGGAGCCCGTGAATGTGATGAAAAAAGGGATCCATGAAATTCAGGCACTTTTTTATTTAAAATTTGCACTACAAACCTCACTTTATGAAAATTTAACGCCAAAAAATTTTAAGTTTGATTTTTAGTTTTATAATAACACAATTTCTATCGTGAGATACGATGAAAACTCTCATCCGACCTGCCAACCCATTCGCATTTACTAACGCGGCCCGCCAAAGCGCTAGCAACTGCAAATACGTCAAGAGGTTCCTTATCACAGCTCTAAATCATTTATTTAATCACGCGATTTAACAGCTATAGAAACTGATGAAAAGTTGTTTATATTTTGAAGAATTTAACTGATGTAAAATTCAAATTTACCGCTGTAAAATATCTAAACCTTCGAAATTTCCTTTGCTGTCACTTGCGAAGAAAAATGAAAATTTAAGAATGAAGAAGTAACGAGATACCCTGGTTGGCGGCAGCACCAACTAACATTGTGTTGTGAGGTAGCTGTGCCCGCAGAATTTCTTTAGTTGTGTATGATGTTATCTTTATGTATCATTCTTTAAACTCGGTTAAAATATAATACATTGCAGTAGATATAATTTGTAATGAGTAAGAATGTATATGATCAAAAATATAAATGCTCTTGGCTACTTTAAGATTTCATTTGTTGAAGTGAGATACTCAAAAATTTTATATCTATTTTAAATCACAAGTTATCTTCGTAAAATAAACTAACATACACCCATATACATATGGACATAGTATTTTTTCTAGAAAAAAAGAACCAGCACTCAAATTTGACTGATTCGTAAAGGATGGGTGGATTTTTTAAAAAACTTTTAAATATCGAACTTACTAATATTTAAGTTCTATTTGGTTACTTTTAAAAGTTTTTGTAATAAAATATCCTGATTAGGAGAATTATTGTCATGGTACTACGCAAAATAAAAATACGCTTATCAATAAAAACAAATATTTAGATTAGTTTGAAATATATAAACAAAAAACGCAATATATACACACACATATTAATATAAGATTGGTTGGCAGCGGAAGTTATAAAAGAGGATATTGGATGCTCTACATCAGGCGCGCACCCAGAATTTTCTATATAACAAAAAATATTCTACCAAACATTTGGAAAATTTGGAGTCCCCTTAACTACAGGCAGGAGCAGAGGCTCCTCTCGAGTACCTGTAAATATCTGGTTAATACAAACTCCCAGAGTTTAAGACAGGAAATTTAGTGTTTTGGGGGAGTTTGGGGGGAGGGGGGGGGCTAAGCCCGTCAGCCCCCCTCCCCTCGTTGCGCGCCTGCTCTACACCAGTGTTTCTCAAACTATGGGACGCAAAATTATGTTAGATGTTAGGTGAAATGCCAAAATATAAAATATTCATGAATAACCCTCGGATTACCAATAGGGATCCATTTTGTACCCCACGGATCGTATTTTCCAATCATTTGCACAGTTTAAGTTCAAATTAATTCTCAATTTTTATATTCGCTTAAAACCTATTTAAAAGTAAGAATTTGGACAAAGTTTTCTTTCAACTTCATATTTAAGAAATAAAAAAATTAAAAAGCAGGTGCGGTCCAAAATGTACCCCTATTTGTAAATATTGTAACGTAAACCCACGAGCTTGCTCTCGGACTGACAATGTTCGATAGACATTTTTAACTGTTGCAAGAGTCAATGGAAGGTGATTATTTAGATGAGGACGAATATTTATTGAATAATGAGTGTGTCCCGTCCCACCCTACAAAAGTGATTCAAATGAATGTATTAAAATAGAAATAAAAATGTAACTTGCATGTTATATTGTGAACATGTTCTTAAAAATCATATTTGTATTCTAAAACAGCTTAAGATATAAATATTAAAGGAAATTTTACCAATTTCAATGGGATACATTTTGTACCCCCATTGTTAAAAAAAATCTGTACAACACTGTACAAACTTTCTCATAAACTAATGCATTGTTTAGTTATCTTTAGAAAATGAAAATCCGTATCAGCCAGTTTTTAGAAAATCCAATTTTTGTTAAAATTGCTCAAGAATAAACTATCCTTATATTCATTCATCGAGAAAAAATGAAATATGTAGTATTATTACGGAAGTATACTCAAGTAACTGTACGAAATTTAATCAAAATCGTTCTAGCCGTTTTTGAAAATATCAATTTATTTTTAAAGTTGTCTAGAATAAACTAGCCTTATATTCATTTTTTTGAGAAATCTGAACTATTTGGTATTATTGAAGGCGTAAACTCAAGTAACTGTACGGGATTTGATCAAAATCGTTGGAGCCGTTTTTGAGAAAATTAAATTGTTGTTACAAATGCGTTGAATAAACTTCCCTTAATTATTGAGCAATGTCAACCATTTCTTCATATACTCTGCTCAGTATGATAAAATGCCTAAGTACGAGATTTCATTCATTTTCGCTCTACCGTTTAGGCTCTACAGCCAGTAACAGAGAGACGGCATTGCGAAAACCACTTTTTCGGACTCGGCTACACCTAAAACGGATATTTCCGTAAAAATCTCGAGGTCGAATTTTTTCGCGATTACAATACTTTCTCAATATACTTCGTATATGAGAAAGTAAAAAGATTTGTGATTTCCAAGACTCGGTAAGTGGTAGAAAAGGGGTAGGCACCTGGTATTCTTCCAGCGAAAGGATTTGTGGTAAAGGTGGATGGTACGTACTTTACGAAAGTATTGCCGCCTCAGTTGGAGCTCCTCGCTAAGGTCGCGATAACAATTAGCAGAGTAGCGCCCCCTCCCCCTCTTGGCGAGTCCTACGATGAACCCATTTTCGGTCGCCGCTGATATGTGTTCTCGCGACCCTGAGTCATGCGACCGCGTATCGCAAGGGATCGGGAAAATTTTGCCTGGAAGATTTTGTGTCATTTTATTATCTCTAACTTTCCCTTTTCACTCGAACAAAGGAGGAAACATTCCCAAGCCGAACTGCAATAATATATAGATACAAATACCTTGGTGTGAAGGCGCCCCAGGAATGTGGCGCCCGGGTGCATTGCACCCACTGCACCCTGGGAAGGCGCGCCCCTGTTTACCACAGCCATATTTACCTTGTTAACCCGAAAGGAAGACAATCTCCCCAAAAAAGGGAAGTCTTATTCACAACAATGTTATTATTACATAGAGGCGGCGATGTTATTAAAACTTAGGATGTATGTTCTTACTCGTCAGTCACTGTAGCATTTCCCTACACCGCACAAGACACGCAATCAAATTTTCTAGCCCACTTCGCATAAAGGGCCGAAATGTAACAAATGAGACTAAAAGGACGTTGTCATTTTATGCACGGTCAGCCGATAACAGGCGTTGAAAGTCTGCCAACGCTCTCCACCCTACTTCACTGAGGGATAATTATTAAAACGAAAACGCGTTAACTGAAAGCGCGTTAACCGAGGACTACCTGTATATTGCAGTGGCAGATTAAGACCCTCTGGGGCGCCTAGGCACAGACACTTTAGGGGCCCTCCTCGTAGTTTGTGATGGTATAAAGAAAACTATGATATATTAAAAACAGTTTTATTGACAAAATAATGATATCTTATTTTTCTTCTTATCCAAAAAACAAAAATTCACCTTCCGAACCTCTGAGGCAGCAAATTTCTGTATCGATAAAGAAAAATCTATTTTTTTTAAACAAAATCATGCTTTATGCATATTAGTCCCCGTTTACACGTTCCCGTTTTTGTGCCTGAAAACAGGCGCCTGGATGACTAGTCTGCATGTGGTATCATACGTAGTAAGAGGGTTCAGAAAGAAAAGCTGCCCTCTTGACTGTTTCTGCCCATCACCTGTGTCACATGGCAGTCCTCAGCCAATCGACGTGTTTATGGCAGGCCTGGAATCGGGAGTCGCGCCCGTTTCATGCCTGATGCCTTTCTTCAGGGGAATTTGCTTGTGCACATGCGCAGAAGGAAAGGCACCTGTTTTCAGGCACGAAAACGGGAACGTGTAAACGGGGACTTAAACTCAATGCTTTTAGACATTCTTGATGCATTGTTGTTCTTTTCTCATTTTATATATGAGAAAGTTTTGAAGAGGATCTCTCTCATTCACAGAACGAACAAGGCATTGTCAGATAAGTCCTAAAAGCAATTGCAACATTGGAAAAACATTTGTCTGATAAAATTGTTTTAATGATATTCATGACCTTCAAGGAACTTCTTTCATTATTCTCCTGTAATTCCCTGACTTCATTCATCGCATGATCATGGGAATGGATTAATTCATTTTCGAACTCTTTTCCTAAGTCATTTTAATATTTTTTCAAAGTTTTTTGGATGCTTTTCTTTTGTCTTCAGATCTTCATTCCTGTGGTGAAAGAGGAAAGAGAACTCACTGTGCACAAGTTCACATGCCACATAGCACTTCTCCATCTCCATGATGAGACAGTCACATACATATAACTATGAATTTTTGAGTCTTGAATTTCTCTTTAGGGGCGAATGTATGCTCAGATACAGATGTTTCATCATGTAAAATGTTCAGTGTGTCAATTATACCAACATAAATCACTTTGAGTGCCTTCACTGCATCATATATTGCAGGCCATCTTGTGCCATAGAATGAATTTACTAGAATCACTTTCTTACTTTCAGACTGTGACTTCAACGTATCAGTCAGGATATTCAATCTATATAGGTGGAGCCTGACATAAATGTATACACCCTCTGAACGATTCCGAAGAATGAGACAGCTTCCACACAAACATTGGCTGCTGTTTGACCAATAAGATTGAGTGAGTGAGCACTGCAGGGTATATATTCAGCCAGAGGATTGCACTACTTCTTTATTTTCTTTATAATAAGAAAAACTGGTATTTTTACATTTTACTTGTTAATTCATTTTTTTAATTAAATTTTCTTTTTTCTTTCAATAATACTGCCTATATAAAAGTCAACGTGGGGACCCCTTAAGCTTGGGGCCCCTAGGAACGTGCCTACTGTGCCAATTAGGTAATCCGGCACTGGTATACTGCGATATATACATTCCATGAGGTTTTTATTTGCGAGAAAAATCATTGGTATTATTGACATTCAGCCAGGGGCAGTCGGTCTGTGCAAGCAATGCAAGCACTGCTTGCCTAGTGAAACAACACCACAATAAACTTTTTTAAATACTTAGAATAACTGTAGTTACTATTATAAAATTGATAGAAATATATTTAGCATTTTCATCATTTGAATGAATTTCTACTAACTTGATTGCGATTCATATTATTCAATTGTTACTGAGCGGGCCTTGCAAAGCAGTTTCAGATTTGCTTCTATGGTCGTTATATATGCGGATACGAGAGCGCAGGGAAAAGAGGCGAGGGTCTATGTCAGCCTAATGGAGGGGGAGTAAGCAGAATTTGAAATGCTTCTACATGGTGCAGAACATGACATGAAAATACTGCATTGTCTCCATCTATCAGGGAAATTTGGTTTTACATATTTTTAGAGATGTATTTGTTTAGCTGTTTCAAAACCTCCATGTGATTTATAAAGTGTTTATTTTTGGTGCGCTACTCGTTACTTCCTTCTAATAAACATTATTTACTTTTAATCCTAAAAATGTGTGAGGATAATGAGCATTGTGAAATAAAAAGTTACTGGTGAAATCGTTTTCAAATTATCAAGATTTTGCAACTATAAAACATTGTTCAAGCCAGAATGCCAACAATTAGTTGAGGCTATAGAAGTAATTGCATGGTTACGATATTTCCAAAGCGTAATTTAATTTACATATTTCTGTTGATTAAAATTATTGGAAAGTGTGTGTGAAATAAATGTTTCAAATGTGGTGTACCGTTATTTGTTATACTCGTAGCTTATTTCCGAATGAGATGCATGAATGATGAGGCGAGCCTCGTAAAGTGACCAATTAGTAACACTCAGCTAAACAAAGTAAAACTGTGCCACTGCTTGCCTTATTCAATGAGCCACCAACCACCAATGCATTCAGAAGATCTTTATTACAGTTGGTTACTATAATTATTTTCTTTTTTATACTGTCTTATTTTAATATAATTAAAAGGTGATTGGAGTTTGGACAGAAAGGGTTCTGCAATTTGATGATAAGGAATTCTGTAAATTGATGACTACAGTGCCCAAGGTAATAATTTTTATGGCAGAGAGTTCAAAAACAATCTTCATTGAACATTTTAAAATCACTCCTTTCATCTCTATGCCCAGAGGCGTAACTATGGCAAGGCATTGCCTTTGGGCCTCAAGAAGGCAAACAAATTATTGTAATATGATATAAATCAAAAATATTATATTTTTAATTTCTAGAATGCAAAATAAAAATTAAAACTATATGTACAAATATTTAATTCTGTTATGGGGGTCTCATTTTATTTGCCTTGGGGCCCCAAAACTGCAGTTATGCCTCTGTCTAAGCCCATATTTTCCTTAACTACAATACAAGAGCCACCCTGGAAAATTTTTTCTTACAGTAAAGCAGTGAGCCATTAAGTAATTTTTTACTTTATTTAATAAATGACTTTGACTGGGTTTTAGCTAGTGCTCATTTAAACATACAACTGACAATGAGATATTTTGGTTTTGCAATTCATTTAGCAATATTTCTAAGTTATTTTTTATTAACCCTTGAATATTAACTCTTAAGAGGTCATGGTATTTTGTAACATAAGAGGTGGCACACAGTCATTTTGACCTCATTAGAAAATCAGGCAAAATATCCAAATTACCAATTCTTATTTAATTTTTTCTTTAATTTTCAACAAAATTTTGTTTATGCCATACTTTTTATTAATATAACTACAAGTAATGTGGGTAAATTTACATTTTCAAAAAAGCTTTACAAGGGACAGAATACTTCGGTGTATGTTAAATTTAGTTTTAAATGAAAATTGAACAACTATAAAAATTCAGATGTAAATAGAGATCTCTTAAATTTTGTTGGACTTAATCTTCATAATCTTTCTCTTTCTCATCATGAATTTCAGAACAGCAGCCTCATGAAGCATGCAAATATATTTTCAGCACAACACACAATAGGTGCGGGTCTTCCTGATTTCTTTCCGGTAAAAAAAACAATTCCTTGGTCCATCTTTCCCATGCTGGACTTTCTTCCTCAGAAATCTGTGTGAATCGCTTAATTTTTACTTTTAGGCTCTTAGGTAGATTTTTCGATGTAATATAAAAATCAAAGTCAATGGTTTCGTTGAGGGATGATACAGTTTTTAGTGAGGGTATGATAAATAAATACCGTATCTGTCCAAATACAAGCCGATGTTTTTTGTCAAAATTTATCACGAAAAAATCAACCCTCGGCTTAAATGCAAGTCAAGAGGAAAATTTGGGTTGTGGTTAAATCTCAAAGTCTCTCATTGCCTTCACGTTCAAATGATAGTACTATATCTTTCATAAAGTAATATTTGACCTACGATGAATATATATAAATATCTTGGCGAGATCGCCTGCGTAAATTGACGATTACGCAAAATGCGTTGACGGCTTTGAATGCTCAACTGTATGAATTTCAGTAAAACTTTACATGGAACGTGTATAATTATAAAAATTCTGTTTCTTAAGGCAATATATATGCTAATTTCATTGGAAATAGACTTGGATGAAAAAATATCTTGGCGAGATCGCTTGCGTAAATTGACGATTACGCAAAATGCGTTGACGGCTTTGAATGCTCAACTGTTTGAATTTCAGTAAAACTTTACATGGAAAGTGTATAATTATAAAAATGCAATTTTTTAAGGCAATGTAAATGCTAATTTCATAGGAGATAGACTTGGATGAAAAAATATCTTGGCATTACATATTTGACCTTTTGTGAAAATAAAGATGAATAAAATTATTGCCACTGAATGTGAAACATTATTCAGCAACGCAAAATTATTAATTGGAGTAATATTTCAAAATGTCAACAAGTAAACCATTTCCCACACATTTCTTCAATCACGAATAATGTCTTCTAAGATGTGCATGAATGCCCAGCACACTTCAGCATAAAATCTACGAAATTTACGTTTTTGCCAAAAAATTGTGGAAATTTTTGGAGGGTCGGCTTAAATTCGGGGTCGGTTTCTATTCGGGCAGATATGGTACTTATCCATGAATTTTGTAACATGGATAGCAACTGACGTCATAATGAAAGGTAAACAAAAGCATTTGGTGTTTTAGACCGTCCGTGACCAGCAAACAGAAGCCAATACGCAGTAGAGAAAATCCCTAAAAAATAGAAATGCTGGCACAAACATTGACCCAGACCTCTAAGTTAATAGAGAGTGAATTAGAGGAAAGGTACAGAGAAGGCCTGGGATTAAAGTTCAATATAAGGTTATAAAATTACAAAAATGAAAAGGGTATAATCTAAAAGACTGTGAGCGACCTCTTAAGGGTTAATATACATAAGTCATTTTGCACTGTCATTTGATACTTTCAAGCCCCTCACATGACAAGTCTCAGGGTCTTATACAGAATGTTTTGGTGCTACAACAGGAAGGATTTTATTTTTTATCAAAACATCCTATTCTTCTATCACCTAACATAACCTGTTAGTTTCTCTGGTTTTTTTAACAAAGCGACAACATTTTCGGTGGCTGACTGTAATGTTTCTTAGCCTTTGCGGTTTTTCCTAAACAATTACAGTTCAAATTTTTGTTTACATCAAGAAATAACACATTTAAAATCTTGCATGCCCACCTAATATTAAGATTTTCTTCGTTTATAAAATTACCATCAATGTCCATTCTGTGCAAAATGGTATTTACAATAATACCTGATGTAGGGAACTTTTCTTTGGTCATCCTAATTAGGCACTATATTTTACCCATAATGTCTTCTGGGAATCTTGCTCTTTTCAGGTTGTTGGTTCCCACATTCAGAACAACAAGCCTTGGATACCCAAAGTCTTCTGCATCCATCTCATCAATTTCGTTGTTCAACTGCTTTGTCTTGATTCCACAAAAAACTTTTTTCGTTGCACTTTTCATCTTGATATATTTTATGATACAGTCACCCAGTACCAACAATTGTTATTTAGGAATTTTGTGAATACTGTTGATTGGGAGAGGACGAACAGGAGGAATACTGTGATTTTCTTTCTCATTACAGAAAATGCTTTGTTTTTAATATTTACCCGCTGGTATGGAAGTGACATTTGTTTTTCACTTTGACTCCATGCACATTTTTTTGAAGTATTTCCTTGTCTTATATACTCTGCTTCTATCTCATCTAGCACAGAGGTCAGTACTTCAAATTTATTTTGAGTTACTATATTTTGATTTGATGGATCACTCTTATGGGGAGAAGCAACATTTTTTCCTCACATCATCATGATGGTTATTAATGACCTCAGTGCAGCATGGAAAGAAATCAGCATTTCCCTGAATAGCATTTGGTGAAAATTATGGCTTCAGCCACACAAATGATTTCCTGGGATTCTAGGATCAACATTTTATTGTCAAACTTGTCACATGAGGACTAAATGAATTGGGCATCAAAGATGTATAAGAGTTAATAAAGTCTCATGGAAGCAGCTTCATGAATTAGGAACTAGAAGAATTGTAACAGCACTGCACTCAAATGGAAGCCAATGGCACTGATAAAATAGAAACTCCATTGGAAAGAAACTTGAGCGCAGCAGTTTTGGCAGAAAGCATTACAAAAATTGAGAAGGCAATTGAGCTACTTATTGAAAATCATCCAGACTGGGGTAGCAGACAATCAGTGAAGAGAATACTGCTTCAAGGCATCTCCTGCTACCAGGGGCAGGCAGTCTATGCAAGCAACACAAGCACTGCTTGCCTAGTGAAACAACACTGCACCAAACTTTTTTAAACAGCTAGAATAACTTTCATTAGTATTATAAAATTGATATAACTATATTTAGTATTTTCATCATTTGAATGAATTTCTGCTAACTTGATTGCACTTGGTATTATTCAATCGTTACTGAGCAGGTCTCACGAAGCAGTTTCAGATTTGCTTCTGTGGTGGTTATACACGTGGAAATGAGAGAGCGAGGAAAAGAGGGGATGGCCAATTTGCACCCAATGGAGGGGAAGTAAGCAGAATTTAAACTGCTTCTCTGTGGTGCAGATAAATTCAACAGCTGGCGAAATGAAAATACTGCAGTGTCCATCTATTGGGGAAATTTGGTTTTACATATTTTTAGAGATGATTGTTTCACTGTTTTGTGGACTCCTTGTGATTTTTATTTTTGGTGCGTTACATCAGTACTTCCTTCTATTAAACATTTACCTTTAATCCTAAAAATGTGAGGATAATGAACATTGTATAATAAAAAAATTATTGGTGACATAATTTTCAAGTTATCCAGATTTTACAACTAAAAAAGATATTGTTCAGGCTGGAAAGCCTACAATTAGTTGAAGCTATAGAATTAATTGCATGGTTATGATATTTCCAAAGGGTAATTTAACCCAATAATCGCCATTATCTCACTTATGGGATCAAATTTTCATTAATTTTTTTGCTATTTTAATTTAATTATTTCTTAAATTTAAGTAATGCGTGTTCTAATTGGATACTGTTCTGCACAGAAAAAATTATAAACAATTAATTCGTAACTCTGCGTATGTGATTGAAAACCAGGCTTTTTACTTGGTGACATCCGGCAATACTTGTTCTTATTTACCCAATTAATTATTAGTACAGGCGACTTCCGAGATTCAACTGTTCAAAATTCGACAAACTCGAGAACTCAACCGTTCGAATCGACCCGGCCGATCAATCGGTCGAATTACAAACTAGTTTACGCTAGGTAATTTTTGGCCCGCCTGACCACGAGAGGTTTAGTTTCAGTCAAGACATCGTTATTTCTGCTCTAATTGTTTGAATTTGCGCTGATTCGACATTCAACGGTTTGAGATTTGACCACATTTTCAGGAACGCATCCCTGTCGAATCTCGGGAGTAGCCTGTACTTTCCATTTGTTTTTAGGATTGTATGTCTTTAGTGTCTACTGCAGTAATACATATCAAATAAGTTTGTAAAAAATCAAACAGGTTTGTTTAGCACCATATTTTTTGGAAGCATCCCACTAGTGGGATATTAGCATAAAGCAATATACATTTACCATTGTTGATTAGTATAAAATGAATATGGTTACATAGTGTGTACATACATTCTCACACAAAAACCCTTACGCTGACATACATACACACTTTATCTTACCTAACCTAACATAACCTAAACTAACTGAAGCACAATAATCTATATATATAAAGCCATTATATAGCAAATACAGACAACTCCCGAGATTCGACCGGGATGCATTCCTGAAAACGTGGTTGAATCTCGAACAGTCGAATGTCGAATCAGCACAAATTCAAACAATTACAGCAGAAATAATGATGTCTAGACTGAAACTAAACCTCTCATGGTTGGGCGGGCAAAAATTACTTTGCGTAGTTTCTAATTAGACCGATCGATTGGCTGGGTCGAGTAAGCGTCTTGAGTTGGTCGAATCTCGGGAGTGGCCTGTATTTGATTTTCAGGTCTGCCCTTGGTATAGACCTATAAAAATATGGCATCAGCAAGTCTCCAAAAATGTGTGTTTTGCTTGATCATTAATCTATTGAGATGAATATGACACTCATCGCTGAAAATTATCCCTTCCATCCTTATTTCATTTCGGTCTAATATTTCAAGAAGCTTGTTGCAAAAATCTTTTCGATGTTGATGGTTAACTTCAGTTAATTTTTGCATAATTTTAAATTTACATGGGAAAACTTTGAGTGCAGCCCTCAAAATCCACCTTGCAGTGGCCCTGGATACACCCGTTTCAATCAAAAGACATGTTGATTTCCGTGGACTGCGCTCAATTGCCTCATGAATAAAATTGCCATTTCTGGTGTTCAAGCTGTCCTGGTTCACCCTGAATGTTCAGCATTTTGGTTCTGGACAGATCCCCTTTCTTTCCATCTGATCACAACTCGTCGTATTGTCTTAGCTGTTGGCACTTGACATCCTAAAAACTTCTTTATAAATACATGCTGTGTCACTATCACTGAATTAGTTCTGATATACTCTTCAACGATGAATATTCTTTGTTATAAGCTTAACTGTGACATTTTTATCTTACAACAATAAGGGTACTAATAAACAAAATGTTGATTTTTTCTTATTGTTTCATTTTATTAATCAATCCTATCTTGTATGGTTATCTCATAATTTCATTTTGGAATAGGGTACATTTTTTTGGCTCACCCTGTACTTCAAGGTGATATTGAGCGTGAAGTACCAGATCAGAACTCTTTGCCATTTCTCAAAAGGAGATGATTCATTGAGACTTCTAACGAAACTCCTCGACCAGGTCCCTCTTCTGTATCTACTCAGACTGCATCTATTGTTTCATAGATGAATCCCAAAAGCTATTTTCATCACTGGCTAGAGACAGCCATGCACAAAGCAATTGATGTAGCACTTCTTTGCCATAAAAACAAATTCGAATGGGATGACAAACAAAATAATGAGTAAAATATGGTTTTTTCATCATGGATACACCTTTATTTTACCAAAATATTTTATAAATTTATTCTTACAACTTGAATATAAAATGACATTCGAGATTATATACATCTATTAAAAGAATTTTACCAACAAAAGTATAACAATTAACAACAGAAAATGCATACTGAATTATATACAGTATAGAACCATTTATCCAGCAAGCTTGGGATATGGGGATAGCTGGTTATCTGGAATATATTCATAAACAATGCTCAGAAAGAGCTAGAACTCACCAGAACAGTGTTCTGGTTCATCACGTGGCGATAATATTGTTCCGTCTTGTCAAACATTTAGTAATACCTTTTTGTTAACTTCATTTAATAAAAATAATATAAAAAATGTTTCTTTACTTTTCTTCATCATAGTACATACGAAATAAATCAAAATTTAAATCGATTGTATATGTTCTATGTTATTTCGCATCCACTGCTTTCAATTCCACTACCAGAACGTGCTTTCCGTTTCGTAATACTTTCTATTTCGAAGACTAATATAATATATACCTATACTCAGTGATGAGCTGAAGCCAGTTGTTAATTTTTCTCTTCTTTTAGAAAATATGAAATTTTATTGATTTTGTCCTTTCAAGTACATTTTGCCCTATCTGACATTCAATTACCGATGGCGTATGAAATGGAATATATTACGAACAGGGCACTTGCTAAGCCAGCAGAACGGTATTAATAACATAGATCAATCTGGTGCCCCTGGCATGCAGGCCTCTCCTCCCATCCTTATCCAAATTTCATCTTTTTTTTAGAGGCGGTTCTTAATTTTATGCCAACTCATCACTGCCTTTACTGTAATTGCCAGAGTAGGCTTGATGGCGGTGTGAATGGTGCAACTGCACCGAGCCCCACAATTAAAGAGCCCCCACACTCTCTAAAAAAATATTTGTCATACTTATAAAGTACATGCATTTTTAAAAATCTAAAAAAATATTGAAGCATCATAGCGAGAGAGACTGCTTTATTTATTAAAATATAATATTACAAATGTTTGATGCGATTTTTCTAGCCAGCTCTGGTAATCGGGTACTTCCAATATAAATTCCTTGTTCTCTTCCAAATTACGTGTTCACTTGATCACCGAAGCACACCCAACACGTGGTGGTGAGCCGGATTATTACTAGTGAGGCTTTAAATTTCTTTCTCCTAACAAATTTTGGAAAAATGCATTATTTTTAAAAACAGCTTGGTTAACAGAATTTATGGATAACTGGAATCCGGATAAAAGTTTCTATATTGTATTAATCTAACAGACAATTCAATCACTTATTACTTTAAATTTTAGCAATAAACACAATTAAAATTTGAACATTTTTTCATTAAAGCATTTTCTTCATGATCTTAAAAATTTTAATACTATTTTCATAAAAAAATTCTGAAAACAGCAGAAAGCTTCTTTCAATAGAAAGTCAGTCTCAATGTTTAGGTCCAATTACTGCTTCATATGCTGAAAAGGAGTTTTTAAGCTCATCACATGTTTGGAAACATAAAGCAACTACTGTAATGCCCCATCAAAAATTATGGGTAGGCATGCATGAAGTATTACATTTAAATTAACATTAGCTAAGCAAACATTTAATTACAAAATGCCAGAAGTGAGTTATTGTAATTATGGGATTTTCAACAAATCAAACAAAAAGTACCTATTATATTTACTCTACCATGAGACAAGGTTTTTGTTTTTTTTAATGAAAGGTTTGGGAGTCATCTTATGTTCACAAACAAAGAATAAATATTCAACAAGTAGTGTGTTATCCATGAACAAGGATAAAATTAGTGCATTTTTATTCTATTATTAAATTTGATATTTTGTTTTATTCCACTAGGAAGATTGCCTAATTCACATAATTGACAAACTGAGGAGTTTTTGGAATTTGATCATCTATTATAAGCCTACATTTAGCACATCTTAATTTATTTTTAAGTATTTATACTGTCACATATTTTGTCCCTAGAGCCTCATTTGTTAGTGGCTTCAATGTGGAAATGTATGCTCAAAATTTTGGCTTTCCTCCTTTTATACCTTTAAGGATAATTAAAAAATAAATTTAACATGGGATCCTACCTGACCCTGTATATTTTTCAAAATTCAAATCTAAAGAAAAACAAATGTCAGCAGTACAGAAATCTACACTCCAATTTTCAGCTCTCTAACATTTATGGTTTCGTCACAATTTCAATTTAAGCATGTGCACAGATGGATAAACAGATGGGCAGACAAATGCCAAAAAGAAACTAAAAATGCACAAAAAAATGGTATA
This sequence comes from Uropetala carovei, assembly GCA_036926305.1. NCBI lineage: Eukaryota > Metazoa > Arthropoda > Insecta > Odonata > Petaluridae > Uropetala > Uropetala carovei. Next base: position 1,890,155 of record JAXCHB010000152.1, on the reverse strand, counting down.
ACTGAGACAGTTATTATGACCAGTCTAACATGCTTTAAATCACATTTACATTTGGACAATTTTTAAGAATTTAAATAAGAAATAACTACAATAATATTGTTTAATCTACAGTAATTCTCCGCATTACATTGTTACCATATACCTCAATCAATTAAGGAATGTTTCATTATAAGATGTGTCATTTCACATACTTATCATTTCAGAGATTCCAATTGCGGTACAAATTTATTACTACGTCGATCAGAAAAAAGTTTACAAGCCCTATTGTTCCAAGTGCCAAACTCGCTGAAAATTTGAAAGCTGCTGATATATACGGTACAGGGCTCTAGTGTTCAAGGTCACATGATTGGAATCATATGCACAGCAGAGTTGAGCTGCGATAGTTCAACATGGCGACCCACTTGGAAAACTGGTCTCGATTGGAAGTGCAAGGAGTTATACGCTTTTTGTGGGCAGGGAAAGTGTCAGCAGCTGATATCCATCGACAGCTCATAGAAGTGTACGGCAACGCAGTGATGTCAAGGAAACAGGTTGCCAAATGGTGCCGTGCGTTCGAATCTGGCAGAGATGATGTGACAAACAACAATCCACATTGAAGTGGAAGACCATGCTCCTTAACTACAGCAGTCAACACTGTACACGTCGAGGAATGCATTCAGACGAACAGCCGTGTAATTTTGCGGCACATGGCATCTGATCTTGGATTATCCTATGGCATTGAGCAGCACATCGTGGTGGATGTGTTACAGTACCGTAAGGTCTGTGCAAGATGGGTGCCTCGTGCGTTAACAGACAACAACAAAGCGTCAAGAATGATGGCCTGCTTGAGTTCACTGCAGCGTTATGCAGTAGAGGGACACACTTTCTACGTCGAGTCGTTAGTGGTGATGAGACGCTCCATCACTTCACTCCCACCAGTAAGCGATCAAGTATGGAGTGGAAACACACCGGCTCACCCAGGACAAAGAAGTTTAAAGTGACACCATCTGCTGGAAAATGCTAGCCACCATCTTCTGGGACTCGTCGGGTATGTTACTGGTGGATTTTCTGGAACATGGACACACAGTAAACGCCAATCACTACTGCGCCATGCTGAAAAACTTGTGAGAGGCCATCAGGAGAAAATGTTGCGGCCTTCTTAGCGATGGTGTGATCCTCTTCCATGACAATGCCCGACTGCACATGACACAGCAAACCCAGAACTTGCCACAAAATTTTGGTTGGGAAGTGTTGGACCATCCCCCATACAGTCCGGATTTGGCCCCCAGCAATTTCCATCTGTTTCCTGCCTTGAAGGAGCAATTGTCTGGACATCATTTCAACTGCGATGAAGACGTCAAATGTGCTAGCAAAATGTGGCTGAGTCAACAGGGACATTCCTTCTATGCGTTCAGGATGGACAAACTTATCACACGCTGTGACAAGTGCCTCAATCTCCAAGGAGACTATGTCAAAAAATAGTATATCAGTGACACTTGCATTTTGCGTTGTCAGTATCCTCTAATAAAATTTTGCCTTTGATTTATGAGTAGTGTAAACTTTTTTTCTGATCGACCCTCGTATAATTAAAAAAACCCTTAACTCATCTTTTTAATTTTATCTTTATTATTATTTACGCAATGTAATTTAATTTCATGTTTAACTTCATTTTGTGAACCCATCTGGTCCTGCCACTTACCGAATGACCAAATATGTGTAAGCAGTGTTGCATAGTAGTTTCAATTTCACTTACTAATGCTAGGTACTGAAATTTCATTCATTGCACATGCATTTTCACAGTTAACTCTTTATCTTCACTTTGAGCAAATGCACCTTTACAGCGTTTTTAAATAAAAATAACAATAATATAATTTCATAGCCACGAATGATTTTTGTGTCTGTTTACAATCAAATGAATCTTCAATATGGTGATTTTGAAAATGAAAAATGTATAAGCCTAAGAATGATTCAGGAATGACGTGGTGGGAACTAGGAAGGAAGAATTTAAGGGGAATAGCCAAGCAAAGCATTTCGCAAAGTGTCCTTCTCTCCTTCCCTTCTCTACCCACAGGTGGGAGACTAAACACTCAAGAAAGATGGCTGAGAAGCAAATAATAATAATAATACTTTATTAATCCTGGGTCAAGTTTGGTTACAAGAATGGATCAGGTCAATAATTAAAAAGAACTAGAATACAAATAATATAAATTAAAAATAAAACAGCAATATGTTCATGCAGACAAAAATTCATCAACTGAATAGAAGAAGTTGTTGACATGATATTCTTTTAATATTGTCTTAAATGAATTGTAGTTGACAATATATTTTTTAGCTGAGCTGGGAGGTGATTAAAAAATTTGAAACCAGCATATGCTTGGCTATGAGCATTTGTTCTAAAATCATGTTTTCTTCTTGTTGTAACAATGAAAATTGCCACTGAATTCTAGATTCAGTAGGTTATAATTTTCAATAGCAAAGAGCATAGTGTAATACAAGTAGTTTGAGGGCAATGTAAGTACAGGCGACTCCTGAGATTCGACTGGGATGCGTTCCTGAACACGTGGTCGAATCTTGAACAGTCGAATGTTGAACGCCTTTTTTCCATAGACTTGTATGTTATAATCGGGGAATACGTTCCGCATCTTGGGAAAATATTATTAAGTCTCCCCTCACGTTATATAAAGATAAAATAACATTAGTGTAAATACAACAATATTAAATTATGAATAAATTAAATAAAAAATATTTTAAATGTATCTTTTTTTGCACTAAAAAGGATAAAATAAATTTTTGTTTGTATGATTATTTTATGTAATTTAAAAATCCAAATTAAATCAAATCCACCTCAACCATTCTCATGTAATTTAAATGGAGGAATGAGTAGTATTTTACCAACAAAGTTAACAGAAGAGTGACGTGCGACATTCGACTTGCCGAGTTTCAAAGATTTTAACAAACGACTCACGCAAGCTGGACCAGGCCAGCTGCAGCACATCCCTGCATATATCTATCTATACATACAACTATATATCACAGCGAAATTAATAACTTGAGTCAGCATCAGTATTTGCACTTGCAGCCTCGCCAGTTAAAGGCTATGCAAACCTGCCCTTCTCTTAAATCTGTTAAATCAGCCATGACTTGCACTAAATGGAGGCTTATCAACAGAAATTTCATCTGTCCTTTCCTTCAAATCATCATACAGATCCTAAGCCTTTGCTCTAATCATGGCCTCACTAATAGGAATGTGCTTCTGACACTGATCATCTACCCAAAGTTTTAAGTTTTTCCGTTTTAGGAATCACAACACTGCACCTAGGACTGATTATTGTTGTTATCAAATTACCTGAATTTATCACATTCTAGAATTTTCTCCTTCTGTTTCACATACGTGCTAATAGTTGAACGATTTCAGCATGGCTTTCACCTTTCTCAACACGCTTTAAAATTTCTAATTTCAATTCATAACTATGAGTCTTATGCACTCTTTTATTTGATTCACTTGCATTAACACTATTACATTTCCTTTTAGATGCCATGTCAAGTGATAAATTTATAAATAAATAAAATAAATTTAAATAAAAGATTTACAGAAAAAACGAGTGAAATCTGCAAAAAATCAAACAATCAGAGCAGGAATGATGATGCCATGTCAAGTGATAAATTTATAAATAAAATAAATAAATAAATTTAAATAAAAGATTAACAGAAAAAACGAGTGAAATCAGCACAAATTCAAACAATTAGAGCAGAAATAACGATGTCTAGACTGAAACTAAACCTCGCGTGGTTGGGCAGGCCAAAAATAACTTCGCATAAACTAGTTCCTAATTTGACCGACCAATCGGCTGGGTCGAATAAGCGGGCTTCGACCAGTCGAATTCTCGAGTTGGTCGAATCTCGGGAGTCGCCTGTATATTAAGAGATTTAAAATGGTTTTTATAATTAGAATATTTGATTTTTATCAAGATACTGATTGCCCATTTTTGCAACTTGAATAGATGCCCAATGTGATGCGAATGGCCCCAGTATTTCAGTCTACTATAGATGAACTCTGGGAAATGTGGAAACCTGATATGACCAGGAATCAAACCCGGGTATTCCACTTGCCGGACATGTATTCTGAACTACCATAGCAGACAAATTCTCCTGTTTCAGAACAGGAATATTCTTTTAGGGTGGGAATGGGCTAGCCCTGCTAGCTCCAACGGAGATACATAGAAGAAAACTCCTACCCTCTCAAATGGTGCAATTGCCTAGGTTATAATTGATGGAATGGACAATCCTAAGACCTTTATGCAACAGGCATAAGCTGGAATGATGAGAAATGTGGAAACAGGTGAAAAAATCTGCTATGACCAGGAATCGAACCCAGGTCTTCTACTTGCTGAGCAGTTATTCTACCACTGAACTACTGTAGCAGACAAGTTCTCCTGTTTCAAAACAGGGATATTTTCTTAGGTTGGGACTGGGCTAGCCATCAACCAGCCCCACATTTCCCATCATTCCAGCTTATACCTGTTGCATAAAGATATTAGGATATGCGATAATGGTTTTTATCCATGACTGAGTTAATGAGTCTTATGTCATTATGCAAAAACTTCAATTGAACCGACATATACTTCATTGGCAGTATGGTAAACTCATGTTACTCTCATGTTACAGATAGGAACTAAATTTGTTTGCTTGAAGAGTGAGTGAAAAAATGCTTAGTCACAGTCTTTTGCTGGAGGTACCGTAATCCCATGTTATCCAGAAAGTTCACTGCCAGCAATTCATTACAGAAAAATTAACCACTGGAAAATTCATCGCCAATTTTAATTCAACAATTCACTGTCAAGCCTAGGAATGCTTTTAAATATTTAACCATTTTTGCTGAATTTCATATTCATATTCATTATGCACTAAATTTTAAATCAGCAATTCATAGCCAAGAAAAACTTATCTCCAAGGAATAATTTTAAGTAGTTTAGTCTTTTGGGTTACTTTTAGAGCTTAAAATTTAATTATGCTTTGCATAAAAATTTTTTGGGATGATTTATTCTTATTTTTAATACATATAATGAAACAAAATATAAAATAATAAATCAAAGCTCACATCAATTATATTTATAAAAGGCAGTGTTATCAGCTATACCTCTTAAATATTCAACCACATTGCTTCATTATAATCTACATAGTAGTGATGCACCGAAGCTCAGCTTTGGTCTCGGTATTCGGCCAAAATCTGCTATTCGGCTTTGGCCTCAGCCTTTGGATGGACGAATAGCCGAATACTACATATTTTTTTTTTTGATAAAACGAAAAATGATAATGACATAATAAAGCTGAAAACACTAAACAAAAACATAACACACTGAGTTGTTGCCAATACAATTCACATATCTCAGATTCAGCCTGACAATTATGTGCTACTCGTTTTTATGGTCTAAGACCATTAATATATTAGTGTGTTCCAATATGTGGACAATTCGTTTATTTAGAATACTCCTCCTCATTAGTTGGAATTTTTGATGTTTTACTGTAGTTACTGTGTAAGTAGCAGACAACCTCTGACATCTGGTTCACGTTTTTGCATGAGGTAATATGACGTATAAACAGTAGCGCCATCGTGCCAAAACCAAAATGACACAATGTTGACTGAGTTTTCGTTTCATTTTTGAATTTCATAAGTGCAGACATTTTTATATAACAGAATATATAATAAACTTAACAAGGCTGCGATTCTTTGTATATATTTTCATATTACAAAGAATTTAAGTATATTTCTATAGAAAACATTAGTATTCATTAGTTGGTATTTCAGGTTGGTAGTGTTTTAAAAACGATTTCGGAAATTCCCCGGAGGAATATTCTTGCGATTGTAACCAACTTTCACAGTCAACATTGGGGATGTGTGCAGATTTTTCGTAAACTCAGAACTTATTAGTAGTATCATTTTTAAATTTAATAGGAGAGGCTAAGGCTCCGTCCCACATACAAGGGATGCGGGCGGTGCAAGCAACTAAGCGGAAAAACAATACAATGTAATGTTATGGCGGTGTCCCAAGTTCTAGTGTCAATGCATGTACTCATGCGAGCGGTGAGCGAGCATCTTCAAAGCGATCAACACACTTTGTTTTCGAAGTGAGCGACCAGAACCGTTGTTATGGCAAATACTTTGTATTTCAGCATTTTCTTTGTAGTTTTATCGCTGTTTTAAGTTGTGTTCTTATACTGTTATGGAAATGAACGAAAATTTAATTTCTGAGGTCCAAAAGAGTTCCATCTCATAGAATTTAAAAGATAAAAATTATTTTAATCATTTTTGGCCGATTACCAAGGCCGAAGCTGATATTTGGTGCATCACTAATTTATGCTAATGGAAATATTCGGCATCGGCCTCGGCCGAATACTGATTTTAATATTCGGCCATTCTGCATTCAGCCAAAATGAGTATTCGGTGCATCTCTACTACATAGCCTTTCAGCACAATCTCAATACTAAACTAGCTGCTCAAATCCTCTGTGCCATCCTTTCACAGAGTTGTCTTCAGAAAATCATGCAAAACAAAGTCGTAACAATTCCACCTTTTGGCCTTAGTAGACAGATGGTTAGAGTATCTGCCGATGGATACTAAGGTCGTAGGTTTGAAACCCACTTAGAACATGGATGTTTGTTCATCAGGTTTGTATGTAAGAATGGACATTAATGTTTAAATATCGACCTAAATAAAGATGTCTTATTATTTCAAGCGGGAACTGTGGTGGTCACCGGCACTGTCTATCTGGATGCCCTATCCACACGTCTTCAAAGTAATCCATTTGTTCTTGGACCTTCAGAGGAAATACATTGTTATCACACAAATAGTAAAAAACATACACAACTCTAGATAAAGGCACAAATGCTAATGCAGACAGCATGTATTTAATGCAAAGTAAGCATCAGTCTCATAATGAGCCTTCAGTCCACAAGTATGAATGACTCAATAAATGCACTGAGAAAAATAGAAGAAACAGCCTTGATGTTTTGTGTTGGGGAGTTCCTTTTTCAAGGCATTAATCATTACCTTTTCAAAATCTGTCGCTACTGACAGTGGCAACACTGAAGGTTCCAAATTTTCTTTTTGTTTCAAAAATTTAATATAGGTTTTCTCTGATTTATTTGGTAGCAATGCATAAACAAGAGCTCTGGAAAGATTTTCTTTTAGCCCATGAACAATGTACAACTGATGAAATAGTAGTGGAATGATTTTAAATGTCCTGCCAGCATTCCAATGTTCAGTCCTTGCCAATAATTGCAGATTTCTCCTCGTGCAAAAAATTAACACTCTGTCATCATCGAGTCCAGAATCAAACATTAAGAACCACTCACCAACTTAGTACACACTTCAGGAAATATGATGCCCCTATATCTGTATTTGGATAGTTGGGATGAGCAATTAGGGAAATGATATAGGAGGTCAATTTCAGGAAATCGGGAGAGTACTTTACCAGAAAAAAATAATAAAAATTCTGTTATATTTTTTCAATACTTATTGTATCAAACAAGTCCTCAAATAAAATTTGTACAATTTATAAAATATGAATATTTTTTACCGTGTCCATCTGTATTGAAAGAGGATAATTAAATAAGAAATTATAATGACAATACACGGTTTCTAGGAGCGCTGCTAATGAAAGAAACCTTATTATCAACTGATATAATGAAGATGCATTACGATTACCAATATTAACATGTCATTCAATGCAAAAAATATAAAGTAAATTGAATTTTAAAGTCAGCAACGAAAAAATTCTCGTTAAAGAGATCAATTTGACATGCACGCGCGAATTTATAACTTTAACCAAAGTAACAATTTAAGTGACAGAAAATACGTAAGGAAATGATATAGTAATGTATGCACGTTGAGTTTATATAATCTTCAACCATTATGTAGTGATTTGAACGGATTTTGTTATTATAAAACTTTTATACTATCTTGACCTGTACATATGTACCTATGTGTTTCAAATCCCCATAACTAATACATTTTGGGCACTTCCAAATGAGCTAAGAGTATGAAGGTTTAATTGTTTGTAGGTTACGGTATACCCCCAACATAAAAATTTGCAAATCTCAGAAAAAAGTCCCGGGTTCTACTCCAAAGGATAATTTCCATTTCCCATAAGATAACACGTAAAAATCAATTTTTCGAAGTGCAAGCTTCTGTTCTTTTGCAAATTTCAATTGGAAGGAACTGACCTACAATCTTTGGATCTGGACTGTTTTAAAGAAAAATGAATAAAGTTTCTTAGTCCTATTGTCGATTTCCACCTTCAGTTCGAAATTGGTCAAATTATACGTCTAATTCACATATTTTAGAAAAAAAATCGGCTTTTTAGCAGGATGTTGCCTTGACAACCATGACATTGTTAAACCTCGAGCTTACACTGTAGTCTTCCTAAGCATAAGCAAAATGTGCTTTGAATGCTTTAATAACAGAGAGAGGGAAGGAGGGAAAGGGGTGGAGGGAGAGGAAGGAGGGAAAGGGGTGGAGGGAGAGGAAGGAGGGAAATAAAAAAATTACAATGAATTGTCTTTTAGTAAGACTAAAAGCCTAATGATAAATAAAATAGAAATTACTTTTTTGTTATACAACTTTTATATTAAGGGCACTAAAAACCTACAAATAAATTAAATAAAAAACCTTTTTAGTTTATACAACTTTTATAATTAACAGCACTGAAAACCTAAAAATAAATTAAATTTTGACATGGGGTATCATCTGTTGTGATAGATTCTCAAATGTTCATATTAATAACATATCTAGTGTTACGATACTAATTAAAATTTGAATGCATCTTAATATAAAAGTTGTGTGACTTTTGCAAGATGATCTCTAATGTTACATAGGTCTACGATCAGAAAAAAAGCTTTTTAACAATAACTGACACACTTATTCACAAAAGGAAAGGAAGTTGGCTGTCATGGTTCCATCCACAGATGAAGGACATGCTTCCTTTCTCTGACTGATGGCATCAGATCACAACTATACCAACAATTACCTCCTAAAATAAACTTCGGAATTATCCCAGGTAAGTTTTTACTTTCTCCTTATGTAGTACAGTAGGACCTCGATAACCGTCATTTATTGGTTCCTGGAATCTCCGACGATAAGCAAAACAAGGATAGTCAACACCAATTTTCCCATAGGAACAATGTCATAGGTCAATAATTATTTCAAAAAGACCTTCAACACATCATATAAAACTGAACTTTTAGACCTCAGTTTACCGAACATTTTAGATTCTGCGTCATTTTCATTCATTCGCTTCTAGTTTTATTTTAAGGCATGTCATATTTCTGGATCTTTTAGCAGCATTGTCACTAACTACATTTTAGGACTATTTTTATCACTTGAGGTTTAATAAGCTATAAAATATTTAAGAAATATGTTAACTGTTGACAAATGAGTTGACAGTTGTACTGCAGCAATCCACGAAGGAATGTTTTGCTGTTTGATTTTTATATTTGAAGGCAAAATTCTAAATACAGTAAACTCCCAGTTATCTGACACTCATGCAACTGGAATTCTCAAGCAACCGGCATCTCCTGCCTCTCGATTTTTTATTACATGTAGTTGGGAATATTACCAATAAAATTGGCAATTTTGGCAACATGTAATTCGGAATGTTACTGCTAAAATTTGCATTTTCAGCAGTCACGATACACAATTGTGGACGTTTCTTGAACTCTGTGTTTGTGTTAAATAAAATATTTTGCACACCCTTTTTAAGTGTCTCCTAAAACTCCAATATGCGCTCAAGGTAATAAAAAGAAATGGGTTGTGCTAACCTTAACCCAGAAACTTGATAGAATAAAACGTTTAGAGAAAAGTGAGAACCACAATGTTTTAATGAAGAAGTTCAATCTTGGTTCTTCCACTATTTATGACATTAAGGCACAGAAATCACAGTTAACGAAATTCGTTACAACTTCTGAGACAATTAGAAGAATAGAATATTGGTGCACTCTTCATAAGCCGAAACTTGAGCAATTGGATATTGGTATTAATGAATGGTTTTCTATAAAGCGTTCCGAGGGAGCCCCTATTTCTGGACCAATGTTGTTTGAAAGGGCCAAAGATTTTTATGAACAAATGGAGATTAGTGAAGTGTGCATTTTCAGATGGATGGCTAACAAGTTTTAAGAACAGACGTCTAGATGTTTTGGGTGATAAAAAGTCGGCCAACCAAGAAGCTGCCGATAAATTTTGCGACTTTTTTGAACCATTAGTTAAGGAATATATAATTATCCAACATGTTTAATTGCATTATTTTAATATTTAATAACTGCACTGTATGTAATGGTGTAATGATTGGATGTCACTATTCACTTCTCTTTTGTTTAATATCAATTTGCCTCAAGAATTTCTGCTAATACATTGTGTTGTGTGTGGATAATTTCTCTCATTTTCTCAGACATGGAAAGAATTTTTTGTCGTACAATCCTAAGGCTTGGATGAAGTTACCCCTTATCTCATGTTGTTATTAGAACGACAGGCATGCGAGAAATTCCATAGGATGTAATGCAGTTATTAAATATCAAAATATTACAATAAACATGTTGAATACTTGTATCTTTGAGTTTCATTACTTCCTCGAATGTCAAGGAATTATTTAAGAACAACTGAGTAGAGTACCTAGTCTACAGGTTAGTAATTCCAAGGTGAATGTACAATTCTGCATCTGTTCCTTATTTTGGTATCCAAAAGCTTTATTTAAGCCTATCCAATAAAACTCTTAGGCAACCAGAACGTTCACTTAACCGGAAAACAAATTCCCTGGGCATTCTGGATAACTGGGAGTTTACTGTATTATTAGTCTTTGTTTAACTGTTTCAATTTATACTAAACTTTTTCACTCTAACACAATCAACTAAATGTTCTCCGAGAACAGCTGCAGATCAGGGTGCCCAACTAAGCAATTCTATGTGTCCTACTGCCGGTGTTTCATAGTTTTAAAAACTTTTTTCATTTATTTTAATTAAGTACCTATTAAATATTATTTTCCATGTAGCAAAATCTGTTAAGATATCTAACATTGAATTGCGACCTCTTAGTATTTCTCAATTCAAAGTACCGTATCTGCCCAAATAGAAGCAGACACCGGATTTAAGCTGACCCCCCAAAAATTTCCACAATTTTTTGGCAAAAACGTAAATTTCGTAGATTTTATGCTGAAGTGTGCCAGGCATTCATGCACATCTTAAAATACATTATTCGAGATCGAAGAAATGTGTGGGAAATGGTTTAGTTGTTGACATTTTGAAATATTACTCCAATTAATAATTTTGCGTTGCTGAATGATGTTCCACATTCAGTGGCAATAATTTTATTCATCTTTATTTTCACAAAAGGTCAAATATAGTAACGCCAAGATATTTTTTTATCCAAGTCTATTTCCTATGAAATTAGCATTTACATTGCCTTAAGAAACTGCATTTTTATAATTATACACCTTCCATGTAAAGTTTTACCGAAATTCAAACAGTTGAGCATTCAAAGCCGTCAACGCATTTTGCGTAATCGTCAATTTACGCAAGCGATCTCGCCAAGATATTTTTTCATCCAAGTCTATTTCCAATGAAATTAGCATATATATTGCCTTAAGAAACTGCATTTTTACAATTATACACATTCCATGTAAAGTTTTACCGAAATTCAAAAAGTTGAGCATTCAAAGCCAGCAACGCATTTTGCGTAATCGTCAATTTACGCAGGCAATCTGGCCAAGATATTTATATATATATTCATCGTAGGTCAAATATTACTTTACGAAAGATATACTACTATCATTTGAACGCGAAGGCAATGAGAGACTTTGAGATTTAACCACAACCCAAATTTTCCTCTTGACTCGCAATTAAGCTGAGCGTTGATTTTTTCATGATAAATTTTGACAAAAAACATCGGCTTGTATTCGGGCAGATACGGTAAATTCTTTTTAATGCTGTTTTTGATTTTTTTCTCAAAGATATTTCTAAGATTGAATTCCATCAAGATTTTTAATACTGAAATGTTAATACTAAAAATCTAATTGTAACTTGATTTCCATGCATATAGTGCCTCAGTATCTCTAGGAAACTTACAATTTAACTACAATCCATTTGCCATTTCCAATGTGGCCCACCAAAGGGTTCACTGCCACTAATGCGGCTCACCATGCAGAAAAGGTAGCCCACCAGTGCAATAGCAATCTTTCTCTCTCATTGTCAGTCACAGTGCAATCATCATTTTATTCGTTTGTCTGCTTCATTCAAAGACGGCAACAGAACTTTTTCATTTTTTGTACCACATGGCAACAAAAATCTAATGTGGCAAACACATGACTTTCTCCAAATGTTGGGTAGAGATATTTAAATTATTATGATTAGCATTATGAGGCAAAATTATTATTTCGCATCGTAAAAGAATACAGTCGTCCTTATTGCCGTAAATTAGGTATATTTTGAATGTTTACAGAATTCACCGCTACATGGTGGTGGCGCTGTATACTGTAATTTTAAGAATAAGCAAAATATTTCCGAAATGGATGGTCCTACAAAAATTTGTTTCAAACAAAACTTGGAAGAAATATTATTCTCTACAACTTTGGTCCTCACAAAGATGACCAATTATGACGTTTTTAAGGAGATATTTGACGGAAACCGAAACAACGGATTATTTTTTATAAATAATTCCTAAACAATAACTGCTATGGAAAATTGTTTCAAATAGAAGTTGTACGAAATTACTTTCTCTATAACCTTTGTATAGAATTGTATATAAAATAATGAAGTTTTAATGGCAATATATCGCAAAAACCGAATTGGGTGTTATATATGAAGTTTGGTAACGATATGGCAAGTACTTTTTGAGTTAGAGCACCCACAATCACATACACACACAGACATCATTCTGAAAATAGTCTAAATGTGTTCTAGGGACCTCAAAATGTGTATTTCCGTTGAAATCTCGAAGTCAATTTTTTTCGTGATTACAATACTTTCCCATTACTACATATGGAAAAAGTAAAAAATGGTTGATTGAAAAAATGATTATTGATTGTGATGGTTATCAAGGTCCTACTGTATAGGGAAAGTATTGTTGTCATGAAAAAAAATCAATTTTGAGATTTCAAAGGAAATATGCATTTTGAGGTCCCTAGAACATGGTTCGACTATTTTCGTGATTATGTGTCTGTATGAGATAGGAATTTTGTTGGTGCTCTAACTTGAAAAATATTTGCCATTTCAGTACCAAATTTCAAATATAATATTTTCAATATAGGGACAAGAGCTGATTATATTTGGACAATACAGGTCAACTGGAAGTGGAGGTTCATTTCTGTTGCTTTTCCTTATTTTTCAAATACCTCCTGTAAAACTCAGTTAACATAAATATTTGTTATTATCAAAGTTATAGAAAAAGTAATCTACTACAAGTTTTATTTGAAACTGTTTTTCATAAAACCAATAGCTTAGGAGATATTTTTATTTTTACTTTCTCCATACGCAGTAAAGGGAAGTATTGTGATCACGAAAAAAATTGACTTTGAGATTTCAACAGAAATACACATTTTGAGGTCTCTAGAACACGTTTAGACTATTTTCGGAATGATGTGTGTGTGTGTGTGGGGCTGTATGTGATTGTGGGCGTTCTAACTCAAAAAGTACTTGCCATATCGTTACCAGACTTCATATATAACACTTTACGATGAGCACAAAGAACTGATTAGTTTTTGGACAATAACGGTTAACCGGAAGTCAAGATTTATTCAAAACCCGATTCGGTTTTTGCGATATTTCTCCATTAAAACTTCATTATTGTATATACAATTCTAGGCAAAGATTATAGAGAACGTAATTTCCTACAACTTCTATTTGAAACAATTTTCCATAGCAGTTATTGTTTAGGAATTATTTATAAAAAATAATCGGTTGTTTCGGTTTCCGTCAAATATCTCCTTAAAACCGTCATAATTGGTCATCTTCGTGAGGACCAAAGTTGTAGAGAATAATATTTCTTCCAAGTTTTGTTTGAAACAAATTTTTGTAGAACCATCCATTTCGGAAATATTTTGCTTATTCTTAAAATTACAGTATACAGCCCCACCACCATGTAGCGGTGAATTCTGTAAACATTCAAAATATACCTAATTTATGGCAATAAGGACGACTGTATTCTTTTACGATACGAAATGATAATTTTGCCTCATAATGCTATTCATAATACTTTAAATATCTATACCCCACATATGGAGAAAGTCATGCTGGCACATCAGATTTTGTTAATATTTCTCTAAGTGATACCACTGTTTCAGTTGCTATGTTAAAATTTTCTAATTGTTGATAGTGTTGCTTACACTGCTAAGGGTAATTTTAATTGGGCATCGATATTTTATTCATGGAAACAGCTAGCAATTTTCTTTACTTATTGTTTTTTTAAATAAAGACTATTGAAAGTGTTTTAAAATTATACGAGTGTAATTGCTGATAATTATTCCTGAGGATGCTGATGTCGAGAGCAATCATATTCATAGCTCTGTATGGCGAAAGTCAGGTGTTGGCCACATCAGATTTTTTATAGTTATTAATTTTATTTATTTATTTTAAAGTGTCTAATGTACTGTATTGATATGTATTATTAGGAATACAAATATGTCACAAAATATCTGCCAGAAATGTAATCCCTATTTTTATCATTGTTCTTATGGGAAAATAGGTTTTGCTATGCATTGTTTCATTATAAGTCACAGTTTTCAGGAATGCATCTCTGACATAAAGTGGGTACTTTTTCCTCTAAGTTATCTTCTGTAAGGGAAAAACTACTAAACTACCCTCAAAGTATTTAGTTCCATCTTTCCAAACATAAGTACTTCACTTGAATTACCATAATTACGTTTTATGTTCTTTTCTTTCTCGTAGATAATACATTTCCTTCTGCTTACAAAATTCTGCATGCACACACAAAGAAATTAAATATATTTTTGTTATTATAGCTGATCTTATTTATTAAACAAGAGAATTATCGAGCTTATCTTATGGCTGAAAAAATTTAAGAACAAGCACTTAAATAGTACTTGTCTCAGGTATCTCCAATAGCCACAACAAGGTTAAAAAAAAACATGTGCATTATGGCTACACAGCAGCCATCTTCAGTAGCAATACTGAAAATAGATTCTAAAAGAGTAATTGGTATTAGTGTCGTATGCAGACTATTATCATAAATTACGTCCTATGCAGCCTATCATTGAAAATTAAGATGTCGTATGTGGTCTACCAGTGGTGATCAATTTGTTTGATTTCCAATCTTCTTTTGTTGTTTATTGCTAGGATTTGAAATGGTATAGCCTTGGCTATTTGAGTAATTTTCTTGTAATTTAAAAATGTACTACATATTCAGCACTATTAAAAGTACATTTTCTTCTATAAATAATGAAAAATAATATTTAAAACACGAAAAGAGAGCAATAAATCATGTCTCCTTCTCACTCTTCACTAAAAAAATTTAGCTATTCCTACAAACATGATACATACAGAACCTTAGATACTGACATTAAAAAACCATGACAACAACAGCTGAAAATACACACCCATAAGCTAAGTCCTCTGATAAAACTTTAAATAAATCCATATTGAATTCTGGCTGAAAGGTCTCTGAAGTTTACAACTAAAATTTAAAATATAAATTCATTTATAACAAGAGTCTTACCAGGATTCAATGTGCATTACTATAGTTTCCATCCTGCTGAAGAAGTAAACACTCCTGAAACCAATAAGTACAAATAAGTTTGGCATTTTATGATAATTTTGCTTTCCAACTGTCCTAATCAGCTATTTCTTATTCAAACAAGTTCTTAAAAGCTGTGGTTTTGCTGTTTTAATGTTTCAGAGAAGCAAAACCCTTACGAATAACAATGCTTCTCTGTGCATAATTATAAAATCTTGCACAGGGAATGAGAAATTCTGTTTTTGGCAAATGTCAATGTTATTGTTTCTGAAATAATTCAGTCAAAATATAGTTCACTTTAACTTCAGTAAATTAAAAATCTCACCAGGAAGTCTCTGATTTCTCTTGGAATGGAATGCTCTTCACAATAGGTAAGAACTGCTCTTCTTTGATAATGCTGTTGAGGAGTCCCATATTCCAAAACTCGAACCATTTCTCCTTCTAGATACACCCTAACAGCTTGGTCTTGAAAAAAATTGGATAAATTGAAAACAGAAATTTTGGGACTGTTAATATTATTTTAAAATGCAAATAATCTAAGCATTTCATATGAAAAGCTATCCCAAAATGTGACGATAATTTTTTTAACTCTTGAATTTGAGATAAGATATATAAAATACATGTAAAAGTAGTTATTTTACTTTGCTTGTGAATTAAATTTACACTAACATAAGTAAACTATCAACATAGTGCTGGACCCAAATGTTACAGTTATTGCTAATACCAGTGTTTTTCAAACATTTTGTCTCATAATCCAGTGGAAGGGACTGTAACACAAGTTGAAAGTATAAAAAATGTATTTTTTAAAACCAACTTTTACATTAATCATTCGATGATTAGGAATTGGAGCAGATTATAAGTTACTATTCAATATGAATCAGCATAAACGCCTAAGACATCATTAACCCAATGGATAAGGCGGTCGACTACAAATCTGAAGAAAGGCAGTTTGAATCCTGAAGTTTCCAAGATTTTTCTGCTATTGAAGGGGTTGAAAACATATATACAGGTAGTCCTCGGTTAACTCACTTTTGGTTAACGCATTTTCATTTTAATGCAATTTTTCAGTTAGGGTCAATTTTTGTACAACATGCCATTTTTTCGCTATAATGCTGGGTATGAAACTCCATCCGTGTGGTCTCCCAGTCAGTCTTGACATAGATTTCGGTTGTAGTCTGTTCTTTTGGAACAATTTTTTGTTAATTGATTTAACCCTTCAATAACACCATCATGAGTGGTAAACGATTTAATAGTGATGCCACTTCATCTGTGGCTAAACTAAAGAGAAAAGCAATACCTTTAAGTGTAAAATTAGAGGCTGTTGAACGCTATGAATGTGGTGAAAAAGCAGTAGACATCGGAAAAGCACTCTGATTTTCAGAATTGACGCTTAGAACAATTCGCGCAAATGCCGATAAAATTAAGGCAAGTGCTGAGAGTGCAACAACTTTAAGTGCTTCTAGAGTGAGTCGAGTTCGGCCAACTGTAACAGAAAAGATAGAACGGTTACTAAGGATCTGGATAGAAGATGAAAATTGAAAGTATATGCCCTTAAGTCTGAATGCAATACGGAAAGAAGCTAGAAGCTTGTATTAACATCTCAAGACAAAGGAACTAGTTCCAAGTGATATATAACCATTTAATGCAAGTCATGGGTGGTTTGAACATTTTAAATCACGATACAGCTTCCATAATGTGAAAACGACAGGTGAGACTGCTTGAGCTGATATGGAAGCAGCCAAAAAGTTCCCTGAAATTCTAGCTAGAATTATTAGAGGAGGATACAGTCCGAAGCAGGTCTTCCATGTGGATGAGACAGGACTATACTGGAAAAGAATGCGAAATAGGACATATATCTCCAAAGAAGAGAAGAGTACAGCAGGGTTTAAAACAGCAAAAGATTGCTGCGATAGCACGAGCAGAAAACATAATTTTCCTTAAATAATATTTTTATCGATTGAAAGCAGCAACTGTGACGCCCTGAGTTCAACTGCAGGCCCAGCAGCATCTTCACTTTTGGCAACAAATGTGGTTCTTGCAGCCCTTTCAATGACTCTTATTCATCAGTTGATAATCTTTAACCTCCCCCACCTCAAATTAATCATTCCTTCATGAAATATTAAGATTTATTTATTTCTCATGGGATAATTATTTTCACATGGTCAAAATTAAAATGACGAAAACTTGATTTGCAAAACTGATGTACTTATAATGAACATTCATAAGCCTGTTACACATTAGTTAAGAAGTAAATAATTAAATAACTCCTTTTTTGAACAACTTTTATTTTCGCTTTTTATTTTGATTCTTCGATCCATGTCTTCTTGGCAACGGATTCTCGAATCTTTTGAAGTGTGGAGGCCTTGAGAAAAATCTTAGACAGCACACCTAATCTGCATGAAAAAGTCTTCATTCAACAAATGAATGATTAGGGTTTGAAGTGTTTCGAGGCAGTAGCACTTGCTAGACGATAGGCTAATGAATCATTGTCCTGTGAGTTGAATAAATAATAACTGACTAAAGAATTGCAAAGCATGTGCTCAATATCCAAGCATACATTCTTAATGTTTATCATTTAAGACCATAAGATTTTAAAATAGTTATGAGTGTATATGTCAGGAGTCAGGAACATATCCTACCAGTATTACACATATTCTTATGGGATATAGATTTTCGTTTAATGTGTTTTTGCTTAACACTGTACTTTCAAGGAAGGCATCTACCGCATTAACTGAGGACTACCTGTGTGTGTATGTTGTATATGTGTGTGTGTGTGTATACACACACACAGGGCCGTGTCCAGGCATTTTGCCACCCGAGGCGAGATATAATATGGCGCCCACTTAATTTTTTTACTAAGCAATTTTATTATATGTCAGTCGAAAACTATAGGGAATAATAAAAATTTATTTATTCAAATCCATAATAACTTATATTTCCATTTCCATTATTATAGTTGGTTGTAGTGGACGGCAAAATCATGCCGAAAATGCCTTTGAAGATATATAGTTAAATTTTCGCGTACCGCTTACTATGACAAATATTTTTTATTCTTTGTTTCGTCCAGCATCCTGGTTGATACCATAAGAAAAATTAAATTCAAAAAAATTCAAAAATAAAAATCAGTTAATACATATATTATGAAGATTGTTAGATAATAAAAGTGGAAAAAACAACTTCAAGTTATAAATAAACTAGCGTAACTGCCCATCAAAAATTATGGTGTATCAATTGAATATGAAATACGAATCGTTGTTTTAGTTCTCAATTAAGTTGGAGGTTATTCTGATGATAATTTTAGTTCAGATCGATCTAAAGTTTAAATTTATTATCAAGTAGACCTCAAGAAGTTGATTTGCGTGGAACTAAACACATTTAATTGAAAATTTGAATTCGTATGATAGGCTTAGACAGGGCTGACTCAAGACATTCATGTGCCTCAAGCAGATTTCAATTATGGCACCCATAGAGTCATACAAGTTATATGAGGAATAGTTTATTAGTTTAATAGGATACAATTATTTTGATTTTGTGTGTATTTTTATGATTGATGAAATGAATGGCATTTTCACTTGTTATGGATTCTCTCAATGCTAGATCTTCTTTGAGGAATTTATGTAAAGACCCAGATTGCTTTTTCAGTTGTAATTGAGTCTTAGCCTTTCTTTTGTGATATTCAGCACCAGATAATTTTTTATGACCAACCATCGTCCGCCTCGGGCCTTATATGAATTTATTTTGGTAGGTTTTCATTTTTGTCAAATTTTGGCGCCCCCCTTCGAGAGGCGCCTGAGGCGGTTGCCTTGCTGCCCATCGGCACGGCCCTGCGTATATATATACACACACACACACTACTTTCGACATTAATATAAAAGTTGGTAATAAAGAAAAAGTCTCTACTTGAGTGTCTGTTGACTTGCAACAAAATGTAGTGTGTACTAAAAGAATGGCATTTATCTAATTCTGTTCCTTGTCATTATATAAATATATCAGCTGGCTATACATTAAATGTTAATATTTTCCTTATGAGCCTTTACAACTCAGTAGTGGGTTGTTACATATATTTTGAAAAAACATATGAGACTCCATATTAACTTTAATTACTAGCACTAACTATTTACCATACAATTAATACTGTTTATTGATAGAATATTACAGAAAATGCTAAAGAAAAACCGATATAGAATTTAAAATACCTATAAACTTAATTATTTGTCTGCTTCCATTTCAAAGAAACTCCAAGAAAACATATAGGGAATATTTTGTCTTTATAAAAAAAGAAGTTTATATGCTGAATTTCATGATTTCTGCAGGGCATTTTCAGAGAAGAAAAATGTGTAATTAACTGTGGAAAGTAGAAAAATGGTGTTTTGTTTACCACGAAATAAAATTTTTTGCAGCGGGAGGTCTTCTAATTTGAGTCCATACAAAAATGCTACATTAGACTGGAATTTCAACATCTTATCACCATCCACTTTTACAAGACCCCATGTTTCATCTACTGAAACCAAAATTCCTTTGATGCCAGTATTCAGACCTGAAAGTATAATTTTTTAATGAAGTAAATGAAAGAACAAATGCAGTTCGAGTGATTGGCAAATGGGACTCACATTTTTTAAGGTTATTATATTTTCCTTTCCTTCGTTTTCCTTTCATTTTTTCCTTAAAACGGTGCCTCTGGGTTGATTCTTCTGCACTGAAAAACTCACTCTGACTAGAAACATCTGAATCACTACCATCGCTTTCATCAGCACAACTACTATGGTTACCATTGCCATCTCTCCAGCCTCCAGAATGTTGCTGTCCATTATTTCTTCTACTGTGACTTCTCATGCCTTGTCCTACTGCAATTCTGCGAATGAAATTTTTTCTTTCTATACTTGCCTTATCCGATGCTTCTGCATTCCCTCGTTGACTGTCTTTCTCCCATACAAAGGGCAATGACGCATTTTCAGGATTATTTATTTTCGCTTCTTTTGTTGGTGCAGTTTTAGCACGAGTGCTTTGGGACTTCTGCGACCTTTCTACACCACCTCTTTTCAACGGTCTTTGATCACCTTCTAGCCAAACAATTCGAGCCTTAAAGACAATACCACCTTCATGCAACTCCCTTTCCCAGTTTGTTTTCAACTCACTTATCTCCCATTTACTTACTTCCAGGAAAACCAACGTATTCTTGGGAGTCACGGAATTCAATGAAAGGTTTTCATCCAACTGTTTTCCTTTGTGATATAAACTTTCCCACGCAAACATAGCTTTATCAACCCGCCCATCGTAAGTCCCAAACTGTATTACTCCTGCTTGGGCATTTATGATACTTTCCACGGTACCTCGAAGAGGATCCCTTATATCTGCCAATGTTAACTCATCAATTTTTTTTGTAATCTTAAATGCTGTATTTGCAAAATACAGGAAAATATTATCAGGACTTGGTTTAGTTTGTCTTATTTCCAAAGTCACTACATCACCTTCTCGCAGGACTTCATAAATAGAAGTTTCTTTACCATAAGGAGGTTCACTTTCAGAAGGACGCAGACGATTTACTAACAATAATACTCGACCAAGTTTAACATTGGCACCAGTCCACACTTCGTTACTCATTAAAGGTATGCCGTTGTTCTTCTTAGCTATTACTATAACAGCTGCATGTCTATTATATAGACTCACCACTACCCCATGGTACTCTTGACGAGCAATAAAAGAAATATCTTCATTTCTCTTTATCCAACAGTGTGATGGCACTTCATTATGTTTGCCTTGTACCAATTTCACGAAAGAATTGAGTATATCACCTAACGACATACCTGGCGAACTCATTGTATGACATCAACACTTAAATACACAGAGTACCAATACTGAGCTAATAAACTAAATTTTCTTGCGTAAATGACATTCAGCCCCTTCTAAAGGACATAGATATAGAAACATTCATTACACAAATCACTTTTCTAATCACCACGTTAATGACGTCACGACGTGCTTTATTATGGAATACTATCAGGGATACCACCTCTCCATGCTGGACTCGAAGTCTCTGGGTTTCACTGGGTTTTGAGACTAGTCTCCGGGTTAAGGATATAATTCTGCGGGCCAGCAACATTTGAAGCAGTGTAGAATATATCAATAAATAAATAATAAATCAATAAATGAATACTAATTAACTATTGCGTATCAAACACTTAATTCTAGCAAAAAACATAATTTTCCTTCGCCTATGAGAATCTCCGGAATCCCCGGGACAGATTAGAAAATCTCCAGATCAGATTAGAAAATCTCCAGGTCAGATTAGAAAACCTCCAGGTCAGATTAGAAAATCTCCGGGTCACTGACGAATTTGAGGTGGCAACCCTGTATACAAGATTTCATCTCTCCTAAATAAATGGAATGGGATATTAAAATCTTGCGAAAAAATAATTCTGTAAGCTGATGCAATTTATGAAGTCCGTACCTGGTTCTAATGCTCTTGTGGAAAGAATATCTTCTTAATGTCATAATACATGGACTGACAATAGGAACAGATTTGACCTAAGTGCAGTAAAAGCAGAGCTGCAGGTGAAAAGCAACTATCTTTCTTGTAATGACTTTTATAATTATGTTCTTACTAATGAAGATCTTCTGAAGTGCACAAAATCTGTCAAGAAATATTGTTCATTTCTTACTGTGACGAAAACTATTCTTTGTGAATATGTTCTTAGTATTGCGTGCAATTTACTTTTATTTTTCAAGAAAAATTTTGTTTTTTATTTACTAGGCGTTTATCTTGCGTAGGTTTATTTGTAAAAGAATAAGTGTTTCTTCTATACTTTCAAAGAATATTTTTTATTACTTAATTTCAAAGTTAAAAAAGTTCCGTAAAATATTTAATATGCAGTCCCATTTTTTTGAAGGATCTGTCCCTTAAAATCGTCAACCATATGTGGTCACCCTAACTATACAGTAAAACCTGAAAAAGGCAGAACCTCAAGGTACCGGCCTATTTTTCCGTCTTTCACAAGTTTTCCACCTAATACAAGTTAAAATAATTTATGCAATTGTTTCTGTTTGGTAGATTTTAATAAGAAAATAGAAGTTTTTTAAAGTTTCAATGAAATAAAAGCTTTAAAATCACAACAATTGATATAGACAAAAAATGCAAACTCAAACTTGAAATTGCATGCAAACAGAATCCTGAATTTATTAGAAATTAATAATCTTCTGTTAAAAATGCTACACATTTTCAGAAGCAGAAGAATAAAATGTCAAAAAGTTGTAAAAATTTTAAAATACATTAAAATACAATAAAAAATATTAAACAAAGTTAAGAAATTCTAAACATTTGTTTGAAAAAATATCCAATTTCAGTAGCATTGCATTTTTCTGTGGTTTCATTAAGCCAGGGATGGCAGGAATGCTCGATTCACATATTTTAAAGTG
Organism: Uropetala carovei; assembly: GCA_036926305.1. Lineage (NCBI taxonomy): Eukaryota > Metazoa > Arthropoda > Insecta > Odonata > Petaluridae > Uropetala > Uropetala carovei. The sequence continues at coordinate 1,867,030 of JAXCHB010000152.1, read as the reverse complement.
ATGCAGAAAAAATCTCTTAAAAAGACCTGGGTTTGACTCCAAGGAAGAATGTCCATTTCCCATAAAATAATGTAAAAATCGACTTTTTGACATGCAGGCTTTCTTTTTGAGATGAAAATTTGAACAAATTAACCTACGATCTTTGGATCTGAACCATTTTGAAGAAAAAATTAGTTTTTTATTTATTTCATCTTTTTCCACCTACAGTTCAAAATCGTTCATGTTAAACGTTTAATTCACATATTTTGGGAAAATCTTGCCATTTTAATGGGGTTGTGTTGCCTACCAATTACATTGTTAGACCTCAAAATCCTGTTATTTCAATCCATATGAGTGTAAGCATGTTTTTAATACAAGAGTGAGAGAGAGAGAGGGATTGACAGATGTCTTTATTTTCAGGGCAAAATTGAGTCCATAAGGTCCCCTCTTCCATTTAGTTCATAATGGAAGAGGGAAGGAGAGAGAGGAGGCAACTATTTTATGTTTAACTAAAGATATCGTGCCATATTGACAGGCTTTTATACCAATCTTTATATATTGCCAGTGGAGACACTTTAGTCTTCAAAATACTGTTTATGTTGAACAATGTAACTGAAGGTATAAAATGTACATTATTCAATTTTGTAAATATTAGTAGGCAAGATTCATCGGTAATATATAAAAGCCTTATTCTGTCCTTTATTAAGTGTGTGCAAGTGTATGTAGTGAGGTTACTCATGACCATTTTATTTGGTGGTTACAGATCTTTCACCATTATATATTTTATTTTACAAATATGCTTATGTTTCGCTCTATCTATACATACAATCAATTAAATTAAAATAGCATATAAACCACAAGAGATAGAAGACCGAGATTCGCAGGGTACGTGTGATTTACGATGTCAGTGCAAGATTACCCAATAGGCATAGTAGGCATGTGCCTAGGGGCAGTAAAGTTTATGGGGGGGGGCATCCTGGAGGTTGATGTTATATAGGCAGGATTATTGAAAGCAAAAATAGAATTTAATAAAAAATGAATTAACAAGTAAAATGTAAAAATACCAGTTTTCTTATTTTAAAGAAAGTAAAGAATTAAAATACAGCAATTAATACAATAATATCTGCATGTGATTACAATGTCTGATTTAACTGGTCCAGTTCATTTGGTCTGTACACTACTCGTCTCTTACACCTATGCATTCGACTTCCGTATGTTGTTGATAATATTATTTTGTCAATACAATGTTTTTCAGCATATCATATTTTCTTTATGTCATCACAGACTATGAGGAGTGCCCCCAAAGTGCCTGTCTTAATCTGCCACGGTACGATGCAATTTATTATGCAGTAAAAGAATATATTTAGATAAATGGTAGGTGGTAGGGGATGCCTTTAAAGTTTTCAAATAAGATTCTTAGCAAATGGTTCAACATAGTTAAAATGTCATAATTATTGAATAAATTACTTTGTCATATAATTATATTAATAATCTTATAAAAATTTTCAGTTTACAATTCTAAATAAACCTCAATAAATATAATACTTTTAGGCATGTTTCGCTTCCAGCATAAATGCCTATTAGCATCGGTCCGTCCACATGTTCGTTCTCGACATCTACCAAATGGATTTTTATGAAATTTTATATTAAGGACTTACAGTCAAAGATAATAAGAAACTCATATAAAGGAATCATGTAAGCCAATCAGGGATACCACTTTACTGGTGACAAAAAATGAATTTTCTGTCATATCTCGTAAAGTATTGCTCATATCAAAATATTTTTCATGTAGAATTATTAAAGTAGAGAATTTCTTTTCCTATACATTTTCATAGTACGAGTAGCCATTACCAAGAAAACCAAACAAGAAAGTCTTAATTTGAGTTGGACTTTCTTGCATGGTTACTTCTTCATTGATGCTAACATGTACAATCTCACAAAAATACGTTTAATTTTCTTACATGTGCATGCAGTATTTTTAAATAGAAAGAAAATGGATTATTTATGACAAAGAAAAGAAATTTAAATTGTTATTTTCCTTAGGTACACTCAATGAGTTTTTCAAGTGCAAAGAAACGAATAATTTTAAACGAAGGAACAATTCCATTGCATGAAATGCACCCATTTGTGGTATGCTGCACACTTTCCTAACTTGTTCATATTGTGTCAGCAAATGAAGCTCCAATTTTTCTTTTATAGCCTTGTGTGACTGGACATCAAATGTTAAAGAGGTCTCTTCTCTTCCATATTTCTAATTTGACCTCCACAATTGTAGTGTGAGTCTTGCTGACTATAGAATTCATACATGATGTGCTGGTTTCTACTTGCCTACCACAATGGACACATAGAAGGGAAGAGGAAAACTTGGTACCGGCAACAGCCTACTCTTCACAAAGAGCACCAAGAAGGTCAGGTGTTTCACATCTTCGGAGGGGTAGAGCAATGATTTGTGTGTTCTCCTCACACATAAATCGGACAGATGGCCTCTGAATAAATGCTACTTTTGCAGGATTCGTTCTTGGCATCACTTAGCATAGCAGGCATTCTGAAGCAACAATACTCTTATCTATTATGATAAAAATTTATTTTTTACATATTTACATACACAGTGTTGTCATGTGCTGTAAGAGCAATGAAGTACATTCGCGTACATAAATTTCTTATAAATAAGAATATACCGTATATACCTGAATATAAAACGAGGTTTTCTTCCAATTTTTATAACCAAAAAATCGCTAGCCGTCTTATAATCGTGCGGTGCGTAATAGTTTGACTAACAGAGGAACCGAATGCAGAGTATAATCGAAATATTCAATTCTTAAAATCTATTGAAACAATCAATTAATTTAAGTAGTAGTAGAAATTGAATCAATTCAAATGTATTCGAATACAAATACTCTTTTGAATTTTATCCTATATATAATGCGCGTAGTGAAGCTGCGTGCATCCGTGAGTATGAAGTCTCGCATAATTATATCGGCGTATTTCTCGAGAACCGTTCGTCGTAAAAGATATGCGGTAAACGGCGTTTTGTTTCTACTGGCTATGGAAAAATATTTTCGTTTGCTAAAGTGTCCCGGGTTCAAATCCAGGAGACAATTATATTTTCCCATAAGTTTTCACGGGGTTTTCGATTTTTCAGAGTGCAAGGTTTTTTTCCTTCATTCATTAAAATAGGTAAATATGGACCGATTTTCTTCTTTTTTGCTTTATTTGATGGCTAGAGCTCTATACTATCTTATTCTTGTGATGTTTACACGTTACACTGTCGAATTTTTCAGAAATACGCATTCTTTTTCAAAATTTAGCGGATTTTTCGTACTCATTCCGGGCGTTACCAAGGAGACTCATTGTTGCCTCCGATTCATTTAAGGCCAATTAAACCTTCAAATAGACGAAAGAAAAGCGTTATTGTTATCTTCTCTTCATTGGTAATCTAAATAAACGCTTGCATTGATGTCGCCTTTATAGTAGGTCCTGTAAGAAGTTAAAATCAGTCATTGATAGACACTTGAAGGAAAGTAACTGTATATGCCAACTAACACTACAAAACTGCTTATTTCAATTGGTTCAATGTTTATTAGTCAATGGTATAATAAACCTCTGTATTGTATGAATAATAAATTTTTTCCTTATATTAGGAGTTCAAAATGGGGGGTCGTCTTATAATCAGAGTCATCTTATATTCGGGTATATACGGTATTTTGAAATGATTCTATCAAAAATGTCTCCTAAACCTTGAGCAGGATTTAGTTCAACAACATACTCAACATGTTGATACAATATGGACAAAATCCCTTTTGTGTACCAGCTAAACAAAATAGCTTATCAATTCAGGTACATCTTACATTCCTGAGGTGCAACATCTAATTACAGCCAAGTCCATTAAGGCAAATAGCTTCTCTCAAATAAATTAAGTATCAGGTCATTTGACTAACAACTGCAAAAAACATGAATCAACAATATTTTTACAAAAACTAATAAGCAGGAAGGCTTTACTACCTAACCTTTGTTTCAAAATCTTCTCTTTCTCCTCTGGGGTTCTCTAAATCAATGTTCATTTCATCATCATCATCTGGACCATCACCATCCCCAGCCTTGGAGCTAGGAGATGAGTTCCCACTGCTTTCATCGCCAGCCAACTTCATCACCTCCTTCCTTTCTGATACATGATATAATCCTGCCAATGCTTCCTGGAGGGCCCGGTAACATGCCACCAATGGAGTGTAGCCACCAGCAGCATCACCAGCAGAGGCAGCCCTAATGTGACACAAGTATCCTCTTTTTTCCAAGGCAGATATTCCTCCAGCTGGCAAGGGAGGGCCATCCTCAGGTCCAACTGGTGGCTCTGGAGGTTCATATTGAAATGACGTGCCTTCTTCACTAGGTTTGGGCACTGGAAGGAAACCTGAGCGACCAAACTGGATGCCAGTTGAGAACTGGCTTGGGGCAGAAGCTCGCAGGAATTCCTGTTGCAGATGGATAATTATTAGCATGAATATTTACTACATTTATTTTACAGGAATGTGAGTTATTATCAATAGGTAAAATTCTACCAAAACTTAATTGTGGATAGATATAATGATGCTAAACAAAAATGAAATCAACTCTCAATTACTGATTTTTCTAAGTAATACAAATGAGCCATGTTAGTTGGTAAGTTCCACAACTAATGACAAAGAGTACGATCACAATACCAGAGGCGAGATGAGTATTGATTCTTAAGCCATTATGACTCAGTAACCGACAAAGTAGTGAGTCAAGGTTCAGAGTCATTTAGTACTATAATGTACATATAATCTTTAATAGCAATCAAACTTATTATGTGAAAATAAATATTGATGATTATTCATCCAATAAATTCAAAAAGAACATCTGGTCATTTGTATTCTAATAAAATAGCATACCCAGAAAATCTTTTAATTTTATTGTATGAGTAATTTAAAAATTTAATTTCACATGGTGACTGTAAAATGAATAAACATTATAGTAGGGCAATTGGTGCTAAGGAATATTTAGTTATCTACATAAGGTAAGAGAAATAATTTATCTTATTTATAAATATCATTTTGATATATAAACAAGTTTTAAAATGAAAAAATTGCAAAATGTGAATCTGATGAGAGAGAAGCTGCTGTTACAATTTCCACTTTCTCCATATTTCCTGCAGATTTTCTAGATAAATAACTAGATTATACATAGACAAAAGTTGTTTCATCAATGGCAATAAACATAATAAAAAAAAATCATCTGAATTCCCAATTCTGCATCCATCACAGAAAGACAAAAACACCAGGCTAATGCCTCAGTAATACTGATAAAAAGATAAGGCAGGAGACAAACATAACTCAATTTGATTCTTATGATTTGACTCATCTGCTGAGAACGGATTCAATTGCTATCTGCATAAAACTCATTCCAAGGCCTTGGACAAGTCCTGGAAAGTCAGACTTGACATGACTTTTGCAGTATGACTGTACCCTCAAGCAGCAACTTGAGGTTCATCATGCAGTATCAGTCAAATATATTAAGCTGTCAACAAAGTACAACTAGAAAGATTTCTTCAAAGACCACAATACAAATGAAAAACATTTATGAATAATATGCAATTGCATACAAGTCTTTATGCTGGTCAAGTATAAGGCAAGTAAGGTTTTGGCAGTGTTTATTTCCTTTACTATTATTACAATAATTTTATCCATTAACTCCAAAAAGAAGAGAGACAGGAGAGAAAAAAAGAAAAGAGGAATTATTGTGAAGGACCAAACTATCCTAATGGACCTTCAATTGCAACACAGCATTCCTTTACTCTAAATTCATCAGTTTAGCAAAATAATAGAATTATACCACAAAAAATACAAAATATATTAGGGCTTGCCTCTCTCTCAGCCTCAATTCTCGCTGCTTCTTCTTCAGCCTCTTTTCCTTTTTGCACATTCTGTGCAAATGTTTGAAGAATGCCTCTAGCATCTCCATCTGAGAACATTAGCTCATCAATCAGTGCTTCTTTTGTTTTAACCTTCCTCATCTTCTCCTCTCGTTCCTCCCGTAATATATCTCTGCGACGAATCTCCTCTCGTCTCTGCTCTTCCTCCATAAGTTCTTCCAGCTCAATTTCCTCACGGCTTACTCTGCTCTAGAGGTGAATCAAAATAAGATGTAATTATATACCTTTTTAATGATAAAATACTGTCCGAGTGTAAACTTATGTACTGAAAAAATACAGTACACCTTATACATAACGAAAAATTAATGAATAAACATCGTATGATGTGTACGTTATACCGAGAATTTTTGGTAAATGAATGTAACCAAGGAAGTAATGAAAATTTTTCATTAAAAAATTTGCAAAGCTGAAGTTTATGCTGTTTCTTAGATATTCTGATTTGTGTATCTTAACATCAAGCCACTGAAATGCAATATTAATTTATTTACAGATTTAACAATGTTAAATTTGAAATATATAAGGAATAGATTTAAAACAAGAAAAAGTAACACAAATAATAAAACTAACCTTATTTTTCAAAATTGTTTCCCGGTTTTCCCTCTTAAATTGCTCTATTCTTTTGTTTGTGGCAATAATATCAATATTATTTGTCAAGTTCCATATTATTGTCTCCAATTCCTTGAAAGAGAATAAAGGAATTAATTGATGAATTTGTAATTAATGGAAAATGTAGCAAAAATGAGTACAAAATCAAGATGAGAATGTTTCCGCAGAAGAAAGTTTACAATAATACCATCAGATGATAGAAGTTAAGGGGCATTTAAACTATGCGGCTAGGTGTTGTCATTACCATTGCATGCCACTAACATTTTTACACAACGCAATCTAATGACACTGTTGGGTGGCATCACTCACCACTTACATTGTATAAACAAGCATATAGGACCTAGTGTCATACCATCTACTTTCGTGTCACTGCAGTTATACATGTTGTTCAAATGAGTCAACTAGATTGGATACGATAGTGGCATCACTGTAAAATGTGAATTACTTGCATAATTTAAACGATTTTACTTAAATAGTGACATCACCTAGAAGACTGTTATTGAAAGAATTGAATCAAAATTCATGTAAGTAGTTGTGGGTGAAGATCTGACAAATGCAGAGGGATTTTCTCAAAATGACTAGAAAGTAGAATTGTGAGGAAATTGTGCTTTGTTGAATTATATGAGAAACATTTTTGTGGGATGTTAGGAGCAATGAATATAAAAATGACATGCGTGAAGGAAACCTCATAGAAATTGTTAAACAAATGAAGTTTAATTCTATCTGATAATAGGTACACTTTGCATATAAGTATCACTTCCCTGTGTTTTTAACTAAATTTATTAGTAATTACTCAAACTAATCAACGTAAATAATTTTGATAGCTTTTTACATCTTCAGTCTCAAGTTCCGTAAGCAGACAACTAGATGCAACCAAAGTATGTCTTCAATTAATCTAATGACTGATCCATTCATGGCATTTCTTCAGTTGTTCCAAACCGAAAACCTCATGTAAAGCCATATCTCTAACAACTGGAACCCAATGTAAATGCAGTGTGTGAACAGGTAGTAGCATGCAATCAATGTGGCATTAGGTGATAGCACAGTTTTGTGCCATCCAGTTGCAATTTGCATTAGCATTTTCTAAGCAAAACGATACCATTGACACCATTACACTTGCCCATCTAGTGATGCAACAGCTTGATTCTGAGTAATATAACTAACTTGCAACATCTAAACCTGTGATTCTCAGAAAAAAATTTGTTGTGGCCACCTACCATGTAATGGTGGCTGCATTTTTAAATTTAGGCTCTGGGTGATATTTGGTATTCTATGTAAAGCACCTATAAAGTTTAACATGATAAAATAACACCACACTCTACATGTTAATTACTGCTATGTTTAAATTATAATTTTGCTGGTGGCCACATTAAAATTTTCTGGTGGCCACATGTGGTCACACTTGAGAATCACTGGTCTAAACACTTTGCACAAATAAATCTTACCAGCACAATGTCAGTTAGCTGTGCTTCCTAAACAGGTTCGTGGCAATGTTCCAGTACAATTTGGTAGCATGCTATTGGCACTACCTATTTGCAGTGTAAATGCACCTTTCGGGGACAGATATAATAATATTGCCAATTATTCATTAAGAATATAACTTCTAACAATTTCGAAACCGTTCAACTCTAAAAAGTAAAAGTGACTTTAACTTTACTAACCAATACACATCAATAGATTTTAATCATATGAGAACATATTCTAGTTTATTGGTAATGGTTTAAAATTGAAAATAAATGAGAATGAAAAATCACATATCCACTACTTTTAATAAAAATACACAGAAAATATATACTATAATTTGGAAAAATTCACATCAACTGAAAAATTAAATAAATACATCACCACAAAATCACATAATTAATGTAAATGCTTACTTTTAAATATAGTAAATATGATTCTGTCAAACAATATTCGACAAAACATTATAACATCCCTAAATGAAAAACTAAAGCTAACACCATCTGTTGAGCTAATAAACTTCATTTGACTAATATGAAGGACCAAATTTGTAGTTGTCTAAAGGTAGTAATGATGCTTTTTAAAATTAAAGTATAAATTTACAGCAAATTATTATCTATTAGCTTACTATCCACCTACTTAACCAATAACTCATTTTTTACAGGAAGCAAGAATTACTTCTAATTTTACCTCCAAGTAGTCGTTGTATTCTCTAAGTGTAGCAAAGTCTTCTTGCCGTTTGTTGAAATCTTTTAGAATTCTTTTACGTATATCTACCTCCTTTTCCACAACTGGATCTTCAAATAACTGGACTCGAAAATTACTACGGCGAAGGGGTACATTACATTCAGGACAAGAACCAGATCCTATAGGGAAAGGTAAGCATTACAATTATTTTAAAATTGGGTATTGAGTTTATAGAGTATGTCTCGCACAATACGGATATTGCATTAATTAATTAAATAAAATTAATAAATTATGTTTTAAAACCATGCAACCGAATGACAAGTATCACTCAATTGGTGTCATGGCGAAGTTGATTAGAACACAGCTAAAACATAAGTTACCTTTCCTAGTTTTAATGTAAAATTTTACAAATGAAATCCAAACATTATTGAAAATTAACTTCACCTTTTAAAAATAGTAGATCAACACAGCTTTCACATAAAGTATGACCGCATACGTTTACCATAAGTTTCAACGAAGGGTTACGATATTTCGTCGTTTTACAACGAGGGCACACTTGGTCATCCATCATAATAATTTATAACGATAATGTTGTAAGATAATCACTAATTTATTTCTCATATAGAAAACTTGATTTATTTACAGCAAATTTATTTCACGGGTTGTCTATTTAAGCAAGACATATGCCATGGCTAAGATTTAACTATTTTTCTGTATATCATAGGAAAATTGAACTGAATATAAAATAATACATGACTAAAACGTGTATTCACACGCTCTGCAATTAAATCTTACAAACAACGTTAACGAAATTCCATGTGATTCCATGCGCATGTAGTGAGACACCTAGAAAAATACAGAATTTATCGAAACCATCGAAACGAAATTTGACAGTTATTTTCGAAGCGATTTTGTAGGCCGAACGGCGGGTTCTATGAACAACAAAAGGAGGAAATTCACGCTTGTTACATACATATTAGGCATACTAAGCATAGGTATTCTTTATGAATTATATTATTATATCTAGTGGCGTCATTCCAATTTTTTAACAACCGGTTCAATTGCCAATCATTTTAATATAAAACTATAATTATTAGTAATTTTTATTGATAATTTTTATTTAGCTGTGGTCATAAATATTTTCTTTTTACCCAATCAATGTATATTTTCTTTCGAATATTAAATGTCGCCTTATCATATTCTTCTAAAGTATTTTTGAATGAATTGCTCCAAGAAAGCTAAGACCAGGCCCCTCTCGAAAAAGCGGTGCCCAAACTACGACCCGCAAAGCCATGATGAAAAAGTAAACAAAAAAAATTAACACTCAAATTCAAATATTTTTATGAAAATTTTGATAATAAAACTTTTAATATTGAAATATTAAACATAAAAACCTTATTTTGATTTGATTTTTGCTTGTAGAGCACCTCAGAATATACAGTTTTTTCTGGACAAAGCGAAAACATCAGCGATTAAGAAAAATCTATAATATAATAATATTAATTTATTTAGTCCAGAGATTTTACATGCGTAAAGTACCGTATATGTCAATCAAAAAAGCATAGAACAAGTTAATCAGATAAAAGTGAATACAATGCACAAAAAATCGGTACAACATACATTGTACAAACTTTCTCATATACCTACGTAGTAATGCGTCGTTTAGTTATCTTTAGAAAATGAAAATCGTATGAGCCTGTTTTTAGAAAATCCAATTTTTGTTAATGTTGCCGAAGAATAAACTAGCCTTATATTCAATCGTTGGGGAAAATGAAATACGTAGTATTACTGAAGACGTATACTCAAGTAACTGTACGAAATTTTATCAAAATCGTTAGGGCCGTTTCTGAGAAAATCGAATTTTTGTTAAAGCTGCCTAGAATAAACTAGCCTTATATTCATTTTTTGAGAAATACGAACTATACAGTATTATTGAGGATGTAAACTCAAGTGGCTGTGCGAAATTTGATCAAAATCGTCAGAGCCGTTTTCGAGAAAATCGGATTGTTGTTAAAAATGCGTAGAATAAACTACTCTTAATTATTTATCAATGTCAACCATTTCTATGTATACTCTGCTCAGTATGATAAAATGCCTAAGTACGAGATTTCATTCATTTTCGTGCGACCGTCTGGGCTCCAGCGCCAGTAACAGACAGACAGACAGACGGCATTGCGAAAACCACTTTTTCGGATTTAGCGACACCTAAAACGTATATTTCCGTAAAAATCTCGAGGTCGAATTTTTTCGCGAAAACAATACTTTCTCGATACTTCGTATGAGAAAGTAAAACTCAAGAGAATAAGTAAAAACTATACAACTAAAAGCATAAATAAATAAATAAATTCGATTGATCGATCTTGCGAAGTTGTGTGCAAGTCAGTACGGTCCCCCGATTATATACATTATTTCCAAATATTTCGACATTCTTCGCAATCTAATTAGTATTCAAATTAATTGGGAGTATTGTACGAGTCTCATCTGTTGTTAGCAACAATTATCTCTCACTACATTCATTTATTTTTATCATTAACTGATTTGTTTACACTGACCGCCACTTTAACTCCTGTTGTCAACATGAACTGTTCTAAGTGCTCGAAGAATCTGCCGTCTGATGGTCTTTTTGTCTTTTGCAAAGGCTGTAGTAGTTCTATGGACTTTGCATGTTCTAAACTTAGTGAATCTACTTGGCATTCTATGTCAGTCCATAAAAAAAATTCTTGGCGGTGTGTGGACTGTAGGAAAAAGATGAGTACTTCAAGTTCGTCAATCAACACCGACCTGGAGGACTCTGTTGCTGCTTCTCAGCTTTTTGCTGATGGACATGTCATCAAGGATATTTCTGAGATTAAGGTACAGCTACAGGACATTGATGAGATTAAAAATTCAATGAGTTTCCTCAGTGATAAGTATGATATACAAGTGAATGAAAACAAAGAGTTAAAAAACCTAGTGCAAGAGCTCTTAAGATCTGTTAAAGACCTTAAAGAGGAAATAAAGCAGAAGGATATTAAGATTGATGTCCTGAGCAAGAAAGTTAGTAGGTTGGAGCAAAACAGTCTTCAAAATGATTTTGAAATCAATGGTGTTAATCATAAATTTGAAAACTCCCAACAAGTGAAGGAATTTGTTTCTAATCTAGGTTCTGATTTGGGAGTAGAAAATGAAAGCGGAAATGTTGTTGATGCTTTTATTAATAAAAGAGGGATTCTTCTAAATGTAAAGTCATTGTTAAATGTTCGAACAATTTTTATAGAAACTTATGGATTCAAAAGAGAAGGACTTTAAATGAGGGTGTTATTAAGAATTATGTAAATAGTGGTAAATGGTATTAAAATGAATGTTTGACACCATATTTTCAACAGCTGTTTTGGCAGGTTAAACAATATAGTAAGGAAAACTCTTATAAATATGCATGGGTAAAAAATGGTAAAATCTTTTTAAAAAAAGATGAGAACTCTGTCACAAAGTTAATTGAAAATGAAAATGATCTGAGGAAATAATATTCTACATTGGTATGCTGTTTAATTTTGATGCTATTTGTCAGTTTTGTTAATCTTGTGATGAAATGGAGGCATTGGATATTATTGAAAGTTTTTCTCCGAATCATGCTTCCATTGGAAGTATTATAGATTTCAATGTTGATGAGTACAATGGTTTGTTATTTTTACATGTAAACATTAGATCAATCAGATTGCATTGGGATGAATTTAAAACCTCTTTTGACCACATAAATGGAAATGGTAATGTTGCTGTAGCATTTATTACAGAAGTTAATATAAGTGATAATGAAGTATACCTGTATAACATAGCTGGCTATCAAAAATACTATTCACTTAGAGCATGTAGGAGTACTTATGTTTGTTAAAGACAGTATACATTTTGTAGAAAACTTAATAACCTTTTCTACCTGTGAATATATTAGTGGCTTTTTTATGTTGCCTGATGTAAAAGTCTTACTACTGGGTTTATATCGTCCTCCTAATACCAGCAAGACTGAGTTTCTCAATGAGCTACAAATTTATATTAATTCTGATATAGGTAATTACTCAGTTATATTAGGAGATACTAATATTGATTATAAAAAGGAAGGTGATTCTATTGTGAATGAATATAAGGATATATTGAGCTCTGCTGGGTTCTTGAATTTGATAAATGATTTCACAAGGGAAGAGATATTAAACCTCAACGTAGTTAGATCAAGTATAGACCAAATTTTATTTAGAGGACTAGTGAACTCCATAAATAGTTTTACAATTCATACCAAAATAGCTGATCATTATTTAACTGGTGTAAATTTAAATTTTGTTAATAATGTCTGTATTTCTGAAGGTACAAATCATCTCCCTAGCACTAGGTTGTATCTAAATAAAAACATATTGACTAGTTCACTTGGTGATATAAATTACCTAGCCATTCTTAGTGAAACTGATGTTCTAAAACAATATCAACTTATTAAAGATGAACTTCATCATATATATAATAACTCCACTGAAGTTATTGAAAATTATTCACATGTATTTAAAAATTCTTGGATGACTACTAATTTACTGCAATTGTTAAAACAAAGGGATATCTTGTTTAAGAAATATAAAAGCTGTCCAACAAATACAAACTACAAAATTGATTATCAAAAACTTAGAAACAGAGCCACTGCTGAAATCAGGAAGGCTGAAATAGAATTTTATAATGCTAAGTTAAAGAAAATTGGGAGTAATACTAGATTATTATGGTCACAAATTAATGATGTTGTTCCTAGCACTCAAAATCACAATTGCTCCCTGATAAAATATTTTTTAAATGTTGATTCAGAATATAAACTTGCTAATAATTTTTTATATTCCTTTATTGTCGAGGTGGATAAGTTAAAGGGAAGCAATCAGTGCCACAAAACTCTGTGTAATATAAAATATGGCCAATATTCTAGTGTCAATAGCATCGTTATCCCTGAGGCCACTGACCTTGATATTAAAAAAATTATTAGTGATCTACCTGTAAAAGGACCTGGTTGTGATGGCATTAGAATAGTGGATTTAAAAAATCCTTCCTTTAATATCTCAGCAGTAACTAGTCTCATTAATAATAGTCTAAATCAAGGAAAAATACCTTATCAGTTAAAATTGGCTATAGTAAAGCCCATATATAAGAATGGGAATAGAGATGACTATAATAATTACAGACCTATATCAATTCTATCATCAGTTGAAAAAATTTTAGAGAAATATATTTATGAACATATTTACAAATATTTGGACAAATATAATATCTTATCTGAAAACCAATATGGATTTCGGAAAAGGAAAGGTACGAAAGAAGCCTTAGAATATTTTTCTGATTTTGTTAATGAAGCTTTAGTCAAAAACCTTCATATAATTACAACTTTTGTTGATTTCTGAAAAGTATTTGATACTTTAGATATAAAATTATTAATATATAAGCTGGCAAATATTGGAATTAGGGAGAAAATCTTGGAATGGTTTAAATGTTATTTTAAAAATCAGCTTATTCAAATTAAAATTAATAATACCAAGAGTGAATTGAGGGGTATAAAATATGGTGTCCCTTAGGGATCCATTCTTGGCCCATTATTATTTTTAATATATATAAATGATTTATCTTGTGTTATACAGAACTGCAAATTAATTATGTATGCTGATGATGTATTATTAGCAACAACACATAGATTTTGAAACTGCTTGTAGTAAGATGCAAAAAGACTTTGACAACTTATGCAGATGGGCTCATGATAATAAACTAATAATTAACCCTAGTAAAACATCTACTATGCATATAACAAGTTAAGCACCTAGAAGAAAAGAGACTAATATACATTTTCAGTCATTGTTGCTTACATTTGAATAATGAAGATCTAATTACTTGTGACTGTGAAATCCTACAACAGGTAACTAAATATACATACCGGGGTATTATTATTGATGATCACTTTAGTTTTACAAGGGGAAGGCACTACTGACCCCCAACCGATTTGGCTGAAACTTCATAGAGATAATGTACATGATGTCCGATTAACGAAAATATATACATATCAGGGCCAATACGCAGCGTTTTTATTTTATTAATAAAAATAAGTTATTATTTCCCTAGTTACTGCTAAACTACCATACACGGTAACGTAGCTTGTAATAAGCGGCACTCGCGTAGCGGTTAATGCGCTTGGCTGTAAATGTCAAGGTATGTTGTTCGAGTCCTTGTTCCCAAATTATTTTTCATTTTTCCTACATTTTCACTTTCCTCATTTTAAATGCTTATTTCTTAATAATACTATTTATTTTTATTTTTTAATAGTTAATATTTTTAATATATTGATGTGCAGTTTTGAAAAATTATTTGTAGCGTACATAATGGTTGGTTTTCCTCGTCAATAAAATTTTCATTGTAAAGCGATTTATTATTGCCCTCCCCATGATTAAACAATGAAAAGAAACTTATTGTCTTGCACGTATTGTTTCACAATCATGACATTGTCGAAAAATGCTTTGAAAGCATTTGGAAAAGGATCGGAGAGGAGCGATCTCAAGTGCTACAAGATCAGTGTTACTTCTTTCATCAGAGTATTGTGAGCATTTTAACTAGTGTGTTTCAAAGTGTATTTTTAACATACTACAGTTTTTGCCGATTCAAAAATGGAATATACTGCTTCAACATCTTCAGCGGGGAATCCTGTAATGAGCAAAAATGTTACATCATTTATGTCTCCTTTGGACGACGAAACAGCGAAAGATGTGTTGAACACCGCCATGCATTACTGCATGAAACTCCTCTGAAAAAATGGCTTGATGTCGGATAAAGAAGTTCCCGAAAGTGAATGTGGCCGTAGTGTTGTAATGGCCCAAGAAATTTATACACGTGTTGTGGATATGCTTGGCGAGATGAACTTCCATGAAGATTACGGTCTGGTGGGGTCCGATGAAGTCGACGAAATGCACGGATATGAGGAAATAGAGTTAGCTTATAGTTATATATACTACCATTGTGATTAGGAATTTTATTTAGAAATAAATGGATATTTAAACTTAAAGCAATATTAGGAAATTAGGTAATAAATACTTTAAATGATGAAAGTGAAAATGTGGGAAAAAATGAAAAAAGTTTCGGAATAAGTACTCGAACATCAGATCTCCAGATTTACAGCCAAGCGTGCTAGACGCTCTGCCAACACCGTTATTTATGAGATCATTTACCGTGTACGGTAGTTAAGCAGTGACTAGGGAAATAATAACTTCTTTTTATTAATAAAATAAAAACGGCTGGGTATTGTCCCTGATATGTATATATTTTCGTTAATCGGACGTCATGGACATTAACTCTACGAAGTTTCAGCCAAATCGGTTGGGGGTCAGTAGTGCCTTCCCCTTGTTAGTCACCATATATCTAAATTAAATAATAAATTAAGGTCTATTATGTATTCATTTTTTGTTGTTAAGGATCTATTACAACCTAAAATTAAACTAATGATGTACTATGCTTTTGTTCAAAATATTTTTAGATATGGGATAACAGTATGGGGTAGTGCTTCTAAAACACTTTTAAATACACTTATAATGATTCAAAAAAGAATTCTAAAACTGGTAAATTCTGATAAACAGGATACTTTTAACATTGTAAGTGACATTAAATACTTATGTCAGAAACATGATGTGCTAACTGTGGAACAATTGTATAAGTGGATTATTATTATAGACAATTATTTTAGTAATACATATAAAAACCGTATTTTGAAAACACATTCTATGTCAACTCAGAATATTCCGTTATACATTACTCATAAGTATAATAATTTATATGGTAAAAGACATAGTAGGTTTGTTATACCTCATATATTTAACATTATGCCCCACCATTTGCTAAATTTAAATAGTATGAATGATATTAAAAGAAAAATCAAGAACTGGTTGTTATATGAAACACTATATTTACGCTAATGAAAGTTATTCATTTCATGCAGATGGAAATTCTGTTCATGTTTTAGTTTAAAAAAAATTGAAGTTACTTGTTGTGTGAATGATTGAGGTTTGTGTGGGGTGACTCGATGTTAGGATTGTGTCTGTGAGAGGGTTGTAAGATTTATTTTGGAGTATTAGTTTCATGCATTGTTTCCCTGATATATGGAATGTTCAATGTATGTATGTGGACTTATAGTTGTTGATTGTGGATTAATATGCTAAGTGAGTGTTAATTTGAGTGATTTTTTTCTTCTTCTTTTTGGTATGTTGCACAAATTGTGTTGGTATGATTGGGACAGTAATTGCATTTGCTGTTTTTGTGAGTGATTGGGGTTTGTGTAAGGTGATCGATACTAAGATTGTATGGATTGGAACTGCCAGACAAGCCAATGGCTTTGGGGGACCACTTTTATTTATATTTTAAGAAAGGAATTTGTGGAATCTCTTGTAATACTATTTTTCTAATACTATTTTTGTAATACTATTTTTGTAATACTATTTATGTAATACTATTTTTGTAATGCAAATATACAGTATTAAAAAAGGAAAAAAAAATATCATTAAATATTGTCAAAGTGTTTTAACATCATCATCCATAAATTCTATAATATTATAGTAGCATTTTCTTAACAAAAACTGTTTTAATTGAATTTTAAAAACTCATGTGGGTTGTATATTTTTATATCAGAGGGCAAATGATTAAATAATTTTATACCTGTTGTAAAAAGATGTTGAATGATAACAGATATGAATATAAAGTTTTTGCCTAGTAGAATGCCTGTGTGTATTTCCATTTGTCAAAGAGGGGTGTACATTTTCCCTTAGTCTTTGGCAGCAGTCTTCAGCAACATGCTTTTTATTGACTATTGTTAAAAAAATAACGATTTAGATGTTTTGGTAGGTAAATAGGGCAATAATGTTACTCAAATAAATTGATTATGATGTGGCACCAACAAAAGAATAAGTCCAAAGATTTTAATATTCATATGTAGGAATGTGAAAGGCTTGTTACAAGGCTCTTGTGCTGTGAAATTCTGTTTATTTCTGAAAGGGTGTCGCGCCTACAAAAAGTTTGGAAATCATTGAGTTAAAGAACTGAAAAGCTTAAAAATTTGGTAATTTTAGTAATTTGGTATGATATTCTCGCACAAATAAATGTTGTTAGCAAGATGATGCAAAGCGAAAACATATAGTTAGATCAGGTATTATCACTTTTGCAAAGTACAGAAAGTTTCTTAGTTAAATTCAAAGAAATTGCTTTGAAAGTTCGAAAACCGCAGCAAAAGAACTAGCAAAAGAACTCGAAGCGGATCCAGAAGAAGCCATTTTTCGGGTGGAATCGTCTGTTCAAAGAAGAAAAACAAATAAACAATTTTCATATGAAGACGAATCAATAAATGATGAGTCGACTTTTTAAATAATTTGTTGGACCATGTAATTCTCTCACTAAGGGAACGATTTCAGCAAATAAAACGTTTTAATGAAACCTTCGACTTTTTGTACGATATTTCGACACTGAAAAACATGTGAGTTGCTTAAACAGTTCAAAGAATTATTGCTTTCTGAGCAATGGGGTGAATTTGAAAATGACATTGAAGGATTAATCCTGTTTATTGAACTTAAGACTTTGTCACGAATTATGCCGGATCATTGTGAAACAGCCGTTTTATTGAAATGATGTCAAATTATTACATTGCATTTAGAATCTTATTGACTATACCGGTCACTAGTGATGAACATAGTTTCTCAAAGCTAAAATTAATTAAAACATACTTGCGTTCAACGATGACACAAGAAAGGTTGGTTGATCTTGTTATTATTTCAATTGAAAATTCTTTAGCATCATCGCTTGATTATTTCACTTTAATTGCTGATTTCACAATTCGTAAAGCAAAAAAAATAAACCTTTGATTGATAGAAGTTGATTATAAAATACATTAACTTCAAAAATATTGTATCTTATAATGATTTTTTTGTTTTGAAATAGAAATTTTCATCTACCTATTACCCTTTTTGTTTGTGGCTATTTCTCACAATATCACCCAATTAATAACGATGGATGGGGCCGCCAAAAATAAGTTTTCCCGGGGTCGCCAATTGCCTATGACCGGCCCTGATTGGATACTCTTAAAAATGTCAGTGTTTAAACTTAAAAGTGGTTATCAAAAGAGAAAAGTCAAGAAAGAGGAATTGGAAGTCGTTGCAAAGTTGCCGAAGTTTGATTCTTTTTTTTTGCAAGAAGAAACGATCTTAAAACCGAGGAAAGTGTTGAATCGAATGTAAGTGAAGGAGTAAATGATAACCAAGTAGTACCAGGATTTAGGGGTAGTGTTTCAGGGGCGTTTTTAACGTCGGTGCAATCGGCGCAACGCACCAAGGGCCCCTCATATTAAGAGCCCCAAAGTTATTCACGAACGGTGAGACTGCATGTTGATTCTTGCTTAGAAACTTGCCTTTGTGTTTATAACCATCGGAATAGATGTTAATAAGCGATTCTTTCCCTATTTACACATCCGCTATTTATGGGTATGGGAAGCATTTATAACGACAATTCATCGTGTGTATGCTGGAATCTTACCTTTTAGTAAGTAAAACCTTTATATTATACATCTGTAATGCTTACTAACGCATATTTATAATATTCTCCATAGAAGTCACCCGACATAAGTTTGTGGTTGTGAATAAAACGTGTAATCTATACAAGTTTTTCTAGGACACCAGCATTTCCCCAGAAAGAGACAAATGCTTCTTTGGTTAGTAAATGACACATACCGCACAGCAATATATGGGGCATTTGCTGTAAATAGAAGGTAAGTATGCTTTATTAAAGATTCGATCCCATTTTGAATGTTCTTACAAGTTAAAATTCTTAAGATTTATGGATTACAGTGTAAAGGCGACTTTCTCTTGGTTACGTGTCTGACATAACCCGGGCACCGCCGGGTACTTTCAGCTAGTACTCTATAAATTTATCAGTTTTGCCAAGGGAGTATTTTAATTGTTAATAACGGTATTTGATTGATTTAAATGTTTTTACCAATGACTTTTATCGTAAATGTACGTATTTATTCTTACGATAATATGCGAGCCAGAAACAGAACTCCCTTTTTACTTTCTCATACGAAGTATCGAGAAAGTATTGTTTTCGCGAAAAAATTCGACCTCGAGATTTTTACGGAAATATACGTTTTAGGTGTCGCTGAATCCGAAAAAGTGGTTTTCGCAATGCCGTCTGTCTGTCTGTCTGTTACTGGCGCTGGAGCCCAGACGGTCGCACGAAAATGAATGAAATCTCGTACTTAGGCATTTTATCATACTGAGCAGAGTATACATAGAAATGGTTGACATTGATAAATAATTAAGAGTAGTTTATTCTACGCATTTTTAACAACAATCCGATTTTCTCGAAAACGGCTCTGACGATTTTGATCAAATTTCGCACAGCCACTTGAGTTTACATCCTCAATAATACTGTATAGTTCGTATTTCTCAAAAAATGAATATAAGGCTAGTTTATTCTAGGCAGCTTTAACAAAAATTCGATTTTCTCAGAAACGGCCCTAACGATTTTGATAAAATTTCGTACAGTTACTTGAGTATACGTCTTCAGTAATACTACGTATTTCATTTTCCCCAACGATTGAATATAAGGCTAGTTTATTCTTCGGCAACATTAACAAAAATTGGATTTTCTAAAAACAGGCTCATACGATTTTCATTTTCTAAAGATAACTAAACGACGCATTACTACGTAGGTATATGAGAAAGTTTGTACAATGTATGTTGTACCGATTTTTTCTTTTGTTTTAGGTATCCGCGGAGTTTTCCTAGGCCAGCGAATGTCTACAGTATTTTGTCTGCTTTTTTATTTCCGTGGAATATTTAGTGAAGCATTAGTATAAATGCATTGAACACAATTCCCGGGGCCGACTATCCCGACCCGAGACTACCAACTATAGCGCGAGGTATTTAACTTAGGCGTTCGGAACCGTGTGACCGCATATTCGCCGGTCACAAAAACCACCGTGCTTTGCATTTTACCCAGAAAACTCAGGCACCAACACCTAACCTCCCATTTTCTCGCGATGTCCTTGGCGATTTCCAGGTCGCGGTGACTTTAAGGCCTACTGTATTCTGTTCTCGTATGTCAGGAGTTCCTAACCTTTTTTACTGTAAAGAGCGCCGAGATAATATACCGTACTTACGTAATTGCCCCACTCGAATTACGAGGAAGAAATAAAAGATTATTCCTTTCATTTGCTTTGTCAAGATATTTGTTCTCTCTCTAAAACATACGTCCAAATGTTGAGTTTGCATCCCATTTGAAAGAAATTCAAAGACGGTATGGAACATTAAAATCACTCTCTAACAACTTTTCCACAATGGTAATAACTGTTTATACTCGTGACTCACTTGAGAAAATTGTCAAAGTTTAATAAAATAAATAGCGTTTTTATAGATAAGATTGTAAATGGTCAAAATACCAGTAAATGTTTAAAATTCTATTATCGGCACTCATTCTGAAAAGATTCCTTTATAGTAAATTTAGAGTAAATTCAGTATTAAAGAACGTTAATCGAGTGCCGCTATACTTTTTTAACCCTTAATTGGACGCGTTTTAAAATACAGACAATTTGTAAATTTTGTTTATATACATTGTTCTTTTACCTAACCTATCAGCATTGCCGAACACGTTGTTATGCAACCTATTAGCTTTTGTTCTTGACGAGTAAAACAGACGCAAAGCTGTGTGCGTCGCTTTTACCGTGCTATTTTTGCATTACGATTTGCAAGTAAAAGTTTAAAAAGTTCAATAAACTTATTTTTTGAACATAATTTCTTCTATTGTTAAAATTTTGGTCTAAAATTGCCCATATTTTCATAGTTTATGGTAAAATATTTTTAATGCTACAACGTCATATTGTCCTGTGTCATGAATAGGTAGTTCGTATATAATATAGAAAATACTAACAATAATAATTATAAATCATCACATGCATTAAAGGAAAGAAACAACAAAAATTAGAATTAATGTATCGCTATTATTACTTTATACGGCCGCGTTTTCCTTATAATGCAATGACGTACTCATTACGCAACGCGTCCAGTTGCGTAAAATTTTTTGACGCACCCAGTTAAGTAACTAAACAATAACCAATATCTAAATTACAACTAACATTTTAATACACTTAGAATGTAAATAAATTAACAAATTAAATTACTAAATCTCGAGTGCGCGATTTTGAGCATCTCAATGGAGCACTGCCGTGTTGCTCAAGACCACAGTTGTGCTCGCGACCGCCAAGTTTAGAATTCCCGTGGTAGATGGATTGTAAGTGCGAAAAGGTTGAGAACCCCTCCGCCCCTCCTTGTGTTAGTGTAAGCTTTCAATCCGTGGTACGCATACCATCGTGTGTACGTAATTGGTTATAAGGTGGTATGCGGGCGGATTAATTAAGAAATAATTATTTGGATTTTCATTGAATTCTAAAATAACCCTCAGCAGCCTGAGCCAATCTTGGTGTTTCTGTTGGTAAATTTGGTTTAGAGAATTTAAGAGTTTGTCTGGAAAGCTAGCGCCGAACGTTAATTGGGAAAAAACGAATCATTTTCATTAAAATGCGACTGAATTTTTTGTCTACGTTCGCTTTTCAGTGTACTTTTTTATGCTGAAATGTGTGGTGTTTTAAGTAGTTGGGAAATCCATACAGAAATTCAGATAGATCTGAAATTTGTTCAAAAACGTTTAATTATGGTTAGCTACAGTAAAAAATTGCATTTTCGTTGCAGGTATGGAGTGCCAAAATCAGCGACGGAGATGGTATACGGGGGAAAAAGGTTGAGAAGCGTTATTATAAAGTGAACTCTTATCTTATCGGTTAATCAGTTTGTTTACCGGCTCTCGGAACGGTTTTCGGAAAGTATCCCCCATTCACTCGCAAGCAGGTTCACGTCTTTAAGCCCGGTCTACACGCGGCTAGTTTTTAGTCGAGTAGTTTAGTTGAGTGAGAGATGTTTAGTATCCGTTTACATGCAGCCAGTAGTTTGGTCGAGGGCAGTAATTTAGTCGAGTGAGAGTAGCCGGTCTACACGCGGAAATTATTGGATTTAGTTTAGTTCATTAGTTGACTGCTAAACGAACGAGCTTGTGAATCGGGCACTCCGGTCTATATCCATACATCTCTTGCGAATATGCGTCACCGAACAGAAAGCTTGATTTCAAGAGAAATAAAAAAATGTCAGCATATGAACTTACACGAACTTGTCTGTCGACGCATCCCACAAGCACTCATGTTTCACATACTCCGTAACAAATTTGAGAGTCACGTGTTCTGACCACTTTGCCATGTTAAGAAGAAATAAAATGTGAAGAAACACGAGGCATACAGTTTATGAATAATACGAGAAACGTAACCTCCTACGTCAGGAGTTCTTAACCTTTTGTGAGCCCCGCACCCCCACAGCGATCCATGGTAATCCCGCACCCCACCATAATTTTTTCAATGGTTATTAATTTTAGTTTTTTAATTTTTACGAATTATTAAACGTATAGTATTTAAAATCAAATATAATTAATACAAACTACATTTTAAACTCAACCTTTCCTCAATCAAAGACAATAAGATTGTAATACAGGTGAGGCGACGATTTTATTCCAACAATTTCATAATAGTTTTCAAGATTCTTTCTTTTTAAATAATTTTTAATGATGTATTCATCTTGAACTTCAAAGTAACCTCTCTGTAGCGGATTATCTCAGCCTTCTCACGAAAAGTAGGACCGAGAGAATGACTTTGGTATAAACGTAATTAAAGGCGGAAAAATATAGCGACAATATGTCTGGGCACGGCAGTTTAAATCGCTTTGTATACAGACCTCGAATAGTGATTACGGTTTGTTATTTCAAGGAAATGAATGTTCTTCAGCATCTCGCTCTATATCTAATAAGAAACGTGGATGCATGAATACACACACTAGGACGGCAGCTGGTGGTTCAAAATGTTATCTAAAAAAATAAATAAATAAATAAAGTCAAATTGCAAGATGTTCCCACAGCACACCCTGGACCCACTTCCCGCACCCCGTGGAACATCTTCCCGCACCACCTGGGGATGCGAGCACCCCCGGTTAAGAACCCTGTCCTACGTAGACAGAGGCACACAGGGCAACTGCACTCGACTAAAAAGGTACTAAAGGCATGCGTATACACGAGATTAGTTGGTGAGTCAGTCTAGTGGGCGCATGGTGGGGGAAGACACTCGACCTCAAAATAGGATGGGCTTCTATTTACTCGACTAAAGCAGCTACTCGACTTTGCGACTGTACTAAACTAATTTCTTGTGTTTAGATGGGTCGAGTACTAAAATTTAGTTCTACTAAACTAAACTACTCGACGCGTGTAGACCGGGCTTTAAAGTAAGAGAATGGAAATTCAAGCTGTTTTAGGGATTTGTTGGAAGGGATTCTAATGGAGCCATTTTCCTTTGAATAGACGTGTTAGCGGTCGGTGATGATGGAACTGACGTTAGAAGGGGAAGCATACGGATGATATTGAGCGCTAGTTCAGGGGTCGGCAATCTTTTTCCTAAAAGAAGAACCACTTTTTACTTTCTCCATATACGTAGTACAGAGAAAGTACCTATATTATTCATGAATAAAATCTAATTCTAGATTTCAACGTTTTGAGGTCTCTAGAACACGTTTTGACTATTTTCTAGATGTCTGTGTGACTGTATGTGATAGGAATTTTGTAGGCGCTCTAACTCAAAAGTATTTGTCATTTCAATACCAAATTTCTAATGTAATATTTTCATAACAGTGGCGATAGTTGATTAGTTTTTTAACAATATAGGTCAACCGGAGGCGGATGTTTATTCCTGCCGTTTTTCCGTTTTTTTTCAAATATATCCTTTAAAACTCAATTTTCATAAATAGTTGTTATTATAAAAGTCATAGAAAATGTAATGTGATTGTTTGAGTTGCTATGTTAAAATTTCTAATTCTAACCCTGCTTACGCTGTCAAGGTAATTTTAATTGCGCATCAATATTTTGTTGTCCTTAGAAAAGGTGGAAAAGGCTAACAATTTCCTTTACGTATTGTTTTTTTAAATAAAGACCTTTGAAAATGTTTTTCAATTATTCACTAGTGTAATTGATGAAAATTATTCCTGAGGTAGCTGATGTCGAGAGCAATCATATTCATTGCTCTCTATGGAGAAATTCATGTGTTCATCAGATTTTTCAAATTATGTGTAACATGTAGGTACATAACATAAGAAGAGTCTCAGTCATTGATGGATCCACGGGAGGCCATCCCTTATTAACCTTACCGTTGTTTTACTCTTTGGTATTATCTCTGTAAAACAAAGGTTTATCCTACGTAATGCGTCCATATCTTTCAGTTTTCTGCAATTTCTATCAAAATAATTTACGAAGCTAATTTCTTTTTTGAATGTTTTATCAGGGAGAGTTGCTGTCGGGAGCCTCACGAGAGTTCTTAAAGAGCCGTTTGCGGCTCAGGAGCCGCAGGTTGCCGACCCCTTGCACAGGAAT
Source organism: Uropetala carovei (assembly GCA_036926305.1). NCBI lineage: Eukaryota > Metazoa > Arthropoda > Insecta > Odonata > Petaluridae > Uropetala > Uropetala carovei. The sequence continues at coordinate 1,841,832 of JAXCHB010000152.1, read as the reverse complement.
TTTTATCAGAATAGAGAAGCTTTCAATCTGGAGCATGTCTATAATTTTAAGTAATACGCGAAAGTGAAGTTTTCCGGTTTTTCTATTGATATGCAATTGTAAGAGAGAGTATTTTCATAGAAAATGCATGTATTCGCCTAATATTTTTTCGGTCCAATGTTAGGAGGAAGACATCAAATACCTTTTCCAAGAAGCAGCCAACAGATACCCTATCTTTTCGATGGATTTTAAATCAGGAAAACTCTTTTCTACAGGTGGGATTTATGTTGCGAGTCCTAAAATTTTGATATTTAGTTTGAAATTTTCTTAGTTAGTATGAGATAATTATTCTATTACGTACACTGTCACGTTTAATTTTCAATTCAGTCTGTTGTTGGCAACTACATGTTTTTCTGTGTGTTCACCTTAAAAGTAAAGAGTAATAAATTATTTTTTGTGGAATTACATAGGCGTTGAACAATGTTATTTTCTATTGAGTTAATGTGGCAGCAGTGGCATCTTAAGACGTGTAAGTAGTATTGGTTCCTTGTCTGATACGCTTGGGAAGATCCTCCAACCCTAGGGAAATGTTTCAGTTACTCTAAGAGATGGTGGTCACCTTGAGTCTAGTAAGTCAAATAGAGAAGAGACAGCAGTGTCAGCAGCAGTGCTATGAGTAAGTATTTGAGTGTGGAACAGTGTTTGAAATATAATTGACCCTTTTGAGCCAGAGCTGGGAAGTTCCGGTTCAATTCCGACAGTTCCGGTTCCGACCATAAATTTTGCAACTCGTTCCGTTCCGGGTTCGGTTTCGAGTGATCGAAAGAAGAAATTTTTCTGCTCCGGAAGCGTTCCTAGTTTTTAAAAAACGTGCTTTTTACTGATAAAATTTAACATTAATTACAACGTTTTTAAATTTTGTCGGTTTGGAATTGGAGGGAGCGGACGTCTTCAGGAGTATAAAAATTTTCGTTAAAACCGGCGTAGTCGTTTTCAAAATTCTTTTGCACCTCATATTGGAATCTCTTTGTGTTTCATGATTTCTTCCTATTTTCCATTTAGCTTTCCTCGCAATTCGCGATGGCTCCTCCGCCTAAGCGAAAAACCAAGGTGCAAGCAGGTGTTTCTTCCCAGAGGTTTAGGTCTCCAGCCCCGGTGATGTATTCAGCGCAGATGCAGCAGCTGGTGGCTCGGACGACTCAGGCGGTAATCGCTGCGCTTCAGAATGTCCAGATCAGTCCTCCGGGCAATGTTTCTTCTACTCCGGCGCCACAGCTTTCTTATCCTGAGGCGCCGTCGGAATTCGTTTCTCTGCTCCCGAGACGACAGCCTGGTTCCATGGCAACACCGGATATAGGTAAGGCCTTTGCCATAGCAAAGGACCTCCAGGCGGCATCTGTCAACGGGAGGCTTCCAGGTCGGGACCTGCATGATGCCCTATCTACGCTGCACTTGTTGGCAGCATGGGACACCTTCCCGGAGGTGTCGCAGGATTATGCATTCAATTGGGCCCGCCTGTTGCTAACGGCCACTACGTTGGGGTGGCACAATGCCATTGCCGTGCAAAGAGCGTCCAATGCTGAAACACTCCTCCTACCTCCGGTCTTTATCCCGCAGCCGGCGCCGCAGAGACGCCAGCCATTTCGGGCAGCGCCCCAAGCACCGCCGACGCGTCCTCCGCCTGCGCGGCGGGGCAAGAGTGCTACGAGATGATGAACCGGATGGAGGAAGCATGGTTGAAGATCATGGGGTGACGCGGATCCTCTACCGCCGGCCTCGAGCTGGCAGGGAACCGGAGATCGAGAGGCCAATGGAGGGAGTGGCGAAGAAGTAGAAGAGGAACTCCTACACTTCTTAAATTCCGAGCTGCAACTTCCAGAACTTGATCTACCCGACCTTCCACCTACTCCAGCGTTTCGACTACTAACCCTGCTACAACAAGTGCATGCGGCCATTCCGGTGCCGCCTATCCGCGACTTCGCATCCGGGGAACCGCCAACCCCACGTCCTTCCAACACAACGCTATTTATTAGAACTCCTTTTTCTCTTCCTTTGAATTTTGTTTTACGTTCTATGTTAGATAATGACATTATTTCGGCTAGAAAGCCAGCCTGCGTCTTTCGCGCGTTTTTAATTCCAAAGTCTGACGGTTCATATAGATTCATTCATGATATTTCGCCTTGTACGGGCTGTTACAATTGTCCAAAGATTTCTCTTTATAATTTAGCGCATTCCATTATTTCCATTTCACCAAATTCAGATCTCATTAAGATCGAACTTATCCTTCCGTTAGTCGCGCCCCTAAATCTGAGAGATACTCATCTGGTTTTTTACTTATTAAATGTCATAAAAACTCCAGGAGTTGAAGAAATTATGGTTGTACGTGTAGAATACTCTTGAATCGGCCAAGGCATAAATTTTTACTCCATATTTTCTGGGTTTTGAAGAGATATATTGTATAAAACTACATCTTCCACGGAAACCTAGTTTTTCGTCAATCGTAACGTTCTCCCCGAGTGAGCAGCACTTTTTGTACTGTCCTACAGATTGTTCAAACAATTCCCTTAGAGTAGCCAGACGATCTATCTTTTTTCTTTCTTCCCTCTTTTCCCTATCATCGAACCTCAAGCACCTCATTAGAAATCTGAATCTCCTGATATTCATTACCATTCTAAATTGTTCTACATACTGTCATAATTCCTCAAGGTTTAGTCAGTTGGCGCGGAAAACTCCAGCCAAATAGAGGAGACCGATCAAATCTCTTACTTCAATATCATCAGTTAGGCGGGCATCTCTTTCCCGAGAAAATTTAGACAATCGAAGTGATGTATTGATTTGTGTAAAGAACGACAAGCTCTAGAATTCTATCATCAAACAGACATTTCCAGGTTTGTAGAACTCCAGTGACATTTTTTGAAGGCCCAATAACGCCTGGAAGATGAACCAGAATATTTTGTTTCCCACATCTTTTTTTTAGAGGTTTTTTATTCCAGCGCCACATGTTGATAATCTTATTGTTCTTCTTTTGGACTGCAATGAGAAATTCAAAATCTTCACTCTCAGCATCATCGTCACTCGTACTAACACTCATCTCTGTTTCAGAATCACTCTCTCTTACTTCAACACATTCACTTTCACCAGATTCACTCTCATCACCAAAATCTTCATCATCAGAACTGTCGTTATCAACTAGAAGCGAATTCTGGATCTCTTGAATGTCTTTTGGATCATTCAAGTTGTAGATACGTTTTTGACTAGCCATATTGCAGTCTGAAAAAAGAAATAAAACAAGAAAAGTCGCACGTATCTGCAGGATACAGAATCGTTTCCACAAGACCAATATGTCAGTATTGATCATATTCCAATATTGTACTACTCATAGCATCAAAATAAAGCAACTTAAGACAAGATTTAGTGGAGGGGGAGAAAGTGGAAACACTTGGCCACTCTGTGATAGGGCAACAACTGTTTCGTTTAGATAGGTGAAGTAGGAGGCTAGACAGGAAGGGAGGTTTCCCCTCCCCCATGCTGCAGAGAAATGGCGGGAAGAAGCTAACGTCTGTATGTGACAGATACACACGACTAACGGAAGGTTAAGCATGGTTTCTTTCAAATCCCGCTTGAAAATATTTCTTCTAAATATTATGGGATTTTCGCGAACAACAGTTACTATTGCATAAATAGACTGCCAATGGGCACACAATAGCACTCTATATTATGCAAAGGTGGGCGAAATGCGTAGGCAAAGAGATAATATCACGGAGCCAAAATTTTGACATAATTGTTTTGGTTCAGGTCCCGGTTCCAATACAATTTTTCTGTTCTGGATCCAGAAACCGAAACCATTTTGGAACCATTCCTTGTTCCGAAACCAGTACTTTCCCAGCTCTGTTGCATTTCTCGAATCTGAAAATATTTTTCCTAAATCATTTTTGAAATATTTAATGTGTGTGTGTGTGTATATATATATATATGTTTTTAAGTCACATGTATGAATAGGTAGATTTGTAATATTCAAATGCATTTCGGTGGATGACATCGGGACCTCACCGTGTATCATTGCTGCCCATGTACAAGAACTCCTTCGGCTTTATGTGTGCACGTCCATTTATGGTTGCTCATTTTTGAATTGATACAAGGTAAATATGAAAAGTATTTTTTAGATGTGCTTTATTTATAAAATTAAAATAAGATGGTCTTCATAAAATAATATACAGTAGTCCCGATTACATGAGGGGCATGAGAAAAATGTAGCAAAGTATCATTTTGAAAATTTGCTGTTGTAAAGCATCATATTCAATATACTTTTGTCAAATATACACCAACCTTAGCAATTGGGGTATTTTGATAATAAATCCAATTCATTTCACAGTAAGCTGTTTGTACTTTAAATTATTTGAACACATAGTGCAACTAAGGTATATATGGTTATATAATGTATATAGGCATGCATAAAAAACTCGAATATTGGTCAAATATATGACGGATTTTGTTAATGACATATCGTACTAAAGTCGTCATGAATTTTCCCGATATCATCAACATTCAGTATTATCCAAGATTTTGATTATCCAAGGCTGGTGAGGTCCTGTCGACCTCTGATAATCAGGATCTATGGTATAATTGTATTGTTTGCCCATTCTCACAGGTTGAGGTTGTAGTAGGGGAGGGAAGTTGAAGCGAAGAGAAAGAGAGGAGGGATTTGAGGGGAAGTGGAGCGGTAGAAGGGAAGGAGAAAGAAAGTGGAGGGGAAGCATAGGAGAAGAATGGGAGAGAGGAAGTGACTGGAGGGGTGTGGAGACGAGGCAAGGTCATTTTTTCATGGCAAATATGAATTATTCTTTGTTTAAAACTTAACTTCGTCAGAATATATTTCGTGGGTATTTTTTTCTTCAGGAAAATCAATTTTTACTTGAAAATAAAATTTTTGTCTAGTTATTTTTTATTGACAAAGTTAATATTTGTATTTATGTTTATTTTCCCATGATCATCTTTTCTTTTGCTTATTCGTTGTTACAAATTTCTTCACAGGCAATCTTCCTGATAAAATATATTATCACATATGCAAATTTATTTCAACAATTTTTTCTCAGGCAAATGAATTGTTATATACATAAATTAATTACTATTAATATTAACTATTTATTAATTATAAAGCTTAAAGTATATTTAAATTTTAGGAGATAATATTTTGAGAGACAATTTAATTTTCCCTTTGACAAATTAATTGATTTTTCCTAAGGAAAATTGATGTTTTTACTGGAAATTTAATTTTATGCTTCGATTGCAATTGATTTGGTGCAAGCAGAAGAGCTAGTGGAGGAAGAGCTATTGCCACTGGGAAGACTGCTGACTTCTCTTCATATAACAATTGGTTCATCTGTCCATTTACCTTTGCTATGCATTGCAATACGGAAACTAAGGTGGGAAATCTAAGGCGATTTAGCATAAAATTTAGTTTCTAATCATGAAAGAAAGTATTTTTATAAGTTTATAACAATGCTAAATACCACGGTAATGATATCAATGCTTTTAAATGGGAACAGATCGCACATGCTATACCATTCGACAGTTGATGTTGCAACATCAAGAGTTGGAGTGGTCTAAATCTATATCTACTTGCATCAGATAGAAAAACTAAGAGCATCGTCTAATATCAAGCATTGTCAAATTAATCAACTGCATTCTATGTTTACTTTAAGTAAAAATCCTCAAAATATTTCCTAAAACTTAGATGTTTAGAAAAATATGAAAATATTCCCAGATAAAACTTTTGAAACATAGAAATAATTTTTCATTCATAATAACTGTCTTCATTTACAGCCACGTTGACTTAAAAACATATCAAATCAGTGTATGGTGGGTGGCAAAACACATAAAAGCTTCAGCGTGCGATTGATCACATACGTTTCAGGGGCACAGTAGTGTAAGTTGGGTGGCTTATGTGTTTTGGGTGGCATATGTTTCTGGGGCTGTCTCTGTGTTGGGTGGCATAATGTTTAGGGGTTGTTGGTGTATTGTGCTATTGATATTGTGTTGATATTGTATGCAGATGATGCCACCCTGTTGACTTCTAATCACTATATTTATAATTTGGAATTTGACATGTACATGCTGACTAATTCTATTCTGAAGCTGCTTAATGACAATAACCTCAGTATTAAAATTAAAATAAAAAGTCATGTTATTTAGCAATAAGTGTCCAAAAGATATAAATGTACAAATAGAGAAACTCTTGATCACACTAATTTTTGGATCTAGAAATATATAATAAACTGAGCTGGAAACATCGTGTAGACAAGTGTTGTAAAAAATTAAGCTCCGTGATATTCTTTTTGAAGAGATTGAGAAAGTACTGTGATCTTGAGATAGGTAATAATGACAGTATATCGTCGAATATTTGAGAGCGTAGTCAGGTATATTATTGGGGGAACTCTTCTGAGTAATTTGAAAAGAGTATTTACAATACAAAAATATGACCAGAAATTCCGGGTTCGGTTCCGTACGTTTTGGCTTCGACCTTAAATTTTCCAACTCGTTCCGTTCCGTGTTCGGCTCCGAGTGATCCAAAGAAATGTTTTTTTAATGATAAAATATTCAGTGAATTACATTTCAGTTACATCAAAAAGTTATGAAAGTTTCTTAAAAGAAATGACTTTAACAAAAATTTCCTTTTTACTTTCTCCATACATAGTGTAGGAGAAAGTATTGTATTTGTAAAAAATAGAATTCGAGATTTCAATGGAAATACACATTTGAGGTCCCCTTAGTTCGTTCTGACTATTTTCTCGATGAGACAGAATTTTATGGGCGCTATAACTTCGTCATTTTTCAATATTTTCCAAATACATCCTTTAGAACTTCATTTACGTAAATATTTTTTATTACTATTATAGTTGTAGACTATATAATTTCATATGTTTTTAAAAACATTTTTTCTTAATACCAGTTCAGAGCTATTTTGATTTTTCATCTGAATTTATGTTAGGTACTTCGCTAAGTGATTACTTATAATTTATATAAACAATATCAGCCTAGTAGTTAGAAGTAAAATTAGGTTTTTTATGGATGACACTGCAATTTATATAGAAATAAGCAATTTGGAAGAACATCAGTATCTCCGAAATGATTAAAATAGCTATTTCAGCATGATGTGATGAATGCCAGCTAGAAATCAACCAAAAGACAAGCTGCATCATCAATTTTTGGAGAACCAAAAATAGCTCGCTAAATTTTAGTTATCCGTTCGACAGAGTAAGGATTGAGATTCAGTTACAGATTTAGGAAAATTTTGTAATGGTTGATAGTGATGCCCACACTGCCAAGAGTGATTTAATTACACTTCTGTATTTTGTTAATCATAGCAATAGCTAACAATTTTCTTTACTTATTGTTTTTTCTATGAAAAGATTATTGAAACTGTTTAAAAATTATTCAGGCTCATGGTGCATAGCTGGGACCATGTTCAAAATTGGCCTTTCATGAAGTTAAAATGTCGTCACCCTACCTAAAATATATCATATTGCAGATCTAATTCAATATATTGCTTACGATTTGTGTAACCTTTTTGGTTCTATTTTATTTACATGATAAATATAAATATTGTATGTAAAAATTTTATTTGGTAAATGATTATGATATAGTATTATCTTGACGATAGCATCAAGATGTTGGATTTATATTTTTGTTTTCAAAGAATGAAATCAATTTAACTTCATCCTGTAAAAACGTTATTAAGTCACCATGGCCAAGTACTCAGTATTGAATAACATTTCATTCGGGGTAATTTTGGAAACTGCGAATGATCTTAAAGGGATTAAATTCTTACACAATAACATTGTAAAAAAGAGACAAATGAGATCAATGATAAGGCTAAAATCAGCACTATCAAAGACTCAGTTTTCACTTTAAATACAGAGTTGAAGGCCTAAGGGCAGACTTATTACCTCATAGATTAATCCGGTCCTTCAATAAAACAAAATTTGATTCTTTGAGATTAGTAAAAGCTAATAATAAGTTAGGACAACTTACTTCTACTTGAGATGATGCCCAACAAACTATCTCGGACTTCCTTCACTCGGACCACAATAACGGTGCTAGCAAACCTCAAAGCTCTTACCTAGTCCAATGTACCTACAGGCACGTACATACACAAGAGAATTAGTCAAGTTAGGGTGTTGACGGTGTTGACTTAACTCACCATTGCAGGTCTTTAGAAGGTGGAGCCACCAGTGGCTGACCACTGAACTCATTTGTCATCTTCACAAGTGGTTGCTTGGCAGGTAAACAAACATTTTTAAGACAGGTGAACAAAAGAACCGCATAATTTTGTTATCCTTCACTTCATAAAATTATCAAATCTTCCAGAAAAGTTTCTCACTGAGCAAAGGATATATTTTCCTTTTCTGTAGCAGAGATTTGAGGCATTATTATGTTTAACTCTGCAAAGTTGTTTCTTCGCATCACAAAGTTAAATAAAACACCAACCTCATTGATGAAATTTTTGTATCTATTTCTAAAATTTTTATTGGCTCATAAATATTTTAATTTCTAATCTTTGAATTCATCTTTGATAATCGATTTTTATTAATGCAAGTATAATTTAATGATTTTCACCTCGAAATAAATATTTTTGATTGTACATTTCTTTACTGGATAAATATATTACAATTTTTCCATCTGAAAACAATTATTTGATATAGGTAGCATAAATAATTTGTCTAAAATTGAACTGCGCAGTTTCCTCAAACCACACAAATAGATTGAAAAATTCGAACTCCGCCGGATCTGATCACGGATCCGCTGCACTCCAGCCACTCCACCACCACCAGTGAGGTGACTGTCAGGTTATTACAAGGTTACATTACAATTAATCATATCACAAAGTTACATCACAACTTATCGTATCACAGTTACTCATAATTTTCCTCTTTTCATATACTCTTCAATGGAGTAATATATTGACCCTGTAAAGAATTCTTTAAGATCTCTTAGGAACTTTTTTGTTCTATCGACCAATGTTCTCATTTGCTTTGGAAGTTTATTAAACAGCATTTTTCCAGCAAATTCAGGACACATTGCAAATAGAGAGTCTACAATACTCTATATTTAAAAGACCCTCGTTTCTAGTATTGAAACCATGTACAGCTCCTGCAGAAGCTTATGGCACTCTCCTGCGCGGTGCATGACGTCACGGAGGGGAAAGCGATTCTGGGAGGGGTAGACAGAGGGGAAATGAAAACAAAAGCTGACAGAGGTAGGCAGGGTGGCCAAAATAGGCGATTTAGTTTTAAATACGCGAATTATCATCGTTCTGCATTGGCCATTATTAAGTAGAATAGAAAGATGTGAGAAGGATGAAAATCTAAAAGTGTACAACAGAAATTTTCAATTGTTCCATTTTAAATTTTATTAAACAGCAATTCATGTATTTTCTTTAATTTATGTATTACAAAAAATATAAAAATAAATAATATTTTAAACGCTTTCAGAATCTTCATTCTCACTGTCGCTTTCTAAGTTAATCACAATTCTGTCACTTAACTCATCCATATTAACCTCAGGAGTTAATATAATCCTCTTCGATTCTTTTAACTCAGTTGCACACTCTCTCACTCTTCCCTTCCCATTACACTGCACTTTTCCTCCACCATCCTTTTGACATCTTCCATTTTAAATGTAACATTTCTTGCTGCTGCCCAGTTTTTTACAATTCCCCAAATATTTTCTATTGGATTAAGATCCAGGTGATATGGCGGCAGCCTAATTACACTCTGCCCAGCATTGGCCAACACATTGTCCACTACATACTTTTTAAAAGAAGGCTTGTGTTGCTTGATTTTTTCAAAAAGTTCTATTTTAGTGTTGCTCATGGAATATCTTATTCCGCGTTCATCTAGCCACGCTTTCATCTCGTCTTTCCTGGAACTGCTTCTCGGCGCTCGTTCAACTTCAACACTGTGATACGGAGCATTATCCAATACCACTACCGAGTTTAGTGGCAGATTAGGAATCATTTGTTCCTTCATCCATTTCAGGTAGTTCTTTCCATTCATGTCTCCGTGATAGTCTCCTGTTTTTAATCTGGACTTAAACAGGAGGAGAGCTTGAGGAACAAATCCAGATTCTCCACCTGTAATTGCATACAAAAATTGCGTAAACAGTGACAAAATGGAAAAAACCTCCAGAAATTAAATGAAATGTAACATTCAAATGACACTGCATAACATTTATAAAAAGCATCGGTATATACCTGCATGGACAATTATGAGTCTCTATCCTGTTGAAATTGGCATTTTAAGGCCGAAATTATCTCCGCTGGACCATTGCGATGAAGCAGAATGGGTCGAGTGGATGAAGGTTTCGTCTGTGTATATAATATTTCTTCCTTCCTCCCTAAATTTTTTTATTTTCCTCAAATAATATATTCTTTTTAATTTGATGTCTTGCCATTATAAAGAATTCCTTTGTTATTAGCAGTCTTCTTCCATCTATAAAAAATTAAGTAAATTAGCGTAAGTTTCAAATGTATGTCATTAATATAAATGAATTACTTCATGAGCCCCATAAAACATTCTTACTTGTAAATGTGACTTAGGTACCTAAATCCAATTCTTTTAAGAAGAGCTCGAAGTGACGAAGACTGCCCTTTAAAATCAGTTGCTTCCTTTATTGTAGGAAGCAAAGATTCAATGGTAGGGTGTCTTTTTTCCCTCAAGTGGAAATCATGGACAGTTCTCCGGATGACTTAACCATCGAAATCATACACCGAAGATTTTGGACTTACTTGAGACTTTGTTTTCCTCGGACTCTTGAAAGTCTTTTCGAGGGATTCTTTGCGTTCATCTCCCTCCTTCGAAATTCGCAAAGCAGTCCGCTTGGACACCCCTGTTGCTGCCACAACCCTATCGAATACGCTTTTGGTAGGAATCGAAATTCCTTCCTCGGCTTCTTTCCTCATAAACATAATAACGTTATAAAGCAGTTCTCTTGCTTGACTATGAAGCACCTTCCTGTTACCAATTTTGGATGATCCGGGATCCATAGTTGGCTGAGATAAAGGCCTCGAAAAGTATCAGTTCAATGATAAAAGTGTGCAGAGCATAGCGCAGTTGGTAACTAAGGCACGTGGTAGCGATCACCAAAGAGAATGGCTCACTGCAACTACCCTTACCCCCACCGAGCCCCTTTTTAGAAAGTAGTCTCCATGACAATAATCTCGTTATGATGGAAAAAAATCCAAAATTGCAATTATTAAGGCAAAATTTAAAGAAATACGATCGATTAGGAAATTCTACGACAAAAATTAGAATTTCCATTCCGCAGAGAATAGCGACAATCCATCGCTGATATCATTTTTCTTAAGTATTTTAGTGTGGGTAGGGAAATAACCTTGCATGATAGGTTTCAGATTTCCCATTTAAATGAAAAGGAAATGATAATTCATGGAATCGATCCCGGAACTTCAATTTTCGTCATAAAACCTATCTCCATGATCTTGGCCTCAGTAGAAAGAGTTTCTAACCAATTGTCATGAAAGATGGTGTATTGGTTCAAAATTTGATAGTGGGGACCGGCAAACAAATAAAGAATCATAGACAGTTACAGCAAAGAAACCATAATCCTATTTTCATTCTGGAAGAACAAAAACAGTAAAAAATCTCCCGATCAAATTAGGAAATCTCCGGGTCATACCAGAGAAATCTCCGGGTCAGAATTGAAAATGTCCGGGTTAGTGAGGACTTTGAGGTGGCAACCCTGGACTTACCATACATCCTGATTTTCTTAAAATTTACCGAGATTTTAGCAAATGAAACCCATTTTTTTCTGGTTATGCCCATCAAAATCTTAAAACTATAGATTAAGCAATTAGATACCTTGATTTTTAAAAATTATACTACATTTTAGATTTAAAATTAAATTTGTTCGGGTTTTATTATCAGAATATGGTAATCCTAACTAGTATGTGCCATTTAGGAAATAAATGCTGAAAAGCAGCCAGTGGTTTAAAATCCCCAACGGGATACCTTCACTCAGATATTTGATACATTATATGGGGAACGCAGCGAAATGAAAGAGAAAAGATATTAAGAGATAAGTATACTCTCTCTTCCACGGACACTAATTGATTGCAAAAATGTTATTTCGGTATTCATTGACAAATTGGATTTATTCAGAAAAAACATCCTGCAAAAAGAATTTTACCAGTTTTCGGAACTACACATCATCAAAGATGATCTTACAGCCGAAGACATAGACAAGTTTGCAGATCACCTTTCTGTCATTAGAATTGATATGATGACTCGTTTTCGCAATGTAATAGACTTGAAAGTGGATGCCTGGATGGTGACTCCATTCATCACGTGTGTGATGTGGATATTGAATACCAAGAGGAGATAATAGAATTAGTTCATGATGATGAGTGTAAAGCCAATTTCAACCAAGGTGGATATGTACAATTTTGGCAGAACAAGAAAATGCCCTCTCTGTATCCACGCTTGTGGAAGAAAATATCGTTGCTCTTGTTAGCTTTCCCAACTTCATATGTAGTCGAGAAGAGATTCAGTGCAGTCGACAATCTCCTGTCCAAAAAAAGAAACCGCTTACAAATAACAGAAAGAGGAGATCTTCGAATGACCCTTACAGACTTTAAGCCAGACATTGATTCCCTGGTTTGTAGGCACCAAACACAAAGTATGCATTGAAATGTATGCCAGATGCTTATTTTAACATTGTTTTGGGATTAATAAACAATTAAATTTTGTCTTTGTAAACATTTATTTTATTAAAAACTTTATTGTTAAGTTGATACGGTAGGTGGGCTTAGTGGCGTAGTGAAGGGCTTTGCTACTGGGGCGCAAAATTATTCTTTGCCCCAGGTGCCAGAAACTCTCAATACGCCACTGGGTGGGCGGTGAACTTATTTCAAAGTACAACATATGGCAAAAGTGGGCGGTGACTCAAAAAAGGTTGAAGACCACTGGGATAGATGGTAATAATAACAACATCCATTCTTTTGTGTGAAATAGTACAAATATCGCGTGGAAATATCAACAGTAAGATCCCATATTTTATCGAGTAATACCCGCATGCGTGTAATATACTTGGGGAGAAAAGTGACGCTGCATAATCCGGATGTTTGGAATTTAGATCCAAACAATAAATTACTTTACCTTCTTTACCTGGCTGTCGAATGAGACGGGCGTGCTTTTCACTTCCTCCAGCGAAGTCCTGCGGATTTACGAGCGATCGTTGTATCGGTAGCATTAGAGTAGAAGTAGTCGCTTGTTAAGTAGAACTAACATTTATTTTCCATTACTTGTTAACTTTTCTTATAATTTATTTACTCCTAGTATTAGTCATCTTTACTTATAATCTTCTTGTCGTCGTTTATATCTTATAAATATTTTAGTGTGTATGTGTGTGTGTGTGTGTGCGTATGTATGTTCTTTATACGTTTTTACACCGTTGAAGCTTTCGAATTCAAAAGTTTCATGGGCCATCCTATGGACCAAAGGAAGAACTTGGTCTAGGTTTGCAGACCGTGGGGTCTCTTATACCCCATGGGGTCAACAAAATACTATTTCCATAAGAATTCATGGGAAATGGTGTGGAGAAACTCCAAAATGCCATGCAGCCCTTCACTGATGTGGATATAAATATACCTAAATATTAACTTACGATCACGGGAAATGGATCATTTTACGCATATTTTAATTCTGTTCGTGTTTTGTCGTATTACATGCTAAATCGCTCAAAATTTTCCTTTTAGCGCAAAATTTATCGGTTTAGATGACCATTTTCCAGGCGGCAACAAAGCTAAATTTCTTAATTGTTGTCCTCTTCAAAGGAAGATATCTACGTAAAGATTAATGCAAGGATAATCCACGCCGTGGCGCGCCGTAGAGGAAGAATAGCTAACGCCAAGATAAACGGCACAATGGATTCGTGCCTAAATACGTGTATAGTCTATGAATACTTTTAAAGTGTGTCAAATCATTTTAAAGGAATATTAGAACATTTTTATTTTTTACCATTAACATTGAAAGATTTATCGCAACATAAATCGATACATCTACTTACATTTGTTCGGTAACCAAGATGTTGTTTATTGTTTACGTTTTGGCTAATAGTATTGACATAATCCACATAATTTTATTGCCGCTTTAAAGGATTCGGTGCATCTAGCCATGTGAATATTAAGTAAGACGTTAATTCGTACAATACAATACATAAAATAGTAAATGTTAATGTAAGCATCGCTTGCGTAATTAAGGAATGGGGAACGTTTGCCCCTAGCAATAAAAATTGTTTGCCACTCTTTCCCGAGCGAAGCCGGGCGTTTCAGCTAGTAGCGTAATATTTAGTAGTCATATACCGCAGTGTCGTATTTTTTAACACTCCATTTGTGCATTACTTTTTAAACTCCATATTTAAATTGTAGTTTTTATTGTTTTTTCTCTTTATTCACGAACGTATGTTCCTTTTATAACAATTGCACGCTGTTTGTGTGCTATCCTATCTCTCTTGCTTACTAACGTTGTTTGTGTAGTGAAACACCCTTACACTTTTTACCTAGGTTGAACCGTAGACTATAGCCTTTAAGTTAGCCCACGAGTAAATTAACCGCGTACTTTAAGTTAGTTTTAAATTTAACTTATATTTCAGTTAGCTCAGATTAGCTTAGAGCTCAGGATGGCTCCTCCGAGGACTCCCGTTTCCTCCTTTTTGCGCGACGCTGGTTACGAGGCCATGAGGCCCCGAATTACGGAACTGGGGACAGTGTGGGACGGTGGTTGCGTATCTCCATTAGGGAGCCCAATGCCCGGCGTGAGATGGCTCCTCTGTTAAGGGCCCGCAGGGAGAATGTTCATGAGCGGGTGTTCTCCAGGTGTACATCAGGAGATACGGTGCCCTAGGTGACAAAGGAGTGCAGGGGGTAGGTTTTGGTCGGTGTACCGTCAAAACATTGCGATCCAAACGTCGCAGACCTTTGATCGTGCACTAAATGTCGCAAGACAAAAATATCGCGTGCCAAAATATGCTGGATGAAAGGTTCAAATAATAACTTTTGTTTTCCATTTGAATAAAATGAGAATGCCTCGAATTCAGAGTGCATGACTTCTTTATTAACATTATAAAAGGTGATAGAATTGAGCTTTCGACGCGAAGTTCATACCATCCTACGGGGAAATGAATCAAGTTTTTGCGTGTATTCATAAAACTAATACGAGTGTAAAAGCAGAAGTTAACATGAGAAGTGATAGCGAGAAATTAAATGTCGTCGTATTGAACTGCCGCAGCATCGTGGGAAAATTGCCGATTTCGAGCATACTATACGCGGTCTGCACGCCGATGTCGTGATAGGCACAGAAAGTTGGCTCAAGGATGAGATTCCGAGTCTGGAGATATTTCCTGGGAACTACCTTGTCTATAGAAAAGATTGCGCTAATAGATCGGGTGGAGGTGTTTTCATTGAGGTTAGCGATAAGTATGACAGCTGTCAGATTTCGAGTGTTTGGTGTCACCTAACGCAGGCTTTGAACATACGGAATGTAACAGAGATAACGGGGGGTAGGAAAGTCGAAAATGCTACCTGAGTTGCTAACGACCCTTTTACAGAGACATAATCAAAAATATATTACGATTCTGTAATACAGTGGAACCTCGATCTATCGTTTTTGAAGGGACCGAGAAAAAAAAGCGATGAATGCGGGAAAACGATGAAAGCGGGAAATAAGAAGTCGATTTAGAAATATGTACAAGTACGAAAACTTTACTTAGATCTACTAAAAGCATTACCTAAAAATAAGCATTAAAACATATAAAGAGAAGAATAATAATAACAGTAAAATATAAAGAAGCATTAAAATCATGTTTACCGTAAAAATGCTTTATTTATTCATAAAGTAATCAGTGATGGTTAACTGTTTTCTTGAAGCTTTCCGTTTTAAATTAAATAAGGATTCTTCTACACTTAACAGTTTATACTTTTCCCTATCTTCAATAGTATGGGCATAGAAAAAAGTTTTTAGTTTTTCTAATGCATCTTGCGCTTCGGAAAATGTCGGAATAGGATCAGTCTCGGGCTCTTCGTCGATTCTATCATCCTCTTCACCACTCCTCCCCTCATTGTCATCACACCAATAGATGCGGGAAAACGATAATTCGAGGAACAATGAATGCGGTATTATTTAACATTGTTCACTATGAACATTTGCCGGGACTTCGGAAAATGAACGATACATCCGGGAAAACGATGCATACGTGAACGATAGATCGAGGTTCCACTGTATAGAGAAAACTGTTAAGAGTCTACGAAAGGAAAATATGTCTGTTGAGATACTCAATATTTTGGATATTATACATGAAAAAATTTTCGGGGCTCCTTGCGCGCGTCAAGTGCTATCTCCAACCTTTATTCCGCCATTGATTGAAACACACGAAATGTATGAGTAAGTGGACGTAAAAGAACTATGAGGCCGGTAAGGACCTTCTCCTTTGGCGACATTATTTATGAAGTGATAACCACAATACGCCAATAATGCGCATACTTGACAAGTTTCCATTTCCCAACATGCGATGCAACCAATTCGTTTCAAGGAGAAAATACTAATGTAAGACCTTTCAACATACGTCACAAATGTCATGCATTGCGCTTCCTCTCACGTAGTTCAGTTTCACTATTTTAAAAACACGGCCATTAAATAATAATGGCCGCGATTTCATTCTTTAAAACGGTGATATAGATTCCACAAGAAAGTAAGAACCTGTCAAGGTTATAACGTTTACGTAGCGTTATTCCCCTTTTGGACACATTTAATAGGATTCTGTCTCCGCTCGCTCTTCTGTTAGGAATTTTTATTATTCAAACACGAAACTGTTTTTGTGGTCAACTCGATACCGGGAAAAGACGATTTTACGGGTTTAAAGAATTGAAAGTTAACGTGGACGATTTGTGAGCGTAGGAAATTTCTCAGAAATTCGCAACGATGACAAAGATACCGATCATCAATTGTCCAGCTGCCGGTTTAAACCTTACAACGAGGCTTCGGAATTATACTAAAGCATGGGTGTCCAAACTGCGGCTGCCGGGCCTCATACGGCCACTTTCACGATTTCGTGCGGCCCGCTGAATGATTTTAATTTTTAATGTACTTGCAGCCATTTTCGAGAGAAGAAATTCCAAAATATTTTCAATTGTCGTAATTTTATTTGAAGTTTAAATATATATTCATTGCGTATCGATGAAAGTACTGACATCACCGACACTGCTCAATTAGCGATTTTTATTCGAGGTTAAACAGAGTTTCGAAGTTGTGGAGGAATTGCTGAATATAGTTGCTTTGAATGACTCCTCAACCGTAAAGAACATTTGCGATGCGGTTCTAAATGAAATGCAGTTACACAAACTTGACTCATTGAATCTTATTCAAATTGTGACGGATGCGGCGGCGTCAATGCGAGGTTCTAACAATTTAGGAAAGTGTACAACGTATCACAAATGGGCACGTTTCGTGCAATGGAGTATTAGAAAGAAATTATATACATGTACGTAAGGGAAACAGCTTTTTAAGGTTCTTTTCTTCATCATAAATAATCCATTTTCTTCCTATTTAATAATATTACATACACACGCAAGGAAATTAAACGTTTGTTTGTGAGATTGATTATGTTAGTAACAATGAAGAAGTAATCATGGAAGAAAATTTCTAATTGTAAGTTCAACTCGAATTAAGACATTTTTGTTTGATTTTCTCGATAACGGATACTCCTATGATAAAAATGTATAGGTAAAGAAATACTCCTCTTTACCAGTTCTACAAATTTTATTTGAAAAATATTTTGATATGAGCAATACTTTACGAGATATGACGAAAATTTATTTTTTTCACCAGTAAAGTGGTACCCCTGATCGGCGTACGTGATTCATTTTTGTCATT
This sequence comes from Uropetala carovei, assembly GCA_036926305.1. NCBI lineage: Eukaryota > Metazoa > Arthropoda > Insecta > Odonata > Petaluridae > Uropetala > Uropetala carovei. Next base: position 1,823,911 of record JAXCHB010000152.1, on the reverse strand, counting down.
TTCTTATTATATTTGATTTTAAGTCGTTAATATAAAATTTCACGTTCAGTAGAAGCCGAGAACGAACATGCGGACGGACGGACGGACAGACAGACAGACCGACGATAATAGGCGCTCACGCTGGAAGCGAAACGCGCCTAAAAACGGTGCAATATCGTTGCTGAAAAAAAATATTTTACAAAAATTCACATGTGCTGAAGTCATCGATTTGCACTGTCTTATTCACGTACTAAATTTATGTTCAAAGTGATTTAATATGGAGCATATCATGAATATTATCATCAAAACCGCTCTGAGACATCGAAGATTTAAGGAAATGATTAAGGGTGTGGAGGAAGCCGAAGGAACCGATGTTATTTATTTCACAAATGTTTGTTGGCCAAGCAGAGGGAAAGCAGTGAAAAGATTTTTCGAGCTACGAGAGGAAATTAACTTCTTCATGCAAGCAGAAGGCAAACCCATGAATGAATTCGGTGAAGAAATTTTTCTCTTGGATCTTGCATTTTTTGTTGATATAATTTTCCATATCAATAATTTGAATGTGCAGCTGCAGGGAAAAGACAGATATATCTGAAATGTATCGTTTGATCAACGCATTCATTGGAAAGTTAAATTTGTTTCAAATCACCTAAGGAAAAACAAATGATTATTTGAATCTATAAAGTCCATCATATTAACCGAGAAGTATACTAAAAGATTTGCACGAGATATCGATATTTTAATTCTAGAGTTCAAAGAACGCTTTTAAATACTTCTAAAATTGAAAAATGAAGTTGAAATCTTATCAAATCCATTTATTGTGGACTATAATTCTGCACCAGATCATTTGCAACTTGAGCTTATTGAATTGGAATCTGATATTAAAACCCATTTTGCTTCCAAAGAAAAACAAGAAAATTTTCATAATATTTATATCACACGAGAAAAATATCCAGGTATCAGAAACCATACCTTAAAAATCGGTACAACATACAATGTACAAACTTTCTCATATACTAATGCGTCGTTTAGATATCTTTATAAAATGAAAATCGTATGAGCCTGTTTTTAGAAAATCCAATTTTCGTTAAAGTTGCCCAAGAATAAACTAGCCTTATATTCATTCATTAAGAAAAATAAAATACGTAGTATTATTGTAGCTGTATACTCAAGTAACTGTACGAAATTTGATCAAAATCGTTAGAGCCGTTTTTGAGAAAATCGAATTATTGTTAAAGTTGCCTAGAATAAACTAGCCTTATATTCATTTTTTGAGAAATATGAACTATACATATAGACGGCATTGCGAAAACCACTTTTTCGGATTCAGCGACAACTAAAACGTATATTTCCGTAAAAATGTTGAGGTCGAATTTTTTCGCGATAACAATCCTTTCTCCATACTTCGTATGAGAAGTAACAAGTAGACCTTTCCCTTGGATGGTGACGTCTACCTTCCGTCGCGTCGGCTAGCCAACTCACCACTCCTCGATAGATAGGAACTCGGCTCCTCACTCCTTTACATCGGCATGCTGACATAACCAAACGGACAGGAGAGATCTCTTCCCTCGCCGTCGAATGGCCGCTCCCCATTGCTTCATTTATTGCTGGGATTAATCGCTTTATTTTGTTTTTGGATTAACCTTCAAAATCCGGAATTTAATCTAAAATATACCTCCTGGTGGCCGAGCATTTCAATGTCTTGTTCATACAAATCGTATGATTTCACATAACCAGGGTTGAAAAATGGCGCCTGAGGCGAGCGAGAAACTCGCCATCTCCAACAATAATAAGAAAGAGAAAAAAGTGAAAGATGCCGCCTGAAGCCGTCACCTCTCCGGCTCACCCCTGGCGCCGGCGCTGCACATAACATTACATTTATCGAGAATTATAAATTATAAAATATTCACATAAAAAGAATTCTAAAGGATAAGCTGCATAATCAAGTAATTATTTTACTACATAAGTCTTTTTTTGACTATTTCGCTCACAGGAACTGGAAAAAAATTATTGGCAAAACGATACGCATCACTCTGGGAAGGAATGCGCCAACTAATACTTAAAATTAGAAAAGTGGACACAGAAAAAAACATTGCTCACACACTGTGGATAAATCGTAGTATCTTACAGGGTCTGCTTTACAGAGTATATTCGGAAACGCGGGCCAATGCATAGACCCACATCCAGGGCCGTGCCGTGGTGTTCTGGCGCCTGTGTGCAACATAATTTCGGCGCCCCCCAATATAATTTCAAATTTGTAACAACTTCTTTATCAATTTGATATAAATGGTATTTCTTTGAGTGCATAAGATAATTGTTTGTTTTTTACCAAAAATGAAAATAATAAACGAAATATATTTCAAAATTATTTATTAAATAAATTAGTTGCCCTACACATGAAATTACAACGGTATTATAAAAATCGGTACAACATACATTGTACAAACTTTCTCATATTTGGGTACTAATGCGTCGTTTAGTTATCTTTAGAAAATGAAAATCGTATGAGCCTGTTTTTATAAAATCCAATTTTCGTTAAAGTTGCCCAAGAATAAATTAGCCTTATATTCATTCACTGGGAAAAATGAAATACGTAGTATTATTGTAGATGTATACTCACGTAACTGTACGAAATTTGATCAAAATCGTTAGTTTTTGAGAAAATCGAATTGTTGTTAAAGTTGCCTAGAATAAACTAGCCTTATATTCTTTTTTTTGAGAAATATGAAGTATACAATATTATCGAAGACGTAAACTCAAGTAACTACGAAATTTGATCAAAATCGTTAGAGCCGTTTTTGAGAAAATCGGATTGTTGTTAAAAATGCGTAGAATAAACTACTCTTATTTATTGAGCAATGTCAACCATTTCTACGTATACTCTGCTCAGTATGATAAACTGCCTAAGTACCAGATTTCATTCATTTTCGTGCACTACCGTCTAGGCTCCAGAGCCAGTAACAGACAGACAGACGGCATTGCGAAAACCACTTTTCGGATTCAGCGACACCTAAAACGTATATTTCCGTAAAAATCTCTAGGTCAAATTTTATCGCGATAACAATACTTTCTCGATACTTCGTATGAGAAAGTAAAAATATGCTAACTGCCTAAGGAATCTTATCTCGAGACCCTCGTGACTGTATACTGCATGGTAAGCATTCCGACAGAACTTTTCACATATACGATTTACGTTGGCCTGGTTAGAAATCAGTTTACCGAGATGACTCAAACATTATACGTGGTCTGCAATAAATACTATCAAATGGCAGGCCTTTTAAAATGCGATCTAAAAATCACACGAAATCTTACGATGGAATCGAAAGGAATCACCCTGGTTCCTATAGGGACGGCACTGTCAACAGAGAAGGTACGTTAAAGATTAACCCTTTCCCTGGCAGGATACTTTTATACTTTGCGACTTAAATTCCAGGTTTTACTGATAGTTCCAATCTAAGTTATACATTTCAGATAACATACTGGAATTTTTCCTACAGCCACTCAGTATATGGCGGAAAAAAGTCTCGTGGAAAATGTCAAATTTCAACATTCTCACGTAAAAAGGGTGCACTGACGGTGACGGAAAAACACATATTTACCTGGGAAAGGGTTGAGTTTCCAATCATCGTCCTCCTAATATTATCTGCAAAAATGTTTCACCGTCTCCTTTTGATATTCTCTCCACTCAAGGAGCTCTCCATACCGGCCTATTGTACCTTCCCCTCTCCGACGATTACGTATAAGTAGAAATTGGTAAATAGTCGGAACTACTCAGACTGGGCTTTTCAGACGATACACGCGCGCGCACATAGTCGGGAAACTCGATACTGGTTCTATAGGCCTGCTCTTTGTGAGAAGCAGCAAGGAGTCACACTAATTAACGTCCATTTCGAAGGACGGAGTGCCGACACACAATTAGAGGGCGTCACCAGTCACCGCAAGCATTCCAACCCCGGCCCGCTGCGTGGGAAGACCACTCAAATCACTCCACCAAATCTTCCGTTCCTTCGGTTTTACATATATTCCCTCGTATGGATATTCTTAATCGCCCTCTTCTGTTCTTTCCGTAGAACTTTCTACCGCGCTACAACTCTATTCACAACCACCAAGCGAGTTGTGTATCGAAGTACAACAGGAAGATAAATTAAAGCCCTAGTCCCGCATTTACAGCAAAGCTGGTAATGCGACTGCCAACTCGAGGGAGTTGGAGTTGTTGTATCCTTTATAAACGCTTATGGCGAGATAAATCGCTTCTTAAACGATTTTAACTAGTCAGTATAAATAGTAATTTATCGATGTAAACTATATTTTAATAAAGAAATCGACTGAGGAAGCCGTAGGTTCCACGAATCGCATGACCTCAGATTAAATTCACAATAACGTAATTTAACTTGTAACAAAAAATTCCACTAAATAATAAAGTTATAAAGCTTATATTTCCTCTAATGAATTGGTTATGCTGTAGTAGTAACATCAAATGGATTCGTAGAAGTGTTTTGATAGCAGAATACATAAGATAAAATCTTGTGCCAAGTTTGGGGTGCAGCAAAATTCTGTTTATCTTTTAAAGTATGTCGCGCTTATAAGAAAATTAAGAATTAACGGTCTAAATCTGGGCTGTCCAATACGGTAGCCACTAGCCACATGTGGCTATTTAGTGCTTGAAATGTGGCTAATACGATTATGGAACTGAATTTTTAATTTTATTTCAAAATCGCTGATTATTAAAGAATGCACGGAAAATAACGAAGGAAAAGATAGAAAAACGATACTGTTCTGTCTTTTGCAAGCGTAAATAATGCAATAGAAATTTAAAACTGTCTCGAATTAGGTTTATTACATTTATTAGGGGACACTGATGTATCATCGTTGCAGTCGGCTAATTGACTCCCCACCCAGTAGAGGTGAGAAAATCGTTTCATCTTACTGACTTGATTCAGTTGATTCAAATGTTGGATCATAGTTTTCAATCTTATAATCCAGACTATGTATTTAGAAATAAAACCAAAAACTTGAGAGTTTGAAAAAGTCATTTAATACATACCGATGAATTTTCGCAAAAATCATGCTAAGTAAAATGTAAAATAATTGTAATTTTTCATGTCAGAACATGTGTAGGTATGTATGTATATACATTAGGGTGGACCTTATTTTCCGACGATCAAATTTCTTTCACGCGACCCCCTAGATTTGTTTCATTTGGTGAAACAATAATTTCTGCAAAATGAGAAGTCAGTTGGACAACGGGAAGGGGTGCCACAACTGACTTGAAGTTTTGAAATTTTAGTAATTTCACTTTAATTTCAGAGTTAACTTTATTCTAACATTTTCACTGAAAAAGTTACTATTATTTAATAAAAGTATCATTTCTTAGTTGTTTAATAATAATATTTATTTATAAGTTTAAACAATTTATTCGAAACCTTTTGATTTTATCATTGAATTCAGTGTATAATATTGCGCATGAGCTACAGCGTATGCGTATGGCTGTGGCCGTCAAAGATGTAAAGGAAAAAATAGAATTTTCGCTACAAAGTTTGCGAGGGGTGCAGCAGAGGGAAGATTACAAGGAATTAATAGAATTCATGATTATTTTTCTTGGTGGAACTCCTTTTAGTGGGATCTCATTCGGAATCCCTGGCGCTTTCCATGCCAGATGGATGGCCAAGGCTATATATTGTTTTAAAATATATCTATTTTGAGATCAATTTAAAATGAGTCCGGAAGAAAGAATAGGAATTCTAGATATATGTATCTTTTTAACGAATTTATATATCCAGGCGTGGATCCGGGCCCCAGTACCGATAATAGCTCCTCGTCAAGATTTCCAACTCTTTCGAGATCTTGACGAATACAAAAATGTTGATGAAGCTATAAGTAATGTAGCAACTAAAATATTATGTACCCATTTATGGTATTTGGCAACCGAAAATGCAGCACTATCCTTTTTTGAAAGCGAAATTTCAATTAACACTAAAAGACTTAAGGTTCAAGCACTTAATAATGAATCCGATGATAATTTTAATAAGTAACCATTTTCCCTAAAGATGTAGGGCAATATAAACATTACGGTGTAGAAAACTTCATTTCTGTTCAATCGAAGAAATTTTTTCAGCGATTTAGTATTACAACAGATTTTATGTCTAAAGATCTGTCAATGTGGGCAATGGATGATAATTTTAAAACCACATTAGAAATTGTAAAGGATATAAAAGTTGTCAATGATATTGCTGCTGTCAATGATATATGAGTCAACTTAATGGAAGACTACGATTGTTTGCGAAAAAGTGAAGCGAAAAAGCAGTTTATTTTACAAGTTGTAACCGATTACAAGCAGCGTTATCCTAATGTTAATAAGAGTATGTTAAGTAAAGATTTTAATTAAAAAGGTTATATCATTTCACAAAGTTTTTCTCTCCTCCTCCCTTTATATATAAATTCGACTTTAATGGTTTATAACTATTACTTTTGCTGATAAGTACTTATATGATTGTTAATAACAATAAATAATTAAATGAACATACACAAAACAATTTAACACTTCAATTCTTTTTGTTTTTTCTCAATACCATACTGAAAATGATGCAGAGTACAAAAATTATTAAATTTTGGATTAAAAGAATTTTTTAACTTATTAATAAACAATTGTTTTTGTTATAATAAGCTATTATAATGAGCATTTTAACTTAAAATGACATCTAGTGATCAATAAAGTTGATGTAGTGTGTATTTTTTCATTTTTGGTGAAATTTAATTTTTTTATGAAAAAGTCGGTTGTGGCACGTGTTTCCGTTGCCTGATCAATTTGCGCTTTTGTAGGAATTATTTTCTCACCAAATGGCACAACTTGGGGAAGTCGCGTGAAAGAAATTTCGAAAAAAAATTTTCACCAAGAGTAACTAAGGTCCACCCTAATATACATATAGGTGAAGTCAATGATATAATAGCATTCTATTCTATAAAACGCCTATTCTCTTGGCCTCTAAACGGTTAATGTTATTGTGCAATATTTTTATCAATATCATTCTCAAAATCAGTGAACGATTCATTTCGTCAGAGGTGAATCGATTCACTTGATTCAGTGCACTGAACGATTCATTCATGAAATACCCATCTCTACCACCCAGTTGGCTGGTAGATCCAACTGCATGCGCAAGTTGACCTTGTGTTTGATTTCTGTGATAATAAGACATTGTGTAAATCATAACTACAGAACAGGTAGATAAAATGTAATTCTGAACTTGATCCGGAAATTTTTATTCTTATAATTTTTTAATTAAAATTAAATTATTTTTTCTAGTTCTGAAAATATGGATAAATTTTTAAATTTGAAAAAACAACATACTGCTGGTGCAGAGGCAAGTGGAGGTGCAGAAGTCAGTAGTTCGAGTGGAATAGTAAAGAAAAAAAGGTGTTGGAAAAACGTCTGTTGTAAATTTCATGATGAATGGCAGTTGCAATTTGCTGCGACAGAACAAAACGAGAAATCTGTTTGTATGTTGTGCAAAAAAATTTTTAAAGACTATAAAGTGGACAATATTAAGAGACATTTTCAACAAATGCATAATGAATTTGATAAGAAGTTTCCTCTTAACAGTCAAATCAGCATCGATGAAATTACTCTTCTAAAGTCAGAATTAAATGTGCAACAAAAATTTTTTAAAAGATTTTTAACAGGATCTGAGCTTGTAACTTTGGCTAGCTATAAAACGGCTTGGATTCTTGCTCGAAAAAGAAAACCATATTCAGATGGAGAGCTGATTAAAGATGTTATCATTTCAGTTATGAAAAAATTATTGGAAAATTATGAGGAAAAGACAAAAAACGATATTTTACAAAAAGTAAAAAATCTTCAATTGAGCCACCAAACGAATGTCCGTAGAATACAAGACCTATCTAAAAATATCAAGGACCAATTGCTTGAAAATTCGAAAAATTGCATTTCTACAGCCTTAGATGAGTCACGTGATATTAGAGACACTGCACAATTAATATTATGAGTACGTTTTGTCTCAAGAGACTGAAATTCATGAAGAAATGTTATCAATTCGTGGCCTGAAAAATCGAACTCGTGGTGTCGATGTTTTTGAAGCTTTAATAGCTGTCAAAGAAGAATTTCAGTTAGATATGAAAAAATTAGTTTCTGCTACGACGGACTGTGCTCCAGCGATGCTCGGTCAAAAATCTGGATTTATTGGAATTTTGAAACATGAAACTGAAGTTTTCCTTATTGCTTCTTTCCACTGCATGATACATGTTGAAAATATTTGTCCTAAGTTGTCTGGAAGAGACACTATGAAAAGTGTCATGGATACAGTTGTTAAAATCGTTCAGTATATTCGTGGAAATGCTATGAATCACTGTCAGTTAATAGAACTGTTGAAAGAAATAGAGGACAACGAATTTCATGATCTCGTATTCTTTGCCAATGTCCGTTGGTTGAGTCGTGGAAAGGTTTTGCAAAGATTTACTTCACAATTGACTCCAATACGAGATTTTCTTGAAACAAAATTTTCTTGCAAAATTTTCTATAATTGAAGATAAAAAATGGCAGTGTGACTTACGTTTTCTCACTGATATCACAGTACATATGAATTAACTAAATTTGAAGCTTCAAGGGAAGTGAAAGCTTATATGTGATCTAGCTAGGTATGTACGAGAATTTATGTTGAAATTAAAACTTTTCGTATCACATATGAATAATAAAGATTTTACACATTTTCCTAACATGAATCAATATGCAGAAGATCCTAATTTTAATCGACAGTGTTATGTATGTTGGCTGCAGAAACTGCAAGCAAAATTTGAGGAATGCTTCGTTGATTTTGACAAATTTAGACCGGCCTTTCAACTTATGCAAGGTCCCTTTGGATTTGATGTCAGTAATTCTGAGTTGTCACAAGTGCTAGTAAATTTGCTTAGCTTGGACAGGCGTAGTTTTGACGCAGATATGCTTTTGCTTCAAAGCCAAATCGAATGTCCTACAAAAGATGAGTCAGATTTGTTAATGTGGACTCGATTATTAAAAGAAAATGAGTTTTTGGTACTCGACTCAGCTATTGCAAAGCTTTTCAGCATGTTCGGAACAACATGGTTGTGTGAAGTTACTTTTTCAGCTGTAAATTTCATTAAATCTAAATATAGATAAAGTATTTCCGATGAAAATTCAGAAGGGGAATTAAGATGTGCTGTAAAGTATGAAATACACATCAGATTTTGAAGATATAGTATGAAAAAAAGAGTGCAAAATATCACATTAATTCTAAGTAATTTTATATTGATGTAATACTTTGGATTTTTTATATACAAATATATATATAAATATATATATATATGACGTAATACATTGAGTTCAATAAAATATATTATTAAAATTAATCTCATCTGCATGTTTTTGAATCATTTTTATAATGTGGCTAATAGAAAATTTTAAAATTACAAGTGTGGCTCTCGTCAAATTTCTATTGGGCAGCCCTGGTCTAAATCATGGTGGTATGATCTTTTGTTTTATAGTTGAATTTATTTTTACCAAGTTAATTTCAATTTTTAAAATTTAGTTTTGTGGCTGTAATAACATCGGCAAAATATATATATTATTTTTTGTCACTTATTCATGGGTCCTTGTGATTTCTCAGTCACTGGCAGTGGCGGATTTACTTTTTCTGGAGGCCCTGGCGCTAAGCAATTGGGGTCCTGCAATCTAAACATGTAGCGAAACCTCTCCTAATGACTACTATATGAAGTGACTCCTCTTAACGATGACTTCTCTATGAAAACATAAAGAGATTCCACTGAATTTGTAAACTGAGATGTTTAATATTGTTGAGATTATTTATAGGCACGTCTTCAGGGCCCCTTACTTCATGGGGTGCCCAAGAGTGACCCTCTTTAAATCTGCCACTGGCCACAGGCGATCGCCCACCCTTGGATATTTGTTAGGGGTAGCAAAAGGAGAAGCCTAGAGTGTTGTCATTCATAATAATGAATTTTAGTTTTCTTTATTCATTGCTGAACTTTAAATCAATCATGTTTAACTCTGATTTTCTGCTTTATGCTGACGACCTGAAATTTTATAGAAGAATATCCTTGATTACAGACTGCAACTTATTACTATCTGATTTTCATAATTTCCTATCATGGTGTGACTCAAATGATCTCTCTTTAAACTTGAAAAAATGCAAAGTAATTAGCCTCTAGAAAATTAATAATCCCATAATTTTCCCATATAAAGTTGACAGTAATACTTACTTAGACCGTGTAGACAGAATAATGCATCTTGGCGTACTATTCACCTCAAACGTTGATTTCAAAGGACACATTGATATTTGCAGTAAAGCCCTAAAAATGCTAGGATTTGTAAGTTGAAATACATAAGGATTTCAGGATAGCCTAACCCACAAAGTACTTTATAGTGCACTATGTAGTAAGGTCAATACTTGAATACTGTACTGTTGTCTGGTGCCCATCTTATTCGTCCTCCATCTCTAGGATAGAAAAAGTCCAGAATAGATTTCTCCGTCTATGTGCCTATAAAATCGGACTTCGATATGGACATTATACCTATGATTCCATTCTCTCCCAGTTAGGGTTAAACACTCTTGAACTGAAGGCAGCAAAATGGCATTGTTTTTGTTTAAATTAATAAATTATTACATTGATTGTCCACATTTACTGGCAGCTATCAATTTTCATGTTCCATCTAGATTATTAAGAAATAACCCTTATTTTGCAAGTGACTGGCATAAAACAAATTATGGGCAATACAACCTGATTAATCGTGCCATGATAATATCAAACACAATACCTGGATTGGATTTCCTTAATTCCCCCTTAACCTCTTTGAAAAAGCTATTGAGATCGCAACATCAACAAACCACGGACCGTGATTATAATTAAACAGTTCCTATTTTAATTTATATTTTTTTCATTTTTTAATTATGTAAAGTCTTTGTCATCAATGAACCCTGGACTGTGATTATAATTAAACAGTTCCTATTTTAATCCCTATATATATTTGTATTTCATTTTTCAATTATTTAGGGAGTCTTTGTTACAAAAAGGTATCTGATATGTTTTATACTACTACTACTTTGTACAAAGGAATGATGTTAATTGTATTGTCAATATGTGAAATAATTTTATATACTGCTTTTTAAGACTATAATGTTTATATACAGACATGTATTTAATACTTAGGCTTTAATAAGTGAAACTCAATTTACTCACTAAGTACCTATTTAAATATAAGTGGATGACCTCACTAATGTGATAGCAATGTATTATACTTCATTTCATTTTATGGGCGAAGAATGTTATACTCCAAACCCGTCAATAAAGATTATTATTATTAATTTCAATGGAAACCGGGTCTAATACATCTTTCACTCGCTTAGTATTGCGTAGAAATTTAAATTTTTTGACAAAAACATTTTGGGGTCAATAATTTTCTCAAAATAATTACCATCTCCGGTCACTCGAAATGAAGCATAGCCGTCTTTAGTGACGAGCTCTTCTATTTCCACTGCAACCGATGTTTTCTTATGTATAAATACATATGTATATCATCCGCCGTTGTTCCTTTCTTCAAGCGACAAAAGTAGGTAAATTTAAACTAACATAAACAAACTTCACCACACGAAACTGCGGTACTCTCGATATGGCATGTACGTTTAATAATGCAGAATACTATACTCTCGTATACTTCGCTGAAACTAATCATTGCACTTACTAATTTTATATTTTGCACGTTGGCATTATTGCTCCACAAAAACCCCCTTTTATAATGTTTATTTGGTAATATCAGTAGCTTTGTTAAAGTTTATATTATTTTGAAGGATTGTTGAAGTATAACCACTAAACTGTTGTCACAGACAGTACATTAGCCTTGATTTTCAATCAACAACGATTTTCATCCTCAATAGAAATATATTTACATTGGTACTCCTGCCAGGACAGTCCCGTATTTGCGGTTTCCAACGACGCATTCATTGGAAAAGTAATACGAAAATATTACTGAATTAACTGAGAAAATACCAAATTATCGAAAAAGATCAACAACCGTTTGTATTTTGTAAATAACCTTCGTAGAAACCGGTTCGTTAATGTGTTTAAAAATGTGAATAACTTTCTCATAATGTTTGTCAAGCTATTTAAACGGCGTTTCATTTCAGACCTCAAAATGTCATCATCAGTAAACAGAAAGGATTCCTTGAATCAATTCATTCAACAGATATACGGCAGACCAGTTGTTGTTAAGCTTAACAGTGGCGTGGATTATAGAGGTAAAAGAAAACTTTTATTTTGCATAACCTTACAAAAAATCTTAATACTTAATCGCGGCGTAGAATTATGTATGCATATAGAGAGGGCTTCGATCACATTCGAATTTCTGTCTATAGTTAATGTTTTAATCATTACTTCCGAATTATTAAATCAGAAACTGATAATTTTACGTCTGCACCAATGGGAAATTGAATTACTGCCGAGGTAACATTGTAGTTTGTAGGCGAAATTGTTTCGTAGCTCGCTGCTGCTTGTCGAAATACAAGCCCAAGATTAAGCTGTTTGGTTCATCAATTTTAATATTAACTTTTGAATTTGTACTACATTTGAATCCGAAACCACAATATTATCGCCTAATTTCCTAAGCCTTACTACTGATTATGTAATTGAAACGCCTCTTTCTACAGTTAAAGTAGCAATTTCATACAGAAATCTTATCAGAACTTGAGAGTTTTAATGAAAATCTTAAATATAAAGTTTTGTGGTTATCTGATTAATAGTTTTTGGGCTAGAACACCCATGAATACAGTACTCTGTATACTATGTATGATAAAAGTCTGAAGTATGTAACCAAATAACCTAATTAAAGAAAAATTACTTAAATGTTACAAGTGAATCTCGGTGTATAAAACACTGCCATGAGCTGAAAAATGTATACATGACTGAAGATAAATTAGTGCTTCAGGAAAGTAACAAATACTTTATCAGGAAGAAAGTTTGAATTGTCAGAATTTGTGATTTAATGGTTTCATAGGCTTATAGAAATATTAAGGAAAATAGTGGGATTGAATGGAAGCATACGTAGGTATTATGGTTCCCCAGTCAAAGGTCAATTCCAGCATCCCTATATCTTCAATTAATTGTCAAGTGTTTTAATTCATTTATTACTATTTGAAACGAGATAAAATAGCGACAGTTAAGACTAAACATCAAATAAATGCCATTGTGTTGCTAGAACTGTTAGTTATATCCATTGATTCCCATAATACATTCACTCACAAATGTATAACTACACCTCAAAGATTTAATATCCTGGGCAGCCTTCCAGCTTCCTGGTACCATGGAAGGTCCTAGGTAGGTGAAGTCAAGGCTTTATATGAATGCAGATTGTCAAGTGCATCTTTTTGCAGATGATACATTGATGTATGCTGTGGGTAAGGATGTGGGGAATCTGCGTGAGGCTATGAATTTAGAGTTAGTTAATATCTGTGATTGGTGGAATTGTAATAAGTTAAAATTGAATGTTGAGAAAATGAAATGCATGGTAATGTCTAGTCTAAGGGATTGTCCGACATGCTCTGTGATAATTGATAATAGGAAATTAGAAGTAGTGCAGCAGTTGAAGTATTTAGGGGTTATGATTGACTGTAAGCGTAACATGAAGGGGCATTGTGATGATATAGAAAAAAAGATAGCTAAGAAAGTGGGTGTTTTATCAAGGCTTCATAGAAGTTTGTCAAAGGATGCTAAGATTTAAATTTACAATGCTATTGTGTATTCTCATTTTAATCAGTGTCAGTGTTTTGTCCCTATCGAAAAAGTCTGATGTGGTTACGTTGCAGGGACTCCAGAACAGAGCCATGAGGTTATACTAAATTGTAGGTTAGATGCTAGGATTAAGGATATGTTATGTAGTTTAGGATGGCTGTGTGTGCGTGACATTAATTAGGAACAATGATTTTTATATTTAAAATTGAAAAAGACTTGTTACCTGCCTTTTAAAAGTATTTTTTAGAGGGTAACTGTGATATGTACTCGTACAACACTAGGAATAAGGATAGTTTTTATGTAAGTTTTGTAAATAAGAGGAGTACTCAGAGGAGTATTTTTTGTAATAGTTTAAGGGAATATAATAAGTTACCATTAATAATACAGCAGCAAAAGAATGTTGTTTTAGTAGTAGGTTAGTTAAGTTCATTCGTGATAGTAGAGTTAAGGATTAGAGATTTTTGTTTATTGGGTAAGAATAGAGGCGGTTGAGAAGTGTGTGATTTATTAATTAGCTGCTTTAGTTATCTAAATAAATACATTAGGCTACTAGAGAGTGAAAATGATAAGATGCTGCTGCATACTCTCTCCAGCCCTTATTTATTGTGTGTGCTGAAAAAAATAGAAAAGGGGGCATGGGAAGATTTAGACGGTGTAGAATTAGGAAACAGCTTAATTAAACTAAACTAGTCAGCTTTGAAGATGGTAAACCATTAATAAGTACCTAAGAGAAGGGTTAACATATCCTAGCAAACTTCTTAAATAGGAGGGAAAGATATTCCATGGGAAATTAAAAAGGATAAAACAAGCCCTGATATACTGAAAGAGTTGGACACCATAGGTAAATGTTAAATTAGGTGTGGAAAGGTTAGAGCAAGTGGACTCATTTACTTTTTCACTTGATAGCAGGAGTAACAAGTAGTTCAAGCCAAAAACAAGAAGAGTAATGAGATGGCAAGAATTTATGACAGAATTTGAATAAAGACGGTAAAAATATTAGTGAAATGTTGAATGGATATTATATGTTGATAATGATGAAAGCAGACTAATTTTAAACAAGTTCACTTTATATAAAATATAACAAAAGCTTTAATATTGAATGCCTAAGGGGTTCTTGTACTAGTTAAATTATTCACATGGTGTATTTTCATTACAGGTGTTCTTGCCTGCTTGGATGGTTACATGAACATTGCTTTGGAGCAAACTGAAGAGTATGAAAATGGACAGCTGCAAAATAAATATGGTGATGCATTCATCCGTGGCAATAATGTGTTGTATATAAGTACAGTCAAGAGGAGGACATAAAATAAATTTGTACATGAAATTTTGTGTGAAATGATTGTTTCCCTGTTCCTGTGGAAAACTTCCCAGAAAATTGTTTCTAGAATAATTATATGACCTAAGCTAAATTTAACTTTCATACTGCTCAAGTTAAATGCCATCTTCCATGTCAGCAAGATGGATGTGCTGGCATTTAAATTGCTTTGCAATGTAAATAATGGGTCAGCCAATATCTTTCCCAGTGCAGATACTGCAACAGCTTATAGGCAGTGGCAGATCTGGAAACTTGCTACCCCTAGGCCAAATTATTTTTCCACTTAATTCAACATTGATTTAATATATATTATATCAGAGAACAATCTGTTCTTTTCCCGGGTATTTATGGTTATTACCTTGGCAAGTTTCCTTTGGTGGGTACCAATGGCCTTTAATGATTTCAAAGTAAGCTTCGACCTCCATAATTTTGAAAATCACACTGAAAGCCCTCTTTTATAATGCTTCCTCATATACTATATTGATGGTCTTGCAACTTGGTGAATGAATATACAAATCCGACGGCCCTAAAATCCTGCCATTGCCTACTTTGGCTTTATTGCAAATCTGCTAATGCTTTTAGGTTTAAAGTGTTAAAGAAAGTCATCAAAAAAAATAATTTATTTGAAAAAATAACACCATGAAATAAAAAATTCCAAGTAATTTACACCAGTATCCCCTGAGGAGTATTAGCATCTATGAAATAAGCTAAAAATATTGATCAATCTATATGCTACAGTATCATTTACTGAACATGAAAATTACTTCAAAATTATATCAATACTTCAACCTTACTAACGTTTTTTAATTGCACATAACGAAATGGAATGACTTGATTGTTACAAACTTTGCCTAATAATTAGACATTATATTTCTGTGCCATGTACACATTTTATCACAACCTATCCACAGAACTAAATATATTTGGATATGAGTAATTTCGATAAAATGTTAAATAAAAAACTTGTGCCACAATCTCTCTGCAGTTTATGGCTTAACTGCGAAATTTGTACACTCCTTTATGCTGGAGAAAGTTTTTTAACTGGATCCACTAATGACAAAATAGCAGCAAAAGAAGATACTACTCCTAACAAACCAACAGCCCCAGGACTGAGACGAGTATATCCTAATGCAGTCAAGGGAATGAATATATCACATACATTCTTCAAAGTGTCAATGGCAACATCCTGATGTTCACTAAAGTACAATAGTATCAACTTCATAGCACTTACAGGACAGGTCCAATAAAACTGCAAAGAGCTGCCTTGAATGGCTCGGGAAGGATTACAAATTCTCACTGATCTTTTATCTATCTGTCTGCTAAGACCACGCCATATCTCATAAACATCACGCACAAGACCCATTGTGAGTGAATAGAGCCAATATTTATAGGAAATATTAGTCCAATGAGCATTGTCTACCGCCACAAGGCCAGCTCTCCCTATCCATAGAATGTGATCAGCTAAAAGAAATATGGCATTAGAAATTTTAGAAAGTGTAACAGTAATTCTGACGACGATATCTCCATGATGAATAGTAGATAAAGCAGCATACAATGAATCCAAAAATCGCCCAAGCCGCAACACTATAAAAGATAAAGTAAATTAGAATGTCTGCTGAAGAAACCATAATATTTTCACTTAAGACAGTAAAGTTATTAACGTATAAATAAATACGCAAATATGATAGTCATTAATTTCTAAAACGTGTGCTCAAACAATGAAATGAGATTACGTCTTCTAAAAGAACCGAATGTATACTCCAAACTCTTCAATTTGTCAACCGAACGTCTGCTCAGGGATTTTTCTTGCATATAGTGCCAAGTAGCTTTGCTTCCATATTGCAGCAGTCTGAAAAATGATCATTTTTGCATTATAAACAATTATGCTGTTGTCCTTACGTTGCATTAGTCAGCACTTTTAAACGGTCAATGTATGTAGCCGTAATAACACAAATGGGCTTAAGGGCTGCATTAATACTATTGCTTAAAGGATACTCACCTAACTATTTTATCTCGGCCTGCTGTTTGATTATTTAGCCGTACTATTAAATCCATAGCAATTATCAACCACAAAGTTCATGAAGAATTATCAACAATGAAAGTGGAGTTCCTTGAAGCGTAAATGTTGTAGGGCGCGAATTTTGATAATTTGAGTATTTGAAACTGTCTTATAAAATAGTTAGTCGACACAATTTTATTTGTAATTTTATTCATTATTTTAATAAAATTAAGGGTAAACATTCAATATAACTCTTTCCTAGTACATATTTGAACCTGATTATTTATTTCAACGAAACTTCCAAACGGCTAAAAAAACTCAGCTGTGATACGAATCAGTTGGTTTTTTGGTCTTGATCTTTCATAATGTCGTACGGTATATAAACAGACGGCGCTGGCCACACTACCTCTGAAATTAAAATTTTGAATAATTAACGAGAAATTAATTTATAAGTAAACTAGGATTGCCAGACGTCCCGGTTTTTAGCCTCTCATCCCGGCGTCCCGAAAAGACAATTTCTTAATAAATTTAAGATTAACGATTTAGGTACATAAAAAATTATGTACGTAAATCATTAATCATTGTATTATATTATTACATGCCAAGAAATCTGGCAACCATAAGTAAAACGAATCTTTTCATACGTTATACCATAAAATTGTCGACTGTAAACGATTGATTAAATTACTATTAGAGCATCAAAACGAAAAAAATATTACCGAGAATTAGCTCGCTTTTAACTACGAATGGTTCAGAAATGTGACAAGCTTTAGCGTCTTAAGCAAAACAGATCTTACAGTGGTTTGAAATATTTTAAAGTATTAAAATATACAACATATTAAGATGTTTTTTCCGATTTCAATGAACTGCTAAAATTAATTGACAGAATCATACTAACAATCCTTTATTGTAATCTGTAAGGGTAATGCTGATGAATCACATTCATATAAAACTTACCATATATGTATTTATATAACGTCCAAATAAATGTATTGATTTTCAACAAACTTCTATCTTGAATTGTGTTGGTGGTAATAGTTATCCACATATGATAAATTTAAAGCTGTAAATTCAGTTTTAATACATTCTTCATAGTAAGTGTACATAGTCTATTGGGAACCTACACTACCAAATCTATCATATGATAAAATCAAATCAATTAATCAGCAATATCCTTTTAAAAAATATCTGCAACAAAAGTTTTTCCTAATTTCAATGTTTCCCTTCTTTCTATACATTAATTTATTGATGATATATTTTATTTCTTATTCTTTCATGAGAGAGGTTTACCCAAGCTATCCTAATATTCTGAAATATTGTGCCCTTCTTAGTATCATTTTGATTGCCCATATACACATACCTGTGTATGGTATCCTTGATATATGGTACATTGATTCGTATACTTCTTGCAGGCTTGCAAGAACGGGACACTTTGTAAGAAATTCAATTTGATCAGCATCTGGCAATTTAGGAATCAATTTATCTGGAACAGTTTGGATGTTATCACTGCTATCATCCTGTTAATAAAATTAGAATATATTTGTATTGAAGAAATTGATTTTAAGAAGCACATAAGTAAAGTTTAATAAAGCGGATTTTTAGTAAATAAAGATAATTTCACAGAAAAACTGAGGGGACCAGCTTTTTGGCATTTGATGTAAGAAGGTTCATTATAAAGAGTTTCATGGTGAATATAGCAGCTCATTATTCAAAATTATCCCATTAATTGGTAATTAATTGAATTATTGCTTTTATTTAATTTCATACTATTTATTAAAAATAACAAATATAACAGCAGGGCCACACCGACCTATGGGTGCAAGGGGTGCATCACACCCGGGCAGTAACATATTAGGGGCAGCAATTCACTGGCAGAGGCAAGAATCTCCCCTAATAATTACTGTGTTTTGCACAATTTATTTCTTAAATTAAATACAACTTTTGATCTAAAAATAAAAAAAATCTGGCTCAGGTTGCTTTTATAAGTCTGTAAGGGGCACCATAAACTGCTTGCACCTGGGCGGCAAATATGCCCAGCGTGGGCTTGTAAAACAGGGTACCAATCATCAGCCTTCTCAAAATGACTTATTTTTCCTGGATATTGTAAATAGAAAATATGACCATCTATAATATCATGAAAATAACTTATAATGTTTTTCTTTCAAATTTTCCATCAAGAATAATTTCAGGGCATAGGTTGTGGTTAGTCTCACAGTTCCCCATTTAAAAAAAGTCTTTTTAATGTAATTAATATTTTTAGTACCATAGATTTTTATTGGATTGCCTTACTACATAATGTCAACCTCCATCTCCATTAATTGCAATCTCCACTTCTCATATCAACTTTTGCATCTATAATTTTTGCTCTCTTCCCAAAATTTTGTATTGGATTGGAATTAAGGCATTAGTTCACTTCTTTACAGAAAAAGTACAATGTTATTAACAGTGGCATAGTCAACATTAAAACTTCTAGTACAGCATCACATATCATTGGAATGTTGCCATGCCCAAATTACAGTAATCTTTAAGATATTTTATTCAACGCAATTTATGAAGCTGCCTTACTATCCTAATGCAACAAAAAAAACTTCAAAAAATCTTCTACGAAGTAGGATTACACACAGTTTTTGTTAATGAAAATAAATTATCAAATCTCGTTAAAAACATCAAAGACAGCATACCTCCCCATAAGAAATCAGGCATATACCAAATCAAATGTGAAAAGTGTGACAAAATTTATATTGGACAAACAAAAAGGAAATTAGAAATACATTTCAAAGGACACTTAGCCCATTACAAAAACAGCAGAATAGACAAGTCCAGTGTGGCATCACATATTAACACCTGCCATCATCCTATCACAACCAAAATTTAAAACTTCTAAAAACGGTCACCAACAACAACAAATTAGATGCCTATGAAAGCATTTACATACACCAAAACCAGAACAAGATAATGAATAATGACCCTGGTCCCATCTCCCACATTTCAGTTAACGAGCAATACACCTTTCCCCTCCCCCACTTCTCTAACGGTCAACAATAGTATAAATACTCCTTCCAACCCTACACACTTTGACATTGCTGAAGATGACAGCATTGCTGTCGAAACGCGCGTCCTGGTTGATTCTGCGAGTCTTCTGTGCACTGCCACGTAAATACTGCCTTTAAGGTGATTTGAAATTATTATTTCCAATTTTATTTAACGCATTGTTATTTTCTTTCACCCTGAGTAATGCAAATGTTGCATGTATAGCAAAATGGTGACTAGGAGGCAAGGGACAATAATGACTAAGGTAACTTTTAAAAAATCACAGCCTAACAGCCACACATTTTATTTGAAAGACATAATATACAAATGATAACAAAGGTTTTTAGATCTACTTGAAGATTTAAAATGTAGACTTTACTCCCCCACATATCTTGTACTCTGTCATGTTTTAATATTTACACGGTGGCGGTCATCTTTTGCTGTAATTCCTTCAATGTAGTGAGCAATATGAACAACTTCACATGATCATTCACAGCATGTAGCGTGGGATTAGGAGATCTTGGGGACTAAGCTATTATATTTCCAAGTCCGTGAGATGTAATTTTTTTATTAATATGATAGGAGGAGCATGCATTGTCCAAACTGTAATGCTGATGCTTCTTAGAAATTAACCATACCTCTTTATGATATTGTTTAAATTATAAATAGAGTTCACTTCTACCTGATAGCTCTGACGATGTACTAAAACTAAGAGTTATTAATACAGCAACCATTAGATATTATACTAAATGAACTCTTTTAATTGGCTATATGTGTATATTAAATTATGATAATTACTATACAGTAGAACTTGGTTATAACGGCCTCAGTTAATGCAATAACTCAGATATAACGACATATTCTTCAGGTCCCATCCCCCTTTCTACAATATTGCAATATATTCACCTTAGGTATAACTTATTAATGCACTCGGTTATAGTGACAATGGAAGTTAGTAAGTAACAAATATTTCTGTGTGTAAGCTGTGATGATTTTTTCACCCACTCTGCACTTACACAAGAGCACTTAACGAAGGCATCATACAGATTAGCACATTTGAATAATGCCGCTATCGTATATTGCCATTATTTGTATTATCGCCAGACTGAATGGCTGCATCTCTCCATGCCGGGCTCGGACAAATAGCAACCCCTCTTATATACTTGAAATATTCCCCCTATTTCCTAACTTTCCCCTTTCCAACCATTATGTAATTTCCCAAAAGCGTTAACCAATACAATATCCTGGAGACGCCCATTTTAAAATCCCACCTGAATGTCATATCCCCTCCCCTCCACAAAACGTCTTCCTGCCGACATCATGTGACAACGAGTTGTCTTCTGCTGAGAGAGAGGAAGAGAGGGTGTGATCGCAGGACACAGAACTTTGCCTGAAGGTCTCTCAACATCCTTCTTTCGAGTAGCCTATGATTTCACATGTGTAGTGACCTGCCAGGCAGATTCAGAGATGTTGTTGTAACTATAACTTATGTAATATTATTGACTGTTTTGACCATGAGACAAGTTTTCTTCTCAGATAGATTCTCATTTTGTTAAAATTGTATCTGTACATTCTGTTAATTATGTAAAATGTGGTTTAACTAAAAGCAGTGTATGGTCTTAATTCCACCATGCCCTTAGATATAGCAATCAGTAGGAGTCTATGTATTGAAAATTTCTGTTTCCTACAAAGCACAGGGTCGGTACAACACATTTTTGCACGTGTGGATGAGAAGAAGAGAACTAATATCATATAAATATCATTAAATGATTCAGGTTTTATTATTAATTTTTGCTGATTGCCAATGCATTGAAGGACCAAAGGCAGCCTCTTGACTACCTAGGTGGGGAGGGATCCAACAGCGGAAACTCTTTACTCAGTGTGGTTCGCACAAGCTATTTTCTAAAACCAAGTCAGTAGACATCAATTTTAATGCAACAACACTAACAGAATGGTTAGCTGAGATGCATGTAGAAAGTTTTAAAAGTTATGAAGATATCAATTCATATGCAGAAATCGAACATGATGTTACAACAACAGAAGCTCAAACAGACCTGGACATCGTGAGGGAGGTCATGAAAGGGCAGCATGGAAAGTTTAGCGAAGAAGAAGATGAAAAAATGGTAGAGGATCAAGACAAACCAGTTCCAGTGGTTAATGAAGCTATGCAAGCAATAAAAGTGATATTTTATGAATCGAAGGAGAACATAAAAAGACATTTAGTATTATTCACTGCATTCAGGAGGACCTCGAAAAACATTTCAAGTTGGCACATATGACACAAGAAAATACCAGATTATTTTACTAATCATTAAAAATATTTTTATTGTGTTGAATGTACTTATTATATCATAATACTATAATGTATTTTGTATTATGTCATAATATAATATAATGTTTTAAGGTACTTATTAGATCATAATATAAAATTTAGAAATTGGAAACTAATTCTATGTTCCCATGCACCTCGGTTATAATGACAATAAATTTCCAGTCCCTTGAATGCTGTTATAACCGAGTTCTACTGTATATGGTCATGACTATTGGTAATACAGACATTTCTTTAATATAAACAAAAGATAATGATACAAAAGTTAATTTACCATAAGTATGTACACATTTTAATCAGGAACAAAGTAAAACATCTTATAGCTAGATTTTAATTGAGGGAGAATTGCTAAGGTTTTACTGTATTAATTTTATTAAAATATATAAACCTGAAGAAATGTGCTCATCACTTACCTGCCCATCTCTATTTTCATTCACTGTTGTGGCATATGATTGATATATCAATTCAGATAAACTGCACATTGAACTAAGACACAGTTGAACAAATGGTGAAGCCTGGCATGTAGAATATACTTCAATGTCAGACTTGTTAGGCTGGCCTGTTCGTGCAAGCCAGGTTAAAGTTGTACGCTGGAATATACAGAAGAATCCATAAGAATAAATTCCTAGGAATACATGCTTTACGTACAATATCTTCCAATAATACACTTAAGATTTAAAATTTCATCATAGTAATCTCATTTTTTTAAATATGTTAAACAAAATTAAGTATAAGTGAAAGGCAATTATGTAATAAACTTACTCATCCCAGTTACAGTAACAATCCATACAAATTTAGCACTGATATAAATTAATAATAGTGAGTCTGTTGGATACTTACAACAAAAATATTTCTTAAAATGACCTTGATTCATATTTGTTCCAGTATATTTATTTAATGATGTGATTTATTTTTGGCTGTTACATATATGAGGCATTAATCATACCAATTTTTTATGGCTCAATTCATTATTGGAACTTATTTGGGCCTAGTTTGGACTATTGATTTTATTGATACTCAAGCATTAGCAGAATTGCATAATAAGTGAATTATGTGTTCATGAACAACTGTATTGGACTTTTGACAATGTACATACACATTTGGTACACTTAAACCCCTCTAATCCAGAATTATATGGTTCAGAAACACTCCTGGTTCAGAAGAGTAATGGATTTTGATAGGTTTGGTATAACATCCTTGTCTCAAAAATATGGTGTCCTCTTTTTGTTCCCACAGCTTAAGAAAGTATTTTTTTAAAGTTAAAAAATGTAAACTTCCCATTTCATCTGGTTTGGGTGAAACAAACTGTTTACATGACAAACCTCATTCATAGACTAATTTTTTGTATTAATTTATGTCTTCCCATACTTTATTTATTCACATTCTAGAGTTAATCATATATGGCTTAGGACAGTGATGAGCAACCTACAGCTTGTGGATTATATGCAGCCCCTGAGAACATTTTATGCATCCCATGAAACTATGATTAAAAAGAAATCCATAAAAAACAACACAAATCCATATCATATACATCCAAATTATAACAATAAAATACTTGAGATTAAAATGTCAACCCTATAAACCTAATTCAGATTTGATTTTCACTGATAAGATACCTCAGGATCTCTAGTTAACGTCCGATTTAGTCTAATCCAGCCAGCTGAAGCATTGACAACTTATAATGCAGCCTGCCACCTAGAAAATGTTACCCATTACAGGCTTAGATAGTGTGTATAGTAACAATCCAATCATTATATACAAATAATCCATGGTTTGGAAAATTCTATGGTCAGGAATGCCCATACTTCTCAACTTTCTGGATTAGAGAGGTTCATAGGTGGTAGGTACAGTTCAATCATAGCTGGCTTGGAAAATTGCAGGACCCAATACAATGCATATATAAGATCTTACAATTAAAAAAATGATAATTATAAATTTTGATACATAACACAAGTTTTGCTCTTGTTATGAGTGTATTCAATATTTTTTCAAAATTTAATTCCCATGTACAATGTATATTTTTTTAAAGAGCGTGGGGTAACACTTTTGGCAACACCCAGAGTATAACTAAAAATAAGTTTGTAATGCTGTCTTGCATAACAGAGATTCAGAAGCAAAAATAAGCCAATCAATTTTACTCCTTCAATTGTTATTTTAAATTACAGAAAGAGGTAGAAAAGGTTTTAAATAAATTTATAAATAGGAAAGTGTGTGACCAAATGAATTCACAAGATCAATTTTGATTGAAGAAAAAGAGTAAATCAAATTAACGTCAGAATTATAGAACAATCAGCTTAATGTCATGTGGCAAAAGTCATTCTCAGAATTTTGAATGGTAGGCTGCATAGGTAAGGGTAGCAGAAAGAGAATTCTGGCATAAGGTGTGAAACAGGGCAGCCCACTCTCGCCAGCACTGTTTAATATTTATGCCAAAGAAATGATATGGGAAGCATGGAAAAATTTAGAAGCAGGTATAAAAGTCAGATGGAACCTGGTTAAATCAGTTAGATATGCATACAACAAAGCATTGTCGTAAAATGTTCCAAGAGTGAGGATTTTCAGGTCAATATTACAGTAGATGGGGAAAGGCTGGGTTATGTTGAATATTTTTACTTATTTCAGTAGTATTCTGTCACAAGATGGAAAAAGCATGAAAGAGATTGTACGTTCTAAGCTTTGCTATAGCCTGAATGGCCAGGATTCATGATGATATTGGTCCACAATTAAAAACGTCTTCCAAATTATATGCCATCTTTACTCGCCACCTCTCCCATCTTACAGCATAGCCAACTTGACCAACAAGACAAACGAGTATTCATTTTTAGAGCTGCCAACCTCGTCAGCTTGGACACTACAATCCCTCCCCTTTTCCAAGAGAATTAAACGTCACATAAACATACTCTGTAACATTTCTTTGAGGTAACACAATCAATAAAATTTTACTAATATATAATCAAATTCACATGACTCAATCATAGGAAATTCACAAACGATTAACATTTCAAGATAACACAATCATAAAAATTTTACAAGCTATAATCAGCTTCAAATGAGACAATCATAAAAAATTTTAGTAATGAACAAATACTTTCTGTACCTTTAATTACAAAAATACTTTGCTAGGTACTTTGGTTTCATCCGAATACTTTCCGGTCTAGCTTCCTCTGGCAGCTTTGGAGTCGTTTCTAGAACCTGCTGAGATTCCACTAAATCTCCCTGTTGAGACTCAAGACTAGAGTCCTGCTTGGGTCCCTGACTAATCAAGCTTCCTTCACCTTTTTTCCCTTTGCACATAAGGCCTAAGATGGGAAGAATTCCTTTTGAAAGTCTGACCATGCGGATCTGCAATGACTACAAAATTCCCACATTTTTCCACCACTTTCAAGGGTTCTTTATGAAAAGGGGTTGACATTTTATTTTCCCTTAGCTGCCTCATCAGTACTAGATCCCCTGGTTCTATAGAACTGGGCTTTGCATGTCATGATACATCTGCATACTGTTTACCTCTATCTTTTAACAGCAAATCTCTATCTCTTACCTCCTCATTTCCTTTCCAATCATTCTCAGGCATACACAATTTTAGATCTGGCACCTTAGACCATATTTTGTGCCCAAAAAACAACTCTGCGGGAGCTACCCCCATTACAGTATGCGGAGTTATATAAGCTGCCAAATACACCACAAGCTCCTCTCTCCAATTTTTTGCTGCAGCACTTGCAATTTTCAATCTTTTCATGATATTCCTATTCTGTCTCTCCATTGCCCCATTTGTCTGAGGCCAATAAGGTGTCGAGAAATGATGCTGAACATCACGATGCTTCAAGGATTCAGCAAATCCTAGGTCCTTGAAAGCAGGACCATTATCCATCAAAATTGAACAAGGATTGCCATAGCATGCAAACATGGCCATAAGCTTTGATATCAAACTTTGGGCAGTGATTGTTTTCATTATCTCTACTAAAAGAACCTACTATACAGGTGTACTACAACCAAAAAGTTGTCCCCCGAAGGCAAAGGACCCAAAAAATCCACACTAATAGCCTCCCAAGGATAGGATGGCAATTCAGAGTGCACCATGGGCTCAGGAGGACTAAAATTAGCCATCAATTGACATTCATGGCATGAATTACACCAATCCTCCACATCTTTGAGCATGGTTCTCCACCAAACCTTTGTCCTAAGAATTTGTTTCATGCTCACTATACCCATATGTCCCTCATGAGCAACATTTTTGGAAGTATAATCCTCATCTCCCTGATTAACACATCATCAATGATACATAACTCTTGTTTAATCAACTCATAGAACCTCAACTCCTTAGGCATTTATCAGATTGGAATGCAGATACAATTTGCAATTCGGCACCTTGAGCCGTGGCCAACCTAATCTGACCTAGTGTCATAACTGAAGGGACCACAGTCTCTACAATTCTCCTAACTATTTGTCAGCATCAGGGTTCGATTGCTTCTGCTCACTCACAAGTCTAGACAGACAATCTGCAATATTGCTTTTCCCAGGACGGTATATCACTCTGTACTTATAGGTTTGCAAATGCAGCACCCACCTTTCAATTCTAGCACTGTCTTGAGCATGGTCCAAAAATCACCTCCAATGAGCGATGATCTGTAATGAGATCAAATTCTCTACCATAGAGATACAAATGCAACTTCTCACATGCCCACACTATAGCCAGGGCTTCTTTTTCAGTTTGAGAATATCTCTTCTCAACCTCAGTTAAAGCTCTAATAATAAATTTCACTACACGTTTACGTTGAATTAAGACCCCCTACTAAACCTACTGAACTAGCATCTACTATCACTTGAACTGGGGCATTCACATCATAGAAGCTTAGGACTAGATCACCACTGATAAGCTCCTTAAGTTTTTGGAAAGCCTCTGATTCAATCTTACCTCAAGTAAAATGAATTCCTTTCCTTGTTAAGCGTCTGAGAGGCTCTGTCGGAGTGGAATAATCCTGTATAAATCTGGACACAAAATTAGTTAAGCTCAAGAAACTCCTTACCTCTGCTACATTTTGAGGTCCCTTACATTGCATAATTTGTTCCACATTTCCTTCTGAGGGCTTAATGCCACTTCCTGAAATGTCATGGCCCAGAAATTCTATTTTCTGTTCACTCAACTCACATTTCTTATGATTTAGAGTAAGCCCCCTTTCCTTCAGGGTTTGCAACACCCTATCTAGTCTAACATCATGTTCCACCTGGGTACTACCATACACAATAATATCGTCAAGAAAGGTACATACATCTTCACAATTATGTAACACTTAAGATAAAATCTTATGATAAATTTCTGGTGCACAATATACCTATGCAGACCAGTACTAATACAGAATGTTGTAATACCGCGAGACTCCTCGGCAAGTTCAACTTGGTGATACCCCCAGCAGAGGTTTAATTTAGAAAACACTTTCGCCCCATTCAACAGCCCTTCAATTGTAGGCATTGGGTGTCGTTCCCTTACAATGGCTGTATTTGCTTGCCTCATGTCCACCACTAAATGCCGGTCCTTTGACCTTTTGGGCACAATTAGAATTGGGGACACCCAAGGAGTGGGGCCATCTACCTTTTCAATAATATCCATGTCTAACAAATCTTGAACCAACTTCCATTCAATGGCCCTCATATGATATGGCATTCGCCTTACAGATTGGGCAACAGGAGGCACTTCAGTATTTATGAGAATTTTAAGCTGATAACCTTCAATTTACCCACACCAGTAAAAACCTCATTATACTTCTGTTCAGGGGTGTAGTCGAGCCAGGGTGCGCCAGGGCGTCGCCCCGGTACTTTTTTAAGCCCTGTCTCTTTTCCATGGTGACCGTATACTATAAAGATTCAACTAGTGTCCCCACTAGCATCCATAATATGGAGAAATGCAAGCATAGTCATGGTCACCTAAACTTAACATCCAAAAATATGGGTCGGCACTAAATCTTTCATTTCCCTTTCACTATTCCTGTCCGCCACTGTCGGATTTACAGCCTCACTTGTGACTCCATATGGGCCTGCCCTGACCCAAGCAGCAAAGGGTCATACTAGCCGGGCGGCAACCCATGAGGCAGAAACTCACGCAGGATGACGACAGGAAACTTAAACTGGGTCTTTCCATCGCAACCAAGGCTTTCTTAGGTAAATTGGGTTCGAAAGGCCGACAGCTAAAATACTACCAACGAGTCCGGGTTTCCTTTTTTAAGAATATGACCCAAGAAATGGCACACCTCCCGGGTTTTTGCATCCCTGGCGGTCGACCATCCCTTGCGATGGCCCTGATTCTACCCCGACCACTTCTGATTATCCTTGAGGACCTGTAAAGTCGTCAATTATGTCTTCATATTTCAATTATTTCATAATATCACTTTCTATTGACATAAGTTATAAACCAGTTAACTATCGTCAGACATTGTTGAGCGTAAATAATTCTTGATAATTTTTAACTTTGAAAACGACCTTTCTGCAGATTCCACTGTCAAAGGTAAGGTTAACAAAATTCTAATGGCTATGAAGGTATTGGGATAAAGAGCAGTTAAGTGGTTTTGGATGATGAAATTCAATACATTTATAGGTAAAGCTGTTCAATTATCTCAAGTTATTAGGGAAACTAAAATACTCACTGTGATTTTTAAGGAGCTGGAACCTCTCCCTTTTGGAAGCAATTGTTTAATCCAACACAAAATAAAAGAAAGTTTTCTTGAAGATCTTGAAAACTTTCACCGACCTGCGCACATTCAAAATTGGAATTCTTTCTTTGTGGCCGAATTCATGTCTCTTGGGTAAAATTTGGTTCTGTCTCTAATTCTGTTGTCAATTCTCGACCATCTATGAATATTTTGTTTAACCATATTTCTGACCTACATTCTTCGAAATACGCTTGAATCTGCATAAGAAAATTTATTGAAGCCTTCATATCAACGGATGGACTTTACAACAATTTACTAGTTCCATTTATCTTTTTTAAAAGGCCATACCAAACAACCAGCGAACAAATAAATTGGAATTTTTTTATTATTTTTGCTAAATATTTGATCTCATTTCTTGAGGCAGAATCTCGCAAATCATAGCTCTGTATCTCAAGGAAAGCATCATAAATTGCCCAATTTGATATCTTAATGGCTTTAAGGCATTGATACGACTTCCACATCGGGTGTCACTCAAGGGTTTTAAGGTCGTTCTGGGAACTTGTTTTATTAGTACTTCCCATCGTTTAGTTGAAGCAGAGAAGATATTAAAAAGTTATTGCACAACAGAAAAAAAACAGTTACTATGCATAATGTTTTTACAGCATCACTGACAACTAAATTTAGAGAATGCGCACAACAAGGAATAAATAACATTATGGGATTTAGATTTCGTATCCTTGATTGGACGCCTGAGTGCATGCCTCGCATGTTAGACGAATTATTGTATCCTTGCCCTCTCATAACATTTAACGGTCATTTTACCATATTCAGTTCCACCAATAAAAATACGTTAATCCTTCACCAGTTTTATCCTGAATTGGAAAGAAACCTAGGAAACGTTAATGGATTTTTACATTTTATCCATCTTAAAATGTAACATAACGACTAACAATTGATAATTGTTATCGGTGGCTTTTATCGGGTGTGCAATCCAATATTACTGAATAATATTTTGCCTAAAGAGTTATATTTATGATATTTTGCTTAATGCACCAAAAAATTGATTCTATAAGCTCATTCTGTATGTTTTTTCCTAAGTAATGTGCTTGCAATTTATTGTTTTCCGACATCCTTTTCTGTTTTACAATTCTCTGCAAGTGCTCTCCCATATCACCGTCAAACCGTCCTCAAAATGCTAAACATTGTTTGGCAAGATATTTTACTATTTCCACAGCCCATTTCAAAACTTTATACCAATGCTGTTTTTCGCTTTCCAAAAGAATGAATGAATGGAATCAACAGTTTTGTGATTTTTAATTCTTTTGAGAATTTCTATCCAATCATCGTACTCCAACAAATGTGTTCTACTGGTTTCGTGTTGTTTCAGAAATCTGGATATATTTTTCCAATTTGAAAACCCAGTTTCCCCAGTTAAACTACTGTCAAAATTTCTAAATAGTTTACAGCAAAAACAATAAACCGAATTTCATATTTCTGATTACACTAACCAATCTCTATGCATTTTTTTCACCATGTGGCAACAACCTATTGTAATTTTTAACAGTAAAAGATCTCCCTTCATCATTTTTTGGGAAACTAAAATCTTGAAGCTGCACTGGTCCCCTTGTGACCCGTTCCGCGAAACTCATACTTTGTGTCCTTCCCATATATTGTTTCCTACATCCGGAAACTATTAAAAGGGGCGTTAAAGGGACATGGAAAACCCCAAAAAAAGGGTACACTGAGGGCGTTGCTCTTGCCCCTCTACCTCCCTCCATTTTTCGGAATATGCCTCTTTGAGCAGGGTGGTCTTTACACCATGTGTGAGACCAAACTTAGCTTAGAGGCATAGGCCCTGTATGCCAGTCTTTTCTTACTAGTTACTACAGAAAGATCGCTCTGCTTTTGTGCACCGGAAGTGGTTGCTGTAGAAGTGGGAAGTTTATATACTAGTGTGTCCACTCTGACTTGTTTTGCTGAATGCATATGCATCATCATCTTTGTTGCCATAGGTGTTTATTTCTGCAAACATTCCTGCCCTTGTTAATTCTTATAGAACCATCAGAAGTGGCATTTTCTGAATAAGAAGAGATCTTGTCGCGCGGTTGAGTGTAGGTAAGTGTCTCTAGCCATTTTCATTACTGAAATGTAGTCATGTACGACCAAAAATTTTAAGATGCATTAACATTAAAATATATGGAAACCTAGTTTGATACATTAAAGTTATTTTGTCCTAATGAAATTATTTTTAAACTTTTCAACAATCCTTTTTTCAAATTTCAATTATATTGCTGAGCTGTATTTCATAGATTTCCACAATAAACGTTTTTTAATGCTTCATTATTTAGTTTACCTATATTGAAAAGAATTGCCTTTTGCTTTACTCGGTAACATGTATTCTAATTTTAAAATTGTTGGTTATATTTTATATTAATTATATTTTACTAGTTAATTCCTATTATAATTTTATTCATTTATAAAAAAGAGATATTTTAATGGAAGTCGCCCCCTACCCCTGAACCCTCAAATCCTTCCTCCTCTCACCCACCTTGTAAAGCAAAAAAATCCACTGGTCGAAATTTTCCTGTATTTTAATATCGCTAAGGCGTACGCATAATGCACTTGTTTACACTACTTATGCATAGCTAAATAAACAATATTGTAATTAATAAATTAAAATATATAGCTTTAATATAATGTGTCAGTGATTGTTTCCAATGTAGTTTAATGTCATTTAAATTTATTTCTACCCGGGGATGTAACCCTGGGTTGGGGGTGATATTTCCTCGTTAACAATCAACGTAAGTAAAACTAAAATGAAATTTCCTTACAATTTCTTATATTTAATATTGTTTATATATATTTTTTTAAATAACTGATTGTTATAAAACAGCTATTCAACATTATGTGATTATAAAGTAGTGATGTACAACAACACCTTAGTTATTTTTGCGTATTTAGGCGGGTCATGAACTACAGTATGTATAAGATCTTAGCGCCCTGGCACTTTTTTTTAGGACTACACCTCTGCTTCTGTTCCCAATGAGTTGACACTGTCCTTACCTGAGCATCAAGCCCAATTTTTAGCACAGCAAGTGCTATTGATACACTCTTATCTAGAATAGGAATCTCCTGTTCTTTCATAGACAAGAATTCTACATTACCTACAGTTTTCCCTCTTATGCTCACATCAGTCTTAAAAGCACTAATCACAGTTCTCGATCTATTTGATCCAAAGGTTGTCAAGTTCTGATTTGTCAACACACACATTTCATTTGTGCTTTCTTTAGTCTTTCTCACTCAACCTTATCCACCACATTTACAGTAGCTCCTGAATCAATAAGCACTTTTGTGGGCACAGATCCTATGACAACATCCATCAAATCATCACTTGCCACACTACAGACATTTACATTAAAACTGTAACCTCCTTTAGCACCACTAGTAAAGATATTAAAAAGAGGTCAGCAGAAACCCTGATATGGAGTGTAGCATTATATGGTTGCAAGACATGGACCTTGAGAAAAGATGTGAGCAAATTAAAGGCATTTGGGATGTGGATATGGTGTAGACTTAAGAAAATTTGTTGGACAGAGAGGAAAACAAATTAGGAAGTTTTGAATAGAGTAGTGGAAGAGAGGACCTCAATTAGAGTAATAAGGGACAGACAGGGGAAATGGGTTGGTCAAAATTTGAAAGGAAACAGTTTACTGAAAGAAGACAGAAGGAAAAATGTTTAGAAAGAAGCAAAGAGGAAGGAATAGAAAAGGTATAATAGATGCATTAAAGGAAGGAATTGGGTATGAGAACTTTCAAAGAAAGACTTTGGATAGCACATATTTGATAAGGTGTGTTTAGAACCTATCAAAAGGTAGAATTACAATATATCTACCACCGATTATTAGGAGATGAAGTTGAAGATTAGGGAAATGTAAAATAAAGAATAAAGCTGATTTACTAATTACTATACTGTTCAAATTATTATCCAGTTTTTCTTTGCCAAATTTGCTACCATAGTACTGAAGGATCCTCTGAATTGACATTGGTAAAGATGAGTTTATGATAATGAGTGTGTTGTTTAGGGTGATAGAGATGGAAGGAAAAGGACTTTTTTTACAGTAGAAGATGGCCACAACCTGAAGGCATGGTTTTAGGATATATTTTTAAAATTTGGTTTTTGGGAGGAGATGATTTTTGGAATGGCTTATTTGAGAGATTATACTGTACTTAATTTTAAGATTGGTACATACTAAAATCAAGTGTGGCCATACAACCATAATTCTCAAATCATGAATCCTAGATTCAATATTTTTTTTGCACAGAAGATCAAAATGACGATAAATTACTTCTTCCGATCCCTGAAAGAGAAAGAAAATTTTTCATTGTGCTATTTCATTCTTCAAGTTATAAATTAATTTTTTATGGACTATACATTTAAATTACAAATAATAAAACACAGTTAATATATCCATCTGCTAAAAAAAAAGTAATAAAATTCTTAAAATAGAATTTGTAACACAACGGTCATTTTTTGAGTTTGTTTTGGTCATGTGACCACTTTAGGTGCAACCACTGGCAGTATTATGTCTTATGGTCAGTCTGTCTTGCGCTGCAGAGTACGTGGCATGTGTATTTCCTTTTGTTTGTTGTTCAGCAAATTAAAAGACTAGTAGTGGCTGATTTCACTGTGTTTTTATTTACTCCTACTATAAACCCAGTCACAAATTTTATTTATACATAATTCATAATTTTAAGATTTAGCTAGTATATTGATTAGCATACTCATCAAATAAAGACACTGGCAATTATGTATTATTAAGATAAATTCAAATAAAATGCAGCATTATTCTCTTATTTTAAACACATTGTTGCAGTTACTAATTGAAAACTCATGCCAAGAATTAATCAGGCAGAGTAATTACAGTAATTTAAATAGGATATGCAAACAAAAAAACAATACAATGGTGTAAAACAAAAGACATTTAAGAAACAGTGAAATAATAGACTCGTATAGTTTTTAAAATCTTTAATAATATGATTATTTATTCATACGTTTGCCTAAATACTACTGTGTGTCTTAACCGTTTTGTCCTTGGTAGATTATGTTTATGCTTAAGCAGTCAAGTTTTTCGAGGTGAACTGCTTAAGCATAAACATAATCTACCAAAGACAAAACAGTTAAGACAAACAGTAGTATTTAGGCAAATGTATGAATAAAACTTGACCACTCCTTCTTTATATAATGATTTATTGAGCATTTAAAGATTTAATTTTATCTAGCATAGGGTGACCAGATTTTCAGGGATCAAAACTGGGACAATAAGAGCTCTGGGGAAAGATAGCCAGGATACAACCAGGACATAGCCCTATAAACAAGGAAAATGTGATTTTCCGTATTAGATTTAATATTTTTGTATTGAATATCTTCTTTCTGTTTAAATGTTCAAACAATTCAATCCATTTTTCTGCAAAATTCTCTACAAACAAAGCTTCTAACACATTACACTTCATCTATAGAAATACTTTGATTGTTATTTAATTGGTAGTTTTTTCACTAATTCCCAAGTTGACTTGTCCTTTAGTAAAATCCAAGTAAAAGTTTTGAAGTTTTAGTATGGATTGGACCATCTTTTAATATATTTATTATAAGTATCAACAAGGTTGCCAGCAGTATAATATTAATAATATCAATAATATAATAATATATTTATTGATTCCTAAAGGTCAAGTACATGACGGAATAAATCATAATACAAACATAAAATAATTGATTAATTACCGTAATTTTCCGAATATAATATACACCCTATATAATACGCACCCATGTTTTTACGAGTGAAATGTGAAAATTGTCTTATCACCATATATAATACGCAGCACATTTTTTATAAAAAGATCACTGTAATTTTTCACTTGGTTATTAGTAGTATCGAAACAGTTCTCACCTTGTCACCAAGTGAGATATGTGCAAGAGTGTTTACGAAAACTTCACATCTATATAGTTTTGACTCTCACTTTAAAGATTGCTACAATGTATAAAAACATGTCTCAATGTTGCATTGTGTAATAGTCTGATCAGTTGGAAAAACAGTTCTCGCCTTGCCACCAAGCGAGATAGTTTACATGAATATCACATCTAGTTCTGACTCTGCATTCATACAAGCCGGTCGAGGTATGTAAAATAATATTTGTTGTTCACAACTTGCATGCTATTATAATTAATGGTGGTGACCCTCCCCTACTGCATTGATTTTTTTTCAAAGGAATAAATTATTTTAAATTAAAGGTTTACCCATCGCTACGTCAACCAAAAGAGAAAGCTACACTGCAAGCTTCAAACTGAAAGTGATAGAAGTTGCAGAGAATATTTAAAAGAAAGTCTCCCAAAGAATGTATCTTCGTACACGCAAATGAAAAAGGCGGGATGGATGAAGAATTTACAAAAGATTGGTAACGTAGTGTGTGGTGTAAAGACCCAGTTCGTAAGCATTGTATGTTGGTTCTTGATGCATTTAGATGTAATCGCATGCATGTGTTAAGGATATATTAAATGATCATCGCACTGATCTTGCCATCATTCCCGGGAGAATGACGAGCCTGTTACAAGTGATGGATGTCAGTTGCAACCGACCATTTAAAGTGCAGATGCCTCAGAAGTGGAACGAGTGACTTTATGCTGGTATACATTCCTTTACACCGTATGGCAACTGAAAGAAACCTGGCCTATTACTCAATGGATCAAAGAGTCCTGGGATGCAGTTGATCCATCGCTGATTAAGCGTAGCTTTAAAAAGTGTTGCCTTACAAATGCCATGAATGGTTCTGAAGATGACATGATATGGGATGATGATTTTGCCGAAGTGGATAGTGAGGATGAAGATGACGTTCTCGGTGACCAATTTACGTAGACGATGAGAGAGAACTCAAAATCACCGATGAACTATTTGAGGACAGTGATAATGAACTCAGAGGTTTTAGTTATTCGGACAGCTAAAAGTTAATAAATAATTATCCTTATTTTTGTTTTGGAAAATGATATTTAAAGAAATGTTATCGAAATGCATTGAAATGTACGGTTTATTGGTAAACATATGTTAGAAAATATAAATTATTTCTTTACTGAAAAAAGTTGTACTGATTTGTTACCATGTATAATACGCACCCTAACTTTTTGTCAATTTTTCATGAAAAAAATGCAAAAATTACGGTACTTACATAATGTCAATCAGGATTTTGTTGATGCTATAATAAGTTTTGACTACCAATAAATTTTTCAGTTTACTTTTAAACTGATTGGAAGGTAAACATTTACAAGGGGAGTTTATTGTAAATTACAGAGGCAAAATGGTGAGGTCCATGCTGCCTGGAAGTGAGAGCATAGGAATTTATATGAATGTCCTTACTCCTTCTGGTGTTATGGTGATGAAATGTTGCATTAAAAGGAAGCAACGTGGAGTTGTTTTTCACAAAAAACACGCAATTGAGAATATAACCAGCCTTGACATCCATGAGTAATGACCAAGTGATGGTAATTCCATTAATGCTATAATGGCTGCACTGGACAATCTATTGTCTGTTAAAGAGATAGGACTTGACCTAGCATAGTGCATTTCCAGTAATGCATATGTTATATAGCTTGTTGAGGAGTATGTTATGGTTTATACCAGTGGTGTCCAAACTTTTCTACATGTCGGGTCACATCAGTTGCTGCGAATCCTTTGGTGGGCTGCATTGTAAGTTGCCAATTCTTCTGCGGGCCGGATAATATTTTAAATCAGAAACTATATATATATTTTGAGGTCTCATTTAAGTGAAAATCATGCCTAAATGATGTATTTATGGTAGACCTTCCAATATTAAAAGCTTTATTATAAAAATTTTCATAAAAATTCATGAATTTGTGTTAAATATTTTGGATTGCTTTTTCATCATGGCCTCGCAGGCCATAGTTTCGACAATACTGGTTTACACTATCGAAGGCTTTGCTATGATAAAAAGGAATGCAGTACTGAGATGGTGCATATTGAGGAAAGGCAGATTTTATTAGCGAGTCGAAAAGAAGCAGTAGTTGTGGACATGGCTAAGGATAAGCATACATTAGCTACAGAAATCGAGTGAAACTATTTTTTAAATAAAAGGAAACATGAATAATTCATTCAAATTTGAATTTAACTTGCAGATAGGCAATATGTGAAGTATCACTTGTAATTAGGGTATGGATTTTTTGGGTTTTACCCGATTTTTACCAGACTTTTACCCTCCGAATGGCTTTTTTGAAATTTGGGTAAAACCCAGAAAAAACTTTTTAGGTTAAAAATTTTATTTTAATGCTTTTATGCATCTAAGAACTTGGATAAGCTCTGTGATGTTCGTTGAACTGAAATATATATATAGTATTATATATTACATACACTAATAATTATTCATTAGCAAATCGTATATCCATTTTACTTGATTTTAGAATTAATTTCTACATTTGTCCACCAATTCTGTACTCATGTCGAGCCATATCCCTTCATCGGTTAAGACTACCCCTTTTCGCAG
Organism: Uropetala carovei; assembly: GCA_036926305.1. NCBI lineage: Eukaryota > Metazoa > Arthropoda > Insecta > Odonata > Petaluridae > Uropetala > Uropetala carovei. The sequence continues at coordinate 1,786,304 of JAXCHB010000152.1, read as the reverse complement.
CTACCTCCCCGCTTGCGCATTTGGGGACCTTAGGCTTGTAACATAGCTATACAGTGTAACAAATGTCGGAAAATAACAAGTGGCGCATTGTGTATCTGTCAGAGTAGCACTAAATTTTCAAATTAAAGAAAATGCACACTCGACTGAAGATACCAATACGCTCGATATCACTCAAATCTACAGTAAGCCATTTAGTTTACTATCATACATCGACATGGTGAGAAAGCTATTGGCAAAAATACTTTTGTGGACAAATAGTTAAGAGATTTAAAGTCTTATTTTGATGAGGATATTAGTAGATGTTCAGGTGAGTATAAGAAATATTTATTAGTCCATTACTAGTACATTCGTAAACTTACTTTCTAACATAAACTGAATTTCCTTGGTTTGGTAGCGCCTTGAATAGGCAAGGACGAGTCTTACAATTAGCTGGTCGCCGTTAGATCTTTGAAAGGAGAAGAATGAGATATTGAGAAACGGCCTGAGTGACTATTAGTTGGTAATGCCACGAAGAAAAATTATTTTACAAATATATTGTTTTCAAAAGAAGTTGAGTAGGGGGCAAAGAGCGTTCCTCTCCCCTTGGAAGTGTAAAACAAAAGATATGATACTTTCAGCAATACCTAAGGTTAGTAAAAGTGTTTGATTATTCATTTCAATGGTGTTGCTGATTGTTTTATACATGAATAAGAAAATCCGCAAAAATTTAAAAAATCTAAGTATAAAATTGTTACCCTCTGAACAGTCCAGTAGAATTGTTAAGTATCTCTTTTAAGATGAATATTCTGTGTACATTGCAGCTTTGAAATAAAACATCTGCCAATTGATTCAATAAAAAGGAAATCAAGTCAACATTGCAGATGTTTATGTCGTCCATTCGTCTGATTTAATTACAAGACATCATGATCATCTGATGTGGATGAATTTGTGATATTTTTGCTAAATGCTCTAGTGACTGTTTTTTATTTAGTTTTTAATTGCTTTTGTGATTTTAGTGAAAAATATCAAAAAAATAATAGATTCCTTCACTATGGGTAGAAAAAGAAAAACACCATCAGATTGGATTTTAGAATACCCCGACTTTAAGGTTTTCCAAACTACAGACAATAGTAATGGAGAAAATGCCATAGTATGCAAATACTGTTGCCTAAAAATTGTGGTTGATCCTAGTAAAAAGCCCTTTGATAGAGTGAACGAACATATTGCTAGTTTATTGCTGTGGACAAAGCAATCAATTGCTAGGGAATGACTCCGGCAAGAAAAATAATTGTTAAGTTAGGAGCTATTTTTAAACATTCGCCGAAACGATTTAGTCAATACTTAGAGGCATGCAAAAGTGCAGGTATTGTTGGAGTAAAACCTCCCACTGTAGTACCAGTTCGATGGACTAGCTTTTATGAAAGTTTAAAAATAACTATAGCAATGTGGTCTGGTATACAACATTTTTTGAAGAATTCAGAAAAGGAAAATAATAAGAAAATATTAGAAATCAGGAAAATAATTGAATATTTTGGAAAAAATGAATTATATGCTTTACTCTTATATTTAGAAGAATGATCGATGCCTATTATTGATTTACTAAAAAAATTTGAAAGTGGAACTCCAATACTGCATCAAATTAATCATATTATCAACATTCAGCTTAAGTATCAAATGGAACTCCCTTGGAAATTGCCAGAAACAGGTTCATTTGCAGCTGTCCTGAGAACAGTACCTAGTACAATAAATGTAATTGCGGCCATTATGGAATTTTCAGAAGTTCTTTCTTCTAAATGGAATGCTACAATAAACAGAAATCTTGATACATCTGTTAAATCGTTTTGGAAAATGGCATCCGTATTAGATCCTTTTAAGAAATCTTTGCATGACCATGATAACCACGCTCTCGTACAATTTTTGGGCACATATGATAATCTGGATGACCAGATTAAATCCGAACTTACTGCCTATTTATTAGAGGCAACACCTCTGAACAAAGATTTGGATATTATTAAGTTTTGGGTTGATTGTGGAACCCAATACCCTAAATTAAGCAAGTTTGCCCTAACATTACTATGTATGCCCACGGGTAGCTGTGATGTTTAGCATTCATTTTCTCATTTACGTCATTTGCAAACTCCAAAAAGGAGTAATGTTACGGAAGAAAAACTCGCCATGCAAATGTTATTGTATGTAAACCATAAAAATAATTGTTAAATAAACATTTAAAATTTTTAAATCATCCGAATTACTCTATGTTAACCCCCGATATTTACCCAGATTGAAATTATTTATAGACCACGATAAATTTATGCCATATTTACACCCGATTTTTACCCGAATGCAAAGAAAAATAATAAAACGCGATATTTACCCCCCGAATGGATTTTTTTTAAACCCGAAAAATCCATACCCTACTTGTAATGTAACATTTTATTTTCTGTTATGTTGATGGAATATTTTTCACTAAATATCATATAATGATTAGGTTACATATGGATAGAAATTTATATGTATCTGTAAAAACCAGGAATGGTTGGTGATCCATTGAGTAAGAAAAGCAGTGGCACAGTTTCACTAATGGAACAAAGTGTTACGATTTTGTCACTTTGCGAGCCGAAGGCTCGCCTCATCATTCATGTATCTCATTTGGAAATATGCAAATATGTTATGGGTATAACCAGGGGCGGATAATAATAAGGGCTATATGGGCTGGAGCCCAGGACCCCACATGTATCAGGGGCCCCTGTAAATTTTTTCGAATTTCATTAGAAATTAGCACATTGTAGTCCGCCGACGGCACTTAGCTGTTGGAACTATTGGTACGGAGCCGTCGTGCCTATTCAAACATTGCGGTCCGTCGACGGCACTCAGCCGTCTCCGTTTGGCAACTATGTATTTATCAATATAGGTATGACCTCTCCGATTAGATACATATGCTACCATCAAAAACATAAAAGAAACGTTACTTTGTAACGCTGTTAACAAAGGCCGTAGCGAATCAGATTCTGTCAGATAGTAGAGCGACTTCTGTCTATTCGCCCTATACCTACGCTGAATCACTCGCACATGTGATTATCAATCGGTCTTGAATTCGAATTTACTACAGTGCAAAAAGTGTGCTGGTGTACGGTGTGTATGTGTTGGACTATAAAAATCGCAGGTATGTAAATATGCATTATTAATTTTTTTTAAACATGAGACGTATTTTTTATACCCCAGAAATGAAATGTCTGGAAGAAAATACGAAAGTGGAAGCAAAAAAGAAAGCTGCTTGCAAAAAAACAGGAATTGGAAAAGTGTAAGAAAATTAAGGATTTTTTAAATGCACATAATAGTGACGACGTAACTGTGCAAGAAATTAATATAAACCATGAATGTAATGAACAAAGCAATAGTCTCATTGGAAAACATGAAGGGGCCCCTGATAAACATTAGCCCAGGGCCCCAAAAATCCATTATCCCCCTCTGGGTATAACAAATAATAATAATAATCAGCATAGCTACTAGCGTTACACACACTTCACTCAACTGCCATTGAATTGCATGGCCAACAAAACAATTTATTTATGGTAGAACATCCTGTAATCCAGGGATGGAAATTATAAGTACTTGTGTTGAATCAATAAGTTGTACTTCCCTTAATAGAAATACGGTTCGGAAGGTCTGGTGTATGCTTACCAACTTACTTTAGCAATCTCTTTTTTAGTTGCAAAATCTCAAAAACGATTCCACCAATAATTTTTTTACTACACAATGTTTATTATCCCCACACATTTCTAGAATAAAAAGTAAATAATGTTTAATAAAAGGAAGTGCCGATGTAGTGCACCAAAAATAAACACTTTATAAACCAGGTGGAAGCCACAAAACAGCTAAACAAATGTGCCAAAATATGTTAAACCAAATTTCCCAGTTAGACGGACACAACACAGTATTTTCATGTTACCAGCGGTCGAAACTTTCCGCGACGTCAAGAATCAGTTCAAATTCTGCTTACTCCATCTGGCACAAGTAGGTCCTCCCCTCTTTTCCCAACTCTCTTATTTCCATGCGTATAACCAGAACCGGCTTGATTGAGGTGCGAACGGTGCGAATGCGCCAGGTCCCGCACTTAAAGAGGCCCCGAGCTCTCTAAGAAATATTTGTCGTACTTATAAAGTACACCGATTTTTGAAAAAATATCGATGTGTCATAGTGAGAGAGATTGCTTTAGTTATTATATTAATTTACTATTAAAAACTTTTGACCCGCACATTATGCACCGGGCCCCGCGATTTTCCTAGCCGTCTTTGTGTATAGCCACCAAAGAAGCAGATCTGAAACTTCTTCTCGAGGAGAATTACAATTGAACAATATGAAGTGCAACAATTTATTAAAAATCTATTTAAACGACGAAAATACTTATTATATTTCTATCAATTTTATAACAGTAACTAAATTCATTTTAAGTAATTAAAAAATTTTGTTGAGTTCTTGTTTCACTAGATAAGCAATCTTGCAGAGATCCTGGTAAAAACAGAATTCTAAATTTACAAAAATGTTTCGCTAAAGGATTGATAATATTCTCTCACCTCTAATAAATGAATCAATAGCTTGGTATAACAAAGTAAAAAGCCTGTTAATTTTTCATCACAGTAATCACTATTGCACTGAGCGATGTTTTGCTGAAAATATTTTTGGAGCCCATTTAAATTATCGAATTCATGTTGTCCAACATAAACAACACGATAGAGGAATGTTTTCTGCAAATATATGAGTAAATGACGTTATTTTTCAATAAAGACATATTAACGTGCGATCATGGCGTGTATAATGGTTAAATCAACTTACTCGACCAGCGGTTTGTAAACCTTCTTCAAGACAATCACGTAAAGACTTTAAATCCTCCATTCTCTCTCCCTCAAAGTTTACACGGGTATTTTGAAAAAGTTATTAATGACAGCTAGTGTGTACCTGTGTTGCCGCTTTCTTTCGCTCGTTTCCATGGTAACGAGTCAACATTTATATCCATCTACTGTGACGTGATCTACACGTCATTCCGAAAATAGTCTAAACGTGTTCTAGGGACCTCAAAACGTGTATTTCCGTTGAAATCTCGAAGTCGATTTTCTTCGTGATCACAATACTTTCCCATTACTACGTATGGAGAAAGTAAAAATCTGATGTGGCCAGCACATGACCTTCTCCATATTTGGGGTATAGGTATTTAAATTATTATGAATAGCATTATAAGGCAAAATTATTATTTCGTATCGTAAAAGAATACAGTCGTCCTTATCGCCGTAAAATAGGTATATTTTGAATATGTTTACAGAATTCACCGCTACATGGTGGTAGCGCTGTATACTGGATATTTACGAATAAGCAAAATATCTCCGAAATGGATGGTTCTACGAAAATTTGTTTCAAACAAAACTTGGAAGAAATATTATACTCTACAACTTTGGTCCTCACGAACATTACCAATAATGAAGTTTTTAAGGAGATATTTGACGGAAACCGAAAACACCGATTATTTATAAACTAGCATAAGTGCCCGTTGAATTTCAACAGGTTTAATGAATATAAATTTTCGTCAATGCAAGATGTAAGAATCGCAAGAATAAAATTGTGCACTGTTTTAACCATCGAATATTTCTATATTATAAGTCTGTTTTAATTAATTAACTAAAATCTCACAGAAATTCCTTGTGAATAAAATAGTACCTTTCTTTCTACTAAAATAGCCATTGTTATTAGTTTTAAACTGATTATAGCATTAGGATTTCAATTTCATTAAATAAGCAGGATTCCGGTTTCAAAAAATTGGTTCAATCTTCAATTGCCTCTGATAATTTCAATTTCATGAAATAAGCAGAATTTCAGTAACAAAAAAATTTGTTCAATCTTCATTTGCCTCTGATAATACTTTACATAGATTTTGGAATAAAATGTATCTTAATATCATTTAGCATCCGCTCACCACTCTGGACTTCTCAGTTTCTGAAACAACAACTTTCAATAGTTTTAAATTGATTTTTGCTTTGAAATATACTTGAGTCAATTCAGTACAACTTTCACTTTACATACTGTAAATTCCAAAGTAACTCCTTTTATAATAGGCAATGCTAGCCTAAAATTAATTCATTCTGTAAAGTGAATAAATTATACATCCATCCACACACACACACAGACGGACATCATTCCGAAAATAGTCTCAACGTGTTCTAGGGATCAAAATACCTAATAAACTATCGGTTTTTCGAAACATTCCTATCACATACACACAGACAACATCAAGAAAATAGTCTAAACGTGTTCTAGGAACCTCAAAATGTGTATTTCTGTTGAAATCTCGAAGTTGATTTTTTTTGTGATCACAATACTTTCTCCATACATAGTATGGAGAAAGTAAAAACATAAATCACTTTGAGAAAATAGTTATACTTATAGGGACATGCTGTCAACACTGATTCTAGTCCAAAGCAATATTTACTAGAGTGAACTAGAAGGGTGATAATAATGTTTGTCCTGCATATGTCCTTGAGACCTATTGAAATGAAGCTATTGAGAGCAACTACACTGTAGAGAGGTATATTGTCTAATAATTCAAGTCTGAACAGTTTATGGATGAGATTTCACTCCCACAGGACCAGACATAGGCTGTATGGGCTTCAGCGTTGTCCGTTTGCATTGATTGCATGGTTGCTCAAACGTCACTGAATACAGTAATTACTCGGTCTGCATTTAGTGCAAAGATTGATATTTTTTATCTTCATAAATTTGTCTATTTTGTATATTTGATAATGTAATGGTATTTCACTTGCTAAATAAATCTATATTACTAAAATGATTTAATTTATTAAGTCTATAATGAATACCTACACCCTCACATCTTCTACTTTAGTTTAGTTGGTTCAGCAACTTTTAGTAAATTTTAAATTCAGTCACACCACGTATGTATTGTTGCATTACTTGCAAGTGAATAAATGTTGGATACCAACTTATATACCAGAACAGGCAGGAATCTAGATGAAATTCCTTTCATTTTTCATTATCAATTATTTTATGGATCAATGAATAAATTAGATTCTTTTAAACACCTTAACAAAAATTTATGGAGTACTTTCTTACCCACGGTGCCAAAACACCTTGGGGCCAATCCTGCAACCAGTGATGCAATTGTTTTTCCAGAAAATGCCAACTGTCAAGGAAGGGCTACTAATCACCAGATTGAGGATTGCCTTGCATGTGTGGTGGCTGTTGTATGATTATGATTCCTCTATCTAGTGGAGGAAGAAGGTGTTAGGAAGACTGCCTCCACATTGGAATACATGAACTATGGGTTTTGGAACAACAACCAAGATCAGGATCTGGAATACTTGGTTCCTGGATGTAAGGTATATACTTTCCCACCTCATGGGCAAATCAGTTATTGAATATGTCAAGAAACAGTTCAGCAGTAACTCAACCCCTCCCTTTGCTATGCCAGAATATCATGACGCTTTTTTAAAAAGGATATGAGAGTTCATTGCTCTGCACAGCAATATCACCTTGACCATGAATTAGCTTGCTACATTCATGCAAGCAAGAAGGTTATAATGGTCATTATGTCTTAAACCCCAGAGCTGATTTTTCCTACCTGTTTGAAAAGCTGAAAGATGGCATCTTTTTCCAACTCATCCTTGTTTCCTAATATTTAGACCTAAACTTCTATAATTTTCTTGTGTTGCAGTATGTTAGTCTCCACAGCCGCTGCAATGACATTACTCATTACTTTTACATTACATTATTTTAAAAATTTCTAGCAAGTAGTTCCACAGTAGAACAAGTGCCTCCATCCTCAAGAGACTTGATGATTATGACCACAAACATACTTGCTCCATTCCTCATCACAGGTCTAATCAAAGGCACTTCTTATGTAGTTTAATTCAGTCATCTTCTCAGTGGGAATCTAAGCAAGCAGGAAATAGCATTACTAAAACTTTAATTTTTTTATCTGAGAAGCAAGAAAATTAAGATGCTTAGCAAAAAATACAAAGATGACTCTCAATTCAAAATACAAATGTTTCCACCTATAAAATCCTCAAAGTGGCAGCAAAGGAAAGTTAATTATAGTATATAGATCTTGTTTATTTCAGTTGCTGCAAAGATCATTTTTGTTGACAACGATAAAATATCCATGCAAGAGTTTTTCCAAGTTCAAAGTGAATTATGACTTTCTTGTTCCACTACATATTATCAATTTGCTGGTAAAGAATGCCCAATAATAAAAACCACAGATGTTAAATAGGTGCACAGAGATATCTCATGAACAACCAAAACTGTGAATTTCCAGTTTACAGTTAATTTTCTTGGTTCTAGTGCTAAAATCAAGAAAACACTTAGAAATGATTGCAAAATTTTATTAATGAAAAGTTCATAAATGACTAAAAAATCAAATAGCACAACAAACATCAATGAAATCTGAGCCACATAAAACATCTTTTAAAATAAATTATTTCAAATATAAAATTCAATATAAATTATTTTTACATAGGTAAATCTGTACAATGAAATACCTAACTTCAATAATTACACACAAGTGGAATATTTGAATTCAACATATTTTTAGCTTTTAAAACAGTTACATGAATGCATTAAACACTTTGTTACTTTAATTGTGCTCAATAAAGTGAATTCAAAATATTTATATAGTTATTATATCTTCTTCACAGACTGGAAGTAGAGGTAACATCACAGGCTGTTTAAAATTACATTGCTCACCTTTATCACACGAGCATTCAGTTAACTTATGGCAGTTCAACTCCTTTTTGAGTTACTATAAATTGCAAAGTAAACAATATTTTCAATCTATGTTTCTCAACACAAGACTTTTTACCATATTAGATATGGTAGTTCATTTGTTTTTCCATCAAATAAGAACTGCAAGGATTCTTCTCTTTATAAGAGGAAAAAACAATAGCCTTATTTTTAGTGTAAGACACACAAATTCACTAATGTTTCATACTCATTCAAAGACATGTTTTATACATTAACTTCTCTCACTTCATCCTCTTGTCTTCCTATTGTGGTGTACTGGACCTTTCTTGTGACTGTTTGAATGACTGGAGACATTTTAGTATTTATCCATGTACGGTTAAGATAAGCAAATGCAAGTGCAAGGGCTACAATAGACAGACAAAGGAATATGGTAAGGGCCACTGCAGCACTTCCATGTGTCTCTTCAGATGTTTTTGTTGCAGAGACTGAAATCTAATAGAAAAAATTTATTATAATTTTTGGATCAATATATTAAAACAAATTAAATTAAAAATGTATTTAATGAATATTAGAGTTTCCAAGGGAAGCCATGGTATAGTGGTGAGTTTGCTATGCTAAGCATACCAGGTTCGAATCCTGCGAAGGTAGGATTTTTTTCGAGGTTGCCTGGCTCACTATTTTTGTGATTAAGAGAACATGCAAATCAGTATGCAGAGTCCTTCGGAAGGGACATTAAGCAGTTGGCCCCCTTGGTGCTCTTTGTTAAGAGTAGGCTAATGCCGGCACCGGGTTTCCCTCCTTTGTTTGTGTGTGTCTGGTGTGGAAGGCAATGGGAAACCACAACATCATATGTGTTTATTCCCTAGTCAGTTCAAACCAATCTTAGGATTGAAAACCATGAATGAATGAGAGTTTTCATAAAAGTAAAGACTCGATTTTTTTCAGTAGCTAGTATAATGTTAGTTTCTAGATATTTCAGGTTTCAGAATTTAAATTACCCATAAACACCTGTATGAACACAACAACCATTTATAGAAATGTATAAATATATAAGAATGGATAGATAAGATGTTTGTCTTTGATCGACCAAAATCTAGGATTAAATAACATGCTTCCATTAGTTCAAATGGCCTCATTTGCATTTATTAATTTCTACATCGGGATTTATTCTATTGCCTTAGTCAAAGCAAAATAATGATATTGCAGAATTTCTTAATTGGTCTGTTATAGAATACAAGTAAATGGTAGCAATTTTAATAAAAGTACAGTGTTAAAAGACTAGAAAAACTAAAGAATATGACCAACTGAGGCTGGCAAGAGTTTCTATTGAACTAAAATACATACAAGTTCAGAGCTGGCAACAATTATAAAGTTAGTTTCCTGGAAATTCCATGTGAATGAAGGAAAAGATGGTTAATTTGAATTTTAAGAATAATTTTCAACCTTTATCAAGCAAAGATTTTATCTTTTTAAATTCAAGCTGTGCCGCTCTCTTTTCCTTTTCAAATGAAAAGCAAAATAAGACTTGCAAAGAATATCCAGATAAAGACTGTATAATCTGTGTAGTCAGCCAGTAATCCAGTGGTTTACATTGTTAAAAAATATATTGAGAATAAAAAACACTTCAGCACCATACCCTTAAAATTATTTCCCATGTTAAACAATCTAAATAATTGTATGTATGATGAGAAACAATGAGGGAGCTTCATTTTGGAAAAAATAACAATATTTGTTTTTAAGGACACTGATTTGAGTGGCAAGGGTTGTGCATTAGAGTTCAATCAGAAATATATTATCAGTAAAAATGCTAATAAAGAATTGAGAAAACTTATAGCCTTAAAAATAATAGGAAGTACAGGTGAGCCCCGCTTAACGTGGGGATGCGTTCCTGAGGTCTCTGCATCGAGCGAAAATCCACATTTGCCGGGGCACCACAACCTTCAGGCACCCAGAGGGAAATAACTTCCCAAATAGTATTTTTGGACTCATATTCAATATAAAACATACTTCTACCAGACTTTTAGAACATAATTTATTAAACAAACTATAAAATTACCTAGTAAACAGTACGACAAAAAAGCTTTTTAGCGGTAGACGTACATAATTTCAAAATATTTCTCAGATCGCCTACGAAGTTTTATTAAAAAAAAGAGTCCAGGGTCAACTGCTTAGATTTTTTTTGGTTATTACGTAAAACTTGTCGGTAGCATTCAAACAGTCCATCGTAGTCTCGCTTCACGGCACTCACTCGTGTGAAGTCATTGTGCTCCTCCAACAAAGTCATGCACTGATCGACGATGATCTTGCAGCTCCGCTTATAGATCAAACCCATAGTAGTGCATGTTGGGTTTTCTGCAATTTATATATCATTATATACAGTGATGAGCTGAAGTCAGCTCCTGCCGGCTCGCTCGAGCCTGTTGTTAATTTTTCTCAGAATTTGCGAGCTGGTTGTTAAATTTTTAGAAAATATGAAAATTTATTGATTTTGTCCTTTCAAGTACATTTTGCCCTATCTGATAGTCAGTTACCGACAGTGTATGGAATGGAATATATTACTAACGGAACACTTGTTAAACTAGCGGAACGGTATTACTAAACTAGAGCGATATGGTGCCCCTGGCATATAGGCCTTCTACCACCGTTATCTAAATTTCCTAATCCCCCCTTTTATTTTAGAGAGCCTGTTCTTAATTTTTTTCCTGCTCATCACTGATTATATATTATTATACATTATATGCATTCAAACATTAAGATCCCTCCGTGCATACCACATGTATTTTCATATGTAGATCAAAATTATATAATTTTTTGATGAGTAGCGTTATTGTTTAATTATTATTTATAATGACATGTTAATACGGTAAATTAAAATTGTGATAAAGTAATTGCTGAAAATTATAGATTTAAAAAATATAAATCATCAAAAACATTCTTTACGATCCAATGATGCCAAAGAAACATGAAAGCATGAATCATATTTCTATTTCCGTTTTTCAAATGTTTTCCTCCTTAGGAGATATATTTTGTGTGTTAGACCTGTGAAATTTACAGGGAAAAGAGTGAAATTGGCCACTAGACAATGCAATATTATGCAACAATGCTGAAATATCACAATATTTAGGATACTTTATGAAATTTGATTAGTGCAAAATTTAAAAAAATCATAAGATATTAGACTGTGGTCGCACTGTGCATAAGATATATCTATATTAAAAAAATTTAATTTGAAATAAAATCCACTTTATAACGAATCTGCATTGGCCGGGGCTCACCTGTACTCACATACAGAGGTTTACTCCACCATAGGAACCTAAATATGCATTTCAGAATCAATGTTTCATCTTCAGTATGTGGATTATGATGATATTTATTGCTTGTGTGCTTTGTGTGTGTATGAACAAAGGGTCCATGACATGAAATAGTTTCCCTTAAACCTAGAGTATGCAAGATTGCATGAGTGTTTGGTCCATGACGTCGAGTAATTTCCCCTAATCCAGAGTGTATGTACTTCCTTTTTGTTATTTGTTTGGTAATAAGGACATTCCTCCAATCTTTATTAGTTATAATTAACCAAATGGCTCTAATCTTACTTTTTCTTAAGCAAAAACACTGATCAAGATAAATCAATACTTACATGACTTTCACCAGAGCAAGTTACATCTTTGAGCCCATTACAAGCAAGGAAATCCTTGTTCCTTACTGACACGCAAGTCCTTTGTAGCCAATCTTTCAAAGGCATAATCTTTTCACAGTTTTCACAGGAAAATGGATTTTTTCCAAGGTCTACCATAAAGGGAGGTTGAGGGGTTCCTTCATCGACTGTTTCAATAAACAAATATATTACAATTAGGTTTTTTCATGCTTTAAATATAATGGTGATGTTAATGTGAAAACTCAAACTCAAGATAATATTAACACCTAAACTTTTTTTAACATTACATGCATATCTGAGACTAGCATATACCATGGAATTGATGTAGAATAATTTTACCTTTTTAAATTATAGAGTCAATAAGAATTTAAGGAGAAAAACTATCTTGAAATTCATAAAGATACTGCTCAGGAATAGTAATTTGAATAAAAAGAATAATAAATATAATTGACACAGTAACAGTACATTTCTGTACATAATTTTTTGTAACTATTGAAAGCAAAACATTATTTCAACTGTATTGAAAATGGTTTAGAGTAGAAATAAAAATTTTGAATGGGATTTATATTTTCAATATAAATTTGCTGATTCTAACCTTTGTGGTGCAAAGAACTTTAATATACACTTATTAGCTGAGAGAAAAGCTGCAAATGTTAACTAGGTATATAAATAAATCCAAAAATATAATTAAAGCATCACAGGACATTTTCAAACTAAATTCCAATGCTGCAACCAACAACCTAGACCTTCTTCCATCAAATTCAATGGAATATCATTTTCTAATTCAGTGGATATAGCTATGAACTTTTACAATCAATTTTGCAATATTAATACTAAATCGGCATCTTCCCCTGAATACCCCTCAAGGAACACTAGTTCTGTTTTCACACATTCTATTTTTCTTCACTCCATTGATCCCTTTGAAATAATAAGTATCTATTGAAAGTTATTTTTCTTGAGGTATAGATCGGCATTTCTCAATCGGTGGGATGCATCCCACTGGTGGGACTTAAAAGCCATCTAGGTGGGACCAGAGCAGGCAGAAGACATTTAGGCACCTCGATCGGTTACACTTTCTGGCACCTTCTCTTTTATATAGTTAACAGTCTCAGGCGTAACTTGATGGAATTTCTTCATATTGTCGAAATAAAAAAGATTTACTAGGCAATTCCACAAAAATTAATTTTAAAATAAATAAATAAATACATTTTTTTGGATTTACCAAGTAAATCTTTTTTTATTTTGACCTTCTACTTTGTGTCTACCAATTATTAATGTACTACTTATATGCTTATAAATGTAGAAATACATTTATTAGAAAAGTGAGGTTTTTCTTTATACCGTATTGACCCTAATATAGTGCGACCCCAAGTATTTTGAAAGGAATTTTAGAAAAAGATGAAAAAACATTTAATTTTCTCTGTTTTACACATTTAAATTATGTATAAACTCATTTACTAAATATCCGAAGTTTCTTCAATCTCCTGAAAATGATTTAAAACACAAATTTTAATGCAAACATTTTAATTAACATAAGGAGTCAGTTTTCGCCTGTCGGCCATGACTGCAAGCATTACCGTGATTCTATTTTTCTCATTTCCCGTGGATTTGATCAACAATGATTTAGTGCCTTTAACACTGGCGGTGACGCTTGATGGCATATCAAAACAAACCGGAGTTTGATCAGCATTTCCCATCTGCCCTAGCAGGTAGCCGTGCTTTTTATGTAAGTTCATGACATACCTTTGGTAATCAATTAACTTCTCGGCATAATCACTAGGAAGGCATTGAGCTAGAGAAGTGCGGAATCGAAGAGAAAGGTCTTTTCTTTGCATCATCCGTCTACACCAGCCGATGCTTGCTTTAAAATCACTGCATGGAATTTTAAATTCACTCACCACTTCCAAAGCTTTCATCATTATGTCTTCTCAAGTGATGGGAAATTCTTCGCTTCGTTTTTCTATCACGAAATCGTAGACACGATTGTTGAGGTCTTCAAATCTTCCTTTTGAAGTTCCCCTAAACGCCTTCCTGGTTGAAATAGCAAATTTAAACTTATCTAAATGCTTCCGCCATAAACGTATAATTGCTTCTGGAACACCATACTTCTTCAAAGCTTGAAGATTGTTTATTTATTCTGCCTCTTGAGTCACGAGTACTTTAAAGTTCATGTCATAAATTCGTCGAATTCCTCTGTTAACTTGGGATTTGGAAGAAGCCTTTTTCTCAACATGATCAACTTCCTTTTGGCCATCCATCATTAAAATAATAATGGTTAAAAACTTCGGAAACTGGAAAAACAAAGAATATCAATGCACTGATGTAAGAGCTACCGATACCACGGGCGTTCCGGCTGCGGACAAAACGTGTGCAAAGTTGTTGCAGTTTGACCATGATCTATTTTCAACTTTCTTCTCAGACGTTTTCCAGTGTATTTGTACAATGTAGCGTCGTAACATGAACACCCAATTCACTTACAATGTAGCAATTATAAACTGACATCTGAAACGCGTCACGAGACACGCAAATACGCACTTCTTAAAAGTACTCGAATATAGTGCGAATGCGACTTTTAAAGGTAACCATTGATGAAAAAAACATCGCACTATATTCGGGTCAATACGGTATCATGGTGGGACCAGAGTTTCTTGAAAAAGTGGTAGGTGGGACGCAAGAGGCAAAAGGTTGAGAACCACTGGTATAGATGATATTCCTATGATTGTTGTTAAGGCAAGCTCCTATATCACTGCACCTATCTTATCTGGCATAATCAATCTATCCTTCAGCTCTGGCCAATTTGCTACTAATATAAAATTTTCTTGTGTATCTCCAATACTAAAAAGAGGTTCACCCTGAGTCAGAGAACTATAGACCTATCCTTATCCTATCTGTATTTTCCAAAAATTTTGAAAAATTATTTTATAATCTCATACTGCTTTTCCTTAACTGTTCAGAAATCTTCATGTATGACAGGCAGTCCATTTTCACTGACATTAAGGGGAAAAAGGTGTGCGGGGTACATGAGTAAATACAGTAACTCAAGTGAGGTATGTTTTAAATAATTTTATATTGTTTGATTAATTACAACCAATTAAAAAATAAGTGGGCTAATAAAAAATTTAATATTTCCTCAGCATCATATTTCTTTCCTTGTTTGGATGTTTTAATTATTTGGATCTTTAGGTAAATGATGATCTACTGTAACAACCCTACAATTAAACAAAGATTACCACCTTTTTAAATGATTAACCTGAATCTTTGGATAATCACCTGATTTTGGACGGCTTCTAACAATTTCATCCCATCTTGTAAGCGTCTCCTCAGGAAGAAATTCAATATTGTTCTTTTCAAGATCAAGAAAGCGAAGATGAGGAAGGCAGGATAGATGCAACCCATTTAGTCCACTGATTTTGTTGTCACCTAAATGCAAATCAGCCAGAGATGGTAGCAAGCAGAACAGATCAGGAATATCAACAAAGGACTCAATTTCATTCTGCTCCAGATGCAATTTTTCAAGCTTGCTAAGGTTGCTCCCTTTGAATATTTCTTCCAACTGAATCAAGTAACGTGAAGATGGTCCTAAAATGTAAGGCACCATATTAGAAAGTTATAATGCATATATAAATAACAAGTTTTCAAAGTTAAGATTCCATCCCAGTAAAAATTACTGGATGAATAATCATCTGCAAAATTATTAATAAATAAATACTCAACACTTTTGAGTTGCGTTGGTAATAGGGCCAACAGCGTTGTTTCACAAAGGAAACAAAGATTATACCAGAACCAACAAATGTTCAAAAAAAATCTTTTTAAACTCTGACCTTATAGGTTCAGTTACTGAGAGAAGGTCATTACCCACTATAATATAACTTTGGGTATGATGCTTTTTTAACATGTTCCCAAATAGGAAGAAGGTTGGGATATATGGCAGGAATACTTCAATCGCACTTTAAAAGTCAATGATGAAAAAAAATCCCAAAACAAGACTTGGATTTGACACTATGATATAATTTCTGTTTCCCATAAAGAGCAATTTTTCAGCATTCAGGGTTTCATTCATTTCCAAATTAAAATTTGAAAAAAACTGACCATTGTTCTTCATAGTTACTGGGACTATTTTGGAAAAAATTACCTTTTAATCATTTGCTGCCTTGACAATCATGTTATTTTCTATGATTATGATTTAATTTGATAACATTTAAATTCATGTATCATCATTTTTGACAGGTACTTACTCTAATTGTATCATAAAGTTAGGCAACTTATAACCAATTCCTGAATTGGGATAAGAGCTGCATTGGCTTCATTTCTCAATAGTATGTCAAGGTAAAAAACCAAGATTGACATATTCATTGATATAAAAATAGATAAATGCCAATTTGAAGCCCAATGAAAGCTAGATGACAGCCTGAAAACATTTCAATTGTGAAAGAAACCTCAAGATTCATTGCTGTGCTATCATTAATGTAACTACTTTATTTTATCATTGAAAAATGAAAGGAACTGAGCGCATATGGAAAGTATTTAGTATTAAACTGAAAATAAAATTGATATTTTTGAATGCTCTTTATACCCACAGATACATAGGATTTAAACATTTAAATCCTAGCGATAAGTGGAAAAACAACAACCTTCCTGCAACTGGTTCATGAATAAGTAAATGCAAAAAATCTTAAAAGCTTATAATTTTTAAAAAATCCTGAATTTTCTAATACCACATTACATGTTTTGGAGTTATTTTCCATTACAAATACTTGAAGCTCAAAATGAATAAAAAATAATTAACAAATTATACACCAAAATAAATTATGCACTATTGAATATTAACAATTTCTGATCCAACAGCCTGTCAGCTCTGTTGCCATATTATTAGATATTTTTTTCTTATGTAGAAAGTCTATAATCAGGAAAAATTAATCTAACATTATCCTTTACAGCACCAAAATTTTACTAAAAGCAGATCACATTTGGCATCTAAAATAACTGACTGGGTTGTATGAAAATTTCAATGGGGTAATTATGAGAATTTTTTAATGTAAAATGTGTCACATAACCAGCTGCCAAACTTGGTTTGCAAAGGGGCCCCCAAACAGAGATGTATCAAGGCAATACAACGCCTATGGCAAAATTTTAGGAAACACTTTGGTTATGTAGGAAATAATTTTTTCTGCATTTTTATAAAGAATAATAGCGTTTTTATCGCATATACAGGCGACTCCCGAGTTTCGAACATTCGAGATTCGATTAATTCGAGATTTTGACCCAGCCGATCGAGTTGGGAATTACTTTATGCAGAATAAATTTCGCAGAGTAATTGGTTCTGACCAACCACGCGAGGTTTAGTTTTGATGTAGACATAGTTATATCTGCTCTAATTGTCAGAATTTGTGCTGATTTCACTCTTTTTTCTGTTAATCTTTTTTTAATATTTATTTTATTGATTTATTTATAAATTTATCACTTGACATGGCATCTAAAAGGAAATGTAATAGTGATAATGTAAGGGAATCAAATAAAAGAGTGCATTGAAATTAGAAATTTTAAAGCGTGCTGAGAAAGATGAAAGCAAAGCTGAAATCGCACGATCGTTGTGAATGTGTCCTTCAACTATTAGCACTTATGTAAAACAGGAGAAAATTCTAGATATGATAAATTCACGTATTTTGATAACAACAATAAACAGTCCTAGGCACGGTGTTGTGATTCCTATAATGGAAAAACTTTTAAAACTTTGGGTAGATGATCAGTATCAGAAACATATTCGTATTAGTGAGGCCATGATTAGAGCAAAGGCTAAGGATCTATATGATGATTTGAAGGAAAGGATAGATGAAATTTCTGTTGATGCGCCTCTATTTAGTGCAAGTCATGGCTGGTTTGACAGATTTAAGAGAAGGGCAGGTTTGCATAACCTTAAATTAACTGGCGAGGCTGCAAGTACAAATACTGATGCTGCCTCAAGTTATCCTGACGAATTGTGTGCAATGATTGAAGAGGGTGGCTATTGTTCTTGTTATGTTTTTAATTGTAATGAAACAGGATTATTTTGGAAGAAGATGCCAGCCTTGCCAAGGAAGAAAAAACCACCTCAGGATTTAAGCCAGCAAAGGATAGGCTGACCCCGTTGCTTGGTGGCAATGCAGCAGGAGACTTTAAGCTTAAGCCCCTGTTAGTGTACACCTCCGAAAATCCCAGAGCTTTTAAGGGGAAGACAAAAAGTATGATGCCTGTCATATGGAAGTCGAACCAAAGGGTTTGGGTGACTGGATCTGTCTTCAGGGACTGGTTTGATTTTTATTTTGTGTCATCAGTGAAAAAATATTTTAAGGACAACAATCTGCCATTTAAAGTTCTGTTAATTTTGGACAATGCACCTGGACCTCCCCAGAATTTAGATGACATGAATCCCAATGTGAAAGTATTGTTTCTTCCTCCAAACACCACCTCATTGCTCCAGCCTATGGACCAAACAGTCATTGCAGCATTCAAGTTGTATTATGCTCGTCGCACAATGCAGCAGGCAATTGCAGCAACTGAAACGGAAGGTGGTCCAACCCTAAGGGACTTCTGGAGAGGCTACAACATCTGGAATGCAGTTAACAACATTGGAGATTCTTGGGCTGAGGTCAAGCAGGCAACCATGAATGGGTCATGGAATCAGCTCTGCCCATAGTTTGTCATTAATTTTAAAGGATTTGAAGAGACCCCTGAGCAGATCACCAGAGAAGTTGTTGCACTGGGGATGCAACTTGACTTAGAAGTGGATGAGGCAGATGTCGATGAGCTAATTTCATCTCATGCAGAGGAGTTGACCAATAAAGACCTCATCGACAATCCATTGAGACCAAGGAAGATGGCGAAGATGATATTATGGTTTCTCCAACAAAACCTATGGACTTGTCTTTAAAAGACCTTAGTGAGATCTTCCGGAGTCTGGATAATTTCATAAACTTGAATGACGAAAAAGATCCTAATACTGAGAGGAGCACATTGGTGCAAAGTGCTGTTCTTAAGGACGTAGCCTGCTACAGGGTCCTTTATGAACAAAAGAAGAAGGATAAAATTCAACCGAAGCTGTATAAATTCTTTCAGAAGGTTGAAAGACCACAGCCAGCAGAAGCTGCTTCAACATCTGCTGTAAGGACTAGCCCATCCAATTCCCCAGTCAATAGCCCATCCAGTTCCCCACCCAATAGTTCCTCTTCTTCAAACTAAAATCTTCCAACTTCTCAATTAATAAACCAAGTCCAGTAAGCACAGTTGAAAAAGATTTAAGGTATGAAAATATTTTTAATTTTATTGTTTCTTTATTCTTAAGTTATTTTGTGCTTTTTTAATAACTTTTATATTAATTTCGCTGCAATAAATAGTTGTATGTATATATAGATGTATGCAGGTATGTTATCCAGCTCGCGCGAGTCGTTTGTAACAAACGACTCATGCGATCCGGACCGGGCTGTCTGTACAGCATATTGCATACATCTATCTTTGAAGTTTGAAACAAAAATTTATTTTTTCCTTTTTAGTCCAAAAAATAAGCTATACATTTAAAATATTTATTATATAATTTATTCATAATTTAATATTGTTGTATTAACATATTAGTAATGTTATTTTATCTTTATAGAACGTGAGGGGAGACTTTTTCCTGAGATGCGGGAACGTATCTCCCAATTATAACATGCAAGTATATGGAAAAACGGCGTTTGACATTCGACTATTCGAGATTCGAACACGTTTTCGGGAATGCACCCCCAACGAAACTCCGCAGTCGCCTGTAAACTGATGTTTGAGTATTTAAAATATGTAATACTTATGGGAAAATGAACTTTTGGCACTTTTTTCAGGAACGTTTGGCACCTTTAGCAAGAGGCACCTATGGCAAATTCCACATTCGCCATACCCTAGTTACAGCACTGCCCCCGAATAGTACAAAAAATGTTATTTTTCTTTCAATTATGTCAATATAATATATAATCAACATAAAATTCAGGTGCCAGGTAGTAAAATTGGTTTTAAAAAACAATAACAATTGAAAGTATTGAAATACACTGACTGAGTAGTACACATACTTCTCACAGCTCTACTGGAACAAAAGTATGACTGCACCAGTGCTACTCATGGCATCCAAAGTGTTAATGACATTTTTAGATAAATTGAGGGAGGAAGGAGACAAAAAGTTTTTGCTTAGGGGCCCCTAATTTTAAGTTCCGCCACTGCACATAACTATGTTAAAAACAAAGCATTTACATAAAAATATTATTAATATTTCAACAATAATTTCTTATGACACTGCCAAGAGATATAGATTCATAAGGGATAAGGCAGGCCAGAGGAAATTACTGGGATATACAGTTGACGCTTGATTTATGCCAATTCGATTTACGCACTTTCATTTTAACGCCATTTATAATGATCTTCGTTTGGAGGTTTTCGCAGCGTTTGATGATGTGGGTTGATGCTTTCGGGAGGCACTGCGTGGACGGCATTACTGCTCTCGACGTTTTGCCTTCGCTGAGGAAGGCTTCTTCAGGAGTGAAGTGCAGGGGCAGTCCTGCGTCGTCTTATATATACTGGAGTTGCCTATCTCTATTTACGGTTGGAGTCATCACGGCCAATGGCCGTCTGTCTGAGAGTTTCCTTTCTCTTTTTAGCCGTTGTAGAAAGGCGAGTGACGACAGGAGGACATCCACAGGAAGATAAGTAGATTTGAATGTCTTCGCAAGAAGAAGAGCAAACTCCTGTCGTCACTCGCCTTTCTACAACAACGGCTAAAAAGAGAAAGGAAACTCTCAGACAGACGGCCATTGGCCGCGACGACTCCAACCGTCAATAGAGATAGGCGACTCCAATATATATAAGACGATGCAGGACTGCCCCTGCACTTCACTCCTGAAGAAGCCTTCCGCAGCGAAGGCGAAATGTCGAGAGCAGTAATGCCGTCCACGCAGTTCCTCCCGAAAGCATCAACCCACATTTATAATGATCGTACAAATAACATCCTATTTGCGGAACTGTGCTCGTTTATACACCTTCGCTACCTTAGAATGTTACATTGTGAAGTTTCACGGTAAATCTTCAGATGTGGTTGTCCCAAGTACACTGCACAGCCAGAATATTGCAAGCTTTATTTATATGTTGCATAAATATGAAACTTTTTAATATCTGCATGTATTTTAATAAAATAATGCCTATATTTACTTTTTGTTTAATTCAGCACTTTTCCTTTATTTTTACTGCGTATTTGATAAACTCTAAGTTTATATGATCAGTGGCATCTCCTATGTCTTTTAACTGGTGGGGATAGCAACAAAATTTTGTCATAATTTTGTGTACGTGCACGAGCGTAATTTTGGAACCTCCAGATTACTATTTCGAGTTTTTTCACAGGACGGTGTAACCTAAAACAAAAGCTTTAAAAGGTCGCTTGCATGAGAAATTTATGACACATTATTTGCATTAAACATATACAAGGAAAAATATTAAATACAGGAATAAATTAACTACTGACATTACATCACCATAAAGAAAGATTTTACGGAGGTTTAAAAAGTTCTGGGAAGGATGAATCCCACTATCCCCATTGTAGGAGCCACCACTGCACATGATCTAATACTGCTGGAAAATTACTTATGATTTATGCCAATTTCGATTTACGCCATTGTCCTCAGAACGTATCTATGGCATAAATCGAGTGTCACCTGTATGTGGCCCACAGGCCACAGTTTAAGCACCCCTGCTTCACAGAATTAAATATTACTCACCTTCATGCGACTTCCCATAATTATCCTTTATTTCATCAAAATCATCTTTGTCATCATCTTCGTCATCATCATCATCGTCGTCATCGTCATCATCATCATCATCGTCCTCATCATCAAATTCACCTGGCTCAGCAAATGCATTTGTCAGGTGTAATTCCTTCAGATTGGCGAAATTGCTAAACATCCTGGGATGATTTTTGTGAGGAGAGAGGACAATACTATTGTGATTAAGAATCAGGCGTTCAACCGATGAGACACGATGAAATGCCTTGCCCGGAATTGTACGGATCCCATTGTTGGAGAGGTCCATGACACGAAGATTGGGGGCACCTCCTTCATCACTGTCATCTATTTCACCCAGTATATTCTTCGTAAGCTCAGATAATGAATTTCCAGTGAATATGAGAACCTAAATAAAATATTCCAAAATACCTATCTTTAGATTGGTAGGAATTATTCTCCAGCACACATAAAAAGTTTTAAACTCTTATTCCCAATTTTTCTATTGCTATTCATTAAGCTTAGATTTAGATTAAGATACCTAAAATCACTTCCACTGTTAACAGGAAAATTCCAAAAGCTTTAAAATATATAAAATAAAACCTTACAAAATCTCATAGAGCTCATCTCCATAGTACACTTTCAAAATTTTAAAATGGCAAAAAATATCAATAAAATTTTTCATATGTTTTGGAGAAGTATCTTTTCCTTAAACTTGTCATGCAACAAATTAATCATATGTGGAGTTATTTTATATTGGATGTATATAAGAAAACTTGGTTTTTCAAGAGCTCATTTAAAATTAAAAACTTTGTCTTACATTCAGGTATACGTAGGAACATCACAGTAAAGTGTAAAAAATTATATAACTTGAAGAACTAGCATGGAAATCTGCAGCCAAAGGAAAAAAGAAAGTTCGTGACACATAGTAACAGATCACTGACAAATCTACTACAATGGTATCCCTAGAAAAGTGCCACCAGAGGCAGTCATCACTAAAACTCAAATCATGATATGTCCCTTAGAACGAACACTAAAAGTTGAACACTTGTCAAATTGCTTCACCATTTAAAATAATTTCATCATTTTTAGGAGTTAGGAGCTTGCGGTTTGTGGAACATAATTCATGTATTGCAACATAAGTACCAAAAACTCCTCTTAAAATTGCAACAGAGTCCACTGCTCAATATTCCATTTGGAGGAAATTTTTCATGTCCTGCTGTACCAGACACAATGTATAAGTTCTCTCACATACCCTCTCCTTAGTACCATACCATACAAAAGTTTCCCAGACAAGTTAAAATACAGTAACGGCCCTATTATCTTAAATAAATGGAATCAAATGCAGCCTCAGTAAACATAAATTCAGACATATTATTAAAGGAGTTCTGCCTAGCCCTGTGCCACACTTTGCCGGCCTCACAAGTTCATCCCCAGAATTCCATTTTCAGCATACATTTGAGGTATAAAATTATGTTGTCCCAATTTGGGACTTTCTCCTAGTAGACAAAATGTTTCATATTGCATTTTAAGTTATAATGGTTTATTCATTTAAAATGTTTAATATAAAATATATTAATATAGAATAAATACTTATATTTTGAAACTAATGTTACATTTTATACTTATTGGTTAAGTAGTTAGGATATGGTCTCCTGTCATAAGATGCGGTGCGTAAAAGCATAAAATGTGGTAACTGCTGTTCTAAGGCATATTATAGTGGTGGAATTTTTCAATAGATGATTGAGGAAAGAAGACATTCGGCATAAATGGAAAGCAAGTTTGGTGTTCCTGAAGGAGAAGTGGCTCCCATATTTTGCAGGCCATCTAATTAATTTGTAGACAGATTCTTCAGTGCTGGTATAGCCTGCGGTCTACCAGTTCATTTACACTATAGTATGCGGTCTACCATCTATTTACAGTATATACTGCAGTCAAAAAAAGAAAGAAACGGTGCTACTATAGCGTGCAGTCTACCAAGATATCTGTAGTCTACAAGGGAATTATATCTCGCTTGACTGTTGTGCCGAAAATGGAGGATATTGGCGAGCCTTTGGCTCGCTTTGTTTTAATGGGTAGTTGTCTCCAGGCGCTACTGTGCCCTTCGCCTCGCTGGAACCAAACTATCCCTCCCCGTTGTCCGGTGATCGGGTTGGTAAATGTTGCGACAGGCCGATCAGTCATGGGTTAGCAAGCTTTAGGATACTTCTAATGTAGACCACATGAAGCGTGTGCACCTTCTGTAGAAATCCTTTAGCAATATTGTAGAGCATGAAAACTGTTGCACTCTGATATTACTTGCTTACTCAACTGCAATGCTTTTGATACTAATGTAGACCGCATGAAGCGTGTGCACAAATCCTTTAGCAACATTGTAGATTGATGGGTAAAAACTGTGGTGCCGGTAGATCACGCAAATGGCAGTAGACCACAAGCTATACTAGCACCAATTCTTCTATATAATTATTTCATTCATTGTATTTGTTCCTTTTAAAATATATCACAGCATAAAAATAGTTTAAATGTTTTTTCAAGAATGTATCTTAATACCTGCATATATATTTGTATTGATCACTCCAAGGCCTTTGGTGAACATCACTCTCTCACTTCCTCTTATTTATTATACTACCTCACATCATCCATACCATTTAAAGGAGGCGAAGGGAAGTTTATCATACACTTCCAGGGGGAAAATTGGGATAATTAACTCAAAACTCTGATTGCACAGGACCTTGATTTTGTCCACACCACATTGAGATGTTTTTTCCTCAAAGCTTAAATTGTACAGAACCTCAATTTTTTCTGAAGAAACATTCCATGCAGAGTATTTGTTAAATGAAAGTATTGAGTTGGCTCATATAGTCTGGTAAATATGCATTATCATTCCAAAGTATCAAGTTCAAAATATATGCCAAGCCAACTTAAACAATATATGGTGATTTCTTTCTGTTTTTAATGACATTGCTGCATACTTTCACATGGAATTTTGTGTATGAAGCATCAATAATAGGATAAACCACTTTTAAATTCTGATAATATTAATGTTTTTAAAAAAATTATGGCTAACTGTAGAGCAGTGTTACAGATATCTATCTGACACATTGTACAATACAAATCTACATAAGTGTTACATGAGAGAAAAAATCATTGGAAAACAGTAGGCTATGAGATAAATATTCCTAATTTCATCTCCCCTGCACACTCACACAATGAGGTTATTTTGAGAAAATACATTAATTTTTGCCAAACTAACATGACAGGATGGTTTATGAACCAATCGTTCATTTACGGCATTTGCAGTGGAATAAGAGACATAGGAACGTTCTATATGGTATTATACTAATTTCTTGACTGGAGACTTTAACAGGCGAATCCTAATAATGAAACCCACCTGCGTTGCTTTAGGAAGATGAGTAAGCGGCGTTGTATCCTTGAATCCTTGATTCGTGCAGTTCACTACGTACTGCTTTCTCTGTTGAAACCATGTTTCGCCGCAGGTGCAAAGACCCTTGAAGGCCGGGGGGCATTCTCCCCGGTGAGTGGAAAGAGATCTAGAGTGATCTGCCTCTTTGCCGCCGGCAAATTGTAAGGGCACAAGAGACACTGTCGCCAGAAGAGATATTAGGCGCAATGACAGACCCATGCCGGGCTATGGAGAACAAATGGACACAAACTTTTCATTAGGTGTGAATTTTTGCGCCGAGTGAAAAATTGAAATAACAGACTTGTCAAACTACTCCGTCTTAAACTTTCTATGAATGCATACATTCAAAGATATTTCACAAAATTAGCATACCTAAAATGTAACGATAGTAGCATTATTTCAATATCAAATGAATCGAATTATTTGGAAATGTTATAACTTATCTCAACTATTATGCTAATACAAAATTTACAATGGCTGTTTAGGTGCTGTGAGATTTTCAATTAATTCACATTTATTCATCCTTAGGGTAATTATTATTACACCAAAAACAGCTAATGCGCTCCCAAATTTAAATTTATCAGTTCGGTTCAGCCTCCTCCGCGTAGAATTTTTCATTTATATTGAAATAGCCGTATTACGCCAAAATAATTTTAACGTTCATATTTCAATAAAATAACACGGGCAAACATCAAGGCTGTCCAGTCAGACGACCTGAAAGTGTTATAAACTCTACGTCACACACCGAAAAATAAACTGAAAAAATAGATTCAGCAAGAAATCTAACAAAGACGGGTTGCAGATTCTGGAAGTAATTATTTCTCCCGATGAATACTTTCTCTCATCTTTCGAGACGGACACCGCTTGGCTATGAATACAAAATGTTTATTTGCAGTAAGAGGTAGGCGGGAGGGTAAGATAGCCTTTCTCCTTTAGTGGGCTACGGGATACAAGCATCCCACGCAACGAATGGTGCCGCAATGACTCACTATCTCCACGATGAATACGAATCGTTCTAAAAAAGACAACCGACGTTATCCTCTTGGATGTAAAACTAAAGATTACGTCACCCATTCACGTTAGTGGGAAATTTACTTTTATTTTATAAATATCAAGGCTTACAAAAGTACAACTATAAATGGGAACGCATGCCCCACGAAAATAGTGACTATTCACGCGTATCTTGAAGACGACGTATTCCCTCTTCTCCGTAGTGGTACTCATGATAAATCGGACGAAAGGTTTGAATGACTTGGTAGACGATTTTAATTAGCGTTCGTTTGGATAACCATATAAGGCGTTTCAAGGACTCGAAAAGTCCCTTCGGATCAAGTAAAAGAGGAACAACACTTATACCAAGCAAATGCTATTGCGCTTATATCTGACGTAGGAGTCCACCTGCTCAACCATCCATTATTCTAAAGGTTCCACACAATCTGAACCGAACAAATGAAACCACCCGGCATTTTTTTTATCGGATCCGAATAGAAAACCTTCAGAAAAAGACCAAATACCGTTGCAGGTCTTCTGCGGAGGCGCACCTCGTCTGCCTTTAGTGCATGACGTCATTATTTGTCTCCAACTACGGTATGCAAACATCTGAGGTGCGCCCACACAAGTAGGAGAAAAACTGAGTTATCAAATGGAATTTGGGGGTTAGAGAGAAAAAAGAACAATACACTCACATTTTTCGCAATCTTCAATTAATGTCCTTCGATTCGGGTCTATGATAAGTCTAACAGAGGTGATTTACTAAATTAATTTTGAGCTTCGATCAAACGATTGTTTTGAAAGGGTAAACTATTAATCAACCAAGATTCACAAGTCATTCCTATCGGACACAAAGGCGTAGGCATTCGAAAGAACACAGATATGTGAAACGGCTCACATCGGTATTGTTTAACTGTCCTGCGCTAAAAGATCCAAAGAGTGCGCCTCACTTCATACTCACTGGCTCACCTGATGAGTGTTACTCGCTGCTCATTCCAGGCCTCTCGCAACCGGTCCTCGTTCACTCTACCTCTTCTACCTTCTTCCTCCACTGCTCCCACTCCCCATCCCCACCCGTTCCCCTCTCACACCACTCTAGGCGGGGCGTGCTGAGCACAAAGGTGACCGCCGCGTTGCCAAACGTCGCCCTCACCGGTTGACTCTGGAGCCTCGACATAAGGAAATCCTTTATCCGGAGAACGCGGCCGTAGATATTACAACAGCTGCATTTCATTGTCATTTACTCGCGCGTGTGAAGGATTTATTTTGGAATGGGAGAATTATACAGCGATGAAGTACAGTACAGTTTTTTTGTCAAGTTAAGGAACACAAATAAATGTGCTCCGATTATCATTTAAGAGTTTGGTATGAAAGGATGCCTTCTGGGAGTTAAGAGTTTAGGAACAGGTGTGCTTAAAACTTGTCCAGGTTGAATGCGAACTCTGCTCTCGTGGTCAAAGATCGGTCACGGAGGTAGTGGTGAGGAAAAATATTCGATATAATTTGGTCCAATGACTTCCTCTCTCGATCCGTACAATTTAGCGGGAAACGTAGGTGAAACAACAAAGTCAACACAGTAAAATGTGAAAACTAATCCATTTTACAAACATTGGTATCTTATCTTAAATTTTCACATTGTAATTGCCATTTGAGAACGAAAAAGTTTTTTTTCTCATTCAGCAACTTTAACTATGTGAGACCTTAGTGCTAACCTTCCTGAACACGAAGAATAATGACGGAAAATGTTTTTGTGCTTACGATGCATTTATCATTCAGAAAAGGAATCTCAGTCGAAAAACTTACAGCCACCTGAATAATCCAAGTGAAGCCGAATTGATGTTCCTGAGAACAAAAATATTTTTTTAAACTGCCATTTAGCCAAGGACAGATCCATGGTGGGAGTAAAAAGGTAATTACCTCCCTTAAGATTTCAAAACAACGAAAAAATCAATAACAATAAAAATTAACATCGATGAAATTGTACTTTTTTACTGTATTTGCTTTGTTGTACAAAATGCTGTCTATTTCCTTTTTATATGTTACAATCTATCATTTTGAAGATATTTTCAAAGAATTAATTTTTTCATCTTTGACTCCCCGGTGCATTGCACTGGTTTGCTACATGTACGCTACGCCCCTGCCTTTTTGCTTCATTTGTAATGTTCCGTGAAATGGCGATGCCCATGGACTTCTCAATGTGGAATTCAGGCTATTTACAAGGCCAAAGTAAACTAAAAATAGCAAAACGGTGATAGATAAAACAAATTGCAACTAACTAATGCTTTTATTATCTAGATTACGTTATCTAATAGAAGATAAGTAAAAATCGCGCAATGAAATTGAAATAATCTAATAGAAATAGAGATTGAACAGAAAAATAGCTGTAAATAAATCGGCGATTTACAAATTTTTCGAATTCTTCATTGTTAATATATATTATTCTCACAATGCCAATTATATTGCGAAGTTCAGCATCTCTGGTCCTTACATTTCCTTCAAATAAAAAAATAATTTATCCACAATAATTTCTCCGACGGCTGTATAAGTTTTGTATCTTGAGGGGTTCCACACCCAAGGGAGGAGGGAACTCGTGGGATTGCCACCCTCCCTTCATTTCACAAAGTCCCCTCAACAGATACAGATTGAAATAGAAAAAAAAAGAAAAAAAAATGAATTAACTTTCTTAATGTTGTAAAAATATTTAGCGGTGCTTCGATGTAAATACTTATATGCTTACGTATTCTGCTTGAATATTTTTAATCACTATAGTCAGCTCCAAAGCAAAATTCCCGAGGGTTATTCGATTTTTCGCTGTTTTTATTAAAATTCTGTGTATTTCACAATGTGACATGAAAAGCGAAAATGGTTCATTCGTTGCAGTGAAAATTAAATAAGAAATTTTTTCAGAAACATTATTATCAGGTAAAATGATATTAAAAATAGCACAGATTTAAAAAATAAAAGTGCCGCCATAAAACGACCATCGAACAAGAAAAACAAGTTCCACTGAAACTTTCTCACCCTTAGTTTGTAAAAATTTAAATTAATAGTAAATTAAGAAAATTTAAATATAACTTCTGCGATACGCTAAAAATCACATTTGATTCATCGAATAAAACTGAATTTCTTTCTACTCTTCATTCTATTTTTCCAGTCGTTTAATGCTCACCACATATTTTAGGATTAGAATGTATCCTTCCCTTTCGAAAGTCTTGTATATGAGGTAACCCCACCAGTAGAAAAGACCTAATTCATTCGAAGAGAGTATGGGAACTTAAATCTGAAGCAGCGAAATAAATCTATGGAGGCGATTTAGAAAGTTTACTCTTTGTATGTATTGATGATTTTAAGTCTATAACTTTTGCATCAATTATGTGGCGTAAAACCAAGGGCAACTTTTGATCCAACTCCGCGGAGATCAAAACTGCCGTTGAGAAGGCGCGATCTTCTCAAGCGGCTTACAATTAGAGGGGCCGATGATTCATGTGTCCATGGGAAACCCGATCCCAATGGCCTCATTGCTGTGTGGTTGCTTCCGCTTATCCCACATGTTTTAAAGGGTATGTGTGGTCGAAGCAGCATTTCAACGTTTTCCAGATCAAATCTACGCACATGGTAGGAATGAGGAGAAAAGCGCGACAGTACTTCTGTGAAAACCTGAACTGATCAAAAAATTTCTCTCTCATATGATTCTTTTAATTAGTTCATCGCATTAATTGCTATCGTTAGGGCTGCACAAACACAACATTACATTAGTTTATTGAAAAATATAATTGTAAACTCAAAGCGTCTTATTTTTTTTGTATGGTCATTTACTCTTTTATGATTATTTTTTGCATTAATTATTATTACAGTATAGGACCCCTTATCCGGCAAGCTCGGGACCGGACGTTTGCCGGATTTGGAGATTTTCCGGATTTTGTGTCCTTTGCTTAGTACTTAGTATATGCTTCTCACATATTAAGTAAGCATTAAAAGTAAAGAAAACAAAGGTTTTATTTGTTTAACACATCATTGTACACTTTTCTATTTACAAATGAAGGCCTATTATAATTATTTTCTTAAAATTGAAATCACTATTGCATCTTTATCTTCTCCTCGTAAAACCTGCCGCATACACACTATTTTCCCATCGATAGCGCACACCTAGTAGATAAATCGCTTCTTAATATTTATACCACTGGTTAAAATTTATAGAAACCGATGATTCGAAAATTTTCTGTTGGAAAAAGTATTTATAATCGTGGTAAAACTCGACACTTGAATGAAAGACGGCGTAAAAAAATGCAACCGCTTCTTTTAAACTTGAAAATATTAGGTTTTTAGTAGTGAAAAATCTTTCGTCGTCATCCGATTTCGCCAAATTACGTACATTGACGCCATGAAACAGAATGAAAGAAAATTAGCGTGCATAAAATTTATTTTTTAAAAAGCCACTTTTTAAATATTTACTTGTTTGCCTATATTTAATTCGCACAATCATTTTTTCTAAATTTTTATATAGTTAACGCGCGCGTTATCTACCATAATGCGGTAATTTAATTTTTTATTGAATTCCGATTATTGCTATGAATGTAGATGGGTAAATTAACAAAATTAAAGGAATTACCCTTCAGCGCCGGCCTCTGTGCCTCGTACGGACCTCTATTTCTTAATTAGTTTAATATACATTTAAGTGCCCAAAGGGTACAAGTTTGCATATTGATCATTTTTGATCTGACTTACGGCCAAAATAAAATTACGGTAATATAAAATTGAAAAATTACGCTAATTAAAATAGTGTATTTATTTGCCCGTTTGAAATTTTTTGGGCCATTTTTGAAGACAGCTAGTACACACGGTGTTAGTGATGAATAATTGCAGAAAATGTTGAAGGAATAAGACAATTGCTCAAACTGGTGTGATAGTGAATGTGATAGTGTTGACGATATTGTCAAGAATATTTAATACTGAATAATTCAATGTTTCATTCAGTCGCTGAGACGCTGACATGCAAAAATTCAGCTGATGCTAAGACGATCTTTACTTCGAGGAAAAGGAGGGGAATAAGGATCGCATCCATTCGATTTTATTCGTAAACAGTTCTCGAGTGCTACGACGTCTGCTTTTGGAAGAGATAATGAATGTGGGAAGAAACTCTTAGCAACTGCGTCGCAAGGAGAACGAAGCGACTAGCTTAATATTTACAGAGAACTGGATCGCGTTATTTGAATCAAGTATTCAGGATCACGAGAACTATTCTAGAACTAAAAGCAATGATAAAGAGTTAATAATTTTGAGTGGCATAAACTGTTATTTTTTCCTTCATTCCATAAAGCATCTACTTATTAAAATAGAATTCTGTAAAAAAATGTTATATAAAATGCACTATGAAGTGAATACTCCGAAAATTTCACCTAAATCCGATTATTAGGCAAACAGTTAGAAATGCTTATAATGAACTACATCAAAATCGGCAATAAGTTAGAGAGGTATTTAAATCTAGCCCGTCGCTGAATTCCAATGAAAATCTCAGTACCCATGTAAAAAAAGTAAATTCGAAAAAAAATTCTCAACAGTTTTTCCGCCATCAGAGTAGATTGAAATTGTTATTTGGTATATCTAAATAAATAGCGATAATCGGAACTTCCATGAGTATTTTTCGCCATGATTATATTTTCGCAGAAGTTTGTTTCCCTTGGTTCATTACACTACGGGGCGTATCAAACATTAAAACAAAAAAAATCGGAATCGGACCCCCGAGTACCTTTCCATGTAAGAAAATGTTAAATTGATTACACAATACGGTGACATGTTTATACCGAAAAACTCACCATGCTGAAACAGTGACACTAAGAAAACAATACTGTAAGTCAAATAGTCAGTACACTTAATTTCAAATTGGTACCAAAGGCACGAGCTCCGAATATAGCCGGATTTCGGAACAGTATAACTTCCTAGAAATAAAACATTTCGTGGGTTAACAACGCTCCCAAAGCTTTTTATTTATCTCGAGCGTTGATATCTATTCGTTGATGCGGACATTTATCTCGCTATAAATTTAAAGCAGAACAAATATAACATGATATCATTTGAAAAATCGAAGCCAAGTCGTTATTATCTTTATTGCACTTGCTCGAGACACCTCTTATTGCAAAAATTTCAGTAACTTGAATGTAACATGCTCACAAGTCCGGAAAATTTTACAAATACTACTCTTCCGAATGGACTGGCATTTTTCATTAAATTAAATAAATTTTAGATTTATTTATGTATTTTTTCAATTTCCATAACGAATGATGACCGCATATTATGACGCTATCCTTCTCATCTTGCCCTTGAGGAAGCTAAAGATCCGTCATCGAACCAGCAAGCACACCCGATGAGGAGCACGCGCAATAAATTTAATCAGGAAATTATGCGTTTAGCTTTTAATTGGGTGACGTATCTCCCGATCCACACGCTTCTCTTTATACACCATGTTAAAATATTGGAATAAAGATTCCATTGAGATTTTCTGGTTGTCAGATCTCAACGTGTTAAATCAAAACAGCCGAAACTTTTAAAATTCATGCAGAATGAGAGGTACATCACTGAAAAAGTTCATTAAAATTAAGTTAAATTTTGTTGAATGACGAAAACGCTAGCAAAATAAATTTTCACAAAAAATATTCTACCTAACATTTGGACAATTTGGGGTCCCGTCAACCGCAGGCAGGAGCAGAAGCTCCTCCTGAGTACCTACATGTCTGGTTAATACAAACTTTTAAAGTTTAAGGTTGTAATACAGAAAATTTAGCGTTTTGGGGGGGTTAAACCCGTCAGCCCCCTCCCCCATGCTTGCGTGCCTGGTTTGTTCTATTGAATATTTATGCAGCGGGTTTTTTTGTTATTCACCCAGAGCGACTTTCGGAGTGGAACGCCGTTGTAGATGCCCATGAAGATATTTCTACAATTCGATAATTTCTCGCGGTTCACGGAGCGAACTTCACGGAATATAATCGCCAGCGCGAAACCATAAGGATAAAAGAGAACTTTGGGGTCGCTATCCGTACGTGCGTGGCCGAATCGCAACCTTTGTAAAAGTGTACTTCACCATACAAAATTCATAATTTTAAAGTAAAATGTATATGTAGAATAAAATAAAACGAATTACGACTATAATATAGTATTTTATTACGACGAAGAAAACTTTAACCACAGTGGCGAAGAGGCGGTAAAACATAGTTGGGTAAACTTGTTAGGAATAGCGAATGATTAGGCGGACTGCATTAGAATTCACATCGGAAGTTATTCGAGGAATTCTATTAGTTAAAATCGATGGTGAATACAATTAAAACTTCGTTAGTAAAGGTTTTCGGCTATAATTTATAACTAACAAGTATGAAATTATCCGCATTAAGTTTCGCGGATAGCTTTCATAATTTCACCGCATAAAATGCCCTCGCAGGCCAGCTTATGCCCACCTCTTGTCTAGAGACCAAAGGCGTGAAATATTGTAAATCCCTTTTTACTTTCTCCATATACGTAGTATAGACAAAGTATTTTTTCATGAAAAAAATCTAATTCGAGATTTCAACGGAAATACACATTTTAAGGTCCTCTGAAAACGTTTTGACAATTGGACATGCATCGTTAGCAACCATTTGTATACTGTACCATTATCATTGGCGAGATACATGAAACCAACCGAGGAAGCAGTACATTTTTGGAATTGCATTTACAAAAATACCGAAAGCACAATTTTTAAAAATCTGCCGTACCCAGTACGTACATGACTTTCTCCCTACCAGGGGCGGATCCAGAAACTTTTCAAGGGACGATCTCCCCTCCACCTATTAAATCCGCCAATGACAACAACCCTATATTTTGAAAATTCCTGCCCCTATCAGAATCATTATTTCCTTTGCCATACAGACCAAAACTGCGGCGAATAATTGAGGTATTTTTCGCGGAATGAATTTAAGAATGCACGCAGTGGAGCGAAAATGGTTGTCCAAGGAGGGGGCGATCGTCCCTCGTGGATCCACTACTGCTCCCTACAGAGCAATGAATATGATTGCAATAATACTTGCAAGTTAGCATCGACAGAATCTTCCTTAAGAATAACTACCAGCAATGACACCCATTCATAATTTTTGAAAACCTTGAATAATTTTTTCAGTGAAAAACACTTTGAATCACTTTTATTATTAAAAAAAACATTAATTAAATAAAATTATTCGTTGCGATAGATAACAAAATATCGATGCGCGATTACAATTACCGGCGCTAATATCGGTATCAAAATTTGTAATAAAATTTGTTTACAAAATATGACGCTAGAGGACATTGAGATTTTGATCGCAATTATAAATACTCTTGACAGAAAATTTTATCATAGCAACGAAAACTAATGTACCAATTAGCGACGTACTTAACGAATTTAGAGAGATAATCGAAATATCTCTTTAA
The DNA here is from genome assembly GCA_036926305.1 of Uropetala carovei. NCBI lineage: Eukaryota > Metazoa > Arthropoda > Insecta > Odonata > Petaluridae > Uropetala > Uropetala carovei. The sequence continues at coordinate 1,751,314 of JAXCHB010000152.1, read as the reverse complement.
CAATTCGTTTATGAAAAAAATGTTTCAAACAAAAGTTGCATAAAATTATATTTTATACAATTTTTATAATAACAAATATTTACATAAACTAAGTCCTAAAGGAGATATTTGAAAGAAACGAAAAATGACAAGAGTAAACCTCCATTTTCAGTCGATTGATTTTAACTAAAAACTACTTAGACTTTATCTTTTAATAAGTATCGTAAATATGAAGTTTTATGTAGATTGTATTAGTAGTTTATGAGTTAGAGCGCCCATTCCTATCCTATTCAAATTCCTATCACACAGACATCGAGAAATTGTGAAAACGTTATTTCCGTATAAATCTCTAATTCGATATTTTTTTACAAAACACTTTCAGCTACTCTGGGTATGAAGAAAGTAATAAATTGGGATGGCTTTAAAGTCTTCAAGTTACGTCTTTACGGTGAAATTCGTACGAATTTGTATGAAAATTACATTTTACTTTCTATCTGCCTTTACTAAAATATTTGAAAAATTATTTTATAGTGGGAAAGCGCAGGAACTAGAAAACAACCTCATTAGCGACGGGGGGCTCAAGCAGGTTAACAATTCCCCAACCAGAGGAGATAACATTTTAGATATTTTTCTTCTGAGACCATGTAACTCACTCGTGAGTTGTGAAACCTTTCAAGGGATTAGTGACCATGAGGCCGTTATTGCTGATTTAGAGTTCGAAACTAGCCGAGTAAAAAGGGATCTTAAACAAGTTATTTGGAGACATCACAAAGCAGACAGTGTAGGTTACCAAACTTTCATGAGGGAAAAATTGTTAGAATGGGTAAAAAACGGGAATACAGTAAATAGCATTTGGGATGCATTCAAAGTAATAATCTTCGAAGCGGTTGAAAAGTGTGTCCCTAAAAAATGTATTCAAAATAATCCTGAATTTTACAATAAGAAAATACCAAGAATGAAAAGAAAAGTTAGAGTTGCGCATAGGAAGCTGAATATTGGCGGGTGCGCTAGAGATGCATATTCTCAGCTAGTAAATGAACTAAATAAAGAAAAGGCGGTAGCGCATGATAGATACTTACTAAATATCCTAAACTCAAATGATAGTAGCAATTTCTATAAGTATTTAAGAAGACGAAAAGATAAAAAAGATATGATTAAAAATATTAAAAATAATGAAGGGTTATTATTAATAAACGACTTAGAAAAGGCAAATGAATTTAACAAGTGGTACTCCAGAGTATTCCAAGAGAAAAAGAGAACCGTTGGCAAGGTGAGATTGTCACCCGAAAGTGGACCGGAAATTAATTTTAGCTATAATATTATCTATAAAAAAGTAAAGAGTCTGCGCTGGCATAAATCCAAAGGACCTGATAATATAGCATCAGGGGCGTTAAAATTAGGAAGCGAAGTAATAATACCGTACCTAAAGCACCTATTTACCGTTACAATAGCAAACGGCTGTATTCCAACGGAATGGAAAACAGCGACGGTGATACCTATTTATAAAGATGGAAATAGAACAGATATTGCAATTTATAGACCGGTAAGCCTAACGTCCGTTGTCTGTAAATTAATGGAAAAACTGCTGGCCGACTATATACGTAATTTTTTAGAAAATAATTGTTGGTTCTTTAAAGGTCAGGCAGGTTTTAGAAACGGTCATTCCTGTGAGCTACAGTTGCTTGGACTATGCGAAGATATTGCGGAAACACTAGATAATAGTCAGGAAGCGGAAGGTATAGTGATAGATCTATCAAAAGCATTTGATGTGGTATCTCATGATATCGCTCATTTGCGAGAAGAGTGACACAAGTCAAAAATCGTCATTTTTGAGGTTACAGGAAAAACTTGCTCGAAAAATGGTATATTTTTATCGAAAAGAGTGACACGAGCGTAACTCTACCATTAGACGCAGGAGAGCAGAAGTGTCGTCATCTCATTCCCCATTCCTACACTAAAGCGAAATTTTCAAACTCTTCTCCTTCAAAAAGACGATTTTTGACTTGTGTCACTCTTCTCGCAATTGAGCGATATGCTTATGATGAAAGTTTACGCTCTAGGAATCGATGCGCGGGTAGTGCGATGGATTGAAGCCTTCCTAACAGATAGAAAACAAAGGGTGAGGATAGGTGATAGTTTATCAGACGAAATAGATGTTACTTCGGGAGTTCCACAGGGAAGTGTTTTAGGACAGTTGCTATTCCTAATTTATATTAATGATTTACGAATCAATTTTCTTTAAAGGTAAGACTAATCGCGGACGACTACATCATTTATAGAGTCTTAAAAGGTGACAAAGACAGAGAATTATTGCAAAGGGACATAGATAAGCTTATGTCTTGGGTATGCTGTAATAAAATGAAAATAAACGTAAATAAAAGCAAGCATATTCTATTCTCCACGAAAACGGAAAAGAGTAGTTTTTCTTACTACGTGGATGGATTATTAATACCTAAGGTTGATATTATAAAATATCTCGGGGTATACATTACGAAAGATCTATCATGGGGTCTTCAGATAGACAATATAGCTGCAAAGGGTTTCAAGGCACTTAACTTTGTAAGGAGGAATTTAAAAAAATAGTAGCAGGAGAGCGAAAGAATTAGCGTACAAAACAATAGTTAGACCTATATTGGGATATTCTTCAGGAGTTTGGGATCCTCACGGAAAAATACATATTACTGAATTGGAAAAAGTTCAGAGGAAGGCAGCTAGGTTTGTTATGGGTCGTTTCGGTATAGAGGATAGTGTAACAGATATGTTAAAGGAGCTAGAATGGGTAACATTAGAGAAAAGGAGGAAAGTGAATAGATTAATATGCTTTCATTGAGCATACAGGGGTAAACCGACCTGGAAAGAATTAACACTCAAAATAAAACGTCCGACGTTTAAAGGGAAAAATGACCATCCGCGCAAATTTCGGACAAATTTTCGAAGAAAAGATGTTGGGAAATATTCATTTTTAAACAAAACCATATTGGATTGGAACGACTTACCTGAAGAACTTCTCACTCCCTTCCCTAAAACCGAGAAAGCTTTTAAATGTAAAATGGTTAATTATTTGTAGTTCATGATATTAATCTCTGTACTCAATAATGTACATTCAAGTCGTTGTATGTTTCTTTTCCTTCTAGTGTATTTTGTGTCTCTTTTCTTTTTTTTGATTGACTGATTTTTTTTCTTTTTTACAACGTTGTACATGTTATCTTAGTGGAATTATCTGAAAATTTTCAAATGTATAAATGTTATAATTTGTAAATAGTAGTATATGTTGTAAGTGTATTTTAACTTCTGCGGGGTTCTGAGGGGTTCCCTCCCGTCCCTGGGTAAATACCAGGCAGGGAATATGGGCGCTCCCCTCTCAAAATGTTAGACACATATTCGTGTCATGACGACGTTGCCATCAGGACGGATCTATTTAATATTTTAATACTAATTATTTTTATTTTTTAAAATTAAGCTATACTTTTTAGGGAAATTGTAATTTAAGAGTTTGCACGGGAAATTGCAATATATCCCATTTTAAATGTTAATTTTATTATTCAATTCTAAATCCCTTTTGTGTAAAAACGTGCTTTTAGTAAGTTGGCACTTAAATGTAATGTTGTTGTATTATGAGGTGCTTCATTTGGTGTATGAGATGTGGACCGCTGCCACCGGGACCTGCTCCCAATTGCAGCGTTTTGCTTGATAATAATAATATAAATGACCAAATGGTCTGTAACCTGCTCTTTTTGCATTTATAAGGTAACAGATAGTTATTCCTGCGACGGCGTTGATGACTCCATAGAAGGGCAGACTTCCGTTAAAGGTAATACGTCCAGTACGCACGATAGCTGTGTATGGATTGACACGAAACCTTGACTCTCCAGCGTGACAGTTCCCGAGGCACAATGAGTAGGGAAACAAGACTCAGTGTGAAAGCACCCATAATGTAACCATTGATATTAATGAACGGACCGGTTGCGCTCGGAAATGATACAGTTTGAGCAATGCATTTTAAAATTAACGAGATACCCATTAAGAATCACATTTAAAGTAAATATTCTAATTGGTTAAATTGGCCAAAATGAAATTCTCTAGACGACTTTTATTGTAGATCTATGAAAAATCAACAAGATGAAATATCTGGGCAAACGGTTCATCCCCAATGTGAGTTCGATACGCGCACCACGTGCAAAGAGAACACAACAGAACGAAGAAACCCGTTCTCGAATGAAGAACAATACAGCTCGAATATTTTCAGGAGGAAATGAGTGCAGATAAAAGCGTCTGCATTTCTGCCAGCAAGCGAACCGTAGGAAACGTGCGTAAAGTTGAATGTGGCGCCTTAAGAGTTATCAACCTTGAAATAGGCATGTAATCTCCTCAGAAAATCCCAAGGAAATACGACGACAGTGTTATTATGCCAGAGATAAAATAATTTGGCAACGCAGACCAGGAGATACACTTTATTTTTCTCATTTCATCTTCTCCTCCAACCACTTTTGCACAACTCGTTAATTGCGAAGTTTCAAGAGACACATGTAATACGTCTATATATAATAGATATACGAAGCCTAAAGCTATCTGGTAGGTAGTGTGCCTGCCTTCTAATCCAAAGGTCGCGGGTTCGAATCTCGCTTCGGCCATGGATGTTGTGATTCGTCTTGGGGTTTTCCCCCTACCTGCAGACAAGCCTAAAATTGGCTTTGCGGGGAATGCATCATTAAAAAAAATGTTAATTTTTCGTCAGGAGAAATTCGTGTTTATTTATGCGTTGTTGCTAGTTAAAACGATGATAAATTGGACGATATTAAAAGGCAACGGTACTCCTGTGTCTTCATTTTTTGTCTTTATGGTTTTGTGAATTAATTATAGCTGCATCTAAAGTCAAGCCTTTTACTGAAATTCATGATCGTTTTTCTCCAGAAATATTAAAAGCCATATATTTCAAGTACCGATTTGTGATTAACTATCCAAAATAAATAACCGTCTACTTGCACCGAAATTTTATGATAAAAGGAAATGTGAATTAAACGCCTTCGATTCAGATCTGGTTCATAAAGGTACTGAAACTCAGTCATGACCTTAACTAGAAAATTTTCTTTAGGGCACATTTTCACATATAAATACTCAAATAAATATAAATCTTTACAAAGATATTTATATGGGCTTTGTATAAATGTGAAAATGCCTGGTGAAGATATTTTATAAAAAGGATGCCTTTTCTCCAACATATTCTATTCTATTTATTCATGAGTTATATTAAGTATTTGCATGGACGGACTCTTGGATAGCATGGGGAAACGGGAACACGCCACACCCATCAGTACGCCGATTTTCTCGTGGAATGAATTTACGCCTTGGGGATTTCCACCGTAGCGTGTTGCATGCGAGAAAACACATCCAGTCATAAATGTGCTTTATGCCACATATTTTTTACAATTGCATTAAACTTACTCCATGACTTGCGCCCCGAGCAAGGGTCTATTCTAGCGACCTTTATACATGTTTCAGAAAATTTTTATGAAACAATTTTTAACGTGGACAGAAAGCTCCACCTCCCAAGAGTATTTGGCACTCAGGAAAGCCACCCGGCTCATCCCTGTTTCAGGCCGACACAGATTATGAAAACAGAGTATTATTATCAAGTTGGTAACTTGTAAATGGTTTGTTTTACATTAACAAGTCTGATGTGGCCAGCACATGACATTTCCATACAGAGTAATGAATATAATTGCAATAGTACTTACAAGTTACACTCGAATAAAGCTCCCTCAAGTCTATCAGCAATTACATTCGTGAATAAATTTAAAATACTTTGAACAATTTTCAGGTTGAAAAATACTTGGAATAATTTTTCACATTAAAAAAACACTCAGGCCGGGCACACACTGATAGAACGAAACAAGGCGAAACTGTCTCAAGCTATGAAACAAAACGACGCAATTTTTACAGAAGACACTTCATTTTAGGATGTCAAACGATGATGATGAGGTTGTTCCCATTCTGTGGGGTTGGTTGGTGAAAAAGTCAGTAACACTCAATACAATAATAATGTACTAATGTAATTAATGCAATTAAAATAGTTAAATGCATTGTATTTAAATACTCACCTGTTGCCTTCATCTCAGTCGCTGTCTCATTCCACAATTTATCTATTACTGCTCTGTTGCTATAATCTTTGCTGGTGCACTACTTGCAGTATTATTTAATAAGGGGGTACTTCAATTAATTAATTACCTAGTTCAAAGGGGTATGCGGACAAAAAAGTTTGAGAAACCCTGCTCTATATCATGTATGGAAAAAGTAAAATTGGATACTGAAAGGGTCTTCTGGATGGTCTGGTCTTTCCTTTCTGAATGCTTGGATTGTTTCCTAAAACTGCTTTGAAATTAACATTGTCTCAATGTAACCCATTTGTACACCATTTTACATTATGTAATGTTCCTTTGGTAACAAAATTGTTCCACTTTGAGTTTTTTAATGAGTTACATTCAGTGCTAGGAATGAGCCAGAATGCACCGGAATGCCGCTCCGGCTCATCACGTGCTGATGATACCATTTCGTTTCGTCAGACAATTAGAAATACCATCCTTTATAACAAAATTTCCATTCCACTACCAATACAAGTGTTCCGTTTCATAACATTTTCCATTTCAAGCACTGGTTACATTACCTACATTAACTTAATAGCCGAGTACCAGCATGAGAAAGAAATAACGGCTTTGTGAAAAGGCTGAGGCTGTGTCATCGAGTCTTGCTTAGAATTTAGATGAGAGCAAAATATTCATAAATCACAAAAAGTGACTATAAGATTTAAACTACCAAGTCATCTACTATGAAATTACTGGATAATTTTAAAAATGTATATAGAAAAAGGAAAAAAATCCAGTATAAAATAGGCCAGCACATTTTTAACCTCCCAGACATGCTTTTTTCTTATGTATTAAGATATTTTATGATAATTTTCAAGCGTTTTGTTCTCTTTTTTTGGTTTGGTTTACAATGAACTTGTTGGAGACAATTTGTGATGATGCCTTTATAAATAGAGATATTTTATAAGTTTATATTTTATTTACAAAAATCTATATAGTTCTCTTATACTCTTTCTGCATTGCACATATTTAATTGAAAGCATGACAGTATACAGGCAGACAATTGAGGGTAAGTTGAGGAATGCTTGGCATGGTGGGGCATGATGGAAACTCCAAGGCCTCCATGTTTCAGTTACGTTAAAGAACTGCTTCAAACTCTTGGCTCTAAAAATTATTCCTAATAACTTCAAACTTTTAATGTTAAATGTATCACTGGGCTTGAAAGCGTAACTTACACAAGTAAAATAAATTAATAGAAATAATTATAGATATTCTCTACTTCTATTGCGAATGGTGAAATTGATAAGGAAATGTTACTGATACATTACTAGGGTATGCTTTAAATGGGCTCACATGTATGCATAAATTTATCTCCAGTTCACCTCAGAGAATTAATACTTGAAGCAATAGGCAGTCCATAAACTGTGAACAGAAGAGTCTGAGCGTTGCCTATGAAATATATAAGGCCGGGAAATGTGGTATTTTAGGAGCGGTTCGAAATAGTTCTACAAAAGTTTGCTAGAGTTCTCCTCTTTGGACTGTCATTCCCCATTATGTTTGAATGGTGAATATCCATGAATGTCAAAAAATTAATCGCGGCACCAGAAAAATAAACTGGGAACCAATTGGCCTAGTTTGTTGAATGAACAAAAAATAAATACTACTAAACACTGAAGGCATTTTATTAGGAAGAAGTCTTCTTTTTGTTGTGCTTACGCTAAAATCAGATTGATTAAAATGCAAACTACAAACTTTAGAAGAATTACTTGGTAACCAAAGAAAGTCGAGCTTCCCACCGTCTGGAAATAGCAATTCTCCATTCTTCTCTTAAAACTGGATCTGAAGGGAAAAGATGAAAAGTCACATTTTCTTCCTTTTTGGCGGTGTCTGATGTACAATTTGGGACACAGCAATGTACCATCTTCCTGAACTTCTAGTACAACTTATTTATAATAGGAATATTAAAGAAAAATTACATTTCACTACAACAAAATTGTTCGTGTTATCTCAACAATCCCAATTGCACAACAGATCATAAATCTGACATCTAGCGGCGATACTGCAAAACTGGTAGGTCATGTTTATAAGCTCAAAACCAGCATCTCCTTCCCAGCCTTATATATCTCGTAGGCAATGGTCTGAGAGGTGACCACCTCTGGTGGGACTTTTCCAGGGAAATGTTGTCTCCAATCTCTATCTGTGCTATGAACTGGAATGGCAGTTCGTCTTTTTGCATCAGGCAGCAGATTTACATGCAATGGTACTGTGAAAATGTGCAACCCATGCTGAAGTAAAGAGCTTTCGAATGCATTTTTCAGGATAGCAACTATTTCTCAAATAACTGTTATAATTTTAAGGGAAAACTCAAAGTTTTCACTTTTAGGAAATTTCAAAAATTGCAAATATCTCCTTCACAACTTCTAATACGTTGTTTGGGTTTCACTAGAAAGATGCATGTAAAAGTTCACCTAAGACCTTATGTCAGGAGTGGCCAACCTTTTTTTAAGGCGGGCCAATAAAACGGCACAATTTTTTTGGCGGGCTACTTACCTACTATCCTTAAAATCCAGTTTAAATTGATAATTTAAGCTAATTTAAATTATAGCAAAAATAAACATGAATGATAAAAACAATAACATACTTAAACAGATTTATTTAAATAACAACATTTGAAATATTAATTAAAAAAGAAAAATATTGATATAAATATCTCAATGTGATTTTTGAATTTACTTTTCAATTAACCATTTCTCAATATGAATACTGATTTTCGACATCTATAAAAAGAAGCAGACTGCCCATATGAGTGTCTGTTAAAACAGATCTATATTAGTTTTTAACAAAGTTCATTGCCAAAAACATGTTCACAAACATACTTTGATTCATATTTGCACAAAACTGCAGTGCAAGGCAATGATGATTTCTCCAAGAAATTCCTTCTATTCGTCTCTTAGAAGAAGTCGGCAGATTTTATCATACATGAGACAAAGAGGGTCTCATGAGCACCTTTCAATAAATTGAGTACATAGGTTATATCTTGAAAGTGATCTGAGACTCTTAAGGATTATTGGATGTGGTCAGGGGTAGAAGGAAGACGCAATAAACAGGGCACTTTCTTTTGTCCCATACCAGGATGTTCTCTGCGACAGCAGAGCATGTGATAATAGCATAAGCAAAGGGTGAGGAATTCAAAATAATGGAATGATGGGTAAACCTGCTCACTATTTTAACGGATAGAAAGAAGAGGATCCAAAAAAACGTCAGGTTTAGGTTTGGGTTCCACTCGGACCAAAAATTTTTTTTTTCGTTGAGTGCTTGACTGAGTACCTCGGGCCATACAAAATGTCGTCGAGGGCCACTTAGTTGCCCGTGGGCCATGGATTGACCAACCCTGCCTTATGTCAAGAAAATGTTCAAATTGGTCAAGATAGAACAAAATAACTCACTTGATTACTTTTAATTTAGATCACTCATATTAAATCTTACAAAAATTGGTCAAGAGTTTACATCCTTCTCCAAAGTAATTCACTCTGTGGTCTCCACAGAGCTGGGACAATATATTTTTATGCCCTGAGAAAAGTTTGAAAATTACACGCCCACCTAATAAAAGTATACACTACATAATTTTATCCCTCATAACTAATTTATTTACAATTCTGAGGTAAAATAAAATATATTTTATGAGACATTACACTTAAAAGCTCAAATTTTCATTTGTCGTGCATTTGTGCTGCACCCTATACAGGTGCCTTGGTGCCTAGCCTCTGTCCTGGCTCTCCTTGCAAAGAGCACTTACAAAGTTAAACTGGAACTCTTTAAATACACTGATGATAAATTGTGAAATTTATATTACGAATAAGACATTTATAATAGAATGTGTAGTTATATGAAATGTCATGCTCAGTTATATCAAATATTTTAAATAGCTACTAGTACAGAACCTGCAGATCTACTGCAGGAAATTTTGAAAAACGTTAAAACAATTACATATATACAGGGTGTATTTAAATTCCACCGACAAACTTCTAGGACTTGTAGGTGGGTTCGAGGTATGATCTGAAATATTAATCCGACTTGTCTGCGTAGTCTCATTACCGAGATACAGGTCGATGAATGTACAGTTGCCCCTGCAGGGTTTGCAACCATCCTCACGCCTATGTCGCTGCTTGTAGTTAGGTAGTTGGGACTGCTATGCACGATTCGATGTGACTGATCTGGCTGCATTGAACTGCACTCCTTGATACCTCGATCAGTAGCTTGTTAGCCTGGCACGCTCCACCACGTCTCTGTTGTGAGTTTGTTTGCATTAGTGCATGAGTGACTTCAGCAATGGATGCATATATGTGGGAAGAAATTTTAGATATGCTCCTTGCGTACAGTGCAGCAGATGGAAATGGCAGGAAGGCTCAGCGGCTGTATCCGGGATGCTTTCCTAATCAGCGACTTCCGCACCACAGCACGACAGTCGAACAAGGCCATCAGCAAACATTTTCCATCAATGTCCGGTGTGATATTGTTCATGATTTTTAATAGGCCCCTACGTACTTCCTCCATGCTTCACAGGACCAGGCTAAAAGGATTTTTTGGAGCAGTCACTGCCAGAACTGCTGCAGGATATGCCCTTAGACGTTCGCCAATGGATGTGGTTCATACATGATGGGGCCCCAGCAAATTTCAGCATGGATTCACGAGAATACCTTAATACTGTTTTCCCTGCATGGTGGATTGGGCGCGGTGGTCCTGTTTCCTGGCCTGCTCGCTCACCAGACCTAAATCCACTTGACTTTTTCGTCTGGAGACATCTTCTACGAGACTCCAGTAGTGCGAGAAGATGATCTCCTGTTCAGGATCCAGGAAGCATGCGACAACATACGACAGACACCTGGTATTTTCAAGCGAGTGTGACAGTCAATGGTGTGTCGCTGCGGGCTGTGCAATGAAGTCGGTGGTCGACACTTTGAACAGCTGCTGTAGTTTCCATGTTAATGCTGAAAGGCCTGATCATCATCATATCATATTACCTTTGCACGATTAAATTTCCCACCCTTGTCCGTTTCATCATCTAAGTACACTAAGGGACTTCCATTAATTACGTAAGGGATCTTAAGCCACGTTTAGAAACTTCATTCCTACCACTGAAGAAAACGATATTTACCATCCCATGTTATTCCTACATTAGAACATAAAGATTGTACATATCCTGCCCTCTCAGAGTCTTATTTAGTTAAATGAACCTAATAACTTCCGGCTACTGATCGAGAAATCAAGGAGTGCAGTTCAATGCGGCCAGATCAGTGACGTTGAACCGCGCATAGCAATCCCAACTACGTAACTACAAGCAGCGACAGAGACGCGAGGATGGTTGCAAACACTACAGGGGCAATGGTACATTCATCGGTCTGTATCTCAGTAATGAAGCGACGCAGACAACTCGGACTAATTTTTCGGATCATACCTTGAACCCACCTACAAGCCCTAGAAGTTTGTTGGTGGAATTTAAATACACCCTGTGTGTATGTATATGTGTGTGTATATATATATATATATATAACAATATTTATGCAACAATGTAATGAATTAATGGAGTTAATTTGGGAGATTTCAAAATATTTAACTGCAATCCTTATTTCATCATCATCTTGTAAATCATTGGAATTGCCTATGGACACGAAATTTTAGTCATGAAACTTGGAGAGAATGAGAATTTTAATAAATGTCGTGAATTTTGAATTTTATTTTTAAAAATGCTCATAAGCGAGATTTGTTTTTGGTCGCTCATATTTAAACGTACCATCAGGATTTAAGAGTCAATTGTCGTATGATTTTGTCTTTTTAAACCGCAAATGCCCTCAACGTTCCATCACTTACTTAAAGTATAAAAGCCTTCTTTTCTTTGTTTGGCTACAATTTGTTTTAATGGTCCTTGTCATATATTTATGTCTACTGTTGCCATCTGTTGTGCTAAGTTTGAACTTTTTGCTGAGGCAACAATAAAATTTCTCTTCAAAAAGCTTAAAATTTTGTTGATTAAAGCACAATTTTGGATGAATTCGCCTGTATTTGAAATTCGATGATAGGAAATCTTCATTCTGAAATTAAATCCTCTACCAAAGAAAATTAAAAAGCACACTGCCTAAAATTTTCTTGTTTCATTTAATAATTTAACAGAGAAGGTCATACATAAGGATTGTTGATTCAAAGCAGATAAAAATGATGAAAACAATTTTGATTAATTTCCAAGTTTACATTTAGTTGCAATACTCAGGGAAGACACAAAACTAAACTAAAACATACATAACTGATTTTACAAAACTATTAGGATAAATATATTTCTATTACTATAAGAAAATTATGCAAAAACCACTATAGAAGTTCTCTAAAAAACATTCCCTTTAATGGCCATACAAGTTCCACATACTATTTTATGTAAGCCATAAGTTCTACTATGGATACAATACATTATGAGATAAAGTTAGTTAGAAGTTTATTTTTAGCAAGTGAAAAAAGTCTCTAGAAAATATTTTGACATATGCAGTACCATAAAAAACAATACAGGTGGACTCCCTCAAATCCAAGAGTGAGAAAATGGGAAATCTGACCCCATGCAGAAGAACCAATTTTGAGGAAAATGCTCATTTAAAACAACCAAGAAATCTGGCAATTTCTGAGTCCCAAACATTCTGGGTTTGTGAGGGTGCACCTGTACTTTAACTCTCCACAGCAATCTAAGGTTTAAAATCAGTTCTTTTTAATAAACCCAGTTTTGTTTTAATTTACTTCAAGTTGAACTGTTAATAGACACTAAACAATCATGAGTAAATAACAGAAAACATGGAAAGTGCAACAAACATTTTATTGATCCGTGAGCCACACAGAGTACAAAAATTCCTTGAGCATACAATAGCCATAAAACAGAAGTTCATCAAAAGGTACTCTGCATTAAAAGAAATTATCAAATAGCGACACAAATATGACAACCCTCGGCAAGTCTGACAAAGCTCTACTTTTATGATACATGTTATAAAGCACAAATACATTAGCAGAGGAAATCTTATGGACATTTCCATAATGGGGAAAGTGACAAACTGACAGCTACATTAGCCTGGCAGTGTTCACTCACTCACTTTCCCACTTCAAATTGGCTGGAAAAAAAGTTACAACCCGCATCCCGATTTGCACTTAACTTAGGAACAAGCAAAAAGGAACCATTTCATTTCAGATGGATTTAACTCCATTGGCGAGTGAGCATGCCTATGTCATTCACAATTACAGATATAACTAGATAATGAATTAGCTGAATACTGTTGATAGCAAACTTTGTACCCCCCAAAAAACTTGACTCGAAAAAACATTGAAATGAGAGAGGAATTAATATGAAAAATAAGCATGATATATTTAAAATTCTACAAGCATACTGCTACTTATAATAAAGAAATAGATCTATCATTCAGTCAATTGGGCAGAAAATTTATGTTACAGCAATTTCAGCAAATGCATTATATAGAAGACTTTTATACACCAACAGTAAAAAATCTCTCATCACCACTTCAACCCAATGAGACTGGCAAGCAAATGATCCTACATACATATAGCCTGCCCAATGTGTGTTGTTTACTTCTTCAAAATGAAGCTTCAAGGCAAATCTCATTAAGCCACATGTCAAGGAATGACAGCATAACGACTTGCATACTAGCAACCGGTCAGAATAGGCACTTTTCAATGATTTTTGGTATGGTGAGTAATTTTTTTTAAAGTTTCTATTTTGTATAAATTTAACAGTTACAAATTGATATTCTGTAGGCATTTCCACTCAAATGCAGTCTTTGCAAGATTTTTTTGGCAGTGTTATAAGCTGTGTAACACCTAATGCCTTCAAAAGACCGGGGCCAAGAAGGGTATCATTCCAATTCAGGCTATCACAAAAAAGGATCAATGACAAACACAATGCTTGTTCATTCAAAAATCCTATTCCCACTAAGGTCCACCATCATCACATTTACAAACCAATACATACTCGAGTTAGAGAGACAATCATATAGCATTAAAATAACTGCAAAAGAAAGTAGTTTTGCTCAATTTCTTGACACCGAGGTGTTGAGATTTTAGGCTTTACACAAGCATTCAAGAAATAGTTACGTGTACAAAACACTTCAATGTGGTATACATCATCAGACAAATATTGCTGAAATCAAAATTACCATTATTACAAAATGCTGGGTCAAAAGCTGCTCACTCCTGCATTGAATGTTCAGTGTTAGCATGTGAGACAAGTATCACAAATAAGACATCCACAAGCAAAGATTACTAGTTTGATTTGAATTAAAGAATTACCAAAGATATGGCACAGCTGCAATAATTGCTATAACTATCCATATAATAAAAAACCTCAAGCTAAGTTTTGTTTAGCCTTTGAACCATGCAACGCATATATACTATACAAATGGATTGAAAGGTATAGTTCAGTATACCCTAAGCTAAATACAACAGTGACAATTGAGATGATTTTATTTACAAATGGGGACAACTGTACAATTAATACCCTGGCTACAGTGGCTATGATTATGCTATCATGAGGTAACTGTGAAATTTGAAACCCAGGAAAAGAACATAATACAAAAAGAAAACAATTGCACCTGAAAATTCCTCTAAAACTCAATATGATTATATATAATGACAATATTTATGCATAAAACTGTAAAATAATGTAACGGAAAGTCTTAAATTCAAATTTAAAACTATGATTTAGAAGCTTCTCTCTATCAGAATGAAAACTAAGAGAACTCTTGACACTTTCATATATTCAGTATTGCAGAGATACGGAAGATAGCTCTTTGAATATGCATGTAAAAGTTTCACATGCTTCGCTTAATCCTAGCATTCATACTATATTTCTGCTAAAATATGAGAAATGAAATAACTATCATATTTTAAAAATCAATTTCTGAAATACTGTTAGTTAAGGCATTATTAAAATTTTCACCTAAGTTCAGATAATACTTGATAAAACTATAATTGCAACACATGAATGGAGCATAGCTGTAGAGAAGCTGTGCTGGTTTACCGGACGGTGTCAACTAACTTTTTCGTGAGGTACATATCTAGAATTTTTAATGTGGTTACAACAACGAGAATTTAAAAAATTAAAATAAAATCTCATTTTGTGCTAACTTTATTCACTTAGCATAGTCATCTAAAGAGGAAGGAGCAGTGGAGGGAAAGATGTAGCTACATTTAAGATTCATTTACTATAGTTACCTCCAATCAAATTAAAGCAGAAATCAGATTTTAAAACCATCAAAGTAAGTATAATCAATGACCACAATTATATAACCACCACATGACTGAGCACTTAATTTAATCTGCAGTCTGACTGGACTGAAAGGTCAACATGTCTATATACAGACAATTATATAAATGAGAACCCTTTCAAGGGAATGGCAGTTTGAGATGTCAAAGTCATTAATTTAACTGACAAAACCATAGTAGTGAATATTATTTAGATACTATATTTGAATTAAAAGCCTCAATAATAAAAAGAATTTTAATTCTACTGAGTGATTTACTAAGAAAAATAATTGACAACCAAAAGAAGATTTTACAACAAAGGAATGCCTCATAACGTATTGATATAATTCATGCTCTAAAAGAAGAATATAATTGAATATACATACTTAAAAGGAAAACAACTTGAGAAATAATAAAAAATCCTTCAATGAAGCCAACTGCAATAACAGAAGTTCTTTCTAATAATAAATTGGATTTCTAACCCAAAAAGGTTTAATATTTTAAAATGTCATTTTGGATTAATAAGAATTTTTATACTTTAAAAGGGCTATGTAGATACATGACTTTCTTATCTAAGAAAACTATATTTTCATTTTTATACTATACTGATGTTTTTGTATTCACATACTATTTCTGCTCAAATAAAAGTTTACTTGCGACTAATTCTAATGACAAGAAAATCCCCTAATTAAAAAAAATTGCCTTAATTTATTTTACTGCAAGACTTACGCTATATTATCCAATACTTCTAATATGTAAGAGAGCTATTCATTCTGAAAAGCTAAAAAGAGCAAGCCAGTTAACCAAATTCTGATTTGTACATGTAATCTACAAAAATTTATCAACCACAATGAAACATAATCATTGCCACTAGGTTAAAATGTTTCATAAAAATTCGTTCCATATCAAATTTAAAACTTTTTACAACCTTCTCCTTTACCCAGTACTGGTTAAAAACCTCTTGTTAACAATGTATGAACATTTACGAATATATATAATTTGATAACAGTCAAGGAACATGTAATATGGTATGTGATTCATTTATCAATAAACAATGACAAATATTTCAATCACTTCAAAAATCCATCTTGTAGATCTTGTTTTAAACTTGTTAATATTGCAAGTTATCAATCTATTGCACCCAATACAATTTCAATTCTATCTTGACGAATCTACAGTTTATGTGCAAAATTTTCCTACATTAGCATTCTATAAATTTGTGTTACTGCTGTAGGGCAGAGGGATTCAGGTAAATAGTTGAGCAATTGTCAATTATTAAGTTATTTTTACCATAAAATATGGTGGCACATGGAAGAGTGCAATTGGACCAGCCAGAGAGGCTTCGGTCAAATGAAGCAAACCTCAAGGCATCCACTTTAGCCTGGCATTATTAAAAAATAACTTGTGATACAGACCGATGTTATTGCATTAAAATCAGAGATGCTAGAGGAAAGTTCCAAAATTAATCCTTAATAATGAGCAAATGGTTGTTACATACCACATTCCATCCTTTCCTTCGCATTCTTAACTACTTACAGTTTTCAATAGGCCACAAGAAATGTCTATTTGCAACTACAAATTGCTTCAAAATATTACACAAATTCCTTGTATATATATTACCAACCCTACTTTTGCTTATATTAATTGACCAATTGAGTTGTATATCCAAAAAATATATACAAACTTTTTATAGTTGATTATGTACAATAGGTCACTGTAAGTGAGAGTGCCAATGACATAGCCTTACAGTATTCACATTGGTACATATTTGTAGTGTTTATATGAGCACATCAAATTAGGTTAGTAAAAAGAACAATGAGATTTGCAGGATACATCGTATATTCAACACTTCAGATGAGAATTATTCACAGAAATGGAATCAATTGATTTAAGTTTTTCACATCCTAGTAAATCATCCCTTATTCATTATTCTTTTCTAAAAAGTACATTTTAAGCCACTCTTTTTTTAAAGACTTGCTGAGCAATCTGAATCTACTTCAAAATAATAAATAACACTCACCCATGCAGCACTTGTTCAGTTAGCTGAAATGCCATTATTATCGTAAGTAGTTAAAAGCACAGGCTAAACTGAATGCCAGTTTTTCTTCAGTAAAATTGTCTTCCCAATGTTAAACAATACATCATTAATGGATTGTCACTGCATGAGTTATTTGCCAATGTCCAAACTCTTCTTCAAAATCCCAAGATTGATAATGGGATAGAAAATAATTTGAGGGAAAAGTATCAAGCTTAACGTTTCAATACCACATTTGATAGATCTTTCAGCAAGAGTACATCATTCTGAAAAAGCAATCTTTTATTCTGCAAGATATCACAATGCCAAATGATGATACCTTACGTCAATTCAGACAGTCTGCCATTTGGCCAAACTTTTGAATACCACAGCACATTTTCTTCCTGAGTATTAGATAACCTCAAACTTCAAATGGGAAAAGGTGTTTGATTAATATTAGTCCTAAAAATTGATTCGTCTCAAGAGAGAATTGTCTTTCACATGTGTGACAAAATTCGAAGTTCATCATGACAAAAAAATAAAGATGCTCAAAATCTTCAACTTAGTGTGTACTAGAAAATTTTATTTGTAAAAGATATTTTAGAGAAGAACTCAGAAAACATCAACAAAAAAATGAATGTATTTTTATGCCCACTTACCAAAAATAAATTAACAAGAAGTTATTTTGAAAAACACACCTAACTCTGAAAGCAAATTACCTCTGCATCTTAATTACATAAAACTTATCAAAACAACTTATTTGTATTAATACTGACCAGGCATAATTAAATGCAATAAAATTCAGGTGGCAAACAGCTCACCATCACCAGAGGTCTTCAATTGACCCTTTCCTTTTTGTTAGCTGGTTGCATTGATGTTTGATGGTGACACCGTGAAAGGGCATCGTCTGCATCACCACTGTCCCTGCGGATATCTTTATCAAGTTCATCCATGATCACATGTGGTCCTGCAACGCTGGCACGGTGGTACAGACGAAGTAGATGCATAGCTTCCGAGGCCTGCCTCTTTTCTGCTAGAAATCGACCGCTAGCTTCTTTTAATTGTTCCAAGAAAGCAAGGTCAGGACATTGGGCACCACCAGTGCTTATACCAGATCCAAGGCCAAGTCCCAGCAGCACAACCTATTATTTAAACTTTCAATTAGATTTGCCTATTTCAATTTAATTTTTAAAAAAAAGTCAGTTTCTTATACATGGAGGTAGTTCCCTAAGACTTTTTACCAAGAATGCAATCAACAAGAGATTTTATAAATTGATGACAAATGCTAACTCAGAACTAAGATTTTAAATTTCTTGAGTTTAGCAGGTAGTGGTAATCATTTAACTGTATTACATCTTTAAAACTGGAATCCTGTAAACTATTCTCTAAAGCTAATCATAAATTGAAGCTGAAGAAATAATGATAACTTTTTCTTTCTGTGGATTGAACTTACATTCACAAGATATTGGTGGTTAATGAATTTATAATGATTGTCTCAATCATTCCTATAGCAAAAGCATGGGACATATACAAAGTGATAGAATTTCCACTATTATACTAATGATCAAACATGTTATGCCAAATGACACTTTGTGGAAACATGTAGACCAAAAACTGATTTTTTTATTGCCAAAGCACAATTATTTTCAAATTTATTTTTAATGTTTCCTTTGTAAGTGTTAATATCTGGCAATAATTGAAAATCAAATAAAATTTAACATCCATATATACACATAATTAAGTCAAGTGAAAATTTGATTAACGGTGCTATACTAAGAAAATGAACACAAAGTAATATCTCTAATCTAAGGTAATATCCGTCAATTACTTTGAATATATGCAACGAAATTTACTTCTTTTAAAAACTCTACAGCATAAATAGGAATTGGTAATTATTGTAAAACACTAGTGTATAACCCGTCAAAAATGACGGGAGTAAAGATTCAATCATTCGAGCTATTTATGGAGATCAAATTGACATCAACTGTCTTGAAAATCATTTCCCTCTCCTTCCTTCTCTCTCTCTCTCATATTAAAAGCATTCAAAGCATGCTTACACCCATAAGGATTGAAATAACAATAGGATTTTGAGGTCTAACAATGTAATTGGTAGGCAAGCCAACATCCCGTTAAAATGCTAAGATTTCCCCAAAGCATGTGAACTAAATGTTTAACATGAGTGAATTTGAACTGTAGGCGAAAAAAGATGAACAGAATGAGAAACTTTATAATTTTTTCTTCAAAATGATTTAGATCCGAAAATCATAGGTTAATTCTTTCTAATTTTAATCTAAAAAAGAATGAAAGCCTGCACGTCAAAAAGTTGATTTTCATGTATGTGTTATTTTATGGGAAATGAAATGCCTTCCTTGGAGTCGATCCCAGGACTTTTTTTGAGATTTATTTTTCGTCATCACTTTAAAATGTGTGAATCAAGCGTTCCTGCCAAATTTAGAGTTTCTATCACGAGTCTTTATTGAGTTATTCGCATTTGTAAATGATCACCAACAAACACTTCTTTATTTTTGTAAGAGATTTCATTACTGTTTACACAAAGTCCATACTTCACTCTCACCATACTGGTACACTAACATTAATGAATCTGTTATAATAAATAATTAGCACAAATTTTAAAGCAGTACTGACCCTATCTACTTGTGTAGTAAAAAATCTAAATGAAGGTCCACAAAATTTGACGATATAAATACACTAGCATACAGCCACAGCTAAGTAAATGGCTATTTGATGTTACATTCTGTATATCCCACATAGGATGAAAGATTATTCAAGTCTGCTCGAGCTAATATGACTATAATAGAAAAAGTGGGTGAGCAAATGAATTTAAAATAAAACTAAGCTCTATGCAGTTTTCAATGAAACATGTGGAACACATGATAATTTAACTTTTACAGGTTTTGATTCTTCAGCCAAAACCTGAATCTCAGAGAAATAATAACCATACTTACTCCTTCAGAGAGGAGAGACTATGAAATTAGTCTGACGTCAGCGAAACGAACTTAATGGCCACACTACCTAGCATTCCTTCTGGAAAGGTGCAATAATCATATACTACAGCCCACGCTAAAACTTTCCTATCCTATGAATTCAAAATTAAACCGCCATTTTAACTGCTGCATGCATGCGCTCCTTAAAATGAAATTCTAGTTTCACAAATCACAGAGCTGATGTTTTTAAACAAAAAGTTTAAAGTAAACTTCCTAAAAACTTTTAGGAAATCAGAGACATGCATGAACAGTATGAGAGCAAAGCTTTCATCATAATTGGAGCAAAAGACACTAAGATGGGATGAACACAACACAGAGTATTCTACATCTCAGGAATCACAAAATTTTCAAGGAGGTTAAAAGGCCTTGAAATACTTCAACGTCTTGAATGTAGAACCTATTTTCTTTGATGTTCAACTCATTGCCATCCCTTTTCCTCAACTGATGATGAATATTAAGCTTTCAAATTGAACACAAATGACACTGATTTCTCAAAAATTATCAAAACTTGAGTGGTGTACTTCATATTTTGGAAGCTAAACAGTTAATATTTATATTGGAAAGAAAAAAATACCCAAATTGTTTGCATTCTAAAGAATATATGTTGTAAAATATTTACAACACAACAGACACACAGAATTGTTACCAATGATATAACAAAATAGCAACTGACCATAAGATGAAATGAGTGCCACATGGAGAACTGTAAAAAAGAAACAGTAAAGACACTAAGACCTTGCAAAAACATTTGAAAGGGCGTTATTAAAGACACTTATCAACATGCATTCATTTCATGTTGCTGTGAACTTTAAAGACAATAATTCACTTGTAAGAGACAACAAAAGTTATCTCAAACATATCATCATCCACAAAGAAAATAAACTTTGTCACAGATATCTTTGCAGCACAATATCTGTACAAAATGCTGAATGCATATATCCTTTACAGTTATGACAGATAGTCTCTACATATAAATCAAAGCACAATTCCTTTAAAGTGTAGAACAATGAAATTACTGACCTTTTTGTAACACAACCAACCATAAATTAATTGTGAAACAATATTTTATTATCATTTTTAAAATGGCATAAGTACTGTTTACTGAACTTTATTCATGACACTTATTTTAAGGAATTATTGTGCTGATCTCAGTGAAACTTCATATAGTACCACACTTTGAATAAAAAAATAAAGAAAAATAAACTAAAACAAAAAAATACTAAAATTACCTCTTCAGGTTCCATTTCACTTAGTAGTTCCAGTTCACGGGAACCCAACAATGAGATCAACCCTATATCACGATGCAGTCTTTCCACAAGTTCCAACAATTCACCTTCCCCTATGTCACAGCCTGTCCCATCCCCTATTCCATCAAGTTGATCTGATGTCAACCTATGATAATATTCCAGAACATTTTCAATTGCAAAAATACATTCTAAAAATGTATACGGAAACTACCATTTTATCTTGTATTAATTACTACTTAGGCTTAGATCAATAGGACAGAAAAGAAAAACTAATTCTGATAATTATTCTAAAATATAATACTACACTCACATACAGATACATTTAATATATAGATATATGAATATATATGTTTTGCAATGCCAACATTCTGAGAAACAATACAAATGTATAGAATATGACATGGAGATAAAAATAAAATAATAGATAAATATCAGTGATGTTATAAACATAATAATAGATAAATACTCTAATTCCCATAATCAAACTATATTATAAGAAACATTGGAGATACATATCTTTGAATCAATATGCAGGTTAGTCACAAGCAAAAAAATACAAATATTTAAGAGCAAATTACACAAAATGAAATATTTTCAAACCTGGGCATTTTCCCTGGCGGAAGCCACCTTTGTTGGCCTGAGAGCAGCATTAGAATAGTATTTCTTTCAAGTGTGGCAAAGTAATCTTCATCATCTACTTCAGTTCCATCTTGTTCCAGAACAACTGTTACATCGTCGTCATCGTCAAGCCCAAGTTTTTCGTGTCCTTAAAAATATCAATTCCAAATGATTAGAATACGTTTCATTATACTGTCAAATTATTAATTTCTTGATATGCCAAAGTTAAAAACAGGATACGACTCAACACACGGCAGTAAATTATGCCCCTCCGATAAATTTTAAATGTGATTCAGTAAATATCAAACAACGAAAATACAACTAACACAAACTGTGAAAGATTAAATCTGTTACGAATCGCACTGTCATTGTATTTTTTAAATATATAGCTACAATAACAATGATTTCAACATTCATAGCAGTTATTATTATCACTTCCTTATCAATTACAAATTAATAGAATCTATTCTACCATTGGCACATTTTCAATGAACATTTAATAAAGTATAATATCGATTAAAGAGTACTACACAATATAAACTATCTTAACTGAAATGTTGTTTGAATATGACAGTCATTCAATTCTATGTCAATACATGAATGGACATTACCTCTAAATTTTAACTCTTCTAAAGATGAAGCGACAACTCCTTTCTTCTTCTCACGCCGGTAATCAACAACTTTATAAGGTAAACATCCTGGAGTGGTATCATCATGGTTGCTGCTCTCCTCCTCCATACTTTACCTACAATTATTTCACTGTACAGGTTATACTAGTGCAACAATGGAATATATGTAACATAGTAGCATTAGGTACATATTTAAAAACTACACTAATGATAATTAATTATAGAGATTAAATTCATTCCGATAATTGAGAAGGGCGGGGCAACTAAGTATTTAAATGTACATTTAAAATTGCCTGTCACGAATGATTACATAACAATTTAAAGCTACGAATAAACATCTTACATTTAACTAGAACAAACACGGTAACTAGGTCAATTAATTATTACCTACCTGTAGGCGCATGCCGTGCAAAATCAATAGTATCTGTAAGTATAACGGATATAGTAACCTAGTTACATTATTTTGATCAAATTCACCAAAAAGAACGTAAGAGCTTTTCACTAAAATTATTTCAACACCTGAAATAGTAAACATGAGCGAGGATAGTTTGCTTGTGACATAACAAACACTCACCGTGAGTTGGTAATGCTATTTCGGTCTATCAGGCAACGAACATTTGTTGACAATGATTTTAAGATATTCTGAGAAACAGCCAACTCAACTATAAGTACCAACAGCTGACTGAATGAAGATCTTCCAACATAAGCAACGACCTCACTGCCTCCACATCTCAGGCTCCACTGTGACCGACTGTGACACAGCCGTTCAAACAAACAAAAGAAGCGCGCGACGCGCAATCGTAGTCCTGTGACGTCAAGCTAGTACTTTTTATTTTTTAGAGCCGCCGCCTCTTTAAAGAGCACGCTTTCTTTAAAAGCGGCAAGTTCCTTCTTTTGGAGAGTAATAATTTACTTCATTTTTTCACGACCCATCCCAAATAGTTTATTTAAATACTTTATTTTCTTTACCATACAGTCAGTTCGTATCACAATCTAGAAAATGTTCCCAGCAGTTGTTATGAAGTGAGTTCTTCACTGCTGCAAATAGGTTCATACAAAAATGAAATGCTTTTTAACTGTAGACAATGTCATAAAAGGAACGCGGGAAATGCTCTGCGACAAATGTCCTCAGCCTTTCCGGTGGAGGTACAGGTTGATAGCGAGGCAGTGGGAAGGTGCGGCTGACAGCATCCGTGAGAGCTCTCAAGACGACGAACAACTCCGCTTCTGGTTGCTGTTTCGGCCGATCAAAAGAAAAAATGGAGAAAATACATTGGAGAAAATCAAAATAAAATTATCGTACATAATTATCGCAGTACATAGTTCACATGCGCCATGACTTTGGTTAACATTTTATCCTTTGAAATTATTTTATCAATTGAATTCCAGCCATGAGGTCAGATCGACAAATATTTTCTGTACTGCTCATGTGATGGTTAACAGAAGAGATAAGTGCTGTTATTATTATGTTATAGTATAAACTATATACCTACCAACAAAAGTCAACTCACCTGGCACTCGACGTATGGTCGGAGTGATCTAACTTTCATTTCGAAGTAATCTTGACCAATTTCTGCTTTAGCAGCATCGCCTAGCCACGCCCACATGGAGCGCGCCTGATCAACCAGGCGCTCCTCTGTCAGGAAACAGCCTGAAGGCGTCATTGGAAACGGATAAATACAGAAATTAAGACTCGCTTATAAATACTAAAACACTTAATATAATGCGTAATTCTTGAAATTCCTTTTTCAAAGATCTTTCACCAAGAATAGATATTTGTTTTTGTATATTTGTTAAGATTTCCGTGTGATATGGTTTGTCTGAATAATTTGAGTTTTGATAAATTTGATAAATTCTTAACGCAAATTGTTTTGAATATAAAAGCCAAAATTTTATTTTTTGCGGATTGGGTTTTCTCATTTGTGAGATAAATTGCCTTAGTCCTGTGGAAATTGAATCATAAATCAACAACCCAGAAAACAAAGTAATGGGAGTTAGAGGTATTTTATCTGTAAATTAAATAAGTGTGCTATATATTTGTGCTTCTCTATAGCGATGAGAAGAAATACTTTACTACACCAACATGTGACGGACGCTTAAGTTTCGATAGTTTACTACGTCAACTGGAAATAAAGCAAACAAAAAAAATTTCCTTTTCATTATCCATGAACATATTTTGGTAGAGGGAAATTTTCGTTTATACAATATAACATACCTCCAGTTAATGAACAATGGAAAAATTTCTCATGAATACAGATGGAAGCTAATTAAGATTGAGTGATATATCTTTTATATTATAAAGGAATAAACACCGATAGATATATGCCACACAATAAAATATATACCGTCCATTGTAGAGATATGCGGTAAACTGCGTTTTGTTTCTACAAGCTAGGAGGTCTCTAGAGAAATATTCTCATTTTCATAAAGTCCAGGGTTCGAATCCAGGAGCCAATTATATTTTCCCATAACTTTACACGGCATTTTCGATTTTTCAGAGTGCAAGGTTTTTTTCCTTCATTCATTAAAACACGTAAATATGGACCGATTTTCTTCGTTTTTACTTTATTCGACGGATAAAACTCTATACTATCTTATTCTTACGATGTTTACATGTTACACCGTCGAATCATTCAGAAATACGCAATTGTTTTAGAAATTTTACGGATATTTCGTACTCTTTCCTGACGTTGTCAAGGCGACCGTAATTGTTGCCTCCGATTCAATTAATGCCAATTAAACCTTCAAATAGGTGAAAGAATAGCGTTATTCGCTTCGCACTTTGCTTAAGCATCGAAATTATTGCTGTAGCAATGTCAACATTTATACATAGCAACATAAATATTTACGGATAAATAGTCAGTTAACTGCGTATGGGAAGCGTTTCTAACGATTCAGTCAAAGCAGTTGAATCTTCCTATCATCGTTTGAATGCTGGAATCTTATCTCTTTGTAAGTAGAACCATTATATTATACATCCATAATGTTTATAAACCCAAATAGGCTCAACCATAAATTTTTAATTAAATGAGAATAGGGACACACCTTATTGTTTTAAACACATTACATGGTTATCTTCTCTTCATTGAAATTCTACATAAACCGGTGCATTGATTGTTATATAAAAAAGAAAGGACATATATTTGAATAAAAAAAATACATAAAAGTTCGCGATCAACTACTGTGTAAGGAAATTTTAAGAGTTAAATGTGAATTATTGAGATCAACTTATTTTACATAGGTACTTCATCATTTTTTATAAATAAATTGAAAATTCACCGCGCAAGGATTGCGCGGGATCAGTTAGTGTGTATATATATATAAATTAATTATCATGCCGATTTCGTGTAATCATGTGGCATTATTGATTCCGAATAGGCGTTCCCTCAGCGTTCCTGTTGCTTGCTGACCTGAAAGAGCTTCTCCGGGGGTGACGACCACAACATCCACACCCCAGCGGCGCATCTCGAGACGCAGGCAGTCGGAAAATGCACGGACAGCAGCTGCGCAGGCGCAGTAAGAAGATCTCAGCGGTGTCGGTATGCTTCCCAGGGCACTCACCACATTGACCACCCGACCTGATTACGAGATAATTTGTGTAAAGTTGCTCAAATGTAAAGAAAGAAATAATGAGCCAAAGAAGGCCATCGGTGCAGAAATTTTCAAAGTTATTACATTTCCATCCATGACACTTTGAATGTTTGGAGAGTTTCGTTTACTTGGTTTCGCGCGAGTTTACTTATATGAGTACCGAAAAATATGCTACATACCTACATACCTTGAATTATTTTACACAAAAACATTTTTGAAGGAGACTATTATGGAGATGGGAAATTATTAGCCAAAATCTAAGTCCTTCTAATATATAGTCTCAGTAGTTTTGTAAGAATTTTGGCACTTTCAAAAAGGCTCCATTAAGAAGACTTGAATTTTTTCCGATCACTAAAAAAAAGGCATTTATCGACCGTTGGTTTAGCATTTTTTCCTTCGGTTTTCTGCGTTCCTTGAGCGCTAACCAAGCATTCAACCGATGAAATAATAATTGCGAAGGGCAGCTGACCTCTCGCTTGGAGAAAAAAGCAAAAAAAGCTTATAGTAATTCCTCATTCATGGAGAAAATATCGTTTTCGTTATTTTTTCAATCCTTAGAGCTTCTGCGGCGGAAAGAATGTTCTTTGCAGTAAGCCATACGATATGCCGAACACAGGATGCTAATTATAATTTCAGCTGAAAATAAGGCTATATTCATAATATGTTCAGATTTTTTATCGGATATAATTTTAGCAAATTTAAAATAGTTATTTGTAAGATAAAAATGTAATGATCTGATTTAAAGCTTCTTTTCAAAATCGTCACAAAACAAGAAATATTAAATATATAGCAGTTATTTATAGGATTAATTACTTCACATGAAATCGAAATGCTTAAAAATATTAGTTACATACGAAATGGTAAAAAACTTATCTAAATAATATCACTAACTATATCAGGTAAGTATTGATAATAACATTGAAAAAATGTTTCAGTTGAATGCTTTAACGGATTCTTTGGCTGTATTTAATTTTAAAGAAATTATCTCTTTCTGCTCTATAAACTCGAGATTGTTTGAACTACGGCCAAATTTAATTTATATTAAAGTTGAAATTGACGAGTAGTTGGTGGCTTATTGGCAAGATGGACATTCACATAAGTGGGCAAAAACATTTGAATAGAACACAGAATTTATAAATAATGTTTTGATCTCACTATATTTTCGGTTTGAATGAAATCGATATGTTTCGCCGCGTAAATTACATTTCTTAAAATTTTCCATGTTGATTTTCCAATAGCGAGGTTTCGGGTAATATGTAAAAAGAAAAACATTCACAATGAAATGGGAAACTAAGATTTTACGTTCATGTAGCTCAGACACGTTGTTTATCTGATAGTAGTCGTAAAATGAGCTCGATCAATCAAGTTAAGACGATTTAATACTTATATATAAAATATAAGAATTTGAAATTTAACGATCGTAACTCAACTATTCCTAGATGTTAATCCATTAAAACATTCATCTGATGCGCACATATATATATATATATATGTAGCGTAGCCACTATTCAAAATCTCACTGCCGAATTTGTAAAAAAATATAACAATAGAAATGAAAGAACGTAAAATTTTGTCGCTTTCGTTTTACGTTATATTCTTCTCCAACATGGATTAATCATCATAGGCCGAGTTTGAGTGCTTACGTGCAAAGGAGAGAAGCGATCCAATTTACCTTTAGTGCGACGCAGCTGAGGAAGGAAGATCTGCGTGAGCCGAACCACCCCCAATAGGTTTATATCTGTGGAGCGACGTATGGCGGCGAACGGAAGCCACTCCGCTTCGCCGAAACAAGCCCACACTCCTAGGTTGACCACCGCCCATATTCCTTCGAACATAACCGACACAAACACAATCAGTACCATCGGGCGCGACATTCCAAACTCACATGTATTTGGCATATGACTGTCTATTTTTTTGCCGAATGGGCGTGCTTACCGTTGCCTTTTTTTTGCAATTTATCGACGTTCTTCTCTTTAGAAATAATGTGAACAATTACAGTTTCGGTTGCATCGAAACGGAAAATAAAATCTAGGGGGCCATGCCCCAGCCATTCGGGTCATTTCATTTCTGGCCGGACCCTTAAAAAAAATGTTAAAAAATCTATAAGGCACTTGCAACGGTTTGTTTGCAACGCGCAAAAAAATAACTAGTTGCCATTAAAATTTGCTCCGGACGTAATTCAGTCAGTACCAATATTTCTGGTCGTAAATTACCGGAGCGATTTATATACCTGAAGATAATTCGCAAACGGGAGAGGCGCAACATACGAGGAAGGGGGAAAAGGACAAAGCGATTTTCGATCAGCGTTAAATCTTCTCCGAGACGTGATCGGAACGGGGAAAATGGTGGGGGGGGGGATGCAGGAGAAGAGGGAGGAAAAGGGAGGGGGGAGGAGACGTGACGGGGGCGTCAAACATCTTTGCTCACCCGTCGCACCGCGGGGCAGGTTCTCCTGTATGTACTCTTTGACCTTTTGGATCTGCTCTTCGGAGGTCACGTCTAGCTGGATGATGTGAACGCGACCCGAAGACTGTTCCTTGAGGGCCGAAGAGGAAGTGGTCGTGCACTCCGAAGACTTCTCCGCGTCCACTTCCTCGAATCCGGCGAACACGGTGAAACCCTGGAAAACGACAGCGATGCGTGTAGTGAGGACGACGGAGGAGGAGGAGGCGAAACGCGGAGGAATTCGTTGGGCGTCACGAACGGTTTCGAAGAACGAAATATTCGAACGCCTCCCTCTTTCTTCGAAAATGAAATGCGCTGGCGTGATTAACGCGGACTATGGACATCCCTTTTCTACGCTTCCGAAAATTTAAGAATAATAAAACTCACTCTCCGAACTGCCGGATTATAATTTTTTCCATCCATTTTCAGAGTGGTGGAATTGAAAATTTCAAAGAAAAGGCGAGAGACTGCATCGGAAGCGTCGAATTTCTAAAAAAAAACATTGAATGGAGGAGCTGATGTGTGCATTTAGGTAAAAAATATCCGATGCGAAAGGATGGCTAACAATCATCGCGATAACGAAATATACGGCGATGTGGGGCTTTTCGCGTAATATGTAGCATAATATGCGCGTTATATGGAAAGTTTGAGAGAAAAAGCTGAGGAAGTTGTAATGAAGGGGGAGAGGGAGAAAGGATAGAGAGAGAGGGGGAGAGGGAGGGAGAGAGGGGGAGGGAGAGAGAGAGAACGGAGCTACGGATAATGGTCGTTGACGCAAGAAAAAGTGGAGAAAAGGAAAAAAATTACTTGGACACCTAATTTAAAGTTAAGTATTTTACACTTTCCGCCATCGCCAGACAACAGAAAAAAAAGAAAGGTTAATTTTGTTCATGAAATTGGGGACTTAGTTGTGCAATATCGGGCGACACGGAATTGCTGTGATTCACGGGAAAATGTGGTTAAGTATTTTAAAAATCAATCATATGATAAATTTTGCATTCATAACATGTTTTATTCACCATATAATTTTATCCTTTATAATATGTTAATATCACTAAAAATTTCATAGTTATAGCATTTTAATTTTGTTAAAGTTTTATCAATTAATGGATTGACGGAAAATTTTTGATTTGATCAGTCATAAATAAAAGTTCAATTATTTAATTCTTAAAACTCTTTCAGATATATAATGGTTGGTTGTACTGATCGTCTTGGTTTGTCAGATAGAGCATGGTTATTCAAAAGTGACTCGAACATGCTCTTCCGATTTTGCTTAACTAGTATAAGTGCCCTTCAAAAATGACGGGGATGATCGATTGTTCTGAAATAAAATTGAGAAGTCTTATTTGACCTGAAATCATACCTCCTGCTGAGAGGGTTGCCTTCGATCCGAGCGAAGGTTCCAAACCCTCGCCGCGAGTATCTATTTTGCTTCAAAAGCTGACCTTAGTTCCCTCTTGCCAGGTATATTATTTCTGTTTTTCAGAGCGTGACAGAGGGAATGACAAAAGGACAAAGGGACAGAATAAGGTTTTATATATTACCGATACATTAAAACGTTTTTACTTTCTCCATACGTAGTATAGGGAGAGTATTGTGATCACGAAAAAAATCGACTTCGAGATTTCAACGGAAATACACGTTTTGAGGTCCCTAGAACACGTTTACACTATTTTCGGAATGATGTCTGTGTGGATGGATGTGATTGTGAGCGCTCTAACACAAAAAGTACTTATATCGTTACCAAATTTCATATATAACACTTTAGCATGAGCACAAAGAACTGATTAGTTTTTGGACAATACCGGTTAACCGGAAGTCGAGGTTTATTCGAAACCCGATTCAGTTTTTGCGATATTTCTCTGTTAAAACATCATTATTGTATACATTAATTACTACAAAAAATATAGAAAATATAATTTCCTACATCTTTTATTTCAAACAATTTTCTATAGCAGTTATTGTTTAGGAATTATTTATAAATAATCGGTTTTTTCGGTTTCCGTCAAATATCTCCTTAAAAACAGCGTTATTGGTAACTTTTGTCAGGACTAAAGTTGTAGAGAATAATATTTCTTCCAAGTTTTGTTTGAAATAAATTTTCGTAGAACCATCCATTTCGGATATATTTAACTTATTCTTAAATTTCCAGTATAAAGCGCCACCAACTAGCGGTGAATTCTGTAAACGTATTCAACATATAATTTACGGCAATAGGGACGACTATTCTTCTACGATACGAAATAATAATTTTGCCTTATAATGCTATTCTTAATAATTTAAATATCTATACCCCAAATATGGAGAAAGTCATGTGTTGGCCACATCAGATTTTTTTATTATATCATAATGCTATCCTGAAAATTTCATTAAATTCGGTTCAGTCTTTTGCGAGATATTAAGCTTCAACGAGCATTACAGACAACGTTTACTAAGGCTTTTATTTATATGATTACAAGATATCGGGTTTTCATAAATAATTTTATTCAGAGAATAAACAATTTTGAAAAAACTTAGTACTTTTTCCATAATTTATATGAATCAATCACGACCATGGTTTCACTATTTGGTCGTGGTTAATTAATAAAATAAATTGTAGAAAAAGCACTAAGTTTTTTCTAAATTGTTTATTCTCCAAGATGGATAAATTCCACAAGAGAACCCCTGTAACGACGGATTTTACTTTTATTCGATCGATGAGAGCAAGGAACACATTTTTTTTGAACTTCAAGCAACAAACGTGTGATTATGCTTCCATAAGTGCACTCCATTACGCGATGTGTGAAATAGAGGTTTAGCATATAGCAGTTGCTATTGGTATTTGGAGTCGTTATCTTACCAATTCATCAAGCTGTCGCGCCAAGGCGAATCCTAACCGCGATTCGCATCCAGTAACCAGCACTGCTTTTCCCGCTGCGTTCACCTGAAAATATTGGTAATATAATAGTAATGTACGAAACCACAAAGTTACTCTATTAAAAAAATAGAAATAAGAAAAATCTCATTGGAGAAATAAGAAGAATATCATATAAGTACCATAGGCAAATGTGTGTGTTTATGTGAGTGGAGTGATCCATGACTATTTACGGCAAATTTTTAAAAGTGTAAGCGATCAGCAGCAGCACCGAATTTACATGAGTTTGTTTTTTTACTTTATAATTTTGCAGTATTTTGCATTCCTCTAAACTATAAACAAATTTTCACTTTTCCGACAAAGCTGAAATTTATTGTATTGCTCAAACACAAACACGTGCAGGTATTAAGCTATTTGTAATGCGGATAATTTAGCTCACTGGAGAGCTCAAAAAAAAATTATTTTAGGTGCAAAAGAACAATACGTATAGTAAAATATCGTACACTTTTACGAATGAGTCGCAGATAAGTTTGTGTTATAATCGGCAAAATCTAAGTTGAGCTGTGACAGTTATCAAGGAAGGGGATCGATGTTACAAAATCATACACAAGAAGAGACAAGAGGCCAAAGGCATAGGTAAAGGTGTGAACGATTTGGCATCGTCGCAGTTTAGCGATTTTCTGGAGCTCTTTTTGAGAGATCTCCAACCAAAGTTTTCTGGACTCTCAGAGCTCAAGTTATATAATGTAGAATATAATTCCAAATGAGTTTTAGAAAAAAATCAGACAAGGCGCAAAAAAGAAACATGCCGACGAGAACTTATAGTTTCAAACCTTTAATATGGTCTAATGCACTTAATAAGCTATACAGAGAGCGTATTTAAATTAATAATAGCCATATTCTATTAATTAAAACGTTTTATAGACCCTTATTATCGGGCTAGGTAAACGGGTGGTGAGAGCAGGACCCGCTTCAGACCTTTAACCACCCGGAAGCAATAATTATTTTGGCCGCCCCCTTATCTATTATATAAAGCGCTTATGATATATGTATGTATGTTAACATTACTACGTTGCTATCTACAACCAGTAAATAAACAAAGGTTAATTTTGCAATTACTACGTTGCTATCTACAACCAGTAAATAACCAAAAGTTAATTTAGCTGAGTAACCCAGCAACGAATGCTATTCTGTCTTATACATGTTAATTTAGTAATGTGATTGATAAAGTCTGTGATCTAATAATCTCATTAAAACAATTGCAATTCAATTTATAATATCAAAGTTATCAGAAGTTGAATTTATATAACGTGAATAAATCGCGGTTCATTTTCTTGCGGGTGTTTACATATATTGAATTTATTTCTCAATTTTTGAAGTTTATTACTCAAGTTTCTATAAATTAAGTAATAATTAATTTTTAGTTAAAAAATCCATTCCCCAATGGCAACAAAAGATCGAAAAGAATATTATAGACGATATCTAATCTGATTTTTATTTTGTCTAAACGTTAGATTGAGAGTGTATTATAAAGCTGGGCACATGGTGCCCATAAGTCGCTAGTGTATACATAAATTAATAAAACATACAAACATTATTTTTGTAAGAAATTTATTTAATCAAATTTTAACACTCGAAAACCGTTCCACAACTTCATCAAATGTTAGTGATCCCACCATTTCCTGTTCTATGGATAAAATTGCGAGGCCAGAAACTCTTGCGTTTGGCATGATGGACCGTAAATAATTTTTATTCGTTTACGATATTTTATTCAATTTACGAGAACGTCGTATCTCCGCAAACATAAGGCTGTGAGACATACGGCGCACACTGTTGGTTTCGTCTTGGACTCTGTATTACGAATCAATTGATTTCATAAACCTGAAATGAACGGAATATTTTATAGTTATTTTTATATTAGTTGAAAGCGAATAACGCAGGAGGGCATCCCCGCGCGCCGTAACTGATGGAAAGCCCCCTCCCAATCCTCTCTCTCTCCCTAGTAGATGGAGCGCAAAAATTGACTACATCGCTCTCCCGCCATCCCAACTGCCGAAGCCAAGTTATGGCGAATAGAGTATAGGGATTAACATTTTCCGGTTTTTCTCAATCCCCGTATCCCGAAATTGAATCAATCGAATCCCGGGAATTTCACGTGATTCAGTTTTCCTAAAAATACTGATCTACAGTCTATATTATAATTCAACTTATTAAGGAAATAATTATTTCACCTAAGCAAACATATAAGAAGAAACAATAACAAGGTGTTTGTTCAGATAAAACGAAAGTTTAGTAGGCGTCCAACTTTATTGCAACGGCTAAGACGTGAGAAAAGAAATAATCTTCTATCATATGTAAAAATTTTCTGATAAAAATGTTGCTATAATATTGATGAGAGATTACGTACCTAGATATAAAGGTGATCCGGGAAGAAGGTGATTGTGTTACTGGCCGAAACAGTGGTAAGGATACACTTAGGTCCCCTCTACAAAAGTTGAGTGTAACCGTAATTAAACAAAACTAAACTCGAGCTGGCTATTCGACATTAGCCGATACTTGTAGACGTACTTTCTGGAGAGTTATCTTCTAACACGACTGAGACCGGTGATCCCGTAATTCTGACTGATTGTGAGAAGTAACAATAAGATACAGCAATCGAAGAAAGGCATGCAAGCCGCTAAGAATTTAATTTAAAGGTAACATGAATCAGATGTCAACGAAAGATACAAAGAAACATATCGTTGATTTTTGCACGAAATATCATTTGGTTCGATACATCAGGCTAGAGGAGGGGTAGAGGGTAGGCGAGACAATCACAGGGTGAGAGGAGGGAAGCGTTGTCATTGCAATCCCGCTGAGAAACCCTATTCTAGACATTTTCGAAATTCGAAACCAAAAAAATTTCGAAAAAAAAGTGCTATAATGTACTAAAAGATGACGCTATCTATTATTAAATAGCGTATTTCAATTTCCAAAGATCAAAACCAAGAAGTTTGTCGTTTATTCAGGAAAAATGAGAATTTCATGAATTTTTAATTTCGCGTTAGCCTTGCAATCTATATCCAACAAACTATTAAAATAATAGTTCACCATAATACGACATAAACAAGAAATAAAATAAAATTTTTGGGTGAGTATAATTTAAAATTATATCTAAAAAAAACAAAATGACTGATTTTAGAACCCCATCGAATTTTGAATTAAGTCAAGTATGCATACGTACGCTACGAAAAACTCTGAAAGTAACTTAAATACTGAAGGATAAGGATAAAAAGACTTGCTTCTGCATTGAAAACGAACAGTTTTTGTAATTAAGTGTATGTATTTTTATTAAAATAAAAAAATATCAACAGTTTTATAAAGAAAAGACTTTTCTATTCCATCATTCTATGTGCATTAATTTACATCCATTCTCTATGCATTCTTAAGCATGGATTTTGAAAGCATTCTTTTTCATCGCTTCGGAATACATTCTTTTCATGCTTTTTGAATGCTTGAACTTCGGCATATCCCGAGCAATAACGAAGATGCCCGATAAAAGCGGACATTCGCCTTGTAAAGTCATGCATTGCGAATTCATTCTATGCTAGCTGGGAATTGAATAAAGAAATTTTAAAATAAATGCTAATACAGGCGACTCCCGAGATTCGACAGGGATGCGGTCCTGAAAATGTAGTCGAATCTCGAATTGTCGAATGTCGAACGCTGTTTTTTCATAGACTTGCATGTTATAATCGAGGGATACGTTCCCGCATCTCGGCTCGCGCGAGACATTTGTTACAAACGACTCGCGCGAGCCGGAACGGGCCGTCGTCTGCAGCATATCCCTGCATACTTCTATCTATACATACAACTATATATCGCAGCGAAATTAATATAAAAGTTATTAAAAAGCACAAAATAACTTGCAGCCTCGCCAGTTAATTTAAGGTTATGCAAACCTGGCCTTCTCTTAAATCTGTCAAACCAGCCATCAAATTACGTGAATTTATCACTTTATACAATTTTCTCCTTCTGTTTCACATAAGTGTTAATAGTTGAACGACACTTTTATTTGATTTACTTGCATTATCACTATTACATTTCCTTTTAGATATCATGTCAAGTGATAAATTTATAAATAAATCAATAAAATAAATAAATTTAAATAAAAGATTAACAGAAAAAAGAGTGAAATCAGCACAAATACAAACAATTAGAGCAGAAATAACTATGTCTACACTGAAACTAAACCTCGCGTGGTTGGTCGGGACCAAAATTACTCCGCGTAAAGTAGTTCCCAATTCGATCGGCTGCGTCGAAATCTCGAATTTGTCGAATCTCGAACTGTCGAATCTCGGGATCGCCTGTACATAAATAAAAATAGAAAATTAAAGAAAAAATTTTTTCCTTTGGCTGCTCCTAAGGTCCGGCCGCCCGGAAGCGGGTGCTTCACCTGCGTCCGGCTGAAGCGGGCCCTGGGTGAGAGTAACTGCTGGCAGATACTAAGGTCGTTGGTTCGAATCCTATCCAAGACATGGATGTTTGTGTACGTAATGTCAGTATTTATTGTTAGAATGTACACGACTGTCCAAGTATCGCTATTATTAAAGATATTATATTATTATCAAAATATTATTTTATAATAAATGCACATATTTATTTTTATTATACGTCAAGTTTTACATCATCCTACCTTATCCTATGAGCTTGGAACTGAACCACATTTTTTCCCCATGTTCTTGATATTGATATCCCCGGAGTTTTCCAGGAACGTAACCTCCAGGGATAGCGAGGGTTAATGCGTATGTATGCTTTAATATGGAAACGGTCTCCATACAGCACAAAGGCTAAACCACGTTAGAAGGCATATCAGCAAGAAAAATTCTTATTTATACAAAAACTGTTTCTACAAGAAATTGAAGTTATGATAATAACTGTTTTTGGATAAGACAATTAATCTTGGGTACATTTATGAAGTATTTGTCAACATATCAAAAAAATGATTCCTTCTAAATAAATTAACCATCGGCTACTTGAAATATCTAAAAACAATAATTTAACTTAAATGTTGAAGATAATTGATTTGTTTATTGAAAAATACCCTTTAGATATCATATTTAACAATCAAACTGCACTGTTAAATTTCTATATAGATATTCACAATTCTTGCTCAAGTTACGCGAAACATCCAGCTGTTGCTATGGCAACCGGGTGGGGCAGTTATCTCGAATTCTCATTAGAACAAATACAATTTCACTGAAAACAGCAATATAGGTGGGGCATGTCCAATACGATTACTGAAATGACTTTTATGAGAAAGCTAAGGGAAAACAGATGCATGTTTTTTTTTTAAAGAATCGATGGAGATAACAGCATTGTCTACGACAAATTTTGCTAAAATTTTTCGTGACACAACCCATGCCGAAAAAAGCTAACCTTTCGACCCGATTTTTTTGCCGTGTACAAAATAACTCGATGAGTTTACGGCCTCAATATTCACCGAGTTCAACCATTAAAGTGTCGATCTATACCTCTCTTCAAAACGTGAAATGGTAACGTCTGTCTCGAGATTCACGAGTTTAAATCTATGTTGAATGACATTTAAGTTATTCATAGAATGATTTTGTTTAGAAAATGCCTTTAAAACAAAACTTATTGGCAAACATATCGAATAGAGGCGACTTGAATGAAAACATTATGGAACAAATAAAATTAATGCCGAACAAATACATGTATTTCCGACTTTTAAAAAATTGAGTTTTGGGTCTTGTGGCTCGAGTCCAATGTGAGGTCGAATTAAACCTGTTTATACAAATACATGATTTCCGATGGTCATATGTTGCTGGGATTGATTTTTATCGAAGGAATAAATAACGGATGAAATTTATAGTTCAAGTAGTGACGTACACCGATGGGAGGAAGTTATAAATATAAATTCATTGTGCATAACTAAAGCTAAATATTAATCTGTTCATAAAAGATTGAATTCCTTATTTTCTTACGAATAAGGATCGAACATATGCGAAAAATATGCTGCAAATGATTGTATAAATTTCTTCATTTACCAAAATATCTGGACCCAATCATTTAGAAAAATTCAAAACGAATTAATGTTGGTAATTATTTTAAACGACTTTTGGAATAGTTCTGTCTCGATCGCCCTTTATTTATTTAAAACAATACTTACTGTGCAGCCGCACTAAGGAATTCATGAGAACTAGGAAAATAAATTCTCGCACAAACATTCAATGATGGTTTAATATTTTCATGCGTTTATCGCTGTATTTAAAATATCAGTTTCTCGAATATTAACAGTCGTTCGATTATTATTAACTTTGCTGTTTCACGATCTCTCGGCCACCTTCTCGCAATCCCTTTGCCTCCTCGTTCTAGTCGCTCTCTTTAAGACCGGCTCGCTCACCTGTTTTTGGAAGTCGAATTTCCCACAATTTTCAGACACATCTCCCAATAAACCGCAACAGCTTCGCTCGAGACATTATCGAAGATGGTGGCTCTTCGCCACTCGCAGGTTTAATAATTGGGCCGGAAGTACTGCCGCTTTCATTTTTTACGGCGATCACGCAAGTTTCACCCATTTGGTTCGCAGGTTCATAATTAACCCGGTTTGAGACTACGATTTTAAACAACAACAAAAATTTTCGAACGAAAACAACGTATTATCGCAGAATTCCCGCCAAACGTCACACGCGATTTAATAGAAACTTGCTTGTCTCAAGAATTTGCGATATTCCCGAAAATAAATTTCCGTCTTAAATTTATTTTCTGGAATATTCTCGCGGATAAAAGGATTTCCGAAAGCGGAAGGAATGAGGAGCGAGGGATAAAATTTATTTTTCCCGGACGCCATCGAAACGATTGACTTTTCCGATTCGCCGGGTTTGTTTTTAGCTCGTACGACGGCAGGAGGAATGCAGACGGAGCTTGGGAATGAAAAATAAATAAATAAAATACTTCGTTCCCTGCCAACCGGGTATTTTGCGTGTCGTTGCACGCGGTGACATTTTCAAAGACCAAAAGAACGTCGAGGGTTGAGGAGCAAAACCAAAAAAAAAAGAACGAATGAAAAAACAAAGTCGAAATCGCTCGCGTTGGGGAGTCTCGACGCGGGAGGAGGTTTTAATAAGCGCAACGAGGGAGGTGTAGGTGTAGATGGGGGAAGGGCAGGAGGAAGAACGAGAGGAGAAGAGGGAGAGGGGGGAGGAAACGTTCGCCGTTCGGTCCATTTCGCTCCGGAAGTCTGCAGACGGATAAATGATCCCATCCTCTAAAATTAGCCTTACGTTTCATGTTCGACTCTCACGGACTTCGTATACCTTCGCTCCTTTTTATACCTCTCCACTTACGCGCAGACCGCGAATCATCATCCCCTTTCGTCCCTATCCTTCCCTACATCCCCCTCACCCTCCCCACCGCCAATCCTTTTACCCTTACAAAAAAATAGAGCCATCTCTCGCACTCGCTCTCTACCCTCCCTCCATCCCTAACCCCCTTTCCTTCCTTCCTTCCTCTTTGCATTTGTCTCCCCTCTCGAGGACGGGCCACTGCCCCTGACACTGGTCGCTTTCTATTTCAGCAGCGACCAGATTTAAACCCTCTCTCTCTATCTCTCCCCTCTCTCTCACTTCAAATCGCACCTGCCATCCGGCCCTTGCACACATACACGCACGCACACGCACGTCCGCGGCGGGAGGATTGAGATAGATAGAGAGAGAGAGTGGGAGAGAGTGAAAGAGCGCTTTTGAAATTTGCAAAATTGGTAAAGAGGGGGGAGGGTTGCTGTGGGTAGGAGGAAGGCGTAGGAGAGGATGTGGGGGAGGATGTGGGAAGAAGAGAGGGAGAGAGGAAGGGATAGGGAGGGAGAGAGGAAGGGTTGGATAGAGAGGAAGTGAGGGAGAGAAAGGGAGGGAGGGAAAGAGGAAGCAAGGGAGAAAGGAAGGGACGGAGGGAGAGGAAGGGAGGGAGAGAGAGGAAAGGAGGGAGAGAGAGGAAAGGAGGGAGGGAAGGGGAGGGAGGGAGAGAGGGAGGAAGGGAAGGAGAGTGAGGGAGAGAGGGAAAGAGGTAGACGGGTCGATCCTCCGGGAGGGATGTTCCGTATTCCTCAAAAGCTAAATGACTGGAATTTGGGTAGGTAGGCAGGAAATCTTATTTTGCGTGGGATAACCTTGTTAAACCCGGCGCGTGTGTAAACAGGGGGCCATTCATTGCCCCGGAGGGCGGCGGCGGCGAGGAGGCGGCGTATTCGTGAGGAGGGCGGAGAGTGGGGAGGGGAGGGCTGGCGGGGGCAAGGTGGGTGGGTGCGGATGACGAAAAATCGTTACTTCATAAACCCCCTCACGGACGATGAGAGTCGTCTCTGCTAATGCGGCCCTAAGATGCGGGAGATAGAAAAGAAAGGCGAGAGGGAAAGGGAAAAAAGGACGGAGAAAGGGAGAAGGGAGGGAAGGTCTTTGCAGTCCAAGTTACCCGTTTCCATTCCCGTCGCGCGGCCGAATATTTCGCTTTTCTTTTATTTTTCAAAATTCTCCCGATTGTCAGTAGCCAGGGATACGCGATACGTTTCCGTGGTGATGGAAAGGGATGGGTGGGTGAGAGGAACGTGGGAGGCATTTTCGCGTGCGAAGGATCGACAAGGGAAAATTAAAAAAGAGGCAAGAGCGAGGGATAGGAATGCAGTCGAATCTTTTTTTTTCTCGAGTTAATGCATAGGATTCCGTGCTTGGAAGCGCGCGTCGCCGGTGTTCGCTCAGGAAGGCGGGAGCGCATTGTTTTTTTCGCGTAACATTTTCAGAAACGGGAACGCCAAAAAAAAAAAAAAAAAAAAGGGGAGCGAGTTATATTTTTAAAGAGCATCGCCTGGAAAGGAACTCCAGAGGCGATTTTTTCCTCTAGGGCCAAAAAGACATACGAGGAAGGATCCGAGGAAGTTTTCCGCGTTGCGGATATCCTTACGACGTATTTCCGCGCGACGGATTTTGAACTAAATGAAATTTCCGCGCGGTTTTTTTCGCTAGAAATTTTCCCATTTCTTCGAGGAAAAGAGTGCAAATCTTGGCGCACGAGTTAATGCGTCAATAATAGAAACCGCGTTGTGCTTGATCTGATTTAATTATCGAATGCCTCGATATTGCGCCGCCCTTCATAAAGTGGAGACTAGGGATGAAATAATACCGATAATTTTTAATACCGGTATTGGAACAGTTTTTTGCTGATACCGGTATTGAAACCGGTTTTGTGCAGAGAACAGTTTATAATCATTTAGTATATTATTTTAATAATAATAATAATCCTTTATTAACGGAATAAACCCTCTTTCTTACAAATATCAAACGGAGTTCAAATGAGTATTTCAACAACTACATAAATCTGGACTTTTCAAAAACACTCTTGCTTTCAAAATAAGGTTATAACTAGATAACTGCCCTGTTCAAGGCGTTTTTACCACTCTTCAAAACGGTGACACCCATCCCGATAAGGGGTATTTTTCAACCCCAGGTTAAAAAATTTTTTTTCGAAAAGAAAACTCTTCGTATTCCACAAACAATAATGACAAATTAAGAAGAAAGGATTACACTACATATAATAAATTTATAAACCAAATTATGTGTTTTTTATGAAAATAATGAGTCAATTTGTGGACCTGAGGTCAAAAAATACCGCGCTTCGGGACCGAAGGGTTCAGGAACGCATTTCAGGAGGACGAGACCATTTCCAATCGTTTTTTCTCATCGAACTAGGTAATATTACAAAACTCTCATACCGATCCGTCGGAGTCACTTTTCGGAAGAATCCCCCCACTTTATTTCTACTCACACAGGCAACAAATACATTTTTGGTAACTTGGCACTGCTCCCACAAAGTGCACTTTTCAATACCGAAAACCCGGTATTGTAAATCACGATATCGGTATTATGTGTCTAATTCAATACCGGTATTAATTCCGGTTTTCCAATATCGGTATTCATCCCTAGTGGAGACCATCTGTAATTATTTACAAAATTTCCTCTTTTAATATGAGAGTGACCTTTAACATAGATTTAGTACATTAGCCTCTATAGTTGCATCAAAACACATAAACAATGAATCTATTCAGATCCACGATTCTTTGTTTAATAACCCTGCATTATATTATATAATTGATACTAAAATAAAGTAAATCGCCTCATAATATATCGATTTTTAGCAAATAAGAAAGACAGAACGGATCCGGCTGCCTACATTTTATTAAACAGTTAAAACTTTTGGGAGAACTGCTTTTTTATCTAACTTGAGAGCATCTTTATTTCCGAAAAATCGTTACGGCACGAATACATTTTAAATGAGAAAAAGAGTGATTATATTCAAAATAGTTTAGTCCAATGCTTTACTCGTTTTGTACGCGCCTTCAGACCAATAGGTCAAAACTCTCTGTCTCAGAATCGCGTCTATAAATAAACACAAGACTGCATTCTTTTCTTTCTGGCAATAGCCCAAGCGGTCGATCTTAAAAGTGAAGTTTGAAAACGATTTACAGATAATGCCACAGCTAGTTCAAATAGTGCTCGAAAAGTGTCTGCT
The DNA here is from genome assembly GCA_036926305.1 of Uropetala carovei. Lineage (NCBI taxonomy): Eukaryota > Metazoa > Arthropoda > Insecta > Odonata > Petaluridae > Uropetala > Uropetala carovei. The sequence continues at coordinate 1,709,010 of JAXCHB010000152.1, read as the reverse complement.
CAATAATTATTTTTGAACAATGCGTAAACTCAGCCGAATCACTGCGCAATTTAACGGAAGGTGACTTTTGAAACGATGGCTGTAATTCACGGTGCAAAGTGCAGAAAGATTTTTACGTTTTCATGTTCGTTCTATTTGTAAAAAAGGAAAGGAATGAGCTGAGTCACTTTCTTCTACTTCCCCTTTATTTTGTAAATACGTAAGGAAATCTGGCATCGAGAAGAACTTAAAAAAATGCCGGTTGCCAAACAAAACATGAAAATCACGAGTCATAAAAATGAAGATCTTCTTCGACGGATTAGCGGATCCTTTTAAAATGTTATTCCAACTTTGTACTCAGCGCTTTGATCGTGATAATTATTGAAAATATTGGATTTATAAAAACTTTTTTGTGTGATGCAGCGAAATAGCACTCAAAATTAAGCCTAAATAGAAAGCCAAAAATGTATCCCAGAAAATCGGTTTAAAAGGATGTTTTAACAACCATTTTAGTGAGACTATATCGATTACTAATTCTATGCCTAGAGCAGTATTGTTTCCACATTTCAAAACAATATATGCTTAATATGATTTTGGTATGAATGAGGCGATAGCAGCTTAGTCTTTGGATGGATATTTATTCAAAATACAAGTTTTAGAGAGGCTATCACATAGTTCCATATAGTCCGGTTATTTTTAATATATGGCGACTTTTGTATTGATAAATAAAATGGCGATTTTATGAATCCATTATAATAATCCACAGAAAAAATATTTTATTTTTTAGTTCCATAAACTTAACGTCAGTACGAATTATATTTTCAAAATTTATCCATTTCAAGAAAAACAAAAGTTTATTTTCTCGAGTCCTATTATGAGTGCAAATTGAATGAATTATTTTGTAAAAATCTAAAAGACGATTCAGCCCAAATCAAAAGAACAATATTGACCAGGATATGCATGTTTTTTCTCAAGATTCATATGGCGATGTTTTCATGCAGGTTAATATAACTGCCAGGATACACTGAGAAAATATTTCTATAAAATATGCTAATAATATATAGCTTTATTATTAATATTTACCTTACGTATTTCACACGATAAATTTACTCTTAAAAATTCTCACACAGGTTTGAAAATTTCATTAAATAGTTGTCTGATTGATGAACTGATGTTACTTATAATTACAGACTCTGTATGTTCTCAGGAAAAGTTATCAAAAGAATTCCGTCTGTAGAATTTTACACGTTGTTACTTCTAACGCTTTGTCTTAAAAATACACTGAGTTATTTTAACTTTTCGAATGGATCCCGTCCTAACAAAACAAGAGGGTCTATCGCAGCGCCTCCATATTTATTTGAAATGGGCGTAAAACGCCGAAAACTATTTCGAGGAAGGTTTATCTTCGCCAGCACCCTAAAAAAAATATTAATACCCATGGAATGTTAACAGGATGTAGCAGTCATTTTTAATACGGTTTTCTGCGGGATGAATGGCTATACCGAGCTCTCTGTTGGCACTGGAATGGGTCCAGCGGTGCGGTGTGGACGAGAGCCCGACTGGAGAAAAAAGATCGTGGTTGAGTGACCGTGTTCTCACACACATACACGCCCTCACTCACTCTCTCTCTATCCCGACTGCTGCGGCGAGAATGAACCGACCTCCGGGCAATCTCGGCACACCTTACGTCACGATCAATGACTACTCGGAAGGAAAAAGAAATACACGAGCGCTCATAACTCTCCCATTTGGAGCACACGCTCTATCGATACGCTGTAAAGAAGACGGGTCTTCTATATTTAGAGTTCGCTCCGTAAAAGAGAGCCCAGACCCGAGTTTTACGTTCATGAATTTTATTTTGTAATCAAGGAGGTGGAGATTGGGCAGTAAAACGATGCCAAAGATGCCAAGAAAAGATAATTTACTCAAGCGTCAAGTGCTGAGGTTTTAAAATTAGAAAAATGGATTCGAATTCAGATTTAAAAAGTCCACGCTTTCTTTAGCGAATAGAATATTTTGTTAGTGCTTTTGTTCTCATATAAATAAATTAGAATTTCTTAAATTTCTATTAAGGTTTAGTTCAATTCTACATGAGATATTTTTATTTATTTTTCAAGCGCTGTCTTAGTTGTCGATAAATATTTTTTGCCCTCAGCTATTGGATAGGATAAGTATTCGAATTACGTAGTTAAGACTAAAACAAGAGGGGAAAGATGTAGGTATACATCATCCGTACATACATGCAAGACAGGGACGTTCTTATGCAATAGTATTATGTAAGCATGTTTAAACAAGCAGAGTGCTATCCATGAACATGTTTAAAATTAGCGTGTTTTTTAATGCGCTTATAGTTTCACTTTGGTGTCTGTCTCTCCACTTGCTTAAATATAGAAAATATGACGATACCGTTAAGGATAACAAGCTGAAACTTGAAGTATAGATTTCTGTACTGTTGTCATTTGTTTTTATTTAGATTTGGTTATGAAAATAAACGGAGTCGGAGCCCATTTAAAATTGTTTTTAATATCTTCGAAGATATAAAAGATGGAAAGCTGAAATTTCGAGCGTGTATTTCCACATTAAACTCACACACGAGGCTGTAGTTACCGAATATACGGCGGTTTAACTACATAACTTTACAATATCAATTTAAGCAAGTGCACAGACAAACATATGCCAAAGTGAAACTATAAGCGCATTCTTTAAACGCGCTAAAAAGAAGAAATATTAATGAGTTATTATAATGTAAAAACTCTGCTAAAAGTATAAATTATCAGTAATGCCACAGGACGGTTAATTATTTGTTCATAGAAAGGTGACATCCCTGCTTGGGTTATGTGAAGATTTATATAAATTTCTAATTGTCCTAACTCGAAAAGTCCTTAGTACCAAAATTTCATTAAAATCCATTAAAAAGTTCCGGACAGACAGACGGACACGATCTGATCATTAGGCGTTCATAAAAAATAATTGTAATTAACGCCTAAAATGCTTATCACACCTGATTAATTATTTGAAAAGGTGGCTAATGTGGACCAAATTCGATGCGAAATGCGGAGGGATAATAATCGGTTGAAAAACTCACAGGATTCACAACGTTAACTTTCATTTTTAATTCCGTACAGCAAGCAGATTCAACCTTTTAAGAAAACATCCTCGTCCGATGCTTCCGTTACGTTAAGTTACGATCGCAATTAAGGCGAGACGAGTTGCACCATTTTCTCCTCCTTTTACGAAAACGTCCTCTATGAACTACGGACAGAAAGAAAGTCGCGCAAAACTTTTATTGGCTTAGTTTTTTGGAGCAAGGTACATACTAGCTTAAAACAATCCAGAGAATAAAAGTGGGCTCTGCAAAAAAAAAAGCTACGGTAGGGAAAATTGAGGACACGTCGGCGTGCGTTTACGCCGTCGCTTGCGTTCCGTGAAAGCGGCAAAGAAACAAACAAGAAGAGTGATCGGTACATCTCGCATGGCCCAGTTATTCCTCGGGAGTAGGAGTAAGAGGAGGAGGGAGCAGAGCGTGAGGAGGAATGGGAGGGCGGAGAAAAGGGAAGAAGGGGAGGGAAGGGAAAAGAAGAGGAAGAAGATACCGCGAATCCCATCGAGTACGAATAAATTGCGGCCTTTCAATAAGGAGAATGCCATCAAATAAAGAGGACGGAGGGAACGAGATTCTCGTCCCTTTTTTTTTATTCATTTTTCTGTCTGCGAGAGGATTGAGAGAGGGAGAAAAAAATGCGGAAATAGCATCCGGAGAGGCGTGTTTCACGAGCTTTAACGGGAGGAAAAAATGCCAAATCTGATTCCATAGTCTCCCATCGAACACATACGTACTATATACATTTTTTCCCAGAGGAATTTTTTTGGTGCATCGCGCCGAGAGAGGGAAGGGAGAAGGAAGGGGGAGGCGTATGCAAATGTTTGTTCTCTCTCTCTCTCTGCTCTCAGTCAGCGCATGGCAGCACGCGAAATTTTAATAATGGGGTGAGTCTGGGTGGGAAAGAGGAGTGGTTAACTTTTTTTTTTGAGTTCTCTCTAAAATGCGGCTTATGCGGTTTAAGGAGAGATTTTTTTTCTTATGCGCCGTCTCCCGAACACGAATGAAAAAAGTACAAAATTTACATTTAAAAACACCAGGCTCTTACAGATTTATTTATTTATTCGTCCGTCTAGCCTTTTCATACGCTCTTAAACAAGCACTCTCCGCTTTGACTTACGGTGTAGGTACTCTTTAAAAGCTCACTACTAGATGTAGAGTGCACGAGCATAATTGAACCATTAACTGAAAAGGCTGGTCACCCCGGCGGTCTAACCATTATCCGGAAGAATAGGTAAAAAGAAGTCTTAACTTTCATCCTGTATCTCTCTCTTTCGCACCCTTGTTCGCAAATGATGGCCGAATGGGTACCAGGTGCATAGATAGAGCAGCTTTTACCGAGGTGCATTAAAAAGTCAGGTCATTACAAAAAGGACTAAGTGGGAAGCATACTTGCTTATCCTCTTGGCAACACACGCACAGGTGAGCAACTTGGTTAGCCGGAGTCTCGAACCTGACATTCTGAGTGCGAAATTAACATCGTGAACTCGTCGAAGCCGCCTCGTGTCACAGCTGAAGATTAATGTAATATAAATTAAAACACGGTCGAAAATGTTGGATATGATAGCTTCCAATCCATGTTTATTCCGCTTCGGAACAGGCAGATGGAGAATCTCCTTTCACTGCTCTGTGCACTGCTTAAGATCAAAGTCAAATCGGAATTGAGAAAAAGCTGGCCACCATTCCCTAAACGCTTCTCTCGTCAGATACATTTGACGAAGCTATTGTGCAAGTTAAAAAAATTTCTTTTGGCGATTTTAGTGCAGCTTTTAGTTTTTATTAAAGGTAGAATTTCAGATGAAAGATGAGACAGAACACGCAGAACAGGAAATATAACGAAAAAATGATTGTATTGCCTGAATTACGCTTATTATACAGAAAAGGACTAACGCTTAAAATGTGGTAGTGCTAATATACCCCTGCAAATATGGTTATTGGTGAACGTAACCTGCTTGTAATATTATTTTCTAATTAGCAAAGAAAATTTGATTTTCTATTTTATCGAGTAATCTAAAAACATTTATTTGACCACTATACAAAATTCAATTTCCGACAAAGTTTAGAAAAGTAAGTGAGTCAACGAAATATTCTGTAATTTTATCATTCGGCCTCTTCAGGTCGTAATAATTATTAACGGCTTAATTTTCGCTATTTGTTTTTCCTGGTTTTTCTTCCTTGCAAAAATTCCAGCAAATTATCGAGAGTAATACATATTTGTTCTAGACTAGATGTCGACTCGAGAAAAGCACTAGGGCTAAAGGAAACTTGCCCATCGAGCCCTTTATTTCATTTTCATTTATAAAAAAAAATTAAATTCTAACGGTCTCTTTAACAGTGCTAAATCAGTCCTCATGTGTCATTTTATGTTATAGTATGTGCCTAGAATCCGAAAATTGCTATTACTAGTTAAGAAGTATCTTTGGCAAAGAGAATTCTGGAAGATGTAAAATGAGTCTTTATATCTTTATTTTACTGCTACGCTTTTACGATTTCAGTATTTTCAACGTTTACTCTATTCTAATTAGATCTCACTATTAAAATATTTTACAGGTTCCATTCCCCCTGTAAGCATGTTCTATCTTTCATTGTTCATTTTTTCTGTGAAACTTCAATTTAAGCATCCATCCTAATCAGTGGCGTACCGGAATATGTGTAGCCTCCCATCGTATAAAAAAATTCGAAGCCCCGGAAGAAATTTAAGACACTCACAAAAGAACTGGAACCCCTTTAGCCACTGCGCGGGGGTCCGGTACGCCACCGTTCCTAATCAAAGCGCGATCATAACTTGACAACAGTGAGATTTGACCAGTCTTTTTTCATTTTGCCCGGCGAATATTTTCTGCATTCTTCCTTAGTATTAATCTTCTGATTGTATTATTTGTAAATTATTGAAAGCATTTGAAGAAGTTTTAATGAATTAAAGAATGAATGAATTCACTTTAAATTTCAAATCACGTTGTATCAGATGAAACTTAAAGGTGATTTCAAATATTTGCGAAATTGAAAATTATCCTGTTGAAAAACGAGAGTTATCTGAACATGGTGAGTATGGTCAAATTAAAAACGCCTCGCATTTATAAATAACTCATTCAAATATTCGACGCCAATATTTGGACGTTATATCTTCCTTCCAAGTACATGTACAAGAATTCGTTATGAAATAGTTATAATTTTTGGAAATTTCAGGAATAGCGGGAATTTAATATTGGGATTTATGGGAAGGCATGTTAAGAACGTTAAAAACAAAATTGTAGCGGAATGGAATGAGATTTGGAAGGCAGAATAATTAAGTTTATTAAATAATTCTTTAATGCTTTAAAGCTGTTTTTCTAATGTATAGATTGTATTTCTCTGCATTTAATTTGAATTCATCTTCAAGTAATTATAATTGATATGGTTGCTCTACTGAGAAGTATAAAAATGCGCGCATAGAAAATATCGATACTTCAAACAAGACCTGTTTTAACTTTTGGATTGCAAATATTTTAATTTTCCTCAGTTATTATTTAAACAACTTATAAGAAAAGTGATGTGTCGACTATGTTTATTGATACCACTCCATGTCTTTGCCGCTATTTGCGTCTTACAATTAGTGCTATATGAAATGTAAACTTTTATACCTTCACTGAGAAAAATTAATTTATTCGATTTCCCCATAAATTCGAATTTTAGCTACAATAAATAAGAACTTATATAGCTGGGAATTCCAAGAGAATTTCGGAAAGGAGAAGACGTTTCACTAAAAAACAAGCGAAACATGACGTTTTTCGGAATGTGATAGATTAACGGCTTATTTCCATCCTGTTCTGAAACGCTATTGAATAAATGAAAATAGAAATGACCGGAACAGGATCTAACTTTTGACGATTATATCCATTCTTTCGCAAATCTTATTATTTAAAAAATATTTTGTTCTTATATTAATTTCTACAAAGGACGTAAACATAATAAAACATAAAAATAATAATAAACAGACGGTTTATTTTCCCGCTAAGAAATTAAAATATACTTAAGTTTAGAGTGAATACAACGTTTCGACAAACGATTATTTCTTTTACCTTTACCTTCTGTTATATTCAATTATTTATGACAGATTTCTCCTTTATAAATGGTTGGTTGACCAAATAAAAAAATAGTATTATACTCGGATTAACATGCATTTGTATGCCCATCTCATATAAAATATCGGCAAAATTAATACAATTTTCACGCTCAGATTTTTGCCACCGTTCGGGGGCGTCGGCGTACCTTGAGGTTGTGGAAGAAGAAGAGAGCCGCAAGCACGGCGGGCACTATCCAGAGGAACATGCGCAGCGTGGAGAACGGAAGGCCGAAGATGGACACTAGGACGGAAAGGATGGCCGCCGCGGCGTGGGCGAACATCACCGGGATGATACAACGCTCCGCAAGTTCCCACGGGAATCCCGGCGGGGGTGGAGCGGGACCCACGGGACTACCCGGCACGAGCGACGCCCTCCTCATTCCTCTTGCTGATGACGATTACCTGACGTTTGGGTGGAAAGCACTGTATTACATCGGGAGTCGATTGCATCGTCGCATCGATTAATACGAAGCGTCTCAGTGCGAGGTAGCGACGAAAAATGCACCGGAGAGACAGGCCGTTTCGACGCATGTCGGTTGGAGGGAAATGCACCCGACCGGTGGTTCCGGAAAGGAAAACGAGACCGTTTAGATCAGGGGCGTGCAACCTTTTTTACGTGACGGGCCGCATTTATACATTTCAGTGCTTTGGCGAGCCGTATTAGAGGTCACGAATGTTTCGGCGGGCCGGATTAGAGTTTACATTGGAACTTACTTAAGGAATTATATGCGATTTTAAAACTGAAAATAAAATTTTAACCGATTTATGGCGTAAAAACTTCGCCAGACATTGTGTTATGGCGACGATCGAACGTAAAATTTACAAAATTATCTGTAATAAATATCACAGACCATATCTTCACCAAAGCTACGCGGGCCGCATAAAATGCTCTCGCGGACCGTAGGTTGCACGCCTCTGGTTTAGACCATATGTGGGAGATGATCTAGACCAGTGGTTCTCAACCGGGGTGACACGACACTCCAGGATGACACGACGGTGATTGAGAGGTGACGCGAATATTTTATAAATTCACAGTGTATCATATTCTGACTTATAGACATAAATAAAACCAGGAGAATAAACAGGCGTGTTTATTTAAATGCCAGAGTTTTATCTTTATGTTGTAGGGAAAGCCCAATTTATCTTTACGGGTGGCTTGAATATAATGGCACTGTAAACGGGGTGACGCATAACTGAATGAACTGAACATAGGGTGACGCAGACAAAAGACGGTTGGGAACCACTGATCTAGACAGAAATATGCAAGATCCCCTGTTAGATTCATATCCAGAACGCTGTCGCTATTATATAGCCAATTCCAAATTTCCGTCGATATGGCAGTAAATGATAAACTATACTCATGCGTTATAATTTATATCCGCAAGTTTTAATTGACCTATTCATTTAAATGATGATGAATAGGGCGAATTTGAGGTTCACGCGTATGATTAAACTCTAGAGATAAAACATTTCATAAAAATATTCATACGGGAAGTAAGGACATCGATTTTTAACTTATATACTATAATTTAATGGCGGAGCTTTCTGGAACCTTTCTCCCTTAACAAAGTTTGCAAAACTTGTTATAATCTCGACCATCGGTATAACATGCAAAGTTATTCGAGTTTTTCCCCCCAGAAATTTTACTTGCAGAAGGGTAAACTTAAAGCGTTTGTAATTCAAATCACTCCGAGTTGGGCTGAAGGTTACCCTTTCAGGGTTCGAATCAACGTATAAATATTATTCACGTTCCCATAGGAACCTTTTTTCTAATCTCATCTATTAGTACTATATATTTTTAAAATAAAAAAGACCTGTCAAATTTTAGTTGCCACAGAATGAAAAACAGATTGGAGGGATGGTTGCTCTTTAGAATTAGTTACTGTAATTGTAGGTATACAATATATTTTACTGTTAACATATCTCTTGTGTCTCCATAGAGTTTAATAAATGTCCGCTTGATATTAACAACCATATAAAGGTTCAAATTGTCGAAGGGATTTGTGATTTAATTATACCCTCCTATTATAGAGACTTAATGGGTATTCAAATACCATGAAATGGACGTTTTAAAGCTTTTAAGTGCGGTTAAAAGGGTTAAAGCGTTTAAGTGATGAGAACTGAGGGATAAACGAATCGCTTGGAAAACGTCGACCGGCGTTTGCAAGTTATCTGTGGCAACGCGGCTAGAGTGCCGACAGGTCCGGTTGAGTTCAATTAACACAGCGAGCGTAAATCCCGAAACGTTCCATGATATTATATTTTAATTGATGTATTCTTTGAATTTTAACGTTGAATTCAAGTAATGAAGTTATTTAATCGGCTGTAAGAAAATTACTGCTTTAGGCTGGCGATATTTTCAATCAATCTGTTACGAATTCATCAGCGAGTATTGAATTGAAAATAATTATACCATAAGAAATTATATAGAAAAATAAATGCGTATATCAATTCCTATCCTTTCAACAAAAGTCCACGTGAAGCGCGTAAATATATTTATATTATAAAAAACTTATTTATTATTTTCGGGCAAAACTCTTTTGTTTGGGAAATAATTAAAACACAGACAAGAAGACAAAGTTTGAAGATAATCGACAAAACCACACAAGGTAGAACTAATTTTTTAATGCATGAATTTTAAACATCTCGAAAAAAATTAATTCTGGTAAGTTAGCACCAATGGTTGTTACTTGTAGTGAAATTTTTATTGAATAATCCTCTGTTACTTATTTCAAGAGAAACCAACGGTCGCTAATTACATCAATCACTAAATAAATTTATCCCCCCCCCCCCCCCAGAAAATCGTTATTTGACGCTGAAAAGTCATTTTATGCGAGAGAAACTATTTACGAACACCTACTTTTGACCTTAGAGTTCCAAGGATAAAATGGAACACATGACTTCTTCTCAGGATCTAAATTTAGCGCAGTATGAGTCCAAATTGAGAGTTTGGTGCTATATAAATGTCCGAAAAAAATAATTTAGGCAGATACTACAGTCATATGGAATCCTAATCCCTTAGAGTCACAACGAATAAATTCCACAAAGTTGAGCTTGATTTCATTATGTAACCCTCAGAGTTAATTTGGCATGCATTAGATTGTTTTTAAAAATATTTTACATGTTAGTAAAAATTAGTGCTGTAATCATTTGGACAACATATTTTAATATTATTTGTGAGTCGTTGACGTTTCTCTACCTGTTGATATTTTGGCCACTTTATGCGTTGTGGTTTGACCAAGTTAAACCAAAATGCATTCCAGAGTTACGTTTTCCTTGCATTTTTGAAAATAATACGGGCGAATACAACTGAACTGGAATGTCATATCTGTGTAGCAATTTATTGAACGAATCCATCGTTGGCCCTGCGTTTGAAATGTTAATTTAAACATAATAATAAAACGTTCAAATTAGGCAAACATCAATTTTTGTTGCCTTAACATATACTATCAAACTTTTTCACCCTTAAAATATTATCCGGTCAAGCGCATGTTTTAATACATAACATTCCTGCGACTGTGATTGGTGACTCAGAACTCGAACAAAACAAAAACTGATCCAAAATTCCTCCGAAGGAATGCCGCCATGGCAACGATAAAATAGAACGCCTTCCTACGAATAGATAAGCCACTCAAGCTTAATACCGGTTTTAACGGTCACAATGGAACGGAAATATATTTGACTACGTTAAAAACAATCCGTTGTTTCCCTCTTAATTCTCACCAGTCCATCGAAAAGAAACTGTCTCTTTTCGATCGAACGGAAATATCTTTCTCTCAGCACTTACGTGAAATCATCCCGTCAGGGTCCACTCTCCTCCAGCGACATTCACCCTCATTTAAACGTGCCATCCAACCGCGCGACATTACCTCCGATATTTCATTTTTCGCTCGCGCGCGTCTTGAGTGCTCACCTCCTTAAAATGTCCTTTTAAAAATCCCAAAACTCCTCGCGATAGCCTGGACCGAAATGCAGCGTTCTACACTGCCTGCCGTCCAAACGCCGACTCTTCGCGTCTTCTCATCTGCCTCCGCTGCACTTATTTCGGACCACCTAAAAAAACTCTCCCTTTCCTCCCTCCATTTTCTTCCCCTTCCCTACCTACTCTCCTCCGTTCCTCCCTTTAAAACTTCTATCTCCAACTTTCTCTCTCTCTCTAATTTCCTTCGTTCTCTCTTTCCTCCCTCGCCCTATCCGTCTTCCGTTCGGACCTCTCCCCCTCTTCTCCATTCTTTCCTCTCTCCTTTCTCTTTCCACTCCCTTCTTCCGTTCGGTCTTCCTCTTCCCCCTCTTTCTACCCCGTTTTCTTATCTCCTCTATGCCCCCCTCTCTCTCTTTTTCTCCTCTCCACCGCTTCCCTTCCCTCTCCTCTCTCTTTCCCCCCCTCAATTCCTCCCCCTCCTCTCTCTCTCTCCTCCCCCGTTTTCTCCGACTATTTCCCTTTCTGCTCGCTCACGTGGACCCACGCGCGCCAACCCGACCCTTTTTACGCGAACGAGAGCCCTCTTCCTCCCCCATTCTCTCTCTCCCCCCCTTTTCCCCCTACTCCAGAACCCTCCCCCGCTCCCGACGCCCCAAATCTTTCCTTCAATCTTTACTCCTCCTCCCCTCAAGATACTCCCACGTGCTTCTTACTGCATCGCCTTTCCCCCATCCCCTGCCACACCCTCTATCCCTTCCTCCCACCCCGAAGCCTCTATTTCCAGAGCGTGCGTGCGATGTTTTGCTGGACCGTGTCCCGCGGAATCCTTCTCCTCCTCCGCCCTGCCTCCTTCTCCCCATCCTAAACCCCACTCATACTTTGTTATTTTTCCGTTGCCCATAAACCAGTCGCGAGACATCTATTGGAGAGAGGCGATGACTAAAAGAGGACCGGACACCTTGGGCGCTTTTTTTCTTCTTCTTTTCTCCTTTCATTCGCGTCAGTACGGTCCCTGGCGCGGTCTGTTAACGCGAAAGCGAAGCTCGGGATTTCTTATTCCTGGATTTTTGAATAAGGGTCGATTTTATTCGAAAATTAATGAAAACGGTCGTTAACCTAGTTCCAATTTGGCATTCGCTGTGAATGATGTGAACCACCTGGGTGTTTAGAAAACGTTTTGGCATGGAACTGCGGTTAAAATGTTTTAATCTATCATGGATAATTTCTTAAGCAAGGGAGAATGGGGAGAAACACATTAAAGAGAAGAACGTAACATGGATGAGTGCTTGAGGCATTCGGATGTTCTGGGAGTTTGGTAATGAGGTCGTAACGGAAGCATGATTTCGGCCGATTTTATGAAATCAAAGGATCACCAGGTCATGGCATAATGTGTGATAATTAAATTTGTCTCGTTGGATGTTTATCCCATGCTTACGCGGAAAGGATATGTTCCCAATATCAATTTTGAGGGATTTAAAAGTCTTGATACATCTTTTAAAACATCACAAACCCCATCACCAGACTAGATTTACACGGCTAACATTCGAAATTTGGGTATTAAGTATTCATTTCAAAATGGAATTACTTAAATATTTTATATAGCAAACTTCACAGTATCCCTCTGGACATAGTAGTGTTTCTGTGAGACGAAAAACTTATCAACCGTTTTTATTATGCTTAGGGATTGGACTAAATCAATCCAAGAGAGATTTTCGGATACCATTTAAATTAAAATTTTGTTTACGTGGAATTTTCCATAAATATATTCCAGCTTGGCAGCGAAAATACAATTCATGTCAAACAAAACAGATAGATGGGAATTTGTAAAGAGAATTGAGTAAAATAATATCTTGAGAATAAACAGGCCTATTATATTTTGTGTCATAACAATCAATAATACGAAGAAATAATATTATAGAATAATAAATGAATGAACATATAATGCATTCCACTTGTTTTGAACAGATAAAAAACAAAGCTGACGCGCTTGATCATTTTTAAGTGCTTTGAAAAATATCCATTTAACTACTGATATATTTATTTATTAATATTTATTAAATTATCTCGGTTCATTTATCTTATCTTCCTTAACAGCACACTGGAACAATCACAAAGAGTCCCTTAAAAGGCAATGTGTTAGAATACGACTTGATTTGAACCGGATTCCTAAATTTTGGAAGGCAGTTATTCAGCCGGCTCTTTTATTTTGACTGCCAATGAATAAGATTGATTATTGTTTTGAAGGATAGGAAAACACATCGGTTGCTACAATTTTTTATATAAAATTCTTTCAACGTGTACGGGGTCAGGATACGTGTAACGGAAGGAGAATGGTCCAATTTTTTAAAATTCCCCTGAAACTCCATTTTATTGATGGCGTCGTTAAAGTTTTATGATTTCCAGACTAACGAGTAGTATTGATCCATAACCTGGGTTACGAGGATATCCATACCTGAATAAAATGCGAAAGCTTCCGAAGCTTAGGAGATAGTTCTGAAAAATAATTAATTAGCTGATTTAAAATTCTAAGTGAGGAATACATAGCTAGATTGATATAATTTATCTTAGCTTTTTGCTTTAAAAAAAAACTTTTCACACGTTGGCTTATATTTTCCTTTAACTTGTATCCTATGTGGAAAAACCTGATAAATGACCAGAATTGCGTCCATGTAAACGGAATTCAATTTTTTTGGTGTCACGCAGATATCCTCGTGATCACTAGCAGTAAAAATTGAAACAATGCCAGATAGATAAAAAACGGCGTACAAAATGGGAACATAAAACATGATACTGAAAATATTCATATTTTCTTTCGCTTAAAAATACACGGTACCTATATATTTAATTATTCAATAACGGTTTTTTTCGCGTACATTATCAATTAAGAATATACGTAAAAATATTTTGTACAAAGTTATCAATAATAATATACTTAAAAGTATCTTTTATCGTTGAAATAAGAATAAATAAATAAGAATAAATACGAATGTTCATTTAGAGATATTAATGATTGCACCTGCATTATTGAAACAAAATGGTGGCATTAAATGGATATTCCTAAAGGAATTAAAACGAAAACACGTTGTGCCTCCTTTGTTCTTCAGCTCAACGGAGTTACGAAAGATCCCATGATTTTATTAAATAAAGGTTTAAAGAGAAGAGCACGAGGTTATCTTTGAGTTAAACAGAATTCATATAGAAATTAATAGAGAGCGGAGTCTTAGAGCTGCTATTAGGTAGGAAGGTTTGGAACCTATATGTACCGCAATTACTGCTTGAAGTGTTTAGGTCCTCTAAATAATTTATGGTAGTGTTTCCGGAGTCCCGTTGATGACCCCGAGGGTTGATTTCGAAAAGTTCGTGCGTCGAACGTCAAGATTTGCGAAGCAAGTGTACGGACTATTTCTAGAAGCTATGAAGGCCTTCAAAACTTTCCAGAATATAACCGAGTCAGATCCCTCTTTCCAGCACCAGAGAGTTCTTCTTCACCGCTTTGACGTGCGATTCGAATTTTCTAAGCCATTTATAATTCGAAATTTCCATCGAATGGTGCACACTAAAGAAAATGTGCAGGTTTGATTCTCTTGGGCTAGGTTTCTGTTTTAACAATGCGAAAGCGTTTACGATAAGGCCACTCATTGCCTCAGAAATAATGGCTCAATTAATCATTTGGTATCTTGATTTTAGAAATAAAGTTTATGCTTTACTATGAGAATATCTATCACGGTCCCATTAATTGTTGTAATGGTTAACTAGGCTGAAATAAAAATAAATCGTGTTGTAGTTTATCATTTAAATGAAAAGATGTAAAAAATAACCATTTGGTCAATCAAAATATAAAATAAGACTTTTAGACGATAATATAGGTCATTAAATTAGGAAAAATTTCGTGTTGAAACTTTTTTGAATTGTACCACTTAATCAACTAATTTTAAATTTTAAATCGTGTATATTTTATTGGTGCTTTACAGTATTTTTTGTGGTTCAAAATTGCAAACATTATGCAATGTATGTACAATTGCCGAGTAACTGCTCTCGGATTTACGTCATGGTTACGTTGAAATAACCAAAATACAATACCAATAAGGCTCAACACGAAATAGATTTTAGGATACAGAGATATCAATAATTTTATGAAGGAATTTATATTTTATGCCACGATGTTTTATACATTTTGTAATTGTTAACGGATTGCAAGACAAGTTAATTATCCAATCAGCAAAGAATATCTTTATGGAAGACTATCATTACTGTAAATCACTGAAACTTATGAAATGTTTCGAAAGCATCGATCGGCAACTTTGAAGTAACAAAACTTTATTCATATTAATTATTAATTCTAGTGCATCTCATATTAAAGGAACCAAATTAGGATATTATTTTAAATTTAATATAAAATATTTAACAGAAATTTAGTTGGACCGCGATATTATCATTAGGATTTTTCAAAAGTAGTTTTAACGTCATGAGGTAAAAATATTTATGATACGTATTAACAGTGTGAAAAACAAATAAAGCAAATAAAAGTAATCCAAACAAAATACTTTGACCTGGAGCCAGGCAGAGAATCCATTCACAAATTCGCTCTATGAAAGCACTCCATGGATAATTAAGAGAAACTTAGTTAAACAAAAAGCGGTTAATAAATCGCCGCATGACTTATTCTTGTTTCCCGTGGTACAACAAAAAGTCTCTTTTACCTTACGAAAGACACAAATATTTTTAATAGGTTCAGAATTCAAGAGACTAGACTTAAACTTCGTGAAATTTATGTATTGCGATAAACACAGGCCTTTTTATTGAAACTTTCTCAGCATTTCAGTTGAAGTGCGTTGAGTTATTTATTTATATTGAAACTATGAGTTTGAAGATATCATTCTACTTACGAAACATTATTCACTTTATTTTTTGTTTTAAACTTAAGCATTTCAAATCTAATGCGAAAATATACTTGCAAACAACAGCAGACGATTTACTTAATTGCATAAAGTATATTTAAGAAAGACAATCACAAATTTACAAGGTAAAAATGATCGCTCCGATTTCTAATTAGCCAAAAGAACTTATTGAAAGCTGAATGAGTCCTACTTCAATTTTTTTTAGATAAATTTCGTATATCATTCTATTCATCACATAAAATCGGTTTCAAGATATATATATATATATTTTGGGCAACTAGGTGTTGAAGGAAACCCAGTGAACACTTACCGGAAGTAGAGCCGCTGGGGTGTTGGAGAGACACATTTGTGTCTCTCTTGTGCTGACGAAGGGATCATCCCGAAAGCTCTAACCTCTACAAATGTGTCTCTCCAACACCCCAGCGGCTCTACTTCCGGTAAGTGTTCACTGGGTTTCCTTCAACACCTAGTTGCCCAAAATATCCTTACTTACCTTTCCTCTTCCTTAGTATTATATATATATATATATATATATATATATATATATATAAAATATATAATTTCGAAATACACCGGGGACCGTATATCATAATAATGAGATGTTGAAACTTGAACACAACGCTAATGATGCTGTACGCATCAACAAGTAACAGACTTCCGTAGGATTCCTGTTCATGGAATGTTTTAATACATTTTCGTATCTCTAATATCACCTTATATCATTCTTGTTTTCTCCTCATTCTTATACTGGAATCAGTTTGTTGAAAGGGCCGAATTCTCTTGACTGGCGGATCGGGTGTTTTTTTGAGACAGCTTTACTGGATCTAATTTCAAAGGTGTTGAACTGAGCAGAATCGTTCACAAACAAAGGATTTTATGTGCTATTGGAGCATAGAATCAGAAATATTTCTTGGCAGAATGTCTAAAAAAACATTTCTAAAAAACCTGGCATAGCCATTCACGCGTGTAGTCGAAAGTCGATATGGAATGAAAGTATTTTTACCCGGAAGGCGGGAGGTGGTCGTTGCTTCCTGCAATAGGATTAGGACGACCGGGGCATTTTATCGCCCTCTGCTCCGGTCGCAAAGGGGTTTAAAAGAGCGCCAGATGCTGCCTTGATTCATATCGAACCAAAGTTAATTTTGCGGAGCTATTTATTCCAAGGCCTTAACTAACGCTATCGAAATGAGCAGCGTTTGAAATCGCATTGAAAAATCGACCGAAATTAAGGGAGAGCTGCGAGTGGACGGATCCCTCTCTCGGAGACTTATTTTTAGGAATTAAGAGTCCTTAACTATTAAAAGGATCCATTTCACACCCACAAATGTATGCCCGCTGAATCTGAACCTAAAACCGGTTGCACGTACGCAGTTCCAGAGAGAGAGAGAGAATGTGGTCCAAGCAATTTTTTTGTCGGCACTTCCAAGCACTTAAGTTCTCGGTATTAATCAAAGAAAGATCGAGAAGTAATCCCGTGTTTGAAAATTTCCTCTTCCGACATATCGATCTATCCGTTAAAAATTTTCAAAAAGCTACGTTCTTTCGCCTTTGAAAAATTAAAGGGAAATTGGTCAGTTCTCGTAAAGAAGTGGATAGCGTTTCTGCCTCCCGATACGATCTCGGGTTTGTATCCAGCTGCGCTTATGGTCGGACGTTTCTCGTATCGGTTAATGTTAAAAGCGGTCTTTGTAAAAACCCATGGGGTTCCATTTGTGAGCAAAAAAATAAACAAAATCCGAGGCAGAAAATTGATGAATGAAATTTAATTAACACTGCAATCGAATGTAGAAGGTAAAATTGTTGCTGAAGTGAGCGAGCAGGAGCAGATTAAAAGAGGCGTTGTTCGCCACTTACAATTAGATCCTTACTAGCAGCACGTAAATAAACTTGGCCTGTTATATGTGAACCCGTGAGATCAAACAGAAATTCCTAAAAAAGAGTAAGCTAAGGTCATGTATGATTCATCGTTAAGTGGAATAGAACAACTTCAATAAGATGCAGTTCACGCAACTCTTGGGCCAGGTCGTGGGTCATAAATATGTACGACTGGCAATGAGTCAACTCAAACAATCATAAGATGAGAGGCTTATGCGGATGGCTTAAAGCACGTTGGTTTGCTGATTCGAATCCCAGAATGTTATCAAAATTAATAAACCATAGAAAAACTTCCCCGGCTACTTTACATTTTCAACAAAATTATTTTATATATTAAGAAATTTTATAAAATAATTCCCTTATCAAGTGAAATATTTCACAGATATTGTTTGAATTTATTTAAAACTGAAGCTGTATTTTTAAAAATTATGAACTGAAATCTGCAGTTATAATTAATTAGCTAGAGTAATAACCCTACAAAATGGCAAAAAAAGGATATTAACACGCCATTACTTAAAATTACATATTTTTCAAGCCCACTGGTTTGGATGAATTATCTTAAAAAAATATTGTTGCAAAATCAATCATTACTCTTGATTTTAAAATATCGATAAATATTTTTTGAAATTTATGCAACAAAAACGAAATTATTTTCCTCAAATAAAATATTTGATCCCAATTATTCGGTACAGATATTGCAACAACATGGAAAGTAAACATTAAGATTGAATTTTTGTTGACTGCAAAATTGCTATATTTCCGAGTTTTAAATCTCGAGCGAGTTCAGAGCGGATTAAAATTTGTTCGACAGTAAAAACAATTTTTTTTCCGTTCGTATCTTCAAATGCCGTGAACTTCTCTCGGTACTAAAATAGCTAAAAATGAAAATTCAAATTATCAGGCAATTTTTTTGTTTGAACCAAACGCTTCTGGAATCGAAACATGCCGGTAACAAAGATACTGACACATCTGAAACCTGCAAACAGACATTCTTAGCAAAAGATAAAATATTGGTCGAGAACTAACTAGCCGTCAAAGACTCGCTCTAGTATTTGCAACACTTTCGTTGAATACTGCTATCCAAGGCGTTACGAACCAACCAGCCAACCGAGAAAGACCTTTATTATTTTAAGGTCATTATAATAACTAAAAGTAATCACTTAAAGGTCATAAAGATTAATGTTAGCTTAACTGTTTCGATTTAGGTAAGAGAAAAAACATTTCATCGTAAGGCGACACACTTTTTTCCTGGCATTTTTTGTCGGTTGAATCGTCTACATTCATAAATGACGCGTTTAACAGGTTTAGCATTGATGGCAAAAGAGAAATTCGCACTTCCACACCACGTAAAGATGTATATTCGAAAGATAGAGCAATGGTAAGCTTAAGAGGCGCAAACGCACATGATACGCTTTATCGCTTACACCCACGTGTCCAGCGGCAAATCCAAGCTGTGTAAAGAAAAAAACCAAAATCACTTCGAATTAACTTCCATTTAAATCTCTCGATGTATAGTCATTGGTTTTGTCTAGGCAACAGACTGGGTTGAGAGCGAAAGAGGGAGAGAAATCCCTAACACCAGCGGCGGGTTTTCGTGTTTCGAGCCGGATAAAAATCGTGGTGGGATATATGGGGAACGGCCATAAATAAACGGCGTTCTAAAATCGGAATGCACATATTCTGCAGGTGGAGAGTATAACTGGAGAACCGTTACAATCTCACTGCTCTTTGGTTGGTTTGACTGGAGATTCTTCGTTCACAATATTTATTGCGGCATGATTTTGAAATACACGACTCAGTAGGTAATCATGATCTATTTCTATTACTGAACTTTATCAAAACGTATGGTAAGGTAAAAGTTTCTCATCAGTATATACTAAATCCAAAAAATCGTCACAGAAATGCTTGCACGGAATTTGTATTCTTTGAACACCTTTGATACCGGTGCAACAGAGCACTTTCAGAAGATAAGATACAAATATAGATGTGTTAGTTTGAGCAACATTTTCTACGTTAGACGGAAATTAAGCTAAAGCTCGGATACAATGGAATTAGATTTTTAACCAAAATAACCTGCATTGTTTTCTCACCTACTCGATTGCCATTTAGTGCGGGTTCTGCAGCGTATTATTTGATTTTAATTAGTATATTTTCTAGAAACTTTTAAAGTTGCAACGTTTACATTCTTTCATAACTCATAATAACGCTAAGTAAATAGCGTACATAAATAAAAAGAGTGAAAGGATGAAAATTTCACTTATATACGTGAATGCATATGACTGATCACAAATGTGAGGTTAGAGAGGAGAAAAATTTTAAACTTGACCGGTAATCGAACCCGGGCCTCTCGACTTGCCAGGTAGTTCCCTTAACCAACTAATCTGTAAGACGAGATCGATATCTTAGCTTGTTAAAGCATCCTACCCGGCAAGTGGTGTGGTCCGGGTTCGATTCCCGGTTCAAACTTTTTTCCTACTCTTAACTTCACATTAGCTTACATAAATTTTTACACACTCCAGATGATTTGTTAATGAAGTATTAATCGCTCCATCTTAGAAATACTTGATTTTTTTGAATAGTAGTTTGTTGACGAGGATTACGTTTTATTTTTAACTATGTAAATAAATTCTGTTGTAATTTTATCGGGCAAATATGAAGTACATGTTTCCGTCTCTCTTACAGCAGATGACAATTTGGTCAAAATGAGTTTTTTTAGTTGCCAACATGTAAAATTTCTTTAAACTGAAAGAGTTCTGCTTGGCAACAATTAAAACTACTGCTTCACATTGGGATGAGATAAAAAGGATAAGGTAAATAGAAACGAGGATATAGAACGTATAATTTGATTAGATACGATATTTCTTCAGATGTATGATTTCACGAATATAGGTAAAGGAAAACAAATGAAAATACTTTGGTAGAGTGCAGTAATTTAGTTTATTGTATGCCGAAAAATATTGTTAAAACAGAGCACAAGGCGTCCTTCAAACATGGCCACAGTTGTCCTGTAACGAAAAAAGAAATGTTTTATGAATACCTTTTGAACTTCGTTGTTTTATTATCTTAAAACTAAAAATGTTATATATTTATTACTGAGGAAATCACCTTCATTGATGATTTTGATACATGTGAATATTTATTGGAACAGAAATTAAAAGAGCGATGGCAAATAAAATAAAATATAGATCATCCCAAAATATTTCAAACAAACTTTTGAAGAATGTATGAAAACCATTTGCAGCGAGATCACATCTGCACATTATATACTTTTTCAGAGGATATATATATATATATTGTACAAATTGGAATTTTTCTTTAAATAACGTTGTAATATTTAAAGATAAAATTTTAAGCCTAGAATAACGTTCCAAGGAACAAACAGAAAAAAAGGAAAATAAGAAATATTTTTTTTATAGAAAAATGTTCGCGATTGTTCCTATTCCCATTTTGACGATTCGGAAGACTTAAACTCACCTTGTGAATTATGGCAGCGATTTAACCGTAGTAGCCGTAGCCAAGACCACGGTAGGCATAAGGAGTGCCATAGGTACCGTAGGCACCATAAGCAGAACGGTAGAGGCCGAGTCCGGGGTTTAGGACGTGGCTGCCATAGTAAGGTGTGCCGATGTACTGGGCGGTTGCCACGGCGAAAACGGCGACGAGGAGGAGAAGAGCCTGATAGAGATAAAAAGAGAGAGAGGAAAGAAGTTGAAACTAATGCAAACCAAAGCGCTTTTGAAGGCGGTTAAAAGAAGTATAAATATCGGGCGAAGGAAATGTTTAGATGTTTAATTTTTTTGCAGTAGAATTAAAAAAATATCCAAAGTTAAACTTTCTTATCTTTCCGCTTTATCTCTGCCAAGGAAAGAGTGTGAGAGGATCCTGCGAGAGAGGCGATCCGTTTTAATTATTTGTTCGGGAAATTCTGAAAACGAAGAATTGGCACGAAACCGAATAGGATACCAAACGGTTGTATGGGTCAATAATTCGCTCTGGAGTGATTTGAGTGGCTTATTCTTAGTTCGCTGGCATATGTGGCCGCTAACAATAGCAAGCCTTAAATTCCGCAGAGAAAACTTTGGAGGAAATGAAAAAAGGAGAAGAAAAAACTTTTTTTAGCGGGAGTAAAACGGAAGAGACAGGTTAGGAATGCGTGGAACAGCCGCGTAAAAATCTTTAAATGGCATCGTATGACTAGTTGTCTAGTTAAAGGAAAGATAATATTGATTTAAGTGTAATTTAAAGTTGTATTCATTGTAGAAGCTGAGCAGTGGAAGAGAATCCATAAATTATACAATATATGTGTGTGACAAGTAAAACTCCTAAATTTATTTTTTGACCAGTTTCAAAAGATCTCAAATAAAAAACCGAAGTAAGGCTGTACAAATTGGGAAGACGAAAAGTGGCATTTATATGCTTGGAAAAGATGAAAATATTTTTTTTAAACTAGGATGTAAGGAGAGAGAGAACTCAATTCTAGCGGTGGAAAATTGCTACTATTCTTAAGGAGTCAGCAAGTAGACAACAAAAATACCGAAAGAAGACATTTCCTTGCTAGAAGACAAATCAGACAATTTAAAATTTTACAAAATGATGCGTACGAGAAGAAAAAATTGGGAAATTTTCAAATGGTGCGTTCGCAAGAAAGAGCGCTTCGCGAGCGAATCGAGAAACACATTTCTGCGCTGGAGCGAACTCGCCGAAGGAGTTAAAGAAACATACTTTGAACCGGAACATCCTTTCTAGCCAAAGAAAACAAATTTATGTTAACGGATATCATAAAGAAGCAGAACTTGTTAAGAGGCGAGTGAATTTTTTTGCCGTTTTCTTCTCTTCGATCGAATGAAATGCGGCACGGGGAAGAACGTTCCAGAATCCATGACTCCTGGAAAATCCATCGCTGCACGAGCGCTCCTCTTAAAGATTTAAAGGAGAGAGGTCAAAGGAGTATTCCGAAGCGGACGGAACTTCGGGAGAGCCGGAAGAAGAAAACCGGACAGAGAGACCAACGGTCGAGAATAGTAAATAAAACCAGATACTTACGAACTTGTACATGGTTGGTTGGTTGGTTGTTTACTGGATACTCTGCAGGCAGACAGTGTTTTGAATTCGGCGGGACGGGGTTTATATACCATCTTATCTGGGAGGGCTGATCCGGGGGGTGGTGGTGGTGATGAGGAGGCGTGGTAGGCCATCGTAGGATTCTATCCTTCCCCCCCTCCTCTTCTCCTCCTCCGCCCCACCCTCTCCCCCTTTTTGTTATGGGTGATGGGCGTGCCACAACACATGGGATCGAGGGGTAGGAGTGTCTGGAGGGTGAGAAAGGAGGGCCGAGTGCGTGGGGGTGAATCCATCTCGACCTTGTCCTTCGATTCAATGCCACGAATGTGCCTCTACGGTCGTAATACAGGGCAGTGCGTGATCGGTGGGAAGTGCCTGAGGTACGCGCTTTTCGTAGCTTTTTTGTTTCCGGGAAACAGTATGTAAAAATATTATTCGATCCGTGCAGGTTCCGTCCTCATCGCGAACGATCGCCTCCTTCATTTTTGGGCACCTGTTTTCAACGAGTTCTCAACTTGTTCCGTTATATAGAGAATTGTTTTTCCATTTCAGTACGCTCGAAGTTATTCAGTTAGATAGGAATTAATTTTATTTTGTTAGAGAAAGTGCGAAACATATGCATGGGTAAAATATCGTAGAAGCAATTACATTATCTTTTCCGGCTTTAGTCAGATGCTAAGCGAAGGAAGGATTAGGAAAAAGAATGTAGCATCGGCGGTTGCTAAGCAGACCGGTTCTTAGCGTTTCTTATTTTTTTCAAATCGATTCGAACGGCGATAAAATTGAAAGAGCCTTAAGATAAATTAAATGTATCAAGTTCAATGTAAATCGACAGAAATAAACGTGCTTGAGTGAGTTTTGGAGGACAGTCATTCGCATGTCAATCTGAGTGGAGTCCTACGATCAAGGTTAACTCAAAGGGCTCATTTTAAGATAGGTAATTCCGTTTGTGGTAACCTGAAAGAGAGAGTTGTACTTAAATGTGAAAGAAAAAAACAGAATATCAGTGTTAGAATAGGAAAAAAGTAAAACCGAATAACAGTAGCGGTGTCTCCTTTTAGAGACATGGGGTAAGAAGCAGCATAATCAATATCAGATTGAGGAAAATAAAATTGAAATGTCATTTAAACAATTCGGAAGTATAGCTGAATTCATTTTTCGTTAAGCAATTGATCTTATGATTTCAAGAATATAAATTCATTTGCTTACACAATGTACGAGGATATTTCATATATATCGATAATTGCTTATTCAGTCTCTCCTCACGACGTTTACGTAAAAGGTTCAATTAAAAATATATTAGGATATGCCACGACCGTTCTTTTTTCAAAAATATTTTTGCGTCCAGAATCCTTTGTTAATCCAATACAGGTAAATTTATATGAGATGAAAAGTCCTGAAAAACTGACATGTGCTTCCCTTTGCGTAATAAATATATATTTAGAAGATATGACATAGAAAAAGAACTCAGGTGGCAAAAATTACTGAACCTAAACTATAGGCCATTGTAGAGGTGAGAGGAATTTGGTGTCTAACTCCCAATGCTGTGGTCGCGGGTTAGAATCCTGCCGAGACCATGGCCGTGTGTGTTTAGTAATTATTATTGTTATTCCGCTCATCGAAAAATGCTGTAAAATGCTGCTTATGAGCTAGTGAATAAATAAATAAAATACTGGCAGCAATATCTCATTGAAATTGGGACCTTCAGAAAATTATGCTCGTTCAGTTATTCGGGTATGAAGAGCATTATTTACATTTTATGTTTCGTACTGTACAGATGGAAGCCTGTATTTTTTAAATTGGATGCTTTAAAACGTCATGTTTTATATGCAACACTATCTAACTTAAAAAAAATGCCGTACATAAAGTCAATGGCAACAGAGGCTGAACTATGTGAAATAGCTACCTAGATGTTTTTTTGAGCGGCGAATAATGAAGGAACACAGAATGCATTGAAATTCATAACCCTTGGGCTTAAAACTACAGATTTCCAATGAACGGAAGGGAAATAAAACACGGTTGCTGCAAAATAAGAGAGACTTCTGGAGACAATCCTTCGGATTTTCATCAAAAACCCTCCCATCAACCGGGCGAAATAGGAAACGTCAACACATCTTCGATGCCACGTCTCGCGTCACATCCGCCGAAGCTGCGAAGCATGAGAAAATGTAGACGTGCGTTGTCACATTGGTGACGCACTTCGCCCCTCCGCCTTTTCATTTATTTATTTTTTTAACCCCGCTCATGGCTCGGAGAACCGCGATATAGCTATCACATCAAACGCCTAACACCTCCGAGCCGAACGTTAGGATAATTGGAACTCATCTCTCGAAGGCATCTCCAGGGTTTCCCAGCCTGCGACATCATCGCTCAGTTGAGAGAGGACAGCGAAAGAGGAACGCGGGAAGTTGCGGGAGAGTGAGGAGGAGCGGCGGAGGGAGTGGAAGAGTGAGAGGGATGAGGTGAGAGATTGGGACAAAAGAGTGGGTGGAAGAGTTAGCGTATGAGAATGGTGGAGGGAGTTGGGAATTGGGAGTTGGATGGATGGATAGATAGATGATTGTCTTTATTTTCAGGGTGAAATTGAGACCATAAGGTCCCGTCTTCCATTTGGAGGGATAAAAGGAGGAGAGGAGTGGGGGAGTCAGTTGCCAAGGGACTGGGAGTTGCAAAGGAGTGAGAGAAGAGAGAGAGGGGAGGAGACGAGTCTTGAAAAGAGAAAGGAGTAATGTCGAAGGAGTGGGGAGAAAAGGGGTGAGAGATAAAAGATAAGCGATAAGGAAGGGAAAACAAAGAAGAAGAGAGGTGAAAAGTGGAGAATTATGGGAAGGAAAAGGGGAGGAAAGTGAGAGGGGAGGAAAGAGGAGGGCAGAGGTTGAAGAGTGAAAGGGATTAAAGGTGCTAGAAAAGGATAGAGAGAGAGAGAGAGAGAGACGAAGGAAAGGGTGCAAGTGAGAGAAAGGGAGGGAAAAGCGACGGAGAGAAAGGGGTAAAAAGGGAGAGAAAAGAAGCGTGAGTTGGGAGTGGCGAAGAGAGGAATGGGAGAGAATGATGAGTAGGCTTTGAGGGGGGAAAACGATGGGAGTTCGTCACGTCACAAAATTTAACAAAAAATCAAAGAGAAAGAAAGCACTGGGATGAGAGGAGGAGTGTGTGCGAGTGAGAAAGTGAGAGAGAGAGAGAAGAAAGATGACCATCAATTTAAATTCCACCTAGGTATCCAGTAAGATTTTTTCGTTTGGGTCTTCGTCGGTATGCGGGTGTTGAGGGTGGCCAGCGGATGGAAATACCCAAGCGAGCATCGGAGGGGAGAAAGTGAGGGTGGTGAAGGAGGAGATGGGAGTAGGTGTGGTGGGAGGGGGAAAGAGAGAGGGGAAAAGGGGCAAGAAGGAAAAGGGTGGCGAGCTTGAAAAAGGATTTTAGGAAGCACCGAGAAAGTTAAAAAGATTTTTTTCGATTTGTTTTTTCATTTCGTCCCAGAGAGTCACGGTTCTTGGGAACTGGTAGGATTTCAGATGACGAATGGTGAAATAAAAATGACATTTCTTTGGGAACGTAGCAAAAAAAATACGATCGAATCGAACTCTCTGCTGAGAGACGGCAACCTCTCCTCCATTCAGGTGCCGTTGGACATCTTACATTAGAGGAAGATCTGTGACGTAATTCCGGTGCAGCAAAGAATAAATCTAATTTGTTTCACCTTAAAGAAACAAAATGTCTTCTTTTGTGGTGCCTTTTAGCCATATTGAAACTTCTTTTTTTAAATGTCTGTGTGCTCATAGAATGTAAGAGCTAGATAATAATTAGCTTATAAATTGAAAAGGCGAAATGCTTAAAGTTTAGTTATAAGTTTTTATTGCATTAAGATTGATTAAATTTGATTGATTTTATAGATAAATAATCCGAATTTCATTTGGCATCCACTTAGTATATTTTAAATTCGTAACGTAACTTCAGCCATTGATGCATTTTTATTTCCAAGAAGGTAACTTAATGATTCATGTCTTTAGCTGTAAAACAGGTAAGTACCCTGCAATGAATCATCAATTTCCAAATATTACATAAAGGTATCTTTGCCTTCTCACAAGTTCAGATCCTTTTATTTCGAATCATAGAGTCCATTTTCTAGGTTTGTTCCAAAAAAACACGTAGGAAAGTAAAATAAATCAATACAAAGTAAACTACAGCGACAACCCAGTGGATCCTAATGTGTGATTCTTCATCGATTTCAAAGCATACAATTAGTATTTTCGTATTTCACTTAGCTATTTTTTCAATGAGAAAATCAAAGCGACGATCCTAGATAAAATTTATAACTAACTCGAAATTTAGAAGACATGAAATTGTTGATTGAAAAACTTTTATTTTGTATCATCGTTCCTTAAGTTTGCTAACTTAGGCAAATTGTGAGAATTATTTTCTTAAGAAGTACATCTTGAAATAAGTTAAAAATCAGTTAATTTTACAAAATCATTTGTAGGATTTTAAATTACATATTTAAATAATTAATGCTTAACTTATTATTAAAAGTTACTTTTTTGAGGTCGTGGGATTGGATCCTTCCGAGGGCATGTTTGTATGCGTCCATCTTTGTTACCACTACTGCGTTCATTGTAAAAGGCTGTAAAGAGCTATTTATGAGCTAATTAACCATAAATGTAATACATAAATATATAAATATTTACTTTCACATTTATCGAAGGTATTTCATAGGTTTGTTTTAAAAACTGTATTAATTTATATTACGTTAGATACCATAAGCATGAAAGTCTTTGAAGAAAGATGTTGATAGTGCTCTCACGTTTGTATTTACGAATGAAGCAATCTCCTTTTTATGAGAGAATTTTTCAAAGAAAATGCTTCAAGAAAACTTAACATTTCTGAAAATTCTATTTATAAACTTCTGGCGGTATTGCGTAAACCTTTGGCACAGAATTTTATTCTGAATCAACTGGGTTTCGATTTATTCAGACTTAAAATATACCCATCCAACCGTGAGTAAAGGAGTACGTCATGCCATACTTCGACGCCAAGATTAGGTAATCTATATATATATATAGCCACTGAAAATACTTAAGTGACTCGATATGTTCGATAAAATTACGAGAATTGTTTCGTATCACGTATCGATTATCGTCAAACAATTTTTCCGATGATTTCATAGTGCCTAGAATATTTCTCAGATGAAAATTTCAATCTTAGTAGTTAATAATAAAAAGGTCATATGTAAATTAAAAGCTTTTCGACTAACAGGATATAAGATATTTTGAATATTTAATGAGAATATAGTATCTATGTTTCGGAGAAAGTGCAAATATGGCTTTCCATGGTATATGCACAGCATTTGTCATAAT
Source organism: Uropetala carovei (assembly GCA_036926305.1). NCBI lineage: Eukaryota > Metazoa > Arthropoda > Insecta > Odonata > Petaluridae > Uropetala > Uropetala carovei. The sequence goes on along the minus strand of JAXCHB010000152.1, from coordinate 1,680,719 downwards.
GGCGGACGAAGAAAAAAATACTCAGCCATTAAAAGAGATATAAATTTCTTCGAAAGGCCTTACTATCACGGATGCTGGTTTTAAGAGGGATTCTTCAGATGACTGCCTTATGGCACATATTTTTATGCTACTTTAACATCTGACGATTTTAAATTTAGTTTAGCCGATCTAGCTGTAATGTATAAGTTTTCTGAGCGCGTGCCCTCCGCAGAATTTATCGTTATTCACGTGTTTTAGCATCGCCAGACCAACCTTATTGAAATCGTCAGATTATGGCTTTGGACGGATGACAAAACGAATTCCAAGAGTGATTATCTCGTCAAGTCCTACCGAATAGACCGCGCGTCCCACGCATTACAAGGATTATCTGATAACAGCAATGAAGCAATGGTAATGAGGACCGTGCTAATAATTTAAAACATAACCTGCGAAGGCCTCTTCGAAAGAGAAGAGGATGAACTTAAAAAAAGAAAACCGCGGCTTGTCGTTTCCTTTTTTGCGTCCCATAGCCTTATACATCTGTCTCCAATGCCAACCAACAAACGAATCGCCAAGAAGCGACCTTGAATTATCCAAGTCTTAATTGAATTTTTTAAATAGGCTTCTTCCCCCCCCCCCCCCCCCCCCCCCCCCCGCGCTTCCATTCCGCTCCTAATTTCGCGATGTTTCCTTCGCGCTCGGGTAGAAATCGAGCGAGGATTGTTTAATGAAACTTCCTTTAATTTCTTACTTTAAGTCGGGAGTAATTCTGCCAAAAGGTTTATTTTCCTTAAAAACAAAATTAGAAATTATTTGTCCATTAATTGCCTGCACGGAATATTGCGCTCGTCCATCACCGGTGCCGGATTATTTCCATCACGACTCACGGATCGAGTTCCGTCTCATAGCAAACTCACGTACTACTGGTCAATGCCATTGTTCACCCCATCTCCCCTGTGGATATCTAAAAGAATAAAAAATAGTTTCAGGACGGAATCGGGCGATCCTCAGTACTTTGGAGCGGGTAGGAAAGATGCACGGCATTTAAGGATGTGTTTGTTCCCCTTGAATAAAAACGTATCGCGGCTTCGTCCCCGTCGACTTCCTAGTTGTGTCGGGAAGGCCAACCGAGATAAAATAAATGTAGCAGAGTAGAGGAATAGAAAGAGAGAGAGAGAGGTTGGACAGGACTGTGGAGATTCTCAAGGTCCTTATTCTTGACGACCGAATTGAGGGAGTGAGTGAGAGAGAGAGAAGAGGGATAAGAAAAGGGGAAGAGACCACGTGACCGACTGCCTTAAAAAAAAGTCTCGTGTGTAGTAGCCGCATTGTTGCCGCGCGGCATGTTGTTGAGGGATAAGTATATTTTATTTTTTGGAGACTGGAGGCGGAAAGAGGACAGCACCATCACCCGACATGGTAATAACGCCTGCTACACGCCCTCCCTGGAGGTGATGATGACGAGAAAGGGGCGGGAGAAGGAGAGGGGGAGGGGCGGAGATGGAGAGAAACCGAGGGTTGACGGGCACAACATGGAGGGACATAAAAATCCCTTAAGTTCTGAAATTCTCGGTACAATTTTTACGCCTAGTCCTAGAGATTTTTACGAAAGGGGAGGGAAGGAGGGGGGAAGGGGGAATAGAAAGAGGGGGCGGGAGAAAATTGGAAGAGTATCATGGAAGTGAAGGCTTCTCCCCAATTCTTCCCACTCTGTGAACTTTATTCGTTTCGTTCGCTCCGCTCTTCCGTGAGCTGAGGCCGCTCTAGCAGTAGGCACTTCGACGTAAATTGCATTAACCTAGTGATAGAGAGGACGTTCAGTTCCTTTCGGAATACAACCTACGACAGAACCTGTTCCCAAAATGTCTTCTCTTCGCTCTCGGGAAAAAATGTCTAGGAGAACATTTAAGATTGAGAGAGTGTGTGAGAGAGAGAGAAAGAGAATAAACAGAAAGAGAGAAAGGTAGCTTTTCTGACCTTCACACGGCCACTTCGCTCGTTGCCTGCCAAAACTCACTCTGTCTTCTCCTTTACCTCTTCCCCCTTCCTTCCCCCTCTTTCCCTCCTCCCCCTTACCCCTTTTTTCCTCCCACCTCCCCTTTTTCCTTCAGTTTTATGTTCGCACGTATACGCGAAAGTGTGCCCATCTTTATGCTGACCATTTAGCCTCCTCTAATAATGAATTCGTTAATAAATGCGCATTGCCTTCCTTTCGCGTGGCTGGTCTCTCGCGTGATGTCGTTTTGGAACGGGTTGATTTCTGGGGCGACGGGCTTTCGTGTTTTTCCTCCCTGTGGATAACCAGGAGGTTGACACCGCGTGCATGGCGCTGAGGGGGCGGATCTTATCGAGTTTGTAACCAACTTATGTAAGACGACCATTACGTATCCCACCAATCGTCCTTGGGTAAGGGCGTGGCGGTTCCTGGTTCCTGTTTCCTCTTCTCAAGGTGGACACGAGACACATGTGTCTTCCCCTTCCTCTTAATACACAATATTCGGACGAGCAAAAGAAATCTCTTATGCCGGATTTTCTCAATTCATCACCAAACTCCCCACCTCCTTCCCCATGCAGCCTGCGCACGTAATTCTTTGCTTACCATATGTGCTGTTTCGCAAGGAAGGAGAGAAAGGGATGGGGAAGAGAGAAAGGAATGGGGAAGAGAGAGAGAGAGCATGGGGGGAGGGGGGAAGTTATGTGTGTATACATTACAAAGTGGTCCCGGAGGCATTTTGTCCCCAAAAGAGATCTAGCTTAAGATTTATGTTTCTCCTTCGCGAAGAGATACAAAAAAAAGAACTTTTTCGAAAGGAAATTTTTTAGCCTCCCGAGAGATGTCCTTAAAATTGGAGCGATGTGAAAGATTAATGACTCGGGGACTTGATTTCCTGCCGAACGTAGCGCTCGTGTGTGATATCCACGCATAGTCCCTCTGGAAAAAAGGTTTCCACTTTCCGGGAAACCCTCCGCTAACTCTTTCCGAGCGAATAGAGAAAAAAAGGTCGGAATGTGTGACTTACTCGCGAGTTAGGCGGTATCTGATGGAGATGTGGGTACGTGCGGTTCATGAACGAGGGAAATGAGTTTCACTTGAAAGGGCACCTCCGAATGAATCTCACAGTCAGCGTTTTTTTAAAAGAGGCTTTGAAAGGCTTTTGGTTTCATTTTACAGGTGAGCGCATTAATTGAATGATGTGAAGTGCAAAAGAATCTGTTGGAAGCCCGTGAAGTGTAGACGTGTTTACATATGCCAATAAATAAATATTTAACCTAGAGTCAATTCTAGTTATGGAGGAAGACATAAAAATATCCACCTATTCCATTTCAAATGAAAAATCGATTGCTATAATTTTTACCATGGGTTTTTATCGATAACTTATCATTAAAATGCACAATATAAACATCGCAACGATAATTTACTTAAGTAAAAATACATTTAAATAGGTATAATAACATGGGTAAAATTCTGGTCATGCTTGGTATGATTGAAACATATAAAGCTAATTTCCGCTATTAGAAAGAGTTCTGTGTAAAGTAAAGCGTATCTTACAGAGAAGGACCGCTATCGAAAGTAATCATCACTCATATATAATTGGTAATAATCTGACCTAAGGGTGATAACCTCGACAAGTGGCGAGAGCCTCCGCTGTGTTACTGCACTCAGTTATTTACATATAATATTATTTCATAAATATGGATGGTATAACATTGCGACGATCGACTGCGTTAATATTAGAATACATTTTGCGACGGGGACAGCATTTCAAACATATCCTCAACATCATATAAACAAATTGAAATATGAATTTTAATTAGTTTCATGTGCCACGTGACGAGAGAGACAGAGACAGTGAAAGTAATTCCTTTATCATAAATTTAAAATTATATCTATAAATTTCTGAGTGCGAGAATCATGAGAACAGACCGACATTTTCTTTACAGAGCGAAAGAGATATAATTTAAAAACTACAGGAAAATCAATATTTTCCACTTTAAGCCAACTATTATGGAATATTTTCAAGAATACCCTGTTTTTTTTGTTAAATTTCACTTAATATTCGAGTACTAAAATATATATGTACGGAGATTATAAAATTAACGGAAGTCGTGGAAAAAATATCGAAATAAAGCTGAATATAATGAAGCGTCATCACACTGCCGCCGGTTAAGGGTACGTGAGAGGCGAATTGCGTCGTGAGGGAAGACTGGAATGAAAAAAGCAAAGTTCTGTCTTTATTCTGAGGGATATTGAGAGGAGAGGGGGAGAGAGAGGAAGAGAGAGAGATTGAAAGGTGGGTTGTCTTCCACGCAGAATTCCCGGATTCGAAACGTTTCCGTGGGTTCTGTAGTATCGACCCGTGAAAAATCTCTCTCGTCCGAATCTACAGCATGGGATGATGCGCGGAGGGAAGTACAGGTTTCGATGGGATGAAGGAGCACCCAAATCCTTTGAGAAAGGTAATCTTAAGTCCTTTTATACCCATTGTATTTCTCCGTAGGGTAGGCTTAATACACGCTCCAACTATCAGTTCCTACCATCCTCAACCGCACACATCATCCGCCTCCCTCTCTCCCCCCCCCCCCCCTCTCTCTCTCGTCCTCTACACCCTCGCCTGCATCCGACCCTCTCTTGAACTCAACCCCTTTACTTACCCAGAACTCTGTCGCTTAACGTCAGCGCTCGAAACGGGGGAATAACTTAATTTCTGGCGCAACTGGAATCAGAAGTGCAGCTTTAAACGAAGCGGAGCTCTAAAGAAATAGGCGCGAGCGCTTTTGATCCATTTCTTTGAACCGTAAACCAAAGGTACGGAAATGCGACACTCAGTAGTTTAAAATGGAACTCTTCAAATGTAACGCGACGAGAGCAAATCAGCATTGCCCTCGACGAGAATTTAAACCGTGAATTTTGTTTGTATGGATGTAATTATTCCACCGATCGATACTGCGGGAAAATATAGCGATAGAAATTTATTCAAAATGATTAATGAAAGCCTCGTTCGGAATTAATAATTTTCCAATGAAAATTTTTAACAAATGATATGTTCGTGAGAGGCGTCACGTGATATGTCGAGAGAAAAATATATTGGGAATAAAATTATGTTATTTACTTGTAGCGATTAATATGAATAGTAAAACAGACCTGTAAACGACTCGTACATTTAATATATAAAATAATAATATGCAAGTGATTAAAGCTGAATGAAATGTAACAAAACGCGTTAAGTGAATAAAAATTATTACTTCTGGAAGGACTCTGTAAAAATAAATCAATCTAAACTAAATTTATATATCATTGCCATTATATATACGACGTAATACAACGTTTAAGACAATTTCACGTAATGCCATAAAAAAGTAAAGAAAGTGACATTAAAAAATCTTTGCATAAAATTGTAAAAGTTACTTAAATTAGTTAGGATAAATTTAAGAATTAAGGTATACTTTTTTTCTGCGGATTTTAAGGCAACAATAGTGCTGGAGATATTTGCCACTCTTTTGAGAGTAATCATCAGAGCCGAGACAAGGAAGAGACGAGAGAGGCGCACACTTAGGGGCGCGAAAAATTACAATTTTAACTTTTAAATGTATTTTTTAGTATTATAAAATATATTTTACGTATTTTATACAACTTCTCCATTGTAAATAAAGTAGTTTCGAGAGAAAAACTTGTGTACTGTATACTTTCATTAGGAGGAGGACATAATTTTAAAACTTTGCCTAGGGCTCGAAAATGTCTTGTCCTGACTCTAATAATCATAGCTCAACTTATCGTGATAGACAGAAATTTCTGTAAATTTTCATTTAAAAAATTCCGTTGGTAAACCGTTAATTTGGTTTTTTAAGTTGGTAGGGCATGAAAGAATTTTTAGAAGTAAACTAATGTATATAGGATGTATTTCAGTCATCAATCAATTCATGTAATTGAGTTTAAAACTGCGATTTGCGAATTGCGCGACCACTCAAAAATAAAGCTGTATGGAAAACTTATTGCTTAGTATTTTATAACGCAAGACTCAAAAGTAGAAAAGAAAATAAGTAAAAGGAAGGATTAAGAACCGGGACCTTTTATAACCGGGAATAAAAATAATTTCTTATTCAAAGACATTACGCTCTAGTCAACCCGATGAAATGCAGCCCGCTTTACTTTCGGCGATAGAAAAACAAGGACCCTCTTCCTCTGGAAATGATGCTATTAAAAAAATATTTTTTTAAATCCCCGGCCGCTTTTTCTGGGGGCGTTGCGCGGTGCATTAAAAAATAATTCGACATCGACCGCCGGATCCTTCGCCACCACCCTCGTCCTCGTGGGAACCGCCATCAGCTCTCGAGCCAAGACCATCCACTCGATCAGGATTCTCGTGCTTCGCAAAGGTGTCGATCCACTTCCACCTCTCCCTCTCTATTATCCCCGTGGTTATTATTTACAACCATCCGCGTCTTCTCCTCCTCCCACTTCAATCACCCGCTCTTTCTCCCCTTTCTTTTCTTTGGTACTGGGGATAGCAGGATTATTTGGAGCCTTATCCTTCCGGGTCCAACAAAGGATGTTTTCGGTGACCCGTGGAGACCTCGCCGTTGTCTCGTCCGACACGCGAGAGACAGAGGCGACCTCTCACAGGGGAAGGAAAGAGGCTATTGTTATTTTGCCCCTTCTGCCGAAACTCGGAGAGCATCATCACGTTGATTCCGTGCGCCCTAAAACACACGCGGGCTCACTCATACGCACAATATAAACACACGCGTCTACACATGTACAACCGCGCATATATCACAGAGCGAATGCTCGAGGCATTCATCGACCGAAGGGCACCCCAGAGTATGGAATAGGATACGGAGGATAGGTAGTGAAAGAGAGGGAAGGAGAATTAGAGAGAAGGTTAAAAAGATAGAAGAGGGAATGACTGCGGGAAAGAGGTGAGAAAGAGAGAGGAAATAGAAGCGCGGATTGGAAAGCTAGAGGTCGAGAGAATGAGAAAGGGAGAGAAAACCGGAGAAAGATAGAGAGAGAGAGAAAAGTTAGGAAAAAGAACAGCGTATAACATATGGGCGCGTTTTGTTCAATGGAGTATTAGAAAGAAATTATGTACCTGTACGTAAGGGAAATAGCGTTTTAAAGTTCTTTTCTTCATCATAAATAATCCATTTTCTTCCTATTTAATAAATTAAACGTTTGTATGTGAGATTGCTTATGTTAGCAACAATGAAGAAGTAACCATGCAAGAAAATTTCAACTCGAATTAAGATATTCTGGTTTGATTTTAGTGATCAAGACTACTCCTACGATAAAAACGTATAGGAAAAGAGATAATATAAATTACTAGTTCTACAAGTTTTATTTGAAAATATTTTGATATGAGCAATACTTTACGAGATATGACGGAATGTTCATTTTTTGTCACCAGTAAAGTGGTACCCCTGATTGGCTTACGTGATTCATTTATGTGATTTTCTTATTATCATTGATAGTAAGTCCTTAATATCAAATTTTATGAAAATCCGTTCCATAGAAACCGAGAACGAACCTGCGGACGGACGGACGGACAGACCGACGGCGCTCACGCTGGAGGCGAAACGCGCCTAAAGAGGTTGTGGAAAAGAGGAAAACAAAAGAGGCATGGAAAGGAAAGAGAGAAGTGAGAGGCAGGATTCGTATGGAGGTTTGGGGGAGGGGTGGGGGTGGGGGTGGGGAGTGGAAGCTGGGATGTAGTGGTTGGTCAGCGCCACTCTGCTACCTAGCGAAAGAAGGTCGAGTAAAAAGCCTGTGGGCTACAAATGGGGATGGGTGGGAGCGAAAGGGAGAGAGGAGAGGAGAAAGAGATGAGGGGGATTTTTCGTGCGGGGTCGTGGGAGGGGGGAGAAAGAGAGAAAAAAAGAGGTGTGATGGGCGGGGTGCCGTTAGAGCGTGGAGCTCCCAAAAAATGGTGAAATTAAAATGAAATTTCTTCCTTTTCGAAAATCCTCTCTGGGCGAACGTTTTCGGTGGGAGCTGAGGATACGGAAAAGAGGAAAGGGGGTCATGAGATTGCATATCGCCACTCACTAGCTCTGAAAATCACACATGCATATATATATATATATATATATATATATATATATATATATATATTTATTTGAACCCAACAACGCTTCTGCTAATACGTTTGTTTTTTTTTTTTAATTTAATTTTAAATTGTGGAAATCACTCGGTTTTTTAAATCGAACGCTCGAATTTGTCATTTTAAAAAGATTTTATATAAAACCGAATTTCCTCTCCCGCTGATAATATTTTTCGTGTTGGTTGAATAATCAAGGGAATGAATGGCCCAGATTGAAGAAAAAGATTTTTATAATTTTTGTTTTATTTCGCGCCGCGAATTGCTTTTGTCTCCTCCACCGATTCATCCCCCACGCACTCAGAATTCTGAACGTTTGCTTTTTAAAAAGTCAATCTTTTCAGCGTTTGAAAAATATGAACCCGGAAAAGTTTTCAAAAAAGAAATTTTTTGCGTTTATCTTTCCCGGTGTCTTTTTTATTAGGGTGGAAATATTTTTAAGGGGATTCGATGTGGGAGGAGATGGTTTGAATCTGAGAGAAATGTTTTCTCCTCAGTTATTTACGAATTTAAAGCCACGACCTTTTTACTGAAATAACAAAACAGAGATAGGCAATTAAAGACGTGGTAGAATATTTAAAATATTGTGAATCGTGAAAATGCAATTAAAAATGAGAAAAAATAAGAAGAATGTCAATTGTCGTTGGCATTAAAGATAATAGGTTTTTGCAAAGATTTTAAAAGAGTTCCATTTAAAACTTTTCGATTAACTCTTTTTAATAGTTAATGCAATTTGTGATTTACTGAGAGAATAAAGATGGTTTTTTGATTTAGTACAAGATATAATAGGCGAAAGGACAATAAATTTGAGTTAGCAGAGTTAGCAGGATATCACCCAAGGTAGCAGAGTTAGGAATAAACTGGGGTTTTGGATTGTCACGAAAATCCCTTAAGCCACTTAAGGTCTGATGAATAGAGAAGAAATTATGAATCAGTGGTGAAAATAACCAAAAAAGTTAAGAAAACTTTAATATACGTTTGAATTTGAAGCATTTCCACTCACGCTATTATCAGCATCATAACAAAGAAGTCTAACGCTCGGGGCAAGACCTAAGAACACCGTCCCAAACTTTAACAGAGAGGAACACAATTATTTAATCATATGAAAAATAACAGAAAAATTACTTTTTTATTATCATATGTACAAAATTTTTAATTATATAACGGCATTTTCCCAAATATTTATAGCGAAATATCGACTCGCGACTCACTTCGGCGGCCGTCCTTCTCTCGCTATCATAGTGCCTTAACATCTTAAACAAAAGCTTATTTCGACCATATTTCGACCATACTTCGATTTACATTTAATAACAGGACCGGAAAAGATAACAGGAATCGAACTGGGATTAGAGAAATTTTTTAAATATAAGCAAAGTCCTAAAAGCTGCTTATTATGAGACAATGTTTAATTCATTTGTAAAGATGTGGATAATATTAAAGTCAATAAAATGAAGAAGAATTACATTGATCGTAGAAAGAAGCATTTATGAAAGAATGAAATGGCAAATATAATTAAATTCGAGGATGAGCTTAAGGATGTCTAAAGAAATTAATTAGAAGAACATTGGATCAAAACGGCATGAGTATCAAAGGGGGTGAATGAGGACTTCAAAAGAGGCTTTGATGAGGAGAGTTGATGAAAGATGAACTGCTCAAGATCAGCGAAAACGAAGACACCGTTCTAAGACCTGGATTACAAGGAAGTACACGCCGAAGTCACACGATTCATGGTTGTTGAATTGCGAAAAATTTCGTCCGGTGGAATAAAATAAAAGGGCGATGAGTTACCGGGTGTTAGTTAAGAGCAAAGAGGAAATTTGTCTGCGTAAGAAGATTACAGAGGCGGATGAAGAGATCAGGAGAGATTTGTTTTGGAGGAGAGGGATTGCCAAAAAAGGCGAGACGCGAGGATATAAAATAGAGGCGGCGATTTAAGGTAGTTTGGAGGATGGTTTACTATGAGCTTAAAAGAAAAAATATACAACGGGTCAATATTTGCCTCAGCGTGTAGAAAAAACGAAGATGGATTTTAATTACGAAATTTTATTAATATTCTTGTTCGCGGTTGTTTGTCTTAAATATCATTATCTACCCTGTTAGCTCAAGAAAAAGAATATATTTGATGTTAGGCAAATATTGTGCAGCTGAAACCTATGTTTCCATAAATTTTACTTTGATAGTTATGAAAATCACATATTTTGCAATATTTTTATTGAAGAAATTGACACACACACAGGCGCGCGCACACACGCACTCACACATATGTGACATATGCATACATATAGATGTGTGTGTATACATACATTAAAGATAATTTCGCTATATAGTTCCAGCGTTGTTAGTTAGGCGATTATGGCAAAGAAAACGTGAAAGTGACAACTTTAAAAATAGAGTGAAAATATTAAGAAATAGAAGGTTCATTTTTGCATGAAAGATTCTCTTTCACGAAAGAAAACATTTTGACTCATCCGATCACAATGTCTGTACCGACGTCAGCTGAATAAAAGCGCAAGTTTTCTGTAGACTAATGGTATTTTTGAGAAATTCTCATATTTTTGGAAATGCTACTATCATTTTATCTTGCCGTCAATTTCAGGCTTATTTTTAGCAAAACCCGGTTACATAAGATAAACATCAGAAACGAGGAAAGATTTATTACGTTCCATAAAATCTTCTCGAAGGTTGAGGGAATTCTACGAAGTGAAGCAATTCCCCGAAGAGCGTAAAAGTTTCTTACCAAGTGTAGCATACGTGTGTAGTAGCGCGCAAAGTAATTGTATTAGTAACGAATTCGACGAAACAAAAAATCGATGCGATTGAAACATTGTAGGCACATTTCTTCGCTAAATGTATTGGAAAAACTAAAGCGCCGAAGAGAAAAATCAAGTCGTGAAGTGAAGATAAAGTCGACGTTAAATGATTTGGAGGAAAAATTATTAATGGAGAAGTTTGGGCATTTAATGCGGATTACAGTTTGCTGAGAATGGCGTCCGGGGAAGAACCATATAATGGCAGGATATTTACGGAAAATCGGAAGCGGAAGAAGAAGGGTGAGAAAAACAAGGAAAAAAATAGGATGAGATGGGAAGATCCATACCCAGACGCAAAGGTCACTCGTCCGCCACGTTGGAATGTTTAAAAGAAGGATCCGTGCTTCATTTTCCATTCCAAGCTGACAAAAATCTAACATTTACGACTCCGAAGTGTTGGAAATTTATCTAAAGAGCTGTCGAAAAAAAACTTTAAATCGGCTGTTTATTGTTCACACATTTTTGGAACGAAAAAAAAAAGCAATTCCCAAAGGAAAAAATGTTACATAGTTATATGATAATGGCGAATAAAGACCGTACTCGGACGAAATGGCTGTAAAACACATAACTTTAGGGGAAAAAACACGGTGAAGAGGCGACGGGATTAAAACATGAGATGGCGGATGCAGTGGGATACTCCAGAAATGACGCACGGCGTGGATTTTCTCTGGAAACCGGATCTCAATGGCTTCTACCAGGATGTCCTTTTTCCCGTCCACCTCCGCCCCCCTCCATCCTACATCCCTCCCTCGCCACCCTTCTCATCATCTCCTAAATATCCCACCCCGTAGCATCCCGCCTCGCTCCAAAAGAACGTCAATTTCACGAAAGATCACTGGAGTGTAAGAGCCAAGGGGGAAAACAGACCTCAGACTCCCAAAGTAAAAAAAATAAATAAAATCCTATATAGGAACAAAAGACCATCTCCCGAGGCAAGAGAAACCCTTAACTACAAGGATACACAGCCTTACCTCTACCTAAAAGTAAAATACCCGCGCTCCACCAGGACTTTGCTACATCTCTAACTCTCTCTTTGTATTCTCCTTCCTAACATCCTTACCAATTCCCTCCCGTCTCTATTTCCTTTAACTTCAACCACCTTTCTCTCTCTCTCTCTCTCTTCGCCCTATCTCCCCCTACCAAACAACCTTCGGCTAATTCCCAATCCTTTACCCATCTTCCACCGATCACTTATCTCTCTCTCTCTCTCATTTCTTGCCCAACTCCCTTCCTTCCTCCTTCCCTATTCCCTTTCTCCTTTCTCTCCCTAGAAAGGAACCGAATTCCCTTTCTCATCTCAACCAACTGCATCCCATCTTCTCCAATTTTTATCTCGCTCTTCATTTCTCACTCTTATCTCATTCCCTTCATCTTCGTTTCCCCTTCTCCCTTTCCACCAATTTCTTCCTATCTCTTCAAGTATTTTCTCCCTCCTCCTCTCTCTCACAACCCTGATTCTTATCCCTTGTAGGGCAAAACTTTTCCCTCTCCCCCTCCCCACACTCCGCCTTCGTCCCCTTTCCCCACACCACCTCCCGCACATTTCACCTCCGCCACGCCCACACGCCCTCGCCCCATTCCATCCCAACACGCGGAACTACACACCGTAGCTCTCACACTCTCACTCTCGTTTCGACCTTTATCCGAAACTATATACAAGGTCCCTTTGGGTCCGGCTGGAACCTGTCTTCTTTTTGTTCAGATGTATATCTTCTCTCCCTCCCTCCTCCCACTCGCATCCATTTTATCAAATCCACTTTTCCCGCTCACGCGCTTTCCCGCCACTCCCTAAATAAGTAACCGTCGATGACCCGCGCACCACCGAAAATCGTTCGTGAGCCTCCCCCCTCCTCGGCACCTCTCCCTCCCTTCCCCTCCTCCCTTCCCCCCTCCTTTCCTCCACTCTACTTCCACGCTCCGTAGGAATATGTGGAAATGCACCTAAGGGACCACAACATTGCGACCGCAAGAACGAGATATGTCAAAGAGAAAGAGAGGGGGGGAAAAGTGGAGGAGTTAAAAATATAATAAAAAAAGTCGCATCTACGCATCTGGCTCCATCTTTGCCACGCCTCCACGAGTCACCTTCGCGTAATTCCCCGCTCAGCTCTTTCTTATTCCGCACGTATCATCTTATCGCCCCCCTTCTCCCTCTTTCTTTCTCTCTCTCTCTCTCTCCCTGGACCTCTCTTCCATGAATACCATTGACCACTTTGGAAGACGACGAAAGCCTTCAACTTCAGCCGAGCGGAACAAGCGCCATCTCCATTTTCATTTCCTTTAAAATTTCACTTTTCCCCCTTGTTTTAATCTAAATTCCCCCTTGTTTACTCTAAATATCCATTCTCCAATAAGAACGTGATATAAATTTTAATCTTCGCGAGAGCGTTAGGGAGGATAAAAAAAATGATTCGGAACAAATCGGTACAAGCGGTAAACAAGTATATATTCTACCGTTGCTTGTAACAAGTGTGGGCAATCGCGGTCTTTTATCGTTTTCCATTAGCCTATTGTTGGGTTCTACGATATTGGTAAAGCCATTCGCATTTTCCGAGCGATTTTCCCCCGAAATTTAAATCGTGGAACGGAGTTTGACTTTAAAATCGTTTCGTGGAAATCCGTGTTCGATTCGTGTGCTTTTAATGGTTGACGCGTTTCCGCGAATTTCTGAATGATTCATTATATATATAGGGCTATAGGCCACGGACAATGCTTCAATGGCAGATTCATGCGAGGCCATCCTTGAGGTATTCGGATGGCAGCCAAACAACATGAGAGATACGAATTTGCATTGTACTTTATTCACCCGTGTAGCTGAATTATGGTCCCGAGAGAAGGGAAAGGACATGCGATGGATCGCATACCACAATAAGCTTCGTCAGCTAATAGTCCTCATGAAGCATAAGAGGCAAGCAAAGATGAACATAACTAATAATATTCATCGAGTAAATGTTTGTTTTCTTCGTGAGTTGAAATTTTACTGTTGTTTTAGCAAACGGGCTTTGATCCTTCCGAATAAACAGCGCTTGCCGCTCGAGAGGCTGTTTTCTACCTTACGTCCCTAATTAACCTCCTAATTTGAAAGTATACGTTAACTCTTTATTTAATGCAAGTTTTATCGTTCAAAGAACTACATTTATATTTTGTGAATACTTACTAATAACATGGGGCACAAACATTCAACTCATTGTAAGTAATATATAAATACATAAATAAAATTAATCATAAATATAAATTACATTATAAAAACAAAGTAAATGCATACATGAAATCAGTAAAAAATATTAAACCACGAAAATTTATATTTCGTAACTACAATCAGTCAGGGGCGAACATACGGCTTTTTGGCCCCTTTTCAACTAAAAAGCATTATAAAATTATTTTTTTATGATTTTTGTCGACATTTCAATTCTGAAAATTTCTCTATCAAGTCATCAGTTTTCATTTGGCATACTTGGAGTTTTCTATTGAAAGAAGTGATAAATATTTTATTAGATTGATGCCATTGTGTATTTAATCTTTATTAAATCCAATAGTTTGGTGTTCATACATTTTTCAATCTCAAGTATTTTAATGGTGCTTGTTGCTAGCGAGAGAAATTCGTCCCAAAGGGCTTGGCCAATATATTTCTTATATATTTTGTGAATATTCTTTGATTCAATTTGTTCATTCAATTCAATGAGTCTTTTAAGCATTTTTTTCCGAGATCCCAAAAAGTCCGAAACCCCCACGCACTGCGTGGGCCTGCACCCTCCAAGTTACGCCCCTGTTTTAAACCACGAAGAAATAAATTGGGAATATCGATGTGCTCTTAACACAGATTCAAATCTTTTTCTATAGAAGAGCATTTTTCAATTCAATGGCATTGCAATTTGCAAGTGCCATTAATTTCTATTTTAAAATCAATATAATGGCTAAGGTAGGAATAGAATAACTGCTAGAAAAGATATGAATATAACGCGATAAATGATCCCTAACCTCTTGTTTTACGGAGAGAAACGCTATAATTTCGTATGCGATGAAAAAAATCTCAAAATATCGCCATGGAAATTTATTCTTTTATTAATCGCAGTAATATTTTCAAGTTGAAGCAGAGAGCCCGGACAATCGAGTCGCCCGTGCGTATTTGATTCTCTCAAGAGAGAATTTTTATACCTGTTATGTTTCGTAATCAATCCGTTCCAACAATGGATCGCCCTTAAATAACGCAATCGTGCCTGGAAACAAATGGGTTCCCCAGAGAATATCCGGCCATCGATCAAACGCTTTCAGCCTACTCAACGGATGGCAAAAAATAAATAAATAAATGCACAGCCGACGAAGAGCAGAGTGAAAAAAAAATATCCGGTCGTTTGGACTGACAACGGAAGGACAATCTGGACGTAGCGCGTTCCTTCATCCTCCCACTCGAATCGTGGCCAATCCCGCTGTCGACCTCCTCCAAACCTCTCGGCTTCCCACACTCTCATTCCCCCTTAACCGTCACCAATCCCTTCCACCCCAACGCCTCCTCCGAAATCCCTTCTTTCATTCTAATCCTCCTCCTCCCACCCCCTCCACCCACCCCCTCCACCCCTTTCTCTCCTCCTCATTTGACTTCGCGACGCGTTCTGCTTCTGATTTTCGCCCTCCTCACCTTGATCCGGCTCACACCCATTTTTTCGCGAACTATAAAACGTAGAGGCGATCCCAGAGAGAAGCATCAGTGTCCACAAGTGCACCAAGCAACTCTCAACCATGTACAAGCTGGTGAGTGTGTCGCTTTAACACGACGTCTCCAGCTTCTTTTGTTCTCGTCGGAGGGAAACTTTTTCTCTCGCGGCGGAAGCGGTCTCTCTCTCTCACACACACACACTCGGATGTCCTCGATAAAAAGGGTTAATTTTTAAAAGGGAGTCGTCTATTGTTAGGAAAAGAGGCTCTTGAACACGTCGCGAGTTTTTTCTCGTTTTCCCACGGAGTTATTACTGTTTGTTTGGCGATAAAATAGTCGAAAGGACTTTTTTTTATCTCTTTCAAAAGATCCGGTTTTGGAACGGACGTTGATTTTCGTCGTTTCGCCGCGGAGGTAGAGTTCTTTTTTTTGTCGAGTATGAAGTTTTCCGCGAAGTTTTCTTTAAAATCGCGAAGAATTTTTCAAAGAATCTAACTTTGATATTATCGTTTCGTATATTTATTTTTATGTGTTAAATTGTATCGGTAGCTTTTTTTTTACCGAGAGCTGTGTTTTATCAACTCGCTTAACACGATATAGTAATGTGTACGCTATCATTTTATTGTTTAGCTCAAAGAACGCCCATGATGCTTAAGTTTTACTTGCAAACTCTTGATACTTGCACGAGTTTTATTTAAAAAATTGACTGTTTTTTCACTTAAAGTGATTTTAAGTTATTTATAACAGTGCGAATTTTTCTTTAAGTCACGATTTAACTAGGGCACCATTACCTAGTAACTCATTTTTTTGTTTTATTAAGAACATTTGTGTTTTTTAAGTTTAGACTAAGACATTAAAAAACATAGATGAATTGCCTTATATGTTTTTGATTCATTGTGTTTTCGAATTACATATTTTTTAAAAAGATTATCACGAAGGGAAACGGTGTATGAGTACTTATTTTATTCCAATCGATCAATGGATTTCGTATAGAAATATATCTAGGCGCGGAATAACTTATGCAGGTCAACTATTGCTCCGAGATGAGTGAACTTTTACAGCATATCGGTCAAAATCGGGAAATAAAAATTTTCTATTCGAATTAGAGATTTCCCGTTTATAAAAAGATAGTCGTAAAGGATCCGAATCACCCTGCGGCCAAGGTGATTCTTCGCTTTTGTTCAGGCACCTTCGAGATTTTGGTAAAAACGATACTTGTCAAACAACAGCTGAGCTGAGAAAACGTATCTAGCGCCCACTGGTTGACCTTCGCTCTCTTTTTCCACCAATGACAGACAATCTTCCTCCTCTTCGCCGTCCTGGCCGTGGCTACTGCCCAATACCTCGCCAGCCCATACTATGGTGGCGTCTATCGCACCGCAGGCTACAACGGTCTCTACAGGCCCTACTATGGCGGATACACCAACCCCGCCTTCCGCGGCTACGGCTACGGCTACAACACAGCTGGCGTGTACCTGGGTTGAATCTGAGATGCACCTGCCAACCGTCTTTCAATACAAAAAAACTGAGGCTATCAAAATAAATTTTAGGTAGGTATGTTATTTATATGTAACATAACTAATTGCCTAATGCGTGATTTCGTGAAAGTTTTTATAATATTCATAATAAAAAACTACTTTTCCACGAGATATATCTTGTTGCAAAGTATTATATCTGCCTTCTTTTATTATGAACAACTTATATGTAACTATGGAAATTTTCAATATTTTTAGTCCAATTTATTTTACTTAAAAAATTTTTTGAATTTAATATTGATTATGAAATTTCAAAACTTTGAAGCGAGAGTTATGCATTTTCATAAATTCTGAAACATAAAATTATTCAAACCAGATTAAATTAAAAACAAATTAGCCAAAAGAGAGATTCGAGATTGATAATATAAATTCATATGTAATTTCTATAAATATAATATAAATTTAAATATATATTGGCTTAGAAGCAACAATATATTTTTGCTCTAGTGCAAGTGTAGTTCTTTTATGAAAGTTCAGTTTAGTTCTTTTTAACATTCCATTATTGTTCCAGCACTTTATTAATTTGTATGTACTCTTATTTTCAGATGGATTCTACAGCTTTCCATTTTCGATTTCAACCATCGACTTTTGGGCATTGTATTTTAGAAAAATAAATTTCTTTTATTTTTTATAATGCACAAGTCTGTTTTATTTCTGAAAAAACATAAAATATTACCATTTTCCCAAAACTGTTGATGAATGAGTGAAAAAATTCTGAACCACTCGTTTTGTCTGTGGTTATCAAGCCAGCAGCGCAATCTAACTCATAAATATACTCTTATCGTAATATTTGAACATATATTCAGATACATATTTCAAGTCTTTATATCGGTTTAAATAAATTCTTTCGTATGGTATAGAGGAAAAAAGTTGTAATTAACCAGTGTTAATATATTCTACGGCGAAATATACAGATCAGAATTATGAAAACATAAAATACAAAGTTATAGTTTAATGTGAATTAATATTATACATCTATCTCGTGTAGTGTAGACCTTCAAATACACTCTGTCAAAATAATTCAATGTAATGTAAACAGAACGATGACTGAATACATTTTAAGCTATAGAACCACCCTGCCTCTTTAACTGTAAATAAATTGCCTGAAACTGAACATTTGAATGCATAAAGTGTACAAGATGAATTTTATTAATTATAAATAACTATTAATGCATTTACCCTTTAACAAATGATTTTAAAAAATCTAGTGGAAAATAAAATCCCTTCAATGGAATATAATGATTTCTGTTTTCGCCTTTTGTGCTGAAAAATAGCATGTACTCGGTCAGCGAATTAAAAATTATTGGCGGTAAATTTTGTTCGATTCTTTTATCATTTAATACTTATGTGTGAAGTTTGTAATATGGCACTCATGTAACGAAATTTCATTTAAAAATATATTTTCTCTTTAATGTATAACTTGCTTACGATTATCATTAAGAAATCATCCAAATAAAAATTTTGTAGTAGTTATCCTTCGTTACAGAACAATCATGTGTACTGGCTACATTTTCCCAGAAAAGATGAAAGAAAAATGTTGAGCTTGTGAGAAAAGGCATTTTTAATGTAAAATAGATAAATGATGGTAATATTTAAAAAATAACACGTAAGTATAAAGTTATATTCAAAGGAATCCTAGTGGGTTACCAAGAGTTTCAGTTGAGGAATAAATAGTAGCTGTGGATTTGGAAGTGATCATGACACTATCACAAATAAACACGTCGTATCACTAAATACAAAGGGCAAAAGAAATATTATACAAATCAAAATAATCCTGTCGAGGAATGAAATTGAGAAATATCAAATATGGAAAATATATAACTTGAGGGCTATGTTAAATCTCGACAGTTTATTAATAAAAGTGATGCCATCACAGGGAGGTTCGCCAAAAATGCCAAAGCATAAAATAACAACTAAAACAGAAACAACAAAAGCATTATTTACTTACTTCTTCACTACTATCAAGTAAAATCACCAATAGATAAAGCCAGCAATGAAGATAATCACCGGATATTTGATCACAAGTTATCTTAATAGTTTCTTTAACTGTAAAAAAATTCATTTAAAATTAATTTTACTTTTCATACACGGCGGATTTATTTTTGCAAGTTTAACAAGGCGGATGTGTTCGTGTATACATAATGCATACATATAGGTTGTAGCTTCCAGTGCCAACCATGCAAGTCGAATTCGCTTTGCTGTTGGATCGGCTCCAAAGAAAAAAAGAAATGTCTTCCGAGAAACATTTCTGTAAATGAAAGTGTTCCTTAAATTTATATTTTTCTCTAATCTCATTAAATTCATAAATATCCACTTAGATAATGCTGTACTCAAACCGTAGCCTAAATTTTATAGCAATATTTTGTAAAGGCTAACAATTTAAAACAACAAAATTCACAGGTGTGCGCCCCGATCAAAATAATAGTCACTTTGATATTTATGTCTGTGGGTGTGTGTCAATGTTGATGGCTAAAAGGTTCCCGACGCTGTCAGAACACCCATAACGTGTTTGAAATACGGGGTTCGGTGTAGAATTTCCTTCCTTGAACTCTAGATGTGTGTGTGTGTGTGATAGATACCTATCCAGGTCCAACATAAAATCCTCTGATGTGGAATAATCACCTCTAAAAACTAATTTTATTAATCCTTACCCCTATATTCATAAACCTCTAGATCCAAATTGCAAGCAACGCTGCAACGGACAGACGGGATTCTATTAAGAATGGCAAATGCCTCATCATCCAGAAGAATTAAAGTTGAGAAGTACTTAGTCATCAGGTGGGCGTATCTTACGCGAGAACAACAGCATACACAAAATCTGAAAACGTTGGAATGTGAAATAGTTATAAATTCATTACTTTATAAATAAAAATTTTTGCCATATATATTCACAATATTACTGTGTCAAATTTCTTCGAATTAAGATACGGACTAGTAAGCTGGACAATTTTACGGCCAAAAGAACGAACTGTATTTTTCGTATTTTTCTCGGTTAAATTTCTCTCCCTCTCCGGTAGCGAAAAATCTTACCAGGACTAGCTAGCAAGTAGACATATGAGTGATAATACGTATAATCAGGAGCAACAGATCCAACAGTAATGGGGTTGGGGTCAAGTAGCAGGTCAGCACAATAATAAAAAACAGAAGCGAGTTCAGAATACTAACCTTTTTAGCTTGTTCGAAGTTTTGTTGAGTGAGCCGGCTGCCCGTGGAAGAGTGAGAGGGTTGGAAAATCCTTCTTCGAATGGTATCGAAAAAGATATTTCGTGTGTCATTTGTTAGAGAGGTCACCGTATAAAAAGTCTTCTATCTAAAAGCGAAATTGATGAAATCTTTAAGCAAAATACTCATTATATTCTTTAAAATGATAGAACTCGATCGGTGAGACATGTGCATTAGGGTGGTCCTTATTTTTTAAGTTTGGAAATTTGATCGGGATACCCTTTCAGTTTTTTCCTTTTAGTATGAAAGTAATTTGTGTGAAATACGGGCCTAATCGGATAATATTTACAGATGGCTCATCGAGGTAGAAATACCTATCTCACTTGTAATGAATTCATATGAAAGCCAATAAAAATGGGCTCAATTACTTTCTTTGAGTAGTTAGGATTTATTATTCTGCTTGACACCTAAAATACACTAGAAATCAGTTATAACACAATGATTTCGGCCGCACACTAGCGACGCAACACAGCCAAAGCGCCGCGTTGTTGGGTTTAGGACAGTTCGGCACGACCGATTTGCACGACCGATTCGGCGACGGACTATTCGGCGATGGGATTATTCAACACCGGACAGTTCGGCGCCAGCCGCGTTCCGTACGGCACAATTCCAATATATTTAGGAGGGAATGGTGTCATGATAACATTAATATTGCAACTATTATGTTACCGAATCTATTACGTAGAAATAAAAATGAGTATATTTAAAGGAAAATAGATTTAAATTAACTTTCGTGAGAACAAGTACACGATAAAAATTATACGACGAAAAATCACCGGATGATATGCATAATCAGTTTTATTTAAACAGTATTGGGTCGATTAAATCAAGTCAGCTAATTTAACTTAACAGTAACATTTGTATTAAATTAACATTAATATAATTAAGTAATTGTGCAAAATCATTACGCATATCATCCGGTGATTTTTTGTGGTATAATTTTTATCGTGTGCTTGTTCTCACGAAAGTTAATTTAAATCTATTTTCCTTTAAATATAATCATTTTTATATCTACGTAATACTCGTAGATACGGTAACTTAATAGTTGCAACATTAATATTATCATGACGGCATTCCCTCCTAAATATATTGGAATTGTGCCGTGCGGAACACGGCTGGCGCCGAACTGTCCAGTGCCGAATAATCCCATCGCCGAATGGTCCCGTCGCCGAACCGGTCGTGCCGAACTGTCTCGTTCCGCGCGTTGTTCCCTCCTGCGCAGCAGAGTTTTGTTCTCGGCCTGGCTCGGCCGGCAGTCGTAACTGGAACAGCCTGCAAGTTCGAACCGGGGTTCTGCTTTCAGGCGCAATCGCAACACTAGTGCTAGGCGTGCCGGGCGGTAAGTGCGAGTGGCGCGCTCGGAGTTGTACGCTTTGCCGACCATTCTTGTGCGCAAAAAGACATCCACAACGAGATTTTAACCTCAGTCTATATATTTGGTGAGTCATACAGAGTATGAGATCACGGGTAACAAGCTACCTTCAAACAGACAGGTGCTAAGCGTTTTCTTCCATCATCACACCACTCTGCGAGAGGAAATTCTTATTGCTGCGACCACGGTCGTGAATCTAGTGCAAGTCTTCTGGGATAAAGCCGGTACTCCGACCCGAAATATACAACATGCTATTGACAGCGTAGTGCAGCTTCATAATGAGTGGAAAGCTATAGTGAAAAACCGTGACCGTGGTGAAAGCCCCGCCCAGCTTCACGGACAAATTAGGCTATCTTTTTGATGTAGCACATAACGACGCTATGAAAAGGATCAAGATTCAACAGGATATCAATTTTCTCTGTGCTCAAAGAGAAAAGGGCCGCAGAGGCTACATGACCGGTGAGGAGACCTGATCCTCCAAAGAGAATTGACGTGAACTTGAAGAGACCTGGAAGTCTTCTCAAGTGAAAAACAATTAAGTTAGAGAGCCTGCTGACTTCAAATTCACGAGTTCTCTTTTCACGGCTTGATGTGAATTCAGGCTTCATTGATTATGACCCATCGACTTGGGATGTAAGAGGGGACTATCTTCATGTTCTTCATATTGTTAAGAACCTGAAAATAGTTAATGACACAGCTGACATAGCAGTAGCTCTAATCGAACAGTACAATAGCCTGCACACCAAAGTTGAAGCTCAGAAGCTGGATTTGCTGCAAGTTGTGTCCCTTTACAGTAAAATGTATCCAGACTCCTCAAAGGCAACGCTTGTGAAAGACATGAATGGTAAGTAAGATTAATAAAGCTCTTTTAAAAATATCTAAGTGGACATATCCCTTCCATGTCCTACCTTAATTCCAAAAAAATTAAAAATAAAGCCAAATTGTGGTAGACAAGTTGATTATATCCAATTTTTTATTAACTGACAAATCTTCCACAAATTGAAATATTTCAGTCTTGATGAGACATCCCTACATATTGTTCAATTGAGTCAAAATTTCACACACAGCATACTCATGCGGAAAGGGGAAAGTGGGTGTCCAAAAAAATGGGTGTCGAAAAAAATGTTGCCTCCATATGAGGACCACCCTAATGTACATACTTGATAGTGAATGTTAAAAAAAGTCTAAAGCGTAGTTTAAGAAATGCATAAAATGCATTTTAACAAAAGAGCTGAAAAATAAATTTATAGTCATATTGAGATTTAATGAGAAATTTGAAAAGAACCATTGGCCCGAAAAGCACGTTTATTTTTATTTAAAACAATTTAAATGTTATTAATAATCAAGGGACACGATCTTATTCAATATTTGATCGGTTCGAAAAGCTTTTCTGTAGAAATTTATAAAGTAAAATTTTAGTTTATCCAGGTCTTTTATTTCTACTGAAAGTTATTTTAAATAATTTGTTCACAAATATGCAAATATCTATGCTAGCGAGATCAACTATCAGTCGAGATATTTGCTCTTTCTAATTCCGAAAACAGGCCTAAGTTAAAGGATAGACAACGTCCAAATAGCCAAATGCCGAAGGGCCGACTCAAACCGATCAGCTGGAGATTATAAATAGGATATTTCTAATGTTAAACCTCTTTTACTGTGTCCAATTTGAAATTTGAATTTTGAATATAAGGGTTTCGTCTGTACTTCTAAAACTATGCTAGAATACATACTTCTTGTTATTGAATATGAAACTAATTGCCAAAATTTCATGTCTTTTGTTTTACTATATTTTCAATTAATTAAATTTCTCAATGCTAGATCCGATAACTTGTGTATTCATTGCTAATAGGAAAAAGCAAGATGTTAAAAACTAGCAATAAGTACGACTAGCAATAAAACGACTATATTAAAATAGATGACATGTTCGTAGCGTTCAGAATTTTTGACGGGGAATTTTATTTTGATTCACTGACAACTTTCGTTCCATAAAAGTAGCTGTTAGAACATTTTAAAAAATTAACTAAAACCTCGCAGGTAGCCTTGGAGTTATACCACATCTCTAAACTGCTTTGCGTCAATACGTGTGTCTGAAAGGATTGTCGATAACTTCCATATAAAAATGAAAAAAATAAGAACATTTAGTGCTTATTATTAAATACAAAAGCATACACAATGCAACGGTGAGTTAAACTCAGATTATCTTTAGAGTTAAAAAAAGCTAATGTGAACGAAACTGAAGAGCAATTTGCCTACAGATTATTATTTGAACGCTGCCTATATTTCAAGAAGTACCACATATGAACTTCTAAGGTTGCACCTGTAAAGTGTGCCTGGCATAGGGAATAATTACAAAAACAAAAATATAACATCCTTGCTTAAGAAACAATCACTTGAAATGTTTTGCACGTGAGAAAAAAATTCTTCTTTTATTTGAGAATAATTTTCAAACGTACTACCACTCGTATTAGATTGGATCTTTGAAACTTCATATATATGAAAAAACATTTGGTAGTCTTTAACTAATAGCTTGTGGACAAAATTTTAATATATTGGCGTTGGACACAAAGTTGTAGGATCACGCGTATTATTATAATTTCCAAATTAATTATCGCCGAAAGAGTAGTCATGTGAAAATTAGTTCATGTAAACAAGTTGGTATCATGCATGGAAGTATCGTTACTGCAGGGGACAAATTGCCAACTAAAGATTGGTAAATATTAAATAACTGCTTTTCATTATAGCCAATGAAATTTCGAAAAGGTCATATTTAATAAATTTTCTAATCCCAACATAACAAATCAGCTAATATATCGCAAAATCTATTTAAAGTTAACAGGGAAATATTTAAATTGAAGAGATAATTGAAACAAATCATTTAAAAATGATGACAATATACGTATTTAAAAAGTTAAAAGGTTCATAGATACTACCTCATCCTAAATAAAGGGCCCCGGAACTTATTTTATGCGTCCAGCGATCAATTTTATAATATAAATATTACATATTTATAACAATTTGGTGCCCAAACTATGACCCGCGGGCCACAGCCGGACCGTCGAGGGTCTTCCTGTTTAACAATTAAAGTACACAATGTAAAATAACCTAACACAAAATTAAAGTTCAGTAAATCCCCTCTGTACGTCCAAGATGTGTTTATGAAAACTGCGACCTATAGCAAAACCTATTTTCCCATAGACATAATGATAAAAGTAGCGGTTATGTTCCTGGAAGACACTTGGCGTCACATTTATAACATTTGCATCCCAATTAATACATTTAAACACATTACATAAGATACTATGGTTTAAGAAGTAGCAAAATGAAATAAACAAGTTTAGTACATATATGTATATGCATACATCTGGGACGATTCTCAAGTTGGAACTACTGAACAACACTGCGGCCATATAAAGTGAACGGATGAATTTTGCGATGCCACATGTGGTTGCAAAATAAAATTAATCATAAAATGAAATTGAATTGCATATGTAATAATAAACACAAAATCAAAAACTCGACTAAGCGTGTTTAAAAATAGTTTAAGTTTAAATATTACCATTGTAATTTCTCGAAACGACACACCTTATAATGAAATACGTTCCTTAATTCATTGACGACGTACATACGAAACGACGTAAAACCAGTCAACGTCTACCGGGAAATTGCATACTGTAGAAAGTTATAAAAACAATATATTCTGGTCATTGCGAATGGGTGTGGTCCATGAAGAGGGCGGAAGTGGGTTATTCGGCCTTCGCGATGAGTGGCGAGAAGGGTTATGTGCAGGGGTGATATTCAAAATATTTAACAACCGGTACGCTAACATAAATTAATATAGGTATGAGTTAAAACTAAAAAAGAATATTTGTGCGTGCATGCGTAAGGAATGGATATACGTAAAATTTCTCTTTTATTTTCTAAATAAGCCTTATTATTATAAAACTATTTACTTACCAATTGAAATAAATTGTAGCTCAAATTATTCCAGGAATTTCCAAATCATTTTTTGATTTTGAGAAATTGTTGGCGTCATCTTTTGTTTGACGCGGCTGTCGCTAGCTAAATGATGCCCCTGTCTGAGCCATGATTTGACATAGGGAACCGCATCAAACTCTTCCAACGATTTTCGCATTAAATTGATGCTCATTAAGTGACTTGTGGTCTCAATAAGTAGAGAATTTCTTTTAACATCAACGATATTGTTCATGGTGCTGAATCCTCTCTCAGCTTCTGCTGAACTAACGGCAATTACATTCAAAATATTTTTAGCCCTTATGATACTGTCTGGGACTTTTATGTATTCAATATCTCTATTATCAATAAAGTCACGAAAATCGTTTATTGAAATGTCATATTTAATTATTTGACTTAATTTCGTTAATTTATGTTCACCTTCAATCCAAGGAGCTTCACAAACGTCATTTGGCCAAGTTTCAGGATTTAATAAATTGAAATAACTTAAAAGTTCATTGTATTTTTCACTTTTGTCATCAAACAGCAAGCGCGTTTTCATATGATTTATTAGGCAATCTAATAGTTTTTCTCTTGGAATTGATACTTTCCTTTGTTTTGTTTCAAATGGTATATTATATTTCTTCGTTTTTATAATAACTTCCACTTCTTTTTCATAGTTTCCTTTATTTAATTTTATATGTTCAATTACTTTTATCGTTCGTCGAATTAATCTGTCTGCTTTCAGTACTGAAACATCTCTTTCTTGTAAAGCTTTAGATAGTATTGACATATCTGTTAGAATGTCGTTTATTAAAGCCAAATCTCTAATAAAATGTTCATTTCTCAAATGTTTAACTATTCCCACTTCACAGTTTCTATTACAGTGAATATACAAAGCTTGATATGATTTCCAAACTGCTTTTGCAGCTCTAGAACTACAGGCTGCCCATCGCGGTCCATATATTCTTCCAATTTTCATTATTTCAATTCCAAGCTCTTCAGATATATTATTTAATTCTCTCTGATGCTTGTTTGATGTATGATAATAAACATAAAGTTTATCGAGAAATGCTTGAAAATAATTTACTTGATTTACATCTTTTATTGCATCATCCACAGATAATTGTATACGGTGACTTAGACAATGCCAAATTAAAACATCCGGAAATTTTTCTAAAAGTTTGGCTGAAACTCCCGACTTTCTCCCTAACATTACACTGGCACCGTCTGTACAACATCCAGTAAGGTTTTCATGTAAATATTTCTCATTGAAACCATTTTTCTCTAGTATTGACAATAAAGTTTGATAAATTACTTCAGATGTTGTGCCTTCCAGCACCACGAGATCAACAAAAACTATTAAACTATCTTCAAAGTCTTGAATTTCGCATTTTAAGTAAATGATTAAAACACTTTTATGTGAAACAGTTGATGCTTCATCGATAATGATTGAAATTTTACTGCCTTGATTTATAAGTTTTCCAAAAAGGTTGTTTTCTCATTTCAATAGATATATGTTTTGCAACAAGCGGGACCATAAATCTAGAATGCAATGATACGCTCATATCAATATCATTCTTTTTTTGAAGTTCTATTAAATACTTCATGTCTTTAAATGGTCTATTATTTTTAATTATACAATAGATAGTGTTAAAGATTTTAATAGTACTTTCCATATATTTTTCGTTAGCTTCATCGGCACTCTTTGATATAATATTTTTTTCGGAAGTTTTTATTATTTCAAATGCTTTACTGTGTGAAACTGATTCATGATGTTCTTTTAATTTTTTCCTCATTGATGATTGCAAATTTATTATATTTGAACCATGGGCCTTAACAGAACATGATTTCCATTCTGATGAAATATGCAAGTGTTTGGTACTTTCAACATTTAAAGACAACTTTTGAGCACCATTGGCATCCAACATTTACGTCACTAGCAATAATAAGCCACTCATATTTTCTTTTGTAGTAATCAAGTTGTTTTTCATTCCAGAAATATAAATTATTTGTTTTATTTTGTACTGATTCTTGTACGGTACCGTAAGAAGTTCCAGGTTGTTCTAATATTTGCACAACATCAGAAGATATTCCAGGTTGCGGCTCGTTATTGTTATCTTTTCTTCTTTGTTCTCCCGCAGATTTAGCAGATTCATGTTTTTGAGATTTAGAAGGAACGTTAAAAAACTTAGCCAAACTTTGCTGTCTCTTCATTCTGGGGGTTTTATTTTTAATATCTTATTAGAAATTCAGAATTTATAAATATAAAAACACTGCACACTTACTTTACCGCTCACATTTACAGAAGGTGTAAAACGCACTAACAAAACCAATGTAAAAACTAAACTATATGAAAATTTGATGGTATCGATTATAGATAAATGAAGAATGAAATGTGTAGTTCACATTTATGCTACGCTTCGCATGTTTTGGCAGCTTATCTACAAAACAATTACAAAACAAGCCGCCACGATTGTTGTTTATTATTATTAGTAATTGGAACTTCGTCCGCTTGGAGCGCTAACGAAAGGCTTTACTTGCCTTGAATCTTAAACTAACGAGTTTATAATAGAATTTATATTACTTATAATTTTACCGCAATTATTATTATAACATTTAACAACCGGTACGGAAGTATTTCCATATTTTAACAACCGGTACGGCCGTACCGGTGCGTACCGGCTGAATATCAGCCCTGGTTATGTGGCCGTCGAGACGAAAATTTTTGGCGCCGCTGTCCTAAATGAATAAGGTATTATTTATTCCAAAGCGAATGAGTTTTTTCTCTACTGAATGGGAAGATTTTATTATACTGTACACATCTATTAAATTTAAAATCTTTCCCTATATACCAAAAAATGTTATTTAAGTTAACAGATGTGTTAAAATGACTTTGGAATGTTTTTATTAATTTGATATTATAAGAATAATCTATAAGAACTAAATCAAATTTTTTACTAATGTACGAATTCTTAACTAAAAAAATAAATGTATGCATAAAATGAAAATTTGTATATGGTTGTTACGCAAATGCGACTCTATGATAAACGAAGCATTTACGTAAAAATAATCTTTGATATTTAAGCAGTAAATTTTTAAGTAAATTAAAATTAATCACAAAATGAATATTGCTTCTGACTCAATTACGAATATAAGGCACTCCCGGTTGCCAAAAATATTTCAAGAGCAAAGGAGAAAAAATAAAATCGAAAAATTTACGATTTTTTAATTTTTGAAACAAAACATGCTCACTCGGCGCACTCAAAGGCTCTCTTTGTGTGAACTTTTAGACCGCTCTACTTTGTCACGAACCGTTGCTAAGGAACGTACTAGAGGAGACGATCCGCAAATCGATTGAAATTGAGGACATGCTCAAAGGGTCACGAGGAAACTTTGCGAGTTCATTCAACTCGAGAGAGAGGCCGACAGTGCGCGAAAAGTTTGTATTGCATCACTTTTTATTGCATAAAATAACTCCAGAAGGACGTGAAATGCTTTACGCCCAGACAGTTTGAACGTTCATTACGAGTTGCGCAAACTCTCATCGAAGTTTGAAGACCAGAGCTCTGACGCCGAAGCTAAGCTGAATATTCATTGACATAAGATGAAGTTTTGGTGTGGTATATAGGCACATGGCGGTCTCAATTAATTTTATAGTAGCTATCACTGCGAGAGGAATAGCCAAGAAATCATTTTCGGAGTTAAAATTTACTTACTTAGCTAGAATGACTAAAAAGGAAATCCCGAAGGCATTCTCAATGGAGATACTCGGGAAACCATAGACAAAATAGGTTATACCAATCTTCGTTTTAACATTCGTACTGCCGGTAATATCTTCATTCTATGAGAAACACTATCTAAACTGGAAATTTTATTGTCGTTCCTCTTCCCAAAGCAATTTATAATATTCTCATACCACTGCTAATGCTTTCATTATACATAACCTTTATTAACTTCAAAAACTATATTTCATAATAATTTTCAAGTGAAATAAAAATAAAAGTAAGGTTTGAAATTTATCAAAAAAAATAATAAAGAGGGTAAAAAGTTGCTAAAATTATCGAAAAAATTAAATCTGGATGTTTGAACAGAATTTTATTTCAAAAAAACTGTATTGCATAATAAATATAAATAGCAAGTAATATATGAAACAGGATTATTTCAGCTTTGTTGATCCAATTCATTCACTTTTATTATGTCCCAATCGATCATCATCGCAATTGAAAAAACATTTTTCTTTGCCAAGTTTTGTCTTTTCTCATCTTAACAGACTTAAGGCGCTGATCCGTCGGCACAGTTAAGAATAACTCACAAATAATGCTGATTGATGTAAGCATATCTATACATATTTTAAATTCGCCATTTGTGGTGAGCGAGATTCATTGATAATCCTGGGGAACTTTTACCAAGTTTTTTGTTGATCTTCAAAATAAATCCCGCAGTTTACAAACGGGTTTTTGGAATATCTCTCATGTATTTTTGGAGCGAAGTCTGTACGGGAAGTTCAACTATGTATTACCTTGAACGACCGCGATCAGATACCACGGGTGACAAATTACAGAATAAAATTTTTCTTTGATTTTTGTCAGTAATGAACGCATTCTAAGGATATAATAATTTACCATAGATTCAGAAATATAGTGTAATCATAAGTAACATTCCTCTACATCTCACTGCAAAAATAATTGACGTCCCAAATTGATATTATTTGCTAGGGATCCAAGACACGTGAGTGTTATCCTGAAAGACATGCGACCAGCATTACGAATCTGTTTTGCCGTATAGCATACGTAGACTCGTAAGACACAAGCCAGACCGTCGTCGTCAAGACGACGGCGACGGGGGCAACGGGTCGGGTAAAGTGGGGGTGTCGGAGGAGGGATGTTAAGGGATTTGGGCCCTGGGTGGAGGAGGTGACGGAGGGGGAGATGTTCTGCGAAAAGGCGCGCGCGTACTTCACAATGGTGGCTCCGACGTGAGGCGGTGCCGGTTCCTTCCTAGAAATGGCACGCTCTCTCCCTCGCTCCCCTAGGTGCCACTCCCACTCCTTCCTCTCCCGTCTCCTACCTCCACAAAGGACCCATTTCGTCTGACCCACTTCCAGAGTATCGAGCGCCGCATCTCGAAAGAGGTCAATTACCCCACGTTTGCTTTAATCTCATTTCGGATCGGCACTTCGCTTCCTGTCCGCTTCCCTTTGTCGCATTCCGCGATTTTTTTATTTCGACATTTTTCTTCTCCGCAAAAAATTCGCAGTTTCAACACAGATTCCACTTAATATTTTCCACATCAGCATTTGCCTTAAATATCACCCGAAATGAGGAAAAAAGTCAGCACAACTGTTTATCTTTGTCATTATGGCCATGTTTTTATTTAATTTTCTTCAGAAAGGTGAACGATTGTACTTCCATTTTAGTTTTCTTTGTTATTTAATTTTATCCACCCATTTATCAAAGAATCCGAATAGTTTGAAAGAAGAGAATAATTTCTTCATTTCTGGTAAGTTGATGCAGAAGAGCGTGAGTATAATACCCCCAGAGGTGGCATTACACAGCTACTTCACTTTAGGTATGACCACCCAAAAATACACGATGATTTATGCTCGTTCCGATAAATTGTACTTTTGAAACAAACCCTCGCATTATATGGCGCAAGTTTTCCTCGTGTTAAAATATGTTTCTCTTGGGATTCCACCTATGCCATAAATCAGCTCTTATATGAACACGGATTGCATAAATCTTCGCGGTGGTATGTCTCCTACGGGTTATTTAAAAATAAACACGGAGAAAGACTAGACTAAGACCCACTTTCTTGATAAAGAAATGTGTGTTGGAGGAGATATTCCTAAATCAACCGGTCTTTACGACTTGACGCGAGACGGACCTCGCATCCAGCCCAGACATATCGAGGTTAATGACGCTTTAACAAGTTCTCAGGCTGCCCCTCCCCCGTCTCTCTCTCTCTCTCTCTCTTTTTCTCCTGCATTAAATGTCACCTCCTGTTATTTACTCAACTGAACACCGCATGCAGCTTTGCGAGGATATATTCCGCCATATTAAATTTTGTTATTTATGAAGACAAAACTCAGCCTTTGTTAACGAAAACCACTTTTCTTAATTTTAAATGCGCGGTGAAAAAAAATGTGCGATCAATAAGTTATCCCGGCATACGTCCAAATAATGTACATGCAGGCAATTGGCGTATTCCTCGAGACCATTACAATGTTGAGCACAAATTTACTTAAATTTATCATTCAACATTTCTAGGACTTTGAATTATTTTATTTTCAATCCTGAAGGTTAATCTAAAAGCAAATGAATTAAAAGTGTCTAAGCTTTGAAATACATATCACCGGAGTCTGTCTCTTAATATTGTACAAGTGAATTAAAACGCGCTCGCAGAAAAAGGCTTTTGTTTGTGACGTTTTAGGTTCTTCAAAGGGTTTAAGGGTTGTGTGCTTGTGATCGTTATACGAGACAATGATTGCTAATTATCGGATCGAATGGCTATGGTATGGAAACTGATGATGGCACACGGGGGCTTAAAAGCATTTTTTGTCACCTTATCCATGTTCCCAAAAAATTGTATTTTTCCATATAAAAGTATATAGTTTTGCTTTGAATAATTATAACTATATAATTAAAGAGGAATAAGATTAACTCCATAGCGCAAAGAAATGTTTAATTCTGTCATTGCTTTTAGGAACAATTTGTTAATATAGGCAAGCCTGATCGAATAAAACAATACGCGGTGATTTAAGTTTAATTTATACGTATCCCAATCAATTGAGCATATAGTTATGATATAATCGTTCACTCCCAGACACATAAATGCGACATTAGCAATATAGTACCGCAAAAGAAAATGAAAAACAATATAATTAATTGAAGTTGTTATGTACATAAATTCAAGTTTACATTAATCTCATGTTCGTCTAAAAATATTATTGTCTATAAAATTCGTGTATGAAATTCTTCTTTATTAGAAAGTACTCATGTTGATAGCAGATGACTTTCTAAAATATTTATTGTAATTTTCATTAATTTTACCAATGAAATAATAACCATATAATAACAAAGAATAAATTTAAAAACTTTGCGTTCAAAAATAATTTTATTTATAAAATTTTAAAAAATGATGCATAATTTTTTAAGCTATGGTTACATAAAATATTGTCTTTGTACGTCCGCTGTCGGGATCTGAAAAAGAAAAAAAGATGCTTTAAAGGACACGTCATAGAATTGCATTACTTAGTATCACGTAACATTGTTTTTATTTTATGAATTTAAGTACCAAAGAAAAAAAACCGTAAACAACCACGGAATTTATTACCATTAAAGTCTTAAAGAAAAATCATAAACAAAAAATATTCAAATGAGGTACTTAATCCAAGGCCGTATAATTTTGAAACTTTCATCGATATATCACCGGATAACATAAAAAATATATATAAACTCTTCCCTCCACCGTTAGGTGACAGAGTAAAGTTGACCCTTTTTACCGTAGCATTTACTACCTGGACCCATTAGATAAGCGCAGGAATTATCCGCAGTATGAAAATGCTATACTTTTTCGTCAGAATTAAGTTCCCGACCGTAGAATCGGCTAGTTGGCGCGAATTTCAGGTGGAGTGACTCTATTAATATGCAAGTGAGAGAGGGAGTGGAGTGAAGCAGTTTGAAATTCGGAAACGAATGTGAAACACCAATGAGAATGCCGATAGCATAAAAAACTACACTATGTTTAAGTCGAACGCATGGAACTTTTTTTGTAATGATCCGAAACGGTTCAAGGGGTTTCAGGCCTCGACGGACGATTTCTACGTTCGTCCCTTACACATGACGACGCCCTTTTAATTGAAAGACGAGGCCGCGAAATTTTGGCAACGCTTTTTACGACGACCGAAGAGGTCGAACCCCGTTTATATCCACTCCCATCTCTCTCTACCTCTTTATCTCACTTCTCCCGTCCCACGTTCACGGAGGTGCAACACACATCCAGACACGTAAGGGGTTACCTTGTCCGATCGGGGAGCTGTGTAAAACGTCAATTAGTTTGGCGCGAATATCAATCGACGGGATGGTATTAGCAATCCATCAATGTCGCGTTCGTAAAAAAATCTTCGCAGATGAAAATACCAAAAAAATAATATTTTTTCTCCATTTAGATTACCGTACGACTGGTACTTTCGACCGGGGTCGTTTAAACTTATGGGCTATTGGAAATCATGTCCGGACGTTATCTACAATTTCGTTATCCGACCTACGAATCTACCGAGCTTTTATTCGTCTATTTTTGTCCCCTCGAATGTTTGTCATCGCGAGTGAGATTCATAAATAATTTTGTTTTTTTAAATTCTCTACTACACATCCTTCGCTCGCTCACGAGAGATCAACATTCAGATGTGGAAGTCAAACTAGTGCAAACTTGTACAAACTACGCTACGATTGGAATAACAGTATAAAAATTAAGAGATTCATGGTCTCGATATCGTTATCTCCGGTTTTTTTTACGCCCCAAAAAATCTTAGTTTTTTCCCTTCCCTAGAAGAACCGCCTTTCGGAAATATCTGCGACCCATTACTCGCGTGCATGGATTCGGCAAATTAGTCCAGGGAAGAGATTAAAAATAAAACGAAAAACAGGTCAAAAACTTTCGCGGATTTTTTTTTCGTCCGAAATCCGCGACCATCAAACGGGTGAGATGACACTGCTTATTAAGTGGTTTCTCTCATTTTTTTAAATTGTTTTTTTTACGTTAAATGGCAGTTCCCGCGTTGAAACTTTTAGGCTTATCGATCCTGTCGCATAGACCGTAACAAAGTGCCATCTAAATGACGTTACTCCGCCTTTTTCCCCTTTACCCTCCACCCCTTTCCTCTCCCCTCTCTTTATTTCCTCCTAGCGTCCCTTCCTCCCCCTCCCTCAACCTCATACCAACCTCGATCCCTCTTCCAGCTCGGAAACCGGGACGACTCTCCCCCCCCCCCCCCCTCTCTTCTCTTCCCCCCCTCCTCCAGACCCCGCCCTTCCATCGCACCCTCTCCTTTCTGCCATCGCCCTATCTCACCCCTCACGATCTCTCCCTAACCTTCTTTCTCCTCCCAACTAGCTCCTAGCCACTCCTTTATCGGTCCGTCTCCATCTCTTTCTCTCTCCGTCTCTTCACCCTCTCACCTGCTCTATTTCTCCGCCCGTTTTTTCTACTACCACCACCTCCTACCCCTTTTCTCCCGCCTACATCGAGGCCGCGCCCTTCCCCTCCTTTCGCCTGATTCCCTGCACCCTTCCCCATCCCCCTCCCCCTTCCTTCCACCCTCATTCCTTCCGCCACCACCGATTTGAAGCTCCTTCCAAGAATTGATTCGACTTTGCAGATTCGCGTAGGAATTAGTTTTGAGTCCCTCCCATCGATTTGAGTGAGGAACACTTGAGTGGATTTCAATGGAATTGCCTGTTTTATCCTGAATTAGCTTCCATACAAATTGGATACGGGGATGTGATTAAGTGAAGCAATCTGCAGTTTCAAATACCACTTGTGAAAGGCATGCGCGGATCGAATTAAGGGAAATATTTGAGGTTAACGCGCGCATTGTTCGCAGGAGAATTTAAATAGATTTAAGTTGTTTAGCTTTGACATCTCAACTGTAAAAACACGTTTCTTTTTCAGTAGGTAAAGCAACTTATTGCATTTACTAGAAAGAATATCTTTTCAATTCTCTTTAAAAGGAATTTCAATTTAGAGAGATTTTTCTTAAAAATTTGTAATATAATGTTTGAATTTTGTAAATGGCATTTTTCGTTATAGAATACATACGTGGTAAACTTAGTTTCATATATATCTGAAACTTGTAACATTATAATTCTAAACATTTGACACGCCTTACAAATAGAAGTAACATTTATTTTCTCATGCTTACTCAATTTACAGAAAATTCGACTACAGTTACATGAATTACACTGGCACAGAGTGAAAAATCGACATCTAAAGAAGCTGAGCGTGAATATGCAAAGTGCAGAATGCTTTTTTTTCGCATAATTACGAGCACAGAAATCCGTTGGCACCGATTCTTGGTCCACGCCATTCTACTTTATCCTAATGCGGAGTTATTGATCCGCGAGGGTAATAAACTGAAGCCAATTGGGATCAACCGGACTCTCAAGGCGTGGCAAAAAAGAGCGACACTCCATTTCGCGCGTCGGAAAAAAGAAGCCAAACGAAAGAAAATCCGTAGGTCGTCTCTTAACCTCACATCAAAGGAAACCATATCGGCGGACATGAAACGAATTGGGGTCACAAAAAATTGGCGACCTAGTTTCTGCGATACGAAAAATGAAATAATAACATAATATGTGGAGGGTTCGATTTATTTTATCTACGGCCGCAAATAATTTAACGCAGAGTTGCGTGACGGAGACGTTCCAATTCTTGGCAAGGAGTTAAACCGTAACTTTTTACTTCGATAGAAGATCTATAATGGTGGAGATTTTCTTTAGGGTGCGAGTTCGATAAAACTTTTCTACTTATAGAGATCAACTCCACGGTGATATTTTGGCATGTTTATGATGGATTAATCAATTATCATTTAAAATAAGTTTCAATTTCGGGAGAGAAAAACTTCTCGGCAGAAGGCATTCAAGCATTGCTTTCCTAGTTTCCAACTGTGCGTTCACACAAGGGTACAGAATATCGTCTTTTGGGAGAGGATTTATGATCTGGCTCGCTGGCATGTACATGTGGTTCCCCCGTCATTTCAGGTTACACATGGGAACGCGGTTGGTGTTACTTCCTTGGTAGCAAATATTTTCGGTAAATATTATCACAGTTAGCTGCCTTTAAATCAACGAGGTTCTAGTAAAGCCGGTTAGAAACTGCAGACATTTTTGGGGTAAAGGCATATGTTTTTGTAGATTGGAGATGTTTAATATGCCAATGTTCACGGAATATACCAGAAGGATAGGTTAAAAAATATCCTAACCCAATAGATATACAATACTTGTCGACGGAGGAAGAAAACTTTTAAATCAAGGCTCCTCAGAAAATAGCATGACAGCCCATCCTGTCCAATAAAAATCGAGATTCCAGCGTCTCATTATTAATTCAATGGCGATTGTAATTTCATCCTAGGGAATTGATCCCTCAGTGACTCTTAAAACCATCCCGTCAACACAATGGGCGAGGCTGTCTGTTTGTCGGTCCGCGTTCATTATCGAT
Source organism: Uropetala carovei (assembly GCA_036926305.1). Taxonomy (NCBI): domain Eukaryota; kingdom Metazoa; phylum Arthropoda; class Insecta; order Odonata; family Petaluridae; genus Uropetala; species Uropetala carovei. The sequence goes on along the minus strand of JAXCHB010000152.1, from coordinate 1,643,883 downwards.
TTTGAGGGGGTGGCGTCTGGCTTTACCTTGAAAATTAATGGTGGCGTGCTGGACACATCGGCTCGCCGCTCATCCTATTACGTATGGGTACGTGTAGGTAGCGTACGCATACGGCGTGTGATGGTATGGCGTGAGGTAGGCGCTGTAGTATGTGGGATGGTAATAGCTTCCGTAGTAGGCCGTCGGGATGAAATTCGGCGCTGCCATCGTGGTGGCCACAACCACCAAGAGTAGTACGAGTGCCTGCGGTTGAATAGGTGACAGATGATGAGTGTGCGCACTGGGAAGTCGATTAAAGCAAGACAATTACTCGCACGGATTTGTTTAGATTGATAGGTACAGGATAATTTTCCCTTGGAGTACTGGAGCGACGAAAAAGTTCAAATGAATGTTTAATGATATCGAAATTAGATGAGCGAGAGATAAACACAGAAGCTCGACGTAAACATTGTCTCTAAAAGTAGATAAGAAATTAACGTTGATAAAATTGATTAAAACCACCATTCCACAAAGAAACAAAAATAAGTTTCAAAGAGGAAACTTTGACAAATTGAAAAATATTAAAAATGATAAGAAAGCGAAATTATGACAATCTGTTTAGATTAAGAAATTTTTAAGACCTGTGACAATGGAAAAACGAGTTGTCTTAAGAAATTTACCGAGAAATGCAATATTTTTAAGATAATGAAAATGTAAATATAAAATAATAAATATAAAATCATATGGTTATAACAGTATGATTGGAAAATTAAAAAATATCTTCTAAATAAACTGATTAATTTAACTTAAAATAAGTTATCTAACATGATGCTATAAATTTGACACTTACTTTATAATCTCTATAATAAATACATAATGAGGCAATAATTACTTCATACTAATTTATTAGGACACATTGATTATGATATATAAAAATATTCTATCCAGAAGCAGTCGGTAACATACTAAAGAAAATAAATATCCGAATGCCTTATGCAAAAAAACAAACTTTTATCGATTAAAAACCACGTTAAATAAGTAATCGTGAATCTCAACGCACGTTGTCTATTCATATACCACGCTCACTTCCTCATTTTCGCGGAAAATAGAGAGCGAAAAATAAAATCATCAAGGTCTTGTTGCGTAAATCATGTAACGCGACCAGCTTGAATTTGAAATCTTGCTATTTTTCTCCCTCGCAACAAAGAGTATAATTTATGACCATTCTCCAATTCAAATTTCCCAACAGTTAACTTTTAATTTAAATGAATTAGAGATTTGTTCTGAGAGCGCATGTAAACGATGTAGTTTGATAAAAATAGCTCAAAGAAAAAGGCTTCTTTTTTTTTAAAAAAAAGAAAAGCATCGTGTACGTGATAAATGGGAGAAAATTCTGTGTCCAATCATTCGAGATAGCTTTCTGTGGGGCAGTTGTCGGTTATTCGCGCGTCAATAAAACAGAGTAGAATAGAAGCGAAGAATGAAGTCTTGGGATTGAAAAGAGAATGAGAAAAGTTTCAACGTGAAATTAGAGAAGAAACACAACAGAATGGGGATAGAGGAATTGGCGGAATATTGGAAGAACTTCAAAGAGTTTGGACAGGGAGGAAGAGAATGAGAGGGCTGCCTCGGTAAAAAAGAGGAGAAAATACGATTGGAAAATGAAACCTGGTGTCAATATGACAGAGCACAAAAGACTGCAGAAAAGAGAGCGAGGGAGAATCATTTTACATATAGAGGACGCAGTTAATTGAAAGTTAAAAAAACGGAAGAAAAAAATCCAAAACATGCTTCCAAAACATGCCGAGTCGTTAATATGATGGGGTGAACAAAGGATAAGTGATGGCGAAGTAATTCATCTAGAGCAGTTGTTCTCGACCTTTTACCTCCATTGGGCACTTATCAAATTCTGGGACATGGAGGCGGGCACAAGCATAAAAAATTGTTAGAAATCACGAGAAATTAAGCAATGAGTTATATAATTTAATATATTTAACAACTAATATTTTTGATTAATGCTTAAAACAAATGAGTTCTGCGAAAAGAAAAACTCATTTTAATACTTTTTTTTTACCAGAGGAGGGAGAGAAGATCGAGTTGAGGAAGTTGGATGGAAAGAAACGGGTCATATCTCGTCACAGGCGACAGGATGTCTGAGCACTCTTCTGGAATTAACGACTATTTTCACGAAGTAAATGAGTTATTGCTATCGTTCGTTAGGGCATTAACGTATTCGACACCATTTCAAACGAAAATATTAGTAAAGAAATTTTCAAGACTTTCATCATTGGGTAAGGGATTATGAACATCTTCATGTGTGCAGAGGAAAGCGGGCACCTAGAAATGACTCGGCGGGTACCACGTTGAGAACCTCTGATATAGAGGAAGGAGATAATTGAAAGGTAAAAAAACGGAAGAAAAAATCCAAAACGTTTCCAAAGCATGTTTACAAAACATACCGAATCGTTAATATGATGGGATGAACAAAAGGGAAGCGACGGCGATGTCAATGGGAACGTCCGATGCAAATCTATTTTCAAAGAAAAATAGAACTCAAAGAAGAAAAACTTTCGAATTAGTTTAGGTGAAGAAATGTCGGAGATAATACTGGACCAGGATGATTGGCAAAGAGAGGGAGTGGGGACGGTAAAAAAACGGAAAATTTAGTGTCAAAGAAAAAGGAAAGCATTAACAATTTGCAAAGAAAAAATATGCACAATAAACAAAATAATTAAACTGGTATCGTAACATATAGAAAACTATCAGCAACAACGGAGAAATCAGAATATAGTAAACAAATAAAACGATTAGTAAATGGAAAGAAAAGGAAGTTGTAAATTATCGAAATATTCGCTTTTCTAAGTAAATCGTTATAATTTAATCAGAGTATATATTCCTTGTCAGGCTGCTAAGACCTTCCAAGAAAAGTAGAGAAAAAGAACTAAAGTGGACGAAAAAATATGCAATTTTCAATGAATTAATATATACAAATAGGACGGTAGCTTTTTAAATGGAAAAGACTTTTATGCAATGATAATTTAAAAGAGAGAAATTTTGGATAATGAAAGAAAGACGTTTCCGAGAGTTCATATGGGAAGCAGAGTACAAAAAATTAAATGCTATTAATCAAAGAGATTTCTAATTAAGGTTGAGTGTAGTAAATAAACTTTATGTATCCGTCTTGATTCATTCATTCAGAGTAGTTGAAACAAAAGGTAAATAACTAAAATGAATTGCAAAACTGTCGGCAATTAACTAACTCAGTTTTACAAAGCAGTTATAAGCGAAAACCGGAATCAAGGCATGGATACTTTTAACGGGCATGTGAAACACTGGCCATATTAAATGAAGAAATTTGAGAGCTTTGATAAAACAGTCTAATATGCTATTCGAGAAAATATCCATTTATAGCCAGAAGAGAACGGAATACGGATAAAAGAAAAACATCTCAGATAAATTGGACGAGAGAGGACAGGAATGATTGGTCAAAAGAAATAAAAATTTGAACGAAGCTTTCTCGGTTTCTGGTGCGAAACTCAAAGGAAAGGATAGGGTTTCGAATAGACGGAGCCAAGGCGAAGAGTATCAATTAGAGAGAAAAAGAATATTAATTAAATGGACGGGCAAAGCACCAGAGAGGGAGAGAGAATCGGCGAAAGGCGGACACTGGAAAACGTAATAAATCTAATAAAAACGGAGACAAGTAATTTCAATTAAATTAAAAATAAATATCAAATTTTTGTAAAATACTCGTCATGATGTGAAGTAATAAAGGTAAGCATGGTTCTTATACCAAAAAATAATTATTATGGTTTCATTACATTAAATTTAAATCTTTGAATCTAAATCCTAATATTTAGCGTATATTCTGCAAAAAATTAAACTTGCCTACGATTTTTATTCGAATTCCATTTGCACAAAATGAATAGAATTATTTCATAGAATATAAAATCCTATATATATATATATAATATATAAATATATTTTATAATTGAAGGTGAAAGTAAAAACCATTAAATGAAATATATACATTTTTAAATTTATTGTATTTTACTGTCATTAGAAAATTTTCAAAATTTTAAACCTCTTAACGCTGAAGCGTACGCGCAAAAAAGAAAATCTACCTAGCATTTGAAAATCTCACGACGCCCGTAAAATATGTCAACTAGGTCGATTACACTAGACGTAAGAAAAAAAAACGAGAAAAATCGAACTTCCCACGTTCGAGAATACGGATCTCAAACCGCAATGAATGGCTCCGACGTACTCACCGACTTGAACATCTCTCCGCGGAAAGAACACACGACCCTTCTCACCAGCCTTACTGCTGAAGACTCGTGGAGAGGCGTGCCAACGACAGCACTTTTATAGTCACGCCAGTACCGAAGGGCAGAGCCTAGGCGAGGGAGTACTATTAACAGTGAGAATTGCGTCGCATGGATAAGCACGAACGTAACATCGAGGTGGAGGAGAAGGAGGATGGGTAAAAGTGTCGGAGACAGGGTGCGGGAACGGATAAGGGAACCCAGCGGGATGGGTTCGGAGGGCAAGGTGAACGTGGCACGGGTTGAGTGGAGTGGGAAGATACACGGAAAAACCAATGGTGAGTGGGGAGGAGGGAGTTGGAATGGACGGATGGGAGCCAAATGGGGTGGATCTCGTGCCAAAGGAGACAATACGGAAGGGGGAGGGGGAGAAGAGAAGGAGGAGGCGGATGTGGAGAGGACGAAGGGGAAGAGTGAAAGGGAGGGGGAGGAAGGGAGGGAGAGGTCGCCCGGGAGGAAAATGGAGGGGAAAGGCGGCGGTAGGAGGAGGTAGAAGGCTGGGAGTTGTCATCAGCGAAGGGACTCGAATGAAAAGTGGTCGGGAATAGGATGGTTTGGTAAGCGAAGGGAAAAAATTGTTGGGAGACGGACTGATGATTGGGAAAATGGGGGAGAGGAAAGAGAGAAAAAAAAGTGGCGGATTTTTGGAAGGCTGGAAGGGGACAAAGAGAGAGAGAGAGGAAACGGAAGGAAGAGAGCGGAAAGAAGTACAAGAGCAGGACAGGATCTCATGGATGGTAAAAGGATTTTTTTCTTCTCTGCGATACTAAGTGGACGAGAAAAAGGAGAAAATGTTTAAGGGTACTGTGAGATATGAAGAAAGGGACGAGGAGAAAAGGCCAAGGCAACGAGGAGAAAGAATGGAGCAATAGAAGGGGAAACTCGGTACGAAAAACGGGACGAGAGGAGAATGGCACACATTAAAATAACAAGTTTTATCTCGAAAAGTTCGCTTCTGTGATAAGAGAATACATATCTTCTAGCGGGAGTGCCCATTTCGCTTCCACACTCTCTCTCTCTGCTGGAGTAAAAATAAGTGCCACTACGAGTCGGGTTATACGTTAGGATTAATTTTAACCCGAATTACCGGCACAGCGATACCAGAATGTCTGCAATGAAAGGAATAAATAAACAAAACTTCACTTTCTGGATGTGCCTGGATTATGAGGGGAAAGTTTAATTTTTGAACTGTTTTTATTTTTTTAATTCTGAAAGAAAAATCGCGAAGTATGGAGGAATATCGCGTTAGCTTGTAGAGCAGTGGTCTTCAACGTGGGCGATAGCGCCCATCAGTGGGCGTTTTAGGGTTTTTGGTGGGCGTTAAAGAACTCATCAAATGCTATTCTAATTTTTACACCGAAAAATACAATTCTATAATCAAGTTTAATGACACGCACACATATCCTCAAATGAGACAATGTACAATGTAAGCATGGATGTTGACTCCATTCATCACAAATATGTGTGATGTGGATATTGAATACCAAGAGGAGATAATAAATTACTTCATGATGAGGAGTGTAAAGCCAATTTCAATCAAGGTGGATATGTGCAACTTTGGCAGAAAAAGAAAATGCCCTCTCTGTATCAACGCTTGTGGAAGAAAATATCTTTGCTCTTGTTAGCTTTCCCAACCTTATATCTAGTCGAGAAGGGATTCAGTGCAGTCTCCTGTCCAAAAAAAGAAATAGCTTACAAGTAACAGAAAGAGGAGATCTTCGAATGACCCTTACAGACTTGAAGCCTGACAATGATTCCCTGGTTTGTAGGAACCAAGAACAAAGTACGCATTGAGCTGTCCGTCAAATACTTATTTAAATATTAGATTTTGGATTAATAAACATGGTTAAATTTGGTCTTTTTAAATATTTATTTTATCAAAAATTTTATTGTTAAATTGACACGGAAGGTGGGCGGTGAACTTATTTTAAATGGCAAAATATAGTAAAAGTGGGCGGTGAATCAAATAAGGTTGAAGACTACTGTTGTAGAGTAACATAATCCAAAAATGTCTTTCTTTGTTGGGACTTAATGTGTGCACGATAAATACGCCCATTTCGCTAATTCTGATTGGTTGAGAGAGTGAAGTGATAAGGAAAGTTTGCGGATATTTCGCCAGTGAAAGGAATCAAACGCGATGAGGAACGGTATAATCACCGTGGCAACAGAGAATAATTCTTGGGATTGGAATTAATAGGAAGATCCGAGAGAAGGGCGGAAGGATATATAAAGGCAAATAATCCTTCGCTTGCTCTTCAGAACAACATGGTTGCAAATCCCAAAAGTTTTCCCTAATTCCTTGCAAAAAACGGACTGGAAGCGAGAATCGCCTGTTTTAAAAGGGTTACGAAATGTTTCAAATCGTTAAGTCCTTGCAAATAGACGCAGGATAGATGCACGGGTACAGCCACGCGTTCACATTAATTACTTCTAGAGGCATGATATATTTTAATCGATACTATCGCACAGAAACACCTTGAAATATTGAGTTACTGCCAACAATGCGCGTGTAGTAATGCTTGATTGGGCGAGAGGATCATTACTGTATATGTAGATGAAGTATATTTGTTTTCGTTTTGATACATGTTTTTATAAAAATGCTTAAAACTGTACAAACATTCCATAGAGAAAAGATATATCTCGAATATAAAGAATTAAAACGTCTGCTTAATGGCCAATGTAAAATACAACAAAGACTTTTTAAATCACTTCAATTACCACCATAATATTAATGCTATATAAGATTATTATTAATTATATATAATCGTAAGAGAGATTTTTTAGTCCGCCGAGTTTTTGTTAATCAACATTCATGATTGTGATTTTCTATTTCGAAAATAAGGGACCAACGCCTAACATACTGGAGCAGTTGTAAATTTCAATCTTATTGCCGCATCTGAACGTGACGTGGTTAATGGATTCATTTTCGCTTCCCTCGCCTCTCTATCATATGCCACATTTCCACGCATCCCTCTCACTCTCTCTCTCTCACCTCTTGTCTTGACAACTGCCTGGATTTACCCGTTCCCCTTCCTGTTCCAATCAACGCTCCCTTTATAACTTTCAACAAACCCAATCTCCTATTAACCTGATGACGGGGCAAAAAATGGGTTTTGTTTTACGTCATTCATTTATTCTGGCGTATTCAAGAGGAATTTTTAAAATTATTCTCTCGACGTGCATTATTGCAAGCGAATTTCGATTATCAAATTTAAATTAGAATTCATTTGTGGAGACGTTTTTAAAAATGTGCTCATGCTTCAAAAGGTTTTGTACGTGCCGTTATTGTCCAGATTTATTCTTAATATTAATTTGGTTCATTCTTAGTGTAAATCGGTGTCAAAATGAACATACTATTTGTATCATGGTCGAAATTTAGATAAAGCTAATACTGGAGTCAATTTTAGCCTTAGAGATTCTTATAACGAGGGCGTAAAATAATCTTTCAATGAAAAATAATATAAAAACGTGAAGCTCGTCAAAAGACAGTAACTTCTATCGAGCACTAAGACTCCGAGTATGAGATATATGGACTGTCCATCCGGTATGACACTTGTTTTGATTGAGGTCATGCATAAGAAAGCAGTAGGTTCGTCGCTATTGTTTTGTTGCCGAGCAAGGATGTGAAAGTCAGAGATATTCGTTTGATAAAAGTATCAAGCATATGAACTCGTACTTTACTCGTAGTTAGCTCGGACTTGTAAAAAAATGTCATGTTTTCTTTAAATATAAATATTAATATAAATCGTGAATAATCTCTTACCATAGAGAAGTATAAGTTGCAAACGTTGAATTATGAAACGTATAGCTTGACACGCACCAGCACGAGAACAATAAAATCGAACTTCCCATGCGCCTCGCGAGTGATTTATGGGAAGAGAACCTTTCACGCGTTAAAAGCAAGCGTTTTGCAGGTCTGACGTAATTATTCTCGATTCATTAATGTTCATTGAAGGAGAAAGAGCGAGCTCAACGTGCGCTGACAACCTATTAGACGCCTATTAACTGGTAGGAGCCTACCTGCTGACAAAATATTTTGATATTCATCGTAAGGCGCAAAGAGCAATTTTATGAGTTAAATTATTAAAAATATTTTAAATCTCAACATTGATTAAGGTAATTTTTATGATGACCTTTTAGTGGAAAATTCTATGTTTTCTTACCACATTAAAGTCGCGGTCACGTCCAATTCCTGTGAAATTCCTTTAGTATATAGAAAAATTTTTGAAGGAATCTTATGGCGCAAGAAAACGTTTCTGTAATAATAAAATTGCTTAAAAGCTTTCCATCTTGATATATTTTGCAGAGAAGCTTAAAATAGAAAGTATTAATATGATTTATTTCATATATTAGAAATTGACGATCAATTTAAGGAAGTTTAAGGGATCTTCATTAAAGAAAACCTTCTTTCGATAGTTTAAAAAAAATTTATAATCCATACTATAAAGAATTTTTAGATTTTTGAGAAAGATATAAGCAAAGAAATGTATTTATAAAATGCATTAACGTAATTAACTCAGACATGGTACCTAACTAGGTTTTCAATTGATTTTCTCAGCCGAGTGTATCGTATATGATATCATCTAAGCAAAAACACTAGAACTAAATACATATAACATTATTATCAGGTAGTCAGTGTAACCAATTTACATTCATAAATAAACATTTAATCGTTGCCATAGATTACTCTTAGGACTGAAGAGGTTGAATGAAATAAATAGAAAGGAAGGAAAAATAACGATATTTTAAAGAATTATGGTCAAGCGCAATAATAATATACTATATCAGATAAGGTTTGAGGAGATACAATTTTGCACAATTTGACACAACTGATACACTTAGGAGTGTGTAAATAATTCCCCACACACCGTAAATTACAATATTTAGAGATTCGTAAGGAAGGCGAGGGAGGAAGACAGATAATACGCAAAAGATAATAAAAATAAGAACATGTACAAAAGAAGGAAAAAGCTTGTTTTAAAGAAAAAATACAAACACGTTTACGGGACAGTTATTCCTCGCCATGGACCGGTTTGTCAAACACGTATCTATTGCGCGTTCCACCATTTATGTGCAGTATGGAAGGTATAGGAGACGTAGGGCTTTCAGTTATTACGCTATTTCAGTAATTTCCTTGTAATTTAAAAATTCAGAACTATTAAAGAACAAATTTTCTTTTATAAATCACGAAAAATAAAATTAAAAACACGAAAATAGAGAAATAAATAATGATTTTGGTTGCAAGATTTGCTTATCCGCACCTTGCGTGAGGCTAGCTTTACAGAAAGATAGAGCCAGTGCTTTTTTGTGACGGTACGCGCCGGTACGCCGCGGCGTACCGGCACCTTTTTTCAGAGCGATGTTGACACAAGTCTAATTTCGGTACATTTCATTTTTCTAATCCTTTAAAACTTAAAGTAATAAGCGGATTCTATAAATGTTAAACATTTTCATTTTTATTGTAAACTTTTTTATTAAAAGTTCATCACAAATTCAATAGAGAAGGGGGAGAGGGTGCAGGAAGAGGTGGATGGGAGGTGGTAGAGGCATTTCACAATTTATCAAGATATGAGTACCGGCACATTTTGTTTAACAAAAAAAGCATTGGATAGAGAATAACATGGGATAGATAGAGAGAGAGAGAATCACATGTGCCTGCCATACTGCACGGAAATGGTGGAACGCACAATTGGAGTTTGTGTATCTTTCGAATGCGACCGAGGTTCATAAGGCAGTAACACACTACTAACTACTGCTATATCATAAAGGTAGGAAGAAGGATTTAACGTAGGTTTACGGGTTACTAGGACTTAACAGAGTTGTCTGAAACGGTTGTCTCTCTTTCTACCGTGCAAACGACCTACTAGATACTTCACAGCAACACACACACACACTTGCTCACTCACGCACACCCTACCTCTAAATATCATAGGCGCAGCAATCGTAGTTTACATCTCAGGAAAAATTCTTAGCCTTGCTTTCCAGAATTAGTTGTTTGTTAATACATGTATGAGTCATGAGGAAATAAAAGCTACACATATAATTAAATTTTATTAAAGTTATTAAGGAAACATTGTATTGTGCAGAAAATTTGAATTTACGTGAGAAAAAACGCCGAAAGAAATGTACAAGCAGAAGTAAACTAAACTGGAATATGATATTACTAAGTCCATATTTAATCATCCAATCTTCAATAGGTAATTAAAAATTAACGTCATCATTTTAAAGAGTTAAATTATTAGCTGGCAAAAAATAAAGTGAAACTTTTAATAGTTTTTAAAAATCTAAAATATTTATTTAAAGTTTCTTATTCAATGAACTAGACAAAGTGTTTAATTTTAAGCTTTTATTAAAAATTCTAATAGCTTTTCTAAACACAATCAAAGTTTTCGCCGCTTCAAACGTACTCAAAAAAATTGAAATGACTGACGGTAATAAGAAATAAATCACCTGCGTGATACTATTCATAAAATTGAAGATAAAATTCACTAAAGTTCTATCGTTCATAAATTCTTGGCATCGAAAATAAAGGAATTCATATGCTAGAATTTTTTCTGCTCGATTAAGGTCTTTTAAAAGAAAACGACAGAAAACAAAAATCAACGAAAATATATTCTTCGGGGAAACAATAAGCGAAACCATTCACTTCTTTCCCCTGCAAAGTTAAAAAAAAGAGAGCAGAACGGTTCGCATTAAAAGGTGCGCGCTTTTCGCCACCTGATCTGACGTGATATTCGCGAACTCATTTGTCATAATTAGATCGACGACGCGGAGAAAAACTTTTTTCCGCGACCGCCAGACTGTATTAACGCCACCTCCAGGAGTCATAATACGCGCTGGGGAAGGGTCTCGAGAACAATTACGAGGGCGAGACGGAGGAGATGGGAAAAGGGAAGGGGGAGGAGAGGAGAAAAGAGGGCGGAGAAAAAGGAGAGGGGAGGGGGAAACAGGAGAGGGGAGGGGGAAAAGAAGAAGGGAGGGGGAAAAGGGAGAGAGGGTAGGCACGCGACCGGTTGAACGAAGCGGAAGAGGAAGAAGATAAGTAAGAGTCGGAGATGCGTGAGGTGATTAGAAGAGGGCCAGACGGGAAAAAAGATATCCGAAAGAGAAATGGAAGTGAGGCGAAGAAAGAACGAAATGAGAGAGAGAGAGAAAGGTAGGCGGAGGGGGGAGAAATGGTGAGATGAAAGTCCGTGAGATGGATGTAAAGTGAGGTGAAGTTTTTTTTTTTTACTTTTCAGCAATGGGAAAGTGTGGAGAAAAAGTGTGTGTGTGTGTGTGTGATAGAAAGGTGGGATTAGTAGGAACGCAAGGGAAAGGAGGAAAGAGAGAGAAGGATGTACCGTAGGGAGTTAGTCTCGAGGAAATGGAGAAAGGATTGTTTGAGGAGCAGAGGGAGGCGTGGGGCAGGAGAGGATTTAGAACGGGTCGATGGTGTGGGTTGGGATAGCAGCCGAGGGATTCTATAAAGGTATGAATGGGGGATGGGGTGGGGTTCTGGCTGAAAAGAGAGGCTTATAAGGGGGGGGGGGGCGAGGAAAGAAGAGAAAGGGAGAGAAAAATGGAGGGGGGATAGAGAGAGTTCGGAGAAGGAAAGGTTGGTCCATTGTGATCATTGATGATTTATCCTTAAAGGGATACGTCCTCGTCCTTACCCAGAAGACCTCTCTCATTTTCTAAAAATTCTCCAAGATGGCGGAATATTTTCCTCCAATAAATATGATGTTCCTCTCTCTCTCTCTAATTTATTTTTTTTTAAATAAAAAGTTATTCGGGTCCTCTCTGGATGCGTCGGCATCAACCAGTTTCTGTCGCCTGAGAGATGTCTCGCGCTTTTACGTATTTCGCTCCGGGCCGGAAAGGCGGCTGGGTCGACGACCGGCAGAAAGAGGGATTTCACGTCATTGTTCATTAAAAATCGAAGCGGAGGAATACGAAATGCGCTTCTTTGTTTGTGTAACAATGCCTCCGAGGCAGCGAAGATACTAAGGGATTTTCGAAGGTATGTCAACTGAATACGCACGGATGATTGTACCCGTCGACTCTTAGAGTAAAGAAAAACAAGAAAGCTTCGGGAAGCGCAGCGAAAATGTTATCGAAAGCGTTCATTAACCTTCAGATTCTTGGGGAAGAAGACCCTCGTTATCCTCGGTAAAGTACGTTACATTACTTTTTGACGGCGGTTAGATAGAAGCATGGAATGGGATAAGAATATTGAAATACAACCAATAAATATTAACCCTTCTAAAGTAACGACATATCTTATGGTTTAATGTTAAAACTTTTTTCTAAGAGCTATATCGTCGAAAGACCATTCGCAGAATTCCCTAACGCCGCCTTCCTTCCCCTCTCTCTCTCTCTCTCTCTCTCTCTCTCTCTTTCTTTCTCTCTCTCTCTCTCTTTCTTTCTCTCTCTCTCTATTTCTTTCTTTCTTTATCTTTCTATCTCTCTATCTCTTTCCGCTGCGGAAATTCGACCCGTGGCCCCCAGACCGTAAAAAAAAAACGTCGACCCGCTCCCTCGAAACATTACGGGCGTCGCACCGCTCTGAATGATGGGAATTTTACGGCGCTCTCTAAATTATTTATATATATTTGAGGAAGACTTAGGGGATAGGTTAAGCGACTGCGACATCAAGGCCTTTTCAGAACAAAATGTCTTTCGGAACGCCGTTATCGCACGAACGATGAGAGTCGATAAGGGAAAACTCGCTTTGATTCGAAAAAATGCGTCATTCTGCGTGTGGCCCCTTGTTAAAAAGATTAAGCGCCACAATTCGCAGAATTGGTTTGCGATCGGAAGTTGGCGAATGTGATGCGCCACTCGAAAATTAGAACCGCAAATGAGCCTTAATAAAACGTCGATGGATTTATATCACCCGACATTTTAAAATAAAACCGGAGCGACGCTGGGAATTTCGCCAAAACTTGTACTACAGAATAAAGAATGTAATGACTGACCTGCCGCCTAAGTTGACTCATTCATCATAACTGTCTCGTTGACGATCATACAAATAGTTTGCATATATTTTTTATATTTTCACTGTCTTGATTGCATGAAGACTATCTGATGATGTTTTTGTTTATTTTACAAAATATTTTACAAAATTTATTTATTTATCGAACGAGTGCATGTACCTGTCAGTTCCATAAATAGACATCTTGATTTTGTCGGTAAATTTCGTTTCGATCTGAGGATAAATGTTACAAAAAATCGTTGGAAACCTGTCTGCCTGAAAAATTCCTTTCTTTATCCTTATTTATTCATATCAAGTTCGGTAATTTTTTATGCACTATTCTTAAAAACTATCAATTTTCTGCAGCCCTCCCATCACGTTATTAATATGTATGGTAGGAATTTCAATTTTATGAAAAGACGACATAGAGAATGCATTTAAAACATTTACATCAGGAGTGAAAATGATAATTTAAAGTTTTTTTTTTTTTTTTTTTTTTTTTTTTTTTTTTTGCGTGATATATCATTTGAGACCAATAGAGTCAAAAATAATTTTAAAACACCGTCATGTCTCAAGCTAAAAAATTTAAATTATTGAGGGCAACTGGGTGTTGAAGGAAATCCAGTGAGCACTTACCAAAAGGAGAAGAGACACATTTGTTGTTGTGTCTCTCTTGTGCTGACGAAGGGATCATCCCGAAAGCTTTATCATCCACGTCTACAAGATTGTCTCTCCGACACCTCAGCGGCTTTCCTTTTGGTGTGTGATCACTGGATTTCCTTCAACACCTAGTTGCCCTCAATATCAATATCTTTATTTAACTTTCCTCTTCCACAAGTGTGTGTGTGTGTATCCTCCAAAAATTCTTCGTCGAACAAAGAAGATAAAAACGCCCAAAACTGATGGGAGCGCCGATTTGAGTTTTTAACTACGGCGAGAATAATGCGCTCGTGCATGAAAACGCTTCCGGAGAAAATATCGAACTAACGGAGCTTGAGCTCAGAGAGCGGGAAAGAGAGGGGCTATTCACTCAACTTCTGCGGCGGGCCAAGAGATGGATGAATGCGCCCGACTCATTTCTATCTCGCGAGATACCGACGATGTATATTAAAGAGCGAACGAAAAAAATAACACCACGCGGAAACACGAGAGCCTAAAAAAGAGGATGAAAATGGGGTTCTCCCCCCGGCTACTTTTCGTGCGACCTCCGGTAAAACATACAAAATGTATTGAAAAAATAAAAAGGATTGAACTTTGAAAAAAGTTAAGACTTTTTTTTTTGCACGTGCCCAGTATGCGACTGCACAATATGGCTACATTATTTCGGCTTCTCAAAAAAAAAAAAGACGTAAAAAACGAATTATATAACATTGAAAAGTTTCTCCATTGCTTAAGGAAAACATGCATTACTCTCAGGTTCTCTCTCCAAACACGGTTAATCAGCTTAATGAGCCCCGTTCTCACGGGACTTAATTTGTTTATTGTGCAGTTCTCCGGTACATTTATTTCTGATTTATTTAGAATGACAATATAAACTAAAAAATAAACTAAATCGCGACTTAAACTGAACTTCACTTGAAATATGGGAAAATATTAAAATTTCTCTTATGGGCGCATGAAAAAATAAGCTAAGAATTATTGTAAAAATAGGAAATTTTGGCGATCACGCACATCGAGTGTTGACCTTTATCAGCATTCTCCAAGGGGAAATTTTTAATTTTACATTAAATTAAGAATCAGATTGCTGGTACAATTATAAATATGATACACCGGGGAAATTTTAAACATATAATTTAACCTATATTTAGTTCTTCGGAACTCAACGTATGAAGTTATTTTATCTTTCGATTCGTGCAATAAAGAGTTTAGACCAGGGATGTTAAACGAAACCGAACCCAAAGAATAGTTTCGGTTCGGAACGAAACTATATCTTTTCTCTTGCCATTTAGTTTCGGTTCGTAACGAAACTGTATGTTCCGTGATGGGTTTAGTTCCGTTCCGGAACGAAATTGTTCAGTCGGAACGAAATATTTCGTTCCGGAACGGTTCCTTTTCTTGAATGGGTTCGGGTTCAAGTTGAGAGTTATTGGGAGATACGTTCAGTAGTTTTGTTCCAAGCAAACTGCACCATTATTCTGGTCGTGGGGCGGAGAAGAGAGTGAGGTACTCGCATAGAGTAGAAGCCCGCAAATCATACGTGGCACCTTAGGGGCTTAATTAGGCTTAATTTTATTCTTCTAATGTAAGCCGTTTTAACATATTCAATATCTTCTTGGTTTTTTAGATCCATCGCCAATGGCCAACCGAAATTTCACTATTTTTTTTTTTTTTTTTTTTTTTATTTTAATTATCGTTTTTTTTCCGGAAAAATTCGCACTAAATACAAACTAACCGATGAGCAAACTGACAAAAACTAAACTGAGGAGCCGGCTTCCTACGAGGAGCCAATGTGCGAAGCCGTCGCTTAACGGTACGGTTAGGGGCCGTCCATATATTACGTAAGACGTTTGGGGGGAGGGGGGTGCGGATGAGTCTTACGTTGTCTTGGGAGAAAGGGTCTAAGATTGGTCTTACGTAAGATTTTACTTTAGCGAAAACGCAGTTTGCGTCCCGGAATAGTACTCTGAATGAAACGCATTTAACACCGCTAATGCGGCGCTCCCGCGCTCCAGCGATAGCAGGACACTGTCAGTCGAAGCGGGCGCCTATGCTCTGCAACATGGGGGCGCTGCACTTTTATTGCTGAGCTTTCTTGTACCCCCACCCCGCTCCCTGAGTCCCACTCTGCATGACGCACATGCTGCAAGTTCCAAGCTGACGCGAGCCGCTACCGGCAGACAGGAGTGCTGCGCGAGGGTACCGCGGGTTTAAATGACTTACTTTCGCTCGAATGATGGGGTCTAAAGCAGATCTCTATAAAAGGCTCTTTGAAGCTTTCAAGAATTGCTACCGGGCAAAACCGCCCGATATTTTCCCCTCCCTTCCGCCACCGGCAAAGTCGCCGGTGTTACATACATCGGGGTGTAAGAACCGCCCCGATGCCTCCCCCTCCCCCCGTCCCGGCGAAGTCAGCTGGGCGGAGGCCAATTAAGGCCAGGTAGCCTGCTTCCCCTTCCCCTTCCCTTTTTCTTTTTCCGTTTTGTTTTTGTTTACCGTTTTTCAAATCACGTCGTCCTCATAACAAACTCCGCTTGCGGAGTCGTTCGTCTGCTTCTTTCGCTCACGACACCTTCTAGGTCACACGCTATCTAGACAAATTAATTCGCACCCACACAAAAAGTCTGTAGTGCCATTAGAGTCGCAAGGGGCGGAGGAATCTCGCCCGGAACGACTTCTATTCCTATCTGCGCGGCGACTCCGCGCAAGCCAAAGAGAGTCTGTGGCTGTGGTTTCAAGAATTGCTACCCAAGCAAAACTCCACAACAAGCCCAGGAGGAGGCAAATGTCATCTGGCGAAGAGCTAAAACTGAATTTGGGAAGGATGGTATGGCATTTGAAAAACACATTGACAGTAAAATTCAGCAACTGAATCAAGACGCTACGAAGAGGAAAGCTACTCTCAAGAGCTTTTTTGTGAAGGTAAGCATTGCGGATGACACATTTCAGACATGTTTTGCAATTACAGCCTGTCTCTGCATGCACGAATGTCTCGTAGAATGCCCCTCCGCATGTCTGGCCCATGTTTATTAGTTTTATTCGATGTCTAGGGGGCTCACCACAACAGGGGTGCCAATACGTCGACATGTCTTTATTTTTGTTTCGATGCTCCAAAATCTATTTATCTACCTATTTTTTTATGTTGTGAAAAAAGTTTACCTTTATGTGACTGTTAGCCAGGTACGGCTTCTCACTGAAATAATAAACATTTCTTTATAAATAATAGGGGAATTATTTACTAGACCAGCTGACTACCACCCCTGAAAATTATCTAATACTCATTCGAAGTGAAACATCAGTAGTGGTGAGCTCGCAAGTGAAAAAAACCTCAGATTTCTTTCGTAAGATTTAGGAGGGGGGGGGTCCCATTGGTTGTTATGTTTTTTTACATGGGGGAGAGGGGGGGTCAAAAAGTGGCCTAAAACGTCTTACGTAATATATGGACGGTCCCTTATTACGGAGCGGGAGATGCGTCGACTACGCGTCGACGCCGGTCGTCTGCGCGCGGTAGGAACCGTCGACGGCGGCATTAAATGTGTTAATGATATGGCGATTTTTCCGCGAACACCCATTTTCCGTCAGCGAGAAAAACAACTTCGTACGAGATCGGCGTTCACTACTCACTGTGCACTCTACATCTTCCCGGTGGTGATATTAGGAACTAAGATCCCTCTCCTATCCACGACCTCCCCTCTCGCATTCCCCCCTCGCCCTCTCCTCTCGCCGTTAGACGCGAGTAAAAACCATTGAAAACTGGCTGGAACCAAAGCTGGAACCAAAGTAGAAGGAGCCGGAACGAAACTATTTCATGTGCGAACCCGATCCGGAACGGTTCAGTTTCGTTCCATCGACATTTCGTTCCGAAGATTTCGTTCCTCTTTCGTTCCGGTTCCACTTTCGTTCCACGACTTTGGTTCCTTTTTCGGTTTGGTTCCTGTGAACCGTTCCTTGAACCGAAACCTATCTGGAACCGTTCCTCTTTAGTGGGTTCGGTTTCGTTTAACAACCCTGGTTTAGACTGAAATGAATTTTAAGTATAGGAATTCACGCGATACCTGCGTTCAATTAGTCTGGTAATGCCTTGTGAATTAATTTTACAACAGATCTTCTACTTTTCGAATTTTTGCAGAAAATAAGATTTTGAAATGACAACATCTATAATACCTACTACATTGATGCTTCTTACATAGGACATAGGAGGAGAATGAGGAGAAGGATACAAATTATGAGGCTCTTCCAGATGAGCTAGAACCTTGAAATTTGGTATGCTGGTAGGTCTACTGGAAAAACCGACGAGAAAAATTGAAAATTATAAAGTGTTTAATTTTCGACCATTAAAAAATCTCAAAATTTAAACAAATATTTAATTTTTATGTATTTATTATAATTGGGTTACAAAGCTGAAAATTTTCTAACGGTAGAATTCGCTAAATAAGCAAAACGCGATTATTTAAACGTAAATTTATTTATTTATTTGGCCGTTAAAAATTCATAAAAGTTTAACAAATAGACAAATGTTTATGTAGTACTTTCGGTCGAGCTAGGGAGCTGAAAATTTGTAGAATTTGACAGAAATGTGTGGCATTCATAACAAACATTGGAAATAATATACAATTCTTAAAATTTCAATTTTTAGTGGCTGTTTTGCCCCATACGAGGTTAAAATTATGACGCATTTCCAGATTACCTAGAGACGTTAGATTTGACACGATTTATTTTTGTTTATTTTTTTTTGGTTACAACCAATGGGAAAATCCAACACCGCTAAAATTCTAAATCTAAGAAGTCGTTTTTACCCTATTATTGAAAGCAGGCTGAAAGGCTTGCAGAATGCAAGCACCGTCTACTAGTACATATAACACAATACGTATATCAACATCTTAGATGAAACTATTTTAGAGGTTAAACATATGTATGCTCCGATGTTTCGTGCTTATATTAATATTCACCGAACAGAAAGTGGACTTGAACAATTTCATTTCGTCAAACTTATTCCCGTTTGTTTTCCGCGAATAAATTATTTAAATTTTCAAACATTCTACCTTTTCCCGTTAAAAAAAATATAAAAAGTCTTACTGGAACGTCACCAAAACTCCTTGTAAATGTTACTGCTCCCTGAATAAAGTCGTTTTATGAAAGTTTAACCGAGTATATATATATATATATATATATATATATATATATATATATATATATAAAAGACCAACTCGACGATAGGGATAAACTTAATTCTGTTAAGGAAATTCGCTCGACTTGTTTTGACGTCATCCCCAACTCCAGCCATCCCAGACCGGACATACATTTTTCTTCCTTTTCTTCGCCCTCGTGGGGCGATGAGACAGAAACACGAGTGCTCGGAATGGGACGCGACATTTTTGTCCGAACGGATGACGGAGCGAATGACGCATTCGAGGTAGGCCATTCTCTAGATAACAGTGGACTCGGCTCATCGCGAAATCTCGGTGCAGCATATGGGAGAGAAAAAAAAAGACGAGCGAGGAGAGATGGACAGGGTCAAAGCACGAGAGAAGTGTCAGAGAGGAGTGAGTTAGGCGTGGGTTAGGAAATGAGAAGGGTGGATGGAATGGGTCACTTGTGGAAGGAGCCATTTGAGAGCCGAAGGGGTAAAGAGAGAGAGAGGAGGTGAAATGGAGGAAGAGAGACGACGGCCGTTGTCGCTTGCATTCCTCAGGGAACGAAGGGTTCGCATTTCGGTCCAAACTTCCGGCAAGAGAGGCTAGCACCGTCGCGCTGATATCACTTCCCTTACACGAACTATTACTCCGCTCCAATTACCGCGGACAGTGAATCATTCGGGTTTTCTTTAATAACCTAGAAGAAATGGATTTTTTTCTCCTCGCCTTGATGGAGGGCGCGACAAAAATTTTTCTTTTAAGGGGACTAGTTATGAATGTAATGGAACATAGTTTGAGCGTAAAATGTACGATAAATAAACGCAATTTCGAAAAGGGATCAATATCTGACATAAAATGGATCATGTATGCTGGATATAAAATGAGGAAATACAAGATAATTTTTTCTGATATGACCATTTCATACGATAGGGGGAAATGGCTTATTCGCCGCATCTTTGTTATAGTGTGAAAAACGTGGGGCAGTCACGTGAGTCTCAACAAATGTATGGACGCTGAAAAACAACCAGCCGTAAAATACAATATTACTAATTTAAGAACAAGGGAATAATTGATTTCGTCTCTTGGTAACCATTCATTAAAATATGTGCTTGTATTAAAATTTTTCGAAAATCACGTTATTATAAACGTAACAATAACATTGCTGTGATTAAATGCAATTTTAATAATGTTTGCGTTAAATTAAAAAATACTCCAAGGAAAATATGGCTATAAAATTAATATAAATAGCAAGGGAGTAAGTTCAATTTCGTATATAAAAGGGTATAACGAATATCGGTATGACGTTTGTGCGTTATTAAAAACGAAGCAGTGAGTTTCCTGTTTGCGATGCTGGGCTGCGGGTGGAAAAAATATATCGCAATTCCCCAGCCTAATTACCGAACGTTTCGCAAAGAGTAACAATCTCTTTTTTCCACCTATTTCCGATTGGTAAATTCCGTCTCTAAAGAAAGGCGAAAAAAATGTTCGCAAGAATAGGAAACTTTCAAAAAAGGAATTTTCTGGAACTGATAAAAACCGACCTGACCCGGATGAAAAAATATCAAAGTTTCTCGAAATAAATCTCGGCGCTTAACACCCTTTATGAACCCAGAGAATTTGATATCGATTTCGAAACGAGAGCTCCGCGAAATGAAACCAATACACTATATTTAGTAGCGATATCCCTCCCGTGATGAAAAAAATCCGTAATAAGATGGCCTTGCTCGTGTCGATATTATAGCTCCGCTGACGGAACAAATTGATTGCCGACGCTGAAACCACTGAAGGAGAACGACTTGCGTCACAAATAAGAGAATGAGATTTGCGAGATCGCCAACGAACCCATTCGAAATAATTGCTTCGTAGTCGCATTTAAAAAAAACTAATTTCCTCCAGCTAACCAAAACGGTACTTCGAAACGAGCGCTCGATCCATAAAGCAAATAAAATTACTCCTCACTAGATTTCATTTCTAATGTCAATCAGTTTAATAGACTCGGAGAATTTTTTTAAAATGTGGAAGCGAGAAGTATTAACATTTCTCTATGTTGATCATCCATTAACGGAAGAGGTATTTTTATCGGAGCATCTTTTTATGAACCAGTTTTCATGGCGAATTCGATGTTTTTAAAACTCTCGAATTAGGCTGGATTTGCAGCTTAGTTGATTAAAGCGTCTGCCAGGAACGCGGGAGACCCAAGTTCGATATGTTCGATCATTTTGTCTCTTTCTCTGAGTTCGCATTTGTTTAATCTAAGGCAATCACGCATACAAGCCATATTTCCTAAAAAATTCCATCTTATTTTTAAACATGTTCGTTTGCATTAATATTGGAGTGGAATACCCGTTAATTAACTGAAAACTTTCACGAATTAGACAGTACGAGGCTCGATCAGAATAAATGACATTCATGATCCCCTCAGTTGATCACCATATAGTTCTATGGTTCCATTAATGTTATAACGTGTAACAGGCTTGAACGATCCTGCCTTCCTTTAAGCGTAACAAGCGGAAACCTTCTGCGGCACAACTTAGCGAAAATATCTTTTTCGGAGAAGCGCTCTGAAGTGACCTAATTGGGCATTCAGTGACAATGCAAATTCCTTTGTGTTTGTTTTAGAGGCGAAAACAATAAACAGAGTTGAAGAGAAAGAGAAGCGGAACAATGTGCGTGAATAATTCATTTGGAGAGACGGATAAAGGAGAACGTGAGAGAAAGAGAGAGAGAGAGAGAGGGAGAACGAGCAAAAATTCTAAACTCTCAAGTTTTGAAAAAAAGCTTATGAATGAAAAACGGCCCTGGTTTATGCATGAGAGCTGTAACGACTCCGGTGGCATGACCCAGTGAAGTGTTCCTCGACTTTAAAAAATAGTTCTTTTTCTCAACCAATTCATGGCGTTTCCTATCTTTTCATTTTATTTTCGCTTTTCCATCAGCTCCATGAGGTATCTCAGGGATGGCATGTTAGGAAATTGACAGGAAACGGAATAATACGTAACCGTGTTTTTAAAGAGGGTACGTTAAAATATAAGAGCCCCCAAAATATCGCTTATAGAACTTGCACCATGCGATATAATCTGTTAATAACGCTATTTCAAGTCATTTGTCATGTTTCATGAAAATTTGATCATAAAACGTAGGACATGAGTATTTACTGCTGAATGTTTGCTTATTCCAAATCCCGTCAGTTTAGTAAAATAAGTATGCTAAAAATAATTTGTAATTTTGAACAAGAGCCATGGGTTTTGTGTTGACGGGATAATCTGAATGTTAATGTTTTTGAATTAGGATATTTCCTGCAAGCGGAATCTCTTACAATTTTGTCATCACTTAAAAGATGAGACTAAAAAAATTCGAATGCATAGAGGAATGAAGTCTTTATTGCGACAGTTTGTTTCATTTTTCAGATGCATACGTACTTTTTTTCGAGCATTACGAAAGAAATTAAAAAGCCATCCATTTAAATTAAACATATACGGGCTCATGTAACGTCCTTTCAAAATAACCGATTTTCGTCGTAAATTTTCCAAGTGTCGCTTTTCCCATCCAATTTGAACTAAATCTGCATCATCTAAGTAAAATAACATATTCCTCGAAATAACGCGAACATACTACAACGTCGGTCGCACTTATCGGCATACAATTCAATTACTCACCCGTAAACTTCTTCGCATCGCGACTTCATAAACGTCAGATATTTACTGCGCGCGATGCAAGTGACTTTTGAATGCATCTTTTCAGAGCTCGTCGCAAACGTTGGGGTCATTGTTTGGAAGAGCGCATGAAACAGCGAAGACGAGAGGCGCAATAAAAAAGATGGCGAGAGAAAGCCTTTAAAAAAAACACCACGCCACTGTTGTTCTAGCGGAAAATTAGAATGACGTCTTCTGTTCCGAATAAAAAAAAATCCAAAATAAACGCTGGAAAGAAAATGCTTAAAGGCTTAATGAAGCGAGAATTTTCAGAGAAAAATGAAGAAAAAACGCATTCGAGAAAATAATGCACGAAGGGAGGAAGGGAGGGGAAACGAAAGAAAGAGAGAAAGAGTCTTCTCGCGAAAAGAAACGCTAAAGGGAGAAAGAAGAGAAGAGGAGGGAGTAAAAACAAAATAAAGGGAGGGAGAAAGAGAAGAAATATGAAGCGAAAGGGCGGGATGAGGAATGGGAATAGTGATAAAGAAATAGAAAGAGATTTTAAAGATGGAGAAAGAGAGATGCTGAGGAGAGTAATAAGAAAATCAAAAGAGAAAAGAAAGTGAAGGTAGACTTCGTTCAGATAGAACGAAAATAAATGTAAAAAAGAACATTTAAATTTAGAAAAAGAGACGACGCAACAGCAAGCGAGATCACGCGTGCACTTGCATACGGAAAATAATAGAAAAGCATCCTCTCGAAATTTCTTGCTAAGAGCATGTTGTAAATACGTAACGGTGACTTTATACACGAAGCACGGCGGAAGCTTTATTGTTATATAGTTATACTACCGTGCATAGAAGCTCCACGGGAAGATATCATTCTCCAGAGAGGCTCATCCGCGGTCATACGTTTATTTATGCACTAGCGATAGTTTACCCGGCGTTGCCCGGGATTCAGAACGTAAAAATGACCTTAAAAAAACACGAAAATCTATATTAATTTATTTTTATTATGTTTACAGTAATTAATTTTTGAAACATCTATAATTATTATTCGTATAGAGCTTCAGAATATACAATGTTGCTCGTTTTTTCATTTGGGGCCAAAACTAATTTATGGACAGAGTTTAAAAAACGACAGCAGGAAAATGAATTTTTATTCTTTTAAGCGTCCCAATTTCGTAAGATGATTCTATGTAATTTTAAAATGCAAATGAAAAATATGTTACATTCGTTTCCGATGCGAAGTTTGTTCTTTAGTTTTTATGACCGTTTATTTAATTTTTTTGACCCCCACCCTTTCCAAGCCAAAAATTAAAAAATAAGCCTGAGGTGCACACCCTCAGGTTTCCCTAAGTACACATGCCAAGTTTAAGCTTTCTAAGTGTATTGGTTTTGGAGTTATAGCGTTAACACACAAACAAACTAACACATTTTCTTTTAATTATATGATCAATCAAAATGTACAACTTTATCTGCGTAAATGTAGCTACGAAGAGAAAAGAACTATGTAACTTTCAATATTAAAAAGAACGTACGTCCCTATTCTCTTCTAATTTTAAATTTATGCGTGACCCTATTTGCATTAGCAAGCATTACAGATGTATAATATAATAGTTTTACTTACGAAAAGGTAAAATTCCAGCATAAAATTAATGATGAAATGCCTTGATTAAACCGATTAAACGCTTACCAGACGCAGTCAACAGTATAATAAGCTTTAAATAGTTATGTTGCTATGCGCCATTAATTTCAATGCTTAAACAGAAGTTCGAAGCGAACAACGCTTTTCTTTCGTCAATTTGAATGTTTAATTGGCACTAATTAAATCGTAGACAACAATAAGAGTCTCCTTGGCAACGCCCGGAATGAGTACGAAAAATCCGAAAAATTTCGAAAAAGAATGCGTATTTCTGAAAACTTCGACCGTGTAACAGGTAAACATCGCATGAATAAGATAGTGTAGAGTTTATCCGTCAAATACAGCAAAAATAAAGAAAATCGGTCCATATTTACGTATTATGATGAACGAAGGATAAAACCTTGCACTCTGAAAAATCGAAAATCCCGTGTAAACTTATGGGAAAATATAATTGTCTCCTGGCGCTGTTCCAAGCCAAAAATTAAAAAAATAAGCCAGAGAAGCACACCCTCAGGGTGCTCTTAGTATGTATGCCAAGTTTCAGCTTTCTAGGTTTATTGGTTTTGGGGTTACATCGTTAACACACATACACACACAATCACACACATTCTATTTTATTTATATGATTGGCTCGAGCTACCCAACTAAATCCAACTACCAATTAAACGAACCGGCAAAAGTAAAAAAAAACACCGAGGTTAAAAGAGAACAAGACGTCCTGTAACCTCAATTTAAAAAAAATAAACAAGTGAAGAAACTTTTAGAGAACAAAAATACCAGCACAGGAGCAAATGCTACAAAGTCACAATTGGACTCATTTGAATAGAAAGGCAGAAAAGAGAAGAAGTATCGTCCCATGGAAATATGAAAGGGAACCAGATTTCCGCGGGCCAATATCGCTAATTAGCGACTTCGGATAACGGATCTCCAACCAGATTGATGAGAAATTTCTGAAATTAAGCTATTTTCAATCGTCGTTCCTAATCGGAATTGTCACTCGCCGGCGGTGCGTGCGCGGAGAGAGAATGGGAGAATTAAAGGACTCGCATAAAGGAGGAAGATAAAGGAAGGAAGACAGGGAAAAGGAGGAGGGGTGAAGGATGATTGGGGAGGGATCAGGAGGAGAGATAAGAGGTGCGCGCGAAGCGCGGGGAATTAGTAATGGTGTTTACGCAGCGAGATATAGAGATGGAGAGGGAAAGAGAGAAACGGAGATAGGAGGGAAAAGAGAGGATGGACTGAGCCAAGGAGTAAATCCGCTGAGAAGGGAAAATGGCGGGAGTGTAGCGGAATAAGTCCTTAAGGGATCGGCCGAGGACATGGAAATCGAGAAGCGGAAAATAGAGAGCGAAGGGGGAGAGATGGGAAATGGTAGAGGGAATTGGGAGGTTTGGAATCGGAAAGGGTAGAAAAGGGAACGAAACGAGGAAGAAGATGTAGGTTTGGAAACGGATTGAAAGGGACAGGAGAGAGAGCGTGTGGGTGGATTGAAAAGTCGCAACCGAGGCAAAATAAGAGGAGAAGCAAGCGGTAAAGGAGGAAATTGAGCAAGTCAAGTGTTTTGGTGGATGAAACGTGAGTGGGAGACAGGGAAAAGAGAGGGATATCGTAATGAAATTGGACGAGCAGGAGTGATGGAAAACGATCGGGCGAAGGCGAGAAATATCGGCTTGCAAAATTTCTTCAGCTCACTAAGCCGAGAGATAATTCTTGTACATACGTAAAACAATATTTCAGCCATGATTTCATCAATCCATATCCAATTCGACTGCATTGGTTGAATTTTTTGTTTTGATGAAGGGGAATGCGGCACGAAAGAAAGATAATTTTTTGAATGAATAAAGACGCGAGAAGACGAATGGGAACCAGAAAACGTGAGCAAAAAAGAAATTAAGACAGAACGGCGCGATAAAGGCTAGCCGGTTGTAGTTTTGAAAGAGAAGGATTGAAATCGTATGGAGATCGAGAAAACGGAGGTTTCGGATTAAAAAAAACACTAATTTCCAAAGTCGTTTAATGCGATCGCGAAGTGGATTGAAATTTAAAGAGAAGTTGGGAGAATTTTTCGATGGGGAAAAACGTAGATAATGTCACGTGCTTGGAAAAATAAACGGCAAGAAAAAATGACAGAAGATGTTAGGGAGAAGTTGGGCTCAAGAAAAGTGAGACCGAAGGAGGGATATAGAGGGGAATTGTGCGGGTGAATAGAGAATTCACTTTGGCAAGTCGAGACCGCGAGGCCACCGAGCTGTATAGGGAATTGAAGGAGTGGATGACGGAGAAAAGTGGAGTGGAAATAGAGCGAGGGAGGAGAAGAGCGCGGAGGAGGAAAGAGCGGGGAAATAGGAGATAGTGGAAATTTCTGAAATCGATAGAATGCCTCCCTCTTGTTTCTGTGGAGAATTTGCCTCTTTTTTCTCTTTTCTAAACTCTGAAAATACATTCCCGTTTCGCTTGTCGCATTATACAGAAATGTTTTCAAGAAGCTGAGGGAAAGGCAGGTTAAGTTTTAACGAACACGAAATTGACGGACTTTCTCCAATTCCCATCATTTAATGGCGTCGATGTTACCAGATGGGTATGAAAAAATATTTTCATCCTAGATTACTATGCATGGGGAACTGAGAGAGTGAATAGAATTTGGATGTGATCTTCATTAAATTCCCGGTCGTGAAGTTTTCATCTCTGCTGCAATGTTTTTTCTTCGAAATTTAAAAATGCCGAGTTTTTTTTAGCCCTCTTGCCTTTCCAAGTACGACATCCCGTTTTTCTATGCAACCTTCAGTTAGAAATAACCCAACTACGCGAACACCGATAGTAACAGTTCACTACTTTCGTTGCTAATCAAGGGAAGGATTTTTTTTAAAAACGCCAGCGTCAATTCGAACATTTATGAAAAAAAAACGGATTTTGACGGTGGAAATTAAAAATAAAGCCAAACAGAGAGGTCAGAGAATTAACATGTTCTAGCGAGAAAAGCTCTTCGTTTATTTTTTTTTAATCGAAGGATTAAGGATCGCTTGACTAATAACACCACGTCACAAAAAATACGGCCGCGGATTTCGTCGAGTGTTTGATAGGGATGAAGAGATAGAGAAAGAGGAAGACGAATGAAAATGAGGGAGCGAGAAAATCGAGCGGGCGTTTGAATGAAAGAGAGAGAGGGAGAGGGCGAGAACAAAAGCTGGTCGAAATTAGAATAGCGGAGTAGTTATAAAGCGAGAGAGAGAGAGAGAGAAAAAAGGAGGGAGAGTTGACGGGATTTGTTTTGGTCGTCAGAGAGAGAGGGGGGAAAAAGAGGGTGAAGATGGAAAAGAAAAAAGCATACATGGAAAGAAAGGTAAATGAGAAGGGGAGAGTGAGACGGTGACAGATGATGACAAATATTAATTATATATATATATATAAGATTTTGAAAAATCTATCTAGTCAAAGAAATAAGAGCAGGTAGCGTGACATAGATTTATGGGTGTTCCGAGGGAAGGTAGGTTGATATACTGTTGGATAAATGACCCCATTTGTGGGATCGGAGCTTTAAAAGACTGCTTTTTCGCCATAAACATCGTTAAGCGTCAGCAGAAACGCGCGAGCAAAAACTGGCGGAAGAAGGAATATGGAAGAGAAAATGAATGGAGAGAGGAGGAAGGATATAGTAGTCAGTTGAGTGAAAGAAGCGGGTAGTAGATACGGTGCTCGCAATAAGTAAATAGCTAAATTGTTTCGTGAATTTAGGAAGTTTATAAGCTTGAAAGCAGGAGTCTCCTTTTCATTGCTCATAATTATGATATTTGACATCACTCAAAGGTTTTTGTTGCTGTTAAATTTCTAATTAATCATCATAAATTACCATAAAATGAATTTGAATTTAGATGAACATTCTAGGTTGTCAGATATATTTTATCGTCCTCCTCAAAACCCCGATATCCCTATTCCCTAGATTCTCTGCTGATTTTCTAGGCTGGGAAAGAGTGTATCTTTTAGAATATCAACTACGCGACGTTACTAAAATTCAACATTCCAATGTTGTCCTTCGATTTATTTGAGTCGATTTAAACCACAAATAAAAATATAATCTTTAAATTCCTTTAGACTATTCAGATGGTTGCTTTATCACTATGCCTACATGTAAACAGATAGAGAGTAATTGTGGGATGTGAGAATATGGAATACAAAAGTGACAAAATAAATTTCTGGAGTGGCAGGTAGTGTAAGGATAGGAGGATTAAAAGAGATGAAGATTTTTACGGAGAGTAAGGTTAATCATAGACATCGATAACATTGGTAAAAGAAAAATAAAGTAAAGAGACATTAGTAATACATTTGCTGCTTTGAGAGAAGACAAAAGTAAAAACTAATATATTATAGGTAATTTAGTCGGAAAAGACTTGTTTTGCTGGAAAAGAAAGATAAGTAACTAGTTCTTGGAAAATAATGATATTCTTGGTCTTATACATAATAAAAAGGACGTGGCCAAAAGAAAGTAACTTAGAGAAAGTCATGTCGAGTATGTCGCAAAATTGAAACAAGTAAGATACTTTGCTAAAGTAGGAGATTGAAGCAAGTTTTCTTATCCAATCCGTGAAAACTTCACTCACAAATACGCAATTTTCCAAATACATATTTCTTAAAACAAAAAAAGACTATTGTCCACAGGCAGACGGACTGACAGAGAGAGCAATCGCATATTTGCTTTTGGGAAAACATGCTAAAAACGTATACCTACTAGACATTAGAAGACGAATGTTTAAATCCGCTTTCATCAAAAGTCTCCTAAAAAATATCAAATAAAAGGTTTTAATTTTCAACTATCATCGTCTTTATGCGGAAAGTAGAGCTTTCCCGGAAAATTCTATAATGAGGATATCAGTAGATACCCATAGCAGCAACAATTTTCGGAAATAATATAAAAAAACTCAACGGATGTCGATAGCCTCCAAGAAGGACAGAAAAGCAGACAGGAAAAAATATCAGCAATTTATTCCTACATAACGCAAAAGTATATTTAGAGAAAAAGTTGGGAGCTTTGGGACGAGAAAGCTTCTTAAGGAAACCAATTGGAAAACGATATATTTAGAGCGACAGAACGCCGCAGGAAAACAAATGAAGGAACTGAAATGTTTGTGGTTACGGGAGATG
This sequence comes from Uropetala carovei, assembly GCA_036926305.1. Taxonomy (NCBI): domain Eukaryota; kingdom Metazoa; phylum Arthropoda; class Insecta; order Odonata; family Petaluridae; genus Uropetala; species Uropetala carovei. The sequence continues at coordinate 1,614,419 of JAXCHB010000152.1, read as the reverse complement.
GAAAAAGATAAATGCAGCGAACGTTAAAGAGAAAGTTGAAAAATTTTACAAGAAAAGGTATTGGAAGGCAGAGACGAGAAACGCTAGCAATAAAAAACAGCTAAAAATGACAAAGGCACGGGTAATGCGAAAGGAATAGAGAAAAAGTATGAGAATTTACGAAGTAAGAATCGATCGGCTGCTGAAAGGAAAACGGAGAGGAAGTATAAAATAAAAAAGTCGACGGAACAGATTCATCTCTGAAGAGAGAATAAAGGTGAGTTAAAGAAATAGAATAGATTGAGAAACTAAAGACACGAGCAAGAGAGAGAGAGAGGAACAGAGCGATATATGAAAGGAACGGCCAAGGACACTTTGAAAAGGAAGGAGAGGAAATGGGGGGAAGGGGACATTGGAATAATCAATCAATGGGATCGGGAAGTCGTAGGCGAAGAAAAGGGAGAGAGGGGGAGAGTAAGAATATGAAAGAGGTATTGAGAGAGAGAGAGAGATAAAAGGAAGAGAGGAGTGGATAAAAGCCACTCACTATATGAGATGGAAAGATGCAGAAACAAAAACAAAAGGGAGTTAGGCAAAAGAGAGGGAGAGAATAAGGTGGAGAGAGGAAAGGAAGAAAAGAGTGAGATAGAATGGCAGGGATAGATAAGAGGATGACAGAGGGAGGAAGAAAGGAAATGGATTGGGAAAGAGGGTGGTGAAGAAAAGAGGGAATAAGGAGAAGAGAGGGAAGGAGAGAGCGGGACGGAGAGAGAGAATGACAGGGAGAGAGATAGAGGAAGAGAAGAAATGAAGGAGGGAGGGACTGGGAAAGAGAATGGGGAAGAGAAAGGGAGAGACATTGAAAGATGGAGAGGTAGAGAGAGTGGGAGAGAAATGGGGTAGGAAAGAGAGGGGGTGGGAAAGAGAGGGGATGGGAAAGAGAGGAGGTGGGATAGATAGGGGGTGGGAGAGAAAGGGGGTGGGAAAGAGAAGGGGTTGGATAGAGGAGGTGGGATAGATAGGGGGTGGGAGAGAGAGGGGGGTGGGAAAGAGAGGGGGTTGGATAGAGAGGAGGTGGGATAGATAGGGGTGGGATAGATAGGGGGTGGGAGAGAGAGGGGGTGGGAGAGAGGGGGTGGGAGAGAGAGGGAGGTGGGAGAGAGGGGGGTGGGAGAGAGGGGGTGGGAGAGAGGTGTGGGAGAGATAGAGAGAGACAAACGACTTTATTTAGGGTGAAATTGAGACTAGTCCCTTCTTACATTTTACCATTTAAGAGAGGGTGGGAGAGAGAGAGAGAGAGGGTGGGAGAGAAAGAGAGAGGGTGGGAGAGAGAGAGAGGGTGGGAGAGAAAGAATGGGAGAGTGGAAGAGTGAAAGAGAATGAGAAAATGGGAGAGATGTTGAGGAAGAGTAATGCGCAAAAGGATAGTAGTGGAACTGTGAGGGAGAAAGTGAGGAATCGGTATTGGTGGGAAAGGAGAAAGGAGTATCGAACCGGAAAGCTTCGGAGAAAGTTAGACCAAAGAAGATGGGCAAAGGAGAGCATAGGGGAGCTGTAAGAGGTCTTGCGAATATAAATCGCGACTGTTTGTGGGAGAGAGAGAGAGAGAGAGACAAGAAAGTGCTGAGCGATAGAAATGAGGAGAATAAAGAAAGGAAAAGATTAGAAATGTGGGGAAAGATGGAAGAATAAAGATGTGGAAGATTTTAAGAAGTTGGAGGGGGTGTTGTGGTGGGCACCTTCCATTATCGGTGCATGGCGCGCGGAGGCTTTTTCGGTCGTGGTGTGGGTAGAAAACCTCGCCCCCTTCTCCCTACTCCCTCTCCCGCCCCAACTACGTCAATTCTTCACTCTCCCGCCTCCATCCCGACATAGATACCCTTGGCCTTGGTTTGCAAGGTCACCTGAGGGCGTGGCACTCCCTTAGGTGTTGCGTCGGCGTTGAGTCGGAAGGCGCTCTGGAACGCCACGGAGTGGATTAGGGTGTGAAAGGCGAGGGAAGTATCGCAGTGGGACGGGAGAGTCGAGGTTTATACCTCAAGGGTTGGACGTGAAGGGGGAAAGGGTTGAAGGAGAATATAGGGGGAGGGAGGGGATTACGGGACGAGGGACGGATAATACCGCAGAGGAGGGTGAGGCTGGAATTAGGGCGGAGGTTTGGGGGGAGGGAGGGGAGAGGGTTAGGAGTGAGTGACGGAATGACTTCGGGGCTAAGATCGTTTAAGAGTAGGATTTTGTGTGTGCGTTTGTGTTTGGGTGTCCGTGCGTGTTTGCGTGTGAAGCAGGTCCCCACGTTTTTTTGCGGGCGCGGTTTCGCGAAGGCCCTGTATCACATTGCGCCTCGCCCAATCCATCTCTCAACCCACCCACTAATTCCTCCTTCCTTTCCATTTCTCTCTCTCTCTCTCCTCTCTTTACCTCTTTTACTCCCCCTTTCTCCGTCAATGTCTTCCTCCCAATCCCTCTCCCCCTGTATATACCTCTCTCTCTCTCCCCTTCCTCCCTTTCCTCCTCTGCCTCTTCCTCTCCCTCTCTCCCTTTCTTTCTCTCTCCCTTTCTTCCTCTCTCCCTTTCTTCCTCTACCTCTTCCTCTATCTCTATCTCTCTCCCTCTCCCTCTACCTCTCTCCCTTTCTTCCTCCACCTCTCTCCCTCTCCCTCTCTTCCCCTACATCTCTCCCTCTACCTCTCTCCCTCTACCTCTCTCCCTCTCTCTCTCCACCTCTCACCCTCTCCTCTCTATCTCTCTCCCTCTACCTCACCCTCTCCTCTCTCCCTCTCTTCCTCTCCCTCTTCCCTCTCACTCACCCTCTCACTCATCCTCTCTTTCACCCTCTCATTCACCCTCCCTTTCTTCATCTCTTTCTCTTCCTCTCCCTCACTCCCTCTTCTCTCGTATGCTCTCTCCTCCTCTCTCTTTCACGCTCTCACTATCTCCCTCTCTTTGAATCTTCAGCAACCATCCCCTCCACTCACTCTGACCCGAAAGAGAATAAGTGGTTGTTCCTAAGGGCGTGTGCTTGATGCAAACAGAGTTCTCACTCCACTTTATGTCTGTCGAGCTCGGATGCTACCATGAGAGTTGCAAGGAACACCGCTCGCGAAATATTTACTTCTTCCTACTCTTCCTCTTTCTCTCTTCATCCATCGCTTCTCTATCTATTACATTTTCCACCCGCTCGCCTTTCCATAATTGCTAATTATTGCTCTTTCTTTTTAATTAAATATATCCATTCTACATAAAAATTTATATATATTTTTAATCGCATTATGTCTTTATTTCGCTTCATTTCCCTGTTTGCGTAATTCCTAATTCTCTCTGTATATTCCATTTTCAAAACCTTTCCTTCTCTCTCTTTAATTCTTTAGCCATCCATTTTACTCAATATTTATCTCTGCCTCCCTTTTCATTCCTTCTCGCTCGAATGAGATTGAATTGGAGGATTTTGAGATATGATTCCATTGTGGTTCTGATTGGAGAGGAAGAAGGAGAGAGAGAGAGAGAGAGAGAGAGAGAGAGAGAGAGAGAGAGAGAGAGAGAGAGAGAGAGAGAGAGAGAGAGAGAGAGAGAGAGAGTTAGTAGGAATTTTAGGTGCGTAAGTCTATCTCATGGTTGAGTGACTTTCTATACTCCCCACGAAATCACGGACGCATGACGAATCATCTCATAATTCGACTCGGGGAAAGCAAATATATTCGCATGCATTTGATCGTTCGAGAGGGCGTCCTCGCCCCCGTTCACTCCTTCCCCTTTTGTTAACATTCCAGTTATTTGCTCATTTGGGGCGCTACGAGGAACAATTTACGGAGAGTGCGTAGATGCGTAACACACCCTTAAGTTACGATTATCAGTATGTTTCCGTAATTAGAAATCCCACTTCTCTTAAGGTACATAGCTTTAATGGAGTTGCTCGTGTCGATTCAACAAAACCATTTAACCAGAAGCGAATGCACAACCAAAAATCTTTTAAATTAACCGATGGATTAATATGCCATGAGTGCCAAACTCGTACTTAGTAATCTCCGTATTTTTTATTGAAGCGAAAATTGTAATTATCGCGGAAATTGCATTAAAACAAAAATCTTGAATCAAAAGCTTTATTCCAAATTTGATTTGAAACAAAAACTAACGCATATTGTTGGCCATATTTTATGATTAGCACAATTTATAATATTAAGGTAATAATAATTTATTAAATAATAGTACTCAGCAAATCGTTAAATATTTTGCAAAAAAACCACTTTTATTCTGTGATCGTTCTTAAACTTTTCAAATGCTTTAAAGTGTTAATGAAATTTATACCATTTGCCTAACCGTTTCTCATCAATTATAAGAATAAAACTTAACAGAATAGAATTAAGTTTTTCTCTCTTTTTATAGATTTCTGAAATATTTTTCTAGTTGGACTTCGTATTTACCTCATCACTCATAAATGCTGCTGCAAAAACATTTGAAACATGAATGCCGTATGGAACATTTCATATTACTTTCTGCCGTTGAATTTTTCCTTCCTGGTATTTAGCTCGACAACCTACCTAATTAATGAATTTGGTGAACGGTGAAAAGGCAGTTGAAATGCTTAAATAAACGAACGATCCGAGGACAGCGGAAGCCGAGCTCGAAAATATGCGATCCTTCTTTGCTATTCAAGTAAGGTATGCGGGAATTGTGAGCGAACGAGACGTCTGGCGGACGAGATGAAAGGAGCGAAAACGACAATGGACGACAGATGAAGTCATACCAACACTTTAGAGCGAAAACAGGTTCCCCGCTGTTTATGGCGCGCGGGATTGTTTTTGAGCGCGTACTCAAAACCCAAGAGTTGTCGAAAGCATTGATTGCTTTCCGAGATGAATGGTTAGCATAGAACCAACTATAACTGCGGGACGTGCGAATAACAATTGCGGTTCGTTTTATGGTTTCTCTAACAGACTAATTTAAAATGAAATTGAATAGAAACAAACCGCGGGTTAACTTGAGGTTACTTTAAAACACGAGAAGTTTGTCGAGATATATGGAGATATAGAAAATGAACTATTTGGATAACATGTAAGCACACTTACCTCACTTGTAATGTTCTACTTGAATTTTATTTTTAGGAATGGCCATGCGTTATTTAATTCTATATGAACGACTTATTGTTAGAAAAATCGTTTATTAAATATTAGATTTCGAGAAGGAAGTTTGATATGAGCGTCGGTACTGGCTCATCATGAGACTGCCTCTTTCATGACGAAATTAAAATGTATTTGAAAAGGGTGTTTATGCCGCGCTATGATTCCCTTCCAGACGGATCTATTTCACCAAACTTCTCCTGGAGACGGGACGAGTAACTTCCTTCAAGAAATACACGCCTGAAATGAGGCGTGAATAAAATTTCTACTTGCCAGGAAGCCTTAGAGTGTGCTGAGTATAAAAGCAAGAGAGATGCGGTAAGAGAGAGCGTTTTACTCTACTTTTGAGTCTAGTGAACATGACGTTACAGGCCAGATGAAAACTTTACTACAGTATTTGTTAAATTAAACAAATAAAGATAAATGCAACAATTAGCCTCTAATTAAATTTTAATCGCAACGATAAGGAATGGTGCATCAAAACCTCTAAGAGTTTAATTCCAGTTCGACAGAAACACGTTGGGGAGGAAGCTGGGAATCAGTCAGCCTTCGAGATTCTATGTACGTTTAACAAAATTGAAAACCGAAAAGCTATTAGGTAATGCTTTTCTGATACATTTGCATCTTCGTTGACGTTCAATACTTAAATTTTTCTTTTGGTATAACCAATGGCGCACACAAGATTCTCTCAAGGGAGGAGGGGTCCGAAATATTTGGCAAGCACAATAGTCGTATGTAAGTTATATCAATGTCGCGTATTGCGTTATTATTTATATTTATGTTAAAACAAAGGGGGCAAACCGTCTCCTATTCTTCTCTGACGGCGCCCATTAACCCAAATTAAAAATAACTATGTACGTATGTTTCCACAGTTTAGAAAAATCACAATTTTCCAAGAGGGAGTCCGGACCCGGTGGACCTCCCGCGTGTGTGCACCACTTGCGTATAACCTGCGAAATGAGAATTCCCTCTTCAGGCTTGTAAAAAGGAGCACAAACTTTATCCTTCATTTACATAAAAAAATAAAGTTATTTAAATTGCAGCCCTAACTTGATTGCCTTTTCATTATTACCAAAGAATTCTCAAAAGTCTACAAAATAGAAAGTTTCAGGTACTATATAACTGCTCCGTATACGGCCTAAAACTTCATATTTTAAGGTCGTGAAAAAGTTTCAATAGGCTTTGTAGGAATAAACACCTGAAAGTTTCTTTATACTTAATAGAAGGATTTCTTTATTCCGTAATAACTCTATAGTCCCCAGAAATAGTAAATACTAGACACGATCTTTCATCATAAACCCTAAAAGTTAACCAACTTGAACGAATTCCAATTTCCACGTAAATAAAAACTTCAAATTATTATTTTATAAAGTTTCTCTTAATTTTCTCTCCACATAAGTATGACGGAATCAGAAACAACTAGGTTTCTCTGAAATGACATTTTGCGGAATATGACATTTGTTCATTACTGGAACAAGGAATTCTTTGAAAATCGATTATCAGGGGAAATATGAAAAAAGTCGTTTAGCAAAAGACATAGGAGAGTCACTTAAAAAAATTTTATCCTACATATTTTCTCAGCAGAAATTTATATAAAGAGCTGAAAATTGGCATACAGTATTACTAAAACTTTTTTCTCTGGATTACAAAGTTACAGAAATTTCCGACTGATATCACTGGTGTAGTAGGCTTTCAAACTGGAACGAGCGAGGCTCGTCGTAAACAAAGGACAAAGACTAACGGCTGAGGAGGAAACGGTGGGAAATATTCACAAATGTCTGAAAAACGTCTATGGAGATGCCACTGTTGATAGAAACACACTTGGACACTGGGCCAAACGTGAGAGATCATAAGAACAAGGGAAAGCTAACCAACATGATCAAAAATGCAGCGGCCGCACAACCTCAGCCATGACACCAGAGAAGGTGCAACGTGCGGACGACATCATTCGACGATATATTTAATCTTATTCAACACTTCTTCGATTTTTTCTGTATTTCTTTTACTTCCTTAATCCTGCACAAAGAGCCGTGGCTCATCTCCGGATGAATTACGTGGTTTTTCAGTGGGCCGCTGTATTAAGGAATGTTCGCCGTAAAGTTGGATTTGGTGGTATTCGCCAATCTCGTATGATTGAACTAACATAAGTAGATTTCTTACAACTCGTTAATGATGATGCTAAAATCGTAGCTAAACCGGTGGTGTTTCGATAGATTTCCGTGGAAGGTATGGTTGAATTAGATTTCTGATGCAATACACATTTTCAACGATGACTAAATATTTTTCCATAATATCCTTTGTAAAATATATTTAAAAACTATGACGAATCCAATGCCAAAGAATCAAAAGCAGAGTTGAAATACCTGAAAGCGTTAGCAATAAGTCGGATTCGAGTCGTATGTTTTCGCATATGGAAAAATGCTTGAGGTAATCCCCGTGGCGTTTGCGTCCGACGGAGGAGGAATAACAGAGACAGACAATAACGTACGTATCCGAGCCATTTTCTTCGGATTTCGCTCGCCCCCACGCCCTTCCCTTTTTGAATTACATGAGTTGCCAACTCCCTGCGAGTTTTCTTCGTTAGTGGATTGATCGTGGATCGAGTGGCATGCGTCGTACGATGAATATTCAATCCGTGTCACGTTTAAGCGGAAGTCCCCAATGCCTTGATTGCCGCCCAGCGGCGCGCGGAACTCAGATGTCTCCCCTGGCAGGTTTCCAATGTGGCATTACTCCATTGTCTGCGTGGGAGATGACCCCATTAGACATATCGCGACCCATTTGGGGCGCTTATGATCGCCTATTCTCACGTCTATTTGCTCAAGCTGAATTTAAGGATCGCTGCCTCGGTCGACGATATGCGCCGCGCAAAAATTTTTACTGGCGGCCTTGCAGTGCGAATGAATGGATGAAAAAATAATAACCTATAACGTGAGCGCCGTTGAATCGTGTTACCGAGTTGTTGCGATGTTGTCATCAATTTAGAGGCAGCATAATGCATAATTAGATGGCGCACGCGATGCATCGTGGCGCGATATAATATGTAGGAAGTCGCTGCATATGAATCTAACGCGATCCTATGATGTGAAAACTAATTTTATCGATGACCGAACTAGGTTTGATTGGCAATATAGTCTTCATTTATGTTTCCTTTATTAATGAATCGCCGCCCTTCCCCTATCAGGATAAAATGATTTTAATTGCTGCTAGAGCGAGCTCTGATGTCTATTATCTAATATATAAAATTGACTTCGTCGTCGTCGTCGGTGAGAAATCGGAACTATGTAATGCTATTTTTAACAAACTTTCCGAGTAGCTAGAAGATTGACATTTGGTAGGAATGTTCGGTTCTTAAAGTAGAAGCCAATTAAGAAAAAAAAATCCAAAATCGACCCGGGTTCGATTCCCGAGAATGATTTCCATTCCTCATCAGATAACATGGTAAAATCGATATTTCTACCTGCAACCTTATTTTATTTTGCTTATTAAAATTCGCATATTTGACCTCCGATTTTCGGACTTGGACTGTATTAAAGAAAAATAAATGCATTTTCTTATTCTTGTCGTCTTTTATCGCTCTCGAATCTAAATCTTTCGAATTTAAAGTTTTAATATTATATTTTGACAAAAGTTAGCGTTTTTAACGTGAAGTTGACTTGCCAACCGATTACATTGTTATACTCGAAATCCTATTACTCTCACGTATGCTCACGTTCTCTCCGGACCTCCATGAACCCTCCCGACTCAATTCATAGGTATCAGAGATATCTCAGAATTAGTTTTTACTTTCTCCAATATACATAGTATAGAGAAAGTATTGTTTTCATGAACAAATTCTAAATCGAGATTTCAACGGAAATACACACGATTTTACGTCACGTTGCCATGGTAAATGACATGTTTGTTTCTTTCGTATGTAAGCTACTGTAAGGAATGCATTTTAATGAAACCCAGTACCTGTCAGATAAATCGGAATACGTAAGTTGAATAAAGTTTATTGGTGTCAGTTCACATTGAAATATATGTCTGGCATAACCCGGGCATTGCCGGGTACTTTCAGCTAGTTTTATAATATAATAGCCCAGGTCTGTTGGTTGGCTGGTCAAGCTATTCCATAGGCCGTGCCTCTGGTAGCGAATTATAGTATTAATTCGAGAAAGAATAGAGAAAGAATCTCGAAATTCGGCAGGAATGCTCAATTAACATATTGGTAATGACGAAAATAAATCTCTAAAAAAGTTCTGGGTTCGACTCCAAGGAAGACATTTCCTTTTTCCCTAAGGTAACACGTAAAATTGGCTTTACGACGTGCAGGCTTTCATTCTTTTTTTTTAGATTAAATTAGAAGGAATTAACCTACGATCTTCGGATCTGAACCATTTTGAAGAAAAAATTACAACGTTTCTTATTCTGTTCGTCTTTTTCCGTCTACATTTCGAAACCGCCCATATTAAAGGTTTATTTTACATATTTTGTGGAAATCTTGCCATTTTAACGGGATGTTGCCTTGGCTACCAATGCCATCGTTAGAGCTCGATATCATATTGCTAATTCAATCCTTATGGGTATAAACGTGCTTTGAATGCTTTTAATACGAGAGGGGGGTGGAGGTAGAGGGGGGAGAGAGAGGTAGAGGGGGGAGCGATAGGGAGGGGGAGAGAGAGAAGTAGAGGGGGAGAGAGGGAGGGAAAGAGAGGCAACTATTTTAAGTTTAACTAAAGATAGCCCATCAACAACAGAATACTCACTAGAAATGTTGTATATGACAAAATATTTCATATGTAAGTGATATTAATTATTTTAAATGAAAATAATAATCTATCTATCTACCTATCTATAATTCTTCCGTTTATATTTCAACGGACATTACACTAGTTTATGATAAAATTCGAGGAAAAGACATTCTCTATATGAATGTCATTGAAATAGTACTTACGAGTTACTCTCGGCAACAGCGTTCTCAAAAATAACTACCGGCAATTACAGCCCTGAATAATTTTGAAACATAGAATGATTTTATAAAGGAGAGTCACTTTTCATATAGAAAAAAACCATAGGTCGAAAACTTGATATTTGGTGCTGTTGATAAAAAATCGATGTTCAATTAAAATTACCTCTGGTGGCACTGGCTTAGCTGTAAATATTTACAAGAAATTTTGTTTGCAAAATATGACGATATATGGGATAATTTTGATCGAGATTAAAATTATTCTTGCCAGCGTAGGTGTCTTTAGAAAATATTATCATAGCAACGGCAACAAATCTGTCAGCGATGTGCTTAACACAAATTCAGACGGATAATCAAATATATCTAAAACAGTCCATTCTATGAGAAAATGTTCAAAATGAAAGTCTTAGAACGTTATATCGTGTACAACTTTGATGGTGAAAAATACAATATTGAATTTGTTTAGCAAAAACGGAAAAGGTCAAAAGTAAACCTTCACCATCGGTTAACCAATCTTAGCCTAAATCTTATCGGACCTTTATTTTACAATTAAAATCTTAATTATAACGTTTTGTTTTGATTTGATTGGTAGTTTTTGAGTCATAGCGCTCACACGCAGATATAAACCCCCACACACCGTCGATAAAATACTGAATACGTATAAAGGGGACCTTTAAAGCGTTTATCTCCATTTGAAAATCGAATTCAATTGTTTAAAGAAAAATACTTTCTTCTGTACTGCGTATGGAGAAATTAAAAATTGTTGAGCACGATTGTGAGAGTATCAGTTTATATACTGTTGACATTTCGGTTGAGATGCTTTGATGCATTATCTCTATTTTAAATTAATCAGAGAATATATTTTTGGGATATTGTTGGATAGCTCTACCTTATTTCCTGTGTAAATCTCTTTGCTGTAAAGGAATACCAACGACGAACCTTATACTCGATACATTTTTATAAGAATTTTACATTAACGGCCGTTAATATTTTTGATAGCACGTTTTCCCATACTTTTACTACTCTGCAATCAAGATATGTTTGGATATTAACCAATGTTCACATAAATAGGATTTATGCGTGTCTCAACTACGTCAACCTTCAATCTGTTCCGGATTGACGTTACTCCCATTTTTGTCGCTGCCCCTTATAAGTCTTTGACAGAAAGACGAGATTGACGCGGAATCAGTTCCAAGTTTTCGTTCCAGTTGTTCTATATTGTTTTAGATTTGCAGTTGGCACTTGAATATTGCAACACTCTGTTGCGTATTCAATACCCAGTACTGACTCACAATTGCTTTTTTTTACTGAGAAAGAACTGCATTTGAAACCTTTATGTAATCTCAATTTCTATTTTGGAAGATTGCCCATTATGTCTCTTCCAAATGGCGATATACACATCGATGTAGCTTTATTTGGTTTGGATACTGAACTGTTATTTTTATTTGATGGATTCTTTTGAAGATCTAAACTAAAATTATTCAGCGCCATAATCGTGTGATTAGCATGCATGCCATCGTCGGAGAAGTGATAAACTTATATAGCGAATGTATCCCCGGAATGCTCTTAATCTTGGCTGTCACCAAAGACTATCAATAAAACGATATTGCATTTCAAACATGTGACTGATTATACGATTATATCATGCGGATAGATAGAATATTAGTCGTGGTGCAATGCACATTTCATTAAAATAAGGTTGCTCAAGGGGGAAATGGATTTATTTGGTATTTTTGCATGGATATATCCGATAAATGTCAACATTCGCCGATGAGTATCTTTAACGGCCAATCGGGGAAAGTGTATGTATTTTTGCATAAGTTTATGGCGTGAGGATGTATAGCGGTGCTTTTCAGCATCCATGAATACGAAATGCTGGAAAACAAGAAACGTGATTATTGAAGCTAGTGGAATTTCAATGAATCTCAATTTGTCGAAGCTCAACTAAAACATTTCATAAAATTAAATTACCTCTCAATAATAGAATCGGAAATGACTAAATTTATTTTTCACGGATATATTCATATTCGATGAAGTTTTATGCGAAAAATTGACACGAAATTTACAATTGATTTAATGAAGTTTTTTCTCCGTTCGAACAACTGACTCGTTGCGATCGCGTAATTTACTCGACTATAATGCATAATCCCTCGCTACGGCTATTTTCAGCAAGTCTTTGAAAATTGCGCTATAGTTTAGACCAGGGGTCCTCAACGCGTAGCTTGCGAGCCACATGTGGCTAGCATGACTATCGAATATGGCTCGTAGAGTCGTCCTAGAGGATTTGGATGGCACAGGGGTTATCAAGACTGATAAAAAGGATCTCAATCTCAATGACTGCATGAGACTTGCTATTTCCCATTATATACCAGGATATTGGCGGATAACATGCATGTAAAAGTCGCATTGAATTTGCATGATCCTTTTCATTAATAATTGTCGAATCAAATTTTAAAAATTATTTATAATAAATGTTTTAGAATTATTTTGTGTATGTATATTATTTTTACAAAAAAATATTTCATGTATCTTTTATGAGGCTAGCCAGATAATTTGAATTTTTAATGTGGCTCGCAGTCGTTTATATATTTACCAAGCCGAAGTGATGGTCGCACGTGATTTTTTTTGTAGAATCTGTTCTATTCGTGCATATTAATTACTTAATATTATAAATGGATTATTTTTCGCTAGTTCGCGTGTGTTTTTGTGGTTATTTACCATCATAAGAATGAGTCTTGAAGTAAAAGTTTTAGCGTTACTAAAGCATATTTGAGGATGATAAAACGATCCCCGTTGACAAGATGACTCATAAAACGAAGAGAAAGAGAGAGATGTTTTGCTTGCAGTCGTGCGAGCGCTTGAAGGAGAGAATCCGGAATGAACTCGCCCCGGAGCCGCATACCTTAGGCACAATTGTCTCACCTCCTTGACGACGAGAGAGGATGAGTGCCGGAGGGAGGTGGAGTGGTGGAAAGGGAAAGGGTAACGGGAAGGGGGGAAGTGAGAGGGAAGGAGGATGGGATGGGGGAGGACGGAAGGGCATACATGCACGGAGGGCGATTACGTCATAAGGTTCCCGCGAAGGGCGACGAATCACTCCTCTTCGTCCACGCGCATCGCGACGCCCACCCACACAATGAGACCGTAACACAACACTGTCATTCCGAGGGGGACGCTGAGCCGTGAGACTCATTTGTATCTTCCACATGAGCGGAGTAATGGCGGCACGGAGTTCCTCTCGTTTGCCCTTGCGCCCAATGCTGCGAGGGGCTTTGTTACGCACGTTGTGGAATAACCGCGGGAATCTATCTTCGCCCGAGCTATTTTGCAAGCGAATGACGCAGGGGACAATAACAAGCATCGGCGGATTCGCTCAAAATGTGGGCTTAAATTGAGGCACTTGCGACAAAGTACGTCGCCGAGATGGGGAGAATACTCCGCCTCCTTTTCCTCAACGATTCGGTTAACGGATGTACATATATGTTGTTTACACTTCCGCGGAAGGTTCGCGTGCGGATAAACTCATCAATTCTGCGACTAATGGACAGATGGCCGCGGCCGCTTTTAACTACCAGCTTAGTTCAAACTCCATAGCATGGAAATGAGGAGGGATATGTTTGTAGAAACTTGTGCGTGTATGCGCTTAATTATGGTTTTATTAATTTCAATTATCCAGAGAGACTAAAAATAATTAGTTACTAAACCTTTAAAACAAATTAAAATCGTTCTTTCAGATCTTCGATGCGATACAAAAAAAATAATGAATTTAAAAAAATGGTACTAATGTGACTATCGAAAAACGCATCTCAATTTTCATTTCTATTAAACTGCTAGCCTTTAATGAAAATCTTTCTGGAACTATAAATTACTTAGAATAAATAATTATAAAGAGAACTAATAAAATAAAAAAAGACGACTCATTATCACAAAACAATTTCGACCGCAACGTAAAATAGTTCGATGGAATTTTTAAAGTAATTATTATTATCATCACAGAGAGGTTAAAAATTGGCCATTACGCCAGGTGACAACTTTACAGGCTGATGCATATAAAAACATTGTTTCAACATATTATAACATATTTACAGTTTTTATCTTCTAAATCCTTCCTAAATATTACAATATTATATTACTTACAAATGACTTTTATAATTTCAATAACTTAAACTAAATCTAAATTTGTACCATTTGCATTTAAACTACTGACTAATATAATGATAATGTACCTAATTCAAGGGTTTTCAGGATTCCTGGAAGACCTTCACTGCTACCGAAGCGGTCCCGGGTACACGAAGTTCCCATCGTACACCGCCCCTCCAGGTTATCCCCTGCCTCTCCTCACAATCGTAAATAACCATAAATATCCTTAATTACAGTTGCGAATGAAATTTTTCTGTATTCCTGCCTTGAAGAGGCCTACGTGCTGTAAAAAGGGCTCCAGCACATATACCGGAATATTGTTCCATCCTTATATTCCCCTATTTAACAATGAATATTTACCCCAATTTGTCCTTTGTCTCCCTGGCTCTATCTTATATTTATGATCCCTACGACCTAAGTACACTGGCTTTGCCATTCTGACACCTATGCCTCTCCATGATGATTTATTGACGTACGCGTTGTATATTCCTGTTAACCTAGCTTTACTCCTTAGCGATTTTAGTGTCTCTCAACCCAGCTTATCTAGCATTTCACTGACGCTCTCGTCTCTCCTAAATTTACCCATTACGAATCTAGCTGTCGTTCTTCGTTTCGCAATTTGTCCTGCCGAGTGAGGGTCACAAATCATTGCCCCATATTCCAATATTGGCCTAATAAGTGATTTATAAGTGATATCTTTCGTATCGGGTGGACTCTTTCCTAAAACTCTCATTATGCAATCGAGTGCTTTATACTCCTTTTGATCGATCGCATTAAAAAAATATAGCAATTTTACCAAAAAATTCGATATTTTCTCAGAATTAATGTTTCCTACTTTTAATGGAAATATACACTTTTCTTTTCGCTTTTCGTCGACATCTGCGTGAAAGTCAAAGACCTAGTTAAATGGCGCGTGAGAAAAACTTTAACCGTGAAGTGACAGGTGCAAACGATCGTAAACTTTAAAATTTTTTCTCCCCCGAAGCTTCTTTGCGTCCTCCTTCGCCAGAGACATACATATTCGAGGACCCATTACGGTCGAGGCCATAGGTTGTAAGCTTTTTTAAGGTCCCCCTCTCGTAATCCGGCCACGGCTACACTCTTACGTATGTATATATGCAAATGTTTTATCGATTTTATTTCTCCGACTTCGACAGATCGATTGTTTTGGTGCCATGTGCTGCGACCGCGAAAAGCTGCGACGAACACCGATTCCATCCCATGTAAACTAAGCTTTATAGACGGGAACTGAAAAGAGACGCGAGTAAATTATGAAATAAAGTGAGATACGTAATGAATTTGCCCTTTACCAGCTTCGCGCGGAGCGGGCGAGTCTATCTGACGACTTCCTCTCTCCCTCAATTTATATTATGGAACACGCGAAAAAAAGATTTTTTTCTCTCCCTCTCTCATTTCTCGTAGAATTCCGGACGAAAAGCAAAAAAGAAACAAAAAAGGAACTTTCGGTCGATAACAAGCAAAACTCGACACGTGCATTTGATTGAATCAGTCGCTCTCTGCGTTTGTTTTGTTTATTATTTGAAATAGGCTTCGCTGCATGCGCTTTGCGCCGATTCGAAGCAACTGTCGTGTGTCATCGCTCGGAATTGGCTTTGTTTGGGGAGGGAAAGGCGAAATAAAAGGCAGTGCTAGAGAGCGTTTGTGTGTGCGTGCACGTACGCACGCACTAAAGCGCACAGTCATGGACGTAGCGGATCGTCCAAATCGATGATTTTCGAAAGGGTAAAAAGACAATCGAGAGCAGGTGAATAATGACGTACGAGGAAGGCGCGTAACACCGAGACTCTGAAAAGCTCCTTCGCCACCGGAGGAATCTAGGAGGGCGCGAGAATTTTTTCGCCCCCCTTTTACGGTCCATTCCCTTTAGCTTTTGGAACGCTCATGCGTTCGCAAACTTTTAAGACGAAAGGGAAATTTTATTTCCTTTTCTCTTTCGTTAATCCCATCCCGTTGTTGATTTATTCGGTTTGCCGATCTTCGTCGAAGCAGAATTTAACGAAGCCGTTGTTTTAGTCTAACGCGTCGCAGTGTTTACCCTAAATCTCAAGGAGAAAAGAAATTATGCAAATATCATGCAATGACATTATATGTTTATCAGGTTTATCCAGTCGATGTTCAACTTCAAACACTGCTCATTTATATCGTGGCTTATAAGCGCTGGCTTTCTTTCTTCCATTTCGTCGAGTCTCTTGCATCGCAAGAATAAAACGCGTGCGAAGATGTTCAGTCTTTTTTATATTGCGAACGTGACCGAAAGGTGTGTCTATTGAGATGCGATTGGTGTCGGAGGATGTAGAATTGACACTCCGCCGTAAAGGAATTCAACCTCGAAGAATGGAAGAATGAAATGGGAGCCGTCAGCTGACTTCAGAAGAAATCGCCCATCATAATGTCTTTAAGTCACTCCTTTAAGGCTATGGCAAATAAAAATGCCCGCCGTTTGATTTGAATGCGTTAGTTAAGTTAGTCAACTAATTGTAAGATGTTGGGAAGTTGCTATAAAGCCAGTTTAAATGCAATTCGCTTATTTTTTAAATCGGTTTAAACAGGTTGAAACATTTATATAGGTTATACTGATAGGTTCAATGGAAGACAAAAATAAAAATATAAAATGCATATACATAAAAAATACGATATAATTTCAAATATGTTCCCTATAAAACTGGACAATTATAAATCAACACTCAATTAATTTTAAATTAAAGGATTATCGCAGATAAAGTTCTGAATGAAAAATAAGAAGACGGTATTCAAATAATATTATCTTGAAGTTTATAACAATAACGCTACGCATCTTTAAGGTAAAATGGGGTCTCGCTTGAATGTTACACGTAAAATAAAACTATTGAAAATTTAACTGATTAGTTTATTTTTCATAGGTATTATTGTCAAGGAGGATTAAAGCAATAGCTTTTACGAATAATACACAATGGTTCATAGAAAATTTTGAGATTAAATATATAATTTTGAATAAATTCTTAATTATCTACATCAATAAATCATTCTCAAGCGAGATTAAAAGTTTTTTAATTGATTTATATTATCTTATGATAAAGTGACTGAATTAAAGTTTCCGAATCCGGAGAAAATTGACCTCAATTTAGTTCATTTGAAACTATCAGATGAATCAAAGGAGTACACTGAAATTGGTACTCTTGAATCCATATTTAGATACTTCATTAGAAAATATGCAACAAACAAATTTCAAAAGACACGTCGTGCCAACAATAAACTGAATAGCCATTAAATTCTTCGAACACTGTTTTTTAGTACATTTTACGTTTTTTTATAAAGATGGTGATTCCATGATTAAACGCATGGAAATCTACTCGTAGAATCATGTTAATATTACTAATAAATAAAATTAAACACGAGGCCGTAAAATTCATTTTAAGCAGAAAAATACGTTTCATAGTTTTTCTGCCCAACGTGACAGGTGAATTTCGCACGCGACGGGTGATTGAGAATACACGCGTAAGCTCTCGGGTCAAACGAGTGGAAAATTTGTCATTCGCCAAAGCTAACGAGCAATACCAGTGTCGCATTGTTTTGTCACAAAACTTGCTATTCCCAAAAAATGCAGGATTTTTCTTCCTTTGTGCAACTGAGGCGGAAAATAACAATCCACAGCCGGGGACGAGTGGAGAGGACTGAAATCGAAAACGCGAAAGCGCCGTTTCTCCTACGAAAAATAAATAAAGCGAACCAAGCGCTAAAAAGAAATAAATTAATAACTGCGAAGACATCGCCCACACGCGACTACGACATTCTTACTTGACAATTTCATGAAAAAAACTTCGGTTCGGAGGAGAGAAAACATCTCGTTGGACTACACACGCTCTCTCTCTCTCTCTCTCTCTCTCTCTCTCTCTCTTTGTTGCTCTATCTCTCTCTTTCTTCTCTTTCCTTTGCAAAAAATACGCTCAACTTACCAGCGAAAAGTTCCTTTTCCGTGTCGTGTCTACGTCTACTCCTCCCCTTCGCGGTATTTCGCCTTGGGCAATAACGTTAGAGCAGTCCGGATGGATAGTCATAAAGGTATAATCAAGCAAAGGGCGGAACGAGTAGAGAGGAAAGAAAAAGGGCTGACGGAACGTGAAGAAGGCGAGAGGGAGAGAAAGAGAATAAGAGTAGAAAAGAAAGGGAGAAGGTCTTGCCGAAAGATGAAGATGGGGTGAGGAATATGATCAAAGGAGAGGAGAATGGATGCAGCGAGACACGAAAGGGGGCACACGAAAAGGAAAGAAAATTATGGGCCTTAAGAGTGCGGTTGGTATAGAGCAGTGCTTCTCAACCTTTTTTACTCCACGACACACCTTCGTTCATGCTTAAGAACATCGCGGCACACCAAACCACCCCTATTTAATTTCACTGCGTGAATACTCATTTTTAAAGATAAAAACTAGCGTAACAAGTAAAACTCGCAGTTATATTAGATTTTTACGATTGGTAAATTATAATTGTATTGTACATTAAATACATAATTTAAAAATTAAATATCTTCGGAGTGTGCGGCACACTAGTCCTATCCTGTCGGCACACTGCTTGAGAACCACTGGCATAGAGGAGATAAGAGTTTTTCAACCTGGTGCTATAGCTACTAGCTATTTATACATACCTATTTATAATAGCTGTTTATACAGATGTAAGACCACAACTTTTGAGACCTAGCCCATAGCCGTATCTTGAAAAAGTGGAAATTCGACCCGGTCTAATAGCTATAGCAGTGTTACGGTGTCCTTCTGCGAAATTAATTTTTCAGTTGTTTTTTCTTCAAAAAGTTTAGAACTCATTAGCAATAATTAAACAAATACGAAGATTTGTTTTTATTTAGGAGTACACACCAAAATTATTTGAAAATTATAACAGTGCTCGCATGATATTCTATAAAAATATCATGGTGCTCGTCGAATTAAAAATGTCGAGAACTCGTGATTATAGAGCGTGTGAGAAAAAGGAGGATGTGGAAGAAAAGGGAGAAATAAAGAGGAAGGAGAATGTAGGAGGAAGGAAGAGGGAGACTGATGGGGTGAGAGAAAGAGAGAGACAAGAGAAGGAAAGAGGTAGAAAGAGCAGTGGAGGGAAAGACAAGCTCAACTGAACCAAATGCTTATAAGAAAAAAAGAGCGACAGTAGAAATAAGAATCTGAAACGAATTAGTTGATGGAAAAGCGAGGAAAAAAGGAGCGCGGAACAGCAATAGTAAACAATAGTAATAGATATTGTGGGCTGCGGTCAGGGAATAGGGAGAGGCTGGTTTCAAACGGGCGCAAAAAGGAAGTAGAAGCCGAAATTGAAAGAATGTCAAAAAAAATCCCGAAAAGAATACATTTAAAACACAGCGAAAAAATAAAGACCGGGAGATCGATAGGGATACAGAAGGCAAAGTAAAAAATAAATAAATTCAGTACCGAGTAGAAAACGAGAGTAAAGCGGAACACGACAAAACAAAGGCGAAAACCAGACAAGCGAAAGAGAGAAATTGACTATGAAAGGGTTTATGAGAGGGAGAGAAAACAAATGACGAAGTAAAAGGGCAAGGAAAACTAGGATCGAGTGGGGCGAGAAAAAGGAAGCGATAAAATGGAGCGAAATGTAATAAGGAAATGAGGGAGGAGGAGAGAGGGGAGGAAGGAGAGGGAGAGGGGTAGTAGAGGAGTGTTTGTATTGCTGTTAAACAGAATGGTTCGAAGTCCTTGGCAGAGTGAGGCGTGATGTTCTCTCGACCTCTCTACTCACCCCTTCTTTCTCTCTACCTCCTCCCCACCCCCTCTCCCTTCATCTATCACCCCTGTACAGTCCCTGTCCCTCGAACCCGCGGACGTCCAGCAAGCAACTACAGCGAAATGTTATGTACGAAGCAATCGCCTAACCCCCTGCTTTCCCTTTTCTCCGTCGGGGGCAGCACCGGCATGACCATCAACATCTCTCCGTCTCCCTCCCTCTCCCCCTCTCTCTCTCACACACACATACAACATTCCAATTACCAAAGTCCTCTTGACATTCAATGTTACCCTTCCATCTACGCTCCTCCCTCCCTTCTACCGCCCCTTCCTCATACATGATAGCCCTCTCGACAACTAGCTTTTAAAAGTTCTTTTTGGTCGAAGAAGAATGGAGGAATCCAGAGCGTCTCTACGCCGAAATAAAGAGGATGACATAGAAAGAGGGTGAGAGAGAATTTTCGTACTAATTGGTTTTTAAAAAGCTTTCCAAAACTACGGAATGAACTGAACTACTTATCTCTCTCTCTCTCGCACTTTTGTCTCATTATTTCTCTCTCTCTCTCTTTCTCAATTTCACTCAGAAACTCATCGGCTGTCGCATGAAAATGGTTTCCAATTTAATATTTCTTTTTTTTAACGTGCCGTTTTGAATCGTGCGAGTGAGAATTGAGAGAGCGGTTGAAAGGATGGCAACGCACATAACCGCTGAGGAAGTCGGGCGACGTCACCGTCGATCCTCCAAAATGTTCTATTTTTTGTCTACTACTTTCCCGATCGCTTTTCGTTCATTGCAAATTAATGAAAAATTTAGAAATTTAATATTTTATTCGTTTTATATTTTATTGCATCATTGTGCTTATAAATGTGCAAACTGAAAATCATTAAAAGTGCGTAATTTAAATATTACGCCCTATCGTTTCTGTTGATTATTGGAAAGCAAAACAAGTGGAATTCCAATAAATGCGAAATATGGAAGTTTCTCTTCCGTATTTTCCTTTTATTTTCGGAGTAGCACTATAATGATTTGTATTTCGCGTTCCGGTATGGTAATTGTATTTTTCTATCATCGAAATTATCTTAAAATTTTTGTTAGATTCGTAAATACTTTATGTGGGTATCATTTGTTATTGCCATCCAATGTGTTATGGAAAAGTATGACGAATTATGTGAAAGTATTTATTATCTCTTAAATAAAAATCGTGCTATATATTCAATTTAAGGACGCAGAGTAGTTACAAAAGATTTCAGGCGAAACTTTTGTATGCTTCTAATTTTAAACGTCTCAATCTCCTCTTTGGAATTTTATCAAATAAGGATTATCGTAGTTTATGGGACGCTTTCCCTACCATGTGAAGTAGCGATCGGTTTTATTAAGCAACATAAATATATTTATTCCAGTGCTTCAGATTAATTTAAATCTCCCCGTCATCGGTTGCTTGCCTTATCGACCTCTTCGATAATAAATTTGGCTGGCGTTGCAGCCCACACCAGCCAAAAATGGTGACCTAGATAGCCTAGTTTCGAATATGGGTGAGGTCTTCCTTCCAGGGGTCAACGACTCGCCCAGATACAGCTGCTGCTTTTGCACGGAATAGCTCAATTACCATTCGAACGATTTCGGTTAAGCCTGCATAAATTCTACGCGAAATACAAAGTAGAGGCGACGGCGAAAAAGAGATTAAGGCTGAACACTCAAACACAGTACATGACGTGTTAACTACTTTTTTTCCATGAATCGATTTGTTAGTTAATACTGTCACGACTACAGCTAATTCAATTTGAGCGTCAGCCACACTGAGATGTAATTAATTTTTGATAGCCGTTGCGTGAATAGTAATTTCATCGTAAGAGGTGACATAATTCACGGGATACTGATTTTTTACCTAAAAAAACTTTGTTTACTGTAATACTAAAACTACGCAAAAGTGTTCCAACTGTTCAGTTTTCGGAGGAAGTCTGTCATTATGTATATGCATATAAATTCATTGGTATAGGTCAGGGGTCGGCAACCCGCGGCTCATGAGCCGCATGCGGCTCTTTAAGGAATTACCTGCGGCTCCCGAAGCCCACTCTCCCGCTTGAAGCGCACCAGATGACAATGACGGACTCAATTGCTAATAATATAATCGTTTTCAATAGAAGGATCCAGTATGGTCTGTTGAGTAAAAGAAAATCATTTTCAACTTTCTCATTTTCATCTGTAGTCCTAGATTCGTTTTCTCAAAGAATCTATTTGCTTCATTTGAATACATTTATATTTTCATTGAATACTATAAACTTATGTAAGATATACTTTTGTCAAGTTCTTTTTACGAATTATCTCCAAAACATCATTGTATGGCTATGTGTGTGTGCAGATTTTAAATAAATAGATGTCATTTAATATGACTTGACGGCATTATATACGTATTTTTTCATTGTACATGCTCTGCGGCTCATCTGATGTTGGATTCTATACAAATTTTGAAAAATTGGCTCTTCTTCTCAAAAAGGTTGCCGACCCCTGGTATAGGTCAAGTTTCTAAGCACTTTGTGTACGCATGTCTGTTTTAAAACCATTGTCCCTAATTTTAATTACTAAGGTTGGTCGAGCCAATCCAGGAGTCACCTCTCTTCTCTCCCCCTCTTATTTTCTATCCATCTCTCTCGTCCTCCCACAACCTCCGTCACTCTTTCAATCCCTCTCCCTCCCTCTGTATCACCCCCTCCTCTCTTTCTCCTCTTCCCCATTCTCCCATTCCCCTCCCCCCTCTCTCTCCCTCTCCTCCTCACTACCCCCTTTATCTCCTCTTCCCCTCCTCTATTCTCTTCTCTATCCCTCCCCCTCTCTCCCTCCCCTCCCTCCCCCCTCTCTCCCTCCCCCTCTCTCCCTCCCCCTCCCTCCCCCTCCCTCCCCCTCCCTCCCCCTCCCTCCCCCTCACCCCTCCCACTCCCACTCCCTCCCCCTCCCTCTCTCCCTCCCCCCTCTCCCTCCCCCCCTCTCTCTCCCCCTCCATCTCTTACTCTCACCCTCATCTCTCACTCTCTTACCTTCTATCAATCTTTTCGTTTATATTCCCACCCCCTCTCTGGCATCCTCTTTCTCTCTTTCCTTCTCCTTGTAATCCTCTACTACGTCGCTGTGTATAACCTTCCATATGCTCTCACATTGTCGCGGGGTATGATTATGTGTCTAGGTTTCGATGGGATCCCTAGGTCACGAGCGCAGAGCGGAACAAAAGAGGGCTTTGAAGCCGCTTTTACGTCACTCCATCATTACATCCGCGGTTGCGTGGACAGGGGCCAATCTAAACACGGAAAAGCTTTCGTTGTTTCATGGAGAGTCCGTGTGGACAGAGAAAGTGTGTATGCTTAGCTTATCCTCGACTCAAAACGCTCGAGAGAAAGGTAGAATTTCTATTTGTTATGATTCAAAGCGTAATAAATTAAACAAAGAAGGCTTTCATAACCATTATATAAAGGCAATGCATTTGTTTATTTTTCGAACTATTACGTAATGAATGGTTACATGTAAACAGAGATCCAAAAGAGCTGCTATAAGTTGTTGGTTTAAAATGTAAGGTATATCAGTGGGGTTTCACCGCTATTGTGTCAGTTTATTTACGGAGAACATCTTATTCCAACAGGAAATCTGGAATCGATCAGCACGGACTACAAATCAATTTATATTTGAAGTTTTCTTTTTATAGGGAAATAAATGTAAATTCGAAAGAGTGCAAACATTCTGATTCTATTAGCTTAATTTTTTAAATACGCGTTTTCGCCTTGGATGATCGTGTTTATGAGAAGACAAAATTACGGTAAAATAAACCTTTTATTCGCCGGGCGTGGGTACTAGGCCTCCAGACAAGGACTTTTTTTCCGTTTCAGGCACAAAATTACATATTCCTAAAATGGAAAATTACGCCATGATAAAATCAATAAAATAACATCTTTCCATGCATGTGTGTGCATGCAACAAGCATCTAATATTAATAAGAAACGTAAAACTAAAGTTTGAAATCGCAGAGAATAACTATTTTAACGTTCCTATCCTAATAATCATTAAACGTGTTACCAAATAATGTAGTTATACAAAAGAGATATATAGAAAAAAATTAATTTTGCTCGGATGAATAACGATAAAATCAATCCTCAATAATTATCTCTCCTCTAAAACATTCAACCATATATAAAAATATACATAGTTATACGAATCACACAATCTTTCGAGCGAAGTTTCCACTATAAACACACCCCAATCAACTTCCAAAAAAGTCCGATTTACGCAGAAATTTTCTCATGATAAAAACAGTTTCATTTAGGGCTGAATTTTTGGCCCTCCACGAAAGGGCGAGGTGGGAGGGCAGAAAAGAATCCGGAAGGGGAAGGAAGAGAGAGAGAGATATGGTTTAATATCTCTGCGAGACCTTTTCCATGCCTTCCCATTCTCGATATGCTAGTGATCGTTAATCTAGATACCGTCGAGACGAAAAAAGTTCATTCTTTCAGAAAATGACTTCCGCCGTGGGCATCATCGCCGTCGTCGTCATGAAGGGGTAGAGCGAGATTGAGAGACAGAGAGGGAGAAAAGAGGTGCGGCGGATTGAGGGAAGGGCGACGTCCTGTGGAGGACGTGTGTGGGACGAAAGAGAAGCGGAGGAGAGAGAGAGAGAGGTGGGAGGTGGGTCGGGGGTTGAGATGGGGCGTGCGAGGAGGGAGAGAACTAACCAGTCGGACAGGGAGATAGATGGAGAGAGAGAGATGGAGAGAGAGAGAGAGGGTGGAATGGAGTGGTGGGAGAAAGGAAGTTTGTCGGGGGAGATGGAGAGAGAGGGAGAGAGAGTGAGGGAGGAAGAGAGAGAGGGGGGAGGGAGAGAGAGAGAGGGAGGGAGGGAGAGAGAGGGGTGGAAGTGAGACGGAGGGATAAGAAGGGCGTTTTTCAAATTTGTGAGAGCGGTTATCAGGGTCTTTCAGAGGTAAATGTCCCCGTTGATGAGAGATGAGCTAATTGAGGGGACGGTAGGTGAAATTGTGGCACCAGAAACGTTGAAGTGGGCTCTCTTAGTGAGAGGCGGAGGGAAGAGGAAGGACGACGGGAAACAGAGATAATCGCGGAGATGAGGACGGAAAAAGTAAAAGGCTCGAAAAAAAAGAACGATGGTCTCGTTGATGCCCGAAGGGGAGAAAGAGAAGGGGGGGGAGGGAATTTCCGGAGGGGAGATGAGGAAGAGAAAAAGTACGAAATAAGAGGAGAAAGAGAAGGAATTGATTATGATGAGATTCGGGGAAGGGAAGTAATGCGTAGGTAGCGCAGAGGGAAAAAGAATGGCGGAGGGATTTTGAAAAATTAAATAAAATATAAGAAGACGTAGGAAGTATGGAGTTTGATAGCAAACGAGAAAGGTATGGAGACAAAAAGGTATAATGGATTAAAGAGGAGGAGGTCGAGGATGAAGGGAGAGACGTTTGAAGGGTAGGATGAGGGAGAGATTAAAGGTGGTCGGCTGAAGTGAAAGGGCTAGTGAATGGGAGAGAAATAGTGAAGTTTTAAAAGAAGGTAGTAAGTGGGAGAGACAAAAGAGGAAATCGGAGATGGAGATGGGGAATTGGGAAGACATTTGAGGGAGACGAATATGAAAAAATCGCCAATAAATAAAGGCGATAAAAGAGGAATAAATGAGAGAGAACAAAAAAATAAAGGATTTGTTAGATGTTATGAGGAAAGGGAGATGGAGGGAAAGTAGTAGGGGATATAGAATGGGTTTTGATAATTAAAAACAACACAAAGAGCCAAAGATTGATGACAGCAGGAGAAAAGGGAACGAGGAAAAGGGAAATATTGCGAATGCGAGGAGAAAGCAACGTGAGGAAAAAAAGGGGTCGGAAAAATATTAACAATGCCAAAAAAATCGAACGAGAGATAAAGGAAGAATTTTTTTACGCCTATGAAGTTGTGGAGATTAAGATTCAAAGATAAAAAACTTCGCTCAGGAGAATTTCGGTCAAAGAGAAAATTTTAAACTAGAGACGATATATTTACTATGATTTTTATATCATGTTTAAATAATATATTTATGTATTCACTTGGGGCGTCTGTCTGCATGTTGTATTGATTACACTTTTTCCTTTTGAAAAAATTTCTAAAAATATTTCGTCTTTCATGGATTTTGGAAATTGTTTTATCCAGATGGTTCATAAAATGCCCACTAGAAGCGTGTTTTTTTAAACTCCTAAAAATCACAAGATTTGTTGTGGAAACTTTTTATGATTTAAAATTTAATTTGATGATATTCTGGGAGGTTTGGGACAAACATCACTCAAGAGCAAGTAGAAAAATATTTTTTCTTAGTATTTTTCATGGTTTGCTTTTGAGAAGGAAATCCCTCTAAATTTTCATGTGATATAGATTTTAATTTTGTAGTTTATAGAAAAAGACAATATTTTTTATAAAGGGTAATTCTATTTGTTTAGATTTTACAATTTACACGAATAAGAAAATTTATTAATTTTTTAAAAATATTACAAACATTCGATCAGGTTTGATAATCTTACAGGATATAAATTTATTTAAACATTTTAAATGATTTTATCAAGGATTGTCATTTATGTAACTTAATGACAAAAAAATTACAATAATATTTTAAAATATATCCTCTTTAAACGAATTCCTTTTGGTGAAATATAGTATCCTTCATAATATAGTAAAAAGCTGCCATGAATTAATTCTTTGCAAATATAGTTGTAATTGAATATATGTATTTATAAAAATCTTTAAGATCGAAAAATGTAATACTGCAAAAAGCTCTAACAAGGATTAATTTATTTCAAATTTACAGAAACAATTTACACGCATGTAAAACCTTTAACATTTTAAACCAGTGTTAACTGATATCCGAAAAGTTATTTGTATCCATCTCAGCTTAAAGTTTTAGCATCATATTCGGTACAGAAAAAAAATGACCGCATACAGTCGTAAATCACATGTATGAAGTTTCCGTAGGTTTTACTCCACAGGTAAATGTAGAAAACAAATTTTATTTAGTTATTTATTTATTTTACACAGGTACTTGCAATTAGGCAAAGCCAGGTGGCAAGAAAAATACAAAAAATGACAAATAAATGGAGAATATAAAATGTGATAGTAAATTATTTCCTAAATTATTTTTCATAAAATTCCTACGCCGTGCATGTTTTTCTAAACTTTTCATTTTGAAATTCACCGAGGAGGCCGTAACTTTATGGAACACAAGTTTATGAAATTTAATTCTCAAAAAATTAATGTAATTTAGAGCTACTCTTCAGCCCATGATGACTCCTAGAGTCGAAACCATTGTCGTGAGATTTTGTTTGTGTGTAATTGTTAGAATATTTTTTCAAAGTTACATTACATTTTTTAGTAATTAATGTTATTATTATAATACTACTGTACCAGATAAGCGTTTTAATGTTTACTATAGTATACTCTATTCTTCTAAACTATTTTAGCGTCCATTTACCCGATATATCAGGAGAAAATTGCTTTCATATGACCTTGTTTTACTCCAAAAATATCTTGCCGTAATATTACATTTTATCCACTTACATAAATACCTATAATGTTTCACGATTGCAATTCTTCGAGCGATTCAGTAATATTTTTATAATTATAATACTACTGTACCAGGTTAAGCGTTTAAATGTTTACTATAGTATATTCTATTCCTCTAAAATATTTTAGCGTCCATTTACCCGATATATCAGGAGAAAATTGCTTTCATATGACCTTGTTTTACTCCAAAAATATCTTGCAATAATATTACATTTTATTCATGTGCATAAATACCTATAATGTTTCACGAGTGCAAATCTTCGAGCGATTCAGTAATACTTTTCTTGCCCGTTTTTTTCCAACAATTGCAAACATAACGTCGAGATCCCATTTCAGTGCTCATCTTTCGAACGATGACGAGAGACGTTTATTTTCCTTTTCACCGCGCCACATCGAAAAGAGGCCGTGAACCTTACGTAAATTCAATGAGCTTAGCCTTCTTTTGTTTCATCTTTTGCGAAAACACTATTTTTAATACGCGTTCTCTCGGAATTTTTTTTTAAATGATCCCCTCCAAAGTCTCCACATTCCCTCAAGGGAACGCGTCGCGCTGGTTGATAATTAAAACAACACAAGGCATAAAATAAACGCTCTCATCCCGCTAGGATACGCAAATTAAAATAGTCATGGACATTACCGTCAAACCCATGACTTCCTATTTTTTTCGGAGAAATAATAAAAAAATATGTTGAAGCCCTACATCGCCGTCTGCTCCAGCGACGAACGTTTACCGTGCCTCGAGAGGATAAGATAAAAAAATAAAACAATAATTCCGTTTCGTGATCGCGTAGAGTGCTGCGTCGCATTTCCTCCTCCCCCCTCCCTCCCGAGTTGACATTTCAAGACGTCGTTTTTATGTCGAAAAAATATTTACGGAATTCTCTCTCTACTTTCAGTAGCAGCAATTTTTTCCCCTCCTCGTCGTTAATTGCTGCGAAATAAAAACGGTGCGCCTCTCGCTAGCGAGTACGCTAATGGCTCAAGGAAGTTGTAATCCGAATAACTTTGTCTCTCCTCTCGCAGTTTGTACGTCCTTATGTCAGTCCTCTTCAAGGAGGTCGTGCGACCTGCTTCGCTTCCTGCTTATGAATAGAAACCGTGACGGATGTTTTAAGCGACAACGCAAAATTTGGATATCTATAAATCTTTTCAAAAAAACTTCGATTATACTACGTAACCCAGCGAATCACAGGAATCTCTCGCATAGCGATGTTTCGTTTAAAGACGCTTCGCGCTTACGACGTCGTAGTATTGCGACCCTTTATCGCTTAACGACGTGTGTAAATCGTGGTTACGATGCCGTCACCAACTATTCCCTCCGATCCCTCGAGGTACTCAGTTATATTTTCGCATAACGACGAATTTTCGCGGAACGTATTAACGTCATTATGCGAGGAATGCCTGTATTACTCTAATGGAAAATTTAATTCGAAGAGCGAAATCTGACACGCAATTTAATCGAGAGAAGACGTGTTTCATTGGAAGGAATTTTTTCCGAAATTAATGGAAAAACAAAAGATAAAAGGGACCTTTAACGACGAAATCCTGAAGGTTAAAATAAAAAGAATTTCGCTCCCAAAAAATAACCACCCACGGAGAAGATTAAATCTGAGGAATTACCCTCACCAGGGGGCGCTTCCCTTTAAAAAATTTATCCTTCGGAATAAAAAAATTTTTTTTTCGGCAGACGGAAAAAGATTCCGAGAAAATCCCATCAAAATCAGTCGCAAAAGTGTTTTATTCACCAAGGGCACTCCCCCTCGCGTATTACCGGAGCTCATAAAATTCATAATTGCGCTTACACCCAGATTCCCTTCCTTTAATCCCCCTTTTGTCATTAAAGGCACGCGTTTCATCCGACCAACTACTCATTAATCTCTTATTGGGAACGTAATTTATGGCGGAGCGCGAAATGTAGCAGGACGAGGATGAGAAGGTTGGGGGCCAACGGAACAGGATAATAGTGCGTCTACGACGGTTTGTGACATTTAACGGGGAGACGGACGCCTCGAGCCAAAACGATCAACCGCGGTAATTTATGGTCTCCCACGACTGCAAGATGGAAAAAAAATTTTAAGCCCCCGAGTTTGGTACGCGTGGCTGTAAAAGTTGCGGCGTTTCTCGCTGCGGATGAGGAAGAAAGGTCGAAGTTTATTTTATTTTTTGTTTTGGAGTGGTAGCGAATTCTCTGAGGGTGACAAAAGATTAGCGGAGTGGGCGAAATATATATATATATAGATATACGTACGAGTATATATCTCCTATATATTTATGAAGGTTTGTTTGTTTCTTTGTTTATTTGTGCATCTATATATTTCCACACCGTTAAAGCTAGAGTAATCAAACTTTCAACAGATACTTTCTTCAAAAATAGGAAGGCCGTAGGCCAGTTTTTAATCCCAAATGTTTTATATTAATTGTACAAAAAGCAAAATAACTTTGTATGCTAATGGCAACGAGTGAATGCTAGAGATTGGTCAGAAAGAACGGAACAGCTCTTTTCGAAATGTTCTCGGAACAGTACTTTTCGAACTGTTCTGATGCCTAAACTGTTCAATGAAATAACTATCATAAACTTCCCGTTCTCAAAGAACAGGTAACTCAACATCTTATACACAGTGAGAAAGGTGGGAAACGACTATTTCTTATCCGTAATTGGACGGCGGGGACTGGAGAGGAGAGGGACACTAAATCCGTTGAAATTCAACGGGTACTTCTCCTAGTGTATATATATATATGTGTGTGTGTGAAGAAGGGCGTCAACCCGAAAGCTCCATATTTGTATTGTTTTTTGTGTTTTTCGTGTGTCCTCAGCACTCCCAGCGGCTTTCCGATCTAGGTAAGTGTCCACTGGGCTTCCTCCAACACCTTGTTGCCACCTTTATTGTTACCTTTCCTTTTCTTTAAGCATTTGTATATATATATATATATATGTGTGTGTGTGTCTGTGTGTGTGTGTATAGGCATATAAAAACAATTTAACTTATATCCAAACATACCTATAATGCGAATGACACGATTACAGAAAAAGAAACAGTTCACTAATGTTTATTCGCAGAATTAACCTGTGTATAGAAGACCATAGATAATGAAAGAAAAGCATACAATCAATTCAGAAGATATTAAATGAGTATTTCATCAACTATTTCTACGTTTACGATATGTTTATAGTTCAAACGTAATTTGTTTACATCGGTTGCTAAGTATATCCAAATGCTGAGCAATAATGAAAAATAAGATTTTCCCTTCAATTCGTCTTATTTGATCTGTAAGCCCCTCTTTTAAAAAAGTATTCCAAAAGAGGAGATAATTTACCACAAAAAAGTCTGCGAGAGCATATGTCTGCGATATATATGTAAGGAGTTAAAAGTTCGAGAAATTTACGAAAAAATTTTAAATGGAAATCCCATATAAAAGAAAATATTTTATTATAATTAAATAGTACACCGAATCGGTTTAAAAACCTTACTACACCACCGTACACATGATAACGGTTAATATGACACCTTCCTCTTTTTTCTGCGTGTTGTAGTTTCTGAGCCTTAGCAGAACATACATACATACGACCAGGGGTGATATTCAAAATATTTAACAACCGGTACGCTAACATAAATTAATATAGGTATGAGTTAAAACTAAAAAAGAATATTTGTGCGTGCATGCGTAAGGAATGGATATACGTAAAATTTCTCTTTTATTTTCTAAATAAGCCTTATTATTATAAAACTATTTACTTACCAATTGAAATAAATTGTAGCTCAAATTATTCCAGGAATTTCCAAATCATTTTTTGATTTTGAGAAATTGTTGGCGTCATCTTTTGTTTGACGCGGCTGTCGCTAGCTAAATGATGCCCCTGTCTGAGCCATGATTTGACATAGGGAACCGCATCAAACTCTTCCAACGATTTTCGCATTAAATTGATGCTCATTAAGTGACTTGTGGTCTCAATAAGTAGAGAATTTCTTTTAACATCAACGATATTGTTCATGGTGCTGAATCCTCTCTCAGCTTCTGCTGAACTAACGGCAATTACATTCAAAATATTTTTAGCCCTTATGATACTGTCTGGGACTTTTATGTATTCAATATCTCTATTATCAATAAAGTCACGAAAATCGTTTATTGAAATGTCATATTTAATTATTTGACTTAATTTCGTTAATTTATGTTCACCTTCAATCCAAGGAGCTTCACAAACGTCATTTGGCCAAGTTTCAGGATTTAATAAATTGAAATAACTTAAAAGTTCATTGTATTTTTCACTTTTGTCATCAAACAGCAAGCGCGTTTTCATATGATTTATTAGGCAATCTAATAGTTTTTCTCTTGGAATTGATACTTTCCTTTGTTTTGTTTCAAATGGTATATTATATTTCTTCGTTTTTATAATAACTTCCACTTCTTTTTCATAGTTTCCTTTATTTAATTTTATATGTTCAATTACTTTTATCGTTCGTCGAATTAATCTGTCTGCTTTCAGTACTGAAACATCTCTTTCTTGTAAAGCTTTAGATAGTATTGACATATCTGTTAGAATGTCGTTTATTAAAGCCAAATCTCTAATAAAATGTTCATTTCTCAAATGTTTAACTATTCCCACTTCACAGTTTCTATTACAGTGAATATACAAAGCTTGATATGATTTCCAAACTGCTTTTGCAGCTCTAGAACTACAGGCTGCCCATCGCGGTCCATATATTCTTCCAATTTTCATTATTTCAATTCCAAGCTCTTCAGATATATTATTTAATTCTCTCTGATGCTTGTTTGATGTATGATAATAAACATAAAGTTTATCGAGAAATGCTTGAAAATAATTTACTTGATTTACATCTTTTATTGCATCATCCACAGATAATTGTATACGGTGACTTAGACAATGCCAAATTAAAACATCCGGAAATTTTTCTAAAAGTTTGGCTGAAACTCCCGACTTTCTCCCTAACATTACACTGGCACCGTCTGTACAACATCCAGTAAGGTTTTCATGTAAATATTTCTCATTGAAACCATTTTTCTCTAGTATTGACAATAAAGTTTGATAAATTACTTCAGATGTTGTGCCTTCCAGCACCACGAGATCAACAAAAACTATTAAACTATCTTCAAAGTCTTGAATTTCGCATTTTAAGTAAATGATTAAAACACTTTTATGTGAAACAGTTGATGCTTCATCGATAATGATTGAAATTTTACTGCCTTGATTTATAAGTTTTCCAAAAAGGTTGTTTTCTCATTTCAATAGATATATGTTTTGCAACAAGCGGGACCATAAATCTAGAATGCAATGATACGCTCATATCAATATCATTCTTTTTTTGAAGTTCTATTAAATACTTCATGTCTTTAAATGGTCTATTATTTTTAATTATACAATAGATAGTGTTAAAGATTTTAATAGTACTTTCCATATATTTTTCGTTAGCTTCATCGGCACTCTTTGATATAATATTTTTTTCGGAAGTTTTTATTATTTCAAATGCTTTACTGTGTGAAACTGATTCATGATGTTCTTTTAATTTTTTCCTCATTGATGATTGCAAATTTATTATATTTGAACCATGGGCCTTAACAGAACATGATTTCCATTCTGATGAAATATGCAAGTGTTTGGTACTTTCAACATTTAAAGACAACTTTTGAGCACCATTGGCATCCAACATTTACGTCACTAGCAATAATAAGCCACTCATATTTTCTTTTGTAGTAATCAAGTTGTTTTTCATTCCAGAAATATAAATTATTTGTTTTATTTTGTACTGATTCTTGTACGGTACCGTAAGAAGTTCCAGGTTGTTCTAATATTTGCACAACATCAGAAGATATTCCAGGTTGCGGCTCGTTATTGTTATCTTTTCTTCTTTGTTCTCCCGCAGATTTAGCAGATTCATGTTTTTGAGATTTAGAAGGAACGTTAAAAAACTTAGCCAAACTTTGCTGTCTCTTCATTCTGGGGGTTTTATTTTTAATATCTTATTAGAAATTCAGAATTTATAAATATAAAAACACTGCACACTTACTTTACCGCTCACATTTACAGAAGGTGTAAAACGCACTAACAAAACCAATGTAAAAACTAAACTATATGAAAATTTGATGGTATCGATTATAGATAAATGAAGAATGAAATGTGTAGTTCACATTTATGCTACGCTTCGCATGTTTTGGCAGCTTATCTACAAAACAATTACAAAACAAGCCGCCACGATTGTTGTTTATTATTATTAGTAATTGGAACTTCGTCCGCTTGGAGCGCTAACGAAAGGCTTTACTTGCCTTGAATCTTAAACTAACGAGTTTATAATAGAATTTATATTACTTATAATTTTACCGCAATTATTATTATAACATTTAACAACCGGTACGGAAGTATTTCCATATTTTAACAACCGGTACGGCCGTACCGGTGCGTACCGGCTGAATATCAGCCCTGCATACGACACCTTACTTTATAGATATGTATATGTATAGATGTATGTGTGCATGTGTGTATATGTATGTATATGTATGTGTACACACACACACACACACACACACACACACACACACATATATATATATGAGAGAGATAAAAATGGAGAGGTGGGGAGATATAAATGGGAAATAAGGGAAGGGGAACAGAACGTTAGTTAAAAGGGAGCGGAGAGAGAGAGGAAGAAATAGGAGAGTGAAAAGACGTCGGCATGAATTGAGCGAAGGAAATGCGAGTAGAGAAAA
Organism: Uropetala carovei; assembly: GCA_036926305.1. Classification (NCBI taxonomy): domain Eukaryota; kingdom Metazoa; phylum Arthropoda; class Insecta; order Odonata; family Petaluridae; genus Uropetala; species Uropetala carovei. The sequence continues at coordinate 1,580,201 of JAXCHB010000152.1, read as the reverse complement.
ATGGAGCGTTTTCGAGGTGGGCGAATCTACGGATGAAGTTGATTGCGAGGAAATAATACTATACAGCGGTAAATTTGATGACTTCTCCAGGAGAAGAAAATAAAAGTCTTTCGTTTTCTCGCGAAAAAAACTCCGAAGAGCGGACTGAGATTTTTCTTTCCCATTCACTCCCATTTCCAATCGAGCCTTTAAAAAAAATCCCCTTTTCTCCTCTTTTATGCCTATGCATAAACTCCCACCTCTGATCCTCTCTTCGATGCCTTTATTCTTCCTCCACGCACCGGTATCCTCTCTCTCCCCATCCCTCTTCCTCTCCCTTCTCCCTCTCTCTCTCTCTCCCTCCCTCTCCCTCGTCTTCCTTATTTCTCTCCCTCCCTCTCTTCCCTCCTTTCTCGTTCCCTCTCCATTTCTCTCAAAACTTCTTACTCTTCCCTTTACTTTTCCTCCCCACTCATTTCTCCGTATTTTCTATCTCCCCCCCTCTACGTGCCCACTACTTCCCTCCTGACTTCCAGAAAAAAGATTTTTCTTTAGCTTCAGGTTGAGCCGGCGGCAAATTGGAGATTTCTTGGTAAAGATTTAATTCATTTGAAGCCGATGACAAGGAGGGGAAGAGGGGTGTGAGGAATGGGAGGGTAATGGTTAGGACAGATAGAGAAAGAGAGAAAGGGATAAAAGAGAGAGAGGGGGGGAGGTGGCAGAGATGAGGGGGAAAAAGGAGGTAAAAAATCGAAGGCTTCGTGACTCCGAAAGTGATAAACGAAAATATTTAAAAAATAGCTTTTTTCCTCCTTCAATTCAATATCCTCATTTTGTCGGAAAGTGAAGAATGGAGAAGTTGGTGAAAAGAGAGAGAGAGAGAGAGAGAGAGAGAGAGAGAGAGAGAGAGAGAGAGAGAGAGAGAGAGAGAGAGAGAGAGAGAGAGAGAGAGAGAGAGAGAGGTTGGAAGGGAGCAGGAGAGGTGAAAGCTGGATTTCTTGACGATTAAAAAAAAAACGGAACGCGCAGATATAGTCCCATAGCGTCTCTTTCGAGGATATTTTTTTCCCAAGTTTATTAAGATCTAAAAAGCGCGGTGTCGTTTCCGTCGTGTATTGAGAAAGAGAGAGAGAGGGTGGGAGAGAGCAAAAGAGAGAAAGAGTAAGCGAGAGAGAAAGGGGTAGACGGAAAGAAAGACAGGAAATATAGCCGAGGATGCTCTCTAGAGAGTAAACACGGCGTTAATGGAAATGTAAAAAAAATGTTTATAGAGGGAATTTCGTCTGAAGGAACGCTAGGCAAGTGGGGTTTCTCTCCTTCTACAGAACGCTTGAGCGGGATCGTAATGCGTCGAAATACAGTATCGCTATGGTAACAAGATGAAATATTGCGTGACTTGTCTTGATTCTACTCGCTTGATGCTTTAATGTCCGGAAGAAGGTCTGACACTTTATAAGTTAAAGGGGAGCTTGATGTCTTCCTCAAAGAAATAGCGAGTGAATGGCTGACGGTCCCACGCCTAAACAAACCTACGCTCAACGAATTTCTTGACAGTTTTCTAGGTTTCTATACCGTTTATATTTTATGTTTAATACACTGAGGAATATAGTACTGGCGGTGTATAATAATAAAAATATACGATAAAGTTCTATTTTCAACCGTTTATTTTTAGCCAAAGAGATTTTTTCGAGTTACGGAAGTAACAAGAACTGCGTAAAATGCGAATGTTACAAAAAAAGAGTAACTGATGAATATCTCAAATATAATCTAAGAGAAAGTATTTTAATGTAAAATGGAGATATTAATACCACGCAGAACGTGTCTGCGCTTAAAAAAATTCTTTAGAACTTGGGATAAATTATTCGTGTTCTCAGAGTCTTAAGGAAGTAAAACTGTATGCTTACATTTCAGATGTTCTTTACGCGATGCGAAGACGTCGAGCACCTTTTGGGAAAGCCGGGTTTATTGCATTTACAGCTTAAAAAATCGGTACAATATATCTCATATACTAATGCGTCGTTTAGTTATCTTTTAATAAATATGAACTATGCAGAATCATTATAAACATCAACTTAAATAAATATGCGAAATTTGAAGAAAATTGTATAGCCGTTTTTTAGAAAATCCAATTGTTATTAAGTTGTCCAAGAATAAACTAGCCTTATATTACTTTTTTGATAAATATGAACTATGTAGTATTATTGAACACGTAAACTCAAGTAACTGTAAGAAATTTGATCAAAATCGTTGGAGCTTTTTCTGAACAAATCAAATTGTTGTTAACATTGCATAGAATAAACGCCTTAATTATTGTGCAATTTCTACCATTTTTTCATAGCTTCTATTCTGTACGATAAAATGCCTAAGTACGAGATTTCATTCATTTTCGCTTTACCGTTTAGGCTCTAGAGCAGCGAACAGACCGACAGACGGACAGACGGACAGACGGCATGACGAAAACCACTTTTTCGGACTCAGGTACACCTAAAACGTGTATTTCCATTAAAATCTCGAGATATAATTTTTTTGCGATTACAATACTTTCTCACTATACTTCGTATATGAGAAAGTAAAAATACGTAAGACGGATTTTAACGCAATTGAGCAATCAAAAATTTCTTAGTGACAGGAATAAGAGATGTCAAATTACCGCACTAAATTAAATTTCCTTTAAAAACTTGTGGATTTTAGTGGATTGTCTGACAAAATGATATCGTCAAAATTCACAAAGGTTATGTCACAAAACTAACTTTTTCAGTGCTATAAAAAAGAAATAAACATTTCAACAACGAAGCAACAAAATGAAATTATCGAATTTAGAATTTATGGCCAAATAATCGAAGTTTTTAAAATAAATAAATAAGAAGTAAATTTGTTAGACATTAAAATTTAATTTACACTCAAAGGTTTATACGACAATTCACTTAAACGTTTCAAAGCTTAGATTGATAAATTCTGTTTTAATATGCAAATAAAGAAAAATGCGCTTCGCCCCAATAACCAGACTAAGATTTTGTCAATGGGCGTTTTTGAGGTGAATATAGGGAATAAAATCATAAATTTTATGCCGTATTAATTATACACATTTCCACTGATGTTTTATTTTAAAAGAAAAGTAATGATACTATAGCAATTTTGTAAAATCATGTATCAATATAATTTCATATTAATAACTTAAATTTATATGATCGTGGTAAATTGTGTTCAAATTCTATCCCTATAATTTTGGAAATTATATAATTACTCTACAAACTTCTTTATCACCTCAAACAATAATTATCTTAAAATTTGAGACCTAGAAATTTCGCGCCCTTCTTAAAATTTCTAATAATATTGCTTTGGAAACTTCTAGAACATTCTAAAAGGACGGGTCAATGGATACATATTCTAGAATTCCTTCGAAAAGAAAAATTAAATAAAAAACTTAAAAAATGTCTCTAAAACAAATGTACTTGTTAAAACTGTTTAGTAAATATTATAACTGTTATTTTCTCCCAATTTAAATGGAGGTTGATTATCTATATAATAAGACGCTAATTGTAAGGCAATACTGGGCAATACGTGACACACAATAACACTGTATTGCTAAGCAACAGGATATATAAAAAGCTGAAACAGCTATCACTGAAACATATCAGGTCTTTGTATCATAATGTTAGTATAGTATTGTAAAATCTGTATTAAAAAGTATTATTATTGAGTAGATATTACTTTTTTTTAATTAATTTGCGTACAATCTTATATGGTAGAATACCTATATATCATAAGCCCGTAAAAAATTACGGAACTTAAATGATTAAGCGTTTTCATCTACTTAATAACCCGAATCCCTCTTGGTTGGTCAGAGACATTTTTGTTCAATGAGAATTTATAACACATAAATAAATTATATAATTTAGCATTTCAATGAATAAACGGAATTGAACGCTATCATTACTTTTCTTCTGCAAAACAAATTATCGACAACTACGTCAATTTAAATAAACACAATGACCACACTATACTTATCATTTCGGCAGAGGTACATCAGAATGTATCACATTTAGCCAAATCTTACGTGTTAAATTATTAATAACAGTAATTATTTATTTTTAAATGTATATCATTCGATGTATATACATAACAACTAAGTAGAACTACGTCAATTTAAATAAAAACAAAATATTTACCATTTTAGAAGTAATACATGATAATACTTTTCCGTATTAATATCGCAACCAAATAACAATGTCTAATGTTTATTTACTCAATGTCTCTATCAACGTGATAAACAGCTTATATTTACCATTTTAGAAGTAATACATGATAATACTTTTCCGTATTAATATCGCAACCAAATAACAATGTCTAATGTTTATTTACTCAATGTTTCTAGCAACGTGATAAACAGCTTCTGTATATCGCATTGAAATACAATATAAAGTTAAAACCATTTAGATACTGTTTATATGCAACTATATATTAATTAATTAAATAAATATTTAAATTGTTTGCTCAGAATAAAATTAATGGCTTCAAGAGCAATACGTTACGCTAATTATAATGCGAGAAGAAGAGCGGAACAGAGCGGAACGAGCCATTCAATCTGTTGAAGAAGCAAATCGAAGAAGAACTGAAAGAAATCAAGCCAACAGAGATCGAAGAGTCATTGAAGATGAACAAAAACGAGAACAACGTAATCAAAAACAAAGAAGAAGAGTTTGGAATCGAGAGAAAATCGACTACGCAAGAGAAGGCAAGCTAAACGACGTAGATTAAATGAACGTGCACCTGATGCAGATAATTCTCAACTTGACGTTGCCATTGAAGAACATAACTGTGGAAATATGACTCAGACTTGCAATTACTGTGGTGCGCTTTACTGGCCAACTGAACTCAACACTTCTAAAAAATACACCAAATGCTGTCACGACGGAAAAGTCTCCCTCGAAGATTTATCTGAAACGCCTGATTTACTAAAATAATTATTAACAACAAACTCACCTGAGAACATATCAGAGAATACAACGCTACTTTAGCTTTCGCTTCAATGGGTGCCGAAATCAAAGCACCTCCAGGAATAGGACCCTACTGTTTTCATATTTACTATAAGGTTTCTCCACTGTTCACGAACGAACAGAACAAACCAGGGTATGGACAACCGTATATATTTGATTCGGGTGAAGCAACAAACGAACGTATGGATTATAACCAAGGCTGTTCACGAATTGTAATGGAGAGATTAGATACGATGTTACGACAAATAAATCCGTTTGCTGAGTCTTACAATGAAATGCATAGGATAACACAATCTAATCCAACAGTAAAAGTTAGAATGGTTTTTACGGAATATCCGAACTTAGACTTAAGAAGAGATAACGCACCTACTTTAAAAAAAGAATTTGCAGAAATACAATGTTATTGTGTGCCACGTAAGATCATTATTGTATCTGCAATTCAAGAGATCGAAAATTGTGTGTATAAAGAAATTTATGATACTGAGCAATAAAGTTAGACTAGCGCGCAGATGTTCTGCGCGGGTAAAGCTAGTTTTAATGATTTCCTTATTATGAAATATCATGCAGGTACAAAGGGAACCGAACTAAACAAATTCACATATGAGTATGAATAATAATTATATAAGCTAAATCAAGATAACAGTAAAATAAATGAAATGTCATAAACTTCAATTGAGAAACTCTTATTTTAATGGTTTCGTTGAGTTTTGTTTCTCGTAGTCGAGAAACTTTTTCAAATAATAAAATTTATCGAAATTTAAGTATAAAATATGTATAATGCATTCCTATGGAGGACTACATATTCTAGATTATTTTATTTTTATAGAAGCTTGAACAAAGCTTCTTTCCAAGTTTCCAACAGCCGCTCTTATGAAACCTATTTCATACGTACATATCTAAAACTAGAATATTAAAATGTTTTACCTTTTACGGTTTCAATACAAATGTTGACGTTCTCTCTTGGCTCGGTTCCATGTGAGAGTAAATTTTTAATCTCGTCCCTCCTACGCAAAGACTGTTTTACATAAGAGACCGTCCCCATTAAACGGGAATGAGTGAAACGAATCCGTTTTTGCAGAATTATTGCTTCTAACCAATTCAAAACCTGAATTTGCTCGACAAAGTCGAAGAGTTTGTTTCAGAAACATAAATATTTCTCCCACGAACTCGTATGCGGCACAAGTAATTGCAGCTGAATCGAACTGGATGACAGTGAATACTAACAGAGAATATAGGACACTTTTAAGGCTGCCGGATAAAGAAGAAAAAAAGCAAAACCGCGGGATTTGCATATAAATGACATTTCACAGAACATATTTCCCTGAAAATGTAGGTTAATGATATTACAAGAATCATTTCGTGTCCGAAATACCATTAAAGAATACTTTCGGGTGTATGCTAAACGTATTATGTCTCTAGCTGAACATTTTATTCTATACGAAGATGTAGTAGAATAGATAAAGGCGAAAAAAAAAGACTTCCGATGCTCTCCAACGTGATTTACTTTATTTGCTTCTTAAATTATGCTAAGAGACATCTCGACTAGTATAGGTTTTAAACTACTCTTTTACGTTAAAGTTATATGTTTGAGATTGCATATAAATAGCGTTACTGCAACCTTAATTTCTTTCGATAATGTCAACAACAGATTTAAGTTCAGCTATTATCACATCACAATCTGCGTTCATGTATTCATTAAAAGTGGCTTCAACATTAACTTGTTTCTTTTTAAATTTGGAATATTCAAGTGCGGACATTGGAATGTCATCTTCATTTTCACATTCTTCTTCCTCCCATTTTCCTTTACATATTCAACCCTTTTAAAAATACGTAGTTTAAAATTGTACCTGAGGTGACAATTTCAGGCTTTATATAACTCCATAATACAGTTAAGAATTGTTATGCAGCATATTTTCCATTCATTGATTTCCATTTTCAACACGGTTCTTCCACGATAATCGCGCTTTAAATGTTTAATAATACCTTGATCCAAAGGCTGTAGTTAAGATATCACGTTGGGTGGCATAAAATAACTTTAACATCACATAATTTTCTCATTAATATGATCAAATGTGCCGGACGCATCCACAAAAATAAGTTTAAATTTTCCTATTTTTTCTGCGTCGATTCGAAATTATAGAGGCGGGCTTTATCTTAAGAGTAGATACTCAATCATCTTCAGAAAAACGGTAGATGAAAAGAAATTGTAGTATAAACAGTCACATTTACAACGCAAAAAATAGCGGGATAATTATGCGTAATATTTTCAACACTGAAAATCGGGAGAAATAACCTTTCGTAAAAGCAAACTTAAAAGCCTCATGGAGTGTAGAAATATCGTAAATATAGAGAGACATATTTACCAGAAACATCGTCTTAAGGGGAAAAAATTTAATCGGGAAATGTTCTCCTTCGCGTAATAGGAAATTCGGTTTCCAGAAATTCGAGTTATAGAAAATAAATTAGATAAAAAACAAGGATTTTGGTTGATAAATTGAATTCACTTCGAGTTATATAGAAGTTCCACTGTGTTTCAGGGGTGCGCTGCCAAATGCAAGAACAATAATATAACAACCGGTTAGCCAACATCGCCGCCCCTGGAAGTTAGGCATCCCATTCAGCATCTAATTCATCTTTTTTTGCAAACCTGAGATCGCGTTATCTGATCTTTGGGGGAATTAGAAGGGATCTCAATAAAAATAACAAGATACTATTGTATATAAAAATGAAATTTGTATTTTAAATGTTTAAATACCATTAATGACTAATATATCAAGGGTGATGGCTTCGAATTCCATGTACAATTGTTTGGCGTGTTTCAAATAATAAATTCCTGCGTAACACGATCGAAAAGGTGCTCTTAAACTTTTGGCGTCGCAACCACCGGATAATGTGGAATGCTTAGTTCAACAACCGGCTCGCCGAGAACCAAAATGTTAACATTCGGCTCGCACGACCCGGATGGAGCCGGCTATAGCACACGCCTGCTCTGTGTGTATATTCGCGAACAACAAAAGAACTTTATAATATTTCTGCCCCATCATTAATTCGGTTTTGCGGTTATGTTGATGTTCCTTGGGATCCACTCAATGATGCTAGATGTCCAACGATGATCATTTCTTCTTGATACATGAACTTAACTCAGCCACATTGGCACTTATACTCTCCTAATTACGTCGCACACCCATATTCTTCATTACCCAGTCGTTTCTTAGGCAATCTCTTCGGGTAATTACTAGGACGCATCTCTTCATATTCCTCTTCGTTGTTTGATTCTGGCATTCTTGGTCCACGCTTCACATGCGTAGGTCTGAACAAAGAGAACATACTGGACGCACAATCTTCATTTTAGGAATAATGGGGAATTTGAATGAAAGGTTTTACATTCCCCCTTAATGCCCTCCATGCCATCTTCACTCTCATCTTGATTTTTCCTTAAAGCGATCCATTCGTGGTAATGAGCTGACCAAAATAAAATAAGTTTATGAGTTCCTCGAATTCCTCTCCATCGACATATATTATCTTCTCAGGATTTGTGAATAAGTTGTCGTTTCATTAGGATTAATTTATATTCCAGCTTTTCGAATTGCCTGCTTCGATTCTTCTACGGAGCTCTTCTAGGTTTCTTGCAAAGCAGTGTGATTTCATCAGCAAAGTACATATGACAAAGAAGTTCTCCTTTTTCTTTATGCATTTTCCGTCCCAGTCTAAAGTTTTGAAAACTTTCTCTTTGCTGTTGTGAATACTTTTAAAAAAATATGGTATCTTTTGTCTCACTCGTCTTTCTTTCTTAGGCAAGATGTAAAAATCTTGGAGAGGTTCTTGACTATACAGTTTACCCGTTTCTGCAGTGATGCCGTCGTCTCCAGACGCTTTTCCATTCTTCATGCTCTTGATTGCGTGTCACACAGGGACGGATCCAGGAACACACCGATGGGGGGTAGTGGGAGTGCAATCGCTCCCATTTCCCCTCCCCCTCTCGAATCCGCCACTGCCGACGACCCTGCATTCTTACTCCTGTCAGAATCTTTATATCTCTTACCCTTTGGATCTAATATGCGGCGAAGAATCAAGGAATTTTACGCGCAATGGGTTAAAGTATGCATCAAATGGATGGCAATAGGGACATCCAAGAGGAGGGGAGATTGCCCACAACCCTTGGTTCCAGAACTATTGTCTCACCTCTTCAAAAAAGAGCATCTGAAACTTTTTCGGTGGGAAGGTTTCTTCCCGCATTTACATCCTTGCCCGCTAGTGGACCTTCATTCACTTGTTGTAGAATTCTATTAAAGTACAAAGTCCAAAATACGGTCAGCCACATTACGTGACATTAAAAAAAACATATTGAAGGTTGCGCGAAAAACTTTACTTTATGCAAAATAAAGTCAAATTTTCACCTTCGACGCCGATAAGAAAAGTATCCTCACACAGTCTTCTTAAGTCTTCTTAAGTGGAGAAGAAGAATACGTTTTGGTAAGTCAATAAAATATTTATTATAAATTTTCAAACATTATTTTGTTTTCATTATTCCATATGGTCTTTGTTTTGATAATTCATTGTTAGGCTATATGCACATATTTATATTTGATCAAAAAATGGACGTAATGTAAAAACCGGCAACCGACATGTTCCGAAATTGTCGGATCTGGGACGCAGTACTTTACTCTTTTTTAAATTAATTTTGTTTTCATTATTCCATATGGTCTTTGTTTTGATAATTCATTGTTAGGCTATATGCACATATTTATATTTGATCAAAAAATGGACGTAATGTAAAAACCGGCAACCGCATGTTCCGAAATTGTCGGATCTGGGACGCAGTACTTTACTCTTTTTTAAATTAATTTCCCGCTATGGTTAGTTCATGATTAGATTTCTTCTCACCTTCTTTGAGGGACTTCTTTATAATTATGTTAAGTTTTGCGAAGTGGATAATTTCTTTAGAATTCTTAGCCATTTTAATTTCCATTCTTTTCGTCATCAGTTATTTCTATATAAAATTTTTAATTTGCTAATCTTTTAACAGTTCCGCTCTTTCCTGAGCGTTTATTCTGATTGTGAGTATACTTGTATAAACACTCACTTAACGAAGAGGAAAGGTAAAATTTAATTTGCGTAGTTTTCAGGATAATCGGCGAGCACCTATCGGAATGTCATTGATTATATAACGAGCCAACTAATGTTCACTCATCGTTGCAAAGACATCTCATTAATTTAATTCTATAGCAGCAATTATTAATTCATTATATCAGCTATAAAAACTCTTAATATTAATTTATTGCCACATTCGTGGTTATCGATAGTTACCTCTGAACAGGAGAAAGCAGTCCCTTGCAGATTTGTCTATGTTAGAGCTTTCAATCTAGCCGCGCTCTATCAACCAATATTTCCCTGTTCCGCGAATTATAGAGGTTCTTCTGCTCTATTCCTCGTTCTCCCTCCCTCCCTCCCTCCCCCCTATCTCCCTCCCTCACCCCCTCCCTCACCCCCTCCCTCTCTCTCTCCCTCTCTCTCTCCCTCTCTCGCATGGGCGGTCGTCGATCTCCATCCGCCCATCCTGCTTCCCGATCAATCTCGTCATAAACGGATTACCGCCTTGATTAGGGGAGAGGTCGTGGGCACCTGGCGAGATGAGGCTGTAGGATAATTTGAAATGAAGACCTATTGATATACACAGCCTCTAATCCGTATTTTTCTCAGAGATCAATATGCTAAAATGTTTACTCCGTGCCTATCGGAGTCATAAAATATGCGACTTTAGACTTCCGCTGCATTAATATTAATTCCTCTTACCGAAGATGACGTATGTTTTACATGTAAAATTAAAGAACGGAACATTTTGGATATTTTTTACTTGCAGTTTTTTCGCGTCTCTTAGATTTATTTGATATGTCGCTCTAATAGAAAAAATGTATTTTAGTGTAAAGATTTTTTAGAACTATGAATAATTAATAAGGTATTATATTTCTTTAGTACATTTTAAAGTGATGATAAATGAATATCAATGATATTAATATAGATAACTCGTATTTATAACGTAAACATTTAGAGTTTGGACGTATTTTTCAGTTATAAAACATCAATCTTAAAATTGGTCGCAACATCTCAACTTTTATTCCGAAGTCGTGCATGAAATACGAAGAAGAAAAATTATAATGTTAAACACTTTAGCGTACCCCATCATAACTCTTGAAGTGTCACTAGGAGAGTGCGTATCTCCGATTGAAAACTCCTGAGTATAAGATACAGCAAAATACTTTTTAAAAAACTCCTGTCCACAAACATTTGGTGCCTCATCGATCTTTTTCGGGTGAGGATTTTTTAATTTACTGCTTATTTCTGGTTGTTCTAATTCATTTACTGACATGAAATCATAATCTAAGGACAATGGATAATTTTAATAGCATAAGACGTGTAAGTAGCAGCAGAAGCGATAAAATAAACATGGACTTATACGGCAAGGGAAAAGTCTGAAGAATTATCTCAAGTGAGCGAATTTCATTAGCCGGTTATTTTTTCTCAACACGTCATGCAACTTGAGTATCGTGGACATGAAAGTAAATTAGGAAGCTGGACCAAGCTTTTCGTGGTTTAGCTCATTTGCATCTGAAAGTCGTTGGAATTTAGAGTAACGCGTTAGAATTAATTCGACTAAATCCCGCGTTTTTCTGTCCTCGTAAAAAAGAGTGAAATCTAATCTTTCTTAAGCCACGAACGAGAATGTCTAATTTCATACATGAGGCAAACTATACTACACTGAGACATCTAAACGACTTATTTCTCTTCCTGGTCGATTAAACGTATTGCAGGATTTCATACTCGAATTATAACTCGTGATCCCCGATCTAATTACAGGATATCATTACTTATCATAAATTTTGTTTCGCCGTAAATTCCAGAATTCTTGCAAAGTGAACGAATCGCAAAAAGCATTTAAGATTGTGACGCACTGAATTTTCTATAATAATCTCAGTGATAACAGGAGCCTGTTTTCTCTTGGAAAATTTCTCCTGTCAAATGTTTGGAAAATTGGATAAAGTAAAAACGCGACAGCAGAGACTCACTTTCTCTTTGGCTGTGAGGTAGAGCGTGTACGTGCCTTCCCGAAGTTCGTTTCCTGCTCACGTTTTACGATGTGATTATCGTTCTGTGGAATTCTAGGAGCAACAAAGGTAGCTAATTTCGAGCTAGCTTTCGTTGTTCTTGGAAAAGCTGCGCCTAAATTAATTTGCCACGCTTTAGCGAGCAGAATTCCAGAAAATCCTTCATCTCTCCATGTTCGCATTTCGGAGAAGCAATTCCATGGTGATTTTCCTCTGACAAGAGTTGTTCATAACACTCGAATGATGTTCATAATAGGCGTCTATTCATCAAAACTAAAACTTAAAATCAAGTATAAACTTGAAACCACACTTTGATGAAGTTCGTCTATGCCACTGAAAAATATAAATTGCAAAAAGTTCACGTAATTAAAACACGGGCACAAATAATAATATGCTAATTTTTTCTGATAAAAAATGTTCCAGTTACTAGTCACCATGTTACCATACAAATAACGTAATAAAGTATTCCATCATAAGACTAATTTTTTGGATCCTAATAAAAAATCTCATGTTAGATATTTAATCGTGGCAAATTGAACGATTTAAAAAAAATCAATTTTATAATAGAACCTCGACGAACATGCAACACAAGTATTTCACATTCAAAGTTGTTTTAACGAATATTTATTCCAAAGGAAAACTAAAAACAATATTTAACGTTTTATTACACGAAAAACGTATTACATAATTATTTTAGATTAAAACTAATGCTTTATGCGAAAGAAATAACTCCGTTAGAGTTGAATTTTAGCGGCTGTAATGGTATAGTAGTTTTAATATAGCTCAAAAGAGCGCGTTAGCCACAAGACACTCCTTTCACCAATGGACGTAGTTGAAAGATTTCCTAAAAAATCAATTCTATAATTGAAACTCGAGGAATATACAACATAAGTATTTCATATTCAAAGTTGTTTTAACGGATATTTATTCCAAAGGATAACTAAAAACAATATTTAACGTTTTAATACACGAAAAATGTATTATATGATTATTTTAGATTAAAAATAATGCTTTATGCGAAAGAAATAACTCCGTTAGGGTTGAATTTTAGCGAATGTAATGGTATAGTAGTTTTAATATAGCTCAAAAGAGCGCGTTAGCCACAGACACTCCTTTCACCAATGGACGTAGTTGAAAGATTTCCTAAAAAATCAATTCTATAATTGAAACTCGAGGAATATACAACATAAGTATTTCATATTCAAAGTTGTTTTAACGGATATTTATTCCAAAGGATAACTAAAAACAATATTTAACGTTTTAATACACGAAAAATGTATTATATGATTATTTTAGATTAAAAATAATGCTTTATGCGAAAGAAATAACTCCGTTAGGGTTGAATTTTAGCGGCTGTACTGGTATAGTAGTTTTAATATAGCTCAAAAGAGCGCGTTAGCCACAGACACTCCTTTCACCAATGGATGTAGTTGAAAGATTTTCCACTGAAAGCGCTGAAGACGGCGACCTACGCAAGGTCAGAGAGGTACCTACGAAATACCTTGAGCACACCGACGGTCGCCAACGCATCCTAGGTGAGCCATCATCATCATAGGTAGTCTGTCCGTAGACAGGTCCGTGATTATTTGGTTCTCCATTTACTCCTATTTTCCGCAGTCTTCTTCATGTCTTGAGAGCTCCCTTTCCCTTTCAAGTCGTCTATCAACTGAAACCTTTTCCTACCTCTCTTTCTCCATCCAGTTTTCCTTCTAGCACTTCTTTAATCATGCTCTCTCTTCTTGGGTAATGTCCAATTCAATTCGCCTTCCTCTTTTTGGTAGTCTGCATAATCATTCGCTTCTCTCCAATTCTTCGTAGTACTTCCTCGGTTTTCACCCTCTCTATCCATTTTATCATCAACATTTTTCTCCATGTCCACATTTCTCAGCTTTCAAAGTATTTAATATCATTTTTCCTTAGCGTCCATGTTTCTGCCCCACACAAAGCTATACATAACATTTTATCAACTTCTTGCGGATATCCCCCTTTATATTCCCCGTTAGTAGGAGTTTCTTTCTTCTGAAGGCGGCTTTTGCTTTCGTTGTTCTAGTCCTGATTTCCTTGGTACATTTTGCTTCTGTCGTTATGATGCTTCCAAGGTATTTATAATCTGAAACTTGTTCTAATGGCTTTCCTCCAATACTTATGTTCAAATTTTTTTCTTTACTTAATATTCGCATGACCTTGAATTTTTCTGTATTTATTTCCATATCGTATATTCTACCTGTTATCACTAGTCTATTTATCATTTTCTGGAGTTCCTTTTCCATTCTTGCTAGAAGTACTTGATCATCCACGTATTTCAATGACATTTCAAAATAAAAATTCAAAGTTAGTAAAGTTGTACAGAGATGATCCAAAACATATGCAGTTAAGTTTTCTTGTGTTGTTTTAGGTCGCGAATGAATGACAAATGGAATGCATTCGAAGTGGAATAATGATAAAAGAATGAATTGTTTAAGCCATTCAAAATAAATTATTACGAAAAATTCCGCACAAATAAAAGCAACTGCTTTTGATTCTTTATCAGTAATTCATTTAAGATAAACCTCCAAGGGTTCTGAAATTTCGATTATTCTGTTTAACACAATTTCTCTGGTCCTATATGCATATTTTGTGCATATTCATACGTTTCTTTATTGAATTCTATTTATATTATGAAAGCATACACGCACGCACGCACGCGCGCACGCGCACACACACACACACACACACAGGGCCGTGCCCAGACATTTTGCCGCCTGACGCGATATATAATATGGCGCTCCCTGGCCTCGCTGGCCTTATGAATTTATTTTGATAGGTTTTCATTTTTGTCAAATTTTGGCGCCCCCCTTCGAGAGGCGCCTGAGGCGGTTGCCTCGCTGCCTCACCCATCGGCACGGCCCTGTATATATATATATATATAAACGGTGCTTTTTTTTTGGAAAAAAATAGGTGCCGGTACCCCCCCCCCCCCTATTCCTGCTCTCTCTCCCCCTTCTCTATTGAATTTCTGTTGAACTTTTAATAATAAAGTTGATAACAAAAGTGAAAATGTTTAACATGTATAGAATCCGTTTATTACTTTAAGTTTTAAAGAATTAAAAAAAAAGTGAAAATGTACCGAAATTAGACGCTATGAAAAATGGTGCCAGTACGCCGTACCGGCGCGTGCCGTCACAACAAAAGCACTGTGTGTATACACACACACACTAGGGGGCAAGCCCCCTGCTCGCTGGCGCTCGCCAACCCCCCCTCCTCCCTTTGCTCGCTGTTTCTTCGTTCCTACCATGTACCTATTGGATTTAGATTAGTTTAACGGGAATATGTTTTGAATACGAGTTTAATGAATATATTTTATAAGGGATGTATATTTGGTTTTTAATAACAAATTAAGAAAATTAGTTGAATAACTCGATAAAAAATAAACTTCGAGGGCTGGAATTCCCAGATATTAAAAACGGCTGAGGTATAGAGCGTTAAAGAGAGAGAGACAACCTGAAATAGGATTTTGTAATATAGATAAAAAATATTAATAACATGAATACTGCGTTCGATTTATTTGCATTAAATTCATATCATCGGTCATTTCGAGCAAGTTTTAATCTTATTTTCGATCTTTAAGCTTTTATTTAAGTGCGTATGCACATAAATTACCGAGGACAACAATACTGGTAACCATGGAATCTTATTATTGAAATGTTAAAAAAATTACCAAAACTCTAGTATAAATTCAAAATATGAGCGAATTCGAACTCTTGGAGCAAGTAAACGTGTTCTTTAACACGTCCGTGTTTGGCCGAATTTATGTTCAAACTATATTTTTGTCAACCTACTACGTGGAATCCTTAACGGCCTTCCTTAAAGAGAAGTCGTTATTGAGTCCTGTTTTTCGCCAAAATCCTCCATTGTGTCCTAAAGAGTGGAGTAGCTAAACTTTCTGTTCGAGAGTTCTTCAACCGGTTCGAATTCGCAGCTAACCTGGAATAGCGCTCCGTTCCAATGAATCAATTTTATCACATTATCACCGGCAATACTACAGAATTGACTCTCAATTCTCGCTAAGTAATCAGAAAACAACAATCAAAACCAGACAGGTTAATAATTCAACATGAACTAAATTGTTATACGCATTAATATCTTTCATTAGCGTTGCCCGACGGCATTGATGTATCCCACAGCTTTGCTTGACTGGCAATTTGAAAGCGAGGTCGTGACTTAACCTGAAATGGAGATATTATTCTGCTGTACGGCCAGATTAAAGGCCGACATAAATCTTTTGATAATAGCAAAGGTTTGTTGCAGGAGGAGTGCAATTAACTTACTGCATCCGCGCTCGATCGTCAATCAGATGCAATATTTGATCGAAATACTCAGAATTTGGTAACTTTCGAGTGGAATTAAAACTGGCTGCATATAAATTTTCTTATTATTGGCGGGCACTCAACGGCGGACGCCTTTGAAATATTCTGCTGTAAGTTATCCGCGAATGCATATATGTGTTATATATGTATTATATTTGATCGATACACTCTTACGGTCTGCTTTCGTGGTTACTCCAAAGAGAGAAATAAAATTAATCCATATTGCAACTGAAATGTTAATGATTCATTCATTTATTTCAACGTTGTGAAGACATATTTCTCTGTGCAAGCTATCTAATGGTGCACTATTTCATCTCATAATGTTCGCCATTATACTCTAATTTTTTACCTGCTCTGTATTGCGCGCTATATAAATTTATTTGTATGTCTCAACACTTTTCGTGACTGAATTCTTATTATCAGTTTGCAAATTGCACTGATTCAGCATTCATTCTATCGAGTTGCTGATTGATGAAGTGTGAATTTACACAGATGACTATCACTCATATCAGTAAGTTTCCTTGTTACTTATGGGCGATTCAGAAAAGAATAAACTTACTTTAGTATACAAATAAAGCACAGAAACTCTGCTGGGATAACCATTAAGGAAAAGTTTAGTTAATTGCAAAATTAAAATTGTAAAACCGTGTATTATTGGAAGAAGTGAGTCTTTAAATAGTTATATGCAACAAATCTACAACAGATAATGCCGGAACCTTTAAAATGTTGCATTTAAAGGATTAACCGAATTTCATTTTCGGAATATTAAATTTGCACCACAATCTTGTTATTTCTTATATGATCTTTCGTTGAGCGATTAATATTACTTTGCGAACTGAATGAAAATTTTAATTTAATTTAATTTTTAACAAAAATATGATATATTTAAGTTTATTTATTCTGTTCACTTTTCATTTCATCCAACCTCCTCCAATCAGCGTTAAAAGTCGTGAAAATTTCAAGCAGTAATGTAAATTTTGCTTTCGTCCAATATTTCTACAGAACAAAGTTTATATTTTATATATATATATATAATATTATGTATTTTTCCTATATATCTATTAAAACATTTAAGAATTCATTAGAAGTTTTTCTAATCGTTTCGAAGTATGATTCAAAATTATTTCGAGAAATTACAAAAAAATGAAATATTACAAATGAGACAATTCTCTGCAGCAATTGTATGGACCTAGACGGATATCTATCCCAACCGAAAATTTATTATTAAAAATCCCATATAAATGGTGGGAAAGAATACATTTCAACTGGCTCACAAAATAAAAACTCTCGAGCTTTGTTTTTCTTTTTGAAGGCGAAAAGCCAGTGATTTCTAGTTACATGATTTGCATAATTAAGGAGACGGTTTCTCCGTCATCACAAATATATTGGGACACGAAGCGAGAGTACAAAATGAAGTGGCGCCAAAAATACACATAAATGCTGGAAATGCCATCCCATCTGCTCGGATGGAGACGGCATTCTCTCCTCCTCAAGTCACATAGAAAGTCTTTTAACCGCATATGTTGCATAATTCGTGACTCGCCCCACGCTCGGAATGGTAGAGAGAGAATTTAGGCAACGGCAGAAGGAAGGAAGGAGGAGGTGGAGGGAGAGGGTGGTGAGGGGGAGGAGAAGGTGCTGGAGGGAGAGAGGGGAATGGAAAGAGAGAGAGGGGGAGGCAGGCAGACGAAGGGAGAAAAGAGGAGAGGAAACGGAGATTTTTTTCGACACACAGAGGAGGTCGCCTGTGGTCTTAGAACGCTGTCCCGCGTAGCCTTCGGAAGGTGGCCAATGAGGGACTGGGTGGATACAAGAAGGGGAAAGTCTGAAGGATTGGATTGGACAAGAGTCACGTATTTGGACCGAATTCAAGGCCTCCGAAAAATACATCTCTTAAAAAAGGGGATTTTTCTCTGCTTTATTGGGGGATCGACGGCCTCTTTACGTCGCTCTTCATACTAACGGCGAGGTTAGGCGACGATAATGACCTGCAAGGCAGTATTATAGAAATTCCTCCATCGAAAGAAAGAGTCGAACCCAGAAGACCATTAAAAAAATTAAGAGGGAAAGGGCGTTCTGCTCATGCTGCGATGAAGCAGATCTTTCGCAGGGAAAATTTTTGTAAAAGGCCACCGGATTGACACTGCAGCGCCTTCACAACACGTAAGATTCTGCCAGGTTAAAATAACAAAACAGAATTGAAATCTCATTCTTCCGCTAGACTTGAGGATGTAGAAACCATCGCCGTTTCCATCGAGACTAAGTTTTTGGAAAGTGAAAACTCTATGAATACAGGTTGCCACACATCGGATTTAATATTGCTCGGGTAAATGTGAAACTTTTTCTAATGAGCACGGACATAAAAAAAGGTAAAGGATACAATGAGGATTTAATAGTCAATTCGGACAATCGACACTTCAATGTCAAATTTCACGCATAAGACGTAAACTTTCGTGGTTTTCAAGAGAAAATAAATAATCGAATCACCTTTTGCGATTTCTAGTTATTAATATACGTCTATCATTAAGATTAAAATTTATTTCTGTATGAATATTTACTTATATATTAGCTAGTGAAATTTTCCGTTAAAAATGACTGGTGGACGGGAATGAATTATTAAATTTGAACTGTAACTCTTTGAGATTGCTAGGCATTAATTAAAATTAGCAATGTAAATGAATGAATCCATGACTCGTCAACATTTATCAAATCTTAAAAATTTAAGTCAATTATATCTTTATAGTAACTATACGTTGATTTTAAACGTCGTTTGAAGTTACTGGCATCATTTTTCAATCAGTATTCTTTTGACAACTTAACGCACACTAAAATTTAAAATTCTTATGTGTCCTGCACATGGTTTTTTCCATACAGAGTAATGAATATGGCTGCAAAATGACTTGCAAGTTGCTCTCGACAGCATCATCTTTAAGAATAACTAGTAAAAAATACACTCGTGCATGATTTAAAAATAAATACTTTGAATAATTTTCACAATGGTACATACTTTGAATCACTTATCACATTAAAAGAACATTAAGTGAACAAAATTGTTATTTATTCTATGGTTAACAATATATAAACTGCTGTTTTCAGTTTTGCCGTCACTATAAGCCAGGGTTTCCCAAACATTTTTGGCAGCGTACACCTTAGAACTAAATCAATCAATTGAAGTAGCCCCTTATGAAATAATATGACAAGTATTGCAAAAAATAGACATTTAAAAGCGAACGAGTTTACATATGATAAATAACACTTATTGAGATGAAAGTGCCTATATTAACGAAGAATTTAACTAAGTTATTTTTCTTCGTTAATATGAATATAATTACTACAAAATTCAGCCTAATTCCTTGGATTTTATGAATGTGTCTGTTTTGCATGATATAAAGAGTCAATCATTGACTTTATCGAAGAAAACCTCAATCGTAAGTAAGATTCAACATACAATTTCTGACGATTTTTGTCTTAATTAATATCAGAGGTGAAAATCCAGATTCGCACATGCATATTGATGGGAGAGGAATGTATATATTTTAGCCACTTCCCCATACTCGTTTGATAATTTTGTTCAGAGAGCAATCAAAAATACCTTCGAGAATTTCATTTTCAAGTCATCGTCAGTAGAAATATCCATGAGACTTTCTTGTTCTTTTCCTGTTTGATGTGGAATCGAAAAATCCACACATTGCGCACCCAATTATCAGAATTGTCCGTTTCTGGAAAATATTATCGTTATTGTTCCGTGATTAATTCCATATCTTCCTTTATATCTGACTGAGAAATAGAGATTTGTACGTATTTCAGGTTCGCTAATTTGGGTTTACCTGGTTTTATGGCTTAATCCACAAAACATGTCTTGTCTCTTGGACAACGGAAACAAAAAAATACTTAAGCCGCCGCGCCGCCCTCAGTGATAAGGCTGCAGTTTACTGTTATGTATGCATTCAATTTTTTTAAAGACAAAATTTACTGTATTGTTTATGTGCACGCATAGTGAAGACATTTTTTATAAAATATATTCTATAACAGAGATTACCAATAGAATTTTCAGGTTCTTCACACTTGTGGCGAACGGATCAGCCTTTTCGCCACATAATACAAAATATTATTATTAAAAATAGGACTTTATACAAATACAATGTTACAGTGATGCACAATAATGCTTTAATTATTTATTAGTCAAATAAATCATTAAATTCAAAAATAAATTTTAACGTGATATTTGACAGTTCGTTTCTATAAGTAGCGCATTAAAATTTGCCATAAAATCCACACTAAGTGTGCATCTCAACTCCGCCTCCAATTTCATACCTTGATTTCATCAACTGCGGAAAAAAAGTTGATTCACAGAGTCAAGTTGATTCGAACATAGAAAACAGATTTGGAATGAGAACTGTAAACTCGTTTTCTTTCAAAATACGAGTCCACATCATAACAATCGAATCATCTTTTAAATGATGATTGCACTGACTTTGCAGCAAAAGCATATCCGTCTCGAAAACGCACATTTCCAAAGAAAATAAATTTCCGAGCTTTTTAGATAGTCGAGAATCATGGATGCCAAAGTGATATGAATCTTCCATTAACTGAAAGGCAATCCTGTACTTTTCAAAATCTGAAAAGCGCTAGGAAAATATTTGCAGCAGATTCTGCGACCAATACACACAGAGCTGACGTTCAAAAATGAGGATTTTATGCATATTGCGCCATGTTCGGAAGGTGCGTGAAATCTTGGACCTTTATATATTCCACAAAAAGTTTCAGTTTTGACATAAATTCTCGTATATACTGTGCCAAATTACAAATTAGCTTTCCATTTCCCTGAATTTTAAGGTTCAATTCGTTCATGTGAGCAGTGATGTCAGTCAGAAAATAAATACCACATTGTCACTATTCATCCTCGATCACAGAGAAAGTAGTTATCTTTTCTTTCCTCACAAGGAAGTCTCGGATTGGTGTTAGCAAGGCAGTAAATCGTTCCAAACATTTCCAAGACTCAGCCACCGGGCATTTGAAATGTACACGATATCTTTAAAACCAGCGTTCTCCACTTCATTCAACAACTCCAAAAATTGTCGATGGTTCAGAGCGCTGGCGCGGATATAATTGACGATTTTAATAACGGTTTCAACTTTCAAAATGTCTTTCTCCGGCATTTGAACACAAAGATTTTCTTAGTGCAAAATACAGTGAAATGAGCTCAAAGCATCCTTATTAAGACAATTTCAGATGCCGCTTAAGATGACTGATAAATCCCGATTTGTGTCCAGTCATCGTAGGTGCTCCATCCGTCGTTACTGAAACCAATTTCTTCAAATCTAATTCACTTTTTCGCAACATTATTGAAAACGTCAAAAATATCTACATCACGAGAGCAGTTTCTCAGACCACGAATTGCGAGAATTTCTTCGTGAATTTCGAAATCTTCTGTCACAAAACGAATCCAAAAAATCTGATGTGGCCAACACATGACTTTCTCCATATTTGGAGAATAGATATTTAAATTATTATGAATAGCATTATCAGGCAAAATTATTATTTCGCATCGTAAAAGAATACAGTCGTCCTAATTGCCGTAAATAATATTTTGAATATGTTTACAGAATTCACCGCTACATGGTGGTGGCGCTGTCTACTGGTATTAAGATAAAGCGAAATATCTCCGAAATGGATGGTTCTACGAAAACTTGTTTCAAACATAACTTGGAAGAAATATTATTCTCTACAACTTTGGTACTTACGAAGAATACCAGTAACGATGTTTTTAAGGAGATATTTGACGGAAACCGAAAAACCGGTTATTTATAAATAACTCTTAAAAAATAACTCCCATAGAAAATTGTTTCAAATGAAAACTGTAGGAAATAACATTCTCTATAACCATTTTTTTGGAATTGTACATACAATAATGATGTTTTAACGAAGAAATATCGCAAAAACCGAATCGGGTTTCGAATAAACCTCGACATCCGGTTAACCGTTATTGTCCAAAAACTAATCAGTTCTTTGTGCTCATGTTAAAGTGTTATATATGAAGTTTGGTAACGATATGGCATGTACTTTTTGAGTTAGAGCGCCCACAATCACATACACACCCACACACGCACACATCATTCCGAAAGTAGTCTAACGTAAACGTGTTCTAGGGACCTCAAAACGTGTATTTCCGTTGAAATCTCGTAGTCGATTTTTTTCATGATCTTTGTATGTCATTCTCTCACGTTATAAACTTCAAGGGTAACCGTATTGCTGTTGTCTTCGTGAGGTGATGTATACTTAATTGAATTTAGATATTAGACAGTATTGCGTGTACACTATATAATTTGTAACTTACAATGCTATTTCTTAAGTTGTGTAAATAAAAATTTAGCCGTAATGAGTATATTTCTGTATTGTTTTGATAGTTATTAGGATAAGTTCTAACAAAAGAAATAATTGATGCGAATGAAACAGATGTGAAATTTTTTTCTGAATGTTGAATTAGAAAGTTTATTTTATTTTATAACAAACTAGCAGAAATACCCGGCGTTGCCCGTGGAAATTTCGTTCAAATCCGATAGGAATTCTAGATAATTAATGGTATTTAAGAATTCACTCGGCCGCCGTTTTCAATAAAACGGGCAGAGAGAAACAAAAACCACGTATGAATTATTCTGGGAGCCTTCCACAATCGTACCAAATTTGATTCAAATCAATAGTAGGACTTGGGAAAATACGCGTAGTTTAATGTTTAAATCGACCGCCATTTTGAATGAAGCGGACATACAAACATTAAAATCCAGCGTCGACCTGTACAAAAAGCAAAATAACTTTGTGTGCTAATACTAATGGCAGCTCATTTTCTGTCTGCTCCTTTACACACGCCCACACTCAACCGATTCCAACCAAATTTGGCAGGATAGTAGAGGGCACCTACTATCCTGCCAAATTTGGTTGGAATCGGTTGAGTGTGGGCGTGTGTAAAGGAGCAGACAGAAAATGAGCTGCCATTAGTATTAGCACACAAAGTTATTTTGCTTTTTGTACATTTAATATAAAATATTTGGATTAAAAAGTAGCCTACGGCTTTTCTATTTGTGAAGAAAGTATATGTTGAAAGTTAGATGTCTCTAGCTTTAACGGTGTGGAAATGTATAGATGCACAAATAAACAAACAACTTTCATAAATATATAGGAGACTAG
This sequence comes from Uropetala carovei, assembly GCA_036926305.1. Classification (NCBI taxonomy): domain Eukaryota; kingdom Metazoa; phylum Arthropoda; class Insecta; order Odonata; family Petaluridae; genus Uropetala; species Uropetala carovei. Next base: position 1,556,591 of record JAXCHB010000152.1, on the reverse strand, counting down.
CTACAGTACCCTGCGTTGCCCGGGGAAAAACCCAAATAAATGTTCTAACAAAAATTAATTTTGCATTTCAGTGCTTCGTTGTAAACAATATTTTTGGTTTTTTGATTATTTATAAGCATATATAAGTTTTTTCCAGATCCAACTCTTGATGCTGCAACATACAGCTGACCATGCGAAAAACAATCTTCCCGTAAATCAATTCCTGCAACTTTAATTGACGGCCCTTTTGCTTTATTGATTGACATAGCAAATGCAAGCCAACTGGAAACTGTAATCTCTGATATTCAAATGGTATGTCCGTGAGAATCATTGGAATTCTCAGTATGAAAAAGTTATTTTCCTTTTTGTACAATTAATATAAAACATTTGGGATTAAAAAGTAGCCTACGGTCTTCCTATTTGTGAAGATGCATAAATAAACAAACAAACAAACCAACAAACAAACTTTCATAAATATATAGTGGAATTAGTATTGTTTATTCAACATGTTCATCGAAATTTCGTTTTTTAATTGCTCTGTGCTATTCATTTCTTGTTTTTTACTTTCTCCATACGTAGTAATGGGAAAGTATTGTATTCATGAAAAAAATCGACTTCGAGATTTCAACGGAAATACACGTTTTGAGGTCCCTAGAACACGTTTAGACTACTTTCGGAATGATGTCTGTGTGTGCGTGTGTGGGTGTGTATGTGATTGTGGGCGCTCTAACTCAAAAAGTACATGCCATATCGTTACCAAACTTCATATATAACACTTTAACATGAGCACAAAGAACTGATTAGTTTTTGGACAATAACGGTTAACCGGATGTCGAGGTTTATTCGAAACCCGATTCGGTTTTTGCGATATTTCTTCGTTAAAACATCATTATTGTATGTACAATTCCAAAAAAATGGTTATAGAGAATGTTATTTCCTACAGTTTTCATTTGAAACAATTTTCTATGGGAGTTATTTTTTAAGAGTTATTTATAAATAACCGGTTTTTCGGTTTCCGTCAAATATCTCCTTAAAAACATCGTTACTGGTATTCTTCGTAAGTACCAAAGTTGTAGAGAATAATATTTCTTCCAAGTTATGTTTGAAACAAGTTTTCGTAGAACCATCCATTTCGGAGATATTTCGCTTTATCTTAATACCAGTAGACAGCGCCACCACCATGTAGCGGTGAATTCTGTAAACATATTCAAAATATTATTTACGGCAATTAGGACGACTGTATTCTTTTACGATGCGAAATAATAATTTTGCCTGATAATGCTATTCATAATAATTTAAATATCTATTCTCCAAATATGGAGAAAGTCATGTGTTGGCCACATCAGATTTTTTAATTTGGTTCTCCAAATTAACAACTAAAATGTATTTTAGTACCAAAAAAGCAACACGTAAAAAAACGGTACTTGTCATAACAGACGACCACATTTGAATCGGAATTTCCTACACTATGCATTGTGAGGTCCCCGGTGACATTTTTAAGTAGCTGCGTATCTTGCGCTGCAACAGAGTCCAAAAGTACGAATTACGTGAGAGTAGATCTTACAATTAGTATGAATGAATACAGATCGCCAGATGTCCCTATAATACTTTAACTAATAAATTCTCATAAAATTTACATTTCTAGGGGCCATACCGATAATCCATCCGTCGAAGGAGAATTTTCGATCACAATCGTTCCGTTTGCGTTCTAGGCATTTTTCTAGATTTCTCCTGATTTTTCACCAACATCGCAACTTTTTCCTACATAATATTTACGTATATATTTGGTTGTATATTATAATAGCGTAACATTAAATTTGTCATTGAATGGTCGCGATTTAGTAATTGTACGATTCAACGAATTAAGTCATGTATTTATGCGCTTTTATTCAAGTTTAATTCGATGGAAATTATTGTCGTGTCAGCCTTATATGCGATATTAAATGTAGTTATATATATTCCAAGTTCAAATTATAAAATATGGTCAATAAAGAAAGAAAGGCTACCATATCTCTCAAAAAAATGCGAGTAGACAATATTGTTCTTTAGAACTGACCGTGCGACGACACTCCGAGTGTTTGTGGGTCCGGACCTCGATCCCAAAGACGGAATTTCCCGAGAAAAATGAGAGTAGTGTGGGGGAGTTTCAGGGTGCTAAAGGATGATAGAAAAGCAGTAGACTGAGCTGGGAAAACGCAAATACAAATCTGATAAATGGAAATGGGAAATGGAGAAAACGCCGCCCGTTGGTATTGGTTGCCGGCGTGCCTTGCACCCGCGTATTGCGATAGGAAAACCTTTCGACCGATCCTAATACCGGGCCCCGGGGATTTTGCTCCTGTATCCTCACCCTCTCGTTGGCCCTGCAAGACACTTTCAACTCAAATTAAAACTTTCTTGTTTGATTTAATAGATAAAGGCTACTCCTACGATGAAAATGTATAAGAAAATAAATACTATACTTTCCTAGTTAAGTTTTATTTGCAAACTATTTTGATATGACCAATACTTTACGAGGTATGGCGGAAAGTTCATTTTTATAACCAGTAAAATGGTACCCCTGATTGGCGTACGTGATTCATTTATGTGATTTTCTTATTGTCTTTGACTGTAAGTCCTTAATATAAAATTTCATGGAAATCCGTTCGGTAGAAGCCGAGAACGAATATGCATACGGACGGACAGACCTAAGCCTATGATGGAAGCGAAACGCTCCTATAAAAGGATACCTTATACCATAGTTTTTATGTGCCGCGACCCAACGGTGGGCCGCAAAACGTTAAATTAGGGCCTGAAAGAAGGGTCAATCTAAAATATTTTGACGCAAAAATTATGCTGAATTGTTCCCAAGATACTCAAAATCAACTTAAAGTTTATTAAATTGAAACGGTTTGATTTTAAATACATCCTGAAAATTTCTTATTTAGCAGTAATTTATAAGGTATAACTTTGGTGGACCTAATAACATATTTTTTATTATTATTGGGCCGCGGAAAAAAAGTTTGAAAACCCCTGCCTTACACTATAAAATCTGCAGTACGATTCTAATTTAGCATCATCGTGTTAAAAAAAGAATATTTAGTAAAACAGGCAATAAATCGTTTTTTCGTGTTTTACGAGTTTGATTATAGCTTTACGATCATTTAAGATAAAGTAAAATCGTCATTTTAACAGATATTTTAAAACCCGTTTTCCTTTTTCATGGTATTCTTGAAGAAGTGTACCTATGGGTTTTAAATTTGCACTTAAGAATGATAGTAAAATATATCTTAACAAATTAAAGCTATAATCTTTCTATAACTGTATATATTATTGCATATAGTATAGGGCAGTGGTGGACAAAGTGCGTCAGGCGTAGTATTTTCCTTGTAGCACTGCGCAACATTTGTGAATGTTTTAATAGAGTTGTAGAAGAGGAATACGTGGAATGACATTTTAAGGAATCTTATAAGATTAGAAACTAGAAATTTGCTAACACAAAATTGAAGAGTTGATTTAAACGAAGGAACAATGGCCAATCAATAAATTAAGCATATTTAATTAGCCGTCAATTCATAACCTTTGATAATAATAAAACAGCTCGCATTACAATTAATATGATGTGTTATTTGTGAAAATCCAATTCTTGTTGTATTTTTTATCACTGTTGTATTTTTACGAAATTATAATAATTTCTTTGCTTCACATTTGGCTTGTGTCACGCCGATACCTTTCCTATTTGAGATTGGCATTACACAAGAAAAGTTTGGCCACCACTGGGATAGGGTCTTCTCAACCAAATACATAGGACACTTAATTTATAAACGTTCACACTCCATATTCTACGGTGTCTTCCAGTTTATTTCCGATTCAATCGACTGAATGAAACACTAGCATTTTCTCTGATTATACTGAGGATAAACCAGTTAATTTATTTAATACAATGCCCACTATTCATATTAACTAGGAAGACAAAGATGGATTGATTCAAAACCGTTTTTATATTCTAATTACGACGTCCAAAATGTCCCTTAATCCCCAGGTATTAAGACTGAATAGAATCTTTTTAAAAAACATGTCATATTTTTATATTTATTTTTGTTTAATGTTATATTTATTGCTATATTTATCTTTATATTTATTGTTATTTTTACTGCTTATCACTGTTACTGCTTATGGAATATTTATTTATATTAATAAAGAACGCCAGTATGAATGTCTCGTAATTCACTAATCTCTAGGGTGTAGTGAACAGCAATTTGTTGTGCTATTACATATTTGATTCTTGCTTTTTTCGGGATGAACCTAGATTACCAGAGTTTGTATTATACAAAGAAGCTTGCTTTTTATTTTTTTTCTACTCTATCTGAAGAATTGGGAGTAAAAGGAAATTCCGTAATTTTAATGCAAGAAGTAATTGTTTCATTGGAAACTACAAATTATCCACAATTGTTGAAATGCATTTGCGTAAAATTTGACACTCAATGTAAAATAGTACCTATATTTAACCCTACGGACTAAGGGCATTTCTTTAAATTATTAAGCATTGTTCCACGTTTCACCGAAAACGTATCACTTTCCCAGCAAAACTTCAAATGAAATATATCCACGTTAATCGAAGTGGCTCTGCGGTAGACTATTTAATAATTAATACATTCAGTCGTTGTTTAGCCTTAGGGATTTCTCGTTTATGGGCGATAAAGTTTTGGTTATAAACAATGGGGATTTACGTTAGGCACTTAATTAAGTATTGCGCTATCGCACGTAGGTGACTAATTCGATTTTCATGTTATACAACCGAAGTGTGGGCCGGATAAAATATCACATTGATGTAATTAAACCTTTCAGTTTAACAGTTTCCCAAAGAAAGGAAGGACACGGAAGTCAGAGGAAGGGTATTTAACAAAGCAACGGTGTGAAGAGATTAGGATATGGCGATCCACGATCTGAGGAACAAATCTTAAAATATTTGAAGCCTTATGATTTTTTCCCTACGTGTACATACATGTGATAATTTATAACTAGAACATACATAAAACAATGACCCTTTGTATACTAATATACTTATATTCAGTAAAATTGGGTTCGATATTCAAAATTTCTATGACCCGAATGTTTGCTGTGCTGCCCACAGGTATGTAAAACAAATTTATTTTCGTTTTTGAGTTTCTCATCTCCTATAACATAGTCTCTTAATTTATTTAATTAAATCAGTAATTAAACGTCAATAAATTTCTTAATATCTTATTATTCGCTGAAATATAGTTTGAACGCAATATTAGAAATGACAAAACATGCTTCGAATATTTTTCTAAATATGCTTCAAATAGGAGAAAAGAAAACTCGTAAGGTTAGAGATCAAATGAAATAAATATAAAGTATACGAATTTCATCCTTGAGGTGACCTACTAACAATCTTGATATTCACGTCAAATTACAGGTTTTTTCCCCTGGCGATTGGCAAATCCAAACCTGTCTATAATTCAACGGCTTAAATTTACATTATTTTTTACGAATTTTTTACATATATCTTCTCAGTCCTTAATTTTTAGGGGAAGGATTTATCTCAGCTTATATCATTCTTTGTCATTTCAACAGGTTGCGCTTCGGTATTTATCTATGGATCGTAGTTTTACCCCTAAAGTCTATTCGACTCCATCATTCATCATGATGATATGATCTTCCATTCTCCTTTGAATGAAATGATTAATAACATTTAGAAATTTTTTAAATTGAGAATCCCATGCACCGAATATTGGTTCCTAATGAACAGATTTATGCATGATAACGGTACTTTTAGTTATGGAATTTTAAAATTTACATTTGTGTAAGTAAGAATTCTACTTTATTAATCGATAAAAAGAGATTTAAAAAATAATTTATTCCTTTTTTTTACTTAAATATAGAAATTCACAAAATTAAGCCGTCGCCAGAAGATTATAATTTATCACTAAATGAACATTCGATAAACACGTAAGAAAATCGGTACAGGAAAGGTCTTGAAGCTATTTCATAATCCTATATGGTAACTTGTCGAATAAAATTCCGCATCCGCATAAAAATGTTCAACGTCGGCCAGCGGCATAAATTATCATATAAATAGCTCAATATACATTAATCTTTATCGAAAATGAAAACTTAATATAAATTTATCGCAAGCTCATTTATTTAATAATATGAAGGGCCAGCGATATGAGGCAATCACCGCGCAATTTTTTTCGATAATTATAGTTCCCTCGAAGCCGTTTAATTTTGCGGATAAATGTCCAAATTATGCATACGGAATGAAACCTTCGGAAAAGAATACATCGTAACAACGGAACACGAAAAGAATAAACCTTCAGTTTCTGCCGAATGGTCCGCCCACCAACAGGAACCTTTTATTTTTTCTTCTTTTATTTAAAAAAAAGGAAAATTCGCGAGGCCTCCGCCACAAAGGTCGCGCTCATCTTCCCTTCTATGCGTCCTTGACTCCGGGTTCCGCATACGTTCTACGGAAGATAACCCACGATAGTAATATTAGAGGACCATTTGGGAGTTAAGAGGCGGGAGAGATATGTCAAGCCGAAAGGAAGTGTCTCTCTCTCTCTCTCTCAGGGGGTAAGAGCTCGCGTAGGAGAGCTCAACGGTGGGGGCGAAGGACGGAGCCGAGGTTTGCCTCCCCCTTTCCCTTCCGCGTTCGAAGGGAGCGACTTTGGCCTCCAAGGGGAGAGCAGCAGAGAAGGCGCTTGTGTATGCATGTGAGCGCTCGAGCTACATTCTGTCCTCTTCTTGCAGCTGGCGAAAGAGTGGGCCTCCAGAGGATGCCTCGGCAGATATATAGAGAAGGAAAGCGGCAGAAGAAAGTTCGGGATCTATATGCGCCAGCAAACAGTGGGCTGCTCTCCCTAGACTTCTGTTTGTTCTGCACTCCCTCCCGCCTTATATCTTCTCCCCCTCTTCTAACTTCTCTCCCGCATTCTATCCCTTCCCTCCACTCTCTCTCTCTCTACCTCCCTCTCTTCATTCCCTTTCTTCCTTTCACCCTCCCTCATTTCTCTCCTTACATATAATATTCTCCTTTTCCACCATCTCTCCAACACTCTCTCCCTTCTCCCCTCTTCACAGTCTCAATTTCGCCCTGAATAAAGTCGTTTGTCTGTCTGTCTGTCTTTCTACCTCTCCTCTTCCGTCTTCTTTCCCACACTATCTCATTTCCTCCTCCCCCTCTCTCTCTCTCTTCCTTTCTCTTTCTTCCTCTCACCTTTCCTCACTTTCACTCTCATCCTCTCCCCCTCCTACTCTATCTCCTCTCTCCCTTCACCTCCCATTCTTTACCTACGGCGCGTCGTGACTTTCCAATTATTCCCCTCTTCCTTCGTCTTCCATTAGCTAAATTTCAAACCGAGTGACCTTTCTTTGGGAAAATAATAGGCACGACCGTTCATTTTTTTTCTTTAACGTCTTCGAGTCTGTTTGTGCGCGTGTATGTGAAAGGGAGAAGGTGCGTGCGTGCGGCTTGAAGCTGCTCTAAACCGATGGAAAATAAATATGGGCGGCTTTACAGCACTTGAGCGATGGCAATGAGGTCTAAAAAGAGAGAGGGAGAGATTGTCGCGACAAAAGAGATTGTGGAAAGAGTTCCGTTTTTTTCCCTCGCTTAAGCGAGATCGTCGACGGTGCAAATTTCCTTCTGAGACACGACAGCCCGGGAATTTTTCTCATCGCCTCCCATTCGCAGGCGCGAGGCCTTCTTTTCGAGGAATAACACACCGAAACCGTGGAAATATAATAACAAAGGTGTCCTTGTCGTTTCTAACGGTCCTGGCTTCTTCAGCCGTCAAGGCCTCAAGAAAAAAGTTTTTCTTCAAAGCGTTAAGATAAGCCGATAACAATTAAAAGTTATCGCTGATGAGCAGAGGGCGAATAAATAATATACCCGCAGAGCCAACCGAGAAGGAAATCCCCGGACCGGTTTCTCCACCGGAGCGAATGTCGCGGGAGAAGGGCGTTTACGGCTGAATATGGAATAAAAGCGGTAATTAAGGAAAGCGGCGCTTATTGTTAGTGGTTATTTATTCGACGCCGGTGACACGGCTTGTCACGAGATAATGGGAGAGGCGAGATACGCAACGGTAAGTTATAAGACGATGGCAGTAGGTGTCATCCTTCCCAATCATCACGGAAAATTCACCAACCTTATCACTAGGAAACGAGGCCCGAAAAAGCTGTGAAATGATTTTTTTGCTCGTCCAGAAATGGATAAAATACATTATTTTACGATTGGTCGTCGATTGAGTTGAGAACATGAAATAAAACAAGAGAGTATTCTCGCGAGTAATTAATTTTGGAGCGTAGGGGCTTTTCACCGCCGATTAAAACAAACATTTCCGGATGCTGATTGAAAAAAATGTTTATGAAAGTGGCTTCGTAATTGACCGTTTCCACAATTATCCTAAACTCAATGCAAATCAAAACTTCTCATGTTGACCGCCTCCAAAACACTCAAGCGTTTTTAATACGTGAAAGGTAATTTTTTTCTACAGTTGATGGATCTCAATCCTACCGAGTTGAATCTTTAATTATTACCATCCAATTTTTTGCGCCGTGAAGGGTTTCCCAGCCATTAACGCCACCATGTTTGAACAGCGAAATCAAAATAATATTCTGCGAATCTCTCTCTCGGAACGACTCGTAGAGAGACGCCGCGTGTTTTTCCTTCTTTTTCGTCCATTCCACCGCGAACGCTCTCGCAATGTAAGTGCACTCTAGGACAATTCAGAACCCGTTCTAAAACGCCGGTAAAACATTTTCCAGCGAACGATCCGTCGAACGTCTGTTTTGATTACTTGCGTCCGCCGCGAGCCTTCGAGGACTGACTTCTCTTCATTATTACAACCGAAAACGATTACGAACGAAGCATTCCGTATATTGGCGGGTCTAAGCATACCGAAAGCGACTGAGTTTCTTGCTTTCCTCTTCGTTCTTTTTTTTTTTGCATTTCATCTTGACCTAAGGATGGAATCGAAATCGGTTATGCGTGTTAGTCGAAGGGTCGAGGATATGAAGAGGGAGTAAGGTTAAGAGTTAAATGAGGACGATGACTGCAAACATTTACGAGACAAAGCCGCAACTCGCATTCTATAACCTTAATCATTTTTCCCTTCTCTCTCTCTCTCCCCATCCATTTCTTTCCCATCCCCCACTCCCTTCTTCTCCCTTCCCACTCCTCCATTCCCCTGCATTCCTTCAACCTTCATCCTTTCCCCTGTCCATCATTTCTATTCTCCGCACCCTCGCCATTTTCACTTCCTTCGACCCTCTCACCCTCCCTGTCTATTCCTCTCTCTCCCCCCCCTATCATTCGCACATTTCACTCTCCTTCTCATTCCACCCTCTCACATCTTCCTCTCGCCTCTCAATCGCTCCGCACTCGTAAACCCTTCATCCAATCTATTCTCCGCGCTCAAAATCTCTCTCTCTCACTCTCTGACCCGCCTTCGCTTCTTCGGTCCTCGCTACTTCGCTCAACAAACCCTTGCCGGCCGAAGATGATAGGATAATTTATTTTTATGATCTACGTATACTGGCAAAAAAAGGAAAGTTCATGAGGTAGGATGCCGAGGAGTTATAATGGACGATTAAAGGACGTTGCCGCTCCATATCCACATGTTTCGGATGCTATCGTTTCGAAGGTCTCGGTACATCATCTCGGAACGCATTAAATTTTATTGGTCGGCAATCCGCGACCCTTTGAGTCATTTCTTGTTCCGTCCTCCATTGTTCAATAAATTTTTTTATGAAGCACCAGGTCTATTCGCGATATTCTCTCTCGAAAAAAGGACGTTGGAATGGTAATCATCTTCGATCTTCTTCCCTTATCTTCCGTCTTTTTACATTCGCTTCGTCATTTTCAGCATGACATACTTTCGCTATATATTTCCGTTTAATTCGGTTATTGAGAATCGGTTTCAAAATTATCATATAGACCAAGGTAAAAATGCTGAAGATAGGGATAATTTTGAGTGAAATTTGCTAAACTTATAATAAAACACAACAATTCAATTCTTTTTAATCAAATATTATTTTATACTGAAGAGGATTTTCTTTGACATACAACTGAAACATAAACGTGAAAATTTGTAAAATGTGACAACGGTTAAAAGTTAGATTTATCAATGGTATAAATAACTCTAATCCACTTTCTTTGATTTACAGCGCTGCTTTGTTGTAAATCAAAGAAAGTGGATTAGAGTTATTTATACCATTGATAAATCTAACTTTTAACCGTTGTCACATTTTACAAATTTTCACGTTTATGTTTCAGTATAAAATAATATTTGATTAAAAAGAACTGAATGCCGGCTTCAAATTTCAGCGTACATTAAGTGCTGTAAAACTGCCCTTTTTTTGATAACGCACACTCGATGGCTGAAAAGGAATTCTTTCAAGTGTGTTCATCGGAGTCGAGGACACGAATATACATAGGTCATTATGGGATTTCGAAGAGAGGTTACTGGAGGCAAACGTCTCGTGCGTAGATAAAAGTGCACGCATCTCCTTCGGCTTACGGCTATCTAATTGCGCCTGCAATTAAATTCTTCCATTAAATTCTCCACTGGTTTCTTTCATATTCAGCAATACGTACCGCATTGGCAATGATGAGTTGCGAAGAAGCTAAATCAACAAAGTGCATCTCACTCGAAAATATTCCAATCTTGCGAATATTTTTTAAATGATTAAATGTGTTATAAGTCTTTTAAAAAAATAATATTAAGTGAAATATCATGTGTCATGTTTCTTAAAACATTTTTTTGAAAAACTCTGGTAAAGACTTTGGTAATGGAGTTACTAAAACATCTTTACTAAAATATTATTTTCCATGTGTATGGATTTTCGTGTTACTTATTTTATGAGCGAAACAAAGGTAGGCACATGTTAAATGGTAGATGAGGTGAATAAAAAATTAAAACAAATAATATGAATAAATTAGTGAACCATATTCGATACAATTAAAACCTAAATTTCTTTTAATCTGATTTAATTATTTTACTAACGCAGTGGCAAACGTTACGGTCTCAACAAGTAGAATAGAAATTTCAAAACTCTGGCAACCTTATTAAACAAAATGCATTTCTTCTGGGAAAAAACATTGCTCTGAAAAGGAATTTTAAAATAGCGTTCATTCCTATTATAAGTTCTTTTAAAGAAATTTATTCGCTTAACTCGAATGAAAATATGCTGAAAGAATGAAACATGCAAAAAAATTTGAAATGATTACAGAGTTATTCATAAATTATTATTTCGTTTCGAAAAACTAAAAAAGAATATTTTTACAGATAAATATCCTCAGCGCTTTTGAATGTTGATTGATTGAATGGCCTCCATTAAATATACCTCTCCTGACAAGCAATGATGTTTTGAGACATTGAATGCTGGGAATTATTTTGTAGCTATTTCATGAATAACTGTGACGCAAATGAAGGTTAAAATGCTGTACAAGAAAATAAAAATATTTATTGCCGCTTAGGCGTTTGAAATAGTTCCTTTAACCTAGTAAGATGAAGAACTGCTTAGTTAAAATGATGGAAATGCCGCAAACTTGGATGTTATACAAGGTAGTGTTGCTAGGTAGCTTTGAATACAACAAATGGAATCTTTCTTACGTAAAGAAATATTTTAATAACTTCTTAAAATCAATTATTCGAATTAATCTGCTAAAATAAACATGGCACTAAATGAATAAGGATAAATTATAATACGGATCTGTCTGAAAAAAGTTTTATAATGAATCTATGAAAACCGTAAACGAGAATATTTTCAATTGGTCCAAATACGACAAGGAATTTGTGTATCTGTAAAATTATTAGTGGTTACCCATAAATGAAACGTCCAATTAGTTTAAAAGAGAAAATTTACTACATATGTTACATGTTATTCACTATTCTCATATCAATTCAGCAGAAAAAAATTCAAGAAGAAGCGTCTAAAAATCACAAGATTAAAAAATTACTTACCTATATCAAGTATCTCCATGAATGCTTTTTCATAATCTTTTTGTGTTTAGTGGAGATACCTGAGTTATGTACTTTTTTAATGTTTTGATTATGTGCTTCTTCTTGAATATTCTCAAATTGTTCATGTGTAATTTACCTTCCTCAAATGAACAATATTGGAATAGTAAATGGCAAATATTTGTAATAAAAAGAGATTAAAGTAAAAAGAATACAAATGCGAACTAAGTTAAAAAATAAATTATAATATCAATCATATCAGACATTTAAATATATTGATTAGATATGGAGGACAACTAAAAACCCTAATCATTTCGACATAGGCAATGTCATAGTATACATAAATGATTATTTCCTGGCAAATTTATTAGGGAATTTAGAGTATTTAAAGTTAAATTATTGTTGAAATGCAATTAAAAAGAAATCGATAATTGGGAGAACAACTGACAATTTATCAATTTATTAGAACGGCCAAATATTAGTGACCTTAACCCCCCTTCGTGTATATAAGATATGATTCAATTAATCATGCGATTAACTTTTTAGAAACCCCTTGCAAACATCAAATTTAAAATTCCGAAAATAGTAATTGCGTTCTTCATCCTTGAACTCGTATGTAAGAAACAAGGAGAGCCCTTGAAATTCCTGAAGACGTGTGAAAAACATTCCGCCTCAACCTTGCATTGGCTGCATTAAGGAAGCCTCTTATAACCCTTCAAAAGCGCACACTTCCATGCACAACTTATTCTGTGGGGTCATTCCCATAGTACGCCAATGAATAGCTAAAAATATTAAATGCCTAAGGAGATAAAGTTTTTTTTTATTTAGGCCTATAAGTAAAGTCGTGAATTTTTTCAGAAATTATATTTTTGTATTTTTATTCCTTTTTGTATTAAAGCTTTTTTAATATCCTTTATTAATTCATTTATTTTCAGTACTACAATCTATAATAAAATCATATAAATCCTTAATAATGATTATTTTGTATTTTGGGACCTAAATTAATAATTATTATAAATAATATAATCATATTTACAAAATATCGGCTTCTTTTGCTTCGTCTCTAGAAGTTTAATAATGACTATGGTAATTGAACCAGAAGAAAGAATTTTGTCCTGTTTTTGTTTTAATTGGTATTCTGTATAATTGTGCAAAGTTAATGTTTAAACATCTCTCTCGTACTTATCAATACCCTAAATTTGCGAAGGTAGTGAAAATTTTATCAGAAAGCAGATTATTTGATAAATATATTTAATGAAAGGAAGAACGATGAAGATTCTTCCAGACTCAGTTAAGTCATTGCAGAAAAAGAAGACAAATAAGAATGGAGTTGAAAGCAGCCGTAAATTAAGCCCTAAAATTAATTAATAAAAACAACCTTTGAAGGAGATTCATTTTTGATGGAGTAGCAGGATAACAACAACGGTATAAATCTTACTCAGAGTAAGAGTAGCCTTCGTTTTAAGAAATGCTTGGTGGAATTCCCTCGAAAGTTTAAAATGTGAAATTTTCGGCCTCTCTCGTTTGCTTCAAAGAAATTTCCTCACACTTGCGACACCCATGAAACTTTTTCTATAGTGATTTTCAGATATTTCGAATTCATCCCCAATTGCTAGTTGTATATGCCTATAAGCATTTCCTAGAAGGACAGCAATACACCGCCATGCAACCTTAAAAATGCCATATACTCAACAATCTTTCCCTAAATAAATTAATAAAGGAATTTAACGAATGAAACAGAACGAAAGGAATCCGATTTTTCGCTCTCTCCAATAAGCCATTTCAGCGATTGGATTTTCATCCCCACCTCCGCTCTCGCTTTTTCAATGAAAGCGGCGCGAACTATATCCAATTCAGAATTAATTAACAGCAATGATGGCGCAATGGGAATGCATGAAATTTCGATTCGAGAGAGCGCAACCGTAACGAAAGAAGTTTGCGCGAGCCGAGAAGGCGGCACACGCCTTCCCCTCGCTCTCACTCGGGAGATATACGCCTTGAGGCGCTGCGGTCGTCCCAGCCCACGCTACCTGTTTCACGGGTTTGATACCCGGCGGAGGAGCTTCTATGACCAGTTTTGAAGGGCAAGACGATCGACCTTTCTTCTTGCAGCTGGCGAATTCCAAAAGGAGGCGGGGCGGATGGAAGGATATATAGACGAGAGGAAGGAGTTGTTCTTATAAAACGGAAGGGTTTTTCAGCAAAGGAAATGAGAAAGGGACGCTTCTCGCTTGTGGAGCTCCGTGCTTAGGGAACATGGGCTTGTCACGGATGCTTTCTTGTGTACATGGGATCCTGTGAGATTCCCGCTGCGAGGAATCGGAACTATAATTCACCTTGTACATAGCATGGAATTAGCAAACATAAAATACCTTCAAGGAGCTGCTAACTCATCTTTTTGCGCGCAAAGACCGTTTTTCTCAATGTTAATATTTATTTTCAAATATCCTTCCCATTTATTGGAGTATAACATTTCTTTCTGGTAAAGTTTCAGGTAGAAAAGGATGATAAATCAATGGGGTAGGATAGAAATGATTTACTGTTAAATCTGTTTAATAGGTGGCAGATTTAAAGCATTAAAATCAATAGATTGCAGTGTTTAAAAATGTGCAAGTTTGGAAATTAAACATATCAAGTTCCATTGTTATTTACAATGAAATATTCCCACGGAACTTTATTAAATTAATATACTAGTACTGAAAGTATATAAAAAGACAAACTCAGCAAGTTTATTTGTATATACTGAATTTCTTGCGCTGAAATTAAATGCATTCCGTTGAAATTCAATTAAAACCATACATCGGGATATTTATTAAAACATTTATGAAACAAAATTACTAGTTTCAATTACCATGAGTTGTAAATCTCATTTCGTTTGTTTGAAAAGGTATTTATTATACTTGATAACAAAAATGTTATAATTGGATTTTATAAGTAATCTACGAAACTGTTTTATCTCGTTTTTGCAATAAAATTAATGTAAAAACATCACCTTTATGCATATATGTTATATGTTATTTCAATTTTTTATACCTCCATTTAGTGAAAATGTTAGCTCACTTCTGTGTTAGGTACTTTCTGACGTCTCTTGAATCATGTAGGCAATTAATTAAACGAATAACAGACTACGTCCCCATTACTAACCATTAAAGAGGCAAATTCGTAAACATGCAAAACACTATGTCTTATTTGCTGACTTAAAAAGGTACTGAAGCAGCAACAAATAGTATCTTAACTTCTCTTCTTTCTTTCATTGCGTCTTCCGCAAAATAATACTTAAGTAAATACCATTCTAACAAAAACTTTTTGGTTCGTTTTTTCTACACTATTACCGAATGCGCGTTATTTTAAGTTAGATTTTTATTAATTTATTAGATAATTAGAGAGAATTTAAGAATGCATACGCTATATATAATAGAAAAACTACTCGGCTCTGGCCTGATAGAGTTCCATTTAAAATATTAGAAAAATTTTTAAAATGAAAATACAGTAAAACCCCGCTATACGTTGTTTCACACATAAGTCGCCAATCAATTAAGAAACATGTTTCGTTATAAGTTGTGTCGCTTCGCATATACATCGTTTGTGAAATGCTAAAAGCAAAATTTCAGAAATTCCAATTGCGGCGCATAAATTATAACTATAACAATAAAACCCCTCTATTCGGCTTTTAATTTCATGTTTATTATTATTTATATGAATTAATTTCATTTCGTGTTTATCAAGTCATGTAAAATCATACTCAGAATAAACATTTGCTGGCCATGTGTTTGAGAGATCACGATGGGTTAGGTGGTCCGCAAGTCACACGGGATAAAAGGGACTATCCCAATTTTAATGACGATGTTTAAAAGCCTATTACTGTGCGACAGCCAGCTATAAGAGAGCTTTGTGAAGTTTCGTCTAACATTTTGTGTCCTTTCATCCCGGTTTACGTTTGCGTTGATATCTCATGAGATATCGGATATACTTTGGATTGCGACATCTGCATGAACAGTACTCTAAAGTGTGTATCAGTGTACGTGTAAGTAAAGAAACAATTTTTCTGCTCCATCACACTATAGACAATTATTTTCGGTGATTTCTGAATTTATTATTGCAAGTGGTTACTCGTTACGATTAAATGTACAGTAAAACTCGTTTATTACGAATTTGAGGGGACCGACTCATTGCTTCGTTATAAGCGTGACTACGTTATATACGAGAAACATGGTTTTTGGCCTATACATCCCATATAACACGTATACACGTACAGTAAAAGCTGTGCTATCCGGCTATTTAGAACCGGCCACCCTTAGATACCGGCAATTACACAAATACAATTCATTTTGTATTTCTTTTTCTTTTTTTATGAATTTTTGTGTGAATAGTATATGTGTAATACCACAACTTCCACTTTAAAATTTCTTAAAATATAAGATGTATATATTACGTATTTACTCCGTATACTTCTGTGGCTGCCGAGTAAGCATGGCGTTTTTGGTTACGTAAGCCATTTTCATTGTCTAGATGTTTTGGTGTACTTCTACAATTTCCAGTTTTATCGCTTTTTATTATTTAAAAAATTACCCATCCATTGAATATTGCATCAAAATAAATACCTAAAAGCAAGGAACAGGAGAGAAAAGGTTGGTTTAACGCTAACACAAAAGCTGGAGCTGATCAAACGAATGGAAAAAGGCGAAAGTAGAGCAGCCATAGCAAAAGAATTCAACATCGGATCTTCCACGCTCTACGATATCAAGGCTCATAAGGCTAAATTAATGAAATTTGTGTCATCTTCTCAGACGAGTAAATCAATTTATAAACATCATACGCTTCATAAGCCAAAAATTGAGGAACTGGATAAAATATTATATGACTGGTTTTCACAGAAATGTTCTGAAGAATTAAATACTTTCGTCCTTTTCTAATAGAGTAAATAAAGATAAATAAGAAAGATATAATCCAATAAATTCAATTTTGGGAACAGGTTCACAGCGGTAAACCCCAAACTTCCCGGACGCCCTAAACTTTTCAATAGTCTTTTTGTTTTGCATGTAAGCTTAGCAACGTATTAAATAAGAATGAGTAAATAGTGTCTATATCTAACTACGTGTGGAAGAATTAAAATGGAAAATGCAAATGTTTGGGGAGTACGATAGTAAACCTAAGCCCAATTTTGTTTGGTTATTGCTAAATTTGCGATGTCAAAATCGAAAATCTCTCCCCTAACCGGATACTTCTCCTAATCGGCTTTCCACAATCACCAAGATAGCCGAATAACACAGCTTTTACTGTATTTGCAGTGAATCGACTTCAATATCGTACTTACAAAGAGATGCTTATCAACTTCGCGGCATGTAAAATGTTCGACTGCTATTACATACGATTTTTTAAATGGTCAATTATTATTATTTACATAAATTAATTTACATAAACATTTCACATTTTTAATATCAATTTCAAAACAAAGGGAGCGTGGAAATTCGTATGGAGGAAAGGGACCTCTACGAACAAGTGCGCGGTAAACGGGCGGAAACTATTCATTACTTATCGCTCTGATCGCCAAAATTCGTTATATATGAGGCATTTTTTGCCACGGGACCAAACATTTGTTCGTTACAGCCGAGAATTCGTAAAATGCGTGTTCGTTATATCCGAGAAATTTAACCAATGCCCTTATGGAGAAGTTCAAGGGACCGAGACATTTCTTCGTTATAGCCGAGATTTCGTTTTAGGCGTGATCGTTATAAACGAGTTTTACTGTATATTAAACCCTAGTAGGAATGAGTGTTAAACAATAATGGTAACATAGTATGTCTAATGTACTGTACTGATATGTATCATTTAGGACACAAGTATGTCACAAAATATCCGCCAGGAACGTAACCTCTACTATTATCATAGTTTTTATGGGAATCTTTGTTTCGCTATACGTTGTTCCGTTATAAGTCGCATTTTTCAGAAACGCATCTCCGACGTATAGCGGGGTATTACTGTAGTTGAAATTCTCTCTCACTCTTTTTCATGATCCGATATCTCTCATAGAGTTAATTGAAGCTATACTCCTGATATCCTGAGCACAAAAATAAAAACATTTTATACTCGATCGTTTGACGAGTACCTTGGGTCATTTATACAATTAGAAGAATATTTTTTGTATAACCGAAGTCACAATGTAGAAAATTTTGTTATGATAAATGTTATTTCAGCGAGTTAGATAAATTATTTCTTTCATAGAAGGAAATGGAAAGGCTTTTTAAGTCATTAAAAGGACGAATTTTAAGCTATATTAGAAAAATCCCAACTTTCCCCTTAATTTCAACCGTATTGCGTTCAAATTCTGCTCTAAATATTATTTATTACTTCATTATTTAAAAACGCAAAAAATTAACAAAGTTAACAATAAATATATCTTACCGTAATCGTACTATATTTCTGATATAAATGAACAAAATATGTATGAGATATTTTGATATAATAAAGATTTTTTTTGCGATAAACTGAATTAGGAAGCTAGAAAGGTCTCAACTATTTATTCATCACGGAAAACTTTTGTTCATGTTTTTACCGGTGACGGAATATAAATGAAATTTCATGCACTCGTGCATACTTTTACCAATTAATCATCGAGGAAATTTTTTCTCCAAGAGTATTTGCATCACGCGATGTTCTACTTCCGGGACATTGCCCCGCGTTTGTTTTGCTTCGCGAAAATGTTTCGCCAACATTTTAGTGAACATATTCGAGACGAATCAATACATCCGCTGTTAAAGTGTAACTTCTAATTAGATTTTCTTTGCATTTTCTTTCAAATTGAACGATTAATTTTGCCATTTGATAAAAATCAATCTCCCCACTGGCCTGAATTTAAACCGTATGAATTTTTAATTTTAATTTCTTCGGGCCCTGTTCTTGTAGATCAATAAATGAATAATTTTAAGATTTGTTTGACATGAATTATGTGACGAGAGAGATTTGAATCTAAAATCATCCTTGTTGACAATTTAATTAAGGTTTACACAAAAATTATATCAGTGTGGATTAAAAATTTTATGTCGTGTTGAAAACATTCTTATTACTTTAAAATTTCCGTTTTATATGATTAACTCTACCAGGCGTAACTTTGTGGAATATGATAAAACATATACAGGATGATAATTTAAACACGTGAATTTTACACTGCGACCCTTTATGTGTTATGCCTTATTTTATTTTAAAACTTCTGTGTTTCAGGCATTATTGATTCATTATATTTTTATCTTTGGATAAATAATGTATTCCAATGAAAATTTTTCCGTCTAAGCGTCGATCCGAAAGGTAGCGATAAATCTTGAATTCATCTCGGACTTCGATGACCTCGAACCTGACTCGGCTATTTCCTCAAAGATATCTACGAGCACCACCCTCCCTAAATGAGGCTTTTAATCATTTTCCACCCTCCAAAGCATCGGTCACACGTCAAATAAAATTAATTTTACCCGTTAGAACAAAACCCAAAGGTTAATGTGCAGCCGATCCTGGCTATCGACACAAACACACTCACTGAAAGCATTTGCGAAAGCGGAATGTGGGGTATCCAAAGGGAGGCGAGATCGAAATCCAGATAGCTCCTTCCTAAGAAACAATGACCACGTGTCGTTTGACACTCGACATGCTAAACCCGAGAATTTTATCGATCTGGCGCAAGGAAGGACGAATCATTGGCGCATTCGGCAATTAGAAACGGACTCTCAAGCGCCCACGTTAACGCGAACCTGCGTTTTAGACGTATATCTCTGACAGGTGTGGGATTGGAACCGCGGATTATGCAAATCGGAGAAACGCGAAGCCGATCGAAAATACAAACTCAAGTCGCTCCATTTGAGTCTTGAGGTTGGATTCCTTGCACGAGGGAGATTTTTTATCTCTCTCTTTACCGGCGGTGAAACTAATTCATCACGATCGATTCGCTGCGAAACAGTAGCAATAGTCACGAGGGGAGACATATAGAACGTGTCGCGGAGGTAGAGTAGCGTGGCTTAGAAGCATTTCACCGAGGGCGAGCCGAAGAAAGAAGTGGTTCCACAGACGCTTGGTAATTCCACCCTCGCGCCTCCATATTACAAGAAGCTCGACCCTCGCACTTGGTTATAATCATACGCCAAAACCATAAAATCATAATAGTCCTCTTTCATTAGCATTAGCGAGATTGGCATAGAACCGCACTCTTAGCATTACGAAAAAGTCGCTCTCTCAGTTCAGAGACACGCATGTTAGCTCTGACATAATGACCTCACAAATGAGATCAGGTAGGGATAGGAATCCAGAAATGATCGAAGTAATATGGTACTCATGCCTTATATATCAAACGTCATAACGAATTCTTGTTTTTCCGCCATTGTGTTATGCATCAGATAGCATTGGGATGAAAGCAATCGGACGCCGTCACTCAGCCGGCTGATTTCATTCGCGAAAGATCATTCTAACAACATCAACTCTTACAAGCATTTCTTTTGGAAGTAGGTGCCAAATGCTCCTGTCTCTTCCATGCATAATAATAGAACAAAGCCGAAGCAAATTACGAGCACTAAAATCTTCGCGCCCACGCAGGAAACTTCTCCAAGGTAAATCTGAATGATTGTTTTTTCTAAGCCAACAAAATGCCCAGAAGACATGAAATATTCCAACAGCTGACATTAAGTCGTCGCATCAAAAATCATTTTGGTATTCAAGGTGTTGCTAAAAATAAAGAATACTACAATGAAAATCTGTTTTATTGGATAAATTTAAATGCTCCGTAGTATTTTTTTTTAATTGACAAAAAATTAAAATTTCGAATGATCGAGAGTTTTCTCATCAATGTCACAACGTGGAAAACCTCTTTTTTCGAAGATGGACTTTTAGAGAAGTCCATTCGAAATGGAGGAAACTTTGCAGACGTGTGCAGAGCCGTAAGTACGGGTAAATATTTTTCCCATTTTAAGGTGGTATTTCTCAGCCTTTTGCACAGCTGAACAGTTTCACCATAATCAGAAAAGAGGTGCTGAAAGACCTCTTCTGGGAACAAATTTCATACTTACGGGCTCTCATATGCGATCATATGTTCAGATAATCTGTTATATATATATATATGATATGATGTTCTTTGAGTGTGGGAAATGGGAAAAGGACGGAGTTTAGAAAAAAATTAGGGTGTTGGTTTATTTGGAGCTAGGGTTGTTATAGGAAGTTGACCAGAGGAAAGATAGCGAAGGAGTTCCCATTGACTGAGATGTGGCGCAGGAAAGTTTTCGGGAAGGGTACGTATTGGTGAATGGGATGTTGCATTGAAGGCCTCCGGAGTAAGAGTGACTGACATTGCTCCTAGGATCGTTCGTGGGAATGTGGATGGGTGTGGTGGTGAGGCCCAATAAAATTCCTGGTATTTGGTACAGGTGAAGAGACAACTAACGTTTTTGGAGGTGCAGGTTCAGCTGGATGGGATGAAGTAGGTTATTTGGGTTACCTGGTAAAAGATGTTTGAATTAACTTCTTCTTTCGAGTGGGAAGGACTCTACGGGGGTGATGGAGGACTTGTGGAAGAGTTCCTTAAGCCACATCAAGTCGCCAAAGTTTCTGGGTCGTCGTTAGGATATCATTGGAGGCTTGGGAAGGACTTTAAGAGGACATTATTCATGGCTTCGTGCAGTCAGGGATGGACAGTTGTGGAAAGTGTGACGTTGTTTTTTGTCCGAGTGCGTTGGTTGATGTTTAGCGTGTATTCGGAGGTAGTAAGAGTGGTGTATTTCCTTTCAAAATATGTCATAAAGACATCTTCGGTGTACGAACACCTCGTGTAATTGAATGCAGGTACTCGGATAGCGAGATTCTATTCGAGCGAATTCCTCGGCGCGCGAGGGAGCATGGGAATGATTTTTCGGTTTGGTGGGTATGGCAAACGGAGTAGTGAAGGAGTATCGATGGTGGTTGGGTTGGGTTTTATGCGAAGCGAGTAATCAGTTCGTCCACTCAGACGGAGATTCACATCGAGGAAAGTCGATTGTGAGATGGAAGAGAGTTAGTTGAAGGAGGTGGTGAGGAGGTTGGAAAGTTTTCTTGGGGAAGGAATCAAGTGACTCCGCCTCATCGGTCCATAATAAATATATTTCGTCGAAGCAGCGGAGCCGGATGAGGGGCTTTTTGTGTGGGGATTGAAGGATCTGGGGCTCCCATTCTCCCAGGAAGCAGTTTGCACAGAAGTGCGCCATCCAGGGGTGTAACTACGGTTTTGGGGTCCCCACGCAAGTCAAGTTTTTTGGGCCCTCATTTATATAAAAATATATGAAATTATTATACCGTTTCGGTTTTTATCGGTATTTTTTACGTTTTAATTCCAAAAATACATTGAGACTTCTATAATTATAACATTATAAGGATAGGACAAAACAACACCAAACACTTCAGATGGGTGTTTTCGTCTTCATTTCGAACGATGAAATCTTTCATTCCCATAAGGATATTACTACGGTAGAACCTCATAAACTCGGCAACCTCGGGACCTAGCATTTGCCAGGTTTTTGAAAATTTAAAAAATCCTTAAGTAATGTACATTTCTGGTAATTGATTATATAATTCAAATGATGAATAACAATTAAAAGGGAACCCATTATCAATAAAGACTATTGCTTATACATTCACTAAAACAAGGAATTATAAACGAACCATTAAAAAGCAAATAACGAATGTGAAATAAAGAGTGTATCTTATACGCATTTACAACATTATTTTCATCACACATTATTCTAAGATTTTTTTTTAACAGATCAGGCAAACTATCTTGCTTCATGCATTTTCATTTTTCCTTCATGAGTTTATCTTGTATTTGATACAAACACGTAATCTCCTGAAAATCAATGCAAGAGCGTTGTTCTAAAACGGATATTGTATCTGTGACCAACTGTATACAGCGATCAATTGAAGGTTTGTCCTTAACTATCTCTTGATCATCGTCACGTTCATTTTCTTCATCTTTTTCATACTCAGGTTTCAAAACCATGTCCACTATTTCGACTATTTCACATCAATTAGCTGAAATACGACAGGCGCACCATTGTCGATATCAACCCAGTTTTCAATGTCATCTTCTACCACTCTTTTTGATATTGTGAAAAATTTTCGATTGCTGTATCAGTAATACACAGTGGAACTACCAATGCTATATTCTTCGCAAAGTCTCTTCGCTGAATTATCTTTTTCAAGTTTTCTTAGTAATTCCACTTTTTTTTCAATCGTGAGATTTTTCTGTTTACGTTTCGTAACACCACTTATGGGTTGTATTCTTTTTTTGAAGTCACTTCAAAATAAAATTTAACACAAGTACAAATTGCATTAACTAATAACAATTGCTATCGCCACGAATCTAAACATTTGGTTCTAATGAGGTAAACGAAACAATGAAAATAGATAGGCGTATATAATTTAAAGTAATTTCTAGAGTATTAGGATTTTTTACATATAACTTTCAAAAAAGTGCCGAGTTTTTGAGAATGTCAGGTTTTTGAATGCCGGGTTTATGAGGTTCTACTGTACTTCGAATACCTTACTGCAGATTACGGGAAAAATTCTAAGTATTTTTGTGGGGCCCCAAATATCATGGGATCCCCACGCACTGCGTGAGTCTGAGCCCCCAAGTTATGCGCCTGGCGCCATCCGTGTTTCCATGGCAGTTCGTTTTGTTTGCAGACAGTGGCGACCTCCAAACGCGAAGTTGTTTTTGGTGAGGACCATTTCCAACAGAATGGTGAGGAAATGGGATGAGGGTGGTTTCGTATTATCAAGACAGGTTCGAAAGGGGTGGGGATGTTAGTGTATGTGTGTGTTTGTGTACGTGTACATACATACACATATAATATAGGTAAACATTTTTCGAAAGAATTAGACAATTGTAAAATACAATTTAAGATTCGTGATTAAAAAATAACATTCCTCTTTATCTGAACGTTTTCATCACTTTTCATATTTTATCTACGTCAAAAGACAAATAATAACTATAATTTGAAGATTATTTTTGTGGAAATCACAGATTTCATTGCAAAGAGAATAAAAACTTGTATACCAAAATGTAATTCTTCTCGCAGTGAATATATAATGACAAACTATATCCTTTCAGTCCAATTCTTCCATTTAGAAATATTTTCTTAAAATTTGCCAGAATACGGATTTTATGTTTTTTAAATTTTTATTCATGTACATACTAAGGTTATTCAAACTGCATAACTTGAAACTCTCTGATTATAGACCAAGAATAAAATACAGGATTTTATAGAACTTATACCTTCAAATCTTTGCTTCTGTTTAAATCGCAGTTTTAACTCATTAATCATTAAAATAGACAAATAATGCTCCTCCGCAAAAAGCAGTCGGCATTGAATATTCAAATGACGCCGTATTTTGCGGGTCATGCAATACAAATATTTTCAAAACGTTGTTCAATAACTCCAATATTTGAATAAAATATAAATATGATACAATTTTATTCGTAAAACAGAATTAAATAAAAATAATTCATTATTGCACGCAATTTAACAACCATTAAAAGGGATCAGAGATACTGAATGATAAAAATGAAAGCTTTTTGGCTTATTGTTAGTTTAAGTTTGTTCGAAATTATTGTTATTCGACTCAGGATCGTTGTAAACCGCCATAGCGTTTCTGTTAACAGACAAATTTCCAAGTGGTTTCGCCGAACAACTAGTTTATACCATGTTGACTCAGTAAAAGGCAATCTCTTTACGTAGTTTTCTTTTCTTCGGAAAGTATATGTACAGTCTGGTCCGTACATTCGATCGATTTTTTCCGAGCAATTTATTTGCTAAGAAATACATCATTCAATACCGAGCAAACATTCTAGCGGCATTTTAATTAACACACTGCTCGTTACGTAGGAGGACTTGTAATTGACGCGGTCGTGATTGCGCGAAAAATTAGATTTGCAAGGTTCGGCCCAACGATCATTCCCTCACGTCTGAAAAACACCGTTATAATTTCCTTCTCCGGCGAATGAGTAACGATTCTTTAGGAATGCAATGGCGACTGCTGAGTCTCGAGACCGCGAAAATGAACGAAACTACACGGAGGCGCTCTCGTCTCTCTTGGGCGAGGGGGGGAGGGAGGGGGGAGAGAGAAGGAGAGAGAGAGAAAAAGAAAAAATAACTGCGAAAAAAGAAAGAGGGATAGAGAGGTTCGTAAGCGAGGGATAATAAAAGAGGGAGATGAAGAGAGAGGGAGGGAGAAAGAGAGAGAGAGAGAGATGAAGAGCGAGAGTGCACGAGAGGGAGAAAGGGAGGGAAAGGGCGGTTTGGAAATTCTCATGGAGTGAGGCTGGAAAATACCATTCTTGAGGCTGAGGAAGAGGCTATCGGTTCAAAGGGACTGTGGGCAATATAACCCGCGAAAAAGTCTTGCCGCGTGCACGCATGCTCGGTGCGCCGTTAAGCGTCACTCCATTACTACTACATAGCGAAGCCCTTCCCATGAGGAATGCACGGACGCTTTACCACCCAAGAAAAAACAAAGATCGCATTGCATCCGAGCTCGGAAATTTTTGCCTCGCGACATCTTTAAGGCAGCGGCGCTCAATCCTTTTACCTATCGCGCGCCATTTTTCCAGCGGCAGAGAGCCACTTATTTCCCAGCATGCAACAGGCGTACTACATGCAATAATGATGTATCCCATCTTTAACTCACAAACGAAACCGATATAGCGAAGTGAAATACAATATAATTTTCACAGCAATGTTTCAAATCCCTGACATATCTTAACAGTGGAAAAATGAAGTGTTTGCATAATTTTTTAACCCCGATGCGCTAAAACGTTGAGCAGCCTCCTCTTTGAAGGAAATATTCGAGCAATCATTGGTTTACGAGGATGTTATGGTTGAGGAGACGGTTGAAAAAAAAATATTCGAGAGAAAGACGCTGATGCGGTGGGACGACACCTGAGTCATTCCTCCACATACCCTTTCCGTGTGTAAGAGAGCGCTTATGCGCGGCACTCGACGCAACGCGACAAAGACCCTCTCTCCATTGCGGGGACGATTGCACTTCCTCCAGTCATGAATCCGAAAGGATCCATTTCTTCCTAAGACGAAAAGCACGTGCATGACTCGTCGAAGGATACTAAAACTAAATGTGGCTAGACTTCACGTACGTGCCTTTTTCCTCGAGCTTCGCGTGCATTTTTTTTATTTCGGTTATATTTTACTCGCGTTTGGGGGCTCGGGCCCCGGCATGCACGGATTCGTCCTTGGGTGCGCTCCTAAGGGGTCGATGGTGTGGGTTGGGAGCGTGAGGAGGAGGGAAGAGGTGGCGGGGGAGGAGGAGGAGGAGAGGGGGTGGAGGCTGGACCAAGAAGAAGCGGAGGTGGTTGGGGGAGCTGGAAGGGGTTAAGAGGGAATGGAAGGGAAGAGATTGGAGAGAAGTTGTCCGGAACGGCAGTTTGGGGAGAGAGGGAGAGAGAGAGAGGTGAAGAGAAAGGAAAAATAAAGGAGAGGGAGAAAAAGAGGAGAATGAGGAAGAGAAAGAGAAACGAAATGGGAAAGGGGAGGAGGGAGGGCCGAAGGGAGAGGAGAAAAGGATAAAGAGGGAGACAGGAAGAGAAAGAAAGGGAGAGAGAGAAAGGGCCTTGGACTTATATCCTACCACCCGCGCCCCATCCTCTCCCCTGCGCTTCCAGCCACTCTGCGTCACTCCTCACGCTAAAAATGACTCGCTCAAAAGACTCTTATGACTCTTTTTTTTTTAAATAGAATCGAAGTGTTCCAACCCTCCAAAAATCTAATATTGAATGTGAAAATATAAGCGTGTTTATGCATGATGTGTGTGGATTATAGTGTTTGGACATAGATACTATCAGAAAACCGCATGGTCGATGAAATGACTACGTGAATTGTAACTTTGGCTTCCATACGACTCGATCGAAAGTAAGCTTTTCGGTCGTCGTTCAAAAAACGTAGAACTTATTAGTAGTTGAAAGGCTCCTTAACACAGGGGTGGGGAGACTTTTGACGCATTAGCCGTTGCGATTGCTTAGGTGGGCCGCATTAACAGATGAAAATGCTTCGGCGGGCCGCATTAGGATCTACATCGGAAGTTACTTGAGAGAATGCGAAGGTTCCTATCTGTGAAAATTGATAATTAATAACATTTTATTGTATAAACTTCACAAGGTTTTCCGGCCTCAATTTTAGCCAAAAATTACGAAATTATCTGTGTTACATTCATGATTCGCTTTCGTAATTCAATCGCGGGCCGTAGTTTCCCCACCTCTGCCTTAGCACTTAAAATTCACACTGAGAGCAAGGCGACTTCGTGCGTTTCTTAAGCATTTTTTTTGAAGTTATGATGTTTAGGGATTTACTAATGAATATGATAGAAAAAAGTATGCTGTGTATCGGGTAAAATGATTACTTTTCAAACGAGTCTTTTTGTGAACTAAATTAAACCAGAAATTAATTTACATTTATTGGATATTAACTATATCACTATTGATAATTAATCATTTGTCAGTGATATCATTATCATAAATAAATGCTTTATTCCTTTTTCAAATTCGACTATTACCAAAATGATCGTGTATTAAATAATTACAAATGCTTTTTGGAGAAATGTACAACCATCATAGGGCATCGCGATACATGTTTTTTGGCGTGTGTACTTATAATAATATGACAATGTGAACATTTTTTATCTGTAACGATTAATGACTTTTGAAGGCGGTATGTTCATTACACATAAGTCAACAAGGAGTTATTTTTGTGGCAACTGAAGATATCTGAGACAAACATTTTTGAAGTGCTTGTGCTTGAAGCTTCATTGCGCGTCTAACCAAAACTACAATCACACATATTTCACTGATCGTGCCATTATAAGGCAGTACTATGTCGAAAATCATTTAATAAAACGAAAGATTTAAAATTCTCGTTGATTACCTAGTGAAATCAAATCAAATGAGAATCATCAATGAACTAATGAATGAGCAGGATTCGATGATTTCATAAAAAGTATTTCGTTGAAGACGTGGAAAGTGATTAAAGAAAAGAAAGAGGAAAGTAGATGTTAGCAGATTAGAGGCGTTTGAGATGTAAATATGGCGTAGACTAGAGAATATCAACTGGACGGAGAGGAAAACGAATGAGGAAGTTTTGAATGCAGTCGGAGAAGAGAGGACCTTTGTTTGATTAATAAGGGACAGGCAGAAGAATTTGGCGGATTCAAATTTGAAAGGAAATTGTTCCTAGCCAGATAACGAATGTGATTATTTTGTTGCTAATCTCTAAAACATAATAAATAAAATAAAACATTAAATAAGGTGACCAACATTTAAATCAGAATTCTTAATTATCACTTTTACAATATATCCATAAAGCTTAAGGATCATTTTGTCGGCATTTGGAGTTTTATTCCGCACCAATGATCAGTCGATAGCTATGGCATGAGTGGCTGCGCATATCGTCAGCGATTATTATTCGCGGCGTGCTTTGAAGTTCAGTGACGTCACCTACGAATTTCAATCGCAAGTGATTTCTCGTCGCTTTAATTCGCACTGGCAACTATTTGAGATCACCGATACGAGCTCTCTCGCGATCTCTTTAAGCGCGGTTTGTCGTCGGAGCGTCGCCGCGAATGCTTTCCTTCGTCACACCGGGATGGAATCCACGCGCTGTGCGTCTATGGAGAAGGGCAATTTCGCGAGCTGGGTTCGAGAGATCCAGTCCTCTCCGGCAATAACCTGTTTGAAGGACAAAACATCTTGAATATGAATGCATCAGGTGCAGTAGGCGGGAATCGTTTATTATTTTTAACACTATTAAAAAAATCCCGCTTGGCCTCCTGGCATGCAAGAAAGAACGCCTTGGCTTTTCGATTCCGAAGATTTTTGAGGTTCGGTCACGAAAGATATGGACATATTCATTTACTGCTGTGCTTCGTATATTTTCTTTTTTATGGGAATTTAAGAATTCAATGTTTACAAAAAAATGCTTTTTAACCTGATATGAAAGGAATCTGTTTAATTTCTATATGATTACGTATTTTTCTCGTTTGTTCCCAGCCACAAACTTTCAGTAAAGTTCATCTTAATGCCAATGATCATCCTATTTATTTTTTAGTTATTTTTCCTCTCTTAAGATGAATGTGCATAAATACCTCCATGCTTACTTGCGCACTGTATATAATAAGCTAATATATATTGAAAACAAGTAAGACACCGTTGCTTATGCAAATGGTGGAGCTACGTTTCCTTACAATTTTAGCACGTTTTTGTTCCTCCTCCTCTGGGGATTGAGCAACCCGCACCGTTTAAATGTAGATCCTTACTGTACCTTTTCATCCGTAAAACTGCAATCCTCTAGCTTCAGAAGTTTGGCTGCAATGTTATTTCAAATTTACGAATTTTCCTATTATTAAGCATCCTAACGGAAAGCCTACGAACTTTTGAGAAAATTCATAGATTGATAAGAACTATTCGATTCAAACAATTTCTAAATATCTATTAAAAGAAAATTTTGATTGTCAACAGACGGACGGACAGTCAGAGTGATCAGATTCGCACGTTTCTTTACTTCCAAGAGAACGTGCTAAAAATAAAGATACGCATATGGTTACACCCCCAGAATTCGATTTAGTAATTTCTCTGGAAAGTTTTATATCACTATATTCTATTACGAAACACAAGAGAGAAAATTATCGGTTGCCATCGCTTAAGGGCGTGGAATTATGTTTCGAGAGCCGCTCAAAAATTGATGCAGCAATTACGTCGTGAATCTCTCGTTCGCCAGAGCACAGAGCACGAGAGAGAAAGAATGCAATAACCAAGACATATATCTCTTATAAAAACTATTCGGTTCTCTTAGCCAAAAACATTTTAACGGAACCTGTGCGATTATTCTTTTTTTTTTTCAGCTGAGGTCCATCTGATTTTCTCGACAGGCAAGTTCGCGCATGTTAAAAGGATGGGTTAGGGAGGAGCCTAATTGGCAAAAGGGAGAGAAACTGGATTACGGACGCACGTAGTTTGAAAGGTCGGGCACCGGTTACTGGGCGGATTCTCTCAGGGACTTAAAGTTCAAGGACGTGGTATGTGAGAGCTCTCAAAGAAATGATTCGCCCTTATTCGGAGTGGCACTGGAGGGGAGAAAATGGAAAACATAAACATAAATTTGTCTCGGAAAAATTTGTGCTGGCGGATAAATAAAAAGAGAAAAACAAGAAAAATTAAATGTTAACGGTTTATTTGAATACATACTATTAAATATATGTATTCAAGCAGAAAGGCAAGTTCAAATGATAGCTCCTGGACGCTATCATAAAAATCTGGTGTGTGCAGCACATGACTTTCTTCGTACAGAGTAATAAAATACTAGCATGTCTGTTGCAGTTACTCTCGCACAATTAATTTGTCCTTATAATTTACCTAGTAGCAATAGCTGAAGAAAAGCGACTTAGAAACCAAGGAGAATTTTGTTATGATAGAGGAATTTATAGTTACAGAGTAGAGAGAAGAGACAGGGCTGGCGAGAAAAAATCGCTTTCACTTCGATAAATTAGACAGTAACAAGTAGCGTAATTTATTTTATCATTAAAACGTTAATTAACGTAATAAATACACTTTTTTCAAGAGAAATTGTGATAAGTAACAACGCCCTCTACCTCCATCTCTCTTCCTTTCCTTACCTACCTATTTCTCTCCCTCCCTCTTCCCTCCATCTCTCCCTTCCTCTCACCCTCCATCTCTCCCTTCCTCTCACCCTTCCTCACT
Source organism: Uropetala carovei (assembly GCA_036926305.1). Classification (NCBI taxonomy): domain Eukaryota; kingdom Metazoa; phylum Arthropoda; class Insecta; order Odonata; family Petaluridae; genus Uropetala; species Uropetala carovei. The sequence goes on along the minus strand of JAXCHB010000152.1, from coordinate 1,525,880 downwards.
CCCTCTTCCCTCCCTCTCTCTCTCTCAATTTCTCTCTTTCCCTTCCGCTCTCTTCCTCCCCTCCCTTTCTCTCTCTTCCTTCCCTCATTTCTCCCTCTTCCTCTCTCTTTCCTTTACTTCTCCACCCTTCTCCTCACTCCATCCCTTATCTCTCAATCCATCGCTTTCCATCTTTATCTCTTTCCTTTTCTACATCTATCCCTCCCTATTTATCTTACAGCCTATCTCCCCTCCTCCCCCCACATTCCCTCCATCTTCCTCTACATCTATATAGTCGTTTAGATAAACGAAGGAATTCATACTGAAATTCCTGTCCCATTAGGATTACGCAATTTCGAAAAAAAATCCAACAATGAGGGTTGTCACGACGGCGAACGATTTTTCCTTCAAAACGCTTGAAATTTTGCCGTCAAAAACCAATTTATGGACAGAATCGATGCGCATCGACGGTAAGAAAACAAATTTTCATTCTTTTGGGCGTTCTTTGGTCCAAGTTCCGAGTTTGTACGTTGATAATAAGTAATTTTAGAATTATAACGAAAAAATCTTTCACGCTACGTTTAAGCTCTATGTTATTCAAATTGAGAGAAGAAACACCTCTGAACTCTTAATCCATGAGGTTACTATCTAAATTCAAAAGAGGTAAGGTCGAGTAAATCCTGTAAGTATGATTGACATTGAAAATATCGTTCTCGGCTGAAAAACGTTTTGATGGACGAAAAAAAAATAAATTTTAATGTTCGTGAAGCACCGAGATGTTATGCAAACAATTGAAGAACAATTTATAAACAATAAAAACTACCAGAAGATATTCAGAAGGATTATCAAACTATCTTTTAAACAATCCATTTTATTACAAATCCGTTGTGCCACAAATTATTCGACGTTCAATGTAAATTTTGGCTACTACCTAAATTTTGAGTTGTCGAGACGAAATTAATTTGTACTTAATAATGAGTGTTACTTTACAGTGAAGTACGTTAGGATGGAATATTTTTATGTTCATCATGTGGAATATTAGAGGGGAACTAATGAAAAGTACATAAAAGTGAAGAAGACGTTATTCTGAAAAACGTTATTGCGAGATTTTTCTGCATTTACTTTTTATTATTTTTCACCCCACGACCTAAAATAATCAAGAGCAAATATTGCCATTAAACAAATGAAATGATAATCTAATTCAACTTATGTCTTCGAATAAATTGATGAATAAGAAAATTCATGCAGCCAAATAGGTAAATGAGTAAACCAGTCTCGCAAACAGAATCAGCGATCGACGGATTGTGAAAGATGACCGCTTATGTATAGTTTGAATCAGCATCTTGTTTTATCAACCTGTTATAGCTGAAAGAGTTATCTTTATCGTCTGAATATTGCTTTTTTTATTCTTCCCAAAAGGTCTTAACCCTTTATTGCAGCGTTCCCAATTGGGGACATAACTTTTATTTTATTTTCAGGTTTCTTTCGCGGCCAGCCTCAACTTGGTAAGCATATTGTTCCCTTCTGGGAACACTGCACTAAAATGTAGTTTACAGAGTTGTTACTAGGTTATTATCTATTTTTCCATGCATAACATGGAAAATATCTCATTGTTTCTAATATTAAAATAATGTTCACGCGATAGAGAATTAAATTGGGCTAACCATGACAAAAATCCTTTTTGTTCAGTAGCATCCTAGTAAAATTTTATACGTGAATTGGAATAATATTTAATTAACCCTTTCAGACCTGGTGTACTCGATAGTATACATGATATTATTTCCATTATCTTATTGAAAAATTGTAATGGACAATATTTCTAACACACTGTGCATGATTATGTAAGTTTTGTGTGTGTGTTTGTGGGATTTGTGTCATATGCCAATTTGAGTATTTGCCAAAACATAGAAGATAGTTGCCAGTATAAGATATATTCACATCTGAAGAGGTTAAAATGCAAGCAGATACACATTCGGGCATATTTATACGTCCGCGTAGAAAAATCGCTTTAATCCTTTTCTAATCGGAAATGGAATCAATGACACAGAGCCCACTGTAGTAATACTGCTGACCAAACGGACACAATATCTACCATGTCCATGTTCAGCAATTAAGCAGCTCTAAAGTGAAGTTTTTTTTATGTGTTTGGGTCTGTTGCATCTATACTCAGGGCCGCGCCTAGGGTGTTTCGCGCCCGGGTGCAAGATATCTCTGTGACGCCCCCCTACTAGCGAAATTTCGTGGTATGATCAAATACGACTTTTTTCATCGATAGAGAGTTGTGACAAGCTGGTGTATTTCTGTCCATGTATCCCATAACGAATTGATTGAAAAAATTAGTTGCATAATTATTAATATAAACATATCATTTAATATCTGCTTGAAGGAAAATTATAAAACTCGCCGCACATATGATTACAATTAAATACTCTGTTCCGTTACCTTAATGATCAATCAAAAATTCCTATATTTTTGTTCATTTACAAGCCAAATTAGATTCGATATTTATTCTGACAATAAGAAAAAACTTCAATTATTTATGCATTCCTAAGTCAAAGTCCCGACTTCTTATTTTCATTTTAAGATACTTAAAAATCCAACGAAGAAGCAGATGTCAATAATTATCTCATTATTTGGAGAAATTGTTTCGGTATTTGAATTTGGTAGGTACTATTTAGAAATGAATATTAACGATAACGTAGGTGGGAGATCGTGAAGGAATAAGGAGAGCTAGCTTTCGGAAAAGCTATACCAAACCGATTTAACCCAACACCAGCACACTAATGTGTTTCTCAAGCGGCACACTGGGGTCCAGCAGACCACAAGCTCTTCTTTCACTGTTATCTTCCTTTCTGTTATGCCTTTTTAACAAATTGGTGGTGATTTATTTTCACTGGAACCTCAGGAAGACATATGTCCAGGTGAGATTAAGCTTTAAACAATTTTGTGAACGCAATAGCAATAAATGCAAATACAAATATGGCGAAAATAAGTGAAACGCAAGGGGTGCGGTTTTTAATTTTAAAATTTTTTGGGTTGATGGAAATGAAAAAATACTAGAGAATATTCTAAAATTAGAGATTCCAGGCTATAAAAAATATTTAATTAACGTTTTTTTTAAAAGTCGAATTATATCAGCAAGTGAAGATTGACAATTTAAAAAAGTGAACAATGGAGTAAATAAAGCTTCGCTTATAATAATCGTGGAACAATTTTTTCTGTAAAAAAGGATGCAAAAATATGTCATTAGACAAAACCGCGGTCGCAAGTTGTACTGAGAAGCCATCGTAACTGTAAAAAATGTTCCAAGGTTCAAAAGTGCATCGACTGTATAAAAAAATGTCAGAAGTTACTTAAAACCAATAAATACACTTAGTGTAAAATAAATACCGTATAAACATGTTCAAAATACTTAAAAAAACAAAAGAAACGAAAAATGCAATTTTCACTTAGCGCCCGAAAAATTCCTCAAGCGGCACACTGGGGTCTGGCTGACCCGACTCGGATTTCACGTTCGTAGTACATACTCAGTGTCTGAGTCACTGCTGACGGTGTCACCTGCCTGACAGTATCGACAGTTTCCCAAAGTTTATCTACAGGGAGATGCCGGTTTCAAATTCGGAAAATTACGAGTGCTAAACGGAAAAGTCTAAACCACTCGGGTCAATCAGACCCCCGTGTGCTGTTTCAGAGTTAAAATAGATTTGGGATTTCCAAAACTCGGTAAGTGGGAGAAAAAGGGTAGGGACCTGGTATTCTTCCAGGGAAAGGATTTGTGGTAAAGGTCGATGGTACTTTACGAAAGGATTGCCGCCTCAGCTGGAGCTCCTCGCTAGGGTCGGGATAGCAATTAGCAGAGTAGCGGCCTCACCTCTTGGCGACTCCTAAGGTGAACCCATTTTCGGTCCCCATTGATATGTGTTCTATAGCGACCCTGAGTCATGTGTTCGTGTATCTCAAGGGAACGGAAAAATGTTGCCTGGAAGATTTTGCGTCATTTTAATATCTCCAACTTTTCATTTTCACTCGGACAAAGGAGGAACCATTCCCAAGTCGAATTCCAATAATATATACATACAAATGCCTTGATGGGAAGGCAAGTTGGCGCCCGGGTGCATTGCACCCGCTGCACCCCGGGTAGGCGCGCCCCTGTCTATACTCCATTCCAAACTTGTTTTTATAGGGTAGACATCGCTGACTTGCGACTAATTCCATTCCTAACGAATGCCAGGTTTTAAGTGACGCATTCCTCTGGGAAAATACTTTTGTGTGTGTATCTTCTTAATGACGAGTTTAAGTTCGGAGAGGCGATAACGTTGTATGGCCATTCCACGAAAGTAAACGTTCATCTTCCATCGAGAAACACGTCTTCTGAAATTATAAATCTACGCATCTCTCCACTTTGTTATCAGTGTTGCTTATCCGATGGCAGTAAACAAAACCCAAGATCAAGAATTCCATCAACTGATACCCATGTGATACACTATATCTACATATAGTACCACGAGTGGCCGCTGAGGATTTCTTACAAATAAGAGCGACCATAGAAAATAGCTTATTAGACTATGCACTTGAACTGTATGGAAATTATAAACATTCAAAAATCTTTTTGCTTTGAAGAGTTGCTCTTTCGTAGAAATTCTCACATTGAAAATAAATATTGAGGAAAACAACGCAGGTCATCCATCATTAGAAGCATCCTGATTTCTGAAAGCTTATTGTATGTCCTTATTAACTTGATGTCAAATCATTAATTTCTAATTGTCATTATATTACTATTCCTTCGATTTTGTACTTCTTTACAATATCGTAAATAAGAGTAAATCTGCTTTACATTAATAAATGTAAAATTTGAATACGATTCACCATGAAATTTATATTTTATTAGAAAAACAATCTTTTAGTGTGCAGCATTGAATGAAAGTCATAAAATCTTACTTGGTCATTAACTTCCTTCGTATGTAAATGCACGACAAACGACGGGAAGTAAGATATACAAAATGCTGCCACCAGTTTCAAGGTTAAGCACAGACTAAAATGCATTTTTATCGAATGCATTCGTTTAATTGTCCTATTTCGACAATATTATCTCTAAATCCAATTCTTAATCCTTTTTAAATTAAATTCCTATAAGTTTGATGATGACAAGAATATATTCGTACAATATATAGTGCATATGTTTTTGCTTGCGCCCTAGAGAAAACCATGATTAAAATTATAATTTCAGACAAATATTGATTTTCAACTAAGCATTATGTTATAGGATTTAATGTCCTTCACTAGCTAAAATATGAATTTATTTTTAAAGAGTCGTTCAAAATGCAAACTAGAAGCAAAAGATAGAAGCAATGGACTCAGTGCATTTATCCCTGTTAAAACTTAAAATTGCAACGTCAAAAACTCATGCGCAGGTGGCCGTAGTCCGGTAGACACCAAGTACTACCAGCATTAAATGTTGGTAGGGTTTTGCGGAATTCCGAGGGTGACGCTGTGCTCATGTTATTACACACTGAATCTGCCAGTTAATAAATTTTGTCACCCATTTAAAAACCTACCATTATTTTCACAACGAGAAAACATGCATATATTATAAACATTTATGGTATATATAAAATGATTGATAATATAAAAATTAACTTATATAAATAAACTTTAGAAGACAGAATCTCACGTGGGCAACTTGTAAAAAGTGACGATGCAACTCCGTGACATTTAACCTCTAAAGCAAGCTTCCACATTATGGTGCACATTATCTTTACTCAAACAACCTCGTAAATAAATCCACGATTAAATCAGAAAATACTTTCGTTTTCAAAGGGACATCGTTAAGGGTTTTCCATTCCAGGATATTGGTAACTCGTTCCTTCGCGTAATCTCCAACTCACCGAGACATGCTGGGTTTCAAAACCGTTGAAATGGCAACACTGCAGTTAGGATCTCCGCGAAGGCATCTCGTACTCATTGGTCACGTGCTTTTCCTTCTCCTTCCTTCTTGCCCTCTCTTCTTCTCCCTCCATCTTTCCTCCCCTCCTTCTCACCCCTTCCCCTCTGCGACATTCTCTCGCTTCCTCTCCTCATTTTCCCTCCTCCCTCAACGCTCCTCCTCCTCCACCATTTTGACCCCATGGCACCCATCCACCTGGCATCGAACCCCGAGCCTCCCAGGCGAGCGACCCCTTAGCCTTTGAAAGAGGCGCATTCCGACCACTTCCTCCAGGGATTTCGTCCGAAGAAAAAAAAACGTACGAGAGAGCCATTCACCGCCTCCTCCTCCGGCGTGCCTCTTCCTTCGCAAATCGGTCCCCCGCAGGTGAGGCTGGCGGAGAGCATAAAGGAGGGGAGAATGGGATGGGAGAAATTGAGAAGGGAGAGACATAGGTGCTGCTGCTGCAGATTCCGAGCGCGGTTCCATACCATTTCTTGTCTCTTGTTTCGGATTTCTCAAGGTGGATATTGTGGCCAATTCTCTTCTTAGTCTTTCTGCGGCCTCTCTCGTTCTCTCTCTCTCTCTCTCTCTCTCTCTCTCTCTCTCTCTCTCTCTCTCTCTCTCTCTCTCTCTCTCTCTCTCTCTCTCTCTCTCTCTCTCTCTCTCTCTCTCTCTCTCTCTCTCTCTCTCTCTCTCTCTCTCTCTCTCTCTCTCTCTCTCTCTCTCTCTCTCTCTCTCTCTCTCTCTCTCTCTCTCTCTCTCTCTCTCTCTCTCTCTCTCTCTCCTCTCTCTCTCTCTATCCTCTTTGTGTATTTCCCTAATGAGACGCCGTGTTCTGTAAAATATCAAAGAAAATGGCAGCCCTATTTTTCCAACCACGCCCCCTCTTTGGAACGTGTCGTTACGGCCGTATTATCTCAAAGATGATGTGCACACGAGGTCGTTAATTCGCTTCATATTTGTACCTCTTTGCGAGAGGTTCTATATTTTTTCGCCTCGATATATTAGGTTTCGTTTTCGCGTCGTTGGCAAAAAGTTAAAGATTCGGAAAATTACGTCGACTGCGCTATTTGAAATGTCATTTCGCACGTCGAATGATTAGCGAGCAGCGTTTCTGAGAGAATTCTCAAGAAAGCAGTTCGAATGGCGGTGTTAATATTGCTATCGAAAATGCATTATAACAATTCGTTGAAAATTTGATCAATTTCAAAAAGCTAAAAGCTATAAATAATGTTTTCAAATACATTTATTACAATAGGATATTTAAATTTGAATATCAAGACTCGATATTGGTGTAGAGGACTTTTATATCCGTAAGTTATGTGGCTAGGCTGTGATTGTACTTTTCCCTTCGGCTAACCTAAAGTCTTTATTATTTTTCAGAAAACTCATCTCACATTTATTGCCCTTAATTTATTATGAATTAAGAGTAGTTTTTCAAAAATAATTTTCGATATAAAAATCACGATATAAATGAGCAACTTTTTCTTCTATTAGATCTAAAAAAAACAGCTTTGCAAAACATTTCCTTTAAATCTGTGTGCATGAGTAACTCCATCGTTCTTTCTACTGCAATCGTCAATTTATCACCAGCTCCTAAAAAAATCCTTTTAAAATGAGATTACTTGGTGCAAAGAAGACTAGCACAGCCGGCCATGTCCCCGGCTGAAAAGCAGACACATTATTTAACCCTCTACGAAAACCGGATAACTGTTAAAATAAGAAAATTCCTGAATTCCACCGGTTAATTTTTATATCACACAAGCTTAAAAAGTAACAACCAAAATTACATCCAATTCCTTCAAAACGGCGTGAAATATAAATAAATGCCATGCCGGTCTTGTTTCTTGTACCAATATTTACGATTCAAAGGGGAATTCAGCCCATTTAGTGCCGAAGTTTCGTCTTTTTCTTCCTACCTGCAACCTTACCACTTACTTAGCTGCACCTGCCTTTATCTTCTCTTCATGCATTAGCATAGGAATGCCACACGAAAAATCAAACACGCTTCGACTACAGACTCTCCAAGCGATCGCATTCTTTTTCTGAGGCAACCCGCAATGCACCTTAGGGACTGCGTTGACGGTAGTAGGACTGCTTCCATAGAACTGAATTGACTGCTTTTGAGTCATCGATTTGAGTTTCGCCGTCATTTGCCAACATAACTGGTGGCATTATTTGCTAAACACGAGAAAAAATTCTTTTCTAAACAATTGAGTTACATTATGAAACGAACTTTACACTGAATGAGGAATGACTCAAGGAGCAACATGGACGGCAGAGATTCAAGTAGCGGCTTTTTGAGAATTCTCTTTCGATTGAAATTATATCGTGCTGCTAAAAAAAACATTGAACATTAGTATTTTAGAGCTCCAAAAATGAATATTTGTTTTAAGTTTTACCCTTATTTACAATGAAAGTAGAATAATGATTCAAACAAAATTAATTTTTATCTTATTTTGGGCCATTGTATTTTTTTAAATTTCCTGATGATGCCTAGGAATAATTTAACGATTACTAATGGAGAATTTAAACTTGTGTTAATTTTCACTACATAGTGCGACATTTCGTTCTTTAAACCATAAAATTTTAGAGAATATACAGCGAAATTAATTTGCATATTATCATTAGTTCTATTTATCAGTATTTTTAGGCGCGTTTCGCTTACAGCGTGAGCGCCTATTATCGTCGGTCGGGTCGGTCCGTCCGTCTGTCCGTCCGTCCGTCCGTCCGCATGTTCGTTCTCGGCTTCTAATGAACGGATTTTCATGAAATTTGATATTAAGGCCTTTCAATCAAATATAATACGAAAATCGCAAAAATGAATCACGTACACCAATCAGGGGTACCACTTTACTGAGAACAAAAAATTACATTTTCGTCATATCTCGTAAAATATTGCTCATATCAAAATATTTTTCAAATAAATGTTGTAGAACTGGTAAAATAGAGTATTTCCTTTCCTAAACATTTTTATCGTCGGAGTAGCCGTTATCGAGAAAATCAAACCAGAATGTCTTAATTCGAGTTGAACTTGGAAAATTTCTTGCATGGTTACTTCATTGTTGTTAACATAAACAATCTCCTAAACAAACGTTTAATTTCCTTACGTGTGCATTTAGTATTATTAAGTAGGAAGAAAATGAATTATTTATGATGAAGAAAAGAACTTTAAAACGTTATTTCCCTTACGTACAGGTATATAATTGCTTTCTAATACTCCATTACAGGAAACGCGCCCATTTGTGATACGTTGTACACTTTCCTAACTTGTTTTATTTAAGCACTAAGTCCTTCGGTATAAAAATCGCGATATTTAGAGAAAGGCTAAGAAGAACGCGTTAACATTTACTACAGCGCGGAATGTTGTTTCAAGTGCGAACCGTGGAGAAAGGAATGTTACGACGATTAGTACATGAAAAAATTGCATAAAACAAAGAATTCACTGCTATTACTGATCTAATACTCGTGTTCTCTGCTACCAATTGCTAGTAAAGTGTCCGTACGGTTAATGAAAAATACAGTAAAACGTATATTTCCTTTCACTTTAGCTATAAAAATCCGGTGCGCAAATTTTCTATGTAGTATTTTTTCCAGGTGAACACGGGAGTGACTTTACATATTTATATTTTTTCTTACATATTTAGCATTTCCCAATCTACAAACATCATTTTTGTGTTTTTTTCCTGATATATCTTCAGCTATGGGGTTTTATCATCGACCATCCTGTTTAATATTTTGCCTTCACAGAAAATAAAAATATTTTTCGTCTTTATTATATTTCTATAACTTTGTTTCCATTAACAGATATTCCCAGTATATTATTTTATTTATTATTTTAGACATCGCTACATCAAAAAAATATATTTTCTTTAAACATCATTCTCTTTTCCCCATGCTTTTAATGGAATGAACAATTATATATTCACAGGAGTGTTGTTAATTTTAGTTCGGTTAATTCAAAATATTTTAATGACAACATTAATTCAGTCAGCTCGAGGAATATAAGTAATTACGTAACGTTAGATCATAGCTCAAAAATTGAAGTCCATCATTTTCCTCTATAAATATAGTGTCTCATCTTCATGCTTTTAATCTTATGACGCCTAAAGTTATCCCATCCCATCACTCAAACGATACAGGATATCTGCTCAGAGCGCTTCATTGATTTTATGATTTCTAGAGCAAATATTTCTACAGCTATATATTTTTCATTGGATTAATTTATTAATGGTCCTCAAATTTCTATGACACTGAATTCTGGTTGAATATTTCTGAAACAGTCTTTATCACAATTTGGTGTCTTAAAGGTCACGGTTATTTTAAGTATTGAAGTCTCCACCATTGCTAATATTGTTTTCCTCCAACAAACTTAATGAAAATAGTATAATATATAAAACTCATGTTTAAAATATTTTTGAATTCAGAAAATATAATTTATTGACATACCTATATTTTCATTGTCTTAAAAATGATAATTTTTGCTAATTATGACTTATTGTTTGTAGGCATAAGTTGAGTTTTGGATGCTGTGTGACTGTAATATTTTTCGTCTTCCTCTCACATTGTAAATTATAACTGTGTAAGTTGGAACTACCTATATATTTCACACGAATTTCTCTCTCATTTAGAGATTTTGTATCCGATTCCATTACAGTAGAAAATCCAAAGATTTTCTAGATAAATACTTTACGCCTAATACCCTTCTTAGGTGCTTGCATAACGGCATGATAAACAGCACTCTATTTTTTATTCGTTTGCTTTTTCGTCTTGAGTTATAATCATTATGTATATTGGATTTTTTTGCTTTGTAGTTTTTAATGGTATCAGACCCTTTTCCATATAGTCATGTAACTTTTTAAGTTTGAATAATTTTTTGAGAATATTAAAATTTTTCTTCATTCATAAACATGCTATAGGATCGCGTTTGGATCGATAGATAGATTCTTACCAAAGGCGCTATTTCGTGTTCCTCTCTCATCTGATGCAGTACTAATTCCGTAATGTAATATCCTTTTTTATTGTGACTTACTATAAGGAGATATTAAATTCTAAACTTTTAAATCTTTAATTTATGCTCTTAGTTTGAGCGCTTTGCGTATATTAATTATTATATTTATATCACAAATTGTGATTTTTATAGCCCGACTCAAGTTTCTTTTTAAACCATCATCGCCGACTGTTTTTTCAATTTAAAAATAGCTAATCAAATTCCGTAAGAGCTGTTCTGTGTACATTCTTGTGAGATTGAAACCAATTGAATCTCCCACACTTTGGTTGCTGGTGAAAACAGCCCGGTGGCAAGGTTTATTTCCTAGCAGCAAATTGGCAGGATATAATTCTTGTAATTTTTATGTGACTGTAACTTTTTTATTGGGTAATTTCAGCGATCGAAATTAATACATATTCCTCCGGTCAAGTGACATTTATAGATATGTCTATGTACTGTCCCCTTTCAGAATCCTGTGACGAAGATAATTTCATGTTAATCGAAACTTTTGAACGGAGATTCTAGGTTATCAGTAATGTGCTCCCAAAAAAAGCACTCACCGCCTGTTTGGTGGATTAATTTAGCAACACATCGAAAAAAAGCAGGCTAACCGGTAATTTTAATTAGGTTGGGCGTGATGAATACATATTTTTAAGCATTCAAGTTTTTCGAGAGAACACTTCCCGATTTTTGGCACGCATAGCGACCGCACGACACCGTTGTTCATCTTTTCGACACAGAAAGATAGACAGACAGAGAAGAAAGAGACAGACAGACAGACAAACGACTTGATTGAGTGCGGAATTGAGACTATATAGTCCCTTTTTACATTTAAGAGAGAGAAAGACAAAGGAGAGAGAGAAAAAGAGAAAAAGAGAAAGAGTGAGTAAGAAAGAAAGAGATGAGACCCCTGAGCTGTAAAATAACGATAACGACATCGACAAGTCCAAAATCCAAATGACCTAAAAATTCAATGATTCGATCGTTACTACTTTTTTATTGTTGCTGAATCACTGTTATTGAGTCGGCGTCACTGAGATCTCTTGCACGCATCCACGACTCGAATAGGAGCCATTACTGACTCCAAGAACCACGGCAGCCGCAACAGAGAAGACGGCGGCAGCAGCCAATGGCTGGGCAGGCGTCCTTGAAAGCTCAAAAGCTGTTTCACCCGCAGGCTGCGGAGTCAATTGGCTGGACGGAGTGATGAGAGATTCGAGGGGCGTTTGAAATTAGTAAAAAAAATACGGTCATTTTTTTAAAATTAATAACCGAATTATACCAGCTTTCCCAGGTTAGGATTTCAAGGCTACCAGAAGTAAATAGAAAGTGAAATTTTCTCTTCCTACGATCCATATCACCCTAAGTCCTACACTCGACGCATTTCTCCGATCGATTTCTTGTCGAAAGAATCTTTTTCGAAAATTTGGAAAAAAAAGAAAGAAACCTTAAAGGAGAGGCTGATATTGCAGTTCTCACACTATTAAGAAACGCTCAGTCCAATCGCATGATTTAACGATTGGAAATATCCGGTAAAAACCTCTTTAAAACCATTCCGAGGATGATTGACGGGACCGATTTAAGGTTTAAGCGCGTAAGAAGGCGTGTTATGCGATAGTGGGTTGTCTTCCCGGGTTATTGGCTGTAATTTCTCATTTCAAACTTACATACATGGAAAACCATACGGCTTCGAGCACAGCCTTCATAAGAGATTATTCTCGTTTCGTGGAAAACAGGTTTCGGCAATGACTCCGGGTGAATTAGGTAAGCCTGCTTTCACAACACGCACGACAAGTTTACCGGAGATCTTAATGGAATGCCCGCAGCGGTCCAGTTCCCAATTTCACGTGCTCCCAAACGTCATATGAAATAATCGCGGAATGAATTATACTAATAAATCACCCGCTGTCAAATTAGCATGCGATTTTATTGCATCGAGTCGGGCCTAGAACGTCGACAGTCGATTTACGTCCTCAAATAGAACTTAATGGTAATCTCGATCGGGACAGAGTAATTATCATCGGCTACCGAACATACGAACTTCACACGTATGATGTCGCGACTGTAATTCAAGCCGATCGTAAAAATGGCAATCAGGGACGTTATTTTTATTATTGAAGCAGCCGTAACCTTTGATTTTTTTTGTCCAGATGCACTTTTCGGAAGTGATTGGAAGACGCGATCAACGAAAGGCAGGAAAGGCAGACAGACACGAAGGAATAGTTGCGGGCTATTCGGCCAGGATCGCGCTTCCCTCGGTCACCTCCAGGGGGCAGTGGCGTCTCTCCAAGGCCGCGAGAGTGGAGTTAAGAGCTAGAGAGGAGAGTGAAAAAGATTGTATATGGCAAGCGGGAGAGAAAGATAGAGAGAGATAGAGGGAGAGAGAGAGAGAGGTGGAAGGAGGATGGAGAGAGGGAAAGAGAGAGGAAGGAGACGGAGGAGAAAAAGAGAAAGTGGTCGAGGGTCCGGGAAGTTGAAAATGGAAGTAGCATGACTCCGGAGAGGAAGAGAAAGAAAGAAAATGAGGTAGTGGGGAGAGAGTGAGAGAGAGGCGAGGGAATGCAGAGAGAGAGAGAAGGGGAGAGGGAGAGAGAGAGGGGGGGGCAGGTGCGAGGGAGAAAGAGAGAGAATGGAAGAGAACAAAACGAAATGAGTGCTGTGTGAGACAAGGATGTAACGGAGACGGAGCAGACAGTCTTGGGCAGTTATGGCGGGGAAAGAAGGCGGCTTCACGTTAAGGGGCGGTAAGTAAAGGAAGTAAAGAAGGGATTATAGAGGATCGGGGGTGAGGCAAGGAGGTAAGATTATGACGATAAAGACAATTATCCTTACGACGTCGATGGAAGAGAATGAAGAATGCGGAGGATATTTCTCTAAATGGGGTGGAGAGGTCGAGGGGAGGAGTGAAAGGGGAGGAAAGATCCCATCCGAGGAAATTTCTAGCGAGTAGCAGTTCGCGTTCGAAAGAGAGAGAGAGAGAGAAAGAGAGAGAGAGAGAAGAGATTCCTACTCTTCCAATCTCCAGAGGATAGACAAAAATGAGGAATCTTCGACGGCTGGCGTATTAATTGCCAGATTCGATTGGTGAGACGGGAGTTTTCGCAAAAGGGCGAGGAATTCTCTTGCGAGAACAAATGGGAGAACGAGATTTTTTCTCTTATCTCTCTCTGTCTCTCTCGTCTTCCTTCCTGTCAGTCTCACCCTCTATCTCTACCGTCCGCTCTCCCTCTCCATCTCTCATTGCGAAGATTTAAACACGACCACCTGGCCGATCGTTACATTTTCCGATCTCGTCTCGTTAGCTACTCCTCAATGGTCACATGATCGGCGTTTTTTTTCGAACATGACATCCACCGACGTCCGGTCGGAATACGCGGTTCGATTTCTCGAAATCGATCATTATCGGCTCGTCGTCCCTAGACCGTATTATTGTTGAGTTCTGTTTCTTTTCCCAAGTGCGCGTTGCAGGCGCGCGAGTAAAAAAAAAGCACTCAGAAATGTAGCCATTTTCCGTACTTTTGCGAGTAACCCGAAGTCGGAAGTTAATTCGAATTTATCTTAAAAATCTCTCCGCCGCCTGGACAGGAAGCTTAACCTGGCTTTCCGTAACGATTCTCAAGGTTCGAGTTTGCAGTGAACCCATGGGGCATGCATACGCGTGCATGAGGAGGGACCGAGATAGAGAGAGAGAGAGGTTGGAGGGAGGGATGCAGGGAAAAAGAGTATTTTCCTAACCCGTCGTCTCACACGGCGTCATCCTCATCATTCCCGGATCATCTCCTCCTCTTACCCCTTTCTTCCTCCTCCTCCCCCTCTCTCTCTCTCTCCTCTCCCGCTCCGCCGCCCTCCTCCTTTTCCTCTCTGCCTTGCAAGCGAGCAATGCAGTAACAGCGGCGGCACATAACGTGTAAGTGAAGAACCGAGCTGAATAGCAAAAATAAAAGAAGCTCTAAACTAGTTCTCTCGAAAGGATATGGAAGGAATCGTGTATTTTTTCGTGTTCCATCGGAGCTATAACTCATGTCTTCTTTTTTTCGTCGACTCCGATTTCTCTGAATACAGGTAGCCTTGGAAGAGTAGCTGCTTCGATCGGGAACTATATAAGATGGAAGGAGAGGGAAGGGAACAGACTATAACAAAAGGAGAATTATGAAGGGGCTCGCTTGCTGGAGAAAGAGATGGAGTATTCATCCTGGAGAAGTTGAGACTCCGGCTTCCAGAATGAGATATATGACGGAGTGAGAGAGAGAGAGAGAGAGAGAGAGAGATGTGCAAAAAGAATGATTTATTGTCTGAATGAACGTAAAAGATACTCGTCTCGTGTCAATCAGCGAATTTCTACGTTTTCTGAGGAATCGCATCTCAAAATTTTCTCCCGCGCTTCTCTATTCTTAATGCTTTCTCTCGTATCTCCTACCTGCTTATAACCCTCTACCAATGGATTGATTCAAAACCAAATTCTCCTTTTTCCGACCACATTGCCGCCATTATATATTTACTAACAGAACGTTAGCAAGGGTGTTCTATTCATTATAATTGGCATGCTGCTAAAAGTGACTAGCGAGCGACTTTAATTCTCTTTTTAGCTATTCTTTTGTAGCTCGGTAAAGATTGCAAAGCGCTTGACGGCCATAACAAATGTTACTTTACAAAATATTAAGCATTAGTATTTTACGGCGCATTCGAAACTAATTCCGTCCATAAAGAAGCGGTATTTTGAAAATTAAAACGCTATAAAGGGCTTGTGTCGACTAACTGGGACCACATTTAATACTGACCGTCATTAACTCGGGTTAGAGGCCCATACCTCGAGGCCCATCCTCAAATCCGACCTCAGGTGTCTTTACCTTCTCAGCAGGGGGGCACTAGCCGACCACGTCTTTTGCAATAAAATTTAAACTATTTTATGTTGTTAACTTAGTGCGATTGTGACTCAAGCAACATATTCGGGTGAATGCGCTGGTCAAGAGCGTCTTTTTAACGGAACTCTACGATAAATAATAACATATTTACGCTCACATCTAATGTTGACGCCAAGAAATACCAACCTCTTAAGAGTTTTTGGACGGGATTGTAATGAAAGCAGACATTCGCGAGACGGTGCGGAGGGTGTAACGCTTGGTTGCTATATGGTTTATATCTAAATATTGTATACCAATTCTTTCTAATTATAATTCCAAAAAGAATGAAAGTCTGCACGTCGTAAATCCGAGTTTTACGTGTTACCTTATAGGAAATGAAATTGCTTTCCTTGGAGTCGAACCCAAGACTTCTTTCGAGATTTTTTTTGTCATCACCTTAAAATATGTATATCCATCATATCTGCCACATTTAGAGTTTCTATATTTTTAAACCTAATTTTTGGCTTTTTTCGAATGAAATTTGAATTTCTATAAAGCCCTATTTATAATCCTGGACGCCTTAAACTGCGACTGGTGCTGCAAAAAGTATTGGATAGCATTTGCGCAGAGATCAAATTAGGGTTTTTCGCGGCTCACCGATAAGCAGCACTTTGAATATCGATGCCTCTTTAACAACATCATCTCTCCAATCATATATTCCTACAAATCCATCATCATCGTTGAAACTCATTGGAACAGCTTCTGTCAACCTTTAATCCCTCATTTCGTTCTTTTGTTGCTTTTGCCAATGTTTGTCTGTCTGCTACGTATCTAAATCACACGCCTGTCTTGCTGAAATTAAGTCGCATGCAACTTACACCTTTTTTTAGCTTTTATATTACGAACAACTTGAATCATTTATTTATCTTTCAAGGAAACCGAAGCCGGATATTTTACATGAAAAGGAAAAGATGTTAATGTATGCAAACAACTACAAAGTACATGACCTTTCACTTCGAACAGGTTCTTAAGCACAATCAGTTCGCTTGGTCAAATAATTTTATGCATTTTTCATCAACATCCTATTTGAACAGAAACCGTCTGAAAAAATTAAAAGTAGTAGTAAACGATGAAAATATGAAATAATCAATTTTTATGATTACATCCTTGAATATATAATTATTATCTATATAAATAAAATTGTAACCTCTGTCTGTACATTTGTTTTTTTGTCGGAGTTTTACTTTTTTTGTGTGTTTTGCATCACAAGAAGACGTTTGAACCGGTTTGCAGAATTGTTGTCTGTCTGTCTGTTTGTTTGTTATCGCATCACGCAAAAACGGCTGGTCGAATTTTTATGAAACTTGCAGCGTATCTTTAGACTGGTCCAACTTAAAATATAGGCTATGTGGTGTATCTAAAAAAAAAATTAATTGAGAGTTTGGGGGTGGCATCGATTTGGTTTTTCGACGATAACTCCCGAGTAAATTAACTTATGAAGTTCAAATTTGATATTTGTCACTTTCAATATAAGTATAAGAACAATTTTGTAGATGAGCAAAATCAGACCAAGGGGAGGAGGGGTTGTGGAAGGGGGGCACCCGTAAGATAAATCGCTGATTTCAAGCTAACGGATGATTACATCGAAGAAGTATAAATAAGAAATATTTTAGGAAAACAATTTCGGTAAATATTTTAGGAAAAAGTCTGTCTGACTGTTTGTTTGTTTGTTACCGCATCACGCAAAAACGGCTGGTCGGATTTTTATGAAACTTGCAGCGTATCTTTAGACTGGTCCAGCTTAAAATATAGGCTACTAGCTGGAGTGATTGTTTCTTTTGTTAATAAAAATATGTTACTGTTCATAACAACATATGTACACGTAATGCCAAAAATAAATTTTATTGTTCTTCCTCTGCGTTGAGAGATCACGGATATGAGGTTAGTCAGTGAAAGAAAAACTGAAAATAAAATAAAGAATCAAGAAAACTTCCTGCTATACTATAAAATAATATGAAAAGTCACTAAAAAGGACTCGGCTTTAAAATACACAATCAATACCGTGAAGATATTTCCTAACAGTCACCGATTTATTAAAATACACATCACACTTTTTCTAAATATAATATGTGCGAAATTTTAAACGAGGAAAAAGAGTATGATTTTTAATTTAAATTTATGCATTAATAAATCTCATTTTTAAAATAAAGCTTCATTTCTTATGACGTAAAACATATTAATACATGTGTTTCGGCGATTTGATCTTTACGTTCAGCTACTTAATCACATCATGAATATGGTGCTAATGCAAATCAGTAACTATAATGTTTTCACAGAGGGTATTTAAGAAGAAGAATAAAAATTATCTTTAAATTAAGAGTGCCAATAGAATTTAAGAATATATGCCATTTAGGCAGATTTCCGCGTTTATTTTTTCACCTAGGATCTCAAATTCGTATTTCATAATATTGGCAATTATACAAAGTCACTATATTTTGTCCCTAGACATTTTTTTGAATTTCCTCTTCAGCCTTTCTATTGCCATAAGTTATGCCATATCCTTTGTCCCATATTTGTTTACCTATCGAACTTATATCTTTCCTTTCTATTGAAAATGTCTATTGTTCCTCCTTTTCCATCGTAACCACTTTCTCTCTCTCTCTTCTTTCGAGTATTTCGGTCTGTTGGTGGTCTCCTAATTTATTGGTGACCTTCGCGTTGCATCGAGAATTGACCGCGTGCGTAAGGATGATTTGACTTTCAGTTATGTGGGGAGACACGCCGCGAAGGGAGTAAGATGGCGGAGATCAAACAAGGATTTAAAATTTAAATCCAAAGGCTGAAAATGTGTCAACGTCTGTTCTTACACGGCACCAAATCCACGCCGGCTTTCTTGCAATTCGTCCCATTTAAAACGGAATCTCCTCTTTCGAAATGCTTTCCTGCTTCTTTCATTGTCTTTAATTAATCGTTTTCGTTCTGAGGACGAGGACTGATGAATACTATGGCTTTATGTGAAAGTTTAAATTTTATCAAAAGCAAATCTTAAAACAATAACGGTCTGACTTTTTGTCGAGTCAAGTATACGTTTACTCTGATAAAATTAACTATAGAGATCGTAATTAGGTAGATGAAATTTGTAGAGAATACATCTCTAAAATGTTTTAAGTTAATCGAAGTCAAAATCCGCAGTGTTTAAAAAATTATACTTACAAATTAGGCTAATTAATATTCCCGGCGAAGGACTTCCGTACATTATAATATTACCATAAAAACAACTAATAGCGTATGACAGGGGACACCCCACAGAAATGTTGTCTAATTCATATTGCAATATCTTATTCTCCTAAGGATAAATAGCACATCAAGAAAACTTGAAACATTAGATAATAACTGAAACCGAAATTCCAGTAAAACACTTCTATAAGAAGTTGAGTTAATGGCGCATTAAAAATAGGAATACATATGAAATTATCCTTAAAAACAAAGACTAGTTCACATACATTTTTAAACTTTTAAATCAGTAGATTTGGATTTTTCCAGTCCAAAAATATATAAAATTTTCTTATCTTACCTAATAGGCTATCAGTCGTCCTTGGAAAAGAGATAACTGATCCAAGTTCATTACAATAATTTCCAAGAAAGTTTTTTTCTGTCCGTGAAAATTTAATCATCATTATGAGCATGATACAATTTTTTTCAGTTTCTTTGTGTCACGTTAGTCGTAGATAGTGGTTAAGAACAATCTCAATATGCTTGTCAACAGCAAAAACATTAAGCACACATTCATACCCACTGTAGGGGATTAAAACCCGCGACAAAAGTATTGGAAGACATACACATCATTTACCAGGAATTGAAAATATTAGAAGTCTTCCGGCCAGAAGTACCTCCACGTTATTTCCACTCTGATTTTCACAAGTTGAACAAATTCTTAATTTGGTTTTAATTATAAAAGGTAGGTAAACGTCTTATGAAAACTATGGAAATCTCCTCATAAAAACAGCCATATAAATATGTCGACACAGACAGTATCGATGAGTTCCGCGAGTTGAAAAAACCAATTTCGAGCCACTGCATGATTATTTATTTCCTACTAAAACAATAACACACTTAATTCACCCCACGCGTTTAACCCGTATGATCTCCATTTGAAATGTTTTCAGAGCCTCTCTCCGAGGCCTCCTAGGAATTTCTCTCTTTAGGGCCACACCCATCCTTTCCCACGGATTGCGGCAGGGAGAAGAAGAGTAGTGGAGGATGCTTGGGGAGGGAAGAGGGAAGAGGAGGAAAGGGGACGGGAGGTGCAGACGGGAAGTGAAGAGAGGGAAGGGGAGTGTGTAGAGCAATAAGATTGTAGAGTCCGCTCGTTACCTTCTGTAATAGGATTCCATTTTCGATATGATTTGAGGCGTCACAATTGCTATCATAACTACATTAGCAGCGTGACTCTTGACAGGAACCTCAAAGAAGAGAAGAATAGGATGACTCCAAACTACATAAAATTTAGTACGAACGCCACCCACAACTACGCCAGTGAATTGCAGAGGAGCAAAGGATGAATTCAATGGTTTTCAGTCAGGAATTTTCTATTTAGCTCAGGAAAAAAGCGGTTTTATATTCAAGATTGATCGATGGGAAGATGTGTATAAGAATAATTTCAAGGCGTTAGCTTTATAATTGACTCGTAATAATCATCGTAGATGTATTGCAATTGTGGATATTCAAATAATCTAAGCGTATGCCAAAAATGTATACTTTCATATTTTGTTTTTATGTATGTTTTCATTTCTGTTTACTTGGAGATAAGAGTACATATATTCATCATTTGAGACACATATAACAGAAAAATTGGGGTTGTAAGGAAATTTTCGAGATAGACATTTTTCTCAAAGAATCCTTCCAGCGAATGGAACTGTCTATCAGGTTTCTGAATATCAGCTCTTTATTCACTGAAAATATATTTTCCTCGCTGCACAAGGATTGGTATTTCAAATTTTGGATAGAAATAAAACCGGTTTATTCATATAATCCTATTATTTTTTTCATTTTAAAATAACATATGTCACAATTTTTCAATGCATTCTCTGTAAATTAGATTAAACTGTAACAAAACGTTAAAACCAGTGCTTTTTTGTTATGATAGGCGCCGGTACGGCGTACCAGCAACTTTTTTTCAGAGCGATGTTGACCCACGTCTAATTTCGATACATTTTCAATATATTAATCCTTTAAAACTTTAAATAATGAACGTATTCTATAAATGTTAAACATTTAGATTTTGATTATCAACTTTTTATTAAAAGTTTATCACAAATTCAATAGAGAAGGGGGAGAGGGTGTAGGAAGAGGTGGATTGGGGATGGGAGTACTGGCACCTTTTCTTTTTACAAAAAAAGTACTTGTTAAAACCATTATAATATTTCATGTTCGTAGGAAAGATCAATGGAAATTGGACATAAGAAATTAAATTCGCATTGAATTGAATTAGTACAGCTCAATAATGTATTTATTGAACAATTAAATAATCACAACAAACGATGAAAACGATAAGTCTGAAAGGCATTAATATCTAGAAAACTTTTCATGTAAGCGTTACCTGGATGCAAAATGATGTATTTTACGCCTCGGATAGTGAGGAATTCAGACAGACAACACGAATCTTTTAATCGAAGTATAGATAACATAACACGTGGCCTTAAATCCAGTTTTCCAACCGCTAAACGCGTCCTAGTGTTGATCACCTGTGACCGGGCATTGCAGATAACCCTCGCAGCTTCCCCATCCGCCCAACCCTTCCAGCCATCCCCCGCCATTCCTCCAACGCCGCTTTCTTTCTCAGCCGCCCTCCTATCCTATCCGAGTTACTCGACGAACGGTCCTCGTTCCTCCAGCCTCCCCTTCCCTCCCTCTCTTACCTCTACCTCCCTTCTGTCCCTCTCCCACCCCCTTCCTTCCTACCTCTAACCCTGTTGCCGGGCAAAGGATAGAGAGAAAGAGAGAGAGAGGCCGCACTTGCAGGACACACCTATCTTCCTCTCAACGTCTTTTGATGCTCTAGGGTTTGAAAGAGGAAGGTTTCTTAACCCGACTCGCCGCAAAATTGAACCGATCGAGCAAATTAAACGTGGTCGAATGAAAAGAAACTTAAAAAAAGGATATAGTAGCTTGAGTTTTTCTGATATTTTATTTGACTGCATCTTACTCCGATTTGAGAATTAATGCATGAACTATTATGATTATGTAATGAATAGTTCACTCGAGTAAACGTCGTCATCAGTATTGAATGCGATGAAAAATATTTCAACGGTGACTACTGCACAGCAAAACAACAGAGTGAATTCCTATAAAAGCATATTTATCCATTGATACTATTTTGAAGCACCTATTTCATGAAGAGTTAACAGATTTTTAATCTTGCGTCAAAGATTTTCTCATGGAACATGTTTTTAGTTCAATACAATCCTATACCTCATGAAACCGCCCTCTCCTGCTCCAGCGTTTCTCCATTTTGGACTGGCAAACGGATCGAGGAAACGAGCGCATCCCGAACGCGTCTGCTTCCAGCGGGATTTCAACTCCTGATTCCACGGCCCAGAGACAGACTCTCCATCTCACCATCTTTCGAGGTCGGCTACACGCGAGATGAGCCGTTGGATGGGGAACGGCAAAAAATCCATCCTTTCGATTATTCACTTTCAAATTGCGGTGAGCTCGGATCAAAATGAGTATTAAAGCGTTTTTTTATGTTGCTTTATGACGGCGGATGGTCTCTCTGAAACACTGGTAAGCGTGTCGCATAATATGGGATTGTTAGGTGAGGCTTGTTGCTCTCTCTCCACTGTGCCTCAGGTTTGATTCCTGCCTCGAGCTTGAATACACGTCTGCCATTAAAATCATTAATCATCTCCTAAAACTCGCTGACTCACCTCTTTGTGAAAAGTGCTCGACTGCTAGTATCGTTGAATTAGTGGCTGCCACTCCATTCTCAAGGGCGCTACTTCGAATCCCTACAAGTAATTGCGCCTGCTTGTGCAATCTGTTACTAAAGTTGAATTATAGGTAACAAAATAGAATTGTAACATCTGTATTTGTTGGCAAAAGGGATCGATAAACCAATAAATAAATACGTGACGAATGGCATGGATATTAAGATATCGGAATTAATGTAAAGTTACTGAAATGCAATAACATAAGCTTCTAATTGCCAAGGTACCTGAATGGAAATAAATACAGAAACTCAATAACATAGGAATCTAATAAGCATACAATTATTAGTTGATCGACTGCCATAATATTAAGATGCTAGGACCATCAATGAACAAACTTTCAACTAATAGAATATGGCACAAGAAGGATGTTGGATTATTTACTATTTTAAGCACTTTAAATTTTCATTTTTGAAATGAATTTTTCCCCTTTTGCAATTAAGTCCATATAAACTTAATCCACAAGAGTGCAATTGATGTATTTATCGATATAATCTTCTTATCTGACTTTTAAGAATTCAATTTAGTCTTCGTTGCAAGCGTTAAAATACTAGTTCCTAGGAACTATGAACTAAAATGTAAATTTCATCTTCCCGTTCAATCTCCAGCATAAATCACGAAAGTATTTGTTCTAGATTTGGCCGTTTTAGCTTTCTCCTTACGCATAAAGCTGCAGAAAATAATACATTTTAAAATTCCGCTGCATTTGAATTTTTAGGAAACATTAACAAAAACGAAATATTTTAAATTGAAAAGGCCTGACTTGGTACGGTAACTGAACTTCGGAAAGGCTAATAAACCTCTAAGCATATTTTGATCAATGAGATATTCATGATAATTGTTGTTGAGATGTAGGAAATTTTAATAAAAAATGAATTTATAACTTATACACATAATCTCATATATGCTACGTAATCTTATACTAAATTTGTAAACATTTATATCTAAGCTATGGAGAAATTCACATCTTATAATATGGTGGGCATGTCAACAAACATTTAAACCTAAGTTTAGCGCAGATAAAATTCTAAATTGTTTGTCTATTAATATATTCAGCGAAACAAGCGATCTCTATTTTTAGCGAGCTAGTCAATCGTTATTGGACCTAAATTTGGTTCTTTTGGGATATTATTTGTACTCTAAAGCAGAAATTGAAAGTTATTACTGCATTTCCAAGTATTTTTTGATTAAGTAATAAAAAGGCTTCTGCGAATAATGATAGATGGAAGAACACAACGACCAAATTTTTGAAATTCATTGATATTAAGTTTGATATACAGAATTATTTAATAATATTGACTATTTATATACCAATTACTAATTTCAAATCCATTTCATTGCATTCTAAGGATACTAGCGATAGATCTTTTAATACCGCACCCGGAGACTTCAACGGGAGAATAAACAAGTAGCAGTTTGGTCGCGAATTTACACGGATACGGTCACGGTAGAATGAGAGAGGAGTATGGAAGGAGGGCGAGAGGAAGCAGAGGAAAGGGAGAGTGAGGAAGTATAGGAAAGGAAGAGTGAGGAAGTAGAGGAAAGGAAGAGTGAGGAAGGACAGGAAAGGAAGAGTGAGGAAGGAGAGGAAGAAAGGGAATTGGGTAAGTAACGGGAGCTCTTCGGCTACCTGTCGTATGAGAGGCAGGGAGAAAGAAAAAGGCAGACCAAATGCTATATCATGTCATTGATTTCCCGAGACAGGGAAAGAAGTGGGGTGAGAGAGACGACAGTGATGAAATTTGATTAAGAGAAAGAGGTGCTCGCGAGAGAAGGAAAAATGATAACGAAAAGGATAACTCGTCGAATACGAAAATAAAAAAGATCAATGTCAGCGCAAGAAGACGAACTCACGTGAAAAATGACACATTAAAGCAGTGTTATCGGTAGTGTGTGTGTGAGAGAGAGTGAGAGACGGAGTGAGATTGTTGGAATAGGGGTAAGAAGTAGATGGTGTACAAGAGGAGGATCATCCCACATCCCAATCCCGCCCCTCTTCCCCTCAATCAACCGCCGTCTCCAATGGCAGCCACTATCCCTTTTTCCCCTCATTTCCAACCCCACACACTTCCCCTCTCCGCACCTCCTCGGCACCCAACCTCCTTCAATCCCTACACTCCCGACACCACCTCGCTTCCCTCCATCGCTATATACTCCACCTTATCCCTCTTTCTCTCTCTCTCTCTCTCCTTTCCCTCCTAGCCCGCCTTTGGCCCTGACAACCGGTTTCCCAGTCCTCATACCTCCGCTACCGCCGCCACCACCACCACCATCGCCGCCTTTTCCTCCGACCGCCCCTCTTCCCCCGTCCTCCGCTCCCCTTCCGTTTCCTCCTCCCCCTCTTCTCCCTCCTCTCCCAACAGGCACTGCCCACGCCGCTCCATCAACTTGACTTTTTTACCTCACTCTGCCCGCCCTTCGCCAGTTATGCCCGTCTGAGCAGTCCGGTCAAATCGTCTGCGGGGTCTGCGGTCTCTCTCTCTCTATTTCCCTCACTCTTCTGCCGGGAGGGCGAGGGAGGAGGAGAATGAGGGAGGTGGAGGGGAGGTACAGAGGGGTGGCTAGAAAGGGAAAAGCTAAAAATTTTCGAGAGATTCCTTTTTCTTCTTTTGTTTTATTTCCCCAACACATACACTAACGCATCCACGCGCGAGAAGCTAGGAGGAAGGGAGAGAGGTCTGGAGGGGGGAGGTGAGGAAAGGGAGGAGAAAGGTGCAAGGGAAGGGAGGGAAGTGATTCTCTCCCGAGGTTTTCAGTTTGGTTTGTAGAACCGAGGAGACCTGCATGACCGGTGGTTCTATACTCCGGTACTTTGCTTTAGTATGGCGGCAGCTCCGGGAAGTGTTTTGGAAAGGGTAGTGGAGAAAATCCGGTGATCAGAGTGGCGTTTCCCTCCTGACCTAAAGGACCGCGCGAGACACCTGGGGGGAAAAAAGGTTCGGTTGTAAGAAGAGGAAGGTCGGCCGAAATGGAAGATAGGAGGATGATGGGTGATAATGGAGGACCCAAGTTGGTGGCCGAGCGGTTAAGCCCCTCGTGAAAATCCTCTTGGAACAGTGTGGAAAGTGATGGAGATATAGGTTGGCGATAGTTGGAACGACTTACGCAAAACAAAAAAAACGGTTTCGGAGTCGTCCGGCTGAAATGAAGAAGGAGAGTTTACATATCGTCTCTCGCTGTGTTTTCTGCCGCTCGTGTCCCTCGTCCAGGTGCCTTTTGGAGACCACGAGTGCTTTCAAGAGAGGATTAATTAGAAACCGGTGAGGTGAGTTGTCGAGAATGAAATTTTCTCTCGCGATATGTCCCGTGAAGATTTTCTTTAAAATCCCGTCATGTGAACGGCTGTACTTGCTTTGAAATGTCCGTAAATTGGTCGTTCTTTCGGCAAGATCCACATTCTTCAAAAATATCCTCCAAGAAGCCAACGCAAGTCAAGGTTACCAATGTGTACAAGGAAACCGAATTGACTCCATGATGAATTCTCACGAAAGCTTTCGCGAAAGAAATCGTAACGCATGGCAAGTACAGAGATTGATTCTTATTTTTAGAAATCCATATAATTTTTCTTAGTATTTTCATTTTTTCTTTTCTGGACGACCTTCGACCGAAAAACTCTCTCCTTTTAAAAAGAATTAATTGCTCTCCTTCCGTGATCAAATCTCGGTGAAAAATAGTTCCTTTTAATTCGCGCTGTATTTTTGATAAGCATAATTGAACGATGACCTCTGATAGAGTCCTGTCTGCTGCAGAGGAAGACAAGTGTAGTCCGTGGCTTCAATTCCAAGGGAGTTATTATTTGTGGATGGCCTTGTACGCACAATGACTACAGAGGCGCACCTGTTTCCCAACAAACCCCATCCGGCTGGCGAGCTGAGTCCTAAGGGGCACTTTTACTTTCGAAAAGAAAAGCCATATCTTTTTATTCCACGACAAATGTTTTGGTGCCAAATTTTTGCTGTTTATTTCATCTTCTCTATATGTTACTACAATCGAAAATATGCATCGTAATAATTTTATTAGGAGGCAAAGCAAATGGGATCGTTTTCGCTGTGTTCTTTTAAATAAATTTAATTAGCATGTTTGTACGGTTTCTTCTAATAGGGAAGTAAAATGCACGGCTACGAATTTACTAGATGAATAATTTGTGATATATTTAATTATATAACGTAAGAAATAATTATTTTTAGGTCTGTTTAGACAAGTTCCGCAATTTCGGAAAACGTTAAGTTCATCCAAAATGATAGCTAGCTTTATAGTAAAAGGTATTATAAAAAAATAAGCGCCTTGGCATAATTTCCATGTGATTTTCACGCGCTTGACAGTCGAGAATTTTTTATTCATGGATTGTTTATGGTGAATGAGAGGTCTTGAGAATAATTTACAGCACGTACCAATAAATTTGGGCGAGAGAGAGGAATTTGTTGTGGCGAAAGTTCCTGACAAGTATGCAATGTGCATCACAGAGAAATTGTCCTTGAGACTGGACTCCCACCTCTCCCCATCCTCTGCCCGTACTTCCCTTATCTCCCACCCCTCGCTCTCTCTCTCACTCCCCCTCCCCATTCCTCCTATTCCCTCTTCCTCTCTTCCCCACTCCCTCTAACTTTCTCACGCGAAAGAAACATGGAGGCGACTCAGGCTTGAAACTCAAACCGTTGAGAATCACTTTTTTCAGGCAAATAAAAAAACGGAATGCTTCGCAAAACCGTTGAATCCTCATTGCAGAAATTCAAATTTTGAAATGGGAACTTGGGAGAGACGATTTCTGTCGAGGATGAATGGACCAATCAGGAAGAAATCTCAGCAAAAAGGAAAGCCAAGGCATATATGACTCCGAGACTTTTGTAGCAGTTTTGATTGCTTGTGTAATAATTTACAATAGATAGTTTCAGAGTAAAATAATTCACAGTTAACTTGCGTGCATAGTTAAGATCGAATTTGTAGCTATGAAATTAGATGCTTAAGGAATTAGTAGGGAAAAAGTAAAAAAATATAAAGATTTTAATACTATTACTCTTCTGTGTGCTTTTTAAACTAGTCAAGCTCGTTTAAATTTAATAACTCGTTTTTAAGTATTTTAATTTTGCGTGTATATACGTACATAAGCAATCCTTTATCTGAAAAGAGGTGGATTATGTGGAACCAATTGCTTTGCCACAATATTGAATCATCTAGAAATATCCTGCAGTTACAGACTAAAAATCCTGTATCGTTGTATGCGTGTTTTTAATAATATTCAATAAAAATTTTAGATTAAACTCCATGTAAAAATATCATTATTGGAATAAGTTCTCAAAGCTTATTTTATTATTATTATTATTACGACGTTAAAGGTTATTCATTTAAGTGCAGAGACAACTATGGAACTCAAAGACGATCCACGTCACATTTTCATAAAGGAACAATTCTTTGACGGACCATACAAAAAACTATATCACGCTACTTTATGACTGCAGTTTGGTGCTCGAGAGGTATTGACGCTTGTTTTTCACACTGGTTCGTAGATTTTTTAGGGAGAGTCTTGAAGCGTGAGAAGGCAGTTGAGGTCTCAGCGCGGGGCTTAGCGAGGAAGTCTTTCTCTCTCTCTCTCTCTCCCCCTCCCTCTTGCCAACGATTGCCCAGTCCGCCGTGGGCATTTGAAGTCCGTCCGTGCGAGACGCTCGATGAATGCGAAATGTAGAAATGATGTAGCATAGATAACCAGGAAAGGTTAGTCCATATCGAAGGGTATTCGCCCGAGGTGGAAGTGAGCTAAATAGTTTAACTCAATATGGTTGAGGCTAAGACAAACCGGTATAGACATCAATGGAATGGGAGGAAGGAAAACAAAACCGTCGAATTCCCTCGATCAAAATTGACATTTCCTCTCTCTTGTGTTGGTAATCTTGATGCAGTGCAAAAAGGCATGAGGCTAATTTGTATACGTTAGGGCCGTAAGTTTAACTTCCCGCGACCTCGATCTCATCTCGAAAATCTTAATGCTAGAATCAACTTGCAGTAAAGCATTTTTATCTGGATGCAAATTTAGCTAAATATAAGTTACTGATAATTAATTCGAAGCTAAACTTAAAATATACTTTGAACATATCTTCGATAGACGAACCTACATATTGCATAAGTCTGAAGATTGAAAATGAGTAATTTATTTGGAATAACAAAGGAAACTTTTCAGTTATTCATATTAGGCTCCACAAAATTCAATCCACTTAAATTCTGCGAGAAATAATTTTTCCGTAAAACATATAACATCGGGGGGCATGTAAAACCGCCAGAATAACACTAAATAGCCAATGTTTTAAAATTATGACTTTATTATTATTTATTATTATTAGTTAATTCAGGCTAAAACACGACATTTAAGGTTTAGAAGTGTTTTATGTAAATTATAATATGTTGCAGTGATAACCGAATGCGCTCTTTCACTATGACAACATAGTTAAGAAAGATAGAATTCCGTATCGAATTCATCCAACTTCGCGTCACTATAGAGTCGTATAATAATGAGGCAACAGAAATTACGTAATAAGGATACGAATGACGGTTCATTCGAGCTAGCAGATTTCGAAAGACACGGTGACCGTTAGCTCTCATCGTACTAATATAACCAAGCCAATGCGAGGAAGGGATTTGCGATAAGAATGAAATTAAAGCATCGTGGCATTTAAAAGTAAGAAAGAAACCCGTATACTTTTGAAATCATTAAATTGTTGATTATTCCGATCAAATTTCTGTACCCATTAAAATGTGGTCGAAATTCGATTGTTTCCGTACGTAAATAAATGACTCTGTTTTATTAAATGTGTAATATAGTAAAAAATAAAAGTTCGATTAAAATGGGATGCAATGACTGTAATTTGTGTACTATAATCTTGAAAATGAGTTTTTGTTCTTTGATTATATTTAGTCCAAAGGTAAACATTGCCTTCATTCTATCTTATATGGTGAGATAAGTCGTCACAGAATAGGTCAGTTGTTTCTAACACGAGGCTCATGGTTTACCTCTCGAAATCCCCAAAATATACCATCATTCAAGAAAATTACCTAATAAACGCCTGATGATTTTTTAGCAGCCAATTTTATACGTGAATACTTTTTTTTCAGGGTAGACCGGCCACCACCTGTTGAGCTTTTTTCAACTGCCTTTTTGCCGTGGGCGCGGCCTGGCAACTGTAAGCACTCTTTGCTTCTCTCTCTCTCCTCGCCTTTCCCTCCCCACACACCCTTCCTTACACACGAAGAGAGGTATTTGCAGACGGCAATGCTAGACGGACTGCTTTCCAGAGAGACCCTGATCCAAGAGGACTGACTGGCGACGGCAGAGAGCTGATCTTCTGCGGCGACATTAGCGCCCTTGCTCGATCGCGGCGAGGAGTGGTAACTCCACCACCGTTGGCTTGGCAACTAAATCTGGAAGGCCAACGGTTGAGGAGTTCCTCGGCCTCGCTGCGACAACTTCACCCGTCCAAATGTTTATCACTCGAGAAGAATAACACCAAGGCCGAAGTAAAGAGTGATCTACGGAAGCGTTCCATCTGATGACGTAAACTGGTAAACATTGTGTATGTTTCGGAACATGGACGATCGAATTTATGAGTCCATGATAACTAGAAAGCACAAAACGAGTGCCTATTTAGCCAGAATTATGTCAATAAATCGCATATTTGTAAACTATTAATTATTTCGTTGAATATATCTTTAGAAATTTAACACTGCTGGTACCTATAAAAAATCAAGTTATTGAGATCCTTGCTATTATTATGATTAATACAGGGTTATGTCATATCAAAATCGAAACTACATTAGTCTTGAATTTGTAATAAATAATATGTATCGTTCCGCCATATTTATACAGTTGTTTAAATAAGGATAATCGAGCTCACCTTAAAGCAAAACTCAAACTGACAATTCCTTTCTAGTAGAAAAATTTGGGAGAACCATTTTGAGATTTCAGCTACAGTGGTAATTCATAAATATATGATTACTGAAAAATACACCATTTAATTTGCCCTCTTTTATTTAATGAACCTTGCCTTTTTGTACAATGATTATGCTTCTGCAAAATCACTTTTTAATGGAACCTTCCCAACTTTTTTTAAAGAAATTAATATATGTCTAGCATAAGAGAAATCCTCCCAGATATGTTAAAATAATTATGTGAATGCTATTGAATATCTTTTCGCGGGATTGAAATTCCATTTATAAATCCTGCGCTGCACCTGTTAAATCAGTACAATGCCTATTATTGAATGTCGTCAATATTTCATGTTACCATCTTCGTTATTACTTCAGCTATTATTTTTGTTAGAATGTTGATTGTTCTGGTTATTCTTTCATTATTTCTGTTTATATTGATAATTTCTACTATATCTGGAGAGTTTCAGAAAGAAATACTTGCTACAACCTTTGCATCGGAATTAATCGAAAGATTTGAAATTTTGTCAAATGCTAACTTTAAAAAAGTGAAATTTGTAATTTTGTCAATTAGAGAATCCTCCAGAAAACACGATCAAAATATCAAATATTATATTGCTATCAATATATTATGCAGAAAATTTACTATTACATGTTCATGGTTTACTAGATATACTTCAGCAGTTCTATAAATAACTATTCAAAAATCTAAATCTTACACAAACAGAAATAGTAAAAAAGACATAACTAATATATCTATATAACAAATCCTCCAACATTTAACCAAACTTTTAATTTTTTCCAATTTCGTTGATGAACAATTATTTTTGTCAAATTTGTCTTTTTGTGCCTCATTAAAAATTATGTTAATTACCTTAGCGGCGTTTTATTTTCTATCGAGTAAAAATTAAAAATATGAATTATGAACCGCAATTCAATCCAAGTTGACTGTGAATCAATCGATGTTACATTTTTACATTATTATTTTTCATTAATCCATACTAGAACAAAATTAATCCCACAAAAATATCTTTATGATGTAAAAGGCCACAATTTTTTTTGGTTGAGAAGTTAGAAAAATACTGCGTAAGCAGATATTATAGGGGGACATTTATGCAAAAAAATAAATTTCATCCATTGGTATTTGTTTAATATTAATGACATTATAATATAGCCTTCCGTTTCCCATTAAAAGCTTTATCCATAAAAAAGCAGTGGGCTCATTGCCATTGTAGTCGATTATTGAGGCCCAGAAAAACTCGCACTTTTTTCCGATAAAAACTAAAAATGAACCCTAAAGCTACAGAGATTTGAATTCCGCCATCAAAAATAAGAAACTAAAATTTCTTAACTTTCTGACAGTTCGAATCTTGAAGGGAAATAATTTAAAAAAGAAATATATAAACATCATCGATGTACGTGCCTTTCTTACGAGGCAGTACTGGGGAAAAATTATCCACCAGCAGCTGATCCCGGTCCACCAAGTTCTTGTCACATGTAGCTCTCATGTGTAGTAAAAATTATCCTGAAAATTTGGTTTGAACCGTTTCAGAGATATCGTCTGCGCAGTCGGAAGGGCGGACAGAGGCAAAGTGAATACATGTGTGATTTGCATAAAAAAATCGCTAGAAATATTAAATACGCACTTTAAATTGTTTATAGCGTTTTTGAATGCTGCATAAAATTTGAAATTCATAAAATTATTAAGGTTGGTTAATAAATTCGTGGAAAATCCTATTTACAATGAAATTAGAAAAACTTCCCTATTATGATCCATTGATTAGGAAACCCTGACAGGAAATCTTTTACTTTATTCTAACTTATTTTAATTTTAAATATTTTCAAAAAATTATATTTTAATTATAAAAAAATCATACCTAATATACATAAAATAGTATAGTACCTACTTCAGTTAGCTGACCGATTAACTAAGTAACATAAAAGCGCTACTTTGACAAGGTGCATGAATATAAATCATATTGAATAGATAATATAGGTACATAAGGATATTTTAAAAGCCTTCTCTCAAAATGTTTTTCTACGAAAGTTAAATTTTACTCCGACTACATTAAAAAATTTGAATGAAAATACATGTTAATGTAAATGCTATGCTCCTATATCAAATAGGTCTACGCATCTGGTGTGCATTTACCAGAGTTAGTGTTCAATAATTGACAATTACACGTTGCCATTTCACGGGTTTCTTGCTTACAAGATAAAGTAAACATTCTTAGAAAGGCGAAGTACACAAGAAATGAAGCTGAATTTGACGAAAGTGATGATATATACACACACATACAGGGTCATCGAAAAATAATTCCGGGTTTTCAGTCTTTAATATATCGGTAAATTCGAGACAGGTAAACATGACTTTTGTATTAAAGTATGTAAAAAACTCTCCAAGTTATATCCTCACCTTTCCCGCGCAACGCTAGTGTCGCTGTGATTACAGATGTGCATTATAAGTTGCATGGTGGTATTAACGTTATGTGCCAGCCATAGTCAGTGAGCGTCCGTTCAGCAGAAAGCTCAATGCGTGCTATGATATGCAGAGTTCAAGTCAATTGTGATCTTTCAACATAATTTTCGGCGTACGTACGGAATAGAAGCGTCTACTGACAAAACAATTACATGGTGGTTTTATCAGTTTAAAGAAACGGGAAGTTTTGAAAAGTAGAAATCAACAGGAAGACCACGAACATCCGAAGAGACTGTGGAACTCATCAGACAGCCATGTGGACGGAGCCCAAAAGAATGTATCGCTCGTCGCAGTTTGGAACCTGGTATACGATCACCATCCAGAATGTGCCGCATAAGCGCCTAAATTACACGCGTACAAAACTCAACTAACATAAGACATGAAATTGAAGTCGCTGAACGTCCAAAACGTGTTAAATTTGCTAATTTCATGTTAGGTGAAATTGATGACAATGAAGACAACTTACAACGGGTAACGTTCACGGACGAAGTTACTTTTCACACCAATGGCTGCGTCAATCGTCACAACTGCAGAATTTGGGGATCAGAACAACCGAATGAATTTTGTGAGTACGTACGTGACACCCCAAAAGTGAACGTGTGGTGTGAACTATAGCATGACCATGTGGTAGTACCTTTGTTTGTAGCAGAAAGAACCATTACTGGGGACATTTATCTAGATGTGTTACAACAGTTTGTTTTACCCCAAGTTGAAGGCATTGAAGGAGAAAATACAACTGCTGTTATTTTCCAACAAGACTGCGCCCTGCCTCATTTCAGCCTACAGGTTCGCCGTGCTCTGGATGCTAGGTTTCCTAATTAGTGGATTGGAAGAGGCGGACCAATAGCCTGGCCTCCAAGAAGTCCTGATCTAATATCAATGGATTTTTTCATGTGGGTATATGAAAAATATTGTCTTTGCTGAAAAAATTTGTGACTTGGACCATCTACGACAGCTGCAGCTGTAGCAAAAATCACACCGGACATGCTTCACCTTACCTGGTCGGAAACGGTCTACCGCCTAGATGTTTGTAGAGCTACAAATGTTGCTTAATCGAGACCTATTAAAGTATGACATTACATTTTTAGAGTTTTTACACATTCTCTAAAAATGATAAGCGAGTTTTGTTCTGTATTTAAAGAGATATTAAATTTTGAAATACTGGAAATCTTTTTCGATAACCCATATATATAACGGTAATTCTGTTTTTGTTTGTCCGCTATACACATCCACAGCGTTGAAGATTTCGTCACGAACTTAGAATAGGTATTATATAATTTTACCCTGCGAGTAATATAGGCTACTGGTTTGAATTCTGTCTTCAAAAATTAGAAACTACAATTTCTATGCTTCCCAATACTTCAAGTCCCGAGTTTGAATCTTGACGGAGAGTAATTTTAAAAAGCAAATATAAATACCTCTACACCGATTTACGTGCTTTTTTTACGTGGAAATAATGGGGCCAAAATAAGCCCTTAAAATTCGAATTTTAACGTTTTTGGATTTTTCCTTCGATTGTGACCAAAAACCTATCTTCGTGACAAATTTCAAGTTTCTAGCACATCTGGAAGGGCCTCATAATTTGTATCCTCTTATATCCTATGTAAGAAGCGTCTATATATAACAGATATAAGAAAATGGTAAGTATATGTGCATACAAGCCAATGACATCCTTATGTCGCCGATGCGATGTGGATTTCCACATTTTTAATTTGCATTATCAAATAAGTTAGAATCGAAATGCAAACTCATGTGGATAAAGGAAAGAGTTTTCGATTTTTTAAAGATCCAAATCCAGACATAAATTCTGTGAAAATATGTTTAAAGACAAAAAAGGCGAATTTTTCATGACTCCAATAATACGACGTTAATGGCACGACAGCGTACTTCGATGCTGAACCCTGGTACTTTTCATAGATTTCAAAGCGCATTTTTATTTTTATGGAAGCAATATAGAACACACTTAAGTTTCATTAATCAATTTATTATATATTAAACAAAATTTATAAATTTGTTTTTATTTTGCGAGCAAGCGATTTCAATTAATATTTGTGATTTCATAATTAATTCAATTACCACAAAGTTCAGCCAAATTCCTTGGATTTTAATTCAAACAAATTCCACGTACTCCTATTTTCCGCAGTCTTCTTCACGCTTTTTTAGCTCTCATTCCCTTTCAAGTCATCTATCAGCTGAAACCTTTTTCTCCCTCTTTCCCCTTTTTCTTACAGTTTTCGTTCGTGTTCTCTCTCTTAAGTTAATGTCCGATTGAGATCGCCTTCCTCTTCATTATAGTTTGTATAATCATTCGCTTCTCTCCTATTCCTCTTAGTACTTCTCCGTTTTTCATCCTATCTGTCCATTATATCTTCAAGATTCTTCTCCATTCCCACATTTCGAAGCTTTCCAAGTATTTGATATCAGTTTACCTTAGCATCCGTGTTTCTGCCCCATACAAAGCTATACTCCATACCTAGCATTTTATAAATTTCTTGCGGATTTCCTGCTTTATATTCTCCGTTAGTAGGAGTTTCTTTCTTCTGAAAGCGGCTTTTGATTTCGTTATTCTAGTCCTTATTTCATCGGTACATTTGGCTTCTCTCGTAATGATGCTTCCAAAGTATTTATATTCTGAAACTTGTTCTAATGGCTTTCCACCAGTACTTAAGCTCAAGTGTTCATCTTTACTCCATATTCGCATTACCTTGGATTTTTCTGTATTCATTTTCCGTTCCGTATCACCAGAGAATTTATCAATTTCTGGAGTTCCTATTACTTTATTGCAAGAAGTAATTGATATTAGCGTATTTTACTGTTCTTACAATCCTTCTTCCAATCTTAAATCTCCTAGCGCTTCTTGCATTAGCCTTTCTCCGTGAATATTGAATAGGATCAGCACTCCGCTGGTGTCAGCATTCTCCGAACTGACCTTCGCAATCTGATTAAAGATTGGATACCAAATCTCAGTGCCGGATTACCCAATAGGCACAGTAGGCACGTGCCTAGGGCACTCCCCAAGCTTAAGGGGGGCCCACCCGATAGGTTGACTGTTATATAGGCAGTATTATTAAAAACAAAAAGAAAATTTAAATTAAAAAATCGGTACAATATACATTGTACAAACTTTCTCATAGACTAATGCGTCGTTTAGTTATCTTTTGAAAAATATGAACTATGTATAATCGTTATAAACATCAACTTAAATAATTATACAAAGTTTGATGAAAATCGTATAGACGTTTTTTGGAAAATCCAATTGTTATTTAAGTTGCCCAAGAATAAACTAGCCTTATATTCATTTTTCGATAAATACGAACTATGTAGTAATAGGTATTGAAGATCAAACTTAAGTAAATGTACGAAATTTGATCAAAACTGTTAAAGCCGTTTCTGAGAAAATGAAATTGTTGTTAAAAATGCGTAGAATAAACTTCCCTTAATTATTAAGCAATGTCAACCATTTCTTCATAGCTTCTATTCTGAATGGTAAAATTCCTAAATGCGAGATTTCATTCATTTTTAGGCGCGTTTCGATTCCAGCGTGAGCGCCTATTATCGTCGGTCTGTCCGTCCGTTCGCCCGTCCGTCCGTCCGCATGTTCTTTCTCGGTTTCAAGAGAACGGATTTTCATAAAATTTGATATTAAGGACTTTCAATCAAATATAATAAGAAAATCGCAAAAATGAATCACGTACGCCAATCAGGGGTACCACTTTACTGGTGACGAAAAATTAAATTTTCATCATATCTCGTAAAGTATTGCTCATATCAAAATATTTTTCAAATAAAAGTTGTATAACTTGTAAAGAAGAGTATTTTCTTTCCTATACATTTTTATCGAAGGAGTAGCCGTTATCGAGAAAAGCAAATGAGAATGTCTTAATTCGAGTTGAACTTGAAAATTTCTTGCATGGTTACTTCTTCATTGTTGCTAACATAAACAATCTCACAAAAATACGCTGGTGTGCAATCTCTCCCGGGGCGCCAAAATTTCTCGGGCCGCCCCTGATTCTCACTATACCGATGGCATACCTGGTTCCTCGTCCATTTTTGAAACCGAATTGATCTTCCCCTACCATATATTCGGCCTTTCTCTCTAGCTTTTTATTAAGACTCCGTGATGATCTACAAAATACAAAATGTGTGACAGTAGGCTGATCTTTCTGTAGTCTTTACACTGCATTGCCTTTTGCTTCTTCTTTAGAGGGACCATATAAGAAACACTGAGGCCACTCTATCGAGTAGTAAATCTTGTTAATAAAGTTCGTAATCATCTTTAGACATTCCAAACACATTATTTAAGTAATTATTCCGGTAGCCCATCGGTGCATGTAGCTTTCCATTTCTTCAGCACCTTTTTCTCTTTTTCTAATTCGCTTTCAATAATATTATGCCCCAAGTT
This sequence comes from Uropetala carovei, assembly GCA_036926305.1. Classification (NCBI taxonomy): domain Eukaryota; kingdom Metazoa; phylum Arthropoda; class Insecta; order Odonata; family Petaluridae; genus Uropetala; species Uropetala carovei. The sequence goes on along the minus strand of JAXCHB010000152.1, from coordinate 1,488,363 downwards.
GTCTTCTTCAATGTTGTCCTCTTCTTCCGGTACATCACAGAAAGTCTGATGTGGTGAACTCTGAATTGCATTGCCTATTATTTTACGGCTATATTTTCTGTTATAGAATAATTGAGCTTGAAAAGTAAAACACGTTCAAACCGAGTAAAAACCTCAAAGGGCTTTCAAATCCTCCGACTCACTTTTTATTGAAACTGAATCGGCTACTCACAGACCTTAGCGTGTTTCTTTGTTTCACTTGAGATAATTTGTTAAGATTTTGCGTAGAAGTATAATAAATTTTTCCCTCACTAAAATAGTAAAATACCTTACGTTAAAATCATTAACTGGTCTAACTCGCCCGATTTTTAGGCGCGTTTTGCTTACAGCGTGAGCGCCTATTATCGTCGGTCCGTCCGTCTGTCCGCATGTTCGTTCTCGGCTTCTACAAAACGGATTTTCATGAAATTTGATATTAAGGACTTTCAATCAAATATAATAAGAAAATCGTAAAAATGAATCGCGTACGCCAATCAGGGGTACCACTTTACTGGGAACAAAAAATTAAATTTTCGTCATATCTCGTAAAATATTGCTCACATCAAAATATTTTTCAAATAAATGTTGTAGAACTGGTAAAATAGAGTATTTCCTTTCCCATACATTTTTATCGTAGGAGTAGCCGTTATCGAGAAAATCAAACAAGAATGTCTTATATCGAGTTGAACAGAAAATTTCTTGCATGGTTACTTCATTGTTGTTAACATAAACAATCTCACAAATAAACGTTTAATTTCCTTACGTCTGCATGCAATATTTTTAAATCGGAAGAAAATGGATTATTTATGATGAAGAAAAGAACTTTAAAACGCTATTTCCCTTACGTACAGGTATATAATTTCTTTCTAATACTCCATTGCACGAAACGCGCCCATTTGTGATACGTTGTACACTTTCCTAACTTGTTGTTTCTAAAGCAAGAGCAAATCACGTTGAATGCAAACATCCGATTAAATGTTCTCATTGAAGTATTTTATTGGCTATAAGCAGGGCCGTTTTCAGTTAAAAAATATGTGTAAACGAGGTAAAAATTTGCCGTCCCTCTGGATATCAAAGGCGTGAAATAATATTAATGACATACTAAAAAAAGAAAAATCTATTTTACTCAGTTGTATTATTTCAAGAGAATATTCAGCTAAACATTTTCAGAAAATAGAAATAAAACATTCACTGACATAAAATTACTATGTAATGATTATATTACCGAATATTTTTATATTGCAACTTTACGAGCCCAGTTTTCGAAATGGACGAGATTAAGTTTTTTCGGGCTTTTTTCTTTGCAAAGTCAGGGATCAGAAAGGGAAACTACGTGCAAAAGGTAGAGATCCCGAATTTTAAATAGTTGCACAAAGGGACAAACACTGAGTAATCAAAATCGCTAGTATTGAAGTTTCGCTGTATTTGGGGCGGAAAGTTTATTTGAAAATACAATTCTTAATCTCTAAAGGTACATGAAACTTAGCAGTATAGTTATTTCTTTTCCGTATATATATTCCGTTAAAGAGATTAAGGAAAGTGCACAGTGTATCGGGGTTTTTCAGACAATGCAAAACCTTAAAACGTTCATCTTGCCGCCCTTTTTAGGTGCCATCTGTATGCGGTAGGTTACGTCGCTTACACCCTGAACCGACCCTGAATGTAAATGACATATCATTGCGTAAAATATAATTTTTCGCGATGTTTTCAAGTTCTGTGCAATTAACCTTTAAAAAAATGAATGTGTCAAAATCTGAAATATTGATTTTGCCGCCCCTCTGAAGTGGCGCCTGTAAGCGACCGCTAACGTCGCTTACTCCATTTTAAAACACGGCCACGCTAAAAGTGAACCGAAAATTAATCCGTGAGACCTTTATAAATACTTCTCGATTCCCTCGGTCCACCCAACGAGTTTAGAGCGGCCTTCATCTCGCACGCGCCTGGCACGTATTAATATATAAAGTTATTTTTGAATAGCATTATGATATAAAGTTTTATTTCCATCGGATTATTCGCAGAGGCCTTCGAATGATCGTTGCCTGGCCCAGGAGAAAAACTCAAAAAAGTTCAGCCGTCGGTAAGGACGACGAAGCGATCCATCAAGGAGCCTATTCATATGAAAAATATTGTCAATACACAACTAGGGGGTGGATATCTTTCTCTTTCTCGCGAGTAAGTGAGAAACGAAGGAGGAAGAGGTAGGGAGTGGGAGAGAGGAAGGGGGTTAGAAGAGAGGGGAGCAAGGGCTTAGGGGTGGGCGTGGCGCGCGAGCGGGCAAGGACAAGGTGAGTCAGGGTTAGTTGGAAGGGGGAAGTCTATAAATACCGGAGCATTCGCACGTAAGAGAAATTGCGAGAGCTTGTTATCCGATTATGGACGGTGTCCGGAGTATTTCTCATTCTTCCGCTTACATATCGGTTTCTATAAGACTTAAGCGTTAGCTTTATGACGGCTAAGGGCTGAGCTGAAAATACAAAAAATAACGAATCGCAAAGGCGTCCCTTATACTGTCTTTTTGCTGCAGCGGATTAAGCTTTGCACTCTGCCGCTTCCGTCGTCAGATGGCTTGGAAGTCTTCTAGCGGAGGTCAGGCAGAACACTCGCTTCAATGTGTGTTCTCTCCCGATATTGATTTAAACCAATTATGAATTTCTCCTAAATGCAGCTTACGAGACTCGTTCTTTCAAACGGTTAATATCGAAAATTTTTGCATATTAACGAAACTGCTTCGCTTAGATGGGAAATACCTAGTTGGCGTATACGAACTTACCTTTTCCATTCGTTAATGATCTGTTGATATTAATACGTAGAAACGCGATTCTAACGCCATAAGGTGACCAAGAGGGCCTCAACTGTCCACCCATTTCTCATATTCCCTTCCATCGAACAGGTTTTAATTCCAGAGCTTTTATAATAACTGAGCGATTCTTATTCTAAACTCTTTTTCCGTCTATAAATATGACAGCCTTCCTCCTTTAAAAGCCTCAATATTTTTATTCGTATTTACATTGCCTACGAAGTTGCAAATTCAAATACGGTCACTTTGACTCGCAATACTCACCAGCAAAAGTAACGCGAAACGTTTTTTACTTAACATAAAAGCTTATACCTTACTCCCACTAAACAAATGCAAGCGGATGTTTTTGGCTTAATTGGAAATCGTACTAAACTATTTCTCAAATCAAGCAATTTATATCTTGAAACGACTTCCTTCCGTGAATAATACGTATTTCTAAATTTTAACCCAAATAAATAGAAAAATACGTGACATACCTCATGATTTCATTCTCCTGCAGCCATGTGCCCGCAGTGTACTTAATATTCACGTAAGCTGCTTTAGTCTCTTGTATCTTACACTATTTGGGAAAAGCACGAACTCAACTGAGAACTCGTCGAATCCAAGTAATGCTGTGTATCTGATAATAAGAGCCGACTCTGGAGAACCCGCGCAACTGAAACAAGCGTCATCTACCGGAGACTAGTCCCCTATACAGGCAGGTAATGACCATTCTGGTGAACGTGCCCCTAACTGAAGAGAGGCCCCGGCTTATCGGTTTTTAAAAAAACTTTCTAGGGAAGGAATGAAAAGGGCCGACAGAGGTATTAGAAGTTTTTGAAAAGGTAAGCCAAATGCTCTCTGTCAGACTCTCAGGAATAACTATTGAGCGAAATTTGATAGAACGGTTTATGGTAGGAATGAAATAGCATCCGATTTCACCTGGCAGTGTTTTGAATTTGTTGCGACCATAGGCGTACCCAGGATCTTTGTTTAGGGGGGGCCCAAAATGTTGAGCACAGATTTTCGTATTTGAATACTTATTTTTTATATATACATATATTTTTTATATGTACACGCATGAAACTCAATGGTATAGAGCTTGAAAACAAAAGCTTTTAATAATACATTTCGTAACCTGTGGGGAAATAAATTTTTATTTTAAAATTATATTTAAACCATTACAGTGAAAGAAAATATGGTACTAACATATAAAATAACAAAAAAACATGAATCATGAATTTCAAATATGAAACATATCATATTTCAAACATACATATGTATTAATTTAGTTCACAAAAATATCAAAAATAAATCTTTTAACTGTTTAATACAATTACAATTTTATATCTAATCTTCTGTCTTTTTTTGAAATTCATCTAAAATTTCTTTGGGAAACAGTTCCATTTCCCTGTAAATGTTTAAGAGCGCTAAACCATTTAGTCTTTCCTGTCCCATGGAATTACGTAAATAGGTTTTCACCATTCTTAAGGTTGAAAATGTTCTCTCTGGTGTGCAGGTTGAAACAGGTAGGGTTGCAAATGTTTTTAATAAATAATAAATATTAGGATATATATCCTGATTGCATTGCACCAATGCTTCTATTGCATTTTTCGGAGGTATCCTGTTTTCGTATCGTTTGTGCCAAAGCCTTAGTTCACTCTCTAAAACTGAGTCATTCACATCTACAGAATAAAATTTAGCAAGAGTCGAGAGACTACAGTCATGTAATGTTGAGGTACATCTTTTTGGAAGGAGGCACATGAAGGATTTTAAGATATTTTTATGAGCCAAGAATCTCGCCTCTAATTGTGTCACAAGAGAGTCTAAAAATGGAATAAAAATAGGTCGCCTATAATAAGCTTCTGCCGACTCACTAGGAATATTATTCCTATTTTTCTGAAATTTAGAAAGTCTTGGAAGCGCAATATCTCCACCGTAATCTCCTACTTTATCTGTAGCCTCTTTGAAAATAACTTCAAAATTTGAATCAGCGTTTTCTCGGATACTTTTTAGAGCCGATGTTACATCCTCAACGAGGTCTATTATTGAAATTAAGTCAATATTCTCAGCTTGCAACACCCTACTTAACGGAAGTGTATAACTATAGAGTTTTTTAATACTATACAAAGATACCAAGAATTTTGTCTGTGATATTGCGTTATAAAGAATTTGTGCCGTAGCTGAAGTATCTTTGTCATTCCAAACCCTTATTTCTTCGTGCGCTAAATAAATTCCATCTAAACCCTTTCCACTAAACCCTTTCCACTAGTGTCGATAACCGGAATGAATTGTAAAAATTTCTCGCAAACTCGTATTTCCTTATCAACGTACCGCACGCATAATGTTACTTGCTCAGTTGTTGAAATGTCGGTTGTTTCATCTGCTAAAATAGCAAAACACTTGGCATCATTAACTTCTTTAACAATTTTTTTCAGAATTAAATCATTACAAATGCCTATTATTTGGTTTTGAATGTTGGCGCTTAACTAAGTACTGTTTCGCTCACACTGTTTAAAACGTTTTTTCAAATCGGTAACGCCAGCTTCTACCCTTGCTCTGAGAATTGCACGAAAATTTCCTTCATTTTTCTCGGGTTTTTGATCGATATTAAACTCTCCAGAATCCTCGTGACCTCGTAGTGCAATACCTTGCTGCCCACATAATATTATTGTCTATATAATGGGTTCCAAGCATTTTCTATTCTCAAAAGCTTGTGTAATTCTCACTATATTTTTGTCAATAGGTAGTCTTTTGTTAATGAGTATGTCATGTATATCTTCATAGGAGCATAATGAATTCAAATGATATGAAGCTTTTACATGAGTTTCAAACGTTTCCACTGCGTGTTTCCATTTATTGTACCCGCTGGATGCGAGTTGACCTAAAGGTTGGCATTTACTTTTACCAATTTCTTTTGGAGCGAATAAGCAACAATATTTACAAAAGCATTTGTCTAGTTTTGAATAAGCAAGCCACTCATATTTGTGCAGCCATTGCAATTGGAATTTTCTTTTCTTTCCTCTACTTTCAGTCACATATGGAAATGAAAAACGATCATCTGGCATCCACAAATTCTTTATAAAATCCACTTTTTCCCCATTACTAATTACGCTCCTGTAATTCGCGATATCCGATTTAATCAGTGTTCCAGTAGTGTTATTCGATGCAGTCTGCAATTTTTCGACCTCCTCAGGTGATTCTGATTGGATTAATCTGTTTTCCAATTTTGGATTTTTGGTTAAATACTTAAATATCGTTCCTTTTTCTAGTTTTCTTTTACCGTCCATTACCCCTGTAAATATTTTTAAATAAATTATTTATTAATGTTTTCATATTTAACGTGAGAAAATTCATACTATTGTCAAAAATTTTAATTTGTCTATTTTAGTGAATTATTACCTGGAAAATATAGTAGATAAATAGACGAATACTTTTTCGGTCAAGAACACAGCAATTACTTTGAAACGTTATACCTGGACCCTGGACTTTCTTTTACCGTCCATTATCCCTGTAAATATTTTTAAATAAATTATTTATTAATGTTTTAATATTTAACGTGAGAAAAATTCATGCTATCGTCCTAAAAATTTTAATTTGTCTATTTTAGTGAATTATTACCTGGAAAATATAGTTGATAAATATACGAATACTTTTTCGATCAAGAACACAGCAATTACGTTGAAACGTTATACCTGCACCCTGGACACAGTTTACTGAAATTATTCACAAATTTAAACTATAGAAATATATAATAATTATATTTATAATTAATTAATTAAAATTAATAATTAAATAAACTAAGAAAACGTAGAATACGCACGCCAGTGGTTGCGCTGTGTGAATAATGCGCATGTGTCTCCTCGGAAGTTAAATTGATACTGACGCCGTTAGTCGCGCAGTGAGAGGAACTCCCACGTGTGTTTACAATGTAGTTTAGTTACATCTCTTAGTCCCCGTTTACACGTTCCCGTTTTCATGCCTGAAAACAGGCGCCTGTCCTTCTGCGCATGCGCACAAGCAAATTCCCCCGAAGAAAGGCGTCCGGCCGCGACTCCCGATCCAGGCCTGCCCAAAACACGTCGATTGGCTGAGGACTGACACGTGACACTAGTGATGCGCAGAACCAGTCAAGAGGACAGCTTTCTCTTCTGAATCCATCTTACTACGTACGCTACCGCAGGCAGCTGTAGTTATCCAGGCGCCTGTTTTCCGGCACGAAAACGGGAACGTGTAAACGGACGGACCTTTTTTCGTTCCTGGCAAGTCAGTCAGGAGCCTGTTCTCAGGCGCGAAAACGGGAAAGTGTGAACGGGGACTTAGAGACTCTCTACTTCCTGTGATTCAGGCAAAAAGTAATCACAATATTCGCAGAACCCTTATACTCAGCTGGGCTGAAAGAGAAAGTATCAATAATTTACGGTATATTTTTAAAAACTGCGAGAGAAATGCTCATAGCGTGACCGCTCCCGGGTTAAATATGATTCCAAAATATAAATAAAATAAAGAATTGAAGATACAGGAATAAATTACAAAACTTTCTTTTTTTTAGGGGAGGCACAGGCCCGGTGGACCCCCCCCCCCCCCCCCCCCCTCGGTACGCCCTGGTTGCGACCAATATATAAGTTGAATTTCAGCGAAAACTAAGATATATTTTACTACATATTATTAAGCAGATAATTTCGAAATAATTACATTATGGGCCGTATGTCACCATATTGAGCCTAAATATTTCATTAAAAATTAAACAACTCGAAAAATATCACACACATGCCCGCACGCGTACACACACACACATATACTATATATATATATATATATGTACTACGGAAGAGGAAAGGTAAATGAGGATATTTAAGGCAACTAGGTGTTGAAGGAAACCCAGTGAGCACTTACCGGAAGGAGAGCCGCTGGAGTGTTGGAGAGACACATTTGTAGAAGTTATTGGAGCTTTCGGGATGATCCCTTCGTCAGCACATTATATATGTATATATATATATATACACACACACAGGCGACCCTCAGTTACCGACGGCGGTCCCTTCTTGCGAATGGTCGTTAACCGAATTTGGTTCGTTAACCGAATCTTAGCGGTCGTTACGTACGGTTTAACACACATTTGGTCCTTACAGTGCCTACTAAATACCAAAAATAGTACAGTAAAATAAAATATAGAGAGATGCTTTTCACCAAAATGTTTTTATGAAATACAGACTTTACCTACATAAGCCTAAAACAATATACAGGCAGTCCTCGACATCCGTACAATTCGCTCTTTCGTACATTGTAAATTCTCGCCTCTAAACCGCCTTTTGTACGCCGAATCGGACTTTCTTTCTTCAGCTGAGGATCAAACATTTCCAGCTATCGCATAATGACGCTGTTTGTCAGGCAAGCAAACACTTTTAATAAATTAAACTATGCTACTTAATAATATACGTAATATATGTAATTAAGAAGATTTACGACTCGGGAGAGTGGCCTCAGGATTTCTTAGATGTAACAATGATCCCTCTAAAGAAGAAGCCAAAGGCAATGCAGTGTAATGACTACAGAATGATAAGCCTACTGTCATACACTTCGAAGATCATCACGAGATTCTTAATAAAAGGCTAGAGAAAAAGGCCGAAGAAATGCTAGGGGAAGATCAATTCGGCTTCAGAAAAGGACGAGGAACCAGAGATGCTATCGCTGTAGTGAGAATCATATCAGAAAGGGCAATAGAGTACAGTCAAGATTGCTGCGTATGTTTCGTCGACTGGCAGAAGGCCTTTGTTAGAGTAAATTGGGTACTGCTGATGAGGATATTAAAGGATATAGGTGTAGACTGGAAAGACAGGAGACTGATCAGGAATCTATATCTGAATCAAGTTGTAAAGGTCAGGTTGGAGAATAAGGACACCAGCGGAGTACATATCGGTAGAGGAGTAAGACAGGGCTGCTGTCTATCGCCGATTCTATTCAATATATATGGAGAGAGACTAATGCAGGAAGCGTTAGAAGGCACGGGAGATTTCAAAATCGGAGGAAGGATTATAAGAACAGTGAAATACGCGGATGATCAAGTACTTCTAGCAAGAAAGGAAAAGGAACTCCAGAAAATGATAAATAGACTAGTGATAACAGGTAGAAAATACGGTATGGAAATTAATACAGAAAAATCCAAGGTTATGCGAATATCAAGTAAAGAAGAAGAAAATTTGAACACAAGTATTGGAGGAAAACCATTAGAACAAGTTTCAGATTATAAATACCTTGGAAGCATCATAACAAGAGAAGCAAAATGTACAGATGAAATCAGGACTAGAATAACAAAAACAAAAGCCGCATTCAGAAGAAAGAAACTCCTGCTAACGGGAAATATAAAGCAGGAAATCCGCAAGAGGTTGATAAAATGCTATGTATGGAGTATAGATTTGTACGGAGTAGAAACATGGACGCTAAGGAAAAATGATATTAAATACTTGGAAAGCTTCGAAATGTGGACATGGAGAAGAATGCTGAAGATTAAATGGACAGATAGGGTGAAAAATGAGGAAGTACTACGAAGAATAGGAGAGAAGCGAACGATTATACAGACTATCAGAAAGAGGAAGGCGAACTGGATTGGGCATTAGCTGAGGAGAGAGTGCATGATTAAAGAAGTGCTAGAAGGAAAACTGGATGGAAAAAGAGAAAGAGGTAGGAAAAGGTTTCAGCTAGTAGACGACTTGAAAGGGAAAGAGAGCTATCAAGTCATGAAGAAAACTGCGGAAAATAGGAGTATATGGAGAATCAAGTTTAACCTATAATAATCACGGACCTGTCAATGGACAGACTACCTATGATGATGATGTAATGTAAGATTTGTGTGTATTGTTTTTTAATATTGTACTGAAATTTGACAAGATTAATGCCACTGTAAAGTCGGTTAATAATCAATAAATTATTATTATTATTTATTCTCGGCAACGTTACCATCTTCGTTTGTAGATACAACAGTGTTTCTTTGTTTGCATTTACACATATTATTTTATAAACATGAGTGATAAACGGAAAACTGAAAGTGCTAATACAAGTGGAAAGAAACGTAGGGCTCATAAAGTGAACATGATTGGGACAAAGATGGAAATAGTTAGGTGTGCCGAAAGCGGCGAATCTTTAGCTTCAATTGGACGCTCATTGGTCGGTCTGTGTTCAGTTGTGAAGGAGAAGAACAAAATTAAAGAATATGTAGGAAATGCTGGAAATATAACAATTTGAGACATAATGCTTGTGCAGTTGCTTGGCTTTCTCGTGAATGGCAATTGAACTCAGCGGGACTTTCTTGCGAGTAATAAAAATTTCTTGAGAAAAAAGAGTAATAAAAAACAACGATAAATTATAATAAAAAAGAATAATCAATTACACTATATGTGTGATAACCTTAGGATAATACCAATTTCAGAGTTTGAATCCAATTCATCGCTAGAGATATGTTTTATTGAGTTGTGAAAGAAACATGTTAGAAGTGGAAGCGTTAATCGCGCTTCTAGCTGCAGCTTTAATCGCTTTAATACAGAAAAACGTGAAAAGGGACGGATGTGAATACATCCCAATGTGAGTGCTAGACTGACACACGGTGCCTTTTATCTTCTATATAAAGATTTTTGTGGAAAAGTTTTTGCGTGTTCTTTATACATTTCGACACTGTTTGAGAAAATGCAACTAAATTTGGCATGACATAACTTTTCATCTCGAGGAAGGTCGTAAGTTATGTACTTTTAGAACCAAAATTTTATCTCGTTTTAAGAGAAACGTGAAATAAACATTGTCATGCAAAAGAACATTGTTAAAATTCCACTTATCTATTAGTAGATGTTTTCTATATTATGTAATTTATTTTAGCAAGAGTTTTATCATTTATATCTAGTATATCATACTTTTTTTTTGCTTTCAGTTTTCGTTGAATAATTATTAATTTGTTATGCTTTAAACTAGAAAATGAGACTTGGAGTGATGTGATTTTAGCAGATAACTTTGACGAAAAAATGAATAATTTCCTCTCCAGAATTGTCTATTATTTTGAAACAATTTTTCCTATCAAAAAACATAAAATAAAATATGATAACAATCCCTCTTCTGAATGGTTGACCCCTGAAATTGCCAACATGAGTAAATTCAAAAGAACTTTATATAGTATTATGAGATCTAGCAATACTAGCAGGGCTACCTGAGAATATAAAATTTTTGCTAAGAAATTTTAAAAAGTATTTAATGAAGCCAAAGCTGGGAAAATTAATAAAAAGATAGAGAACTCCTACAATGTAACTAAAACTACTTGGGATATTATTCGAAAAGAGTTGAATAAGCAGAAAGGTGTTTTTTCTAAAAATATGGAACTACTAAATGATGGTCATCTGATAACAAATCCCCAACAAGCGGCCAATAGCTTTAATAATTATTTTGCTGAAATCCCAGCCAAACTAGTGAATGATGTTGAGCTGAATCCTTCCAATTCCTCCAAATTTGATAAAAATTCTTATAAAAGTGCTTATGACATTCCACCTATTACTTTAGACAGTGTTTCTCCCAATGAAATTATTGAAATAGGCTCATCATTTAGTAATAAACTATCATCGGGTATTGACAGCATTCCCGACAAAATTTTTAAATGAATAATTCTCTCTATTGCAAATATATTATTTGTGTAATATTTCTTTATCCATAGGTAATTTCCCACATAGATTAAAAGTGAAACCTATTTTTAAAAGTGGTGTTGCTACTGATGTTGGCAATTATAGACCAATCAGTTTACTTTCTGGCTTTTCAAAAATATTTGAATAAGTAATGTGTAGGAGACTAATTGATCACTTAGATAAGCATTCTATCTTAAATCCTCATCAGTATGGGTTCAGAAAACTAAAATCTACTTCATCTGCAATTTATGATTTTTTGACAAATACATTAAATGCCATTGATGCAAAATATTGTTCGTTAGGTGTTTATCTTGATTTAACAAAGGCATTTGATACCATTAATCACGAAGTCCTATTGCATAAACTCTTTGGTTATGGTATCACCGAATCATCCTATAAATGGTTCAAATCCTACTTAACTAAAAGGCAGCAGATGGTTGAGATATCGTATTTTGATAAATTAATGAATGATATAAAGTACTATATTTTTTAAACCAAGACAGTCAAAAGTGGAGTGCCTCAGGGATATATTTTAGGTCCTGCCTTATTCCTTATTTACATCAATGATTTACATGATTCCCTTATGGATGTAATAACCTCCTCTTTGCTGATGATGCCAGTTTATTAATCCAAGCTAAAAATTCCTTAGAATTACAGATTAAAATAAATGAAACGATGTCTCAATTAGAGGCTTGGTTAAAACAAAATCTCCTGGTTATAAATCTTAAAAAAACGGTATATCTAGATTTTAAATCACAAGAAACTCTTAGTGTAAAACTAAATAATACTGAATTGTCCCAATCTGAGAATGTGTCGTTCCTTGGTATAATGTTTGACAGACCATTGAAATGGCATGCCCACATTAACCATATATCATGTAAATTGAGTAAAGTGACGTTTCAATTGAGGGTATTGAGACAAAGTACAAGTTTACATGTACTGGAGCAAGTGTATTTTGCAAATTTTCAATCTGTTATGTCATATGGAATCATACTTTCGGGTGAATCTAATGCGAGCTCCTCTCTATTTAAAATCCAGAAGTCTGCTGTAAGATCAATGTTGAGTTTAAGATGCAGAGAGTCTTGCAGACATTCCTTTATGTATTTAAAAATATTGCCTTTACCAGCATTGTATTTACTTGAACTCATTTTGTTTACAAGGAAAAATTTACATTTATTTCATTCAAATTGTGACATCGACAATTATAATATGCGTTCTAAAGAAAAGATACATGTCTTACATGGACAAACTGTGTTGTGTAACAATGGTCCTCATCATCAGGGTGTCCGATTATGTAACTTGGTGCCAGTTATGTAAAAGATGTACAAAGCATGTTATTGTTCAAAAAGAAATTGAATTTGTTTTTATTGAGTAAACCTGTATATAGTATCAATGAGTTTATTGAACTTTGTAATGCAGGTTGATTTTATATATTTTCCTTTATTGTACTGATTGTTTTCATTCAATTGCGTTTTTTTAACCATGTTTAACAACTATAACTTGACAATTTCCATCTTGCAATGTATAACCATACAGAATAATAAATATTATTGTTATTAATTGTTTCTTAAATATTCGGTGTTCCTCAATGTTTATTCTCCAGAAATGTAATTTATTTTGATGAAGTGATTCAAGTTTGGATTGTATTATTCCGTTCGAAATAAAAGCCTCATTAGAAAAGCTTCGAGTTAAAATTACAATTATTAATATGCTCGATTTTTGTCATTTCTGACTGCCATATTTAACATTCATACATAATTTTTAGATTTCGATAGATAATTCTTTTTGTATTCTTAATTTTAATATAATGATCGATCTTTGCTACGTATTGTATTACATTTTTATTGGTCATAAGTGGTCGTAAATAACGATTGCGACGTCGTAAGGCAATTTTGAAAAATAATTTATTGGTCTTGATTTGGTCGTAACATCAAATTGTCGGTAACCGAGGGCGTCGTCGTTAACTGGGGATCACCTGTATATGTATATATATATATACAGGGCTGTGCTGATGGGCGAGGCGGCGAGGCAACTGCCTCAGGCGCCTCTCGAAGGTGGCCGCTAAAATGTGACAAAAATGAAAACATATCAAAATAAATTCATAAGGCCAGCAAGGCCAGGGGGTGCCATATTCTATCTCGCCTCAGGTGGCAAAATGTCTGGGCATGGCCCTGTATGTATATATATATATATATTTAGGGCAACTAGGTGTTGAAGGAAACCCAGTGAACACTTACCGGAAGTAGAGCTGCTGGGGTGTTGGAGAGACACATTTGTTGAGGTTAGATCTTTTGGGATGATCCCTTCATCAGCACAAGAGAGACAGAGTTGTGTCTCTCTTGTGTTGATGAAGGAATCATCCTGAAAGCTCTAACCTCTACAAATGTCTCTCTCCAACATCCCAGTGGCTCTACTTCCGGTAAGTGTTCACTGGGTTTCCTTCAACACCTAGTTGCCCTAAATATCCTTACTTACCTTTCCTCTTCCGTAGTATATATGTATATATATATATATATATATATATATATATATATATATATATATATATATATATATATAATATTAAGACCAACTCATGATTTCTAAACATGAAGCAACATGACATTAGAAAATTAAAATGAATCAAATTCAAATTCTAGATTTTATCATAGCAAACAATTTTAATCGATCTCCCAGATGTAATAAATCATGTTGAAGTCACGAATAATCTTATCCGAATATTTAGTTTCTGTTATGATAAAACTGTCTTTGCAATTTTATTTATAATTAAATTTATCATTTCTTACTCAGAAAAATAATATTTTTGATAATTCTCTAATTAGGTAATAAGCGACTAAAACATTGAAACTATCATATAACATAGGGGATCGACTCTCACCTGGCCTCACGCCATGGTCCTGTTTAATGTTCGTGAAAGATATTCATCTACTGAGAAAATGTCACCGACTTTTGAAATTCGGTATAAACTACTTTTGGACAAACTTATGCAGGTGTCCCCGAAAAGACATAGGGAAGAACAATATGAAATTTGTTGCCATTAGAGTATATCGTCGGTCTTGCCTCAAGAACAAGAAGAAATCATATAACTGCATCATCATGAGTCCGAGAATGGTTGAAACGTAAAAATAATCTAAAACTTTCATTTCAAGGATGATATAAGCTTCTGAATAGAGCGATAAAAATCATCACTTCCATTACAAGAGATGTAGAAACTTTCCACTAACAGCATGAAAAATTGTACCTGAATATGATAATTTTCCAAAATATGGACATCCCAGAAGAAATTTTTGAGAAATTTATAATAACAAATAGGTTGAATTTGCCTTCGTAATGTCGGGGGAGGGTATGCAACGTGAGGTCTCAAACTCAAATTTCACTTGGGCCAAATAGAAAATTTTTAAGTAGATGTTGGATCGCATGTGGTAACTTCAACATATGTGACTGACTGCATGTTATAATGATGGACGTAAGCATTGTGTTGAAACATAAAATCACACATATCAAAATAGCATTTAAATGAAAATGAATTATCAATTCATAAGTACATATTAAACATTCAACATTGTTTTGCAACTGTTTGTAACTCCACAACTGTCTCACTCATGCTTTTTCTCCCACTTACTTGTAGTACAATTACAGTAATGAGAGGGCTGAACGTATTTAAGTTGATACCACATACGAATTTCAAGCCTAGTGTTTGAAACTTCTGTTCTAGAAGAAACCTAATGGTCTACAAAACCTTAAAATATGTTATAACTTGAGTTCTCTTGCATTACTAATTTAGACTAAATATTCAAAGAGTTTGAAATTTTCAACTGTCGTCTTATGGAAAAATATAAACTTCTCAGGAATACAGTAAAATCTCGATACAACGTGTCTCTATGAAGCATTCATTCTTATACTTAATACTGAAAGTATGGCACACTGAAATGCTCACAAGGAGTACAGTATTTTCTCTGGAAGCATCGGCATTCTCGCAGGTCCGTTGCAAACCGAAACCAGCGAGAATGAAAGCCTAACAGGAGAGATAATTCTTAGAACTTAAGATTTGACCTCAATGCTATTGAGAAAATACAAGATACTGATCGTTGGTTTTAACTTTTTCAGTTTGGGAAATCCCTTCATTTTGGGATTTTGGTGGAGTTTTCATACTTCAGATAAAAGATGCCCTCAAAATTGATGTAAACAACTTGAATGAGCAAGAATTTGTTATAGTCAGTTCTGTATTAGTAAAAAAAGCAGAGGATATACTGTATACTAAAGGGTTATTACCCTGTTTTTAAGAGCAAATTACACGGCTGTGATGTTACAATGCCAGGAGAAAACGTATGAGCTGTTTTTTTCCAGTCGACCTGAATAATTTTTCATAAAGCATGGGTATATGGTATTTGTTCGAAAAAGTAGAGGGTATACTCTATTCAATCGAAAAAAGCAGAGGGTATATGGCATATACCAATGCATACCCTTCACTACAGCACTGGTTATGGTTGAGCCATTTATGGATGAAAGCATACGTTAAAACCAAATAAATCGTTTTTTGGGACTTCTGAATTTCATACGTAGTATTGAAAAGTACATATGTTAAGTTGAAGTACGTTATTTTGAAATATTTATACAGTATTTATACAGGAAAATTGACGGTATTAAAAAAAGTACATTAATTTCAAACATATGTAATAATGAAGCAAGTTGTAACAAGATTTTACTGTATTGTGTGTGTATACAAATTACTTACTTAAAAGGAATTTATCAAAATATACAGAGATAAAAAGATTTCCATTTTTTGGCCGATCACATCTCATTTTGTTACATACTCAGTAATGCTTCCTTTGACCATATACCATGAACTTAAGATCAGATTGCGGGCTATTGTCTGTTAGCAAATTAATAAGAGAGCTCACCCGAATTTATTTTTCATCTATTCTTATAATTTCCATGTTCGGGAGAGTTTTACTACACCAAAATCTTTCGTTCAGTAGTAAAACATGCCATGCGTCGGATGAGTCTGTCAAGAGTGATGGCTGAGACTGTTCATTGGTTTTGTTTGCTTTGATGCGAAAAACTATCCAGCAGAAATCTAACGTGGTCATACTCAATTGATATAGATAAGTTTATTATACTATAGTAATTTTAATTTTATATGCAATGCAAAAAAACTTAAAACAACACCAGTTATTTTCTCTGGATGGTAAATGAGGTTTTAAAGCAGAAAAATACAAAAGACAAAAATGTTCTGTAATTCATTGACAACTTATAATTGAAGTTATGTATAACCAGGCAACGTACAGCTGGTCAATAGTAGATTTACAAATTTTTTGCTCTAAGGCATTTAGATATTTATGCCCTCCCCCAATGCTGGATTAACTGGGGTGCAGTTGCACCAAAGCCCTGGGATTAGAAGGGCCCCACAGAGATCCCAGACATTTTGTGTGGCAGTGGGGGGTGCAGTCTTAGAAAAATTTTGCTCCAGAGCCCCAGAGTCTCTTAATCCAGCCTTGCCCTCCCCCTTTTCCCTCTTTTTTTGCCAAAATAAAACACCTGTTTTTATTAATATTTATAATTCATTTTTATTCTAATACTTCTAAATAAACATCACATAAACAGTTTTAATCACATTTTTGACTGTTCAAATAATAAATATAAAATATTACATAAAAAAATAGGTCCCTCCCTTATACACTGCCTACCCTTGCCGTAAATATAAATAAATAAATATAAATAAAAATAAATATAAATAAATCCACTATTGTAGCTGGGTCTAACCATATTTGCAAACGCAGTCACCCATTATAAACAAATTTGTATTGGATTTTCAAACTGAGACTTCAAATTTCATATAATATAATACACTGAACAAAACAATATTATCAATTCATCCAATATTACCATTCTTCTATTAACTGTTGAGACCTACACAACAATGTAAGAAGCATCAGAGTGCTTATTCAAAATGTAGGATAATTAATGACTGAAGGCAGAAGCTACTCAAGATGATTCAAATGATTTATTTAAGAATTATAGCTTTGCATTCAATGTGATCTCATTCTTTATACTTAAAAAATACATAATGATATATACTTAATGACAAAAAAAATCAGTTATCTCAGGTATCTCTAATATCCACAACTAATTGTAAGTTATGAAAAACTATATGCTTTGCTTCAGTAATAATTCTTTTAGAACCTACTTTTGCCACTAAAGATTATAGGTGAAATGTGCATCTGATTTATCATAACCTTGTTGTGGCTATGGGAGATACCTGAGATAAGTACTTATTGAATTTTTTATTTTTAAGTGCTTATTCTTAATTTTTTCAGCCATAAGATGAGCTTAAAATTTTTCTAGCGGATCTAATAAGCACACAAACCATCTCATAAGGCCCAATAACAGTCCCTATAAAATAGCAAAATGTTACTCCTAGGAAATCTTCTTATTATCTATAATATTTTATGCAATAATTTCATGTTCTTTTAAGGATAATTTAATCATGAATTTTAACTAACACTGTACTATTGAAAATGCCCCTTAAAAACGCCACTCTCACATGGGAGTTATGGTTTCAATAAGTTTATGTCATAGTTCCATGACTTTGTGGAAGTAGGCAATATTATTCATATTAAATAATGATCTTCATACCTTTCCACAGATTTTTCATAGCTTTACAGAGAAAATGTATGAGCTTATTTTGAATTTGATTGAAAATTTAATTGCAATTATATTTTAGTAATGTATATAAAAAATAATAAGTATAGAATTTATTTTCCATCTGATATAAATAAAAGTAGTATTAGAATATTTAGATTAAATATCTTAGTGGACCACAGATTTTCAAGAATCACAGGTGAAGCTTTAATATTTGGGCAGGAGCATTTATAATGCATTGACGGGTCCCTCATACTGTGGACCGAAAAGTAATTCACGTATGGCGAGGTTGCATGTTCATTCTTGCTTAGAAGCTTGCCTTTGTATTCATAACCATCGGAATCGATGTCAACAAGTGATTCTTCCTCTATTTACACATCCGGTATTTTATTCTCAGTAGAATCAATAATGTAAATTAATATTTTGAAGATGAAAATTCGAATTTTTATAGCAGATCGGTACAAACTGGCACCCTGGCAAAATTGCACCAAGTACTTCTATGTCTTCAAAGTGCACCTGGGTATGTTATCTTTGTTTGTGTAATTATCCATTTGTCAAATTGTTTTTATAAAATAAAATTATTACTAAATTTGTAACTTTTCTATGCCAAGTACATAAGTAAACTGTATTCATTATGATATACAAGTAAAATACTGACATTTAACAAAATTAAGTATCTTCAAAAAATATTATACCATATGGCCGCCAAAACCACTTTTGCCTAAGGCCGCCAAACCCTTAATATCGGTCCTATATAGCTGAAATATTAGTTATATGCGAGTTCATACAATGCGATTTCATTTTAATGCGCTCAACTAATTTAGACCGATTTCAATTAATAGCACTCGCTTTAATGCTAATTTTCTATTTACTCTTGGTGTGAGGTCTCCACATCTCCAGTCGTTGAAATTCACCGTTTTCTTTCTTTCCTTCCGACTGAGAGAGAACGTATTCTCTCAGCTGCAAGCATATTCTTCACTGGCGGTTAACACCATGTTTTACTAAAAAATTCTTAGCAGTGTCTAGCACTCATTTTAAAACTAAATAATTATAAACAATTTATTCATACTAAAATGACACATATTATTAAAATAAGAAAAAGGATGTACTGTACTGGACAATCAGTTTAAGTAACAGTAAGAATATTCTAATGCTTTTTGTAGCAGATTTCGAACATTTTCATTGATTCTTATAGGGAAATTATGTTCGATTTATGCGATTTCAACCTATACGACTTTTTTTGGAACATACCTGTCGCATAAATCGAGAAGTACCTATAGTTTTGAAACCTGAAAATTTGTCAGTACCGAGAAAAGAAATAAGAATTTCTGTTTTGCCCTCCGAATTCCTTTCTCCTGCACGTAGGAACATTTGTATTGATGCCAAAATCTTCGGATAAAAAACTGGGCAGTGACGTAAATAATGCTTCTGAATCCGAAAGAGAATGTCCTCGAGGTACGGCCGAGAGATACACGGAATTTTAGGATTTTTATAGTCCTTAATTTATATGTTTTATTAATAATTCTTTACAAGACAACCCAACCCATCAAACGCTGCGAAAACCTCCAAACGAAGATTAATTATTTTCTGTCTAACTAATGAGATAATAAATATCACCATGGCGCTTGAAATTTCATTCTGCCATGTGGCATTAGTGATGTCATTGGGATAAAACAATTTACTCCCCGTATGTCTAATGATTATCAGGAAATATGCTGAACGATTATCATTAGTTTCGCGTATTTTAAATGTCTACTCGATATCGGAAATACATCATAGATAAAATAATACATTGTACATAACATTTATAACAGAATACGTTTTTCAAACATTAACACGATATCGTAAGTACATTGTAGATTAAATTTGCAATTAAATTGTTTAAGTATAAATGAATAACAACTTTCACGCAAAACGTTATTGTTCTAACAAAGCTTTGCAAACCTACTTAACTTGAAGGCCTATTTAGCTTGCAAACCGGGACTGAGGGATAGGTTCCATTTAAAGCAACCGTAACAACATTAACGCAAAACGAACTTAAAGAAACTCAAATTTCCCTCGTACTTAACAAAGGAATAGCGAAAATCGGGAAGCGCCAATCATGCGATATACCGCTTAAGTGCCAGAAACAGAACGGAGAAATGGACTATATATGCATGAGTATGAGTAGAGACAATTGTTTATGAAAGACCTAAAATTAGAATTAGAATTTTGCTATCGGGTGCACAACTTCCAGTTTACTTATTGCTGAGGAATTAGCCTTTTATCGCAAATTTATTAATCTAGAATCTCTTACGTTAAATTCATAATAACATAAGACTGCTTTTAGAAGTATGCCTTTTGTATTATATTTTTTGTGCCATATTGTGAGCATGGCATCCTATGGTACAAGATTTCTGATTTGGCTCTGATGTTGTTTCAGAAGTGTGTCTTCAAAAGATAAATACCAGGCCATTTTGAACACGCAGTACATCAACAGCTGATCCTGGATCCACTTGGACCTCTTCTCATTTCTGATACCAAGAAAGAATAGTGGTGAGTATTCAACTTTTGCTACAAAGTCTGGCGAATGAATTTCCCACTTAAAATGTTGTTTAGCCGGTTGACATGTGTATTCTTGTTTGCATCTTGCAAAGTGTCAAGTGACACTTCATTGCATCCTATTTATTCCTGCATATGTAGTGGTTTTTTAAAGCTAATCCCATAGTGTAAACCATTTTAGCATATTTTCTCAAAATGGATTTTTGCATGTGCAAGCAAAAGTTGAAGATGTTTAGAAGTAGGTATTTTACCTAATATAAACAGTACTAATTTTAAATACCTGCTACAGTAGACAGCATTTAAATCTATGCCATGTAATCAGAACTTAGGCATAGTGTTGTTAATTCAGCTACTATTAGTTTCAATACATAAAAATTATTAATTAAATTATTTTTAATAAAGATTTGTTTTCCAGAAGGTAGTATTTTTTATGACCATGAATATTAAATTGTGCAGTATAAAGTAGGATATTAGTTTTATGTTACATTAATTGAAGGTATTAGAACATTTGTTGTGTGGGACATCTGTTACAGCACTTTTACTTTTATTTAATCTTGCATTTTCATTTAATTATACAAAGTTGTCATAAAATTTGATTTTGCAAAATGCTGGATTCAAGAAAAGTGAGAGAGTGGAAAATTTTTATTCTATACTTGGCCGAGGTAGCATAGTGATATCTTACTTCTGTGTGGCCAGCACCAAATAAAATATGCTTATTCTATCGAATGGAAAATATTAGAAGAATCATGTATATCCATGACACACACATATACAGTGCTGTTTTTGTAGAAAAAGAGGTGGAGGTACTCCCACCCCCCTCCACCTCTTCCTGCACCCTCTTCCACCCCCCCCCCCCTCTATTGAATTTTTGATGAACTTTTAATAACAAAGTTGATAATTAAAATCAAAATGTTTAACGTTTATAGAACCTGTTTATAACTTTAGGTTTTAAAGAATTAAAAAAATGAAAATGTACCGAAATTATACGGGTGTCAACATCGCTCTGAAAAAAGGTGCCGGTACGCCGTACCATCACAAAAATCAGTGTGTGTATGTAGTTATGCGTATACAGTGTATTCCTGAGTTACCAACTATTGATAGAGGATGAAAGCATTTGTATTTGAAGAGCATGCATAGTAAAAATATAAAAAATTGTCCTAAAGATAAAGAACACTAATAATCACTAATTCATACTTGAAATGAATTTAGTAATGTTTTGAGAAATCATGATTTAGGTATTTTCAGCTGCAAATCAATTTTGTGTAAATGATCTTGAATTTCACGTTGTTAAAATCTCCATATAATTAGGGTTGCCAAATTTTGGCGGGATTGTTCCGACTGGTCAACTTGTTTCCCGCATCTCGACTTATCCTTCGAATGTCCTGCTTTTTAAACCTTAAACGGCCTACCATTGCCATATGACAACACGGATTCTCCCATGCTTCAAGTGTACATTTTCTGCCTTCATAGTGATCTTTTTCAGTTTTCTTATTAGTGGATGATTCATGTTAAAGTTACCTTTTGGTTATTTAGTAATGAAATGCCTCTCATATTATTTTTCATGTACTGGTGACAGTGTAACTTTAATACCTTGAAAATTTGTTCGGTTGTGAAGAGAGAACAGAGAGAATCACCACCTTACAATAAAGGTTAAAGGGTGGGGACATGTTGCAGCCATCGAGTGTAAGGACTGTATTTATATAATAGCTTGTGTTCATATTGTTGCTTGTATCTACTATATGTTGCGCGGGAGATGTTTTGCACCGCATAGATGAGTAAGAAATTGCCTGAGAGGAACCTGCGGTGCATACTTGGAAAGTCCTGCAGGCTCCTGAATGTGTAATATCTGCATTTTGCAGTTAGTGAAACCCATACTGCACAGTTGCTTTACGCTTACATAGTCCAATTTGTCAGATGTATTTGTTCAGTAGTAGAGGTGACAAAACGTGGATGTTACCAACAGCTTCTACGCCAATTTATACAGTGATTTCGAAAGGAAGTACACAAATCTACATTTGGCCTGCACGACCTGAGGACAATTAAGAACGACCTTGCAACACTGCAATATATAAGTGCATAGTGCTACTGGCAACAATTAGTCTACACAAAAAAAATATTCTAATGCATAACCTTTGGTAAGTGACATTATTCATAATTTTTATACATTATTTTTCTTTCTGTTGTGTTGTCCTGTAGGCTGCAAAATTATGCTTTTCTTATAAATTTGAATTTAATTTTAATTTCGCTAAGGCTTTAGTTGTTATACTGTACTTAATACAAAACCAAAAAATAACTTTTACTTATAAAAAAATGAATTTCCAGCTCCAGCCCATGATGGATTCAAATAATGATTCATAAAAGACACCAAAAAAGAAAAGGCTTGTTAACTTTAATAGGGACTGGAGAAATAAATATACCTGGATAATTATGGGGGATGATAAGACTACTGCAAAATGTTCCATTTGTAAAAATACATCTTTTTCAATTGGTCATGGTGGTGAGAATGATATAAAGAAGCAGTAAAACTAAATGTCATGTTGAAGGTTTATCAACTGGTGCTAGTTGCAGTAAATTTTCAAATTTCTTTATCACCAGAAACGACAAAGAAGAAAATAAAACAATTGCTGCTAAGACTGCATTCATGTTCCATACTGTTAAGCATTCATTGAATTTTAATTCAAGCAATTGTACTGGAAATTTATTTTCATCCTTATTCAGCGATTCAGTAATTACAAGAACGTACAGCTGTGGAAGAACAAAAGGGTCAAAAATCGTTTCACAAGTACTTGGTCCAGAATCTAAAAGAATCATTCTTGTAGACATTAAAGGCGATTATTCTTTTTCAATAGCAATGGATGCGTCTAACAAAAGGAGTATTAAGATATTCCCACTTTTGGTTTGTTAACTTAAGAAAAATGAGGGAATAAAAATTGGCTTGCTTTCATTTTATTCTCTTGAGGATGAATCATCGAAAGAGATTTATAAATCGCTAATGAACAAAATAGAATTAAGTGGTCTGTCATTAAATAATGTAACAGCTTATTGTGCCGATAATGCTGCTGTAAATTTTGGCAAACACCAAAGTGTACCCCTTGCGGTAAGGAGGGTAGAATACTCCCGCAGCCCCTCTGCTGGTTGTAAGAGGCGACCAATGGGTGAGGAGACAGCCTCATAAAAAAAATTCATTGTAAACGGGGCGTTGGGTGCTAGCCACACCTGATGAATCGGCTTGCCATTACATCTCGACGTTCCGGCCAGCGAGTACTGAGGCTTTGGGGGTCTGTGTAGGGGGGTCAAAGGTGCATGGGTTTGGAGGGCCCATGCACTGGAGATCTTACCTGAAGCAGACAACCAAGTCAGAGGTGCTATATCCCTCTGGTTAGCCCTGGCGACCGCATCAGTTTGTGGTGCGGCATTCCATTTGTGACTCCATGGTGGGTGGGGAGACCAGAGGACGATAATTTAAAATTTTTTAAATGGCGGATAAAAAATTTCTTCCCTTAAAAAGATCCCATTCGGACAAGGATGGGGGAAGAACCTGTCTGGAAACGGACGGGGGAGATAAAGTGCAGAAATGCAATAAATATTTAGTTGTGAAGCGTCAAACAGAAGGTGAGACCTTTACCAAAGTGTCTTCCTTCTTGATTTATAATGCTCTGACGTCTCAGGTACTAGGTCCTCTTCAATCAGTGAAGAAACTGAGAGACGGTACTCTGCTTATTCAAATATGCAGTGAATTACAGGGTGCAAAAATACTGGGAATAAAGATGCTAAAGGACATGCCAGTCGAGGTGGAGGTGCATAAAACCTTCAACACATGCCTGGGAGTCATAACCAATTATGACCTTCTCTATGTAGATATCAAGGAGTGTAAGCAAGAGATGGCTCCGCAGGGGGTCATCAACTGCAGGAGGCTTACAATAAAGAGAAACGGTGAGGTCATAAACTCTACCTCTATGATCCTGACCTTCTACCTCGATAAGCTGCCAGAGAGGGTCAGAGTTGGTTATGAGGTCTGTCCAGTTCGACCATACATCCCAAGTCCTCTGCGCTGCTTCAATTCCCAAATGTTTGGCCATACTGCCCCACGGTGCAAGAGCAAAGCGATCTGCCCCCGGTGTAATGGCTGGGACACAATCAACGTGTACTTGAGATGTGTAACGTTAACTTAAAACCTAACAAAGATAACCATGTGTAAATAAATGGCGTCGGACACAATCACCGTGTACGTATTTCCGTGTACTTAAAAGATGGGCAACTTTCATCTTCTACTCATCTCACGTACACAGACAACCAATCAGGATTCACCTTGCAGTAGATGTGCCATCTGAAGATAAATATATGTACTTTTATTTGGCATCTGCTTGTCCGGGATTGTCTTCATTTGGCCGTTTCAGAAGAGCAGAAGTGAGAGATTATTCCCTTCATATCTTAAATAAAGGCCATAAAAGGTAAATATATTTATGTATTTGAGGTTAATGATAAAGAAACACATTCATTCATTTGTATAATTCATTTAATTGATTTTCATTTGCTTGTAGGCACCGTAATGAAAAACTTTGTCTTGATGTAGATCTTTACATTATTCAGTATTTTTTGAAAATATATTAGTAATAGTAATGCCTGAATTATTTTACTTAAAATTATCATTATATAAATAAACAGTAAAAGTAAAAATATGCAAAACTAGAAAGTAAATGCTTGCAGGATGTCTCCGGATTTTGAACTTAACGTAATAACATAGCCAGCGAGAACTTATTTAGAAGTATTTATAATAATTATTTTTATTTTATTTGATAATTCATTTATTTTCAGATGGAATGTGTAACAGATGAATTACTCATAAGCATAGTGGAGAAATATCCTCTCTTGTATGATAGAAGTAGGAAAGAATTCCAAGATATAAAACGAAAAGATAGGATATGGGCGGAGATAGGAGAGGAGCTGCAGTGTACAGGTAGCTGAAAAGTACATTGTTATTATTATTTGAAACTAATCTTAATTAAGATATAGGAATTTCCGTGAAAATAAATCTGTTATGTTCTCTCAGGTAACCAATGCTCCTCAAGATGGGTAATCCTCAGGGAAAAGTTTGTGAGGGAAAGTAAGTTTTTCAATGCAAATCTTCCTTCTGGGTCAGGAGCTGAGTGTAGGAAGCATTGGTCTCTTCCACAGTCCATGATGTGGCTGAAACCATTCATAAGGACAAGGAGGTAAGTTAAAATTAATAAAATATATTATATTACAATCAAACCATTTTGTGCACCTCGAAAAAGAGAAATTCTACAAACTTGTATAAAAATAAGAAAAATGTAAAAGAAGAATACTATAAAATTTAAGTATTAGTATAATAAAAATCACAATCATGTTTGCTTTAGCACTCTTGAGTTTACACTATGGAAAGTTATGTTTTGAATATAAAACTTTATTTAAACTTGCTAAGGGGTCAAATTTAAAATTTACTTGAAAATTATATTTTTTCATTTTATGTTTTTATGATTAATTAAATTAAATCTGGTTAGATATATTTTATGACAATATTAAGCAATGCTCACACCTATTTCTCTGCATTTCAGAACATTTGGTAACTACAAAATTGAAGAGCATTAATTTTCAACTATCTCCACTGTCTCTAACCTAACTGCTTCCACATTGTACCTTTCCAGTGCCACTTCTTCCCCTTTTGCCTATAATCTTCTCCATCCAATTACTTCCACTTCCTATAATCCGCCTAGCCCTACTCCTTCCACCTCCTCTGTCTCTAATATCCCTAGCCCTATTCCTTCTACCTTCTTTGTCTGTAATATTCCTTGCTTTACTCCTTCCACCTCTAATATGCCCTACTCCTTCCACCTTCTCTGTCTCTAATATCCCTTGCTTTACTCCTTCCACCTCTAATATGCCTGACCCCACTCCATCTCATTCTGCCATCTCAGTTAGTCAATCATTGGAAGATAGGAGTGCCAAAGACCAGTTCCATAATCAGAAGAGGAAAAGGGGCTTGGATTTAGAGTCTGCTTTAGCCTCTTCACTACATACATTTGGCTCTTTTTTAGAAGAAAAAAGAAAGGCAATGAGGATGATGAAGATGAGCTTTTTTGTAGAATCCTTGTTGTGAAGTTGAAAAGACTGGAGGGGAAAGAGAAAAATCAAGCGAAGAGGAAGTTGCTGGAAGTTATTTACAGCTATGAAAAATAAAATCTGTTAAAATGATTAAAGAATTTTTATTCAAATATCAAAATAAGTAATAAACTTTATTGGGATTACAGAAGTGATTTCTCATGTACCAACATTTGAATCAATTGGTTAAATGATACATTTGTTTGTCTCATCTCTTAAGTGAGGGGTCCAGACTCCAAAGACTTCCCCTCCCCCTGTGTAATCCACTGATGCTTCTATTTTTTAAACTAAGTATAACATATGAACTAGGGTGCTGATGAAAATTTACTATGCTTATAGTTGGTCAATGATCTAAAATGATTCAGAAACCCTGTTAGAAAATGAATGATTCCTTTGACTGAAACAGTTAATGGCATGAAATAATGGCATTTAAGACATCTTGTAGGAAATGAAATCAATAAAAGAAATATTTAATCGTTTGTTTCAGTCACTTTAACATATTGCCATGGCACTTGCCCCTCTGATGATACAAAATACGATGCCAAAGAGTCTTAAGTCATATGCCAACCTTGTAGCAAAGTTTGCTGCCAATCTTCCTACTCTTTGCAGACTTGGTACTTCCTGACGCCAAATACCTTCAATTATATCTCCATTATTGTCTGCATCGACATAATTTGATGGACAGTATAATTTCGAAGACGAATTTTCTTTTTTTAAGAAATTGTGGAGACATATACAGGCTAATATATATGCCTCAACAGTATCAAGCTCTGCTACCATCACAGATCTTAGAATCTTCCACCATGAAGCAAGAATGCCAAAAGCATTTTCAAGTGTTCTTCTCCTTCTTGACAATCTGTAATTGAATATAGATTTCTCTAATTTGGCCGAGGACTTGTTTCTTGATTTTGTAAATATGCCATTAGGTGCTTTTATCCTCATTTACCAGAGTAGTGAGGTTAATTTCACAAGGCGCCATGCCGTAATACTTTGACAAAGCTCTTTTCAGGGCTGCTGAATGCTTCACTCTGTTTGGCTTTAAACAGATAGTCATACATTTTTATGCTTACAGCAGAAATGAAATTACTCAGCAATCAACAGTGCACTCTCCTTGGCTGCAGTTGACAAGCTATGATTGAAAAACGTGTCTCCCCCAAATCTGATAGTGCAGTGTGATAAAGAAAATCATCATTTGTTCGTTTTACAGACTGCGAGCATAATGCAGGTTTTCGGTGAAATTTGTTCACTTTTTTATTTGTTTTAACTAGCGTAAGAAAGTGAAACAGCACACTATCTTACCATCTGTATGATATTATGCACCATCATCACGTGTTTTGTTTTGGAATTGTGCCGTGAACGTCATATCCGAGATTCTCGCGAGTTTTATCCCATAATATGTGTGTGCACCTGTATTATTACTGTGTGCACATGTGAGATATTTATGTGTGTCTGTTTTCCATTCGTAAGGATTAAAATAACAATACGATATCGAGGTCTAACAATGGAATTGGTAGGCAAGACAACATCACTTTAAAATGGCATGATTTACTCAAACTGTGTGAATTAAACTTTTAAATTTAGCAATTTTGAACTGTAGGCGACAAAAGATGAATAAAATAATAAACTTTGTTTTCTTCAAAACGGTTTTATCTAAAGATTGTATACCAATTCTTTCTAATTATAATTCCAAAAAGAATGAAAGTCTGCACTACGTAAATCCGAGTTTTACGTGTTACCTTATGGGAAATGAAAATGCCTTTCTTGGAGTCGAACCCAAGACTTCTTTCGAGATTTGTTTTGCCATCACCTTAAAATATGTATATCGAGCATACCTGCCACATTTAGAGTTTCTATATCTTTTTTTATCTAGTTAATCGCATTTTTATATGATCACCAACCAACCAACAAAAAATTGTCTATTATTGTAAGTGACTAGCATAATTTCCCGTGAATTAAGACGGATAGGCGTGAATTGAGTGTTACATTAAAATAAAATAAATATTAATGACACCAACTTTTATGTACACTAAAATGAAAAAAGAATTTAAAATCCACATAATCGAATGTTCCAGAGAGTAATAATAGTCATGAACATATAAAACACAATTTTATCACAACTTCATCACGACGAATTGAATAAATGCATAAAAATCATGAAAAATATTAATTAAACCTAATTTTTGGCTTTTCTACGATATGGAAATTCATTTCCATACATTTTTCGGCATAACTGTGAAAATACCGGGTCGGTATCTCAGTTTTAAGATATTTGAAAATGCTAAAGAAAAAAGGCCTCGCCTCGTTTCAGTTCTGCCCATGTTATTCAAATGGAGAAAAGATATGCTCCAGAAGTCAAACCCAGGACTACTATGTACATGGCGAGCAGTTTCAAATTGAAAAGTTGAATAGTCAAGCGATTCCTGAAAGTTTGATCGAAAAGGTTGTAAAGCTTTTTAGTTATGAGCAGTTTTCCTTTTCTCCCATCTAACACCATATAGCAACCAAGCGTTACACCCTCCGCACCGTCTCGCAAATGTCTGCTTTCATTACAATCCCATCCGAAAACTCTTAAGAGGTTGGTATTCCTTGGCGTCAAGATTAGATGTGAGTGTAAATGTTATTATTCATAGTAGAATTCCATTAAAAAGATGCTCTTGATCAGCGCATTCACCCGAATATGTTGCTTGAGTCACAATCGCACTAAGTTAACAACATAAAATAGTTTAAATTTTATTGCAAAAGACGTGGTCGGCTAGTGCCCTCCTGCTGAGATGGTAAAGACACCTGAGCTTGGATTTAAGGATGGGCCTTGAGGTATGGGCCTCTAACCCGAGTTAATGACAGTCAGGAGGTCAGTGTTGTGGTCAGTTTTGATTGTGGTCCCAGTTAGTCGACACAAGCCCCAAAGACTAAATTGGCAGAGCCACATAAGTATTTTAAAAGATAAATGTTTTTAAGTTTTAAACATTTTAAGGTTTTTAACGAACTCATCATGGTGTGCTGACCGTACATCAATGCTCACTCTTTACTGAGCATTGGCAAGGTCTAAAATGGATTATGGATCCTTCATATACACCTCATCACGTGCTTCGTATCTGTGCCCTTTGACGTCTGTACACAATTCCGCTCTTAGGCTTGCTACTGGTGCTTTCAGGACCAGCCCCATTCCCTGTATTTACTGTGAATCGGGAGAGCCGCCCTTAGAGATGTGAAGAACGCTTTTAATATGTACGTATGTTTAAAAAATCTTAGCGTTAAAAACCCACCCGTGTTTTAACTTGATTTTCAAACCACGTTTTTAAAAACTTTTTAGCAGACGACAAAGAGCAACTTTACCATTAGGTATTCAGTTTAACAGTTTTATCGAGGGTGAAAATCTCCAACTTCCGGAAGTCCTTCCTGGAGGCTTCCATAAGTCTCCACCATGGCAGGTGCCTGTCCCAACATGCTTGACTCAGTTGTCCAGATTTTCAAAATCCGAAATGGACCCATTATTGTTTAAATTGAAATTCCAAGAAATAATGATGGAGTATCAACAGTATATTCACATCTATACAGATGGTTCAAAATCGGCGGATGGCTGCTCAA
The DNA here is from genome assembly GCA_036926305.1 of Uropetala carovei. Taxonomy (NCBI): domain Eukaryota; kingdom Metazoa; phylum Arthropoda; class Insecta; order Odonata; family Petaluridae; genus Uropetala; species Uropetala carovei. The sequence continues at coordinate 1,458,021 of JAXCHB010000152.1, read as the reverse complement.
GTGCTTTTACATCCACAGTACATGGCACTCAGGCTTTTAAATTGAATCCCCTCTGCAGTAGTTTCACTGCGGAACTAATCGCAGTTCAGTGGTCATTGGAGAGCATTGCTCCCAGGAGTGTGAAATACATCATATGCTCGGATTCCATTAGTGCTCTGAAGGCCATCACTAACCTTTACCACAGCCATCCCATGGTACAGTGGATCCATATCTTACTGCCAGCCAGGTTAGACTGGTAGGCAGTGTGCCTGCCTTCTAACCCAAAGGTTGCGGGTTGAATCCTGCCTCGGGCATGGATGTTGTGATGTATGTTGATTTTCTCTAAGAGAATTTGACAGTGCAAAATAACCTTAGCTGTTGACACACCTAAAAACCCAATCACTACTACTACATAAGTTACTTTCGAGGCTAACAGCAAACGATGTGGATATCCTCTTCATGTGGGTCCCTGGGCACGTTGGAATTGCTGTAAATGAAAAAGCCTACTCAGCTGCGAAGGCAGCTCTTTCAAGAGAGGATACTGACATCAATATGGTTCCATCCTAGGACCTAAAATGCCTTTTAACCCATTAACGCCTGCGGGAAAATGGCCGGGCGAAAATTGTTCTAATTCCTTCATTGGTTAGAAAAATGCAAAATAAAGCAATATAGTTTTTAAAATCAGTGGAATTTATTTTATTTATTTTAGAAAAATGCCGTCCTCAAATGAGGACGCTAGGCAGATACATGGTATTTTTCGTAACAACCTTTTTCCAAGCACAATATTTTTTTAACTTCTTACAGGACCATCTAGCCTTCATGTTACACACACAACATCTTAATTGTTTTTCTAGTTTCTCTGGAAAGTGATTGTCGTTGCTCAACTCAGGATTACTACTACTTCTGCGTCTTTTATTGCATTTATTTTCCCTGGCATCTCTTAGGTTACTTCGTACATAATACATAATTCAGGGGTTCTACGAAATGATAATTTGTAAGAATAAAGCAGACATTGTTATCTTTGCACCTTACACACAATATATCGTTATTCTCGTCAAAACGGTAGTCGTAGGTACCTCTGTTCTTTTTGTTCATATCCTTGGAAGGCATAATAGGACAATTATTTACTCGATTATCTCTAACAGTTCCCATTCCTCTGATTTTATTCCTTTTGAGGTATACCAATAACGCGTAAGTGGTGAAATAATTATCGAAGAAAACCACGTGATTTGAGGGACTAGGTACATGGTTCAACTAATCCATCACGACTCGCGCGCCTACAGGTAATTTGGAATTTTTCGGTTGATTATGATTTTTTCCACAGTACACATCAAAGACATAACAATACCCCGAAGAACTGCTAAGCATCCAATTTTTATAACCAAACCTTACAGGTTTTCCTTTTATAAATTGTTTTGCTGGATTGTGTCCAAAATACTTTACCATGGATTCATCTATTGAAAAATCTTTGTGGAAGAAACCCGATTGGCAAAAACTTTTTATAAGCATATTCATAAATGGTCTAATTTTGAACATCCGGCCTTCAGAATTCCCTATTTCACTATTATTAGCCAAATGCAAAAATCGTTTGATTTCTAAATATCGATCTCGAGATATGCTATCGTAAACAAGAGGAACTCCCAAGTCCTCATCGAGAGACCAATACATTCGCTCTTTTGGTAAACTATTGTAACCTGTCAGCAATAAAACAGCAAAAAATGTTTTCATCTCATTCACACTAACGTTGAAGGCATGATGGTTTTTTTGTTGTGCATATTCCTCACAGTCAGTCAGTTCATCTAAAGTTGGTGGAATAATATTTATTTGAAACTCCCTGGAATTTTCGTCATCACTAGATTCTTCATTCATTATAGCAAGGATGGCCTCATCCAGTCCATAAAAGTTTTTTTCTCGAGAAAAATACCTTCTCTCCATGGCACGGTATCTGTAATAAGTTCGAATATTGTACCTACAATGCACCAACATTTACATACATATGTGCCTAACGTCCTCATATGAGGACGGCCTGAAATAACTTGAAATAAAAAAACATACACTATAAATATAATTATTAAATGTTTTATTTACGGTAAAACAATGTATTTTTAATCAAATACGTTGTATATAATTTATAAACACGTCCACTAATTTTAATGAGGAACAACTTTCATTGCAGTGGTAGGAGAAATTTTTTACGTACTTTTTCGATGGCAGTCAATCACAGACTAAACGTATTTCGCGACGAAGTGTGCGCCTACAAAGTCCGCGAGACTCACCACATTCGAGATAAAATCAAAACGGGAAGACTTTCTAACACATTTTGTCAAAATAGTAGTTAAACAAGGCGTCCTCAAATGAGGACGGCCGGTGTTAATGGGTTAAAGAGCACCTTGCTTGAAAAATGGCAAAGATCCTGGGAGGCAGTTACAAGCAATAAGCTGAGAGCGATCAAAGCAAGCGTCTCTCCATGGCCATCCTTGGTTAGAAACAGCCGCCAGGTGGAAGTCGCAGTCACCGGACTTAGAATTGGCCACTGCGCTTTGATGCACACATTCTTATTTACGCGGGAAAAGGAACCTTCGTGGGCCACATTAAATGCTCTCGAGGGCGACATATGGCCCGCGGGCCATGGTTTGCCCACCTCTGAACTAAGGTATTGTCAGATACAGTATATACATAGTTCCCTCTAATTTATTTCATCCATGGATGGAATGAATATCGCTATGCACACTTACATGACACTAATGCGTGGATGTGCGCCCGGGTTGGCATGGCCCTGTTTGGATATATCCTAAAATAAACACAGTCATGCGTGCTCAAAGTAATTAGTGTGCGGCACTTCAAAAACTGCTGCACAGTCGTGCAGCTTAGAGGGAACCATGAGTATATCAGCCTGCATAACAGATGTAGATATTGATAAAATATGTGACGGCTTTCGTTAATGACATATCGTACAAAATTCATGTATTTTCCTGATATGATCAACATTTCATATTAGCCGAGATTTTGATTATCCAATGCCGGTGAGGACCTGTCAACCTTTAATAATCGGGATCTATGGTATAATTGTATTGTTGGCCCATTCTCACAGGTTAAGGTTGTAGTAGGGGAGGTAAGTGGAAGCGAAGAGAAAGGGAGAAGAGGGATTTGAGGGGAAGCAGAGTGGTAGAAGGGAAGGAGAAAGAAAGTGGAGGGGAAGCATAGGAGAAGAATGGGAGAGAGGAAGTGACTGGAGGGGTGTGAAGGTGAGGCAAGGTCATTTTTCCTTGGCAAATATGAATTATTCTTCTTTTAAAACTTAACTTCGTCAGAATATATTTCATGGGTATTTTTTTCTTCAAGCAAATCAATTTTGACTTAAAATAAAAATTTTCTTTCTAGTTAATTTTTATTTACTAATTGTAAGTTAATTTGTGTATCCATGTTTATTTTACAATGATGATCTTTTCATATGCTTATTCTTTGTTACAAGTTTTTTCACAGACAATCTTTCTTATAAAATATATTTTTACATATGCAAATTGTTTTGAACAAACAACTTTCTCTCAGGCAAATAAATTGTTATATATCTAAATTAAAATTTTAAAGACAAAGTTTAACGTATATTTAATTTTCCAGAGATAAGTAATTTTTTGAGAGAATTTAATTTACCCTTTGGCAAATTAATTTCTTTCAAATTGATTTTTCGTAAACTAAGGTCCTTTCTTTTGACACCGAGTTCATGTTGGATAGACGGGCTCTCTGTATTTTTTTTGGAAATTCAAATATATTAATTACAAAAGAAAATATTTTTAGGGCCAACATAATTTTTCTTCGATTAAAATTTATACTATAATAGCCCAAGTCTGTTGGTTGGTTGGTCACGCGTTCACGTTTTAACAAACTTCCCGAATAGGTAGAAGATTGAAATTTGGCAAGGATGCTTGACTAACATATTTTAAGGTAATGACGAAAATAATTCTCCAAAAAAGTCCTGGGTTTGACTCTAAGGAAGGCATTTCCATTTTCCGTAAGGTAACATGTAAAAATCAATTTTTTGATGTGCAGGCTTTTATTGTTTTGGAAATTAAAATTAGAAGGAATTAACCTATGATCTTTGGATCTGAACCATTTTGAAGAAAAAAATTACAAAGTTTCTTATTCTGTTCATCTTTTTCCGCATACAATTCGAAAACGCTCATGTTATATGTTTAATTCACATATTTAGCGGAAATTTTCCATTTTAACGGAATGTTGCCTTGGCTACCAATTACATTGTTAGACCTCTATATCATATTGTTAATTCCATCCTTATGGGTATAAATGTGCTTTGAATGCTTTTAATACGAGAGAGGGGGGAGCGAGAGGGAGGGGGAGAGAAGGAAGTAGAGAGGGGGGGGGGGAAAGAATGGGAGGGGAGAGAGGGGGATCGGGAGAAATAAGGAGGGGGGATGGGGAGGGAGGAGGAAGGGAGAGAGAGGGTGTGAGAGGGTTAAGATGTGTGGGAGGGGGAGAGAGGGGGGAGGGAAAGTGAGGCACCTATTTTAAGTTTAACTAAAGATCGACAACAGAATATTCACTAGAAATGTTGTATATGGCAAAATATTTCATATGTAAAAGTGTGATATTAATTATTTTAAATGAAAATAATAATAGTCTATCTATAATTCTTCTGTTGATATTTCAACGGGCATTATACTAGTTTTTATATAAAAATCATGCAATTTTTAAGAAAAAATTGTTTTTCAACAAAAGTTTTATTTCTGGAGGAAATTGTTACTATTCTCTTGGAAGTATATATTTTTATTATCTGTGCAGGTGATTTCAATATGGTAGTAATTTAAAAAAGATTATTTTAATATTTTTATGGTGGATAATGAAAGTGCATAAAGAGGTCTTTGCTGCATGTTACATTTGTTCAATACCAATGTGATATTGCAAAATACAGAGGTGTGTTAGGAAGAGGTTTCACTGCACATGAATTTTGTTTTATGTTCTTTTTCAAATTAGCTCATGAAAAGGTTTCCTAGAAGTGGAAATAAAGGGTTTCTGATAGGGATTCTGACGAGAATTCCCAGCAAAAATTTCCTGGGAAATTGAAGAATTTTTCTTGTCTTGAGTCCCAGAAAATTTTGTTCAAGACATTGAGACTTTTTTAAAAATTGGAAATATTCTTGATATACTGTATTTAAATAAAAATGCTTAGGTGGAGAATCTTTAATTTGAAATGCAAAAGTTTTGTTACTAGTTACTAGTAACATCCTGCATACTCGTTATGAAAACACACTACGTACCCCTGTAGAAGAAATGTTTTATGCATGTCCGGTGCTCTCTTTGGTATGCCTTGTTAGTAAAATATTAGACACATTACTAGGGATGTAAGTCAATATATTTATATTTTCAGTTATTTAACTTTTCAGAAGAATAAAATCCTGCACGTCAAGCAATCAATTTTTACTTGTTATCTTATGGAAAAATGTAAATCCCCTATATTGGCATAACTGACTAATCCTGGTTGACCAAACCTTGACCATTCACAAAGTTAAGATGGCAAATTTTGTTGTTCCAGGTCCTATAGTTTGGGTGTGCATAATGAGACACGCAAACTTTCAAAAATTTATATAAGACATTATTATGTATTATATTATTTATTAAGGGTGATTCACGAAGATATGGAATAATTTCAGTAGCTGATTTCTGAGGTCATTATGAACAAAAAAGTTCATATGAACCTGTGTCCGATTCCGAATAATTAAAGAGTTATGGCTGTTTAAAAATTAGAAAAAGGCAAGGCAATATCCAGAACTCGCGAGACAATTGCCGACCAATACGCGATGAGTTCTCCACTACAGTGTTTATTTGCTTGTTTATTTACTTATTTACAGTCTGTATTGTCAAATACGAATTTGCGGATTTATGGCTGCTCGTAGATTTTCAGCATCGCACCACTGTGAATCGCACTCATAACTCATGCACCTGCGCGACCATGACCTTGTCCGAATGTAGCCTGTCGAAACATGCGCAAACAAGAGCCGACATTAGCATTGTTAGTTGTTACTGTGTTAGTGTTACTTTCAAAATGCCTTTTACATTTACAAGTTCTGAATATGCCGATATGGTGTATGTTTATGGATTTTGCGATGGAAATGCTGTTGCTGCTGTCGCTTTCCAAACCACCAAGTTCCAAATCGAAAAGTTATTAGCAGAGTGTTCCAAACTTTGCGAGATACCGACTCACTTCCCAGCTTTAACACTCCATATCTGCGTGTGGTAAGACAAGACGTGGCTGAGCAAGAGAACATCCTTGACGCTGCAGCGTAGCCCTCATACTAGTACGCGAAGGATATCCACACGTATCGGCATTTTGCAGTCAAGAGTATGGAGAACATTGAATGAAGAAGGAATGTACCCGTACCACTTGCAACCTGTCCAACACCTCGAACCTGGGGATCCTACCCGACGACTGGAATTTTGTAATTGGCTTAATGAGAATCGGCGTCTGCATCGGTACATCTTATTCACTGATGAAGCTTAATTCACCCACAACGGTGTTAACAACACACAATTCCCATGATTGGTCGGAAATTAATACCCATGCCACTGTGGACAGTAGCTTTCAACAACGATTAAGTTTTAATGTGTGGTTTGGAATGTTGTGTGATCAGGTAATTGGTCCATTCACTTTTGAGGGTTGTCTTACTGGACAGATTTATTTACAATTTTTGCAAAACGAATTGCTGCAACTGTTAGAAGATGTGCCCCTGGCTACAAGACTTCGAATGTACTTCCAACACGACGGAGCTCCACCTCATTGTTTCTGTGCAGTGGTGACTCACCTCAATGAGCAGTTCCCTGGGCGATGGATCGGTCGCAATGGTCCACAAAATTGGCCTGCTAGGTCCCCAGGTTGAACTTCGGCGTGCAACGAGCGCGATTCACACACGAGCGGCGAAATGCATTGAAGTTGAAGGTGGTGTTTTGGAAAACCTACTTTAATAATACGCACGTTCGTGTTTGACAATACAGACTGTAAATAAGTAAATAAACAAGCAAATAAACACTGTAGCGGAGAACTCATTGCGTATTTGTCGGAAATTGTCTCCCGAGTTCCGGATATTGCCTTGCCTTTTTCTAATTTTCAAACAGCCATAACTCTTTAATTATTCGGAATCGGACACATGTTCATATGAACTTTTTTGTTCGTAATGACCTCAGAAATCAGATCATGAAATTATTCCATATCTTCGTGAATCACCCTATACAGGCAGTCCCTGTTTTTCGTCGTTTCACTCATACATCAGGTGCAATATGACACCACTGATTCATTCTTCTGTCCTTGTGATCCGCTTATTCATCGCATTAATGTTTTTCGTCATTTGATTTTTTTTGTTACGATTCAAATGAAAGTGCCTAAATGAAAACATTGTTTCATTCTTCCATCCCTGGGATCTGTTTACTATGTATGCCCAAATTACTCAATTGTTTGAGATTTCGTCATTCCGATTTATCTATCGGACAAATTTTTGGTGACACCATCTAGCGTCTAGCAGCCAATTTATGAACTTTTTAGTAAAAATTTTGTGTTTTGCCTATCTCTGGAAGTTTATCCTGTCAGTTTTTAAAATCCTAACTTAAACTGCAATAGCATTTAAAATGGGTATTTCCGGGAATCTTTGATTCTAGTGTTCTTGGTCAGGTACTAAAATGCTCATTTAAAAAAATGGGACATGCATGTGATAGCAGTGATGCAACGTACTTATATCAAACTGAATGGTCCTACAAGTGGAGGGAAAAGATGTGATGACAATGTCATAAAAAATGTGTAATTAGCTTTTTATGTTTGATTATGATGCATTGCATCGATATGCATATTTTCAAATTATTAAAAGTTTTAAGTGGAAAATTACAATTATAATTTCATGGTATATTTTTAAATGGTAATATTTCACATCGTTACCCCAGGAACATTGAACTTTATCCCTCAATTTAATGTTTTGTCTATGGAAAAGAGTGATCCGCTTTTCGTCGCAGTTTTCAGGTACGTAACCTGACGTATAAGCGGGGACTGCCAGTATTTTGTACGGCATTATTTTGTAATTGTACTTATTTCAAGTTTCCAAAATATACTTGGTCAAGTATCAACACAATTAGAAAATAGTGCCATACGAAATAACACAAGTGCAAACAGTAATATGGCGTCCTATTCGGGTTTGGTCAACACATTTGTCGCTGTCATAACCTGAACCAAACATAGTTGTAAGAAAAAATGATTATAATATATCTATCTCTTTTTTGGATGTACACATGCTTATGTTTTGTTTAATTAGTAATAGACACAATTAGTAGCTGTTGTTAATAACGAAACTTTCGGTGGGGGTAGAAATATTTTATTTTTGTGTTTATATAAATTCTGGCATTCTATATAATTTGTTTATGGAAAATCCTCATGTTTGCGACTATCTTCATATGTAATTAATACGTGTGAATCACATTAAAGCAAAATTACAGTTTAAAAATGTTACCAAAGTTAGTTTTATAATGATTTCTATGGGTTTTGTATCATTAGAATAAAATATTTCAGCCTTAAATGGACAGCGATCACTCTGAAGTGTTGAAGCACCTTAAAAATATAAAAACGAAGAGTCACCACAGTATGATCACTGTCCAAACAAATTTTACGTTTTTTCTATGGCAGGTAATATTGTTAATAAAATTTGAAACAGGCTGGCCGATGCATCAGTCAACGCTATTGTAATTTTGAGGAACTTATTTGCAAAACAAAATTAAACATGTTTATGTAGCAGTTATTTTGACTACAATTTGAAGATATAAAATTATTAAAATATATTTTCTGTTTGATTTCATTTGAAAACTCATTAAATTTCAGGAGTCCCAGGAATTCCTAGGAATTTTTAGAAAATGTCTCAAGTTCTGGGAAATGGAAAAAGGTTTGAAATCAGAATCCCCAGTTTCTGAGTACGATACTATAATATTATTTGGTTGTTAACTTGGAAATAACCTTGTGACCCACAGAGATTGGTAAGAGACATATTCTATTATTATTTTTAAGGGTTTATTTTTATGAGCCCAATATCAAAAAAATTATATTTCCTTTAAGAGGGACACTGGGAAATAGATAAGACATTGATGGAGACTGGTATTTCATTTTTTTCAATGAAAAACGTTTTATTATTTTACTGTATTAATAAGATGTTTATTGCTGAGGTATATTGAATTTGTACAATTCATTTGTGTTATTTATAGTAGAGATGAAATATCCATCAAACTTGGCAATCTGCTTTATCCCAAGCTGTAAGTTTGAAACAATTTACACATGTCATTACCAACCTTGCTCAGTAAATGCTAAGGTGTACCTTCTGCTTACTGGGCACTTTGTCATCTATAAATGCATCAATATGCACGGTGAAATTGTTTTTATGCTTCTCTCAATTGGAAGCTAGGTTTCTGTGTAAGGTCATAGGCAGTTTTGATTGGGTGAGACTGTAGCTGTTCATTTGTTGAGCAGGCAAAGCTGAACCTGATCACAATTTGCTCGATTCGCCAATTTTATTTTTAATTTTTTGCCATTATGAAACAGTAATTATTATTTGTCTTGAGACTGTATTTGGTTACTTCATAATTAATTTCCACAGAAACACTAACCCCCACTCTCATTGTTATATATTTTTATGCTTTATTATGTCTTAAATATTATTGTTAATACACATGCAAGAAATTGCACATTAAATTGCAGTGTGTTGCAGTGATATGATAATGCTAAATGTGAATTATACCCTGAATCAGGTTATTTTTTAAACAGATTATTCACAGCAGATTCTGCCATTAGGGCTTGCAAAATGTAGGCTTTATGTAATATTTTTAAATTTCCATTGTTTAACACTTTCAACACAGCATGACTGGAATTCTAGTCACGGTGGGTGCTATACCGACTGGAATCCTGTCATGCCGTGTTGAAAGTGTTAACAAGTGCCTTATAAAGAGCATTATCTTCCGTTGGTAAATATCTCGAGTCTACTAATTAATGTCTCACTGATGGTGTCTTTTAAGCTAATGACCTCAATGAAATGTAGTTACTCAAATAGGCATTTATATTTCTATCAAATCATCAATGTTCCAGGTCATGAGCACGAGAATGTTCAGCACCTCCAAGGTAAGTGTGTGCTGCTCTGTTCAGTATCAGTCATAAGATACCATTCTGAGAGCTGAGATTGTAATATTTTCATCATTTTTCCAGGTAAGCTAAACCTAGCTGAAATTTTGTTGGTAAATTTTTATGATATAGATGCTGCAAAATTATTTGAAATTTACAATTTCTGTTTAAAACTTATCTCCCTTTATTTAAATGATATTTTTAAAGGTTGAGGTTTCTTATTGAAATTTTCTCTATGCCTACTTGATGTAATAAATGGCTATTTTTAGCAAAGCCAGGACAGCATCATCATTCATTGCAGTTTTTAATGTTATTGTAGATTTCATTGAAGTTGAGGTTACATGGTATGTTGTGTGTTTCACATCTTAAAGTTTTCTAAAGTATGTTAATTCCAATTGATCCTGCAATACTAGATCAGGCTTTTATGTCCTCTATAGATTACAATTTTTATGGTGTGGTACAACAAGCTCAGGTCAAGTTAGTATATTCACGATATATTGATTACAATACCAGACAGTGACAGGTTTTTTTTGTGTCACAAAATGAACTAAAAAATATGACCACATCTTTGTTTGAAAAGGGATATTGTAAAAACAAACTATTATTTTAAAGTTTTATTTTTTAAGCTTTATTTTCTGAAAACATTTATGATGTAATTGAAATTTATCTTTTTGGTGGTATTGTAATCAAGCGATAATATGACCAGAGCAGTAAGTATCTCTTGGTTAATTGATGACTGTGAATAATTGTTGGTTAATTTTAATTAACTGAATGAACATTCTCTTTTGGAAATTGATACAGCAAATGAAAGGAAATTTCTTAGTAAATATCTATGCACGGAAACAAACGTCATATTTATGAAAAATTTGTAATTTTTTCACTTTTTATTTAAGGCAAATGATAATTAAAAATGGTCGGAGACTAGGGCGAGATGAATTAATTAAATTAAAACATAAATACTCCTTAACCGTGCAAAGTGAGAATATTTAGTGACAAAATAAACAATAAAATAGGGTTTTAAAAAAAATATAAAATAAAAATTTTTTTGGGTTAAAAAAAAACGGGTAAGAAAGGAATCAATGAAAAGAAAAACCAAAGTAACACTTACAGGTTTTACGGGGGAAGAAAACCTTGCAGGTAGCGTGGTGTCACCCGTTCATGCACTCATATCCTTTCCCAAAGGAAAAAAAAAACTTTTTCCTTCAGGAGAACAATCATTCAAACACGTATTCAAACAACAAAAGGAAAAAAGAGCGGAAAACCTAGTACACATTCACTCCTAAAGAAAACAATGTTTTAGAAAACACATTTATACGCACACTCTCGCAAAACAGGGAATCTCTAAATATTCAAGGGACACATACGTATTTTGGATGCGAAGTGGCCATCATCAGAGAAAGATGTTGAATGAATGAATGAATCATTTTTTCCAATTGGGGGTCAGCCAGAAAATTTGTTTACAAAATTGGCCTTAATTTTCATGACTTTGCCTATTTTGTTGAGGAAGTTATTAAATGCTTTTTTATTCAGGATAGAAGGATAAATATTCATCAAAATATGAACCTTCTGATTTGATACACTTTTCCCAATGCTCAACCAGTCGAATAATTCCTTTTTTATAAAAGTTTGGTTCTCTGGAATCAAAAAATTTGGTGACTGCAATTTCTACATCACAATGCTTCTTGAATCTCCTATCTTTCATAAAATTGTCCATGGAACAGAACAAGAGGTAATCGGTAGGTGCAAGGTCTGGCGAATATGGTGGGCAGGGGAGAACTTCATATCCCAACTGCATTAATTTTTGGGTGGTGATTTTTGCAGTGTGTGGCTTTGCATTATCATGGAGAAGAATTGGTCGTTTTCTATTACATAAACTCGGTTGTTTTTTACACAATTTTTTATCCATATCATCCAGCTGACAACAATACACTTCTGCATTGATGGTTTCCCGTGATCTGAGAAATTCATAATGAATGATCCCTCTCATATTCCACCAGATGCAAATCATAGTCTCCTTTAGATGGAGATCTTCTTTGGTAATTTTTCTGGGGGTGCATCAACATTCAACCATTGTCCTGACCTTCTTGATTATCATAGAGAATCCATTTTTCATCACACGTGATGATACAGTCAAAGAAAAACTCATTTACGCTCCTTAGGAGCAAAGAAATGCAAATATTCAACCTCTGCATTTTGTTTCATTCAGTTAATTTGTGTGGCACCCATTTTTCCAGTTTTTTTTTACTTTTCCTATCCATTTTAAATGATGGCACACAGTTTTCTGGTCAACAGTAAGTGTGACAGCCAGCTCCCTAGTTGTTTGTCACGGATCAGATTCCACAAGCTGCTTCAAGACCTCGTTGTCAACAACAGAGGGACGTCCTATACGGTGTTTATCTTCAACGTCCCTATCTCCAGAGCGGAATTTGGCAAACCATCTTTGAGCAGTTCTTACTCTCATAGAACCTTGTCCCCAAGCCTTGGCTAACCACTTAGCAGCATCCGTTGCTGTGATTCCAAGTTTGAATTCATATAATAAACACCCGAATCTCTTCCATACTCATCCTATATTAAGGACAAATACCTAACAATTAAATAAACAAATTTAATTGTTGCCACCAAATAAACAAAATTTAATTATAAGCTGAACTAACTAAAACAATGATACAATTATTTCTCAAAATTAAATACTTCTGTACATTCAATTTCCACAACCTTGTTAAAAACGTCAGAACTTTTTCCTCAACCTGTAGTTTAATGTAGAGGTTTTTCTCTTTAAAATTTGAGGTAACTAACTCTATTATTGGGCAATTTTATTTCCTTTTAAGAAATTCATCCTGAAGGTCGTTTTTAATTTTCAATTTTAAATTGGTAACAAATTTGTAAGCTGCATCAGTTAACGAAAGTTGTCCTTTGTTGTAATGATTCCAAGTAATAGATGATGTTCATCTTGCTCTTGAAGTTCATAATCAGTCATAAAGTTGGAGTCTCATTTATTCACGATAAAGTCCGCTTTTCGTTCCAACCCATATTTTTTAAATCATTTTTTATGGAACGTCTTTCCAAAATCAATTCCAAGATAAGGCTTGATTCCATTTGCTTCATCGCTTCTTTTTCCCCTGCATCCTTCCTTTGCAGTATTCACAGACTCCCAAGTGCATTTCGCAATCAAGAATCAATTTCATCCTTTCTATTTCATTCCAAGAGCGATTTGTACCATTAGCTTTATTCATGCTTTTTGGCAACACGTGCTTGTCTATAAATAAGGCAATGTGTCGATGTTGCATTTTTTGATGCCTTCTTTGTGAAACTTACTGCACCAGCAAGTTTGACATTGAGCCCCATCTGTGCATACATCGATGCAATATTTCCAATCAATCTCATTTTCATTGAAATAATTATCGCACAATAATTTCTTTGTGACATTTCAAATTTATTTTTCTGTGAATAAAGCCTTGTTTTTTTATTAAACTGTTTAATCATAAAAATACACAAATCAAAATAATTATAACATATTAAACTACTAAACTACTGAATTTTAATGTAAAATTTATGTATCGATGGGGCGTCATAATTGAAATCTGCTTGGGCACCAAAATGTCTTGAGCCGGCAGTACTTAGTATGGTGAATTTTGAAGCCCATTGCAAGTTCTCAACATGTATTGTCAAGCACTAGATGTCATCATTGAAATCAGGGCTGGATTATGGCCTAGGCATTGTGTCTAGGGTCTATGAAAAGTAATGTCATATCGGTAAATTATTTTGGTTATTTTTATAAATTCCTTAAATATCTAAGATAAAAGTAACACCATCTCCTGTAAATTTTATAGTCATGCAGATGTGACAGTATTGTCTACATAAATATAACTATAGAAAATTATACCCTTTGTGCATAGGGCCTACAAGGTCATTAATCTGCCCGATTCAAATAATAAATATATCTCAACATAATAAGAGATATATAATGTAGATTTTTTGTGGAGTACAAGTTTGTTTAGTTTTAAATTCATGAAAAAAGTAATTTAACTTGCTGCTGTTTTTATTTCCACCATTTATCTACTTTTTATATTGGTGGGTGGTTCATAAGGTGGATTTTCCACGTATTACTACTATTGAAAGGGTGATTAATAACTTTTGGTTATTATTTTGTTCATCCTACAAATTTTTCCAGAAATTTTATTCATTCCAATCGGTCCATTATAGAAGTTTCATTTGTGAAAATCAAGACGAAATAATTTACTAGCATTAAAACTTAACCTAAAAAGGTTTTGGAACCATTATTTTACAGAAAATGTTTGAAATTGAATCCTACCAATCACTTTTAATCATAGCTTTGCAGATCACATAAGATGCTCTTGAGGGTTACCTGGTGTAATCAAAATGGTACTATTACAGCAATGTGTGGCACATGTGCTTATAGAGTGAGTGCTGTTTGCAGTAACATTTCCTTGATCCTTTAGTTAAACTTGATGAAATTTTTAGTTACCCTTAAAATTATGGCCAAAATACTTTTCTCGGAAGAGCAAGTCAATTAAGTCACTACTGTTAACACTTTCACTCTTTTAATAAAAATCATTCAAGATATTGGGTGTGTGAAGAGAGAAAAAATTGACTAAGGTGGTTATGGATAACATAACAGATTTTAACGTAACTTAACAATACTTAATGTTGCCCGTATCGGGAAAATACGTGATGACTTCCTGCAATATATAGTAATAATAATAATTATTATTTATTTATTATGGAGACACTACATGTACATATTATTAATGATAAAAGCTGTCACATTTTCCTGATGTCTGCGTTCATTATGTAGGCCTATTATATACATAAATTCCTTATTCTGTTGGTCCATCCAGCCGTCGGAATGCTTTATAGAGTTAGATGGGAGAACAAGGAAAACTGCTCATAACTAAAAAGCTTTTCAATCTTTTTCGATCAAACTTTCAGGAATAGCTTGCCTTTCAATTTGAAACTGCACGCAGTGTACATAGTGGTCCTGGTTTTGACTGCAAGAGCATATCTTTTTAACGACTTTTATATTAACTTATATGTAGGTAGGTAACTTTTAAGACACCACCAATAATGTCTAATAACTCGAAAACGGCAGTATTTTAGCCATTCTTTCAATTTTATAGAGTGGCACACATAAAGACTTATAATAAGGACCCGAGTTTAATACCAGGAATGTTTAATTCCCCCAATTGAATAAAATGGACAGGACCTTCTCGAATTTCTATCTCCTAAACTATAAGTCATAATTATATATTCTCGCAGGCTTTTTTGTTGTAAATGCCCTCTATCCGACTAAATTTCCTAATCAATACCTTATGTATCATATAAGGACATGCAAGAGTAAAATATCGATTTTTTATTGTTGGCTTGACTGAAATGGCATCTCTCGACTGTGGCGCTGCAAATGACCATGGCCACATACCAAACTATGGCTTACTATCAAACCCTAAAAATAAAAATATATAAAAAAACTTTTTAAATTATGCTCTTTTCATAAAGTGCACTGAAAAATATAAAATAAATTTTTGGGTTCATGAAAGTATCTGGATCTTAAGGAAAATTTTCATTGTATATTATCATGAATCTCGTTAAAAAAGAGGTATGGCATATGTTAAATTATTCACTGTCATATAAATAGCCTGTAAATTCTTGTTTAATGAACATATATCATACCTCTTTTTTTAAAAAGAGATTCATGATCGTATACAATGAAAATTTTCGTTAAGATCCAGATATTTTCTTGAACCCAAAAATTTATTTTATAGTTTTCAGTGCACTTAATAAAAAGTATAATTTAAAAAGGTTTTTTATATACATTTTTATTTTATACTTTTTAGTGAATTAATTTGCATCAAGTATTACTATTCAATACTGAAATTTATATTGTAGCTAATATTGTTGTAAAACTTTCATAAGGAATTTTATAATGGTAACACTTTGCCAGACTATGATGTTATGCTGTGCTATATGCACCCCCTTCAAAATGCTTTTCCCAGCTTTGAACTAAGACATTATTTAGCCTTGAAATGATTAAAATATTCTGGACTTTTAAAATAGCTGTTAACACAATATAAAACAAACTGGAGGTGCTCAGTCTACCTGTAAATTATCAACTGAAATCAAGTTATAATATAATTTAAAATTAATTACTTTTCACTCACATGCATACCATAAAATCTATCAATTTGGCTACAAACAAATCTCACATTAAAAAAATTGTCCATTGAATCTGTATGCGAGTTCTTATTAATTCATGCTCAATAATTCTTTTAACAATTCACAAAAAATATAAGTTAATAGGTCATTAAAATTCAACATTTTAACAAAAAACAATAATCTGCCACTGTGGAACTAAAGCTGATATAGGATGCAGTGCTCACCTTTGTAATGAAATACATCTACTCTCAGGAAATTTTCTCTGTTTTTATAGCCTATCCGGAAACTTTAAGTAAAATTATACATAGATGATGTTTAAGAAAAAATCCAAACAATTTCAAGAGTTCATATTATTCAGGTTAAATAGGCTTCTAAACTGGAATTCATTTGTTGCAAGCACAACAAATTTGATTGGCGAATTTGTGGGTGTCATCTGTGAAATAACTATACTTGTCGTTAAGAATTTTATAGCTAAGATGTGGATAACGATTTAAACAACTGATTTAGACGTTTACCTCGCTCACCTTCAGTTTCTTTTGCCAAACGTTTTGTTTGATTTTATCCCAGCTAAACTAAACATACATCTTGTTGTTCTTGTGTTTCTTTATGTACACGAAATTCATAATTTACTTTGAACTTTTTGAATCGTTCCAGATATTTCTTTTTATTTTCATTTTCTCTTCCTCTACTTAACCATTGTTTTTCATTCATTCCAGTCTATTCTTTCTCTGTACTCTCTATTCTATTCTCTTCTTTTCTTGTAGTATATATTTTTTGTCTCGCTAATCTCACTAGCCTTCCTTCCTCCGTTTTATGGATAGTTTTTCTTTTCATGTCTGGAGTTTCTATGAATTAAAATAAAATTATGATCTTAGAATAAAACTCAATATGAAGCAGTTTGTTTTCAAATGTATCATATTTTCTTGCCGCTCGGTGTCGCTAGGTGCGCGATAACTATGGAAATCGATTTGTTCTTAAATTTCAAAATAAAATGAAAATATTGGGAATGTGAAAATTGTATAAATATTTTTAATCGTGGAACGTCCTAATATTTTTTATTATGTAAAACTATTGATTCAAATTTATTAATATACATTTATATTTCGGATTTGATAGCATGTATATATCTGAGTGAAGTTAATAAAAAAAGAGTATAAAGAGTATAATAAAACAAGTTAGGAAAGTGTACAACGTATCACAAATGAGCGCATTTCGTTCAATGGAGTATTATAAAGCAATTATATACCTGAACGTAAGGGAAATAGCGTTTTAAAGTTCTTTTCTTCATCATAAATAATCCATTTTCTTCCTATTTAATAATGTTACATGCACACGTAAGGAAATTAAACGTTTGTTTGGGAGACTATGTTAGCAACAAAGAAGAAGTAACCATGCAAGAAATTTTCAAAGTTCAACTCGAATTAAGACATTCTTGTTTGATTTTCTTGATAACGGCTACTCCTACGATAAAAATGTATAGAAAAAGAAATACTCTAATTTAATAGTTCTACAACTTTTATTTGAAAAATATTTTGATATGAGCAATACTTTACGAGATGTGACGAAATTTTAATTTTTTGTCCCTAGTAAAGTGGTACCCCTGATTGGCGTACGTGATTCATTTTGGCGATTTTCTTATTATATTTTATTGAAAGTCCTTAATATCAAATTTCATGAAAATCCGTTTTGTAGAAGCCGAGAACGAACATGCGGACCGACGATAATAGGCGCTCACGCTTTAAGCGAAACGCACCTAAAAAGAGTATAATGATTCCGACTATTGAAGAATTCATACGAATGTTTGGAGACGAAGAAAAGACCCTACAATTTTTAATTGACAGTAAAATTGTTAAATCAAACGATTTGGTTGATATATCATCTTTAAACACTTCCTAAAATTTGTTTAAATTAAAAAAAGGTGGGCAGAGATGCGAAGCGAGTAAGCCTTTTTTCTTTAGCATTAAAAATATCTTTAAAAAGATATATCGACACGGGATTTTCACAGTTAGGCCGAGATAACTATGGAAAGGAAATTCCATATCCAATAGCGCTTTATCCACTTGGCCAAACAGGCAACTGCCTACGGGCGCCGAATTTTAAGGGGCGCGAGGGCGCGAAATTTAAAAAATTGCTTAATTTTTAAAGTTTATGGCAAAAAGTATGAGTTTGAGAAGGCGCAAAAATTTACTCTGTCTACTGGCGCACGTCTTAAAGCGCCCCTGCCCATATCGTAGAAAATCAAATCGCGTTCAAAAAAGGCAAAAAATTACGTTTTACCACTATTTTTTCGTGAATTTTACGCATTTATTGAATATGCTTGCAGAATGCAAATACCGTCTACCAGGGGTATGCTGCCAAATATATAACAACCGGGTCGCTATTATCGCCTCCCCTGGCAGTTAGGCATCCCATTCATCGATTTCATTACCTTTTTTTGCGGCCCTGAGATCGCGTTATGTGATATCTGCGGGAATTAGAATGGATTTCAATAGAAAAAACATAATATTGTAAATGAAAATTACATTTTTATTAAAACGTTTAAATATCATTAATGACTACTACGTCAAAGGTGGTGGCTTCTAAGAAGCATATTCCATGTGTAATTGTTTGGCGTCTTTCAGATAATAAATTGCTGCGCAACACGATCTATAAAGCGCCTTTAAACTTTTGGCGTTCCGGATAATGTGGAATGCTTATTGTTAGCTCAACAACCGGCTCGCCGAGCATAAAAAAATTTAACAAACGGCTCGCGCGAGCCGGACGGAGCTGGCTGCAGCTCACCCCTGCCGTCCACTAGTATTATATAGTAGGGATAGGTGCTTGCATTCTGAAAGCATTTCATCTAACCTTAATATACAGACTAAGAGATGAGAAATAATTTTTAAACGCAAAAGTTTGCACCTCTGCACCGATTGGCGGGCTTTTCTCTTTGGACAATATTGGGGTAAAAACAACCCCTAAAATTTCTATTAAGAATTTTATATTTTTTATCGTTTGTTACAAATACAATTTTGCCAAATTTTATTGATGTAGCACCCCTAGAAGTGCATTTACTAAACTATTTAAATTTTATGAATATTTAACAGCCACAGAAATATACTTCATTGTAACTTTCGATGTTAATTGCCGCTCGAAAACAATTCTCTAACTTTTTGCAAAATTTCAGCTCCCAAGCTCGACTGAAAGTACATAAACATTAGTCAATTTGTTTAACATTTATGAGTTTTTAATGGCCAAATAAATAAATATATTTAAATTTCTTTAATCCCGTTTTGGTTATTAAGCAAATGCTAGCGTTAGAAAAAATTTTAGCATTGTAGTACAATTATAAATACCTAAACAATGAAATATTTGTTTATATTTCAGGATTTTTTTAATGGCCAAAAAATAAATATTTTTGTAATTTTCGATTTTTCTGGTCGGTTTTGTCACAAGCTCTACCTACTTGCCAAATTTCAAGTTCCTAGCTCACCTGGAAGTGCCTCATAATTTGTATCTTCCTATATGTATCCTATATTCTCCTATGTAAGAAGCGTCCATATATTATAGATAACAACACACACCTTAGTTGTAGTATGTGTGTTGAAATAAAAGGACACCAGACTACCTACTGTGAAATATATTGGATGTATTATCGAAATACCCTAACAACAAAAAGGTAAATATATGGCCTGTTTTATGGATAAAATGTTTATTTCTTAAAAAATGATTCTATAGTTTTTCCACGTTCTTTAACGGCACGGTCTCTCCATCATTTCATTAGTGAAAGATCTACGACTGTTGCTCCATGAAGCGTATTGCTACCTCCGGTGCTGTTTCCTCCTCTATATGAATCGTTCGAATCTCTTAATTTTCTTTCTTTTCATCATCGTTTACTATTTTAGACAAAAAATCTAACAATAGCGAAATATACAATCATAATAGGATGAATACGTTTTATCCTTTTCACTGTTTAATATATTTTTCAAGGAAGTTGATAATATATGTGGTCCATATCAAAGACGTATTAATTAGGAAACTCAATAAAATTTGTTATATAAACATTAAGTAAAATTACCGCTTCCTTTTTTAATTACAGGCGGACTTTCGGTTACCCTCTAATTGGGCCCAAGACACTTCCATTGGGAACGCCGGAGGTGACATTCAGAAGATCTGAAACGATGTCCGTCGATGACCACCACCTGCTCTCGATCACGGAGAAACGCTCATTCTTCCTTACGACGGCCTCAGTAATCCCGTAACATTTCAATTCTCGAATAAGATTGTAATGAGGAACTGTACCAAAAGGTTATCTAAAAATACAGCGTCCACCTACGTATTTTTGTCACCATATTTTAAAATGACCTGTGTGAATATTTGGAACTCACACGATGTACCTTCATATGCTGATTATTTGCTAATAAAGTATATGTACGACCCCAGATATAATGTTGGAGTGAAAAAGAGATCTGCTTAAGACCAATATATTTAGGTTTGTGTTATGAATGTCCTTAATTTCATCCCCAGAAGGTTTTTCAGTTATTTTTGTGAAATTTTTTGCACCGTTATTATTTAAAGGCTATGTTAGAATAATTACTAATAATCGAATATTATAACTGTGTATTTGATGAGGTAAAACAATAAAGACATCTAAAAATATGTTGGTTAAATTATTTATTGATCATCCACGCTATCTCTCACATTTTAACATTCCTTTAATTACATAATAAAAGATAAATTGTCTCAAAATGATCAGAAAGTTTAGCCTAAAAATACTTGAGAATATAAGAGACTCCATCCAAAATCAAAGAATGAATTTAAGGACAATTATTTTTGTCTTACTGACTTACCCAATATCCGATGAAATCAGTTGAGAAAAGCAAAAAATAAAAATTTATTTTCGCGATTAAAAATTAATTGGTTGCCAATGAAAAAAAATAATTTGATCTACCATAATGGAATCGAACTCGAGTCTTCTTCATGCCAGCCTAATGGCCAACCTCTGGGCTATGACAAACTTAGTATGGCAATATGGGAACATTTACTCAAGTACAAGCAATTGACCGAATCAGATGGGGTGGAATAGGCAGAACCCTTCAAGAGAGAGGAGGGGTAGCCACGAAGGTGGAAGAGGGGAATTCCGTGACGCTGAGGAAGGCTTCCACTTGACTAGTATTTTCGAGCAAACTTCTGGATAGTGAATTTGACTGTGTAAGCCATTTTTTATTTTATAAACATTATTTAAATTAGTTCATAATCAACTGTTGCCATCCTGTCACAATTTGCGTAATAAGGGTTACAATGACTATTAGAAAAAACCAACGCCTTCGGCGGGATTCGAACCCCCGACTCTAGCATTGGCAGCCATAAACGCTAACCACAGATCTACGGAGACATAAGAAACTATGGGTCTCTAAAAGGCATAAGAGGTTAAGAGGCGGAAGAGGGGTAACCCTCAAGGCGGCAAAGGGAAAATTAAAAATGGCGGAATTCAAAATGGCGGAAGAGAAGCCGACGAGGGGAAGTAAGATGGCGGACGAGAAGCCGACGAGGGGAAGTAAGATGGCGGATCACTTTCCCTTTCATTAGCATTTTCGTGAAAAACCAGAAATGACCCAAATTTGCCTGTTTTGGCCGGTTTTGTCCTTGAATGACCTCTAAAACTCACCCCACTCAGGTATACGGCCTTCAATAACTGCGGGCGTCGTCCGCTAGAGGGCAGGCCTGAGCCGGAGGATTTAATACCGCGGGTGTTTCAAATTCTTTCAATAACTGCGGCAGTCGTCCGCTAGACGGCAAGCCTGAGCCTGTGGATTTAACACCGCGGGCGTTTCAAATTTGTTTGCACTAGTATTTTATTTCTGATCGTATTACTCCTCCTTAAATAGCGTCTTGGTATGACTTATTTCTTATTCGTTCTTTCCAAAGCTTTGTAGTTTTATTAGTACAATTCGTTTCGATTTTATTTGCTCGAATGTGAAGTTAAGAATCCTCAAATCTTTTCTTATTCGTCATCTTCAGCGCGAGCACTGGGGCTTAGACACACAATTTTAAATAAAAAAGCAATGAATTAATAATATTTTTATTTTCATAAAAGTACGTTTGCATAATGGATAATACAGGCATGGGAATAAATTGCTGCCGCGTAGTAACATTCTGCGGCCCACAATCTTTCGCGAATCATTACATAGTACATATTACGGGAAAGAAATGACAGCAAACTGCATACGAATCTTCGTACAAACAGCTAGTGGTTTAAAATAGCAGAAATGTTCTTCTCTTGCCGGTCTTCGTAGGAGTGCCAGTGCTGGCTGTCTTGGAGAGACTATTAGAGGCCCCGCGGCGTAGAGAGGCGTCTTTTCCTTGGAGACGGGGGTCGACGTGTTAACGTTGCTCCCACGCGTCGGGCATTCTTTAACTCCAAATCAGCCTGAAATAACAAGAAATGAATAAATTTAGATCAGATCCAACTTTTGCCCTCATTATCAATAAATCTACCGAAAAAATGCAGTTTTCCGTCCCTGATTGGTATCCCTGAATATTAATGAAATGAGAAACAGAGTATAACTACCTATATGTTCACTAAATTAGTAGGTGGTAGGGGGTGCAATGCATCACACCTACCTAACAGTTATCTCTCGTAGGTTTGACTCTCCTTTCATGATCACGTATTTACCTCGTAAACAAGGAGACTAAATAACGCTGTCTCACAATCGATCTTCTGTGTTTTATCGTTACTGTCTCATCTACCTATTAACGTAGTTTCTTTTATTCATAAAACCTTCTCTGTTAGACATTCCGACCTATATCTCTCAATAAGCCTCAACATAGTGTGAAATATAACTCTTAGATTTTGGAGGAGCGAGCCCTTTGGGATCATAACCGGCCTCTGCGATTCACTAGTGCAATTTTTACCGGGAGATAAACAATAACGCACAATCGAAGGATTACTTCGGTCATACGGTAAGACGAATTCGGTGACCGGCTTCCTTCCTCGAGGGTGGCTTCGAAGGTTACTGATCGGCATTGTCAAAAAAGGGACTTCTCAGATTGCTGATCGAGTAAAAGGTAGAGTGAACCCAATCGACAATCAGTTGGCTACGAGGGACGCGTTGGTTATGAAAACACGTCCGAGTGCTACGTCAGACGCTCGCAGGCGTCCACCTGAGTGCCTCATCAACTACGCACTACCCAACCCCTTCAAGAGAAGTCCTTTATGAATAAATATACCTATATAAATAAACTCTTATTAAAGGAATAGTTTTTCCTGAAATACGATCGAGCCGGTGACTATTGGTTCAAGCGAGAGGAAGACGATCAGATTAGCTACTGAAGAATATAACGGAAGTATCTAACCTGCAATTCACCAGAATGGTGGTTAGCATTGGGTGCAACACAGAGTCCAAACATTTTTCTGTTGTGATATCTGTTTCTCCTATGAAGAAACGGTCTTCCACATCGCTCTATTCTTTGCGGAGGATCTTATCTAGGGAAATGGCATATTAGTCGATAGAAAAATAGACGAGGAAATATAAAAGATACATACATACATGTTCCTTATAAGGAGAATAGTTTTTGAAAATACAAAGCAAAGTAGTCGATACATTTATTCGTTTCTTCTGTATAATATATATAAGATAGACAAAGCGGAATAATCTGAGCGAGGTGCGAGAAATATATCGAGCCAGAAATATTAAAGTTACGCTGCGGCTTATTTAGTGTTGTAAGTCAGCAAGCAAAGACAGGAAGGTTGACCGGCGGCTACAAGAATATATAGCAGGAATTATATGCAGGCCATGCTGTAACCTATAACGCATAGTGGTTGTCGTACAGTGAAAACGAAAAACCAGACGGACGGCTAACAATATGGCCAAATAAATTGTATTATGGTGTAAATTATCGTAGTATGGTTGCTACTGATATAAAGATAAGCAAGCTGTTAGAAGAATACCTACATAGAATTTGGTGATTTACTGCTGTTTATGCAGAGCAATAAATTAGAAAGCAAAAACAGATTAGCTTAGCAGGAGGTCAGAAGGATATCTAAGGAACGCTCTGTTGGTAAGCCGTGTTTTGGATGGTCCTAATGAACACGAGTTTATCGGACGACGAGATATCTTCCGTGTAATTTATGCGAAGCTAGTACATAGTTGTTTACTTGTTAAGGATAAATAAGGCTGTCTCTTATTCTACTTCGAATATTAACTAATTAAAATGGAATACAGGAGAGATTAAATCAAACCAGAGTGCTGTATACTCCGACGGAAATTTTACATATTTATCTTGATAAGAGGGCGGCAAGAGGAATACATAGCAATAATTCTTACTCGCTTAGACGTTTAGCTGGAGAGAACAGTAATGTGCCTATAGGATTAACTTCCGAGGAAGTGAAGAGAACACGTTTTTGTTTATTTTGCCTATATGTAAGCAGGGCGAAACTGTATAATCCGACTGGGAGGCGCGAAGGATAGCCGACGAGATATTGAAGCCTATTGCTCAGCTTTCGTTGTCCACAGGGGAGTTTTTAACGTCGGTGAAATCGGTGCATCGCTCCGATGGGCCCCTCATATTGCGCGCCCCAAAGTTATTCACGGATGGCGAGACCGCATGTTGATTCTTGCTCAGAAGCTTGCATTTGTTTTCATAACCATTGGAATCGATGTCAATAAGCGATTGTTCCTCTATTTACACATCCGATATTTTATTCTAAATAAAATCAATAATGTAAATTAATATTTTGAAAAGGAAAATTCTAATTTATATAGCAGATCGGTACAAAAAGGTCCCCTGGCAAAATTGCACCGAGTAATTCTAAGTCTTAAAAGCGCCCCTGTATTTGGGGCCTTGAATAAAATCAGAAAATGGCCTCTGGTATGGCTGCAAGAGGACTGTCGATATTTATCCTTCAGATATTTTACCATAGATTGGCACTTTTTCGGTGCAGGCTTCTTCATTTTGCTCGTCAATATGCTACACACGTTAAAAACTCCTTCCTCTGCAAAAGTCGTCGGGGTTAGAACTATAGTAAGGAAACAAGGGATCCAGGCACTAGGGGTGAGCGAAATACATCGGTGCTTATCAAACATCGATGTATTATGTGTCGATGTTTTCCTTAGATGTTATTTTTTAAACATTTTTTAAAAAGAGCCTAAAATAATACCGGCCTCATTTACTGATAATTAATAACGTTAAAATATCTAATTATCAGTTTGATTAATATCCTAATTTTACTCCAAACAATCAGGACCCCGCGGGAGGTGAGCTATTGAGGCAGTGGTATCAGACTGCATATTTTAGGGGCTGAAATTTACAAGTTGGTTAAAATATTCAGACATTTTCTTAAAAATTCCAATAGATATTATTAAAAATAATATCAGTTAACTTCGACTTCCGAAAATTCAGTTCTTTAAGCTCCATAGTCGAGCATGACACTTCTGCAGATTTCCCACTAATACCAACACCACTGATGTTACACCCACACCTCAGGGTTCTTTTCTCGCCCAGCACATGGTGGAGGATGAAGACATGCGTGTAGCCCCATAACCACAGCACCTATGGCGACCAAAAATACTGGTCTGCTGCTGGCCGCTTAATTTTATTTTCGCAATCCCGCCACGCTTAATGTCGGGTTTTCTAACTCCTGCATGGAGAATCTCACCCACCTACTGCCACCGCCTTTTTCCCATCCTTTCATTTATTTTCCCATACGGTCGAAAAACGATTTTAGACCGACGAAGGCAAATTCCTCTGTCTCCAGAGACCCGATGGATTCATGGCCCGGAAACTTTTCAGGACAATTCTTTCCCCCTCCCCGTTGCATACCTATGGTACGGAGGCGTGGCATGGGCAACACTAGGAGTAACAAGGAAGATTTTTATGGCACGCAACTCGTTTTCCTTTTCAATGGAAGCCGCCACGTGCCATAACCATTGGATTTTCTTTGGCTGTTTGTTTATGATACTCGTCCATCCGTAGCCTCCACTTGGGGGTTTGCAGTAAGGTGTTTCGTAGTGAAATCCATCATTGATAAATTTCCGTAGCCAATAAATACGATAGAATATATGGCATATTATAATACAATCTGCATTAATGTTAAAAATACTGTACGTGTCTGACGCCTCCGTTGTTTGACCGCCCGCGTGCGTCGCACACATCGCACACATGGACTGCACATATGATTGGCAGATCTAAAACTAAGATAACCATACACCCATATTCTCTCAGTTGAAAGTTTCAATTTCCGTCAATAAACAATGGAACTTAATGTCTTTAAAGAGAGTAATTATTGTCTCTACTAACCAGAAGGGCGGTAAATTTTCAGCTCTCTTACATATTTTAACTGAAACTAACCCAGGAATTGAACCTCTCGCTCCAATATTAGTTCTTTCACTCTTTCTCTTTCTAGCACGTTGGTTTCAAAACATGATGCGACAAGTGTAAACAGAACATTGTTGATTACAATGTACAACAATTTGTTGTAAATTAAAGAAATAACACGATAAGAGGAGGAATTAGCTGTTTTTTTTAATCGACCTGTATAATTTTTCATTAGGCGTGGGTATACATTATTTGTTCAAAAAAGCAGAAGGTATACCCTATTAATTCGAAAAAAAAAGCAGACGATAAACGGCGTATACCACCATATACCCTCCACTACAGCAATGGAAATTACGGAATGATTTTTGAATAACGTTAAAGAAATTTTCAGAATAACTGTAACGAAAGCGAAAGAAGCGTTATTTCGTTTTGTTTACACTTCTACTGTGTAACATTCATTCCCTTGTTTCCATTTATTTTCTCTCTTTTCTCTTTCTCAGCGGTCTTATTAGCCGCCGCGTACAATCATACCGTCATAAAATGCACCGAGGAGGGGATGATTGATTGGCCATCTTTCTGATCCTAAATACTTGTGCTCCATTAATGTCAGATTTCGGTTCATATTCGGCGAAGAAAACAGTTAGACTGGACATGTCTAAAATTTTCCCAGAAAAATCGCTTATACCCAATTCACTACACCACATTTTAATACGAAAATATCACAAATCTGTATATTGTGCGCCTATATTTTCAATAAGTTTTTCATGTTGATATTCTGGCCCGCGAGCATAAAATTTATTGACCAAGTTGCCCACTGGTAGAAAACTTTGGAGACCCCTGATATAATTTTTTTACATCTATTGGCGATCGATAGTGTACACCATCACGACTGAAACACAAACAGAACCGAACCAATTATAAAAAATAGCGAACCGAGCCGCTCCTAAGTTTTCGCTGGTTTGCTGCTGTTCTTAGGAGCTCCTAAAGGTTGGGGGCCCACAATCAGGAGAGCTCTATGAGCGGGAGCCCCTACGAAGTGGGTTGTAGAACTTTCGGACCGTCGATATATCCTTTATCTAATTTTACAAATGTCTGCCAATCTGTCCCCATTTGTATCTCGAGAATCGTTCGTCGTATAGATATGCGGTGAACGATTTTTCGTTTCTACTAGCTAGGAGGTCCCTGGAAAGCTATTTTCATTTTCATAAATTCCCGGGTTCGAATATTAGTAATCATTTATACTTTCCATAAGGTAACACGTAAAACTCGACTTTTCGACGTGCAGGCCTTCATTATTTTGCACATATAAATTCTAAATACTGGCGTAAGCGCTTCGAACCTGAATAGTTTTAAAGAAAAATGATCAAGAATTCTTATTCTTATCGTCTTTTTTCGTTTACGATTCGAAATTTTAAGTTTTATGCATTAGATTTGCCATCTTAACTCTAAATACCTTGACGACGGACATTGTCGTCCCCGAAGTCCTACTGATTACGAGCGTAAAATTAACGTATTTTATAAGCCGTTTAAATGAAAAGGGTAAGGGGAAAAGGAGAGAGGGGAAAAAAGAGAGGTGGAAGGGAAAGAGGGGAAAGGGGAGAAACAAAGAGAGGGAGCGGGAGGAAGGGAGAGAGAGTGGGATAAGGAAAGAGGGAGGATGAAGATAGGAGAGAAGAAGAGTTATGCAAGAATATAGTAAAAGAGGTCTTTCAATGTTTCCCAAACTTCAGTCATTCGCGTACCACCTTCACGATTTCTGCCATATCCGCGTACCACCTGTACTATTATTTACTTAATATTTTTCTTTAAATCGACTCACTTGAATACATGAAAATAAAACAATGAAACACGAATAAATACAAAGAAAACAAAACAATGTTACTAAATTTAAAAAAAATAAAAAATAAACAATGAAAAACAAGTATTAATAAATCTAACCGATTTACAAAAGTGCATACCTGAAAATAAGTTCCTCGATGAGAAGAATGGAACTGTTTATGATCAGTCAGTAATAAAGGGATATTCAGCTCGATGTCGCTTAGTTTAACAATAAGACGAGGATGAGGTTCTACGTCAATAAGACGATTCCGTTTTTTAGTTTTGATGTTAACCAGCACCGAGAATCCCAACTTACATATGTACGTACGTAGTCGGAAAGGGCAAAAGATATTTAACCGCCTTCTCTGATAGGGTTGGATGCTGAGAATTAATTCCTAACCAAAATGATGTGACTTTTGTTCAACAATCTTTTGTTTCAAGAAGCCGTCTGAAGCGATCTCCAGAATCTGCTCTTCTTCTGAATGTGTCAAGTTATTTGGTAATATCCGCAAAGTGATGGAAAAAATGTTCCTTATCCACTCACCGCTGCCATCCAGTTTGGGAAAATACTTATGAAGACCTTTTATCAAGTCTTTCAGGTGTCTCTTCAAATTGTTCAAAATATTTTCAGCGAGTTCTTCAGATGACCAGGTCGTTCAGACAACGAAAAGAATCCAACTCACAACGATCAAGGCGTGTACCCCATAGCTCCAGTTTTGCGATTATCGCGCTCACTTTATCTTGCACCTGGAATACTGATGTAAGCTTGCCTTGTAAGGATAAATTTAGGTTGTTCAAATGAGCAAATATATCTGCAAGATATGCTAATTTGCAAAGCCAGTCCCAATCATGCATACGATCTCGCAAATTGAAGGTTTCATCCAGAAAGAATTGAAGTTCTTCTCGCAACTCGAATAGACGAATGAGGACTTTTCCACGAGAAAGCCAACGAGCTTCAGTATGAAACAATAGTTGTTTGTAGTCACTGCCCATCTCTTCATATAGCTGAGAAAAAAGTCGGGAATTCAGTGGCCTGCCCTTAGCATGATTGACAATTTTAACAGCTTCATTAAGTACTTCTCTTAAATCTTCTTGCATATCTCGGGTGGCGAGGGCTTCCCTGTATATGCAACAGTGAGTAGATTTTGCTTCCGTGGCAACAGCTTGAATACGTGGAACAAGTCCTCTTATTGGACCAACCATGGCTTCAGCACCATCCGTGCTTATCCCAATACATCGCTTCCAGTCTATTTTATTGTTTGTCATGAAGTCGTCAATAAGTTTAAAAATATCTTCTCCAGTAGTACGAGTTGGCAAAGGTTGACAGAACAAAATGTCTTCATGGACTTCTTTATTCAGCTCATATTTGACAAACACCAAAAGATTAGCTGAGTTCACAATATCGGTGGATTCATCAGTTTGCAGTGAATAGTATCGACTTTGTCTTACTCGGGACAATAATTGCTGCTTTACGTTTTCGGCCATATCTGTAATTCTACGACGAACTGTCTTATTTGACAGTGGCACCTTATCAATCGTTTTGCGTGCATTGTCCCCGATCATCACTTTCACCATTTTTTTGGCAGCAGGTTTGATAAGTGTCTCGCCAATTACTTCAGCGGCTCCGGCCTTTGCAATTAAATACGACACCATAAACGAGGCTTCCGCGGCTTTTGCATTTTCATCCCGTCACACTGCGCATTAGTTTCCGGGACGCTTGAATGTCGTTCCACTTTGCTTGGAAAAATTCGATAGGTTCGCATGGTATTCTTTGTGTGTTTCAAAATGACGCTTGAGGTTGGATGGTTTCATATTAGAATTTATGAGCGCCTCCAAACATATGACAGATAATGGAATAGGTTCACTCTCATCGCCAGTCCATGAAAATCCAAATTTCAAATAATTTTCGTCGTATTTGCGTGATATTTTTGTTTTCTTTGCAGCTGGCGCTTTTACAACGCTAAGAGACGGTTCAGGCGATTCATTAATTTCGTCCTAATACATATCTGAAGACATATGACTGATTTCATCACAATCACCACTATTACTCGCATTTCCATCACAATCTTCACCTTCACGCTTTAAAAATCCCGTTTTTAACCATTGATCCATGATGGGTTCAACAGAAAAAAAAACAAAAGAGAGCACAGGCCCGATTCCAATTCACAATTACTTATACATACTTCGCATAGTAAATGATTGTCAACATCCGGAAGCGACGTTTCGATGTATCGCCGAAAAGAACGCAGTAATGCACATGGAAATTCAGAATACGAGAATCCATACTACCGATCCGTATCATCCGTATACGGCAGCAATAATATCCGTGAAATCACGGGTTTGATGTGGTAATTATATTTTTTTCTAATACACATTAAAATAAATAGATAACTATTAAAATAAAAAAATGTTCGTCCGTGTACCACCTAAAATCAACTCGCGTACCACCAGTGGTACGCGTACCACACTTTAGGAAACACTGAAATAGAATAGTTGTCTATGGGGATATCATTTGCACAATTAATTGATTCACATTATTATTAATAAATTAATTGAAAAAAACGCGCAAACATTGCGCGGGTACAGCTAGTATCTCTAAATTTAATAAAGGAAATAAACCTTAAAATTTCCCTACATCATCCATCCTCTCCCACTTCTCCCTTCAGTTGATGCGTTTTCCCATTTATTCCCATTCTCTCGGTTGCTCTGAAGGCACCCAAACAGATCGGGGTCCTTAGGAGGAAGGAGCTCTGACGCAATGCATCGGCTGCATAACCTAGAAAGATGGCTCTGCTTATAACCTCTCAGTAAATTCGATTTAAACCTTAATCCGGCACGCTAAAGCATTGGCCACATCCAATGCAGCCCCCCCCCTCCCTCCTCCCCGCCCAAAGGATTCACCACCACTCATGTGGTCCGCCATGTGGAGACGGTTCTCCACCTCTGCTGTAAACAAAGAAAAATTGCACCAGGACTCAAACCCTGATACTTTCAAGAAAATGTTATGCCTCATTACCATTCAACTTGAATGGTATAACAAAACAGTACCAAAAATTGGTGCATTCCACGGCCACAATTAGCATCAAAGAATAAAATCTGATGTGGTCAACACATGACTTTCTCCACATTTGGGGTATAGTTATTTAAATTATTATGAATAGCATTATAAGGCAAAATTACTATTTCGTATCGTAAAAGAATACAATCGTCCCTACTCCCGTAAATTATATTTTGAATATGTTTACAGAATTCACCGCTAGTTGGTGGCGCTGTATACTGGAAATTACGAAAAAGTTAAATATATCCGAAATGGATGGTTCTACGAAAATTTGTTTCAAACAAAACTTAGAAGAAATATTATTCTCTACAACTTTGGTCCTCAAGAAGATTACCAATAACGACGTTTTTAAGGAGATATTTGACGGAAACCGAAAAAACCGATTATTTATAAAAAATTCCGAAATAATAACTGCTATGGAAAATTGTTTCAAATAAAAGTTGTAGAAAATTACATTTTCTATAATATTTGTATTGAGTTGTATATATAATAATTATGTTTTAATGGAGAAATATTGCAAAAACCGAATCGGGTTTCGAATAAACCTCGACTTTCGGTTAACCGTTATTGTCCAAAAACTAATCAGTTCTTTGTGCTCACCCTAAAGTGATATATTTGAAATTTGGTAATGATATTGAGAGTACTTTTCGAGTTAGAGCGCCCACAATCACATACACACACACACATCATTCCGAAAATAGACTAATCGTGTTCTAGGGATCAAAATATCTAATAAACTATCATTTTTCAAAAAATTCTTATCACATACACAGACAACATCGAGAAAATAGTCAAAACGTTTTCTGGGGGCCTCAAAACGTGTATTTCCGTTGAAATCTTGAATTCGATTTTTTTTTCATGAATACAATACTTTCTCTATACTACGTATATGGAGAAAGTAATAAGAGATATTAAACTCACCAATAGATGGAATATAATCCTATATTACCGTATATACTCGAGTATAGTACGAGTTTTTACGACCAAATTTTTATTGCAAAAATTGGGGATCGTACTATACACGAGTAATGCATTTGAGGATTTAAAATTCATGTATCTTCACGGGCATTCTCGGTGAAGTTATGCCACCCGCATGCATTCTAATGGTAGGCTAACCTTAACAGTGAGGTCCTTTATCGTTGTTATGTTGCTTCGTGAAAAGTAGTATCTTTTTCATATATACAGCTTCAAATTCACAAATACTTGATATAAGTGAAGATTTACGGGCACTTCCTTTCTTGAATTTTATGTATGTACATCTTTGTTTGCGTCTTTTTACAAGGGATGGATTGGAACGAGTTGTACTAAAAGTATCGTAGACAGCGTAACTTTATGGAATTTCGACATCTTGGAAAAAAGAAATTACTTTGTAATATTCAACAGTCTTTATTGTTTCTTCAATCACACACCGATTGATTTCCACTACAAAGTCATTCTAAGGTGTTACGTCGGTTAGTAACACCATTAGAATGTTTTTGTAGTGGAAACCGGTCGGTGTGTGATTGAAGAAACAATAAAGACTGTGGAATATTAGAAAGTAATTTCTTTTTATCCATTATCCCTACCTATTAAGTAGATGAGCAAGCGGAACCATTACGTACGCGGAACGTAATCCAAACGTACTAGAATTGAAACGATTTTATTTCATCTTGTGCAATCATGATTCATATCACTTTTTATTAAATGTTTTAGGAGTAAGATACTTAACTTATCCGAATTTTAGTGTACTCGCAAGAAATACTATTTACGACATTTACGGTCTATTCTATGGTGGTGTGGAAAATCAAGGTAGTTCGATATATCTCGCTCGTAACCATCGAGCTACCGAAACGAAATATATCGACCCTGGTGGAAAGCTGGGGTCGTACTATAAACGAGATATATGAAAAAATCAGGTTTGTTAACCAAAAAATCAGGGGTCGTACTATACATGGAGTCGGCATATACACGAGTATATACGGTAAATGGATAGAGACGAAAAATTCAAATAAGTTTTGTAGGAAATCTGATGAGAAATTCGACCCCTCCATGTCACTTCTAGGGACCATAGTAGTCACCATACAATGTTTGGCAGAGATATAATGTGAGAGGAATTATAAGACAAAGATACATTTGCTTTTATGTAGATGTATAGATTATTACTTTCTCCATATACGTAGTATAGAGAAAGTATTGTTTCTTGAAGTAAGCAAGCAGAGTAATGTTTGTCATATAAACAGAGATGAACAATGTCAATAAAATGTGAAATTACTGCATTAATTGTCTCAATTCACTTCACAAGTAGCATGTCTTCAGTAAACTGTAAAAAAATGAAACGAGAATAATTCAGCTTTAACATAAAGTAGGCTTTAAAAGAACTCAATAAAATAGGAATTGTAGATACCCAGAATAATTACACCTTGAAATAATCAAGGAGAGTAATCTTCTTTGTCTGATGGAGTCAACAAACACCCAGTAACTCCCTCGCCATTAGGTTAATCCTGTCCAAGATAGCATAATCAATTTTGAAAACTAGGTAAAGAACCATAGAACCACTACAAATCCAGCAGCAGTCTCTACAATAGTGTACACTCATGGTTCCTTTTCCTCTTCTTTTTTTCTCTTGCTTCCTCTGTTTCCATCATGAGGCATATACATTTAACATATCAAAGGGCCTGTTGTGAGGACTGCATAGTCATACTTCATGTAATGAGTAAAACTGACAGTTACATCCAGTGCAAGTTCAGTGTAGCCCTCTTCATCAACTTCATCTGTTAATTGTTCAGGAATGGCACTACTGGATACATTAAATCCTCAACTGACTGGCAATCAATTTTGTCCTTTCCATGCATGCTTTCTAAACTAGGACTTTCTTGTATTTTGCCTTTTTACAAGTCCAATGTTTGTCACTTGCTGATGCAAATTGGTGGAAAGAACAAATCTTTGATAATCTTCTGAAACAATGTGTCTGGTGGATGGATAATGCACTTGACTACAAATAACAGAATCTTTCTTCTATCAACAAATGCCCTCAGATATTATAAAAATATGTCTGCTGTCATTGATGCATTTGCACCATTTTTATATTTGCATGGCAGTGTAGGTACATTTTAAAAACATCTAGGTTCCCTATATTTGCTGTTCACAAGTGTCTGCAATTTTTCACTACTATTAGAATTTGCATACAGGAAAACTGTAAACCTCTCCTTACTCCTCTTTCCACTATGGCAAGTCTCTCCATGTAATAAATGCTGATAAAAGAAATAATTGAGAAACGTTACTTCAAGAAAAAGAATGCATTCTATTTATACAAAATGTTTGATAGGATTTTGAAATCTGTTACTAAATGTAGCAAACTTAAATTGAGAATTCAATGCATATAGTAACCTATACCCAAATGAATAACTGAGTTAGCTCCTAGGTCTGAAGATTTAAGATGCCCTTTTGGTCAGAAAGGATCCTTACTGCTTTTGTACTTTTCTAGCTTCACTGTAACCAAACATTTATTCACCATTTTATCTCACAGATTTTGTTTAGTCTTTTCATGACTTACGGAAAGATAGAGAAGGAGAAAAATTCTGAACTTGACCGGTCAAGTTCAGAATTTTTCTCCTTCTCAATCTTTCCATTTGTGATCAGTATTATGCACTCAAGCATATAAGTTAACTTCCACCATTTAACTCTTATTTTTCATGACTTTCTCTGTGGAAACTTACCCTTATCGCTTTCTCACTCTTTGTATATTTATCCCAAAACCTGAGGAACAACTGAATAAACCTTATTGGTAAACATCCTTAGATGAATGAATAACATTAACATATGAATTAGATACAAGGGATAATGCAAGAATAAATTTATTCTTAAATCAGACCTCAAGATCCTTTTTATCAAACAAATGCTTCAGTTCTTTAAACTGCAAACTAGGGATAAACAATTTTATCCAAGAAAATGGATGAGTTTTTTCCTGTAATATAGAGATAACATAGCAGATCAATTAAGTTGTTTGTTAATAATTGATACACATAAGAAATACAAATTAAAAGTTTTTCCAAATTCGGAAAAGATGTTTCCAATTAACAAAGTTTTGTATGGTGTAACTGACAATAAATTAAAATGATACATAAGGACCTATGGTAAGAGATGGCTAGCACATGATTTAAGCAACATCAGATTATTCTAATTCCGTAACATAATGCTTATCAAAAAAAAATTTGGTGTAATGCATTTGATGCATATTTTTGCTGCCATCCCACAAGCTGTCGCACTGTGTAAGTGCACATTTTGCACCCCCGGTCGTGGACTGAAGGTGTTTAAATTATAATCAATACCTATATTCTTGGCTTTTATCATTGCATGAAGATTCTTGCAGTTAAATTAATAAAAATG
The DNA here is from genome assembly GCA_036926305.1 of Uropetala carovei. NCBI lineage: Eukaryota > Metazoa > Arthropoda > Insecta > Odonata > Petaluridae > Uropetala > Uropetala carovei. The sequence continues at coordinate 1,422,184 of JAXCHB010000152.1, read as the reverse complement.
TGCTCAGATAATGATGTATTAAAGCAGTGGTTCCCAATCTTTTCGACTTTGTGGACCCCTTTTCAAAATTCAAGCATTTCACAGATCACATCATGCTGCTAGTTGTTTTCTACACTCTGTTATACATATATGGAAATCTAATGTAATAACAAAGGACTAATATACACTTGGCAATCTTTTGTACTGTTCAACCTTAAATATGAGACATACCTATTCCTAATGGCCTTGGTAGAGGGGTGGTCAGCGTGCCTAGCTCCCAATGCAAGGGTTGCAGGTTCAAATCCTGCTGGGAGCATGGTCATTTATGATTGTCTTAAATCTATTTCAACACATGTAATTGAGGAAACCTGTTTCTGTTAAATAAATTAGTTATTATATTATTACTACTTCAACAAATACATTTGCAGAGCATAACAGTGAGGATGTTATTTTTCCTGCAGATCCCCTGTAGTAGCCTTGTGGACCACAAGGGGTCTGCAGACCAGAGTTTGGAGGCCACTGTGTAAAAGTATTTACCCTCACAAACTAAATTTTTTGTCATACCACTGATATGAGTGCATCTCCAGATTAAGCTCAAAGAATTGACCTGAGTATCTCAATATTAGCTTAAATTTACCTCAGGAAGGTCCATATTAAACTTAAAATTTATATTTCAAAACCTCCTTAACCATATAAGGTAGAATATTTAGAGCCGGTAAACGTTAGAAAAGAATAAAGAAAGAAAGAAGAAAATGTACTTACAAGTTCAAATTTATACGGTTAAGGTTTCATTATTTTTTAAATATCCATCTCACCCTAGTCTCCAAACCCCCTTTTTAATTAAAATTTATAGTTACAATACTTTATTTAGCATGAATTGACATAGAGCACATATATTTTTAATTAAACATCAAAATTTGCATTCCACAAATATCTCATATTCCTCAATTTTCTTTTAAAAATATATATAATATATACATATCTATTTACATAAGTTAATAACAGATGGATAAAAACAGAGCATTTCATAATTACTGACATGGATTTACAATAAAATGAACAATACCTGGTTCTAGAGATCACATTAATGTAAATGCAACTGGAAAATTTTCTAATATCAAGATTTGATGAATGAATAAAAATATTCAAGCACTATGCTCAGTAGTAAACCATTAAAATACTTCAAATACAAAAAATTTACCTGATTATCCTTGGTAAAAGTTAATCTCTGTATGAAAATTTCTTTACAATAATTGATCTTGAGAGCCATTATGGTAGACATGAAAACTCTTACCATGTTATTATACAGGTATTATATTCACACATTTATATGCATTATATACTTTGACTTGTGAGGTGGTCATATAACTTTGTTCTTTGGTAAAATAACATCCATGTAGGATGAAAAGACTAGAAACATATATTGTATGAAAAGGATGGAAATTCTTAATGAGGTCCATGAGGTCCACCTTCATTGTGAGATTCACAATAGCACCCAATACCCATCCATTTCTTCTTTGAAAAGTACATTTTTGCACAAGGAATATAAGTACTAGAAGACACAAACAAAGTTATTTTCACAAATATACATAGACGACGGGAATGGTAAACTTAAATTTGGTTAGATATTAAAGGAATGCTAAACATTATTTTGTCACAACACCAAAGCAAGTGTCATAAATTTTTAACATGAATCCCCAAATGGGACACAATTTATGATATTTAGTGTACACAAAATAAAAATTAAATGCACATTTATGTCTTGCTTTCTTAATATCTCATTCGGATTTGATCATGTTTTTTATATAAGAGGTAAAACTCAATTCAAATTTGAGTCACTGAAACAGTCAAATCACACTGTATCTTCAAATTCCTTCAGTCCCTTCTAATATTCAGCATGAAACTTCGGGAATACCGAACAAATGAAACTGTAGATCTCCTGGTAAATGAAATTCTCACATGAGTCTCTGAAATATTTGAACCACATCAGTTTCTCACAATCCATCAGTTCCCAATCCCTCTGATGATACTTCTAGAACCACTGGCACCTTTGAGGATGTTGATATCCTTGGTTTGGTTGTTGGTCTTCCATATCGCTTTGCTCCGGAGACTATGTCTGGAGATACCATTGGCATTAAAGGTGATGCGGTCCCCTCTCCAGTTGGTGTTGAAGGCTGTTGGTTCTCATCATCTCTCCATCTGTGGCAGAGCACCTTTAATATGGCACGAGAACAGGTTTGCCTGCGTTGACAACGTAATAACACATATATATAAGGGTCTAGCGTGAAGTGAATAGCCATTAGAACATCAGCTAGTTTGGAAAAGGTGCGACCACCCTTAGAGGTTGGAGCTAACTGTGATACGAGAATAGACATCTGAAAAATATAAAGGTTTTTATTAATTAGGAAATGAATTTCATAATCACTTCTAAGATTATAAACCCTTTTAGATTTCAATCTTAACTATTATGAAAATGTAAAATTCTGATACCATAAAATGATACATTATAATAAGCAGAGGTTACATTAACCCTTATCGGGATTCATGATTTTACTAATGTAGTTGCATTCCTGGTGCCGCTGCAGCAATAGTACAAAAACTATTATTTTTAGTATATAAATAAATTATTTGTACAACATTATATATAGATTGTTTAATTATAATGTTTATTATTATGCAAACTTATAGAAAGTATTGCTGAATAGATTTTTACCGTGTATTTAAATCAAAATCTTGTAGGTAACAGGAATACACAGGAAATATTTTTACGAATTTAGCCAGTCTTATTTTTAATATTACTCAACTTTACCATATTACAGAAACATAAAAAACAAATATAATTTCACTGACTTATTATAACCTATAATAATCAAATTATTATTTTTTAAACAGTTATTGCAAATACTATTAGAGTGTTCCTTACAAGTGTTCTTCCTACAAGAATTGCAAATTTGAAATATCAGTCTTTTTGATGAACATAAATGACACTGAACGTTTTGCTCTTTTTATTTGAATTTGTATTGCTCTCGCTTTCTTGGAACTCCCAAACACTTTTTTCAAATTTTTGTTTCGTGCAGTTTGTACTCTTCTTATCATATTTTGTCGAACCAAATCTGCAAGTTTTTCAAGTTCATATTCGGGTATAGTTTTGTATAAACAACATAAGCTGCGATACCACTGATATCCAATAGATTCATTAAAAAAGAAAAAGGATATCTATTAGTTCGTTACCATTGAGCCATAAAATTTACACCAAAGATGCCCAATGATAATATTATATGATTTCATATGTCCTACTGCTAATAAAAGTCCAAAAAATGTATCCATTTCAATCATATCTATTGGTTTCCAACATTTTTCAAGTTTTTTTTTTGTGAAATTGACCAACATCATGGTTTGTGTATACTGAAAATATCACTGACAGTATTAATAGATACGAATATTTAGATTCTAAGTTGACACAAAATTGCATGATCATGCATAAAGAAAACACAAATCACTTGAATTACATTGCTATACATTCTGTGGAAATGTTTCAAATAGCAGAAACACATGTAGCTGCTGCGATGCCAGGGATGCAACTACGTAACTATTTTCATTAAAGGCATTGAAAACTAAAATGACGAACGTCTGAAAAATTTACTGTTATTTATTGTGTATACGAGGTGTGATTGAAAAGTTTGTACAGTAGCGCCGCCGCTGGTTACTTACTTGAATTTATTTCAAATAATACTATTTAAATAACATTTAAAAGAAGATATCTTTCCATTTCAATCTTCCTTTTCTTCTAAATCAAATTCTAACACTCAAACTTATTGTATCCATTTTTAGTTCTTTAATATTTCTCATGGAGGTCTTACTACATTTTATGTAATTTCACTTTTCCTCTTGATTCAATAACAGAAGTGTTATTAGTGACATTATTGTTAATATACTTACATTTAATTTTTTAGAGCATATTGATTTTTAAAATGACATAAAATGTAAACTTTAAGAATCAAAGTAAAGATTACTAAAAACCCCTCAATAATTTTCATTCAGTATAACTGAAAATTTTGTTTAATTCTTAACTAACCATTTGAGGCATCCAGCAAACAACAAAGACTATGCAAAGCACCGCCATTAATCTTGCAAATGCCAGCTCCTCATGAGTTGCAGAAGATAAGTTCACAAGGAGATGGTGCCTTCCAAAGTGTGAGTTTTGGGTTGATGCAGATGTAGTCAATGAAGATGAGGTCATGTGAATAGCAAGGCCATTACAATGGTTAGGTCCCTTTTGACTCATATTTGAGGCAGCTGTTCCTCCCATTGAGTAAGATGAGGTCCGAAGGGAGTTTCGGCTAATGCGGCGCACTACGCCACGTCCTTTTTTTCCAATTCGACAAAGAACCCTTATCACAGCAAGGTTGCAACATACTATACAAATGCATAATAATGTGCCTGAGGAAAATAAAAAGGAAAGGACTCATTAACTAAATTACCAACTCGAATTAGACATCATGTTGAAAATAATAAATTATATATTGGTGTTATGACAATCTCCCAATAAAATTCTTTCTTCTTTTGGTACAATCCATTATAATAAGGCATATATAATTACTCATATTCACATATCATCAAGCAGTTAATCCTTTAATATAATTTCTGCTGTCGGCATGAATTTCTGAATGCAAATGTTATGTTTTAAAGGAATGATAAAACAACTTTCAAGATTATTTACTATTTAATATACCAATGGTACACTGAATGGAATTTTAATCTAGGATAATTTTCTGATTAGTGCCTTATGAACAGAAATGATTTTTTCCTTTATATCCCCCCTCTAATTGTTTACTGATTATGTTATAGTTGTTAAAGGGGTTTATTTATTCCTCCCTGCTACCATGACAACAACAATTGCTTCATTAGGTTAATTTAAAGGTTGCTAACCCATGACTGATCAGCCCATTGCAACATTTACAAACCCGATCACTGGATAATGGGGACGGATAGTTTGGTTCCAGCGAGGCGAAGGGCATGGTAGAGCCCGGAGAAGAAAACTAAATTAAAAACAAAGCAAGCCGAAGGCTCGCCAATATCCTCTCCATTTGCGGTGCAACAGTCAAGCGAGATATAATTTCTCTGTAGACTACAGATATCTTGGTAGAAACCAATCCAACCTTGTTATCTTTACCAAAACTTGGTAAAAATGAATAAATAAATAGTATAATTTAGAATGCAATAATCATAATTTGATTGTTTATTATTAATCTCATTATCCAATATCCTTGGTTACTAAGCAAATTAAAAACATAATCAGTAAACAATTAGAGGGGGGATATAAAGGAAAAGAACCGAAATTATTCTATGTATGTTTCTATGAAACCCTCCAAAAAACATTTAAATTGGCAAACATCTTATGAATAAATATCTTCACTGTTTGTATCCATGACTTCAAGAATTACTTTTACATATAATATCTACTTATAAATTTTTTATCAAAGGTAATTATTTTTCTAAATGATGCTTAACTATATTTAAAAACTGTTATTAAATCTTCATCACTGTATTTTAACATATAAAACCAATTTCTGGGCAAAATTATTGAAACAATTAAATTATTCTTCTTCCTGCAGTAGTAAAGTATGGAGAAATTCAACTCTTTTGTTTTATTAATTTTCTAACCAAATTCTATGTTATTGTTATATGCATTAACAGTAACAGTCTTTCAGCATTCACATCACTAAAAACACATGTATCTAGACAAATGTTATAAAATATTTTTCAGTCAATCCAGTTTGTTAAAAAGTAATGAAAATGAAAGTTTTAAATCTTATATTCAATTATAATGTTTCAAATGTCATTTTAATAATGCTTTGAGATAAGTTTATATAAAATATATGGTCAAATAATAACCTGAAGTTTTATATCATATATACACTTATATTGTTTCAAATGCCAATTTAATAATGCTTTGAGAAAAGTTTAAGTGAAATGTTTGTTTCCCTCATATACTATGAAAAATCATGAACTATATTCTCACCGAAAGTGAAAAAGACATATGCATAAGCAATGTCTTTTGGTAAAGTTGCCATCTTATATCGCACGCATGCCCGTGTTTGGGGCTGGAAGTAAAGGCCAAATCCAAGGAAAGGCATGAATACCAACACAAGGACGGCAGCCCACAAAGAGAAGATGGAACGTTTGATGATGTTGTATGTCACATGCTGTTCATGTAAAAAATAAAAAAAATCAGAATTATATAAGATTTCATTTTTTGTCCTGTGATAGGTCATTCCTCTTTAAAGTTTAATTTTTTAATATGAGAGGAAAATTTAGGCACAAACAATAAAAACCTAATTTATATCTCCTTTGAAATGAAAACATTTACTTATTCATTGTAGATACTTATATACCAATAATGTACTAAATGACTAATGCACTAGATTTTATGTAAAAATAAACTGTCTTACATAATTAGTTACATTTTTTGCTGCAAATAAAATTTAATTACCTAATTACTATCACTCTGGGTGGCAACAGCCAAGTGCCAAGTATAAATTTTGTTAGAAATACTTTTGAAAACATGGTTGTTGGATGAAATTTATGTATTTGTTGTAATAAAATCAATATATTTATTATTTGGTAGATTTAATTATTATTTATAAAGATATGAGAATGTGTAGGAACTGATTTTTGCTCTTGCCCTGGGCATAGGGATGTAAGAGGGGAAGTCCTTGCCTCCCCTTGGCGCCACTTACCATTCACTGAATGCCATGGACCGATTGTGAGGCATGTGTAAATAACATTAATAAAGAGAATACTTCAACAATGGCTGACAACAATTGTTTGGTCAATCGTTATAAATGCTTCCCACATGCAGTTTCCTGAATAATTATCTGTATTTATATACATTGCTGTGAATAAAGATTGATAATTTCATTGCTTAAACAAAAATGCGAAGCAAATAATGCTATCCTTTGGTCTGCTGAAGGCTTAACTGATGCTAATTGAACATTGGCACAAAAATACTGATCTACGCTTTTATATGATTTAACTTTCAAATTTTGGTGTGCCCCCCAAATATTTTTAGCTTTTGGGCAAAGATTTCACGTTTTTAAAGTACAAATCATTCCCCGTCATGTCTACTCAGCAGCATCAATTTCATGAAACTCGTGAAAATAAAGATTAAAAATATCTATCAACTAAGAATATCATTGTATTTCCAAGAAAATTTTATTTATGCAAAACAAACAACATAAAAATAATTTAGGCAAGCACATATATATAGGTATCTATATATATATATATACCTATGTATATGTGCTTGCCTAAATTATTTATATATATATATATACACACAGGTCCATGCCCAGACATTTTGCCGCCTGAGACGAGATATAATATGGCGCCCCTTGGTCTCGCTGGCCTTATCAATTTACTTTGATAGGTTTTCATTTTTGTCAAATTTTGGTGCCCCCTTCGAGAGGCGCCTGAGGCAGTTGCCTCACCACCTCACCCTTCAGCACGCCCCTGTATATATATATATATACAGTACATGTTTCTCCGTCGCTGAAGAAGGGCGTCAGCCCGAAAGTTCCATATTTGTGTTGTTTTTATATTTTTCGTGTGTCCTCAGCACCCCCAGCGGCTCTTCAATCCAGGTAAGTGTCCACTGGACTTCCTCCAACACCTTGTTGCCACCTTTATTATTTATATATATATATATATATATATATATATATATATATATATATATATATATTTATTTATTTATTTATTTATTTATTTATTTATTTATTTATTTATTTATTTATTTATTATCAATAAAAAGTATGAATTAATTCTTCTTGAATTGAACCTATACAGTTATTGCAGAGGATGATTAACACATACCATGCAATGAGTTACTCTGGGGCCAACACTTCAAGATTAGTTGAAATCGAAATAACAGTTTATCTCTTATTCCTAGCATTCACTACATGACGTCCTGGGCCGCTTGAGAAAATCCTGCGTAGGTCACCATAAATTTGTATATATATCTGTGTGACACATTTATGGCAATTATGCATTAGAATGTTAAGCACAAGTTACAAATATTCAATAAGCTTTTTAATTTAATTTTGTTCAAATTTTCAATGCAGATAAATCATTTACTTTCTAAAGACAAGAGTAAGTCAAAAAAGTAATCATTCGTATGTCGGTGCATCACACGGACTCCTCTTTTTAACGGTATCGAAGATTTGAACCTCCACGTTAATTGGGTTGCATAAGTTACAGGATAATGTTTTTCGCTAATCTTAAACATTTCTGTTTCCTTTTATAATGCATTTTAAATCTAATGTATCTTAATATGGCATTTACTTACGCATACCTAATTATATACCACTCGTATAAATGTGATGTGTTACATTTTAAGGCATTTTATGAATTTTACAGCAGTGTCCGATATAAATAAAACGATCCAACTTTTGAACTAAAATTTTATCGTAGGGATATCTTCTAAATTATGCAATAAATGCATGAAAATCTTAACGCTGCAGGTCAGCAATGACTATTGTAGCATAGGTACAGAATTTCAAAATAATGAATTTCAGTGAAGACATCTACGTCTTTACAGTATACAACGAATACCAAAAATTATGAACACGTTTTAAAACGTGGACGAGTATTTTATAATAAATAATATATTTTTTTACATGTACACACACTATGTAGGATTTAAAACCGTTGCACAAATATTACAGTGCATCAATGGATAAATACGTAGCATGAAAAAGTTAGATTCAAATCATGAATATTTCTTTGGCATATATGTAGCCTGCTAAAACAGAGGCAAAATTGAACCGGAGAAAGGAATCACAAAAATTATATAGAAAACGATAGAATGAGGAAATTAAGCGATAGGGAAGGGGATCAAAAGGGGGTTTTTCTGTTACCAACCAATTTGTACACGTGGATGAAGGACGAAATTGAAGCATAAAGGTTAAGGACCTGGAAGATGCTTCGCGGGACATTCTAAATCTTACGACAAAAACAGGAAAGGGAATAGATTTGGGAACAAAAATGATACTGGAGCTAAATGATTCGCCGAAATTTTTCCACATACAAAAAACGAAGGCGAAAAATTCGAGCTAAAAAAAGAAACTGACGCGAATCAGCTATGCGGCATTCGACGGCCAGCAACCTATGGAAAGGAAGACAGAATACAATTTATTGGCAACATTCCAGCTTAGGAAGGCTGCGTTGAGTCGTGCTTAAAGATTCTGCGGACGACAATGTCTTTGCTGCATACGTTCGATATTAGACAGATCCATTATCATTCCTTTCGCGTCGCGAAAAATTTTCTCACGCCACTAAAGTCAACGATGTATGCTTTCGCATGACGAAGAAGAATATTAATGACCCAGTGAAAAAAAACTTTAACCACGTGTTTGTTCGGAATGCGAACAAACACGCCTAGAATTGTGTTAATAACGTAGACCTTATTTGAGAGAGATGCCAATCGATATGGCAGCTAATAATAAATCTCGTAATTGTGATCGACGGCCCTGCATACGGGCCTTTTTTTGTCTGGTCGACTGAGCAAATGCTAGGATTCCAGGATCAGGCGGTCCAGAAAGAGATTTCATTCTGTTTTCATTCATTTCTTTTATATCCATACTTTTATAAAAGCGAAAGTTTAAAAGATGTTGCACATCTGGATTTCTCCGTTTTGTCTAACTGAAGAAATCTCTAACCGGTTCAGCCTTTTAAAGCTGGAAAACAGCATCCTTTATGTTTTACCAAACGAATAGAAAGTTTTTTTGGATTTCTGTCCATACCCATAAAAAAAAGAAAAAGGAAAGCCTCAAGGTAAGAGTGTCCATATTTTAATCTGAACGTGCGTTGGGCTTCTATTTTTACGGTTGTTTAGATACCGGTGATATTCTAAATATCTTTAATTTATCATAAATTTATTTAAAACCCATGGCGTTGATTAAAGAGCTGAACATGCTATCACATATATACTCGGATTGATCAGAGTCCTCCATTCTGAGGAAAGCGAAGGAAGATCAAAGCTCCGAACTCAAATCCAGGTGTCCCCCATATTGGACGGATACGCGTAAAATAAAGCTACATTTTTCTGGGACCACAAAAATGAGGATCCCTTCGTGTAATGAAAGTAAATTAAAATAGTGAAGTAGCGGTTTGTTTTAATGCCCATTTTCACGTGGCGAAATTGAAATATCTTTAAGTTACACCAAGGACGGTAGACGAAATCCCTGTATTTACAAAACATCTTATGTATAAGTAATTCCTTAACGAAGAAATTCTTCATTTAAAAATACATTTTGCGTATAACTTGAAAATGTCTTTCGGCAAGACCATGGCTGCTATCATTCACATTGTTACTTTCATATGTTACATTTTAAAAAGGCGGTTTCCACGCAAGGTAACCAATACATTACTAAAAATTGGAATAGACCAGGATTAATTTGGAAAATCAAAATATTGTCTATTTGTTAAGCTGAGAAAACATCACTAGAGACGCTCATTTCTCATTAGTTCAGTATTCAAAAAGGAAATTTTTATCAGTGCCAAAAATGTAAGTACGTGAGAGCGGTCATGCCTGCCACATTTTAAAGTTTCTATTCGAGCGGAGACAATTGTTTTGCAGTCAGAACTTGTTTGTTTTCCGTGTCCTCCATCTGGATGAAAGTGAAAGTTCCACATTTAGCGAAAATGTAAATAGCCGAGGAAGTAAAAATGGAGTAAAAAATACTACAAATTTTCTCGCGCGGATGATATGAACGATAAATAAGGTAAACATAAAAAATTTTAATGTAAGCATAGGCAGAACGATCAAAAGACTTTCAGCCGAATTAAGTAGATAGGTGAAGGTGAGCGAAAAACAAAACGCTTCATAACCAGATACTCCTCGGGTGACATTTCGCTGCTTCTTCGGGCTCACGAAAAGCTTTTCCCCAACGCTCAAAAGCCACTGGACTACATGTCTCCTTGAAATTATACGCAAGGGCGCCCTCTGCTCATTTTCCCTTTCTGCGTTCATTTCATCTCCATCGTTTCATAACTACGGTATTCAGTTCGTCCGAATGAATTTATCTGTCTCAAGGGTGATTCTCGGAAGAAAGCCTTTACTATTAAAGTTCCGGCATCTAAAAAGTGGCGGATTATGAGAACTTCTCTTTCTCCGATGGCAGAATTTCATCTCGCGGGAGCCTCGCCAATTTTTTTCTTTTCCCTTACCTGCTGAGTGAATGAAGAGACTTTGCAAACATAAATAAGAGCGAGATAGCTTCTAAAGCAAGGCCGTAAAACCCAGAAAAGGGAGAGGTTGCGCCATTGCTTAAAAGCTCCTTCTCAATCGAGTGCTCCCTCTTGGACAAAGAAGAGTGGTGGAGAAGGAGAAAGAGAGGGGCGCCTTTCTCATTGAAAGGTCGCATGGGAGGGGTAATTGGGAGGGGATGAGGGGGGGAGGGAAGGAAGGAGTAAGAAAGGGGAAAAGCACGCGAGGAACCAAATCCTCAAGCGACTCTCGGCTTCTTTTTTTTCTGTCTCGGCGTTTCCAAAAATACCTTCTCACTTGCGTGCCAAGCTCATCCTAGGTCAGGATTTATCAAGGCGAAAGTGACGAAAACAACCTCTTCATGCGTTGAGACTTTAGGAAGGACCGCGAGTGCAGGAGGCAAAACGCATTATTTTGGGGCAAAAATGTCGGAAATTGACGCTTCTACGTAGTTACGTTATAAGCGTCTCGAGAGGCAAAGGTCATAAGGGAAGTGTTTATAAAGAAAGCGAGCGCTATTTCGATTGTTTTTATTTCATTCGTGAACCGGCGCATAATCCTGGAGTGTCGTTGGGGTTCGCATAAAAATATTGGTAAAAACATATTACATTGTACAAAATTTCTCATATACGAATGCGTCGTTTAGTTATCTTTTGAAAAATATGAACTACGTTGAATCGTTATAAACATCATCTTAAATAACTATACGAAATTTGATGAAAATCGTTTTAGCCGTTTTTTCGAAAATTCAATTGTTATTAAAATTGCCCGAGAATAAACTAGCCTTATATTCATCCTTTGATAAATATGAAATATCTAGTTTTATTTCAGACGTAAATTCAAGTAACTGTACGAAATTCGATCAAAATCGTTCTAACCGTTCTTAAGAAAATAACACTGTTGTTAAAGATGCCTAGAATAAACTAGCCTTATATTCATTTTTTGAGTAATATTAACTATTTGGCATTATTGAAGACGTATAATCATGTAGCTGTACGAAATTTGATCAAAATCGTTAAAGCCGTTTTTGATAAAATGAAATTATTGTTAAAAATGCGTAGAATAAACTTCCCTTAATTATTGAACGATGTCAACCATTTCTTCGTAGCTTCTACTCTATGCCTGTGTACGAGATTTCATTCATTTTTGCTCTACCGTTTAGGCTCTAGAGCCAATAACAGACAGACAGCATTGCGAAAACCACTTTTTCGGACTCGGGTACACCTAAAACGTATTTTTCCATCAAAATCTCGGTCGAATTTTTTCGCGATAACAATACTTTCTCAATATACTTCGTATGTGAGAAAGTAAAAAGAAAGGACGCCGAGCACACGAGTTCGCGATCAATTCTTGATCCGGATTCCTTGGCGCATGGCCAAAGTAAGGGAGTGGAAAACTTGAACGAGATATTTAATTGGGAGAACAACAGCTTCAAAAATAGGATGGCTACAATGGGTGGATTGTAAAACAAAATCCAAACAAGATTGAAATTCTTCTTCAGTAAAAATTAATAAAATACGGTGAACTGAATAAATTTGTAATTTCACGTCATGATGTCGCTAGATCAGGGTTTCCCAAACTGTGTTCCGCGGAACCCAATGGTTCCGCAGAAGCTAAATGGGGTTCCGTGGTATACTGAGGAAGAGGCCCAACACTTTCTCCCTTCTCTTATTTACAACAGAAAGCGTGAGCTTCACTTGTAAACTGCATAATGTTAAACACAAACTATGTAAACAAAAATTACAATGATTATAGTTTATTTTATTGACTTAACATATCTTAGTTAGGGTTCGAGGAGAAAAAATATTTGAATTCAAAGGGTTCCATGACTTCATAAAGTTTGGGAACCCCTGCTATAGATGTTTACGTTAACATGAGTTCCCATACCTTTGGTTAGGAGAACATTTCAATTTCTAAAGTCCACATTTCCTGTGGTATAATACAACGGTTATGAATATTTCGTGAGGAGATATATAAGTAATAAATAGATTACTCTAGACTTTCAACTAAACCAGAGCTATATAGAATTAAATCTCTCCCCCTCTCGAAAGTGAAAAATGCGAATGTTATTATTTTTAACTTGTGATCCAAATCATTCTATAATGGTTATAGAAAATTATAAGCAGTATAGCATTAACTACGCAATACATTTATTAAAACCTTACATTTTCCTTACATACGTTCTCGCTGGCTTGATATGTATTAATTGACACCATAATGATTTATCAGAATTCCGTAAATTATGAAAAAGCCAATCAGCGTCACTTCTAATATTATCGATAATAGAATTTTATATGAGCACTAGTAAAATTTTTATCAATCGCGATAACCGCTTATCAACCTGATAGTGTCATTAATGCGACCCAGATTTGACTTTTCACATTCTACTCGTATATGTCTTCTCTTGGTGTAAATTTAAGCAAAACAATAATGAACCTCCTTATAAAAAATCGCTCAAGGACTCACGTAAAAATTACGTTTCGAAACTAGCATATCATTAATTATGAAGGTGAAAAATATTATTTGTATTTTTTGTGAATCAGCATTAGCTTAATTCCCCAATTTCCTTTTAAAGAATTAATGTAATATATTTAATTAACCTGAATCATTTTGAATAATCATTTTTTTGTGTTACATCTTATTTTCGGATTTTTATTTTATACATTCCTTCAATCAACACCTCAAAGGTACTTTCAGATTCAGTGTTAATTTAAAAGATTTATTAGTGCTGTTTTTACTAACAAAGTACTAATTTAATCGACAAATAAATAAAAAATAACAGTAAAATTAAAAATCCTCCGCAAACAGAACCACCTGTATACTTTCCATTAGGTTCGAGAAAAATATCTTTCCTCTTTGTGGCAACTTTTAAATAAAGAAAAAATGGTTACGTGGCCGATGTAGGGTTGAGAATTTTTTCAACCTTCTCTTTAGATCATGCGGTCTAAAATTCAATCAGATGATCAATCCCGATGTTTGACCGAATCAATCTCTTACATCACGCTAAGATTAAAATCTATTAATGTTTTCAAACCCACTGATTTCCTCAACTTCGGGGACGAAGTAGTCGTAACTATATTAGTACAAAGATAATCCTTGAAAGTAGACAAAAAAATGGGAGAAAAGGCACTCTACCGTGAGGCACTCCGCTTCATAAGCACCGTATGTTTTTATTGGGACACTAGCAAATAAATAAATAAAAATGCCCTCGTCCTTCTGGAATTAAATGGGTATCACCGCTTTGTTATTAGTAGTAATAGCCCCACAACATTTTCTTCTATTTTTTTTGGAAGGCGAGTAACGGGGCGAAAAGCAGGCCTTATCACTTTCACTTCCGAGAGCAGTCGGGTAAAATTTCTAGCGGCTGAGGAAGAGAGGCAAGAGGGGAGAGCGGAGATAACGTGCTGCCCCCCCCCCCCCTCCCCCCTCTGGGGCAAAAATGCAAGAGGCCGATGACATCCGGAACGAACAAAGTCTCCGAGCAAACAAGGCAGAATGCCTAATCTGGCTCGCCTACAGCTCCGGAGTATTTAAAACGAATAGCGATAAATACTTAAGTAGGAGGGTGATAACAAGGCAAAAGCAGCGAGACCGCAGATGACAGCCGGAAATAATTAAAGGAATCAATTAAGCCCAAGATTTTAATTTCGTGGGCAAAGGCTTGATGGTGGTGGTGGTTTCAAGGCCGTTCGCTCTATTCCATTCCATTCTGGGGATCACTGGATAGTGAAGGGAATTGAAGAAGATAAAACCTCAGCGGTTTGAAAAAAAAACTTTTTGGGACGAGCAGAACGCGCACTTCAAATATTCTCTGAATTCCGAAAAAGAATAATTTTTTTCGCTTGAGCCAAAAGAAAAGACACTTGGGAGGTAATTGCGTTAACATAAATGCGGGAACCGGTAAAAATTGCACAGGAAATACTAGAACTTTTGAATATAAAAAATCTATCAGTTCTTTCAGATTGCTCGGTTTTAAAGAGGAAAAGAGGAATCGTATTGCTTTCTCGGAAAACGAGAGGAAGGAGAGAGTGAGATGGGGTGGGAGAGGAGAGGAGAAAGAAGAGGAGGGAGAGAGAAAGAGAGAGAAAGATAGGAGAAACTAGTGCTTGCTTTAACGAGTATTCTTGGTTACGATCTTCGAAGCTGTAGAGCAAAAGCGTTTCACTCGAAACTTTTACCTCACTGCCTCCCAAGAATAGAAGCACTAAAATGCAGCAAGCAGGCTATTTGTAACAAAAAAATTTTTAAGGGAAAAGAAAACTTTTTTACATTTTATGTATCTAACGTAAAGAGCTATAAAAGAATAATAAAATTTAACGATTGGCTTCATATTAACTCTCGAGAATAAAAACACGAAAAGGCTGCTTGACCTATCGTTGGAGGTCATTTCTTTCAATTTACTTATCTTTTCTCAGATCGTATCGAACATGAAATCAGATTTACCACATCGTGTTAGTGCTTTCGATTATAGATCATCCTCCACACGATGAGGTCTGTACGGATGTGGAAAACGTAGGCTAATATAGGATTGCCTGAAAACTCGTTCCTCTTTTATCAAGGTTTCCTAATGCGTAGCATTGGTGACAACAGCATTTCGAAAAATACGGCGCTCAAGCTCGACTTTTTTTTTAAAAATCGGTACAACATACATTGTACAACTTTCTCATATACGTACTAATGTGTCGTTTAGTTATCTTTAGAAAATGAAAATCGTATGAGCCTGTTTTTAGAAAATCCAATTTTTGTTAAAGTTGTCCAAGAATAAACTAGCTTTATATTCATTCGTTGGGAAAAATGAAATACGTAGTATTATTGAACACGTATACTCAAGTAACTGTACGAAATTTGATCAAAATCGTTAGAGCCGTTTTCGAGAAAATCGGATTGTTGTTAAAAATGCGTAGAATAAACTACTCTTAATTACTGATCAATGTCAACCATTTCTATGTATACTCTGCTCAGTATCATAAAATGCCTAAGTACGAGATTTCATTCATTTTCGTTGGACCGTCTAGGCTCCAGCGCCAGTAACAGACAGAGACAGACGGACAGACAGACGGACAGACAGACGGACAGACAGACAGACAGACGGTATTGCGAAAACCACTTTTTCGGATTCAGCGACACCTAAAACGTGCATTTCCGTAAAAATCTCGAGGCCGAATTTTTTCGCGAAAACAATACTTTCTCGATACTTCGTATGAGAAAGTAAAAAACCCGATCAAATATTCTCTCTGTTCTCGTCATAGGTTAAAAACAAAAAAATAAACTCCTTCGGTATCTACACTTTCCACATCGTCGCACGCGTTTCACATTTCTGAGGAAAAATCTCAAACCCAATTAGGCAGCACGCCACACCTCCGCGGCGAAACCGAGAGCGAGCATTTCGTCCCCCGAGCATCTCGCCCCGCAACAAGAGAAAACCGCCTTACATACGTCACGTAGCATCCCGCCATACGTAACGATTAGATTCCGTTCAGCGATCCCATATCCGTCGTCCATCACACAACACGCACATGCGGAAAATCGGTTGTGTTGCCTGCGTCAGGGAATTAACAAGGAGGAGGTAGAGAGGGATGACCTACTTGTTTCCCATATAACGCACTTCAATTTATCCTTCCCTCCATCTCGTTTTTCTCGGAAGAAAACATTCCCTCTCTCCCGCCCCCACTCTTTTTTTCTCTTCCTATTTCCACCCTTTCAGGGTATATACTATATATCGAACTCGCACGCCCTCTTTTCCTTCCTCGACTTACGATTCCATCCCTCCGTCCATCATCCCCGTACCCCGAACCCCTCCTCCTTTCCTGTATGCGTTGCCATCTCACTCCCATTATCTCTTTTCGATTGAGTCATGACTCTTCCAAATCCTTCCCCACCCCCTCCCCCCTCTCGCCCACACCATACGCCGCTTCCGAAAATATCTGAAAGGACGGAATATTTCCCGGAATACGGTTATAAGGTTTCATATTTACGACGCTGCCAGCCTAAACTCTTCTGTCCCTCGTCGACGGACGCCTCTTACCTACACGCGAACGCTCTGCTTTTTTTTCCCTAAGCCAGCATCGAAGGAACAAGTAGAGCGTGAGATGGGGTGAAAGGTTATCATGGGAAGAATGCTTTTAAAGTTTTTTCTCTCCCGAAGGGAATGAGCGAGAGAAATCGTGCATGTTCTCGGGTCGCGTGAATATCTCAGGGCACTCGATTGAATTAAAAATGAGTCTCTCGGCATTTCTTCGCCGCGTGACGTCAGAGTTTATGCGACAGCGACCCCGGAGGGTGTTGGAGTTAATAATGAGTACTTAGGGAGAGGTAAAACAAAAAGAACAATTTTTGCATGCATGATTGAAACAGTAGGGCCATTTATATTTTTAAAAAAGAAGGAAAAGCCGATATATTACCTTTATTCCAGTATTGTAATTCGCTTTCGATTTTATTGTCTATTTTTAATTTATATGTTAAATTTCTGAATATTTCTCCCGTATCTCACTGAAAACATGAGATTAGTGGCGAAAAAATAAATAGCTCCTGTAGAAAAGTTTTTATTGTGAAGCTAAGAGAGAGGGGATATTCTTATTTTTTAAATTATTAAGTATTTGTTGTACACACCATATGGAAACGGAATATTATTTACAGAAACTAACTCTTCGGTTTAAAATATTAGTTAAACGACTGAATTTCTGTAGCGATAAAACTCGAAATAGCAGAAGTTGTCATTAAATTTCATACACGAAAGAAATACATTTATTTGTAATAGTATAACATGAAACCAAATCGGTCAAATGCCGCCAATTTTGATAATACTTTTTATTTCATTTGCTCTAATTAAATTCAACCCAAGTTAAAAAAACAAAAAATAAAGTATTAAATAAAAAATTTCAAAATTTTCACATTTACTTTGAAAACTCACAACAAATTTATTTCAATTAGGTTTTATTGAAAGTATCTAGTATGTAAGTTGCGCTTGAAAATACTAATACAAGCAATATATCGAATATACTTCAATGCTATAAACTATTTCAACCATAAAAATAGCTTAACGTGTCAGATACTGGGTAAAACATGCCTCAGATCGTTTATTCTAAAAATTTAAACAAGAATGAAAACCAAACAAAATTCAAAAGAAGTTGCACGAATATTTGAAAAGAGAGAACAAAAATTGAACGGCATGTTTTTACTAGGGAATAAAACATTCTTTATTAAAATAAGTAAGGCTCCTTAACCAGGTAGCTTTGAATTCCGAGCTCCTGCCACGATTCTTAATCACATTTTTATATTTTACGTTTATGTACTTTTCTCTTTCGTTATCTTTAAACCTCGTTTAGCTCAAATGGACTCTAATCCACAAAATAACATCCGATTAAATTAATTTAACGTGTTGATGTTAGAGCGTAGACAAAACTCAGCCAAGAAACGAATTTCTTTTACCTTTATTTTGTTTTTCGGTTTAATCGTGTACACATTCCACCTATGTTAGGTACTTTGAACTTGTATCAGACACAGTTTAATAAATTACGATACCTTTGGCAAGATATTGATAGCGGAGAAACCTGAAAATTCCCCGAAATATCGCTGAGCTCATCTGGAGTCTCATCCTCCTACCACCTAGCGAATTCAATTTCGCTATCTGATTAAATGAAAATATATTAATTCCCCACGCGCTTCTATGCTCGATCTTGAGTAAGAATATGGGTGATCCTGCCATTCAATTTGTTTGGTTCACTGTTTTGCAGAAGGTAACAAACATGTTAAAACTTTATTAACACCAAAACATGTCGGAATTAAAGAAAAAAATACCAACCGTAGTATATACTATAGTCTACATGAGGACACCCGGCCAGATCACCCTGAAGAAGTCTCCGGCAAAGGAGAAGAAACGTTGGCGTTTTACGAAAACATTTACGCGGGATAACCCGAAAAAGAGACATAACCTCAAAAATACCAACATTTTTTAAACAAAAGGATTGCTTAAAAGCCATTTGGCGTTTTAATTTGAAAAGTAATATGAAGTTTTTTCATATCCTCGAATTCAATTATTTAAATTCACAGGAACCTAAATTGGCTGGTGCGCTGAATAGGAAATGACCTTTTAGTAAAAACGTTGAAATGTCAAACGTCACAAGTCTTTAAGTGAAAATCAGAAAAAATCGCAATACGACTAATGTGACAATATTTTTCAACTGAACTGTCAAGCACGGAAGATTGGATTTCCGTTCCACGCAAGCAGCAAAGCAACCACCAAAATAAAGGTTCTTTCTGTTCTCCAACAAGGTCGGAATTCTTTGTTTTCTTTCAGCGGTTTTTTTTGCGGACACCGCTTGAAAAAGCCGTTCCGATTTTTCAGCGACCTCCGACCGCCCTCTCCGAATTAAATGACTCTAGTCTGTATTCGAAGGCTCCCAAAATGCTCGAGCTTCATTCCCATTTACCTTTAAAGAAGGCGAAGGACTAAAAGATACTAGTTGCGATCTGGAGAAGTTATCGGAAAAGGCGCGTTTAATTAGTTGACACGCGCAGAAAAATAAACAGCGACGAAGGGTAAACAATATACTTTTTACGTGGACGATGTGAAAATTTAGGGATATGGATTCTAAATAAACCTTAAACCTACCTTGTTCGGCTTTAATGCTTTCAAGTTTCATTGTCATTGACTAAATAAGTCGACTTTATCGATACCAAGATATTTTAATGCCAATTATGTAAAATGTATGTTTATTAACAGGTTGAAAAAACTTAAAGAGTTTAATTTTTCACTGAGAATTAGACATTTTCCAATACCCGAAAAGCTTTGACGCATCTTTATATTCACTCACAAATGGATTAATATTATTGGTCGCTCGCAAGGCAACAAAACAAAGGTCAAAAGTTTTTTAGAATCCTTTTTTTTTAAATTCACGCAATAAAAATGGACTTTATTTAAGAGCTGAGAAATGTTTCAATGGGCACTTTGAAGCCCCTGAATTATATTCAATAAGATTTGTAATTTAAATTAAACGATATGACTCTTACACGAAAGCGGGTGTTGGGCCGTATCCAAGTTTTATTTTTTGCCACTTTTTTCAGGAAAAATAAACTTGAAAACAAATTGAGCGAATTTTTCTTGGCTCGACTAGAGAATAGCAAAAAGTTAGACAAATGCTTCTCGCATCAGATTTTACGCACGCTTTGGTTCTCAGCCGACGCTTCGGATTATTTTTATCGCAAGCAGCGCATAAAAATTAATCGATTAAGTACTAGCTGAGATCACTAGCGGATAAACTCAGCTCATTTCCATGGAAACGAATATAGATGCCAGGTGAATAAATAGGAATTTGAGCGCATTTCGTTAACAATAAAAGCAAAGGCGAATGTGAGAGGATTATTGGCAAAATTAAAAGGTTAACACAAATCACTTATTTTAGGATCCACCGTTTCTGCTTACATGAAAGTTACCCATTGGCCAAGAGGTACATTGGAAGTGGAGATATATGTACTTACAAATAACTCTTTATCTGGAGATCAATACGAAAATTCATGACAAGCAAGGAGTTTAACAGATGCTATTTAGGGTGTGATTGTGATTCAGCGAAGGGCGCAAACGACAGATAAATACGTCACCGGTGTGTAACGTATTTTTTATCTCAGAGCCAATGGAATGTAAAAACATGCAACATGGGGTGATGAAGTGAATGAAGATCCAGAGGAGATTGGGAATGAGTAGTTGGCAAGCTCTCAGAGGTCAAGAAATGTCGTAACAAAAAGATCAATGCCCTCTTTAGGGTTCAATAATACCTCCTAAAAATAATTTTGTAGCTAATTCAAAGAATTAAACAACATTTCCCTAAATGGCCATGAAAATAAATTTTGCAGAGAAAAGAATACTCCAGTGCAAACATAAGAACATATTCGATACACGTAGGTATTGTTGTTTCAATCACCATTTAATTGCAACTCGATAAGTGAAAACATTTAGAACGCCCAACATAAATACCAATTATGTATTCGACGGCATAATGTTTAATGTGGACATTGATTTTTAAATATCCTTCAACATACGTACGATGACATTCTTAAAAATGAGACTTGTAAATGTTTATAAGGACGAAATTTTAATAAATATCCTTCGGTGGCGGGTACAAGGGGAGGGGGGGGGGTGATCGCCCCTCTCCCCTAGGATATTCTTTAGAGCAGCAAAAGGGGAAGCCGAGAGGGTTGTCATGCTGCGTGAGGTTTTCCGTGGAAGCGATGTTTCTACATATATAAATCACCAATTAAATATTTCTTAGTAAAATTCTGATATTAAAGAATCGCTGTAAATTAATAATTAAATAAGGAGTCAAGAGGAAAAAATACAAAAGGAGCGGATAAAAATAAAGATAAATATTTTTTATAAAAAGCACAAAATTATCATCTTTTATGAAATTATAAAACATCATCCCTTGGTCCCCTTTTCTCACGTTTTTCCTTTTGTCGGCTTACCATCTAATTAAAAATTTAGGGCCTTTCTCTAATATTACAAAGGAAAAATTTTTTCAAAATTTAAAATTTCGCCCTAGCCTCCAAACTCATTTTTACTAAGGCATTGTTAACAAATAACCTGTTATGCAGGGAAAATTCTTATGAGGAGCAATGTATTTTTCTCGCTTGTGGAAAAAATACGGAATAAAAAATGTAATCGCAGGCAGGTTCTTAAAAATCAACATATCAATCATACATTAACTTTGTAAATAAAATAAATGAATTAGAAGCAGGAGATATTTTAGAGAATTTTGGAATGAAAATCATCACAAAAACTTTAGTGAATCCGTTATCCAAGTAATCATAAGTCTAGATTCTTCTGCATTAAATGTAAGAATGATTCACTACTTCAAAAAACAGAGTGCTTAAGTAAAAAAATTATAATATTAATCGCTCGGATATTTCATATTAATTTACTTCGTATATTTTATTGGCATATAGTAAAGGGGAGGTGGTTAAAATCATGCGTAAAAATTATAATTTAATATTTTTAAGATGCCAATTACAATCCGAGCGTGAGATATGAGGAGGAGAATGAAAAAAAGAGCGAGCACTATCTAGACGTAAGTCAAGTTTCGGTCATAAAAAGTCGTTTATCGTTCTTCAAAGCATCATTAACGTACTCTTTCAAACTACAAACCCAGTTACTAAAAGATATCCGAAAAAAATACGTTCGTATCTCGATGGGGAACAGCGCAAACGATAACGCATGGAAGAATGAAGGAGGCATCCTCGATTGGATTCATGTGCAGCCGAGAGGAAGGCAAACAACTTTACCGGAGGAAATCAATTTCTATTGCGCAATCTCAAAAAAATTAATAACACGGAAACCCCATCGGAAAAGGATACGAAAATACGGAGTGGCAGAAGAAATCCCCGACAAGTCTTTTCGCCAAGTCCATTTTTCAGCACCATCTTCCGCCTATACAATAAATCACAACCTGTAACGGAAGACGAAGAAAAATGGCTTTTCTTCCGCGCGCCGCCATTAGCAAGATTGAAGGGGGTCGATGAAGACAGCCCTTTAAAATCCTTTAAAATCCTTTAAAAGACTTACAATCATCCCCCGCCAATCTCTCCTCCTTATCGGACGGACGATTCTGAAAACCCATTATGTCTCTATCCTATAAGAGGTTCCCGTTTGTTTGGACTGAAGATAATTTGTTCTACAAAATCCAAACTCGATCTGAAGCACTGAAGCGAGGTCGCAGTTAACCTCTCTCTCGCTCGCTCGCTCTCACTCTTAATTTCTTTATTACCCAAATACAGCCAGGGCCGTCTTAAGACATTTGGACGCCCTGGGCTAGTAACATGATGCGCCCTCTTATAGTGTGGTGGGGATTACTAAGTTTTAACCTTAGAACTACCAGAGGGGGGTGGGGGGGGGGGGGGGGGGGGCTCCGAGGTCCACTAATTTTGTTTTCGTATGTATCTCTATTAAAAATAAAGATGACGTCTTGATATTTAATTACATTATGCAGAGACTTATAGATAACAACTACTTGAAGATTTCCATCAATGTATGCATATTTCAATTTTCTGCAAATTATTTCGTCATTGGCTGCATGCCTTGACAAGCGGGTGGCCTAAATTATAGAGTGCCTTCTGATTGATCAATTTTATTCTTGCAACTCCCACCTCCCAGTATTGCTATTTATATTCAAATTATGTTGCATTTCATTCATTTCCACACCCTCCTCATTAGTAGTTCATTTGTTTTCTCATAGAGCAATGTATCGGTGTGAAAAACCTTACATGCAAGCGAGGATGTGGGAGGATTTTTGTTTTGTTTCTTTCAATATGAATGCAACATTAGTTTGGTCCATACCAATAAGCAATATGGCATGGTGGTCGTTTTATGACAGTATGACAGCAAAAAGAAGGGGCGGTCAAACCCGCGGTCTCGTAAAACCTCGGGTTCAGGGAGCCAGGAAAAGAATGACCCTTTCCAAACGAATAGTAGCCCGAGCCAGGGCACAGACCTTGAGGGTGAAAATAGTGCATTTTACGACATGATAAAATACTGCATTGTAATTTTTCCATTTCAAAAGAATTCGTCGCGAGCCAGAAGATGCCATATGATACCGAAAAATCCTAGATAAATATTTATTATAATTCCATTAAAGGAGGGGTCGATACTATAGATCAGATAAGGAAGTACATATACCACAAAGAGAGGCACGAGGAGATGGCCGCTTTCGATGTTCCATACTTTTATTGGAAAATCCACCATGACATGCTCACAGTGTGTGCTCACATGTGTGTGGAAAGCACAGTATGAAGCGTGTTATTTGTTTAAATTTTTGTGCCAGATGTAGCAGATTAAATTGTTTTTCTAATACATTTGTTATTATTTCTGTAAATACAATCTTTCTGCAAAATTAATGTGATCTTTAAAACATAATGAGGAAATATGTAAAAAAATTGTTTTTATGCAAGTATTTCTATCTTTATAGAAGATAATGTACAGGTATCCGTCGCCGTTCGCGGTTTTGCTTATTCGCCGTTTCTCAGCAATACCATTACTCATTTTTTTGGCGTACCGAACGGGGAAATCTTCCGTTTCCTGAAGGATCCATAGAATACTGAACGGGAATATCTCCCAGTTTGCTCCACTCTATGTTCTATTTATTTTTCTCGCCACCTGTGTAAACAGTATTAAGTCTGCTTGTTTTTACGCGGAATAAATATGGCCATCGAACTAAAAGACACGCGGCTTGTTGAAAAAGAGACTTTTAGGGGAATATGGGGGGACCTTCGCAAAATTCCGTTTTTCACATTTATATCAGTTTCTGTTCTATATTGCCGCAAGCAACATGACTTGATATCCTTGGTGTGTTTGTGGTATTAATGTGTTGTTTCATTTTATTCTCTCATTTTAAATTAGACAGGACTACGCTTAGTGACGTTGACATTGTATTATAGTAGAGTGCTTCTATAAACACTTGCAATTTTTTTAATTAACCCATTCTTTTACATTATTATGGCATCCAAACTTGTTAATATAAGTGGAAGGGACGCATTAGCTAAGAGACAGCGTAAGTCATGACTTTGAGGGAAAAGATCATGATATTAGATAAGTTACAAAGTGGAGCAAGTTACGCTTCCATTGGTAGAGAATATGAATCAACCATACGTACTATAAAAAGCGTCGAAGACAAAATACGAAGTAGTGCAATGGCTTCTACTCCGTCTAGTGCTAAAGTTTCTTTTGTAAGAAGACGTGACCCTGTGTTAGAAAAAATGGAAAAACTCTTAAGTGTGTGGATAGAGGATAAAACACAGAAAAATGATGAAGAGAATTCTTCTATCTGTTTTTTAGCGAGTAAGGGCTGGTTTGATAATTTAAAGAAGCGATTAAAATTGCATTACATTAAGCTATCATGAGAAGCTGCATCAACTGATCAAGAGGCAGCGAGGGAATTCCCCGGTGAATTTTTGAAGCTTATCGAAGAGAAAGGTTATAAGCCAGAACAAATTTGCATTGTCGATGAAACCAGTTTATATTGGAAGAGAATACCAAATAGCACCTTTATTTCCAAAGAGGAACGTACTGCTCCAGGTTTAAAGGCTGCAAAAGATCGATTCACTGTAATATTATGTGGAAACGCTTCGGGAGATTTTAAATGCAAACCAATGGTAATTTACACTTCAGAAAATCCTCGTGCTCTAAAAGGGATGATTAAATCAGATCTACCTGTCTTTTGGAGGTCTAATAAGAAGGCATGGGTTACTTGTAAACTGTTCGAAGATTGGTTTGCCAACTGCTTCATCCGGCAGGTGAAGATCTATCTGAGGCACACGAATTTGTCATTTAAAGTGCTTCTCGTATTGAATAACGCTCCGGGTCGTCCAGTTTATTCTTACGTAGAAGTTGTATTCCTACCACCAAACACAACACCACTCTTACAGCTGATGGGCCAAGGGATCATTGCGACCTTCAAATCTTATTATATTCGCCGAACTTAAAAACATATTTTACAGCAAATGGACACCAATTCTTTGATTTCTGTTCGTGAATGTTGGAGTTCATTCAACATTCGAACATATGATAAAAGAATCATGGGACGAAGAAAAACAATCAACAATAAATGCATGTTGGCAGAAAGTTTGGCCCGAAGCTGTTCGTTCCAAAGTTTATCCCAGCATTCGCGGAGAAGTTGAAGAGATCATCGAAATGACTAGAAATGTAGGAGGAGAGGGCTTTGAAGATGTAAAAGAGGAAGAAGTGGAGGAATTGCTCAACTTTCAACAAGAAGAATTAGCAAATGAGGAACTTGAAGAATTAGCAAATGAGGAACTTGAAGAATTTGCACGATCAAGTGAGAGCGAAAACAAAGAGAAATATGGCTAACGAGTTGAAAGAGAAAGTAATGCAGGCTGATCCGTCTATGGAAATGAGCACAATTTTAAGAGAATAATTGACTCTGCAATATCTCCCTATGACGAAATTTATAAAAAAAATCAAAACAAAAGGGAAACAGCTCCAAATCACAGAATTCCTGAAGCTAAGCCCCCATCTTCCTCTTCCATCTCCAAATAATGCTCTTCCGAAACACCTCCATTGTCAACATCCTACGTATACTCTACATAATTCACGGTGAGTTAATAAGCTTGTTTTCTTAGTTTTCCTAAATTTAAACGTTCGTCGGTTTCGTTTTCCTTTCAGATTTTTAGCTTACTATTTGTTTCTGTGTTTCGTCAGTAAGGTAAAGTAAATAATCACTTAGGACCACTTTCGCGGATGTAGGAACGTAATCCCGTTATTGCATTAGTTTATGCATTTGCCGTTTGCGGTTCGCGGAGTCTTCGGGAACGTAACCCCCGCGAACGGCGAGGGATACCTCTACATATAATTTCAAATACTTTACTACAATTATATAGCTTTATTCCTATGATGTTTCTAAATATACAAAAATTGATTCAAAACATTAATGTGGCTTCTTATAGTATTTTAGATGGTGGACCTCTGAGGCCTCCCCCCTCCCCCTCCCTCCCCCCTTGGCAGTCATAGCTACGCCACTGCTATGGGCATACGGATATCGAGAGAACCTAAATTACCTAACACAATAACCCGAGTTTCTTTAAAAAAACTAAATAATATTGTCGGGCAAAGTCACGAATTTTCTATCACACCGCACGAAATATATTTTTCCACGTTTCATCTATGGAAATGGCTGGAAGGGGGAGACTTGGTTGACGACTGGCAAAAAATCGGTGATCGTTTCAGAATTCTCCCTTTACGGAAGTATCACAGTAGTCTTCACGCTTCGGAAGCGATTAGACGCGTGTTTTCAATCGACTTAATGTTTCGTTGTTGTCGTTGATTATTGGGTGCGAGAAAAGGGAAAGAGAGAGGAAGGAGTGGCGAACTTTATTATTGAGGAAACGGGATATGTGAAAGCTTCTTTCCGCTTGCAGAGCCGAGGTGGACTTTGAGAGCCCCGTACAGGATCGACTCTTGCTTGCTCGGAAGACAACGACGGAATGTTTTTATGCAAGCATTTCTATCTTTATAGCAGGTAATGTACATACAATTTCAAATACTTTATTAAATTACAAAGCTTTATTCCTATGATGTTTCTAAATATATAAAAATTGATTCGAAACATTACTGTGGCTTCTTATAGTATTTTAGATGGTGGGCCTCCGAGGCCTCCCCCCCTCCCCCTCATTGGTAGTCCATGGTAGTGAAAATCGCTTGGTAGTTCCAGGGTTAATGTAAAAGTAAATACCTAAATACATATCAATTTTATTAATCATAAATGAAAACAATACACATTTTTATTAAAACAAAAAATAGAAAATATAAAAAACAAAATAGAAACTCAAATAATAACGCAGTTAATAAATAAATAAAATATCTTAAAAGTACTTCTTTCTACATTTACTTTTGGCAAATTGGTTGATAATTTCTGCACAATCAATGTTTTTAAATAATTCTGATTCAATTGATAATATGCTTAAATTATTAAGTTGCCATTCTCTTAAAGATGAAAGCACATAGTTTTTTATTCTTCTTAGCCTCGAAAAAGATCTTTCACAATTACAATTTGTAGCAGCAATACTTAAAAAATGCGCAAAGCAGTAGCAACATTAGGAAATGTAGATTCAATACTTGAATCTATTATTGTCCTCAAACTAAGCTCAGCTTTAGATGTAATTTCATCGTTCCTCATCGTCATCGTTAGGCGGCGCTGCAATAGCGCCGTCGCCGAATGATACGGATGTTTATGCCTGTACTATTGTTCGTACGAATATCTAATCTAACACAGTCAATGAAAAAATGTGATGAAGTAGAAGTTAATATGTAAGGAAGTTAGTGTCTCATAGCCCATTTAGCCCAATGGTTAAGGCGGCGCTGCCTAAGCCTAAAGAAGGTAAACCGCAAAACTAGATATTTCTGTACAAAAGGACAGGTTACCACGACTGTCGGGTTGAGTAATTAATTGATTTTGTTAAAAAAATATGACTCACTTATGTAGTTCTTAATCCATCTTCTCCAATTCACCTATTCTTTTTCTTTCGATGCACTGGAATGGAACTTTCTTTCTACTTCATGATCCATTCTAAAGAAGGACAAAACTCCTAATGTGTAGATTGCGGAGAATGTTGAAAATAACAACACGATTCAATCAGTGTAAGTACATGTACATCGCAATTGCATTCACGTAAATTTAATACGTATTTAATACAGTAATACTGCCGACTACCTTTCATTGTAAAGACTTCCATCGGACTAGCCACAGGGCACGAGAAAGATTCCTGGAAACAGGAAACAATTATCACAGAGTATGTAGGTCCAGATTGCCATCTCAAGTGGTATGGATATTTGTACAAACAGACGTAGCTTATACTCGTTTTATATCGTAGATGTGTGCATTCTATATGAATGAACCTTTATATCATCATGTTTTGGCATCGAGAAATGCTTATGGAAAGAAATCACATGGCCCGAGAATTTTCCAATGTAAACCTGAACCTTCGTTAAATAAGCCCTCGTAAATTCACCAGACCTTCACTTCTTCTCGGAGTCTATGAAGTATAGCTATTATGATTCTGTCCAGTATACAGTGTGCGATGAGTGAAATTTTTGAATGCTGCTGTGCCACGTAGTACGTACTTTAAGAAAGCCCCTAACATTTCCGATTGCCCAAAATATTTATGAATTACAGGGAAGTAGCCACATATTCACTACCTGAAGCATGTAATAGATGGTGAGCCTCTTGAGAAATAAAAGGCTATGACAATTTATACTTTTTGAGCTTAAATTACAAAGATGCGAAGTTTAAAAATATATATATTTAATTTGTGGAGCGGCGGCGCCGGGCGCCCTAGGGCTGCAGCCCATTTAGCACATATAGTTAAGGTGCCCCTGACTACAGCATCAAACGAGGATTTCTGGTGAGAGAGTAAATTCAGAATCCCGGAGTAAATATTTCCAGCCCCTTCCTCCTCGTTCCGCGAGCACCAACGCTGATAGCTCTCAGAGATAAAAACTTGTCGACAGAATAAGGCCAATCGCAATTCTCGACGGGAGAAAATCTCGCTCGATCATGCAAACAAAAATTCATATCGCCATCAATTTCAAAACAATACTTTTCCTAACGAAGATTAAATTATCTGAAGACCTGCCATCAAACCGCTGAGCTAAAATATGCGCATAAAATATTTTGAATAATTTTACAATAGTAAGGATAGTGGGCTAAATGTTCGGACCAGTATCTTATAAGAATATTTTTTGCTAAAAAATTGCTAGTTCTTATCACAATATTGAGATTTGAGTTAATCAGATGTATCGTAAAAAAACTTCAACATGATTCTTTAAAAAAATGCAAAATAGATAAATTATAAATAATTACCGAATATTTTAATCATATTAAAACTTTATAACCATAATTATAGTGTTAGAATTTATTATTTCTCTATGGAACCCCGATCTTAGCTACCAATTGCTGAATTATCATCCTAAGAACAAAAAGCATTTAACAAAAATGTCTACGGAAAAATGTATCAATTCTTACGATTTTAACTTATCTATCTTAATGGGCGAAACAGAGACAAATTTAGTTTTTAGTGGATGCTATGGATCACGTTAACATTTACCAAAGCGCTCTTCATTAAGTAAACAACAATATCTGCTTGTGTATTTGGATACATTGCACCAATTTGTGCGCCGAGGATAATTACAACGACAGAGCCTACAATAACAAGGGCAGCAATGAACATCAGCGCTCATGGCGGGATTATAAACCACGAAGTAACCACGTCAACCACCGTGACACTGAAGTCAAAGCATTTTTTTTCGCCGGCCGGGCAAAATAAATTAAGGATACATCCCTTTTCAACATCATTTTTAGAAACAACAGAGGCCGCGGCAAAACAAAGCAAAGTTGGTCTTCCATTTTTTTTAAACCCTACGTGATGAATTGTTCCGGGCTTTTTTTTGCTACGGAAGTAGTGGAGGGAAACGTGGTCGTGTATTTTCAAAATTGAAAGCATCCCTTACTAAAATCCCATTCATAATGCCCGCGGGCCTTAAACGGATGGTTTTTTCCCTTCCGCCAACATGGCGCCCACTAGGGCATATAGAGTACCTCTTTACATCCGTGTTTTATTTTTGTTTTTTCTGCGGTTTATAGGCACTTCGGCGGCGTCACGTGCACCTGCGTTTAACAGCACGCTAATCATTAGGCCGCGAAGAAACTTTCGAAAAAGAGGTTGACCGAATGCTGCATTATCACCCGTGACTAGCGTAACGGATAGGCGTTTATTTTTTATAAAAAAAGGAATAAATTTGGGACAATCGCATAAGACCAGCACGGATCGACCAGTTCCTTTCAATTTTTTCGTCAACTTGGCCGACATTTTCCGGACTTTTTACACATTTTCTCAAGGACTGGTCCTCTGCGCAAAAGAGGCATTCCTCGAAGTATGGCTACGTGCGAAGTCGAATATCGCCCCGGAGAGTTCTTGAGAGAGAGAGAGAAGAGAGAGAGAGAGAAGAGAGAGAGAGAGAGAGAGAGAGAGAGAGAGAGAGAGAAGAGAGAGAGAGAGAAGAGAGAGAGAGAGAGAAGAGAGAAGAGAGAGAGAGGCCTTCCTGCTCTTTACCGCGACTCCTGCAAAGAGAGAGAGATTGGTCCGTTGACCTCAAACTCCCATCGCCTTCATCCGCGCTTTTTCTTTTTATCGTCTATATTTGTTCTCCGCGCATAAAGAGGTCAAGGCGGCGCGCGAAGAGGAGAGTCGGGCAACGTGCGTGCGCGTGCGTAGTATTATAACAGCTGGTGCCAGCCGATGTGCAATCCCTAGATGCCAGCGGGAGGTTTGGCGGGAGCATACTAGAGAGACTAGTTTTCTTCGTCCGCCTCGAAAATAAATAGCTCGTTATCGGCGTGGGCGACTTTTGATTTTTGGTAAACAGTTTATCCTAGGAGAAGTAGCGTCAGTGTTTTTCTTTTGTTGGTGTACAACTCGGGTAAATATTGGTGCTGAGTTTGACAATGTATGGCAAAAACTTGCCTAAAATTTATTATTTTTGCTGTGTATGAACGATATTAAATTTTTTTTAATTTATCAGTATTTTGCTACGAAATAAATTAAAAATATTTTAACCAAATTTCAAACCGTAGTTAACAGTAAATTAAAAGTTTTAAGCCCGAATGTTTTGAAACAACAGAAGCAATGCAACTTTACTAGTTCCATGAAATTCCTTAAAGAGAAGATTTACCTGATTGATTATATTATATTCGTAAGCCTTCATAAATTTTTATACACCTATACAAATTACCTACTCGTATATAAAAAACAACTAAAAAGAAAAAAATGAAAAATCGCGAATATGATAACGAAAAGTCGTATTCTTGAAACGAAGAAAGTTTATAAGTTTTAATCGAGTCGCTAATTCCTGGAAAATACGTGAACAAGGCGAGACGGCAAATAAAAAGTGGGACAGAGCTAACTCAGGAGAATCGCGTAAAAAGCGTAATTACCACTGAATGTGATATGTAACTCAAGCAAAAGATCAGAACCCGTTTTTCAAAACAACAGTTCGCAGAAAAAGCTGTCGACGAATGGAGAATGCATAAAGTGCGAGTAACCGTTACGGCCCGAACCTTCTTATAATTCTCCCGGAATTAGATGCGATAATCGGATGATTCCATAAGAAAAAAAATTGTTATGCAAAAAGATATTCTTCTCCTAAGAAGGCATTCAGATTACTACCGCTAATGGGAAACCTATTTTTATTTACCTATAGCTAGGGCTATAAAATGCTGGATGTCAGGTCGTCATAAGAAGCTCGAAATTCATTCATGGCGTCCGCTTTATTTGCATATTTTCTTTTTCTTTTCATACTCATTTAAGGGCTATTGTTTGTTTATATGTAAAATTTCAAGCAACTCCATTACTTTCGTGTTGTTCCATTACTGCTGTCTAATAATACAGTCTTAGTTATGATTCAAACTTTCGAAGCCTCCCTATAAATTAACCCAAGGCTATTTTCACTCTATCCAAATAAATTCCAAAAACAAAATTTTGACGCGTAATTCGTTTTTTAGAAATATAAGATAATGCCAATAAATTAAAGGTAATAATTTTCAAAATATTATTT
The DNA here is from genome assembly GCA_036926305.1 of Uropetala carovei. Classification (NCBI taxonomy): domain Eukaryota; kingdom Metazoa; phylum Arthropoda; class Insecta; order Odonata; family Petaluridae; genus Uropetala; species Uropetala carovei. The sequence continues at coordinate 1,389,827 of JAXCHB010000152.1, read as the reverse complement.
CCAAAAAATATTTTAAGAATAAAAAATCTGTGTCCAACACATGACTTTCTCCATATTTGGGGTATAGAGATTTAAATTATTATGAATAGCATTATGATGCAAAATTATTATTTCGTATCGTAAAAGAATACAGTCGTCCTTATTGCCGTAAATTAGGTACCTATATTTTGAATATGTTTACAGAATTCACCGCTATCTGATTGTGGCGCTGTATATTGAATATTACGAAAAAGTTCAATATCTCCGAAATAGATGGTTCTAAGAAAAATTGTTTCAAACAAAGTTGGAGAAAGTGTTATTCTTTACAACTTTGATCCTCACGAAGATGACCAATTACGGGCTTTTTAAGGAGATATTTGACGGAAACAGAAAAAACCGGTTATTTACAAATATTTCCTAAACAATAACTTCTATGGAAAATTGTTTCAAATGAAAGTTGTAGGAAATTACATTCTCTATAATATTTCTACTTAATTGTATATACAATAATGTTGTTTTAACGGAGAAATATCGCAAAAACCGAATCGGTTTTCGAATAAACCTCGACTTCCGGTTAATCGGTATTGTCCAAAACCTAATCAGTTCTTTGTGCTCATGCTAAAGTGTTATATATGAAGTCTGGTAACGATACGGCAAGTACTTTTTGAGTTAGAGCGCCCACAATGACATACATACACAGACATCATTCCGAAAATAGTTTAAACGTGTTCTAGGGACCTCAAAACGTGTAGTTCCGTTGAAATCTCGAAATCGATTTTTTTTTCGTGATCACAATACTTTCCCATTACTACGTATGGAGAAAGTAAAAAAGTCGAGCTTTCTCTTTCAATCTTAAGATATACAGTAATACTCCGCTATACGTCGGAGATGCGTTCCTGAAAAATGCGACATAATGAAACAACGTATAGCGAAACAAAGATTACCATAAGAACTATGATAAAAGTAGGGGTTACGTTCCTGGCGGATATTTTGTGACACATTTGTTTCCCAAATAATACATATCAATACAGTACATTGGACATACTATGTGTGTTTACCACTCATTGCTACTAGGGTTTAATATATATTTAATCGTAACAACGAGTAACCAATTGCAATAATAAATTAAGAAATCACCGAAAATAATTGTCTATAGTGTGATGGAGCAGAAAAATTGCTTCTTTACTTACACGTACACTGATACACACTTTAGAGTACTTTTCATGCAGATTTCGCAAACCAAAGTATATCCAATGTCTCATGAGATATCAACGCAAACGTAAACCGGGATGAAAGGACACACAAAATGTTAGACATAGCTGTACGTTTCTAATCCATATATACCGACAGATACCATAATTAGTATAGAATGGGTGGCATTGGCAATGCGTCAGATACTTATCTTAAGGAGTTATTTCTTAGAAAATCTCGTTGACTAGCCTGGTTCGGAAATGTAATGTGGCAGTGGTCGGTAAGAGCGAATGTGATAATAGCTGTGGAAGGAGACAGTGGAAGAACGAGTTGGAAAGTCCGCGTACGAACGCATGGTATCTTGGGAGGGATAATATGTCTAAGGTTTGAGTAGGAGAATGGAGTCTCCATTAAGTGAATGTTTTTCTTTCTTCGACAGTCGTTCGACTTATCCCTCTAAACAGGGCCGTCCCTAGGGGGGTGCGGGGTCCGGGGCGATCAGCATTTGCGGGGCCCCTTAACAATCTAAAATTATCAAGGTATAATTCGCGCACTAAAAATTAATTGTAAAAATATTTCATATTATTAGATATGTATATTCCCGTATTATAGATATTATTATTATTATATGTATATTCCCGTATTATAGATATTATTATATTAGATATGTATATTCCCGTATTATAGACGTAGAACGCACTCGAGATATAAAAAGAAAAACATTAAATTCAGCAACGATATTTTGGTATTTACGTCAGATAAGAATATCGAAATATTTTACTTGTCTACGATATCGACGCTAAAAGTTTTCGAATGCGACTGACTGATAGCATCAGCAATTACGCCACATTTTGTATGTGGCAATGTATGAAATTTATCCTACGCGACAATGTATTAAATTAACAGTATAAATTGTAATTTGAACCGATGCATGACGTCTAACATGGAGCGAGGGCGATAAATGTAAGAGCGCTTAGCGACTCGCTCAATTTTCAAGTGTGATTATTTGTGAAAATTCGGGGCAAGCGGAACAAATTGTACGAATGCGAAACATTTTCCGGGACTCCTCACCATGCGGGGCAAACTATCGAAATCCGGGACTGCCCCGCCTAATCCGGGAAGATTGGCTGGCTTAAGATAACTCCGTTCTTCAGGAAAGTACTCCTTATGTTTACACAGATTGCTTATTTTGTGCAATAAACTGTAATAATTATGTAGGTGTATTCAGACGTTATACGTTTCATTCCTGTGTTTCATACAAGATACAGTAATATACGCCCTTGTTGTGAATATCGTTCATATAATTATTTTATTTTATTCCGCATATTTCATTTTATCTCTTATTTAATACACGTATTTTTTGTTTGTGACATGTGCGAACCGCCAAAGCGCGGGGCCCGGGGAGCGCGGGACCCGGAGCAGAGGCCCCGCTTGCCCGGGTCAAAGGGCGCCACTGCCTCTAAACATTCTACAGTCGCATGCCACCATCAATTCCTTGGCAATTCCTTCCACATACTCGGCGTATCACTCCGTTTCGATTCCTCTTATTTTACTCTCACTATTCACGACCTTTTCTTCGACGTTTGCATCTTCAATTTCCAATGCCCTCCTCGTTGCATTCTAACAAACTAACTGAAAATGATGAAAAATAAATAAAAAACGAGAGCAAAAGAAAATTGGATAAAAAAAATATAAGTGAAAAATGAGAAAAAAATGAAAATATCTCCGAATATTCCTTCGTCCAACACCTGTAAATCAGTGGTTCACAACTTTATCTACATGGCGGGTTATCTATTGGTGGTTGAAAATCATGCGGCGGGCCTCATCGCAAGCTGCAAATTCTTCTGCGGGTTGGATTAGACTTTAAATCGGAGTTACCAATATATTTTGAGGTGCCATACAAGTTAAAATAATATCAAAGTAAAGTTTTTTATGGCTAACATTTCAATATTAAAAGTTCAACTAAAGAATTTTCATAAAAATATATGAATGAATTAGTGTGTTAAAATTTTCGCCGTATTCCTCCAAATTCATCCTCTTTACCCTCTTTCATCCTCTTGCTTGCTCGCTTTGAGGTTTTATACCATCGGTGAATGGAGGAAGGGCTGCCGCGCAATCTATATCCCAATACCTCATATTCTCTTCGCAAACACATCGATTCAAGTTTATCGCCGTTTGAAGCATTGGTCCCCAAAAATTACCCACGATCCTCCATAAAAGAGGAAAAGAGAAGAAGTTCTGCTATATCGTAATGCGTTATCACTACATTACGTTTTATTTCTTACTGTTACATCACAAAATTTTCGATTTTTATAACGGTAAACTGTTTTTAATTCGCTATCGAGTGCTATCGCTCTCTCAGCAAGCTAAATTTACGACGAAAATCTTTCAGACGGTATGCCTGTAATAGCCACGTTGGAGGTTTGTTTTCAAATTTCTATCTTGGATTTGGGATCTATAAAAAGGTCTAAAACGGTGCCTTTATTGGATGCTGATGTTTTACGATCTTCCTTCTTTCTCCCCTTACGGGATTTTTTTTTATTTTCTGAAAATTATTTTATAAGTGGGCAGGTAGAAATATATTAAAGATCTGTATAGTGCGTTTCAGTCGACTAAATACACAAAAAAAACCCGCGTTAGACACTCCGATCCTGTAAATCAGTGGTTCACAACTTTATCTACATGGCGGGTTATCTATTGGTGGTTGAAAATCATGCGGCGGGCCTCATCTGCAAATTCTTCTGCGGGTTGGATTAGACTTTAAATCGGAGTTACCAATATATTTTGAGGTGCCATACAAGCTAAAATAATATTAAAGTAAAGTTTTTTATGGCTAACATTTCAATATTAAAAGTTCAACTAACGAATTTTCATAAAAATATATGAATGAATTAGTGTGTTAAAATTTTCGACTTGCTTTTCATCAGGGCTTCGCGGGACGCATCCTAATTTTACATTTTCTTTCCACTCATTCATCCCAAATTCTATTTTTCTTCCTGGTTTAATTTTATCAGCGCAACTATTAAACGATCAATTTCGGAGTGATGAAATTGACACTCGTAACACGAGCTAAAGATATTCGACTTAGTGAAAAGAAGCGTACAATTTTCAAAGCGAAGTCGTCTTTTTTCATACCGATTTCATTGACCTTTCTAATTTTAAAAAATATTTAATTTTTTAATTTTATCCATTTGAATTTTTCATTTGGATTTATAAATTATTACTTAGAAACATGGTACGCACTTGAGACTTGGATGGTTCCACGAAGGGAAAAAACAAAGTTTATTTTTATTGAAGACAGAATCCGAATCCTGATCGAATTAGCGTAAAAACGCGTTTAGAATCAGAAAAATACGTAATTTTATCAGTTTTATGACAATGCCAATTATAGACTACCATGACAACTCTCTTTGTCGCCGAAGTTGAAAGTCCTATGTTAGCCTCTGGAGGTTTCACTGTAGGTACCGGATTTACTAAAGATCAATAAAATACAATATTTCTAATATCCATTTTCAGAAGAAATTCGAGGGAATATTTATTTACTGGGAGGGCATGCGGTTAACACAATAATTAATCTGAAAAATCTGCCCAAACATTTAGTTAACGCTGGCAAAAACGTCATCGCGCTGAGAGGTATATATACTTCTCCGCCTCCTATGTTGTAATTGATTAGTCTGGGAAGCATGTGGTTTCCTCGTCCGCCCTGGACCGACCCGAGGCCCAGGATCGAACGCCAATGGAAACCATCTCTGGGAGAGACCCCAAAAAATTAGCCTCCCAGGGACGAGAACCGACACAATGTCCCAATGGCCAACAGACGGCTCTCTGGCGAGAGAACCCAATGGCAAAGATCGGCGGAGATACCAGACCAGATTTTTAGGTATTTTTAAAAACTCTCTAGTTTAATTCCGTTTTGAAATTAAAGGCCGAATACAGGGTTTTTATTTTTATAGTTATAATTTATGCACCGCAATTGGAATTTCTGAAATTTTGCTTTCAGTATTTCACAAACGACGTATTTGCGAAGCGACACAACTTATAGCGAAACGTAATTGATTGACGACGTATATGCGAAACAACGTATAGTGGGGTTTTACTGTCTACCCTTCTTTCGAATCTTGTTTTCGTTTTCATTCACCAAAATTGCTCATGCGTAAATAATTCACTCAAATTATAATTTTTAATTTTTAATTTTTTGTGCAATCACTTTTTCCCAAAGGGGGGAAAATTTTTAAACTTGCAAAATAATAACTATGTGCAACTAACCCAATCTAAAAAGCATAGAAAATACTTTTAAATAGGATACGTTTAAAATCGACATCGACAGAAAGTCAACGCAGAGAGAATAATAGATTACACAACAGAGTTTAGTGTTTAGGAAAACATACCAATGGAGAGAGAGAGAAAAACACTTAATTACGTTAAACACGGTTTCACAAGGCTGGGATTTTTTATGAAAATGGTTGCTCGTTAAAACGTATAGAATAATCCTTCGCGTTGAAATTTATAGCATGATATTTTATTATGTGCCAGGTTTGAAGTTACCAGCTCTTTCTGCGCAGGACAAGTAATTTTTTCGAAAGATGCGTCCGTGAAGGACATCGCCGATTATGAAGAGCACTCATTTATTGTGATACATGACGATGGATCCCTCGTGACGAATGATAAAAGACTAGAACCCAAACGTGCGTGCTCTTGGAAATACACCGTGGAAAGCGATCGCATCCCCTCCGAATATAAACACTAAGCAGCAGCAATGCCGCTAATTTCAACGTAATCAGGAAGCTTTATAGTTGTTACTTAGTGAGAAGCTCGAGAGAGATCAGTTAGATGACAATGGAATAAATATACCAAAGAACACCGGTATAATTGATGGCAATGACATTTGTGGATTAGATCAAGCAAATAATCCCTTAAAATTCTGGTTATTAAGAGAGTAATTACGAAAAATGAAGAATTTAAATCCATATAAAAATGCTGTTCAGACTACTTAAAACGGGATACAAAATGTATAATTCGTTCGATACAATTTTATTAAATATTCTTTATGATTTATCAAGAAAGCACGACATTTAAAACGGTTATCTTTTTAAAAACTGATAATAAATAATGTGTAAAAGGCGAGGTAAAATGCACAGGCATGCCCCGAGGACGATGTAGGAATACAGGAACGAAATGCATTAATTTACTTACAAGAAATATATCAAATTCCCTTTACGCATTTCCGGTAAGTTAACAAATGATAATATAAAGGATTTTTTATAAATAATTTTCTGTAGATAATATCTATGTTAATAGCTGTTTATTTTGTGCTTTTATTTAAAGTAACGGATATCTTTATTGTATTCATTGCATTTTGGGGAAACTACCAATTCCAACGTTTCCGCAGTTTCAAATTTGAATCATAAATCCGACAAGAATTCAAGAAGTCGGTGAGTACAATAAAAAAATTTATAAATACGGGCATATTTTCTGCACAATCTAAGAATCAATATCAAATGAAGAACTTGAGATCTTAATATGTTATCTCTGTTATCTAAACTCTTTTTCGTAACGAAGAAGTAATTTATCTTTTTATATAAATTAAGGTGGTGGTAATTAAAACATCATTCGTTAGAGGCATATTGTATGAAGCAAAGAAAAAATTCGAAAATTGTAATCAAACATGACGGATTTAAAAAAATTTAATCAGGCGAATTTAACAACGGTGGTACTTTAGATTTTTTTATCAGAATTAGCTTTTAAAACCCTTTAATCGTTAATAAAATATAATTCTTAAGGAGGATCATCTATTTAAAATGAATCTTCTACCAAACATTTATAATATAACGTTAGTGGATTAACTTAAATATACTTCTTCAATTATCGACTATTTATCACGTTAAGAATCTACAGTGCTTATTTTTCTGTATTTTTATCTACAAAATATATGCAGCTGGAAAAATTATGGTTGCTCCGAAGGAATAACATTACCGGTTATTTATAGCATCATTCAGAATCTTACAGTAACTTTCTAAGAGATTTCCTCCATATAAGTGGCGAGGTGATTGTTTCTTTATGAGAATGTGACACCTAAGAACTCAAAGACCGTAGTTAAATTGCTTTCGAAGTTTATCATTCGCCAATTTCGCGTAAAAAGCAAACGTTATTCGGTAAAACTGCTTCCGATCGAAACTTAAAAGGAAAAAGTTAAAAGAAATATAAGGTAGGTGTTTGAGCACCTCATTTTTTTCCGGCACTGAGGAGGTGAAACATTCCGAGCGTTGAGTTACGATCCCTCTCGGATATGAATCGATTAATGGGTCGCTCTTTTATAAATGGGCGAGTGCTCAAAGGAATAGAACTCGAGATAGGGCGAGAGAGCGTTGACCTCGAGGTTACATAACAATTGCTCCGTAGGGAATTGCTAGAGCCAGCTGGTTGACGGAGTCTATTGGAAAGCTAGGAATGAAGGCGATGTCTCTAAAGAAAGCATGCGAAACGCCGAAGTGCTAATGAATTACAGCTAATAATATCAATCCCCGAAGTAGCTCAGATTTATTTTCGAGAGAAAGAAAACTTCCGCGTATAAAGATTCGTAGATTGAGTGTTGATATTTCCTACCAGCCGGCCCCGGTGGCGGAAGGGCTAGCGCAATGGCCTACCATCACTAAGGTGGCGGGTTCGAATCCCGCCAAGGGTATGGATGTTGTGTCGTCTTCATAATTTCACATTTCGGCAATCATGTGTGTGTGTCAGATGTGGAAGGCAACGGGAAACCACCACATCATGTGTGTTTATTCCCTAGTCATGTCAAACCAATCTTAGGATTGAAAAACCATGAATGAATGGATTTTCTACCAAACTGATATACTGCTTTTAACTGAGATAATTTGAATTCATAAACCTTTTCGGCCGAGAATTTTTTTCTGTTGCCATTTAAGTTTTCCTTCATTCAAAAATTTTATCAATCGGTGCGAACTGTGATTATTTATAATTCCATACGCAGGGTAATTAAATTAATTTTCCACGTTTCTCTAAGTACAGGCATGTCAAACTAAATTGAATTGATGGATGTTACAGAAGGTACTGTAATTGTTCAGTGAGGGCTAGAGTTTTAAAAAAAAGATCAAGATCAATCTAGAAGATTGTATATCTGTTTTACCATTAAAAACTATAATTTTGAAAAGACGTCCTACTATACCCATATAACTGTGGAAAAATCTTGTCCCATTTAAAAATATACCTTATGTATATACTTACATAAAATTTAGAATGATTTATCTGAAACAAATTCTAATTCGGAGCGCATTCATTCACAGAAAAGGTAGAATGACAGTTTGACATTGTTATTAATATTGCTGTATTATACATACGTAAAAGGAAACAAGAAATCTTATAACAAGAAATTAGAATTCTAATGTAAGATAATAATAATACGATAATAAACTGTAAGCCAAAGAATATTTTAACGCATTTTAGTTTAGCTTTTTTTTTAGCAAGAACTGAAATGTTTGTATGGATTTTTATACCCTAAGTATGGCGCATAAGGAGGGTCTCCTTTGATTTTCAATGCAAAGACTGCTCGCAAGTTACTTGATCAAAACATTGAAGATTACTGAGTATCTTGCGGCGAACGACATTATGTAAAAAGGATATTGCAATAGCTAAATCTAGACTCCTTTAATAGTAAGGCATTGGTTTACGAGGAGAGTGACTTGAAATTCATAGTCTCCAGATCCATATGATTAGCGTCTAGAGGTTGGGAAGGCGCCAGCGGGAGTTGCGTTGTTCAAAGGAATACGGAGTAACATCAATGGATGTTGCGTATGACTTACGGTGGGCGTTGCGATTTCGAACACTATGAGGAGGTAAACACGTACCCAAAACAGGAAGCTCGCCGAGGACCCGGAGGTGTTAATGCAACGGAATCCATAATAACAATTTCGCTAATGAAGCAACGAAAATGAGATATTCCTCATAAATATAAACAGCTAAGTCTATCTAAAAGGAAAGCGGGTCGTAACTGTAAAATTAGCCACTTTAAAAATAAATTTCAAGACGATGAAAACGCAGAATTTTATTTCCAAAAGAAATGCCGGGCATGGAAAAATGAAGCAACCTTTTACTCGGCAACCGTTACTTCGAATTATATAAAAACGGAACATATTTAGATAGACATCGAGATAATTCTCTATATGCTAATGATAGCGGAAAACCGAGGGATTTTGTTAAAAGTTGTGTCCGAACATGTCATACTTTTACATTTACAAAGTCAACACTGGGAGTAACGATTCTACAAACCCGCGAATCATCAAGCTCTTCCAACATTTCTCTGTGATCAAGCTTTACTGTAAAATGATCTGTGACAGAAACGAAGAACGAATGCGAGTGCAGGAGCGCGCCTACTCGGGGTGCAATGCAGCCGGGCGCCAACTTGCCGGGGCGCCTTCCCATCAAGGTATTTGTATCTATATATTATTGGAATTCGACTTGGGAATGTTTCCTCCTTTGTCCGAGTGAAAAGGGAAAGTTGGAGATGCTAAAATGACACAAAATCTTCCAGGCAAAATTTTTGCAATCCCTCGCGATACGCGGTCGCATGACTCAGGGTCGCTAGAACACACATCAGTGGGGAACGAAAATGGGTTCACCTTAGGAGTCGCCAAGAGGTGGGGGCGCTACTCTGCTAATTGCTATCCCGACCCTAGCGAGGAGCTCCAGTTGAGGCGGCAATCCTTTCGTAAAGTACCATCGAACTTTACCACAAATCCTATCGCTGGAAGAAAACCAGGTGCCTACCCTTTTTCTCCCACTGGAAATCCCAAATCTGTTTTAAATCGGTCTGGTATAGCTTTTTCCGAAAAATAGCTTTCCTTACGCCTTCACGATCTCCCACCTACGTTAACGTTGATATTCATTTCTAAATAGTACCAAATTGAAATACCGAAACATTTTCTCCAAATAATGAGAGAATTATTGACAACTACTTCTTCGCTGGATTTTAAAATATCTCAAAATAAAAATGCGAAGTCGGAACTTTGACGTAGGAATGCATAAATAACTGAGTTTTGTTTTCTTATTGTCAGAATAAATATCGAATCTAATTTGGCTTGTAAATGGAGAAAAATATAGGAATTTTTGATTGATCATTAAGGTAATGGGACAGAGTATTGAATTACAATCATATGTGCGGCGAGTTTCGTAATTTTCCTTCAAGCAAATATTAAATGATGTTTATATTAATAATTATGCAACTAATTTTTTAAATCAGTTCGTTATGGGATACATTGACAGAAATACATCAGCTTGTCTCCACTCTCTATCGACGAAAAAAAGTCGTATTTGATCATACCAGGAAATTTTGCTAGTAGGGGGGCGCCACAGAGATATCTTGCACCCGGGCGCAAAACACCCTAAGCGCGGCCCTTTGCGAGTGCAATTACGAATTTGAAAGAGTTGAAAAGCGACAGCGCGTAAAGTGGAAATGAATAATAGACACGATTCCGACGCGGTGTATATCCGATCGAGTTGGACAACGAGAGAGAGGAAGGAAAATCTCCACGGGCGATGCTTTTCCGTTCGAGGCAATGGATTTTGTTATCTGCCCCTTTTACCTATCCATCACCGCCGCTTCATCATTCGATAAGGATGAAAAACAATTCGAAAACTGAAATGCTGAAAGTAAAACCGAAGACGGGTACGACTTACGACGGTTTTTCATTAAATTAAACACCGTTAAAAGTATAATGAAACTTCCTACAGGAAAATGATTTCAAAATGGTTTTAATCCATGTTTCCTGGCACTTCTTTGCTTAGTAAAAGTAAATTGATGGAATGAATGAACCGAAGATCCTTATGCGACAGGCACAAGCTGTAACGATGCGAAATGTGGAAACAGGTGAAAAAATCTGCTATGACCGGGAATCGAACTCGGGTCTTCGACTTGACAGGTGGGTATTCTAGCACTCAACTACCGTTACACTACCTAGCAAGTGGAAGACCCGGGTTCGGTTCCAAGTCATAGCAGATTTCTTCACCCGTTTTCACACTTCCCTTAATAAAAGTAAACAAGCACAAGATAGCCACGGAGAAACCACGTGATTTACTCTTTGGCCGCGCTTCGCTTGTGTTTGCTGGAGGAGATGGCCGGGAGAAGGAAGGGAGAGAGGGAAGGGAGAATGGAGAGCGAGCGAATCACTCCGATCGTGGAGAGCGGCCTACCTTCTGGTAGAGGAACGGCCTCGTTAGCGCCATCCACCTCTCCACCGCCATTACTATGGCAACGCATCCTGAACCAAGGCCGAAGATCCGCCACACGACCCGGAGGACGCAGAGAAAGTGGGCGGTGCTCAAGTTGGGCAAAGAGACACGCGTCGGCGGCCCCACCATCGCCGGCGGATCTTCGTCGGTGCCAACTTCTACTACGCCATCCTCAGGTGAAGAGGACGACTCCGCCTCGAACACCAACGCCCGCGACGCCGTAGCACGCAGGAGGAGGTTGGCGGAAGAGGGCACCGCCGCCACCGAGGCCGCCTCCCAGGAAGGGGTCCCCTCCGGGAGGGACCAACTCTCGGCGACCACCTCCGAAGAAGAGCCGAGGAGATCCGGCAGCAAGGGCGGCGAAGGGGGCGGGGTCGGGGGCGAAGGGAGCGTCACGCGGGTCAGCAGGGACGACGGTGGGTAAAGCGTGAGGTGCATCAGCACCAGCATCCCCAAGAGGGCGATGAGGTCGTTCCAGGCGAGGCATCGGAGCATCAGTGTCTGCTTCCGGTTACGAACCGTCTCCGACCTCGAGAGGATTGCTAGGGCCGCCGCGTTCCCCACCACTCCGATGGCGTAAGAGGCGGTGATGACGGCTTGGCCTGCGACGCTGATGTGCCTGACACCCCCCGCGGAGAAGTGCGTCGCGGTTCCGCCGCCACACGAGGAGTTCGACGGCAAGTCGAAAGCGGCCGCGGTGGAGTTTGGAGACCACATGTTCCCGCCACAGCAAAGGGTTTCACAGGAAACGACGGCGCACCGCCCTCGTGGTAGGGCGAGAGGAGAGAAGGAGGAAGAATCTCCAGTCTCCCTTCCGGAACAAACAAAATATTCCGAGCGATCTTCGACCCGAGCGCGAAAGGGGGAGTCGTTCTGGGAAGGGAGGGGCTATGCGGCACCCCTGCAACAGGAGCGGAGAAGGGGAGGGAGGAGATCCGACTATCGCAACAGAAGCGGAAAATCACCGACAAGTTGCGGGAGCGTACACAAGCCTCCCGCCGACCGTTTCGAGCACCCGTCAAATTAATTGGACGGATGGAAATCAGACGCCGACGGTAAGATCTGCCGCCGCGAGTCGATGGGGCGTGGGCGGATGAGCAGCCCTCCGCCCGAAATGGGGCAGGAATGGAACTGAACGGCAGCCATCGGTCACATGCGTCTGAGCTAACGTAAGAGCTTGACAGTTGGCGAGGGAAAGGAGGCGCTCTCCCGTCTTCTTTGCGCCTTATCTGTTTCTCCCGATGATGGATCCAGCGCTACTCGGAGGCGGAGCGAGAGGGGAAAGTGGGAGAGGAGCGAGGGGGGAAGGGAGAAGAGAAGGGGGAAGGACGGTGCGGAAGACGGGTGTGGGGAAAATGTCACGTGGCGCGAGCCACGGAAAGTGCCAACGGGGGGGAAGCAGGTTTCACCTCCGCGACAGTCTTTCGGCTAACGTCCCCCGAGGGAGAAGTCGAAAAACTTTCTTCTTTCCGAATCCCCTATAGGAAACCTCTTATTATTAAACGGGATATATTTTACATCATGCCTTTCTTTGGGAAGAATAAGAAACTCGAGTAAAAACCCCCAACAAGATGAGTAATCGGCGGAGTAATCCGGAAATCTCTCTCCCTCTTCGAGACAGTCCATAGATTCCCGCGGTTACCGGATTTCGTTACCGAAACAGCGGGAGAGAGAGCGTGTAGGGGTGTGTACAGATCAACGCACAAACAAGGTTCCTCCCGCCTCTTTTCCCAACAGCCTTCTTTCTTACCTTCCTCCTGGGCAGGCCTTGTTTTCGTCCCTCAGAAACTCTCTTGTCTCTCTCTCACTCCTAAACAGCTGTCCTCCCTTCTTCGGCCTCACTCCCTTCCCCTCCTCCCTCTCCCTCTTCACCCATTCCTTCTCACGACGCACCTCACTTCGACCTCCCGCCCTTTATCTTCTCACGCATTGGAAACTACGCTGAAGAGTTCCCTCCACACTGTGCGTGCTTCTGCCGCCTTTCGCCTTCCACGTCCTCGCAACGGAGGCTCAGCGACAAGTCACCGCACAAACCATTCAAAGCGTCCCTTTTCATAAAAGCGGCGGCAAGTTGTTACCCTTCTCGCGAGGTTTGTTTACAGCGCGACGAAGAGAGAGAGGGAGAGCTGTGCGCACGTCGAGTCGAATCCTCTATGTATACGGAACGCACGTGAAATCCCCTCGCGTGCTCTTTCGCTCCCTCGATCCGTTTATACAAATACTCTCCCTCTTAAGCGTCGATAACGAAATGAGGTGAACTCGAGAACACACTCGTACTTCTTCCGGTGAAGATTTGCATGAAGGTCGGAAGGAATGGGGAACGTTGGACGTGTTTTCTGCAAATATTCCCTCCGAGACGAGTGGCCTCCGGTTTTTTTTGTGTCCGGCGACCTCCGCTGTCGCGGAGTATTTTCCCCCAACACCTGGCACTACATCACGGCAGGCGACGCGTGTCCTCGGGAGTTTCCAAAAATAATATATAAGTATACGAACGATTAAGATTCTTGAACAATTCCCGCGGGAGACGGTAACGCCCGAACTCAATAAACCGGCGGAAACTTCTCGCAGTCGTCCTTTGAGCTTTACGTCGCTACTCCTTGTATTTTTCCCGACGCTTTCAAAGTGCGTGGTCTCTTCCGTCGAGGAGAGGTGCGGGATAAAAGTAGGCGTGCTGGAAAAGCGAGGAGTGTGGGAGAGAGTCGGGACGGATGGGGTGAAGAGGATGGGAAAAGAGGGATGGAGAATTAAGGGACGGCGGGTCATGTGGCCTTGCGCGTGGAAAGCTGCGCAATGGTTTGTTTTGCTTCGCAGGGCCTTCCTAAGCCTAAACCTAACGTTTTCTTCCCTAGTACATATTCCCTTTGCTAGCCACGCATTCTCGCGCGAATATTTTTTTCTCCTCTCTCTTTCTTCCTTTGTAAATATAAATAGAGTGAGTGCTGCGTGCGATCGCGTATTCTTTCTCTCGTACGGTCACTTTCTCTCAAACGAACGGGTTTCTGAGAAAGCCCTCCTCGGTGTCGGAGACGCGGTCATAAGGTCGTTTCATTCTCTCTCTCCCTCCATTTTTAAAGTTTCGTTTTATTTATTTATTTTCACCCCGGCGATCGGACGTGTATTGAATTGCTCGTTTTTTTTCTCCCGTCATCTCGATCGTCGTTTTGTTTCCATCGCGATGTTTTATTTTTAATGCAAACGACGGCGTTCAAATCCTTCCACCCGTTTCGGTCGGTGAAAGCTCGAGCTTTTAAAATATGTCGTTATGTAATTTTGGAATATATTTTTTCCCGTTTTCCTCGGCAAATGTTCGCCTGATTAGACTTGATTGAGGAAGGAATTATTAAGAGGAAGCGACAGGGGCGGATCCAGAAACTTCTCAAGGGGGGGGGGGGGGGGGCGATCGCCCCTCCACCTATCGAATCCGCCCCTGCCAACTGCCCTATATTTTGAAAATCCATACCCCTATCAGAATCCGTCTTTCCCTTGCTATACAGACCTAATCTGCGACGTATAATTGAGGATTTTTGCGCGGAATGGATTTAAGAAAGCGTCCAGTGGAGTACAATGATTATCCAAGGAGGGGGCGATCGCCCCCCCCCCCCCCCCACCCTCCCCCTGGATCCGCCACTGGGAAGCGGTTCTGATACACGATTCTCGTCTTTATTAAGGGCAGCCGTGATGTTGGCCCGCCTCGATGCGATCCGCTCGCGTGTGGTGATCAAATTTGCTTGTGCGAGAGCTCGGGCGGCGTCATCCTAGCGATACCAATTTACTCCGAGGTTAATTGAATGGGAAACCGATAGGCGGCGTAAAATTCTATCCGAAGAACTTCGAATCCGTTGTGGCGATAATTAACCGCAGTTCCAATGCCGTTGGCACTTGGAAATGTGTTTCGAGTGAACGTTACCGAATTCGAAGTCATTTAATCCACGAGCACGAAAAAGAAAGACAATTCATCCGGTTCACGCGTGTTAAACACTCACTCGTGCGTCAGAATCACATTAGATAGGGGTAATTTGGTTGTGTTCCTTGTGAAATCTGGTATTTTTGAGTTGCTTAATGAATGAATATTTATTTTAAATTTCCAGGGCATGAATTTCGATATTTTCAAACGCGCGAGTCCTTTAAAAAATACAAATTTCTTTCAAGCTTGGGCACCAAAAGAAACAAAAGTCTCCAAAAAATCGAACGAAACTTCGAAAAAGAATTGCATTTAAAAAGTAAAGCGTACTTAGGATCAATTTAACGAAACAATCAAAAGGATTTAATGCAGAATTTTATTGATTTTGTGAATTCTATTTTTTCTCAAACCATTTTTAAAATGATAATCAATAGCAGAAGGGACTAAATAAAATAGCGAGCGGATTAAATAACCATGAGTAGTTACACATAATTAATGAGAATATAATATTTTTTGTAAAGTCTTGTTTAGCATACTTCGAAATATATTAATTCTGGTCGCATGACAATCAGTTGCTGAAAGCAAGCTTTTAAAGGATATATCGACGAGTGTTTTACGCCCAAATCTTTCCACAGTCCTCTTCGGCAGTGAGCACATAGAATTAGCCGCTCACTCTTAGCAATGAAAGAAACAGGAAAGACTCCAAAATGTGGCACCAGAATTCGCCTCGCAAGCGAAGGATGGGCCGCGTATCCCTCTCGCAACATTCTGCATTTCCAGGTTGAAAAGCGACCTTCATTTGAATGCGGACTCGCAGTTACGCTGCCTATTTTCCAGTCCATCATGTTGATTTTAATGGCCGGATGTTGCTGCACGACGTCGCCCCGCCCCGAATATGGCCGATGTCAGTGGAAGGGTTCAAAAGTTATCGAAAGCGTCACAAACAGATTCTCCTTTCAACCTCCCAAGGCTATTCCACGAATGCATTTTAAATTCTGAGAGAAGGTTTAAAAATAATGATGCACGATTATTATGCCTCATTCGTAAAAAAAACCTTAAACTTGTAATGAAATAGATTATTTTAACCGGAATAATCAGACAATGCCACTATACACACACACACAGGCATCCCTCGCCGTTCGCGGTTTTGCTTATTCGCGGTTTCTCAGCAATACCCATTACTCATTTTTTTGGCGTACCGAACGGGGAAATCTTCCGTTTCCTGAAGGATCCATAGAACACTGAACGGGAAAATCTCCCAGTTTGCTCCACTCTATGTTCTATTTATTTTTCTCGCCACCTGTGTAAACAGTATTAAGTCTGCTTGTTTTTACGCGGAATAAATATGGCCATCGGACTAAAAGACACGCGGCTTGTTGAAAAAGAGACTTTTAGGGGAATATGGGGGGACCTTCGCAAACTTCCGTTTTCAACATTTATATCAGTTTCTGTTCTA
This sequence comes from Uropetala carovei, assembly GCA_036926305.1. Lineage (NCBI taxonomy): Eukaryota > Metazoa > Arthropoda > Insecta > Odonata > Petaluridae > Uropetala > Uropetala carovei. Next base: position 1,373,058 of record JAXCHB010000152.1, on the reverse strand, counting down.
TAGTGCCGCAAGCAACATGACTTGATATCCTTGGTGTGTTTGTGGTATTAATGTGTTGTTTCATTTTATTCTCTCATTTTAAATTAGACAGGACTACGCTTAGTGACGTTGACATTGTATTATAGTAGAGTGCTGTTATAAACACTTGTAATTTTTTTAAATAACCCATTCTTTTACATTATTATGGCATCCGAACTTGTTAATATAAGTGGAAGGGACGTATTAGCTAAGAGACAGCGTAAGTCATGACTTTGAGGGAAAAGATCATGATATTAGATAAGTTACAAAGTGGAGCAAGTTACGCTTCCATTGGTAGAGAATATGAATCAACCATACGTTCTATAAAAAGCGTCGAAGACAAAATGGCTTCTACTCTGTCTAGTGCTAAAGTATCTTTTGTAAGTAGACGTGACCCTGTGTTAGAAAAAAAGGAAAAACTCTTAAGTGTGTGGATAAAGGATAAAACACAGAAAAATGATGAAGAGAATTCTTCTATCTGTTTTTTAGCGAGTAAGGGCTGGTTTGATAATTTAAAGAAGCGTTTAAAATTGCATTACATTAAGCTATCAGTAGAAGCTGCATCAGCTGATCAAGAGGCAGCGAGGGAATTCCCCGGTGAATTTTTGAAGCTTATCGAAGAGAAAGGTTATAAGCCAGAACAAATTTGCAATGTCGATGAAACCAGTTTATATTGGAAGAGAATGCCAAATAGGACCTTTATTTCCAAAGAGGAACGTACTGCTCCAGGTTTAAAGGCTGCAAAAGATCGATTCACTGTAATATTATGTGGAAACGCTTCTGGAGATTTTAAATGCAAACCAATGGTAATTTACCGTTCAGAAAATCCTCGTGCTCTATAAGGGATGATTAAATCAGATCTACCTGTCTTTTGGAGGTCTAATAAGAAGGCATGGGTTACTTGTAAACTGTTCGAAGATTGGTTTGCCAACTTCTTCATCCAGCAGGTGAAGATCTATCTGAGGCACACGAATTTGTCATTTAAAGTGCTTCTCGTATTGAATAACGCTCCGGGTCATCCAGTTTCTTCTTACGTAGAAGTTGTATTCCTACCACCAAACACAACACCACTCTTACAGCTGATGGGCCAAGGGATCATTGCGACATTCAAATCTTATTATATTCGCCGAACTTTCAAACATATTTTACAGCAAATGGACACCAATTCTTTGATTTCTGTTCGTGAATGTTGGAGTTCATTCAACATTCGAACATATGATAAAAGAATCATGGGACGAAGTAAAACAATCAACAATAAATGCATGTTGGCAGAAAGTTTGGCCCGAAGCTGTCCGTTCCAAAGTTTATCCCAGCATTCGCGGAGAAGTTGAAGAGATCATCGAAATGACTAGAAATGTAGGTGGAGAGGGCTTTGAAGATCTAAAAGAGGAAGAAGTGGAGGAATTGCTCAACTTTCTACAAGAAGAATTAGCAAATGAGGAACGTGAAGAATTTGCACGATCAAGTGAGAGCGAAAACAAAGAGGAAGATGTAGAGCCTAAGATAAAACAGTTTTCAGCGAAGATCTTAGCAGAAATTTTAAATATGGCTAACGAGTTGAAAGAGAAAGTAATGCAGGCTGATCCGTCTATGGAAAGGAGCATCAATTTTAAGAGACTAATTGACTCTGCAATATCTCCCTATGGTGAAATTTATAAAAAAATCAAAACAAAAGGGAAACAGCTCCAAATCACAGAATTCCTGAAGCTAAGTCCCTCATCTTCCTCTTCCATCTCCAAATGATGCTCTTCCGAAACACCTCCATTGTCAACATCCTACGTATACTCTACATAATTCACGGTGAGTTAATAGTTTTCCTAAATTAAACGTTCGTCGGTTTCGTTTTCCTTTCAGATTTTTAGCTTATTATTTGTTTCTGTGGCCTAGAGTCGTCAGTAAGGTAAAATAAATAATCACTTAGGACCACTTTCGCGGATGTAGGAACGGAATCCCGTTATTGCATTAGTTTATGCATTTGCCGTTTGCGGTTCGCGGAGTCTTCGGGAACGTAACCCCCGCGAACGGCGAGGGATACCTATATATATATATATATATACGTATATATACCGATCGCAATTCTTCGAACGCGACACGTTTTTCTCATTCGGAGATGTTTAGGGTGTACACAAGAAAGCTTTACAACTTTTAAATGTTGTAACTCTTGAATAAAGAAATCTTAACTTTTAAACGTTATACTTCTTTAATAAAGAAATAGAATAAGATATAACTTTTTGCATATGAAAGGGCAACTCGAAAGGTTTGTGTCACCACATTAGTCAACGTCTACGTGCGCACCCTTAGTGACATGGAATATCTTTAGTCGATATTCCATTTCTATCCAGATGCGTTGAAGCATGTTGACATTCACATTCATTATAGCAGCTTGATCACGTTATGGATGATGACTGTGGGAGGCGTAACTCCTTTGCGCATTTTTGTATGGATTTTTGTTGGACTATGCTCGAAGGAAATTTGTGAACGTTCAACATTTTCAGGACCAGTGCCATGGCCTTATCTTCTGAAGGACACTTACAGCCTCTATAAATGAAGTGTGAAAAAACTTTATTTGTTCACCTTTTATGTGAAAAAACTCCACCTTTTAATTTTGCCTTATAAAAAATTTATGAGCAATCAAAGTTGTAAACATTTCTTGTAGGCACCCTGTGTTTTACAAACTGTGGTTTTTGTAACTCTTAAACGACGTTTCGTCTTTATATCACCAATACTTAGGGGAAATGTATTTTCGAAACAACAGTACACCTGCTACATGAGTCCCGACACTTTTTCGAAGTCTGGGCACTAATCGCGTCCTAACCAAGAGCATAGTGATCGGATAGTTTCTCCGCAAACACCTGTCATAAATATATTCGCAAAGAGATTTGCGGAGCGATACGCCGTGAAATACGCCGGCGAATTTCAATGCAGTAATTGGAATTCTCGTCGTGTTTCATCGTCATTCCGAGAGATCTTGCGCGCAGCTCGGCACTCCCATCGTTCCCTACCTGCGACGAGACAGGGACGTGAGTGTCCCTCGAATAATAATCCTGCGAAACGATTGGCGGAAAACGATAAGCGCCTCTCTCGCTTCGAACCCTTATAGAGGGCGCCATCCGCCGTGTCTTATGGATGCTATGACGACCGAGACCTCCGGTCCATCAACGATCGCGTTGGTGGGTGTTTATGTCTCGGATAGGTTTTACGTGGTCGTTTGGAGCACCTCATAACTAGGTACCTGCTCTCTCGCTCGATAGTTTTATGCCCGAGCCTAATTTGCGAGAGTTTCGCATCCAATAGAAAAGAGTATCCCGTTCGTTTTTGGACACGGAGGAGGTGAGCGTCCGTTAAGCGTACCGTAAATGAAATATCCAATTTAAAGATCAATTTATTACAAATCGGTAGGAAGTTAGTGGTTTTTATGGTGGGTGGTGCGTAATGCATCGGAAGGCTCTAAATGAGAAGAGGGTTCGCGTCAGCAATGAGTTCCTATATTGCCACCTCAAAGAGAACTTCCATTCGTACGGGTATCGGGACTTTTTTTGGCGCGTTCTCTTCCAGCGTATATCGTACGAGACATTTTTCATGAACTTATCGCTAAACTCGGCGGAATTTAAAAGAAATTCTTTGTTGCTTTAGAATAAAAAATGCTAAATATCTGCAATTATATCTTTTTTGAACTGTATCGACATGGAAAAAATTTTCGAGTAATTTCAGTAAACATACTCCTTATCCATTCGTCAACGGATAATATCGTCAATTTTTCATCTGAGAATATCAGTTCATATGCAAAAGTGTCGCGTGATAATTCAAGATTCGACAAAAAAATCAAAAAGTTCATTTAAATAATATTTGAATATTCTCGTCAATATACGTAAATTTGTACAAGGAGACAGCAACGACAATGAAGGTCACTTTAGATAAAATGTGGAAAGCTGCGTATAATACTGATATTTTATCACACAATGTAAGCGAGGTTGAATCTTAAGAAACCACCTTAGCTTCAAATGAAAGAGTTTTTAAAGGAACAGACGCTGTTTCTTATGACTTGACTAACGAAACCATAAGAATCTATTCTAATATAAAGTTTAGTAATTTTGAGTTGAGCTGAAACAGGCTTTTTCATTTATAATTTTCCTAGATTTTCCTAAATTTTCTGAGACTAAAGTTCAACATCGTTGCCATTCAATTAAGATGGTAAAGTTAAATTATGCAAGAATTAATTAACATTTAAAATTAATTTACCTTTAATAAAACATATGGACCTAAAGGCCATACGGTAAATAACATCTATAAATATGCGAAACATTTCGCAGAACACAAAATACATGTAACTCGATGTTTATTTCAAACTTGTGTTTATCTAAAATTTTGATATGGTCTAATTTGCGAACTCGCGGGATTTAACATTCCAGAAATTTTAAAAAATGGGTAAATGTCATGAAAGGCATAAAAGAAGCCAAAGAGTCCGAAAGGCTTGTTTGCCGGAAGGTAAGCAAAGTTTGTTTCTTTTGGCTATCCCAGCATTCCCAGTGCTAAACCGTCCTGGGTCCCTTGTCGAAGTCAGCTCAACTCTCGGGTCATATCGTTTTACAACCATGGCGACAATGCGACCGTTGGGACAATAAAAGTTCACCCAGTGCAAGTGGAAGAGGGAAAGCGAAGCTTTTCGTCGACGGGCCCGTCAGGAAAAATGTTACCAAGCGAAATTGCAGTGGCAGCTAATTTAAGCAAGAAATGAAGCTTTAAAGTACTGAATTTCACGCATTTAAAAGAAGTTTTCGGGAACAAGTTTTATCGTTGTTTTACTTCGCATTTTCGTTTCGCTGCGGATATCGTTAGATAAATTGAACATTAGGCCGAGACTTACGTGGGACGAACCGCGTCATCTAGAATTTCAATCTAATTGATCGCTCTTACTCGTATTTTGACTCCCTCAAGTGAGGTTTCACGTTCTCAACTTGATTAATCTTCAGTCATTAGCACGATATTAATAACTAAATATACAGCTTCTTTCCGCGCAAACCGATTCGGAAACAAACTTTACGGGGCGACAGTATTCCGACAGTTAATAAAAACAGCCGCTGAAATGAATAAAATGTCTTAAGGCAAAGCGTGTGAGCAATGTTAAAAAAATAAGATACATTCTTGAGTTGGCAATGCCAACATACATAAAACATTAAATAATTATTTGTTGATAATACAATTTGACCATGGAACGTGGGAATGGCATTCCCGAATGGGCCTGGATGTGATATAAGCCTCAATAAAGACGATTCCAGAAAGCTTTTTTGTGCTATGTAAATTAACAATGCTGTGTACTGAAAAGAAAATTAACGATATCATGGAATTCAAGGCCTCTCTACCGTTAGTATTAAACGTCTGGTTTTGTTTTTGCTATATGTACGTAATTTTAAACACTAGTTATCATTTTATAAATTATTAGTCTGATAAATGTATCAATTTCATCTTAGAATATTTTGTTATAACATTTTTGCGAAATTAAGTATGTATGATTAAATTTGCGCGCAGTCGTAAAATCAGGAATTTTGAAGTGGAGGTAATACCTATACATTTCGATAATCAAAGGAATTATCAATGACACAGCTGCATCAGCATGTACAGCTGTACTTAGCAGGTTGTTACATAAAGTAAATTCATATTCTTTATTTCAATTTTACGGGATGCAAAAAAAATGAAGTTAGTGACCTTTAATTCATCCAATATAAACGACAAAATATTTTAAATGTTAAATACGTTTTAGACTAATTTTCTGTAATTCTGACTTAATGACAAACAAAATTAATTTAAATTATATCATTATTTAAGAAATTCACTTTGGAAGTCTCTACTTTGTGGAATTATTTCATAACAGTAATAATAAAACTTGTAGCTTACTGTGGAAACTACAAATTTTATTATTGCTAATATCTAGCTAATGATATATCATTAGCTAGATAATTTTGAGCATTACTATTCCTGAGGATATGAATCTTCCTAATTGTGTGTAAACATATTTTTTTGAAATTCCTTCATATCTCATTAACTTTTGTAAGATTACTACAATGACTTGAGTTTTTAGCATTCTAACTTGGATAAATAAAAAAACATTGGTAAAGAATGAAACATTTCAGGCATATTTAATGAAATTGAAAATCTTTGATTGCTAAATATCAACTTTTTCCGTGGATGAACATAAGAATTAGAGGTATTTAGTATTTACTAAACGAATAAATTTCCTACTTCCTGAATTTGATAATGATAACTGATCCTACGACGGCATTAAGAAATAGGTAATATAAAAGCCCTCAGGTTAAATTTTATCATGAATAATTGTTCATATTTTCGATATACGTAAATTTGATTAAAGTGAAAAAACAACTTATGAAGTGTATTTTAATTATTACATGGGCGCTTTTGTCGATTCTCTAGGAAAATTGTTTTAAAAAAATAAAAATTCCATGCATTATTTAAGTGTTTAATATGATACAGATTTTATGAATATTTTAAAATTATTTACAAAGACATTCTAATAATGTAACAGAAGCGAAATTCAATGAATGATAAAAGAAATGTCACACTCAATTTGAGAAAACTAATATAGATGTGATTTCATCGTTAAAGCCTTTGCTACCAATAAACATTAATAAATAGGTACGTATATGCTAGAAAGGCGAACCGGATTGGACATTACCTGATGAGAGAGAGAGAGAGCTTTATTAAAGAAGTGCTAGAAGGAAAACTGGATGGAAAAAGAGAAAGATGTAGGAAAAGGTTTCAGCTGATAGACGACTTGAAAGGGGAAGAGAGCTATCAAGACATGAAGAAGACTGTGGAAAATAGGAGTATATGGAGAACCAAGTTTAACCATGAATAATCACGGACCTGTCTACGGACAGACTACCTATGATGGTAATGATGGTATTTTATAGCCAAAATAAGATGGCTCAGTCTCACAGTCAGTGATACTGATAAAGTAAATATATGTGTATAAATGTTGAAGTAAATATTTTTTATATTAACGGCGTGATTTTAAAGTTCGATGTAAATAAGCTCCTTTATTTAGAATTAAAAAATACTATCAATTCGAATTGCAGTGAATTTATGATTGATATTTGACAGAGGCAAACTTTTCACAAATTCTCCTGTCTATTTAGGGGAAGAATTTTCTCTATTGACGCGCAAACTTATGTAACATGGGGAAATGTATTTTTCGGGAACGGTCCCGAAACCTTGGAGCAAATATTTTTCGACGAAGTCAAGTGAAAAAGTTATAGGCCACCTTTTCGGAAAGTTTTCTGGTTCCTCTTGGCAACGCTGGAAATGAGGCTCGACTTTCTTAGGCCTTAAGGGTCTGTCGTTAAGATTAGAAGTCACAGGTCTCCGTGGAGACAGTCTGAAATAGAAACAGAGGCAGAAGAGAGTGGGAATGAGAGAGGTCCGTGGCCTGGGGCAATATTTCCGATGATGCCTTTCGAAGTCCGTCCTTGACTCTTCTACGACAAGATTCGTGGCATCATCCCTTTTGGAAGGAAACCAAACCTTTTCAGCCAAGGCCCCTTCTTCAATAAATGAATGCATTCTTTATATCCGTTTTATATACAAGGTAAATAAACAACACGGGGCCATTTTTTTAGAATAATAGTAACAGCCAGAGATAAAACTGCCGACTTCCAAAGCCCGCCATTAAATGCCGGATTTGATCGATAATGGATGCCACATTGCTAGCCATAGGCCATTGTATCGATTATGCTTAACGCTTTCTGAAATGGATAATGTCTTTCTAAGATCTAAATGGTAATCTGGATCGTATTAGCGCTATTAAGACCAGTTTATTGAAGGCATTTAAGCCCAATAAAAAGGGAAGACGTTGGGGGACGCTAATATTCTTCTTTTTGATGATCTTTATTTTAGTTTCAGAAGAGAAAATTAAAGTTACGTAATAATCTGGCATTTTTGAATACGTTAGAATGAACCGAGTTATTGGTTGACCTGGCAGTCACCATTCCTTTGAAAATCGTTGCAAAGTTCGAGAATTTCTCTTTTATATTTACATTTTTTAAATTAGAGAACACGATCGTTTTTTTCTTCCAAGCGCGTGTGGCAGAGGTAGGTAGTTCTCATCTTCTTTCAAAGGTGAAATTTCTTTAGTCGTTAAAATTAAAAATAAGGAAATAAAAGGCAAGCCATTAACACCGTTAGAATAATTTGTATTTTTTGGTTACCGTATCTATCAAATCTAGAAATTTAACAAATCGAAATGTGATAATTAACATATCGACAATTTTATTATGTTTTGGTGAATGAGCTTCAGGGTATCTCTCGTTGCCTTTTGATGTATCTATTTATTCCTCACCTGTTAGTATATATTTATCTGGTGAGGACAATCGCTAACTGGATGTAATATCGCCTGTCGAATAAAAGCTGAATCTTCGCGCACCTCGAATTTGGCCGAGTGCTCAATCTATTGTATTATTTTTGGCAGTGGTTACATAGCTAACTACATTTCCAATTAAACTTTCTTCGATTGAAATTGTCAAATAAATACTGCACCAATAATTAAAACATATAATTCTCTTGGTAAGGGTGTGTGTGTGCTAGTTGCTATATGGTGTTAACCGCTCATAACTAAAAAGCTTTTCAAACTTTTTCCATCAAACTTTCAGGAATCACTTTGACTATTCAACTTTTCAATTTGAAACTGCTCGCCGTGTAGTCCTGGGTTTCACTTCGGGAGCATATATTTTCTCCATTTGAATAATATGGGCAGTGCTGAAACGAAGCGAGAAAGCCTTTTTCTTTAGCATTTTAAAATATCTTACAATTGAGATATCGACGCGGGATTTTCACAGTTAGGCCGAGAAAACTATGGAAATGAATTTTCCTATCGTAGAATTTCAAATCTGTTTTTCGTGATTTTTACTCGTCTATTCAATTCATCGCCATGGCAAATGCAATTGTTAAAGTCTATTTTTGGCTCGGTTCCAATGCGTAAGAAATGTACAAAAATTGTGATAAAATCGTGTTAAAACATCATTTTATATGTCCATGACTATTATTACTTTCTGGAACATTTGATTGTGGATTTTACATTAATTTTTTACGTATTAGTGCACGTTGGTGTCAATAATTTTTATTTTATTTGAACATAATATTTAATTCACGCTTACCCGTCATATTTGACAGGCAATTACGCTAGTCGAAACATATATATATGTAGTTCTCTTTGTGTGCGTGTGCGCGGACGGACGGTGTAACACTTGGTCCATCCCCCCATTGTATCTCAAAAGCCGTTTGTGTTAGAGATATGCGGTAAACGGCGTTTTGTTTCTACTGGATAGACGGTCCCTATGAAACTATATTCATTTTCATAAAGTCTCGAGTTCGAATCCTGGAGACAATTATATTTTCCCATTAGTTGACACGGAATTTTCGATTTTTCAGAATACAAGGTTTTCTTCCTTCATTCATAAAAATATGTAAATATAGACCGATTTTCTTCGTATTTGCTTTATTCGACGGCTAAAGCTCTATACTATCTAATTATTGCAATGTTTACATGTTACACCGTCGAAGTTTTCAGAAAAACGCATTATTTTTCGAATTGTTGCGGATTTTTCTTTCTCATTCCGGGCGTTGCCGCAATGCTAATTAAGCTACTAAGATTTAATATACGTGTTTATGCTAATCAACAATAGCAACAATAGTAAATAAAAATAAACAAATAAATAAAAGATTTCATATTAAATCTTTTAAAAGAGTTCGCCATTATTAAAATATTATAGATATTAAATCTTTTTCCACTTATAATTCAGTATATTGACCTAAACATGGAAGAACAAGAAACCCCAGGCGACGACGAACTAGAGAACGAGTTGCGCGTTACCGAAAGAGAGTAAACGCTGATGATAATTCTTGGAATAAGTATTCATATCAAAGGCACAGTGAAAGAGCTAATCGAAGCCAAGAACAACGAGACAATGAGATTCAAGCACGCAGACTGCGATTGGAATCCCAGAGAAGAAATGAAACCGATGAAGAAGCAGCTGAACGACTACAGGAAAATGCCATTCGAGGGTGAGAATCACCCCAAAATGAATCCGTTGAAGTAGCAACCAAGCGACGTCAGGAAAATGTTATTCGAATGCGAAAATCACGCCAAAATGAATCCGATCAAGATGACGTTGAACGTCGAGAAATAAAGGTTGCTGCAGGAAGAAGTCTTCGAACTCGTTGACCTCAAATTCCAATAAATGACGACTGCAACTTCAATGAAAATCAAATTCAGCGGCATTTTTGTGGTCCAATGAACATTGAATCCCAATATTGCCATTCGTTGAAATTTAAAGCAGAAAAATCATCTTATAACACTTTCAAATACTGCCATCACAAACGTACTGTGTTGTTAGAGGAAGAAGGACAACAAATACGGCAGTATCCTGAAATTCTGAGAGATTTGTTGAGTAATCCATACAATCCACGTGAAGAACTTTAAGGAAAACATCAGATCTTACAATTCTGCACTATCATTTGCTTCCATGGGTTCTCAAATTGAAAACCTGGTCGAAGTACTTACTGCCTCAGAGTCCATGGCCAAATTTATCACAAAACATCATATCTGCGTCCTAGTGAAGGAAACCGTCAATACGCTCAGCTTTTTGTGATCGACTCAGGTATGGCCAACGATGACCGTATGAGTAATCATTTAAATCAAAAGCTAAACGCAGCCATCATCGGTGAATTAGACAAATTCATCAGAGAGAATAACGTATATGCTCAAGCAGGCAGAACATTGCGTGAAGAAGAGACTTTGGCACTCACCGAAAATCGTTCAATTCCCATCGTGAGCATGATTTTCCGTCGTGAGAGAAACTCAGATCGCAGAAGATATAACTTGCAGCAGTTGATGAAGTGGCCATGATATTCTGATGAAAGCGACGGTGAGCCACCATTCGAAAGGGACTTCAGAGCGTACACCAGAAACGCTGACAGACCCTTCATTTCTCCAAATATACTAAGTCCTCACGTCGAACCGATGGTATACGTAATATTTTTCCCCTTTGGTTGACCAGGATGGCAACACGACATCATAATTAATGCAGAAAATCTGTCAAATAGAAAAAGAACACGCACTATCATGTTCCAATGAAAAGTGGCTCATACTGCAGTGAGAGTAGATATATTCAATCTCATCTTATATGGAGGTAAACTATACCAACAGTGGGCAGATGACTCATATCTGCAAGTCGAAGCGAATAATCTGAATTTTGTGAGGAACCAATAAGGACGACTGAGAGTCGAACAATATAGAGGACTCATGAACCATCTGGCAGATGTGGCGAATCAACAAGGTGGAAGAGTTGGTCGATCAGTATTACTGCCAAGTTCCTTTCAAGGTTCTCCACGAAATATGCTCGAAAAGTATCACGACGCGACGGCGATAGTGGCAAAGTTTGGGAAACTAGACTTATTCATCACGATGACATACAATCCCAATTGACCAAAGATCAGAGAAAATTTGTTTGATGGGCAGCTACCATATGACCGCCCAGATCTGGTGTCTCGCGCATTTAGCATCAAGGTGAAGGCTCTGATGAATGATATTACCAAGAATCACGGGTTCGGAAAGATGACCGCTTACGTCTACACCATTGAGTTCTAGAAGAGAGGGCAACCACATGCTCATCATTTTGCACAATAGAACAAGATAGATTCATTGAAAAAAATCGACAGATTTATCTTTGCTGAAATTCCCCATCCAGCGAGGGAACAAAAATTGCCCGACACTGTCGTCAGAATCATGATCCACGCACCATGCGGTGGAATGAATCCTTATTCGCCATGCATGGAAAATGGCGAGTGCTCGAAGAAATTTCCGAAGCCGTTAAGAGATGTGACGCTTCCTTTGTGAATGGTTTCCTCTGTACAGAAGATTTTCAGGAATAACAGTATAACTGGGACAAAAAGTCGTTGATAACCGCTTTATGGTACAATACAATAAATATCTAAGCCAGAAATTCGAATGTTACATCAACGTGGAATCCTGCCAGTCTGTGAAAGCCATGAAGCACATTTTCAAGTACTTCTATAAAGGATATGGCTGCGTTACGGTGGAATTTCGAGACGGAGCATAAGTAGACCATGATGAGATCAGACAGTTTTTAGATGCAAGTTACGTTCGCGCCCCTGAATCCATCTGGCGACTTCATGAGAACCTAATGCACGATAGATCTTACGCAACTTACCGTTTAGCCGTTCATTTGCCTGATGAACAGATGATCTACTTTCAAGAGGGTACCGAAGAACAATCAGCCATAAGAGCAGAAAATAGCAAGAATCATCTTACCGCATTGTTTCAACTGAACACTAATGATATCCGGAAATTCCATACCATTGCATGTTTGACAACAGAAAATATCATGAAAACTGAGGCAAAAAGGCGCCGATAAAGTGATTCCTAGCATATATTCTGTCAGCCCAATGGATGAGGAGTGTTTCTTTTTAAGAATCTTATTACAGCATGTACGTGGAGCTCAAAGTTTTGATGATCTGAAAAAAGGTTATTAAGTCGTGAACTAAACTATCAAATAGTCTGCAGTCAAACGACATTTCGTACAAGAAGACCGAGAGTGGATTCGAAGAATGGAAGAAGCATTCAATTTCAGCATGCTACGAGAGTTACGACAGACTTTTGCTTTAATTTGTGTTTTCAATATGCCTCAGGATCCTCGAAATATCTTTCAGATCTTTAAAAAATTTCTCATTGAAGATTACATTCGCGATTTCGCTTGCAACATTGCTGAGAAGAAAGCGCTTCAGGACATTGAAGTGTGGATAATACAACCTACCCGATCCTGGTCCAGTTTTGAATTATGAACACGAGGATAACGCTGAGGATGAGGCATGTGGAGCTGAAGATAGAATTCGGAGTTTGAATCCAATGCAGAAAATCATCTTTCTGGAAATAATCGCAGCAGTAAATGATGAATCATCTGAGAATCGCTTCTTTGTCCTTGATGGACAAGGAGGATCAGGCAGAACGTATCTGTACAATGCACTAATGATCCTTTTGCGTGGAAAAGGAAGGCGTTCTAGGCATTTGTCACCACAGGAATTGTTGCAGCTCTACCCAAAAGGGGCCGTAGAGCTCATAGTGGAATCAAAATCCCAATTTCAGCTATGAAAGTCTCATTCCAGCGATTTTCGGCTATCAAATTTTCACCAACAGTGAAGAATCAATTGTGATGCTCTCAAGAAAAATTATTTTAACGCCTATAAATAAAGATGCAACGGAAATGAATTACAAAATCCTGGAACTGATTGAGAGTGACTTGAAAGAGTACCGCAAAATTGACACAGTGCTCTCTGAAGATCCCAACGACGCACAGTGGTTTAGAGAATGAATGCAGCGCGAATTAAATACGAAATCATAACGTTAAAATTTAAGCAAACTTACATAGTACCGTGTCAAGAACATTTCAAACTATTTGAAAACAAATGACAGTTTGTAAACAGGTACAAAGAAAATGATTAGTGAAACTTGAAATTCTCGCAAACTATGTATGCGCGTAACTCGAAAGCGTCAGTCGCTGCTTATCGCTTGTTGTTAACAGTTGCTATTTTCGAGTTTTCTAAGTGAATAGTGAAAGTTTTGTGATGGCTGAGATACAGCAAGGTTAGGTGAATATTTATATACATTTTATATTGTAAATTTATATAAAATAATTCTAAAAAGTCATTCTAAAAAGACACTTATTTTACGGCTTTGGTTTTTTACTTTTTCTTTTTTTACATTGAGTTTACAAAATTTGCAGTATTTGCAGGGGCTCATATCATACTATTTTATTTCTTATATACTGAGTCACTTGTATGAAAAAAATAAAATGCACATATGCGCACATTAAAATTTTATTCGCTTTTTTCCAGGTACATTGCGCGCAATAATGCGTTTGGACATGTATTTGGAGTGGTTAAAAATCAAAAGTTTGAAAAGGGTGGAGTTGTGTGATCGTCTTACGGACTATATACGTACAAAAGTAGATGTCAGTGAACATTTGGTGAAAGAAACAATTACGAAATTTATAAAAAATCTTGAACATCGTTGGAAAAAGTGCCACCGAATCGAGGAACGTTTTCAGACACAAAACTCTCAGTGGTTACATACCGAATTAGTTTTTCCTGAAGAAAACATTGAAACTGGCCCGAGTAAATCGCGAAAACGTGGTCGGCCGCTGAAGAAGTTTGAAGAGTGTGGTATTAGAAGGAAACAAATTAGGGCGAAACAATTGCTTCAAGAGAAAAGTGTCGAAGAGTTAGCTTTTGCTACACACGTAGGATTACGAGGTCGCGGTGAGCGATCTGCTGCTTCTGTATTACGCGATGTTACTGCAAACACGCCGAAGCGAGCTCAAAAGTATAGAAGAGCATATTTGTTATCTGGGAGGTCGGGCGATAAACCAATTGCATACACACCTGAGGAGGCGCTTTCTTTAATAATAAACACAAAATTAGGTAAGCAACAATATCTTTTGATCAGATCCGAAGCCAAGAACCACAATGTAAAGGTTAACCCTTCATGGAATGCAGTTATTACCGCGAAAAAATTTATCCCGAGACTGAAGTTACCGAAAACTCAGCGCGCGTGAAACTTCAAGATATTTTAGATATTACTACAAAACGGATTTGCTGTCTACAAGAAGAGGTGATAAAAACAACTTCTACAGAAATTACGAGTTTAACTTTGATATGTAAATGGGGTTGTGACGGGAGCTCGGGACAAAGCAATTATAAACAACGCTTTTCGGGAGAAGGACAAGATGATTCATCTGTATTTATTGTTTCCTTTGTACCACTGCAGCTATTTTATCCGAAATCGAATGAGCCTGATGACAAAGTGATAGTGCAGGAATACCTATGGTATTATATGCCCACGAGTGTGCATAAAGTCCTAATGCATGGCTCGGAAGTAATTAAGAATGCTATTCTTCCTATAGGACAATTAAGTGAAGAAGCGCAAGAGGCAAAAAACAAGGATTTTAAGTATGTGAGAGACCACACGCGAAAGATGTCGCGTCCGTCTACTAACGAAGATTTATTTATTTATTTCATATTGTCCTCTGACCCCATTATTTCCCGCAAAACTCTGCCAAAATATAAGAATATTGCATTTACTCCCGAAGTCTAAACCTACTCACCGAACCCAATATTCAATATGCTGATAGCGATAGTGATGGGCAGGATTTTGATGAATAATTAAATTACAAATTTATTTATGTTTGATCTAAAATTTTGTTTTATTGAAAAATAAAAGTCCCTCGTGTGCAATTAAAATAATACAGCCACTATTAACATGAAAGGAGCAAAAGCAGATTTTATTCGCGCTAGATTTTTATTCTAAACCACTGTGCGACGCATCGATTTCCCAGTTGAATTTTTAATGAGGAAACTCCAACTGGTATGCCACCACATTTGCAGAAACTAAAAGTTGGAGGTTTTATCATGCTGGTGAGAAAGTTGATTCCAAAAAACGGCCTATTGAATGGTACATGATTAGTGGTGAAAGGGCTTCAAAACAACGTCATTGATGCGGAGATCATCACTTGAAGCCACAAAGGAGAAAGTGTATTCATCCCATGAATCAATTTGGAGCCGAGTGAATGCAGTTTACCATTCCGAATGAGACGACGTCAATTTCCCGTAATCCCGGCTTTCGCAATCACCATCAACAAGTCACAAGGTCAATCTTTTGATCCTGTTGGTGTATACCTGCCAGATCCAGTTTTTGGTCATGGTCAACTATTCGTAGCACTCACCCGTGGGAGAAACCACGAATACGTCAGGTTTTACATAAGGGACACAGATACTAGTGGGAAATTATTGACTGGCCACCGAACATACACTAACAATATAGTAATTAAGCAATTACTATATTAATTTAATAATAAAAATACTTAATAAAAAAAATTCATATTCTCTCATTCGTTCCAGTCATTAATCAACACTTACTTCTTGATTGTTTGATTGATTGCGTTAACTGAGAGTAAAAAATAATGGAGTCAAAATTACTCTCATTACTCTCATCATGATTAAATAAATATAATAACTTTGACCCATATAGGATATAGAAAGTTTCCCACGTCCTAGAACGGATTTATATATAAATAACGATGCTAAAAATGGATCCAATTTTATGTTAGAATTAGAAGGCGGCATAACCAAAGATATATATTGCATCAATTTTAAAGTCAGCGAAATAATTTTTGCGCATAAGACAATCGACTGTTTGTGCATAAACCAGTAAAATTACATTTAAATGCTGCATTGCGTAAAACCATTAAAACATTTGATATAATAAAATTTGGATATCATATACAGTAAACTCCCGATTTACGAACACCATGCGTTCCTGAAAAGTAGTTCGTAAATCGAACGTTCGTAAACCGGGAGAGATTTTCCCATTAATTCAATGTTAAAATAATAGGATGTGTTCGAAAACCAATTTTTCTCCTACTCGAACAATAGAAAGGAGAACGGAACAAATTATAATAGATTTTAACAAATGTATCTTAATCATAACTTATTAATTGGTTGAATTTGGCGCCATTTCCCACATTAAGCGGAAGTTTGGGATATAGCTCTTACGGGTGTGAGAGTAGATTATCAGGCGTGATGACGTGGAAGAAAGGGTCCAGCAAAAATTTATTTAGGTATGCCAGAAATAAATGTTACTTTTTCGTACAATATTCTTTAAAAAATTGTGTTAGTATTCGGAATTGACTGAATTCAAGTTCGTACTATCGAATTTTGAGGTTGTAAGTAGAATTTGTGGCGTAAAAATTCTTTTTCGTTAAGACCGGAAGTTAGTAAACCGAATTTTAGTAAATTGGGAGTTTACTGTATTTTGTTTAGTAATTTTGTTCTATTCAGAAGTATGTCGTATCTTTATGTGTTAATTCAATAGAAAAATTTTCAAATAAAAATATCTCTTGAACTTTAGTGTGTGAAATTGGGGTAACATTTAAGTTCATTTCTCTCATAAGAGTTAAGCGATCACAATGCAACCGAAAGTTTCACGAGTTCAGTTGTATTTGTAAGATTTCGCGAAATTATTCAGGTTTCAATTTTTTAGGTGATATGTTTTCAGAAATTCTCCATGCTATTGTGGGACCCAAAAGTAAATGAATATCTACTATTGTCGTTTCTACAATGGAGCGAATATGCTTTAATCTTCTCTGTCTCGTAGTCTCAGCGGAATTCGACCCTTCTAATTCCCGGACCGGTTCCCGGCCTTTGCCTTAATGGAGACGAAAACAAAGAACGGGCCTTTTGAGTGTACTTTATCTCCTCAAAAGGCCTTACGCGTTTTGGAGGAAAAACTGAGAGAAAATGGGGTTCTGTTAAAACAACCCGAAATAAGATTACTTTTCTCGAAAGTGAATCTGCTCCCAATGACACGGAGTAACATGTCATCCGGACAAATCACTTTTAATTGAAGGATAAGTAATTAAGAGCTAATCTTCCGAATCTTCGTGTGCCTTTCCGTATTCATATCGGTAATTTAAAGAAAAATTTTCGCGGATTACCATTACATGGAATGTTTTGGTTCCGCATTAAGAAAATGTCTTTCCAAAGACTTTTAAAACGATATACTAAATATGGCAACTTTTAAAATATATACAGCTAATGATTTGCTTATTTAATACGTATTATCTCCAATTAAGATTCCATCATTTTTCTAGTGAACTCTCTCAATCAGCGTTAACAATGATAGTGCACTCAAACGTGACAATATTCGCGGGAAATCGCGATTTCTTACATCCTCCAAAAGATTTACCCATTGCTTTCGTTAAATATTTCCGGATATTTATCAAATTAATTATTCAGTAACGTGATTATTCCAAGGTGCTGGAAAGCCGTAAACATTTGTCAACACTTTTGTTTTTCCCTCCGAAGTCCAAATCCTTCATCTAGGACAGGGGTCGCCAAAGTGGTCGGTACCGACCCCCTGTGGTCGGTACCGACTCTCATCTACATCTACATCTACATCTACATCTACATGATACCCTGCAAATCACCAGACTGGTGGGTGGCAGGGGGTGCAGCACACCAAAACCTACCTAATAACGTCCCTCGTGGGAATCACTCTCCTGTTATGATCCCGTATGGTCCTTGGGAAAAACGAGCTCTGATATCGCTCGGTCCTACAGTCGATCTCTCGTATTTTATTCTCGTGATCGTGCCTGCCCATGTACGTAGGTGCCTCTAGTATTCCTGAGACCTCCTCTAAGAGAACTTCCGACCTAAATTTCTCCAGAAGCCTTAACCTAGCGCTAATTCTGCGATCCTCTAGCGATATCCAATTCAACTCCTTCAAGAGTGATGTGACGCTTAATTTTTGCTCATATTTTTGCTTTCAGGGGGTCGATGAGAGTTAAAGGGTCGTTAGGGGATCGGTGAGAAATAAATTGGTCTTTAGGAGGTTTTTTAGAAATTTTAATATTCAACAGAAAATAACAGAATCTAAAATTTCGCCAATAATTGTTGTTAAAAAACATATTTCTTGCTTTTTCTTTGATATATTTCAATTAAGAATTATCTCGGATGACCGTTGAAAACCGTTAAGACACGTGAAGTTGTTTGTCGAAACATAAGTTTACTAAAGTTTTGTATAACAGATTTTTTGATTAATTACATTTTATGATAAAAAGTAACTCAAATTCTAATAACAAGTTTTACATGTTTGTACGTATGTGCAAAATTAACTCAACCTTAAAGATTTTTAGGACTTAAGTTTTGACATTAATCCATATTCCGTGCGAAATATGAATGTATGAAATCGTAAAGGTCATGGAAACCGACTACATTGAAAAGATAGGAAGTGTCCAAAGCCTGCCACTACACAACAACAATACGCATGCGCCAACACTGTCATTGGCAGTTAGGATGGAGTTCTCCCGAGATAGACGTGTCAGTAACGGTTTACTCTACCAGTTTGTAATATTTGATTGATACAGTGTGATTTTCTTGCTTGATGGTCGGCCTAAAAGACGTTGGACGCACTGACGCAGGTGCGTAACAATAAAGTTCGATTTCTTTCATATTGTATTCTGTACTGTCAAGCCTACTGTTCGCAGTAACGGCAAAGTACCGAACACTAAAAGTATTTTTATTATTATGGTAAAAGTATTTTTATTATTTTCAGATATCGTATTCTTATTAAACATAACGTGTACATTTTACCCTAATGGCAACTGCAAAGAAAAAATGTGGACAATATTCACTGGAATACTTAAAATTTGGTTTCATTCCTTCCATAAGCAATGAAACGCAACCAATGTGTCTTATGTGTGACAGAGTATTCGCCAACGACGCCATGAAGCTATCGAAAATGAAAGAACATCTAGAAAAAATGCATACAGAAAAGAAAGATAAAAATCTTGACTACTTAAGAACCTCAAAGAAAAACTAAAGAATCGTTCCTTCTTTAAATCTCCTGCTCAAGCTGATGTTGAAAGTGGATTAAAAGCTTCTTATAATATATCGATGCTCATTGCAAAAGCAGGAAAACCTCATTCAATTGGCGAAGAAATCATTATTCCAGCTATAAAGGAAGTCATAGAGACGATAACGCAAAAAGACTCCAGTGCTATTCTTAAGTCTTTACAACTAAGTTATAATACAGTGAAAAGGCGAATAGACGAGTTATCTGAAAACATTGAAGAAACCGTTACCAACGAACTTAAACATTGCAAATTTTCAATGCAACTCGATGAATCAACTTTTGGAAGTAAAAATGTTCTTATGGCTTACGTAAGATATTTCAGCCAGTCAAAAAAGTGTTTTATAGATGAATTTCTTTTTGCAAAATATCTGAAAACAGACTCAAAAGGGGAAACTA
The DNA here is from genome assembly GCA_036926305.1 of Uropetala carovei. NCBI lineage: Eukaryota > Metazoa > Arthropoda > Insecta > Odonata > Petaluridae > Uropetala > Uropetala carovei. The sequence goes on along the minus strand of JAXCHB010000152.1, from coordinate 1,353,149 downwards.
TACTACGTTATTTAGAAGAATACATGGAAAAACATAATATTCCAATGGAAAATATTTGTGCAGTTGCTACCGATGGAGCACCTGCCATGACAGGTCGGTATCGAGGATTTGCTTCCCTTCTGAAACAAAAAATTCCTAATATACGCACTATTCATTGTTTCATTCATAGACAACATCTTGTGGCAAAACAATTGAGTCCTGAATTGCATAATTCCTTAACAGTATGTGTAAAAGCAATTAATAAAATCAAAGCAAATCCATTACATTCACGTTTGTTTGCCAGGTTATGCGAAGAAAATGAGGAGGCAGCTAATCAACTACTATAGCACACTGAAGTCAGGCGGCTCTCAAGGGGTCACTGTCTTCAAAGACTTGTAGACCATAGAGTTTTTGAAAGATATGGATCATTCTCTGTGTGGCGAGCTGCAGAAGTGTAAAGTTCATTTGTTTTATCTGGCTGACCTATATTCAAAATTTAACGAGTCCCAAAATCGTTTGCAAGGTAAAGATGTCAGTCTCATTCAAGCTCGAACAGTCTTGCTTGGTTTTCAAAAGAAACTTGAGCTATTTAAATCGTCCTTATCAATAAGAGACTTCAAATATTTTGCAAATCTTCAACAATTGGAAAACGAAGAAAATGAAAGTATTACTGAAGATGTTTTGGAGATATTTGTTAACCATCTTAAAGAGCTAATCCATGATTTCAGCATTAGATTTGCAGACCTGCAAAATATGCAAATTCCTGATTGGATTGTATCTCCTTTTGCCTCCTATTTAAACCGAAACAGCATAGAAAACCAAGAAAATTTTGATGAACTTATAGACATGTCTGTTGATCTCGAAGCAAAAGCATTGTTCAAAAATAAGACTACCGAATTATTTTGGGGAAATGAAATAATTAATACTAGATATCCTAAAATTTGTGCAACAGTACTACCTTTTATTTTAGCATTCCCCACTTCATATATGGTTGAAGCTGGATTTAGCCATGCTAACGCACTTATAATTAAGCAGCGAAACATGTTGAACTTGGAAGAAAGAGGAGACTTAAGATTAAAGCTTACAAATCATGAGCCCAATGTAAATGGTCTAGTAAAAAAACACCAAGCCCACCCTTCACATTAAAAATAAATTTTAGTTCAGTATAAAAATGTCATGTTGCTTGATTAATTGTAAATTTTTTAAAAAATACAGTTTATTATACACTACCGTAATTATTACTATTCAAAAACCATTCATAAAATAGATTTAGGAAGTATTCAATATCAAAACTTTCACTCGGGGTCTCCGGATTTTTATGGCATCATCAAAGGGGTCGTTGAGATAAAAAGTTTGGCAACCCTTGATCTAGGATAAGCCTTTAAAAAAATGTATTCAGCCAAAAAAACGCTTTCAACCGAACACGAAATTATTCCAAACAAACTTATCCGAGGTTTTTTGCTAGGGGCTTTTAACTTGATAAGATGGCAGCGGGCAGTACCTCACGCTCCCTTTCATTTTTTTAATACCGTCCCGATTAGATGAACAGGTGAGCTTTACCATTCTCCCATCCGCTTCACGCTTCAAACTCATCCCGCCGCCGGTCTTAAAACTCTCCCTGACCTTCTATCTCGCAGTATAAAAAAGAAACCAGTCGGAATATTTGTAGCCCATCCAACTCCCTTGGGACTTTAAGGACTGAGGGAAGGCGTCGAATATAAACCTCTCCCCTCTCCAACTTCCTCTCTCTCCTACTCTCCCCCGCGACCTCTTCCCTTTTCCCCATTCCACCGCCTCACAATAAACTAAAGCCATCTCGTATATAGTTAGGTAGCTCCCTTCCATTCCCTTGGGTGGGGCTGCAATACTGAGAGAAAAGGAGGGAAAAAGAGACGGATTTTTTTCAAGGACTCTCCGAGAGGAGTAAATTAGGTCTCTTCCTTCTTTCCCCCTCTCTTCTCCTTCTCCTCCACCGCTCGCTACACGCTCTCCTCTCTTCTCCATTTCTTTGCCTCACAAAAGGTTGTTTCCCTCCCCTCATTTCTCTCTCTCTCTCTCTCTCTTGCTGTCTCCTGAACGCCGCCTCCCTCCGTCACGAGGATTAGGGGTGGTACCTGTTGCACGACGTTCGAACCTGCGCTCTCCCGAGGATGGACTCGCTCGCTGATTATTATTCGGCGAGGTCAACGCTTCTCTTTCGCCTTCTCTCTCTTAACGGGAACTCACGTAGGCACGGTGGTCGAGAAAATAGACGATCGAGGGGAAGAAAACGTCGGCCTTTTAGGTAAAATTAAAAAAAACAACGAAGGAAGGAAGGGGGCTGAAACCCGACTCCGCAGTCATTTGCTTACCTTTTGCTCCAGACGGAATTTTTATCTCGAGGAAGAGAGGAGAAAGGGGTTAATTTGCGAAGCACGGAAAATACGCACGGAGGACCTAAACGAGTTCGGCTTCGTTCGGTAAATTCTTAAAATCCTTATCGCCGTCGAAGGTTTGGGATTACTTTTTGGTACACAAGTGTTTTGACGGGATTCCAGCGTGTGTAATCGCTTGAACGTAGCACCATCGCAAGTTCGCAAGTTTTTACACTGAAGTTCTTCTAAAATGTTATGTTGAAAAAAAATAGCGAGATTATTTCCATATTCAATTAATGCTCCGATTTTAGGTTATATGAAAATCAATGTAAAAGCAAACGGAATGTATAGATTAATATTCGTGTTTCTATCATATGATTTTTAGTAATTAGTCGCATTAGGCTGATAATGTTGGCTTAGGTAATTGATATCCTTTAAGTTCAACTTCCTTTTTACTTTCTCATACGAAGTATCGAGAAAGTATTCTTATCGCAAAAAAATCGACTTCGACATTTTTACGAAAATATACGTTTTAAGTGTCGCTGAATCCGAAAAAGTGGTTTTCGTAATGCCGTCTGTCTGTCTGTCTATTACTGACTCTGGAGCCTAAACGGTAAAGCGAAAATGAACGAAAACTCGTACTTAGGCATTTTATCATACTGAGCAGAGTATATATGGAAATGGTTGACATTTATCAAAAATTAAGGGAAGTTTATTCTACGCATTTTTAGCAACAATTCGATTTTCTCAAAAACGGCTCTGACGATTTTGATCAAATTTCGTACAGTTACTTGAGTTTATATCTTCAATAATACTGCATAGTTCATAATTCTCAAAAAATTAATATAAGGCTAGTTTATTCTAGGCAACTTTAGCAATAATTTGATTTTCTTAAGAACAGCTGTAACGATTTTGATCAAATTTCGTACAGTTACTTGAGTTTACGTCTTCAATAATACCGTATAGTTCATATTTCTCGAAAAATGAATATAAGGCTAGTTTATTCTAGGCAACTTTAACAACAATTCGATTTTCTCAAAAACGGCTATAACGATTTTGATCAAATTTCGTACAGTTACTTGATTATAAATCTACAATAATACTACGTATTTCATTTTTCTTAATGAATGTATATAAGGCTAGTTTATTCTCGGGCAACTTAAACAAAAATTGGATTTCCTAAAAACAGGATCATACGATTTTCATTTTCTAAAGATAACTAAACTACGCATTAGTATATGGGAAAGTTTGTACAATGTATGTTCTACCGATTTTTTTTATCAACACCGATTAGTAGTGTCAGTAATTCGATTGGTCTTCCTAACTAGGGGATGTGTGGTTTGCTTTCCCTTAGCCTTCCAAACCGGACACACAGAGACAGGAGGAGGAAAACCCATGCCGGTATAACTTCTACGAAGTATACCAAGAGGGTTAAAAGGTTAATGCTTCTACAGAGGACGGAGAGCACTGACTTGCGTGGTCTCCTCAAAGCACACGAGTAAGGAGATCCCAGGTAGCCGCTATCAAATGGAATAACCTAACTCAACATGTGTTTATCAATAGAAGATAACAAAAGAACATGCCAGGGTTTCATTAATAAGAACAAGAAAATTAGGCTACATTTTGTGAAAATTTCGTTTGTTGATATAATCCATTTTCTTCTTTCTTCCTTAACCTTCCACATCAAATTCTTTATATACTTACAGTTTATTAGACAGTTTCTAGGTGAACATGCTTTGAATGAAGCGGCACCGAGTTCGTAGTTTACTAATTAATTTGTAATAAGATCGGAATAGAATCCAATGCTTAGTGTTATTTCTGCAAATAAAGTAAAATTATTTCATTAAAATTAAAAATTCCAAATCACGGTTGATGAAGCTGTAACTTTGTAGAGGAGGTAACATAAAAACTTGAACGATCCTTTTACCAATTTACTTTACGTTATGACAACATAGATGGCCATGTAAATCGCACCAATTCTAACACTACGTAATGGCGATTGCGAATTTCATATCATTTTTTTTAAATCCTGCGATTAAAAATGACAAACTTTCACTTGTCTGATTTTCCATGATGTCACTTTCTCTTTTTAACCAATTGCTGTTTTTTGCTATCTCTGTCATTGCTTTCTCTTGCGTCACTTGCTTTATCTATTTTATCACGTAGCCCCTCAGGATCATTTAAAATTTTCCTCTGTTATTCACAGCTCTGCAAAGAGTCCGTGAAGAATCATTTGTTAAAAACAAGTAAAATAATTATCTTTACTACCTATTGGGAGAAAGTAAAATCTAACAAACAACCTTAGGGAAGGTAGCTTTCACCTATATAGGACAATAAAATAAATTATTACGAATCTTTCAGGTTTTTGGAGAATTTTTAAAATTGGCCTTAACTTACAATAGCTTGGCACGAGAAAAAAAAGCCAGCGGATTTGCATCGGCGTTATAAATAGCGTGAGAACTATTATGTCGGGGAAAATCAGATTATGATATTTTGTTACTTTTATTTAGAATTATTTTGAAAAGCACAATCTAATTGTGAAGCAAGAAGTATCTTTTTTGGTGGCTTTAGATAGGTATAGTTTTAACCATAAGTAATGGTGAAGATATATCATATTTGTACCATGTAGCATTTTAATCTACCGTTTCATGGCAGCAATGTGGATTATATGGTTTTTAGGAGGGTAGGAGCAAAACCGACCGTAGAACATAGCCGTCGTTTCAATGAACCTTACAGATCTCTCTGAAAATCCCCATATTATGTGAATAGGGTCAATGACCCTGATACAAACTGGTGATGGTGAATGACACCATTCGACATCTTGCGGTGTGAAACTAATTTCGTTCCGCCGTCAGGATAATCAATTCCGCCTCCGATTTTAAGGGGGATGTGACAAAAATAAAGAAAATTCTCATTTCTCCAGAAAAATCACAAGAGTTGTTATAGGCGATATATTTAAATCTTATATTCAGAAAAAATCTACAACATTATCCCATGAACAATTTGATGCTCAAATCCTTGATAACGGCATTTTCGTGCCAGAAAATTCTGGCTAAATAAAACTTTTTAATTTATATTTAAAAAACCCAATCAAGGTAGTTGAAAATGTCACATTTCTGTAAGGTGAGAAATTCTACGTTATTTCTTAAAGTTTAAATGAAGGAAACTCAAAACGTACTTTGGAAATACCGATGCTGGTTTAGATAAGTTCGAAAATCTTTAAATGGATATAGCTGACCTACATAATTCTCAAATACCTCCCTGCTAGATCTCGTGAGAGACATTTTCCATTTATATTGGAGAATATATGACTGATTTTTATGCCAAGTAAAAGCTCTTAATATATATAGTTTAACTGACATCATGCTAGTATAATTAACTAAACGTCAAAATCTAAGTTGCATTGTTTTATAATATTTATGTGGAATAAAACAAATTTATTCATTTAAAACAAATTACTTTCATTCCTTGATCTCAGAGAATGATATTGGGCTAAGAGATAAAGCAATGTAATGAAATAATTGTAAGCAGTAAAAAGCAACAAATCACTGCGAAAATGTAGCACAAAAAAATTTCATGGATATCATTGCCATGCATTGTCCTTTGAAAGTAATAATTAATTTTTTTTAAATCCCATGCACACAAAGAGGTTATTGTGAAAACTGATAGTACAGGAAAATGACTACCCCTGTTGAAATATTTTAAACGCATCTTTCTCATCGGAGCAAGAAAACAAGAATTAAATTTTAAGAAGTGAACCTTTTGAAATTCCACTATGTTAGATTATTTTTAATAGTACAGAAGTTTTGCAGTTATACCATCGTCCTAATTAATTGGCGATTTAAAAATTTCTCCTTGAATATTTTATTACTGAAATCTAGGTTTAAACTTATTTCTTTAAATATGACGACTATGGGCGTTTAAAAATAATTTATCGCAGGCATGTCAAACTGGCGGCCCTTCCTCTGCCTCACTGCGGCCCGAATGCTACTTTTCTCTCAACTGAATCGTTTGAGATTTTATATAAATGCTTTATTTTTGTGAAAAGGACAACATTTTTATTTAGCTATTGAGATTCAGTAGAACGCGTTTTCTAAATCATTGTTTTTAACAGCAAAACAGGAGACCAATCTTCTAGATAAGTACATTTTGCCAATTCTGGCCCTCATTAAACAACCGTCTTCCTAATGCGACCCTATATAACATCCGTCGCTTCAATGCGGCCCTGATGTTTCGAGTTTGAAATTCCTGATTTACCGCGACAAAATATATTTCCAAAAATAATACAAAAGCGTGATAATACCTACATAATAGGAGATATTTTCTATTTTTGCCCAGCAGCTTGCCGAACCGCTTGCGAAAAACGCAGGCTAGTTTTTTCTGATCAAGGACGAACGCTCCAACTGATGCCCGCATATTCAATTCACGTTTATTTACAGAGTTTCTCTTTTTTTTAACGGTGGCTATAAAAATTATCTCATTTATTACTTTGTTCTAATTTTCCACCACAAATTTGTCCGACATTAAGTTTTGTGCTTTTGAATTTTCAACACTGGGTCGAAAATTACCTCCGCTAATAAATATGACAACTGGAATTCCTATAGCAAAATTTATTTGCATTTGCATAGAAACAAGCGTGATCATTAATCTGAAGGAGAATTTCCTCAAATTTAATCCGGTTGCGTTAGGGTAACATATTTTAACATTTACCACTATTCATCCGCAGATATTCCTTCTTTGTTGATAATTCGTTTGGTCGATAAAAGTATATATCATTCAAAAATAGAAAAGTTTAAAACGTAGGAAAGATTTCTGCGGATTTTATGCAGAGTGCAAACATTCACTCAGGTTTTTCAGCTTTTTTTTCTCATTTTCAAAATTTCTCTCTTCCCTCTTACTCTTTCACTTTATCTCCCTCCTGCCTCACTCCCTTCCTCTCTAACTCCCTCTCGCCCTTTCCCGTCTCTCTTCTACCCTCTTTTATCTCTTCTCCTCCAGTCCTTTGCCCGCCATCTTTCTCAATCCTTCTCATTCTCTTCCTCTTCTCTTCACCTCTACATTTTTACTTTCTCATACGAAGTATCGAGAAAGTATTGTTTTCGCGAAAAAATTCGACCTCGAGATTTTTACGGAAATACACGTTTTAGGTGTCGCTGAATCCGAAAAAGTGGTTTTTGCAATACCGTCTGTCTGTTACTCGCTCTGGAACTTAAGACGGTATAGCGAAAATGAATGAAATCTCGTACTTAGGCATTTTATGATACTGATCAGAGTATAAATAGAAATGGTTGACATTGATCAATAATTAAGAGTAGTTTATTCTACGCATTTTTAACAACTCCGATTTTCTCGAAAACGGCTATAACGATTTTGATCAAATTTCGTACAAATACTTGAGCTTACGTCTTCAATAATACTGTATAGTTCATATTTCTCAAAAAATGAATATAAGGCTTGTTTATTCTAGGCAACTTTAACAACAATTCGATTTTCTCAAAAACGGCTATAACGATTTTGATCAAATTTCGTACAGTTACTTGAGTATACATCTTCAATAATACTACAAATTTCATTTTTCTCAAGGAATGAATATAAGGCTAGTTTATTCTTGGGCAACTTGAACAAAAATTGGATTTTCTAAAAACAGGCTCATACGATTTTCATTTTCTAAAGATAACTAAACGACGCATTAGTACGTATATGAGAAAGTTTGTACAATATGTTGTACCGATTTTTTACTTTATCTTTCTGGCTTCTGTTTTCCTCGTATTTTATGCATCCATCTTTCTTACTTGCCGTTTTGGTGGCTCCTTTATATCGTTTTTTTTTTGCTTCCTCTCCCCCGGGTGCTGGAGTGATTCAGGGGATACGGATGTTTTTTTAAAAACCATTTTCTCTCTTGTCTCTTTCTTCATATACATCAACGTCGCTCGACTACAAACTCGTACGCGTCGACTCCCAGCATCCACGTCCGTCGCTGCGTGGCTTTTTTTTGCATCAAATCGAATGAAATTTCCGTCCGAAAATTGCTCGATCCGAGTCCCGCATCAGCAGAAAGTCCGGAATGTTGTATGAATGCCTTTTCCTGCCGCAGAGTGGCGGTTCGCTGTTCCTATCTGTCTTTCTCTCTCTGTCTTTACTCACCCTTAAAAACGTCTTTTATTCCATTCGTTTATTTTTACTCGCTTATTCCGCCATGTACTTTTCACGGTCGACAAATATGAACAAGTCCTTCGACGCGGGAGAAAATGCTCCCGTAGAGTGTTATATCTTCTTCGGTATTTCGTTTACGTTTCCAGAGTATTTCACTCCGTGTGTAACAATATTTATTATTGCTCGATTAGCGAATTATGAAAATCGCCATCGCTGATGAAACTTGCAAAGGAATGTAAAAAAAAATAAACTGAGAAACCTGGAGTAATCCGACCCAGTAAAAACTTTGGTTTCGCATTTAATGATTCCAAACACCTTTCCCTATTGTGCTCCGAAATTTTAAAAACAATATTAACGCCAATGACCTTGAAAGTAAATCACAATGATTAATCCACAGTCGTAGAAACTCATGTGAATAGATCCAATTTAATCCACAAAAACTAAAGAAATTTTCATAAAATCTCTTACGTAAACGCGACTTTTATATCGCAAAGATCGCGCGATACTCCATACCAATTGAAAACGACTCGCATGGTAGCTGGCACGCCCGAGTTGCACGTGTAAGAGTTTGATTATGGTTGCCTTGAGAATATTATAGAAATTCTCATAAAAAATATTTTTTCTTCGCTGCGCTTGCGATTGCAGCTGCCTCACCCAAGTTGCATGTGTGAGAGTTTTATAAGGGTGCGTTGAGAAATGTTCCAGGAGTTCTGCAGCGGAGCTATGTCCAGGAAAGTTTATCTTACTACGCCCAGTTGCTTTGAGTTTGAATGAGACAGCGATTGTGATTTGAGGTATTTAAGGTTTGACGAGGAACAAAGAGTTTAACGGTAGGTTTTTAACTTTTTGTAAATTAAAGAAAAGAAAATTCAAAATTTTTAATATACATTTAAATATTTTTCATGAAATAAACAGCTACCGCCACCATGTCTTTCTCTTCGGAAGAATTCTCTGTCACCAGGTGAATTTCATGCTTCGGAAGATTCCTCTTCAACATCTATTTTGGAGGAGGTTCAGATGTATTATGGTAATTCGAGTGATTTGGACGATGGTGAGAATTCATATGTCGAAATCGACATAATATACGCAAAGGACTACACCAGTAGAAGTGCTGTTTTTATGAAATGTGTGAAGGATAGAGAACTGCCACGTCCAGGTGATAATTTTTATTACGATGGAAAAATTTGCTTAAGATTAGTTAAAATTAAAGGTAATGAAAGTACCGATTGCTTTTATTGCCAAGAGGAAATAAAATAATAAATTGATACTTTAAATGTGTCCATTGCTCTCATTAAAAATAATTTTTCGAGTTACTCGGCGCATTGTTAACCACAGACATAGAAACTCGTATGAATAGATCTGTTCCAATTTAAACCATATACAAGCGAAAGAAATTTTCATAAATTGTCTTATGTAAACAAAACGCGCAATATAACTACTTAAAATTTCAACATAGTTAAACTGTTATGCAACCAACTTACAATTAGTTGAAAAGCGACAAAGTAAAATATTGCAACGACATCGCTGTATAATGCATTGCTATAATAATGTTCCCATAAAATATTATGATTTCGTAAATGCTATTCTTCAACTGAGACGCATGTTTTTCCAAGGACAACCATACCTTAATTAGCAAAAAGGGATTGAGAGAGGCAGCGAGAGGGAGGGATGGGAGGAGAAGCGGAGACCGCAGAGATGAACTTTGCCTCCGCAGGCGAATAGGAAGAGCGTGAATTTCTGGGTAAGGCAAAAGAGGAGTAGTGGTGGGAGTGATTCATGTTTCCGTCTGACAAAACAAATGAGCTTCGTATCAAATCTCACGCCGAAAGTAATTACGCCGCCAACCGTGTCACGCTTAACTATCATCCATATGATGCTGTCTTTTTTGCATAATCCTTGATATTTTCTTCGATAATGTCGAGCGAAGGGTGGATTTCCTCGCTTGAAAATATTTAAAAAAAGTTAGGAAAGTGTAAAACGTATCACAAATGGGCGCGTTTCGTGAAATGGAGTGTTAGAAAGCAATAATATACCTGTACGTAAGGGAAATAGCGTTTTAAAGTTCTTTTCTTCATCATAAATAATCCATTTTCTTCCTATTTAATAATATTACATGCACAGTAAGGAAATTAAACGTGTGTTTGGGAGATTGTTTATGTTAGCAACAATGAAGTAACCATGCAAGAAATTTTCAAGTTCAACTTGATATAAGACTTTCTTGTTTGATTTTCTCGATAACAGCTACTCCTACAATAAAAATGTGTAGTAGTACTCTAATTTACCAGTTCTAGAACTTGAAAAATATTTTGATATGAGCAACATGTACTTTACGAGATATGACGAAAATTTAATTTTTTGTCCCCAGTAAAGTGGTACCCCTGATTGTCGTACGTGATTCATTTTTGCGATTTTCTTATTATATTTGATTGTAAGTACTTCATATCAAATTTCATGAAAATCCGTTAAGTAGAAGCCGAGAACGAACATGCGGACGGGCGGACGGACGGACGGACGGACGGACAGACGATAATAGGCGCTCACGCTGTAAGCGAAACGCGCCTAAAAAACGAATAAATGGCCAATTTATAGATTTCTCCCTTGAATCCTTGTCGGTTTACCTGAATCGCTTCAATTATCGCCTCTTTTGTTTAAAAAATATGGATTACAATGTGAATTATGAGGAAAACAACTTCCATGTTGGAGTAATCGTAAGATTTGATCTTACGAAGAAAACATCATGAGAAAGAAATAATACTTTAAAGAGTGTACTATTAAAAACTCATAAGCGTTGCTAATAATTGAGGAGTCCGACAATCTTATTAAGCTTTATGTGATTTTTAAAGTAACATAAATTATATATATATATATGTGCTAAAAGAAAATGAAAGGCAATAATAAAGGTGACAAAAGGTGTTGAAGGGAGCCCAGTGGATACTTACCTAAATTGGAGAGCCGCTGGGAGTACTGAAGACACACGAAAAACAACACAAATTTGAGAATCTTTCGGGCAGAGGTCCTGCCTCAGCGACAGAGAAAAACGTATACACACACACAAATAGTAAAAATTAATAATAAATAGAGGAATTAAGCCGGTAATTTTTATTGTAATTAATAGATCTCTACATATCTCCCATAATTCGCTATAGTTAATCTAATTCTGTGGTCGAATTCTGCTAAAACATTTTCCAGGACAGCTGTAAGAATGGGTAAGATAGTCTCAGGAAAGAAAGCAGAAAAATAATTAAGAAATAATGGCAAAAACTATTGAAAGTTAAAATTACAAGCCAAACTCTGCCATTTATAAATGGCAATAATAATAATTATTTTTGCCTTTTCCCGAGAAAACTTTATTTTTGGTATATTCATTTATACACATCGTGTATATAAGCCGATAATCGTTCTAGTTGATGTCATCATCTTATTTTTATAGTAAATAATTTAAGGAGCCCATTTCACAACATGCGTCTTCTTTACCAGTAAACCTGTATCTTATATGTATATACATATATTTTTTTCTGCTGCTAGGATCCTGCCGCCCTAAATCTCCGCACACAGATGTTGGTAGAAAATTTGAAATACAATAATTACATTTTTTTGAGCCGAGGGGCTTTAAATGGGCTGTGAAGTCTCACGGGCCGGGCCTACTATTTCTTCGAATTTGTATGGGCCGGGCCTAAAAAATCAGGCCCTTGCAGAACTCTACCCCAGGCTGAATAGCGCTGGTTTAAGCCATATGTATTTTTAAACGAGTCCTAGATGCAAAACCGAGCTTGTCAGATATCTTCAAGTCATACATTTGACGTTTGACAAGACTAAACTTATTGATAAAACGCGATCGGCTAGTTAAGTACGTCGAGCGGTTCCTTGTCCAATTTCTGCCAACGCCTGGCAAAACTTTGTGCTTACGCAATACACGAGAGACATAATAGTCACCAGAGGGGATTGTAATTGGATAGAGAGAGATATCGCGAGATAAATGGGGGCGGAGTCGTTACTGGAGGGGTTAACTGAAAGTTTAACTTCGACAGCCGCCAAATTGACAAAGGGAGCGCGTGCCGATGGTGCTACTCTGGCCTCGACAGAAAAATAAAAGTTTTTATTAACTGAGATCTCGTTCTGATGGAACTCAGATCTTGCCGCATGTAATGGATTTGTACTGATATAAATAAATTGAATACATATGTCTTATTTTAGGTATTCAGTTGAATCATTATTGAAGAAAGCCGCCGGTAACTCTAAAATAAACATAGTAAAGCTACAGGGCAAACATTTCATGTACAATTTTGGTATGATGTTAATAAAATATTTTATCTGTCATACGTACAACCTCTCCCGCATTTCAAAACATGATAAGGACATTATCTCCTAGAAGGCAATTAAACATTTTTATGACAATGTCATTTTCAAGTGGCCGTTGCATAACAATGTTTCAAACACGCAACTTTTCAAAATGATCCTGTTAATTTCATTTGGATTTGTTTGGCACAACTTTTTATGATGCTAAATTAAATCCATGAAAATTTAATGTCTTACATTTATTTAAACACGTTCTTCCCCAAAATTTTAAAACAGATTTTATCATTTTAATTAAATTTAGAAGAAAACTGCTGCAGAAGAAATGGTAAACGTTAAGAAATAAATTTTAGTTCTTTTTTAACAGGACCAAACCATTTTAGAAATATTTTAATTTATATGATAAAATCATTACGCTTTTACCACAAGGTTTCCATAAAAATTGTATAGTTTTGCCTAAAATACTGAACAAAGCAAGTGAATCTCAACTTGTGGAGACACCAGGAAACTATGATAACTTAGGAGAAGTGCCTGATATCCTCATTACGAGTTCAATGCTAGGAAATCTATCTGTTAAGCTCAAATCGAGTACATATTGACGCTTTTCTTATCAGATTTTATTCTGTCTACGGTTCAGAGGTTTATTTGAACGGTATTTCTCCGTTTAATACGCCTAGAGAAGATAAAACACTACCAAAATTCAGTTCGAGCTTCTATTAGTGCCTGTGCACATTTTTGGAAGAAGTTTTAATGCACTTTTATTTAGTGTCCGTAGATTGCCAAATTACGGAAAATAGAGTTGAGTAGTTTGACTTTTTGACAAAGTGAACTCATAATTTGACAAAAAATATTACTTTATGCTCTGTGATTCAAAAGTTCCTTTTGATATTTCATTAACCGTAATAACTGATAACATCAATTTAGAGTTAAACTAAATTATAGATTTAACATATGTAATTTGAAATGAGAATTATTTTTATTTAAGGTGATCTAATTACCATATTCATATCTCAACTATATACACGTAATTATAAATTCGAATGAATTGGTACTTCAAATTTCTACTTTTAATTTTATATATACCAAATATAAAAAAATGATTGCTACAATTTAAATATTTGAGTTAATAAAATCATGTGCAGAAACTGACGTCAAGCGAATGAATAATCATTTCAGCAAATGTAGAATATGTTGTTGGATTTAAGTCCACGCGATTTATTATAAACTTTGTGCCCGTAAATGTTGTGCATTTTATAAATAAATGACTTTGTTCAACTATTCCTGGAATGAATTAATTGCCAACTGAAGCTTAGGCGGAGAGAATTATCTGTAAATAAATTGGTCTTTGTGAATATTCGGAATCTACTTTTGACCTTTAAAAATAGTAAGCTCTTTCAGTCACACAGCCCATCCCTACTCTTCCTAATAACGGGATTAGAAATTCTTAACGGAACCGTTGTGTGCCTCTCTTTTCTTACCCTCCTCCTCTTCCTCACTCCTCTGTCTTCTTCTTCCCCCCTCCCTCCCTCCCTCCTCTCTCCCACCCCTCCTTTCTTTCTCTCCACCTCCTTTCTCCTTCTCCCTCCTTACTTTTTTCCCATCCCTTCTCTCGTTTTCCCTAGCCTTCTCTACCTGTGCTACCTTGCAATGCCAACATTAGTCATTTCTACCGGTTTCTTCTACTCAAGGCATCGAAACGTAATTTTTTCGCTCCGATTTTCGTTCCTGTTCACACTAAACACAAAATTTCGGTTCCGGTTTCGCCAGGAAATCATCAGCGAACCGGTTCGAACCGGTTTTTTTGCTCCGACCTTAAAATGTTTTTATGAAAATTTCATGAACTGATGTATAAATTTTATATTAATCTCAATTAAAACAAATACATCTACACTATAACATTAGCTATATTAAAAGAAATTAATAATAAGAACACGAAAATAAATTATTTAAATGTAAATATTTAGTATTATTTTATTTAAGATTGTATTTATAATTAAATATTACAAATTTATTAACCCAAATATTTCCTTCCTGTCAATTTGACGGGTAATCGCACTTGTATATATAAGTTTATAGAATGAGGGGCAAATGGAAGCTATTTACAACAAACTGATTTTTAAAACAACATAAATTCCCCACATGGAATTTCCGGAAGTCGGTAGATATTATTTTACAAAGACTTTAAGGTCGTCTTCGTGAAACGATCCAAGAGACTTAAGTGTTTGGACCCCATGGCGATAGGGTATAGGAGTTGGAGGGAGGCGATGGGCATTTGAACATGGAAAAATCCTGCCCTTCGCTTCCACTCGTTATGCAAACCGAAAAAAGGAGCGAAATAAATATTGGCTTTCGGTTACGGTTCGGGTTCAAAACATTTAATTTTATCTACCAAAAATACCGTTTTTTTCGGTTTAGGTTTTAGGTTCGGTTTGCGCTTCGATGCCCTGTGTCCACTTATGCCAAAATATCCGAAAGTTTCTTATTGTTTGAAAGTTTAAACAATTAATTTGTTTCTGTTAATACTCCCTGATTTTTAGGAGAATTATTTAAAATTGTTTATTCATACAGCCATATGAAATGAAAGGCAATGCAAATAGAGTAATCGAGAAATCAACGATATGTCCTCCGAAACATAAAGGTCAAGTATTATTACGAAGCTCTTCTGCCTGCATGAGTTCTTTTGAGGGCGGTCCATAAAGGCTTAAAAAGAGAAAGTAAATCAACGCGTATTAACGCAAAGCATCACTCTGTCTGTTCGCTTGAGTACATTAAAGGCTGATTTACACATAGCAGACTGTGCACCGACTGGGCGCCGACCGCGCACCGACCGTGTCGTTTCATTGAGGACCGCGAAGGGGTCCTTTCCATTTGAATTGTACGGGACGGACTGTTTTCGATTTACACATGGGGGACTGCGCGTAGACCGTGCCCCTACCGTGTTCCTACCGAGCACTTCGAAAGAGCTTCCTCAAGATCACGACGCGACACGGTCGGCGCCCGGTCGGTGCGCAGCCTTGTATATGTAAATGGTTCGACGTCGCCGACCGTGCTGTTTTTTGTGATTCGGCTCTTTTCGCCTCTACGGACATGCACGAATGTCTTCAGTTGAGTTCAGTGGAGTCGTGCGATTAGTCCGTTTTCTGTTGTAGAGAGATCATATATGAATATGGATGAAGAAACACTCATTAATTTAGTGCAAGAAAATGATGATAATTTTATATAATAATAGCCGTCATCCGTTGGTTGGTTGATCACGCTATGCAAACGCTAATAACTCGAGAAATAATAATGATAGAAATTCGAAATTTGGTAGAAATGCTTGATTAACACTTTTTCAGGTGATGACGAATTTAAATCGCGAAAAAATTCCTTGGTTCGTCTGCAAGAGAGGCATTTCCTTTTCCCATTATTTTACATGGAAAACGCGATTTTTCGACGTGCAGGCTTTTATTCATTTGGAAATTAAAATTAGAAGAAATTAACAGACGACCTTCGGATTTGAACCATTTTGAAGAAGTTTCTTATTCCGTTCGTCTTTTTTCGCCCACAATTCGAAATATTCCATGTTAAACGTTTAATTTTCATATTTTGTGGAAATCTCGCCATTTTAACGTGATGTTGCTATGTCGACCATTATCATTGCTAGGTTAAACACGAGAGAGAGGAGAGAGAGAGAGAGAGAGAGAGAGGGAGAGAGAGAGGGAGGGAGAGAGGGAGGGAGGGAGGGAGGGAGGGAGGGAGGGAGGGAGGGAGGGAGGGAGGGAGGGAGGGAGGGAGGGAGGGAGGGAGGGAGGGGGAGGGAGAGGGAGAGAGAGAGAGGAAGGGGAGAGATTGGCGTGTTTTGTGGAAAATAAGTATATTAATGTAAATATAAAACATTTTAAGTATCAACAGTGTCATTTTAGAAAAATTGGAAATAAAAAGCATTCTTAAATTAAATTCTTTGTAAACCATACGTGCTTACGAATGTATATTGTTATTCCTCGACTTAATTTCGTAACAATGGCGGAAGTTTGGAAACGAATACAAATTAAAATTCAATTAAAATTAAAAGGACATTTAAAACTGTTAACAGGCAATTTTCGAAGAAACAACAGTGGATCTTTTAATGAACTGATTTGTTTTTATAAAAGGAATTTTGGTGCTTTTTTAATACAGAGTATGTTCCTTTTAAATCTAATAACAGTGGCTATTATAGTTTAAAGAAAGAACTTTATTTCTTCACTTTACAGAATGAATTAATTTTAGACTAGCATTGCTTATTATAAAAGGAGTTACTTTGGAATTTACAGTATGTAAAGTGGAAGTTGTACTGAATTGACTCAAATATATTTCAAAGCAAAAATCAATCAACGATATTTAGGTACATTTTATTCCAAAATCTATTTAAAGTATTATCAGAGGCAATTCAAGATTGAACCAATTATTTGGAACCGGAATTCTGCTTATTTAATGAAATTGAAATCCTAATGCTATAATCAATTTAAAAGTAATAACAATGGCACTTATGCTAGTAATATAATAAAAGAAAATATATGGAAAGAAATAGCAGGAAAACTCTCTGCTAAAGGTGAGTGAAATTCGCATTTGAAGATACTGAACTGCCCTTTCTTTCATGCAAGATTTCTTCGTCTTCTTTTCTTCTTCTCCTCTTCATATAACAAGTAAAGCGAGCAAGCCACAACTACATCCTGCTCTGAAGAATCCATAGCGATCTCTGAAATCAGGAGGGAGAACGGTAGGCGCACGGTCGGTGCGCAGTCTGTTATGTGTAAATGTAAGTGACACGACACAGTCGGTGCGCGGTCGGCGCCCAGTCGGTGCACAGTCTGCTATGTGTAAATCGGCCTTAAACCCACGAAGCGCTAAGAATGAAACTTATTTGCCTTAAAATAATAACACGCATTGAAAAACACAATAATCGTATTCACATCGGACCAAAAGGGAGGAAATATGACAATCTGTATGTCAAGACTAGAACTAACTAAGTCCATTTAAGACTGCGCAACACATTCGAAGATTTCGCTGTAACTTCGTTGTATAACTAATAGACCATTAAAAAGGACGCGAGAGATAGAGGGAGAGAAACGCATCAGCTAATTAGTTCTACATTAAAAAGAAAAATAAACCGAATGACGCAATTTTATCACCTTCACAATGACAGTATCATCAAAGCGAGTAAGCGTTTAATGAAATTGCAGAGAAATATGACGGTTATGCCTACGTTGCTTCACGCGCAGAGTCATCCTTTATCAATCGACGCCTCAAAACAAAAATAACGTTAAATACACAAAAGATAATGAATAGGTAGTTGAATACATTACCATTTTTTCCTAAATTAAAAATTATTTAATCGCTAAAAAATTTATTATTTTCATCAGTATTCAACATGCAAGAATTGTCAATGACGAATTTATAGCTTCGACCATTGAGAACACGATTCATCAATATATGTACTTCTGCCGGCATATTGAAAAAATTGATAATTCATTGACAACTTGGTGATTTTGATGGACCCCTTTTCGAGTGGTGCGGGTTAGGTAGAGGGAGCGAAATCCATTAAAAAAATAGGCAAATTATGGAATTCGTGGAATCGAAGAAGAAATGAAGTCGAATTTCGTTTCAGTACCAGAAAGTTCGACGGAAGTTCACGATTTCTCACGCTGTCTGTTACGTAATTTTTTCATTATATTCTTCCTGCTCCTTCTTCCTAACTCGCACGACGCAGGATGAAACAGAGTTAGGTTTCGGTCGAGATGCTGCAGATTTGCGATTCAGTTTCTGTTTTTCATAAGGCTAATGGCGAGTCCGATTTCCTAGGAAACTTATTTTATCGACCGTTTTGTAGCTATTAGAATACCTTCATCTGTATCTTTTGGAATCCAGGAAGTTGAGCTCAATATTTCATACTAAAATTCAACCTTTTTTGCACATGTTCTCATGTGTCTGGTTTTCTTCTATGATTACTTGAACTTTATTTTTTATATTTCTTATTATCCGCAAAAATTTAACAATTCTATGATAATCATATAGTGAAAATAAATCAGTAATTTTTCGCTCTTGTAACTATTCATTTGAAGTCACTTGTTCGAACAACAGTATGAGTTGTTTCATTTTCATGATATTATTAATATTGTTTACCAAAAAGGGACTACGCAGTCAGTTTACTATTTCTTTTTGTCGAATTTGTTTGGATCTGGAATCAGCGATTGAGAACTTTCAGCACCACCTTCCCTGTTATTGACAAAGAAATGAGAAGATATATTTATGGCAGATTATGATTTTAGCCTTCTTATGGAAATTGGATGAAGAGAATTTTCAATTTGATTTCAGCCATAAAGTGAGCTTGTTAATTCTTATTGGTACTAGATTTTAACAAAGTGTATTTGTGGTTGCATACGATAAAGGGGTTAGTTAAGAAATATTCAATGGTGAATTTATTTATTAACTATTTTCCTTTGAATTTTGGCAAGAACTGTAGCAATCGTTTTCTTTAAATATATATGTTAAAATGTATTTTTCGGTACATTTGATGTATTTTTAAAATTACATTTAAGCGCCATAATTAAGTAAAATAATTATATAGAGATACACTTTGCGCATCATTATTGTAGATGTTCATTCAACAAAGCTTTTTCTGGCATAATAAATAAACTACATAATCATGAAGTGAAAACATGACATTTTGAAAACGATAACTAATTATTAAAAAGGCGGTTAAGCTCCTTAGTTTGGTAAGCTTCCGCCAAACAGGTGACGCATTTTTCCCGCATTCATGCCTCCGTCGCACATTTTCTCCCGCCACCTCAAGAGATGATGAAGAATTCATCAGGAAGAATGGCTTGCGGGGATAAGGAGGAAATTCTTGCCGGCCTCGATTTATTTCTCATTCCGATCGCATCAAAAACTCTTTGGGAAGTTAGAAGTCATTTACGAGATGCGGAATATCATACCGCGGACTCGAATCATTTGCTCCGCGTTCATTTCTTCCCTCCGTTCCTCTGTTTCTCTCCATTCCTTTTATCTTCTACTTTCCCTTTCTTCCGAGATAAGTGAATTACCAATGAACGTGGTTCCGACACCTTTCTTTGTCTCTCCTAACCTTCTATCTACTCCCCCTCCTCCATCTCCCACTCCATCCTCCACAGCCTTCCCAGATCCTCACATTCCACTTACTTTCCTTTCCGTTCTCTCTCTCTCCCATCTTCCGACGGCAGTCTCCAGAGAAATTTCATTAAAAAGCTTTGATTTCGTCTGGTGCAGAAAAGGGAAATCCACATCCTAAAGGTGTAATAACCATCGGTCGGGATATCCTTTTCACGGCCGTCTTTGTTCGTCCGTCTTCCTTCATTCTCTCTTACGTTGGATCGTCTAAAGGTTTCAACCTTCGAAATGGGATTCCTGAAGGAAGCAACCTCCAAAGGGGAAAGAGGAAGAAAAGATACAGAATAAATCTGAGATAAGGTTTTTGGGAGAGGGAGAGTGAGGATGCTGGAGGGGGGAGAGGCGGGGGTCAGCGAACTCCGAGTAATTAAGGTGAGTTATGGATAAATACGGGAGAGAGTTGAATGACTGGAAACTCGACGAGATTCGAGGGGTAAGGAGGGGAGGAGAGGGAGGGAAAAATTGAAACCGCAAAATTTCTCCGTCGGAATCCTTCACAGGCGCGTTAAAAATAAAAATTACATCCGAGGCGACGATTTGAGGATCGAATATTTGATCTTTAATTCGTTCTCCAGGAAAGGGCCGCAATAACAACGTCGACGAATCCTAAAACAATTATCGCTCCATTTCGGAGAGAAATGGAGTCTAGAGAGGTTTTAAGGTTTGTCACTTTTACGTGTGAAAGGAGTGAAAAATTAGAACACAAATTCTCTTTTTTTCCCTTTCGTTTCACGTAGAAGGGATTTTGGAAGCAGCAGCGATGGGATTCGAACTTGCGCAGTTAAAACCGCGGACCTTCTCCGAACGTTTTTTTATTATATAACTGTTGAACCCAAAAAGTGTTATACGGAAAGGCAGTAAAGCCAATATAAGTGTTATTTTCTTGGGCACAACACCCGTCGAGATAGACATGGGCCGTTTTTCTCTCTTTCTATATCTCCCGCTTGGCATTTATTTCGAAAAAAATGTGCCGAAGAAGAACTTGTCTGCAACAAACTTCGGGGGATTATTACTTTCGGAATCTTATTTATAGTTCGCCATAAAAAAGTATGGAAAATATCTCTATATGGTTTACAAGCAAAAGTTTCTTATCCCTTTCTTTTGGAAAATATATCATCTTGTAGAATTCTTATGCGGATTCGTGCGCAATAAATGAAAATTGTCGATTTCTTTATGCTTTTTAATATGGACGATCCTATTTACCCTAGTCGAGAACGTAATGCAAGAAATAGAGTTCTTTTAAGTCGCAAAGGCGAGTTTATTTCCTTTGAATATATGAAAGGAAGACACGCACAGGAAATAGCATTATATCCAATTAGTGTATTTCCGAAGTATTCGCACCGTTTTCTCCGTTTTTGTATGGGTAACTAACAATAAGACTCCAAACATTATTAACAAAAGAAAAATAAATTTTGTATTTTACTGAGTTAAAAGCAATGTGAACATTCAACGTTTTAACAAATAAATACACGCAAATCAGTGAACACGATGTAGTGATATTTGGCGTGAAGTGAAATACGTAGCATTACATCGTTATTGGAAGAGTTATCAGAAGAATATTATTTTCAAGGAGATAGATCAAGCGGAATCGGACAATGATAATAATATAATGAAGAATTTTCGGTTAGGACAGAAAAAATAAAATGACAACTCTCGAAAGAATAAAAAATAGCGATGCAATAGTGGTGTATCGTGTGAATTTTTGTTAAACATGATAAAAGTAAAATATCAAATTTTTTTAATTTAATTTTTTTAATCGAATGAAATTTACAAAAAATATGATTATATGCTGAAACCGTGACGGGAAACGCTAATTCGATGAAAGATCCACTGTCTTGCATAAACTTGAAAATATTTCACTTCATACAGCTAACTCTCGCCTCACCTAATGTTTCCTCTCCACCTTAAATCCCACCCATCGCAATCCTCAAGTCAGTTCGTGCTTATACATTAAAGTGGAGTGCTCTAAGCCAGCCCCGTAACTAATTTTAGCGCCCTGGGAAAACTACAAAATAAGCGCCATTTCCCCATTCAAGAAATAATTTTTTCCAGTTTATTTATTTAATATTTGGATATTTTGCGCCCCTCATTTCGTTGCGCCCGCCCGCTTGCCTCGCCCTAGTTACGGCACTGCTCCAATCATTTAATGCGCAATTTAACACAAAAATCAACAATGCGATTAAGTTTCAACATTTCCATGCGCAATTTATTACACGTACATAAACAAAAACTAGTTATTTTTCATTTATTATGTATTTGTTAATTTTCAGTTTGTTACTGGTACTGGGAAAGAAGTCCCAAGAACGTTGCGACAATGCCGGTCCTAATAATTCATGCTAGTAGTATCTCATCGATGTGCGTTAGTGTTTGCGCATTCAGTTCGATTAATTTGGTTACTGCGATTCATTTTGAGCCAGGAGAGGACTATTTGAGCAAATTGCAACCTGAACTCCACAAAGTCAGTTTTGTAAAATTTGAAAAATGCTCTTACCTCAAGTCACCCCAATCCTGAATATTAATAAGATTTTGAGGAAATCCAATGGACGCGCTTGGTTTGGATATGATTGTGAGGGAGAACAGCTATCGTAACACTCCTCTTCAACCCAATTTAATCGAACCACCACCATTGGCATGCGTGATCTGTTTTCTTACCCTTACCTTTCATCTTAGAATAGAACAAAGTAAAAAGTACGATAAAGTTGACACCAAGCCTGAACCCTACCAAAACCTATAAAATGGAAATTTAAAACCTCATACTCAACCACAGAATATATATAGAGTCACTTTAAATCTACCCACTGCAATTCTTTAGTCTGTTCTATAGCGATATGGCCGAGAGCAATAAGAATATCTTACAAATCCATGTATTTCTTCATACTAAACTACTGCAGTTCGATCTATAATATCAGCATACATATGACGGTGTTATATATAAAATAACAAGCTTTTAATCGTATTGTGTCCTTATTTATATGTAGGTTGGTGATGCCATTCAAATGAATTTGATAAAATTAATCTTTCATGTTTATTATTTCTAAGGAAATAAAATACTGCTCTAGACTAATTTTTTTAAAACGGTTAAATTTACTTCATTTTAGTCGAAATACTATTTATTCAATGACGACTAAAATAAATCAATGAAAAATAAGAAAATTATTGCATATAATGTTGTCTTAAAGTTACAGCGATAGTTAACATCCAGGAATAAATTTCGTCTAAAAAGCCCAAGTGCCATTTAAAAGAGATAATTTCGAAAGAATCCGAGCATCATACATAAGTAATCATTACCTTTTCATAATAAGTACAATATTTTGCAATCATACTACCATAAATTATAGGAAGTGATACCTCTTCGATATTTCCTTTCCGCTAATACGGAAAAATAATAGTCACTAAATTCAAACACTCTATTAACCCGAAAATTCAAACTTCCAAAATTAATTAACAAATTATTTTTCTGCAATAGCCTTTAAAATGGGAAAACCAAATGTGCTTTCCAAAATTCTTATGCCTATCGAATAAGTACATTGCGTCAGTTTAATTACAACTATTAGCTGAACTTAATAGTTAATAATTTAACAAAACTATCAATATATCAAACAGGCGCTGAGCGCGTTTTGAACATTCGTAACGATGCGAAGGAAAATTATCGGACTCCCGATTTAGTGTCTCTTTAAATTGAGGCTAGAGTGGAAATCGCCAACCGTTATTCTGACTACGATACTAAGAACTTATACCAGGTATTTGTGATTCTGAAGGCACTGAACAATATTTTGAATAACATTTACATAATATGTAAATAACAAAATGTAATCATACAATTTCTTTTTCGGCCGGCGAGAAAATTCTCTTCTTCATCGATTTCTCAATTTAAAGATGAAAATGTGGTCTCTTCGAAATGAAGATAAAGGGGACAATGGCGGATTTAGACATTCTGAGGCCCCTGGCGCTAAAAAATTGGGGGCTCTGCAATCTAAATTTATATAGAAACCTCACCTAACGACTACTCCTTTAATTGTCTCCCCGTTTTAATAAATTAAGTATCGCAGTGCAAAAAAATAAATTTTATTTCATGGCATTTAAAATGAAATATTTAATATTTCTGAGATTATACTTAAAAACATTTTTTCGGGGCACCTTGCTTCAAGGGGCCTCTGGCGAGCGTCAAGTGCGACCTCCCTTATATCCGCCACTGAACGGAGAGAGAAGAAGAAAGAGAAGGAAAGAAAGAGAGAAGGGAAGGATACGGGGATATCCCTTTGCAAGGACTTATTACACGATGATCATTTACCCGGGTATTGGCGTAAAAGAACCTATACCCGAATAAAGTGGGGGGAAATGTCAGACGAACTACATAGATATTATACTCGGGGGGCGTTAAGGCGTAATAGCGATGGGGGCTTTACACTGGCGTATTCCTCTACTGCGCATACGCCAGCATGAGTCACATATTCCACGCGTTCCACGCATTCCACTGACCGCGTGGTTTAAAGCATAGTAGGTACTACATAGATAGATTGGCATGTTTGTGGAATTATGTTACTTAAAGACGGTTGTGAAATTGCTGCTGCATATTTCAAATCTGAGTAGCTCCTTCCTGTGGCCAGGACCGGACTAAGCGGTTCATGGGCCCCACGCAAAGCACACGTTCTGGGCCCCGGCCTAAAATTGGGCCGGATTGATTTAGAGACCTATTCATTCACAGCACGTTTTTTTTATCCGTCCTTTTTTATTTTTCTCTCCCCTCTACCTTTCTCTCCCTCAGTTCCTTCCTCCACCTTAATCTCTCCGCGAAATCGTAGACAGTAAAAAATGAACTAAATTCCCGTTTTATAAAATCCAATGCAATGTCTGCAATTTCGCTTAACAGCAACATAATGGTTGCCATTGATGACGGAAGGATTCCAGCTTAACAAACGTTAAATTTTCTCACCAAAAACCAAATTGTAGACGGATTCGATCCAAATTCGAAAATCGACGATAAAAATTTTATTCATTTTCCAATGGAATAGTCCATATTTGAAGATTCTAGGTGAATTTTTTTCCAATTTAAATTTGCAAAGAACAAAAAACTTGCACGTTGAAAAACCTATTTTTACGTCTTATGTTATGGGAAATATAAATTATCCTCTAGAATCAAACCCTGGACGTTACTTCACAGGTTAACTCTCCAAAATTGCCCAAATGTGTCACGATTACGAAACACAAAGTTTTTAAGAGTCATTATTGTATCCCGATTAGAATAAAATGATTTGTCTAGTCTTTAATAAGTTATATTATGTTTATCTTTGCCTGAGTACAATATTATGGGTCATTTAATAAAAATATATTATCTGGCCGTTGGGACAGGAACGTAACCCAAATTTTTAACATTGCTATTATGGGAAAATATGCTTCAGGAACCAAATTATGTCGTAAATGCGAGAGCCGCCTGTACTTGGAATTACTGATAAAGTAATAAAACGTTTTGCTAATAAAAGCGTAGCATTTGATAAAGAAGAATAAAGGGAAACAAGTAACAGATTTCTGTCCACTCTGGGCCTCCTTGTCCTCTGGGCCCCACGCACTTGCATGTTTTGCGTACCGCTTAATCAGGCCCTGCCTGTGGCCAAGTATCTTAATGTCGCTGTCAGTTTCTCGTGATGAGAAATGGTTTCCCTCATAACCGTGTCCTGTTTCTGTAACCGAGATGATACCAGCGAAAGAAAATACGTTTATGTGCTCTCATCCATCCGCAGAAAATTCCAGAAATCATCAGGGTCCAATTCGGTTCACAAATTCACATGTGAAAATCTCCGTCTCTGTAGAAGCCAGTCTTTCACCCACTTCCTTTTTCTTCTGCCAGAGAGCAACCTTTTCTTTAGAATATAAACCACACTCAAAGCAAGTAACGATAATTCTTCGTCCTTCATATTGAAGAGATTGAAATAGGCTACAATTGAAGAGTCTATCTTCTCGCTCTCGCCTGTAGAGTTGCATCTGTTGGCTTAAAGCGTAAGGTAAAGCGTCTAAGCTTTACCCGAGTAAAGGCGTGAATACGCCAATATTCGGGTGAAGCGTCAGCGTGTAAATATAATTCGGACATTTTAGGCGAGGCAGGGTTTTAGGAGGATCAAGGTAATAAGGAACGAGGGGAGGGGAGAGGGGGGGAGAGTCAGCGGAAGCTGAGCTATGGAGAATTATGTGGAGGGGGGATAAGAAAAGCGAATTTCCGATGAGTTTTAGTCTGTTGGCTAGAGTAGAAAGGGGGAGTGGGTGGAAATCATTTCCTGGTCCTGAGGATACAATGGCGGATAAAAGTAAACAATAAACCTTTCGCTTATAAGGGTTGGAGAAATACTCCGCGTAAGATGAAGTCGGATAAACTCCGTCGGATCCCACAAGGACGGAAGTAAGGTGAGAGGAAGGAATCGGAGAAGAGGCAGAAGGAATTCGGAGGGATGTATGGAAGGAAGAGAGATAAAAGAAGAGAGAGGGAAGAAGGTGAAGGAGAATTTCTGAACCATAGAAGCAGGGAAGAGCAAGGATTTGCTGGGGAGGAATTTTGTGGAGCTTTGCTGGAGTCGTGCCGACGAAGATTGGATTGCGGAACGGGAGAGCGGTGTGGGGAGGTTGAAGGTCAACCAAGGGCGGTGTGAGACAGGACGTGACACGTTTAATGGAGGGTATGAGAGGCAGGGATGGATAGCACTGAGAGTGAATGCGTAATTCGGGTGGAAAACCCAGGAATCGGTTCTTGGAATAGAGAGGGAAACGAGGGAGATTTTTCCCTTTCCCTTTTGTCGCATCATTGCGGTATTCCTATCTTAATATTTAATGCTCTTTCGTGAGACTTTTTTTAGTTCTTCTTTGTTCATCTTCTCCTCCTCTTCCTCCTGCCTTTTCCCTTCTTTCGGCCGAAACTACACCACAGAGAAGGAGTGTGAAAGAGATCTCCCTTGATGCAAATTTTATTCGCGACTGGTCCTATATCTTAGGTAGATGCGGAACAAAGATCTCATGCGTTCGGAGTGTAAGGGATCTATTTCTATTTTTGTAAAGATTTTTTTACTCCTTCCCAGGCCTTTGATGTTTACTGGGTGTCAAAATATAAAAATACGTAATATGGCTCGAACTCCTATTAATTATACGGCCGGCACCGAGGAGATAAATTCAGTAATCTCCTTACTATTTTTAACGTCCTCTCTTGCATGCAAAATAATTTCGATTGTAATTGAATTCATTTAAACTTCAAGCTTCGTTGAATGAAAACAATTGTTCAACGGGAAAATGAAGAAATATGCATCGTTGATAAAATGCGAAATGAAATAAGAAATACAGCAAAGAAAAAATCTCGCGCCAACTGAAAATCGGATTTCCGCTTAAAACTCTCATTTTCCCTACGGCAATTCGCGGCGATTTCAATAGAAAGATATACGTTCCGTTTTAAAGAGCGAGAGAGAGAGAAAGAAGGCCATTAACTAGCTTTTTGATGCCGTATCAACGCGACCAATCAGGCAGAGTCCACTGAAAATCCTCCGCCGCTTAATAAATTCCGGTAAAGGAAAGATTTTTTCCGCGAGCAATCGCTCGATTTACGCCGAGCTAGGCAGATTTATTCTCGATTTTAAAAAAATCCGTTGATGGCGTCCGTGAATCAAGAGGAGAAAATCAAGCTGAAACGAGAAAGTGATATATGTATTTTTAAAAGTTTTGGGGAAAAATTAAAATTTCGAAATCAAATTAAAACGATATAATTTATCGATAGGAAATCTCTCTCACTCTCACCTTGCTCTCCCCGAGAGGTGAAAGGCACCTTAGGGTTGGGTGGGGCAGGAGACATGGTAAAGGGTGCAAAAATACGTTACATCGCTCTGTCTCGCTCTATTCCCCTTTGAGGGTTCACTGATCCCTTTAATATCGGTGCCCGGCTTTAGATATGGAAAGGAATGGGGAAAACTATACTTGCGTCGCCGATGGGAAGAAATACATCTGGAAAGCCAAGGAGAGACCCGTATGGCTGAAAGGGCAGGGCAATGAAAAGGGAGGGGAGAAGGAACTTGTAAGAGGAGGAGGAGAATGAATCGAATACATTCTCCTTTCCACGAGTGGCGCTTGAAGTAGAGGGAACATTTCATGACGCAGAAGAAATGGTTTGGTGGAAGCGGGTAAGGGAGAGAGTTTCCGCTGTCCATTTGATGGAGCTCCACCTTAACGAAACGTATTGGTCGTTAAGAATACCCACGGGTGCCCAATTTCCACCACTTCGTTAAAAGACGGTTTCTTACATACGGATTCTCGACTTCTCTCTCTCTCTCTTCCCTATCTGGAAATCTCAACACTACCTTCAGATTTAATTATCTCCCATCTCGCGTCACGATAGCTAAGTTTTCGCTGCGTGAAATTTTGGTATTGGCGGAATACTCTAAATAATTTAAATCAAATTAAAAAAGAGATGAGATAAAGATATTAATTTTATTCTTTCATTGACATTCCCGACTATATTTTGAACGACTCCAGATATACATAAATGCCTAAAGGAAATCTATAAAATATATTAGACGTAAAAAAAGTCAATAGTCGCTGGCGAATATGGAATGCTCGTCATCGATGAAAGTAAACGTTTTTGTTCAACTATACATTCATTAGAAACAAATACCATGTTTTCCTAAGAATTATTTACATTTGAAATAATTACAAAATTATATTCACTACATTATACTATAGTATAGGTACTTATATTTGGTGATAATAACTTGAATAATATTCAAATTAATCTAAACGATAATCTAATAAAAATGAGATTATGATAGCTAAAGGGGAACAGGTCTGTTATTAGTCGTCCAAGACAAAAATACATCGTCGCTATTAGAAACGTGTTTTTATTCAATGTTATATCCTCTTGACTGTTGCGCAGCAAATTGAGAGGATATATTGACGAGCCTTCGACTCACTTTGTTTTAATGGGTAATCGTCTCCGGGCGCTACCGCGCCCTTCGCCTCGCCAGGGACCAAAGAAACCCTCCACGTTGTCCGGAGATTGGGTTTGTAAATGTCGAGACGGGCCAATCAGTCATGGGTTAGCAACAGTCAAACGAGATATAATAAATGTAATATTGTTGTATTGTTGATGCTTTAATTGTTAAATCATTTAAAAAGGCGCATGTTTTGGTATTGGACGACTAATAACAGACCTAAACCGCTAAAGGTGCTCTCTTAAATGAAATATTTGGTGATAAGGAATAGACCATAATGCTATCAAATATTCCAAAATTTTATCACCAAGGCTTCCTCTTTCAGTTCTTCGAGTAAATATCAATTACCTATTTATGAGAGCATAACACAACAAAAACAAGGAAAAGACATATAAGTTAGTAGTGTTTGTTTTAAATTTCAAATTGTTCTGAAATTTCAATAAATCTGTGATGTAACATATTTTATTTCATAGATTTAAATGTATCATTTATTAAATCACCACCACAACCCACTTCTTAAATAACAAATTTATAGCATAAATAGGCTTTATAATATTAGTTAAATGTTACTCATTTTCCAAACTTTATAACAGAAAAAATTCAAACTAATTAATGATTGGTAAAATACGAATCGTTATATTTTTCAGTACCTATCCTATGAAAAATGAATTTTTAATCTATCTCTTAGGCGACACGACGAGAAAGCGATAACAATAAGAGTTTCTTATATTAAAAAATGAACTAATAAAAATCAAAGCAAATAAGAAAAATATATTCATTACATAAATCGGATATTTAATTTCATGATAAGATCAAATTAACACCAGCGATATAGAAGAGTTGAGTAAACAACATACGCATTCTAACTGCGAAATACCTTACTTGAATTTTTACATACTCATTAATAATAACTACAAATTCATTTTATTAAGCGTTTTATAGCTAAAAGAGATATACTGAAGATAAGCGCATTTCAAGACATAAGGTGATCGTAATTATTAATTAAATGGAACGGAATTGTAGCCTTCAACTCCATTCGAGGAAGCTTAAATTACACAAAATTAAACTTATAATTAAGTTCATGTTGTTGGAAAAAATAATAGTCACAATCCTCATTATAATCTTACTAATTACATAAAGGTCAAGTTCGTTTTTCCTGTTGTCACAACAGGAAATGCAGACTATTGTTCACTGAAATGCATGAATTAATCAATATATTGACCTAAACATGAAAGAAAAAGAAATCCCAGATGAACGTAGGCGACGACAAACTAGATAACGAGTTGCGCGTTACCGAAGAAGAGTAAACGCTGATGATGACTCTCGGAATGAGTATTTATCTCAAAGGCCCAGTGAAACAGCTAATCGAAGCCGAGAACAACGAGACAATGAGATTCAAGCATGAAGACTGCGATTGGAATCCCAGTGGAGAATCAAACCGATCAGGAAGCAACTGAACGACGACAGGGAAATGCCATTCGTAGGTGAGAATCACGCCATAATGAATCCGATCAAGATGACGTTGAACGTCGAGAAATAAAGGTTTCTGCAGTAAGAAGTCTTCGCAATCGTTGACCTCAAATTCCAATAAATGACGACTGCAACTTCAATGAAAATCAAATTCAGCGGCATTTTTATGGTCCAATGAACATTGAATGCCAATATTGCCATTCGTTGAACTTTAAAGCAGAAAAATCATCTTATAACACTTTCAAATACTGCCGTCACAAATGTACTGTGTTGTTAGAGGAAGAAGGACAAGAAATACGGCAGTTTCCTGAAATTCTGAGAGATTTGTTGAGCAATACACACAATCCACGTGAAGAACTTTAAGGAAAACATCAGATCTTATCATTTGCTTCCATGGGTTCTCAAATTGAAAATCTGGTCGAAGTCCTTACTGCCTCAGAGTCCATGGCCAAATTTATCACAAAACATCACATCTGTGTCCTAGTGAAGGAAACCGTCAATACGCTCAGCTTTATGTGATCGACTCAGGTATGGCCAACGATGACCGTATAAGTAATCATTTAAATCAAAAGCTAAACGCAGCCATTATCGGTGAATTAGACACATTCATCAGAGAGAATAACGTATATGCTCAAGCAGGCAGAACATTGCGTGAAGTGCAACTTGAAGAAGAGACTTTGGCAGTCACCGAAAATCGTTCAATTCCCATCGTGAGCATGATTTTCCGTCTTGAGAGAAACTCAGATCGCAGAAGATATAACTTGCAGCAGTTGACGAAGTGGCCATGATATTCTGATGAAAGCGACGGTGAGCCACCATTCGAATGGGGCTTCAGAGCGTACACCAGAAACGCTGACAGACCCTTCATTTCTCTAAATATACTAAGTCCTCACGTCGAACCGATGGTATACGTAATATTTTTCCCCTTTGGTGAACCAGGATGGCAACACGACATAATTAATGAAGAAAATCTGTCAAATAGAAAAAGAACACGCACTATCATGTTCCAATGAAAAGTGGCTCATACTGCAGTGAGAGTAGATATATTCAATCTCATCTTATATGGAGGTAAACTATACCAACAGTGGGCAGATGACTCATATCTGCAAGTCGAAGCGAATAATCTGAATTTTGTGAGGAACCAATACGGACGACTGAGAGTCGAACAATATAGATGACTCATGGACCATCTGGCAGATGTGGCGAATCAACAAGGTGGAAGAGTTGGTCGATCAGTTATACTGCCAAGTTCTTTTCAAGGTTCTCCACGAAATATGCTCGAAAAGTATCACGACGCGACGGCGATAGTGGCAAAGTTTGGGAAACTAGACTTATTCATCACGATGACATACAATCCCAATTGATCAAAGATCAGAGAAAATTTGTTTGATGGACAGCAACCATATGACCGCCCAGATCTGGTGTCTCGCTTATTTAGCATCAAGGTGAAGGCTCTGATGAATGATAATACCAAGAATCACGGGTTCGGAAAGAAGACCGCTTACGTCTACACCATTGAGTTCTAGAAGAGAGGGCAACCACATGCTCATCATTTTGCACAATAGAACAAGATAGATTCAGTGAAAAAAATCGACAGATTTATTTGTGCTGAAATTCCCGATCCAGCGAGGGAACAAAAATTGCACGAAACTGTCTTCAGAACCATGATCCATGGACCATGCAGTGGAATGAATCCTTATTCGTCATGCATGGAAAAAGGCGAGTGCTCGATGAAATTCCCGAAGTCGTTAAGAGATGTGACGCTTCCTTTGTGAATTGTTTCCTCTGTACAGAAGACGTTCAGGAATAACAGTACAGTTGGGACAAAACGTCGTTGATAACCGCTTTATGGTACCATACAATAAATATCTGAGCCAGAAATTCGAATGCCACATCAACGTGGAATCCTGCCAGTCTGTGAAAGCCATAAAATACATTTTTAAGTACATCTATAATTTACCATATCCTATATAGACTGCGATTTTCGGCCATCAAATTGTCACCAGCAGTGAAGAGTCAATTGTGCTGCTCTCGAGAAAAATTAATTGAACGCCTAAAAAAAAAAATGCAACGGAAATGAATTACAAAATTTTGGAACTGATTGAGAGTGACTTGAAAGAATACCGCAGAATTGATGGAGTGCTATCTAAAGATCCCAACGACGCAATCGATTTCCCAGTTGAATTTTTAAATGAGCAAACTCCATCTGGTATGCCACCACATTTGCTGAAACTAAAAGTTGGAGGTTTTAACATGCTGGTGAGAAATTTGATTCCAAAAAACGGCCTTTTGAATGGTACATGATTAGTGGTGAAAGAACTTCCAAAACAACTTCATTGATGCAGAGATCATCACTGGAAAGGAGAAAGTGTATTCATCCCACGAATCAATTTGGAGCCGAGTGAAAGCAGTTTACCATTCCGAATGAGGCGACGTCAATTTCCCGTAATCCTGGCCTTCGGAATCACCATCAACAAGTCACAAGGTCAATCTTTTGATCGTGTTGGTGTATACCTGCCAGATCCAGTTTTTGGTCATGGTCAACTATTCGTAGCACTCACCCGTGGAAGAAAGCACGAAAACATCAAATTTTATATAAGGGGGACAGTTACACAAGGAAAATTATGTTCACTGAGAGCTGTGGTCTCTTTGGTGCCTCGGTGTCAAAGAGATTCTCTGCAACCTTCGGTTGCGTTCCTTTACTTAGCAGTCTTTCTGACTGCCGTTTCGCGTGCGCTAAGTGGGGGAAGGCTGAGTTCCTTCTTCTCACCCACATAGCTCTTGGTCCTACGGACCCTTTTTCTTCCTATAGGCCGCTGGGGCTTATCCTTCTCTCACCCCTACTTTTTCTGTCTTCGGACTGCCACTAGCCCTGCAAAGGGCCTTCTTTCTCCCCCCATTTCTGCCACTGCGCTGTTGAAGGACTTTAGTCTTCCCAGACATGTCTGGTGAAAGTGGAATCCTCTCATGGTTACTTCTCGACGGCCTCATCGCCTTCAAGACTCCTGAAGGCGTAATAAGTCGTGTGGCCCTTGAGCATCTTCATACTATTCTCGTCTTGTCCACCCAAAAGGAGGACAACCCTACAAGCCTTCCCACTCTCCCCTCCTTGCGGGGTAACCTGCTCAGTGCTGCACCTACCCCATCAAGGGAAACCCTGCCAAAGCCCTTGACCCCCCCTCCTACTCCTGCTGCCCCCGCTTCTTCTTCTGGCAAGAAGAAGGGGGAAAAATCTCTCCCTTCTCCTGTCTCTAAGCAGGAGACTTCCTCTGTACCTTCCGTGGCTGTCCCAGTTGTTAGCTCCTCCCCCTCTTTCTACGTCTGGAGCCCCGGCTCCGATTGTTAACCGGCCAATTTCATGGTTTAGGTACTTCTAAATGAGCTACAATGCTGAAATTTTTTCTAACGATAGAATTTTGCCAAATAACAATAACTGGCTTCTGGAAAT
The DNA here is from genome assembly GCA_036926305.1 of Uropetala carovei. Classification (NCBI taxonomy): domain Eukaryota; kingdom Metazoa; phylum Arthropoda; class Insecta; order Odonata; family Petaluridae; genus Uropetala; species Uropetala carovei. The sequence continues at coordinate 1,319,334 of JAXCHB010000152.1, read as the reverse complement.
TTAGAAATATTTATTTATTTGGTCGTTAAAAATTCATAAATGTTAAAATTATTGACTAATGTTTATGTACCGTCGGTCGAACTAGGTAGCTGAAAATTTTGAGAAAGTTAGAGAATAGTGTTCCAGCGGTAATTAACATTGAATATTATAATGAAGTTTATTATTGTGGCTGTTAAAAACTCAAATTTTAAACAATTAAATATATATAAATGCACTTATAGAGGTGCTACATCGATGACATTTTGTATAAATGTGAGGTATTCGTAACAAATTATGAAAAACTACAAAATATTTATAATTATAAATTTTAAGGGTTGTTTTTACCCCAATATTGTCCATAAAGAAAAACGCGTAAATCGGTGCAGAGGTGCAAACTTTTGCGTTAAAAAATTATTTGTCGGTTCTTACTCTTTATATTAAGGTGAGATAAAATGCTTGCAGAATGCAAGCACATATTACTAGTATATCACATATCAGAAGCATCTATATATTATAGATATGCTTAAAGAAAAGGAAAGGCAATAATAAATAGTCCAGTGGACACTTACCTAAATTGGAGGGCCACTGGGGGTGCTGAAAACACACGTAAAACAGAAACACGACAATAACACAATGTAGAAGATTTCGGGCCGAAGCCCTTCGTCAGCAACGGAGAGACACGTTTCTTGAACTTGATTTCTCAATCTCCTGACTTCTAAGTCACATGAATTCATTCTACGCCGGTGTGACAAACGATGTGCTTTTTTGTCTTATGTCGCACCTTCCAGCTGTATTTATCACAAGCAGTCTAAAATGTGTACATCTATCTTATTTGACGTGAATAAATACGGTTAATTCTTAACCATTTTAAGATGAATCATGGTTATTTTTCAATCATTTTTTCCATAGCGACACCACGAATTATTGCGAAAAGAAAGGATTTCTGGAACCGAGTATAAACATGGCACACTTTTATATACTTCAATTAAATAAAAATCTTTCTCGATAAATGTGATAAACGGGTGAGCTGTTTTCGTGAATTTTAATTATACCGACGGAACATTTGCCTCCAAGAATTTAAAGGAAAATTCCATAACAATTTGAATAGGTCTGGTGCGCGTTTTGCCACAATCCACATTTCAAAAAGTGAACAGAAAATTCAATAAAGAGAAAAATAAGGCGACGAGTGTTATTATAATCAAGGGGTAAAGTCGTGCAATTCGTTAAACTTTCTCTTGTACACGTAGAGGAATAAAATATTTATGAAAAAAATAAACTAGTCGCATGAGCCAAGTGTCCAATTTGCGTAAATATCCGTCTCAACACAGACTTTACAGATAAATCAAATTATTCAGAATCAGAAAAGGGCAAACGTGTGTTAAGGCCTCGTTTCTTCTCACTTGAAGAAATCATATTCGATTTTCAAATCATAAGCCGATTCATTCACCTGATGGCTAGGCCTGATGGTTCGGCCGCCTCTCGTCGAGAAAGTCATACGGAAAAGCGTATATTTTGAAAATCCAAATGGAAAAATCCTTGACCATTCGATATGATCTCACTTGCCATCACGTGCTAAACAAGTGATCGACGAAAAGGTGAAGACGAAATCGTTTTTTATAAATCTTTAAGAAAAGAACGGCCTGTTTCAATAGATAACAATTTTAGACAGGTATTATGCTTGGATAGTTAGCATTTATCCTTTACAAGGTGGCCGAATAGATGATGAACAGGTCTTAATTTAATGCTAAAAATGATCGATTACATGAAATAATGGAGATGAGAAACGATTTAACCAAACCAAATATATCATTTTTCCATAAAATTTTCTCAAATTAATATCCAAATCTACGTTAGCTACGGATGAATCTTTTTTCGAATAAACATCTTCAGATCAACCTGCTCAACTCTCAGGAAATTATCAAATGCCACACAGCACCAAATATCCGCTCTATGTAAGAAAGAAGCAGCGCCTTGCCTTGCTTAATGAAAAAATGTCCTTCTATACTCCTTTTCTTGGATCCTTTACCGACAGAAAACAAATTAAGTTTAAACGGATGGGAGTAATACTTTCCACGTATTTCTAGTCTTCTTATTTGTTTTGGAGACTCTCCTTTCAGTTTAAGACTCTAACATCCCTGTACAAAAAGCTTCCGGCCTTCTAATGTATGTAATATACGATATATATATATGTGTGTATATATATATATGTGTGTATATATATATGTCTCTCTCTTCCATTCTCCGTTCAAAACACACCTTATGTGTGCTCAATGCTCCCCTACCCGCTTAAGGGCGCAATGCTCTTTGCCTTCTCTGTAAAATCCTTTCGCCCGACTCTCTCTTAAAACGCTACCTTCGCTCTAGTTCAGGGTTTCTCAAACTTTTTTGGCCGCGTACCCCTTAGAACTCAATCAATCAATTGAAGTAACCCCTTATAAAATAGTTCAAGTGTCACATAAAATAGACTTATTTAAAAACAAACCAGTTTACATATAAGTATTAAATAACACTTATTGATATAAATATGGCTGTTTCCCATGACATAAAGTATCAGGCATTGACTCGATTGAAAAAAGTTTCAATCGTAAGTCAGGTTCGACATGCAATGTTTTGTCTTAATTAAACTCAAGAGGCGAGAATCCAGATTCGAGCATGCACGTTCTGGGGAAAGGAATGAATATTTTGATTGTTCTTTTAGCCACTTCCCCATACTCGTTCAATAATTTTCATCAGAAAGCAATCAAAGATACCTTCGATAATTTAATTTTCAAGTCATCGTCAGAAGAAATATCCATTTAGCTTTCTTGTTCTTTTCCTGTTAAATGTGGAAGCGAAAAATCAACATCAAATGGATTGCGCACCCATTTATTAGATTAGTAAGTTTCTGGAAAATATGATCGTAATTGTTCCGTGAGTTCTTTCTAATGTTCCTTTATATCTGACAAATCCAAACTGAGGAATATAAATCTGTACGTATTTCAGAATCGCTAGTTTGGTTTTACCTGGTTTTATGACTTAATCCGTAACATGTCTTGTCCCTTGGTCAACAGAAGCAAACAAAATATTGTACTTAAGCCCCCGCCCTCACTGATAAATCTGCAGTTTACTGTTATGTATGCATTCAATGTTTTTAGAGACAAAATATACTGTATTGTTTATGTGCACACATAGTGAAGAAATTTATTGTGAAACATTCTATAACAACAAAGAGAAAAAAAGCTGATTTGGAGTGTCCAGTATCAGCCATTAAGTAAATTTTCTCAAGTACCCCCTTGCGCATTTAGAAGTACCCCCAGGGGTACGCGTACCTCAATTTGGGAAGCCCTGCTCTAGTTGAATTAATTAATTTCTCCTACCGAATGACCTTACCTTTCCTCCACTTCACCATCCTTCCCCTTCTCCTTCTCTCGCCTATTTTTTCTTCTTTCAACTCTCCGCGCCCTCATCTCTCTACTATTAACAATAAGTTATAGCCATCCACCCATTCACAGAATCTAAAGAAACTACTTGATTATAACTCACAGAAGATGGTGAGATAATTAAAGTGATGGACTGAAGCTCTCTTAATTTATTTACTCAGCGTTTACGCGATGATATTATTTTAATGGCCCTATGTTTGTCATCGGTGTCAAATTCGTGAAATTCGCTTTTCCGAAAGACACTGCGAAAATCATTACATTAAATCTTAGATTAATTTAATATAAATAGGCAGAATTGTCCTTTGTAACGGATGGCGCGAAATGAATAAAGCAGTACTCCTCTTGAAAATCCTTTGAAAAACATTGGCGGACTTAAAATAGAAAATAATATTATTATGAAATTGCACCACTTTAATGAAAAGCGGAATAAGCTAAAAATGTTAAACATTGTCAAGTTAAATTGTCACTTCTTCGACAGACGTATATACCTAGCAATCCCGAACGCCTCTACTGTATTCACACAACGGTTGCTTTATCAGCACTAACAGCCACGGTCAGATCAAAAATGAAACGGCGCTAGTAGCGAAAAAATCCCTCCAATAGGAAGAAACCACGACTAAGATGATTGGCATGCAGTAATAACTGGGTAACCATGATTTAGTGGAAGAAAGAGGAAGACGAGAATCATGGTTAGGGTAAGCCGAAGGAGATAAAGAGGAGGTTAGAGGCTTATGTTGTTCTAGACGGGTCGGGCGCGCGTTCATGCATTAGCGTCGGGAGTCGAAGTAAGCCCTATAGAAACGTATTCGTCTAATGGAGGACCCATGGTAAGCTAGGTTTTCTCAGAAAGAAAGTTTTTGAGGAAAAATAGCGGTTGAATTCATAAGTATATTTTTATTTCTAACTCTCAGGTTTTATAACTCGGTCTGATTTAACCGTCACCGGCCGCTGTTACAAATTAAGCGATTTAGACTTAAAAAGGATAATATTACGGATGGTAGTGCTAACTCTTAAGACTGCTGAAGCACTTGAACAGATTGACTAGGAAAGAGTGTTATGAATAATTCAGAATGATGGGCATGCGTTCAAAACAATGAAACGGATTACAAAAAAATGACTCGACATAAAACATCGCGACTTCATTGAGGATATTGTAGAGTTTTCGAATTATACATGCAAGTAGCCAAGAGAGATGTTCAAATTTAAAATTAATTAATAAACAAGGTATCAGTTGGATGATCTTTTTATTTATTCTATATAACAGAATGGCTCAACAATTATATGTTACAGAGATGTAAGGCACTTTATTTGCGGAAAAAGAAAGCCAATGGTGGCCAATTCTACATCGAGCAAGGTAAAAGTTTGTATATTTTTCTGTATTTCATGATAGTCGTGACTCAGTCATCACGATATATACAAAGATTCGTGGGAATAATTTAAGATTCATAGCTCCCAACCAATTAAAGGGTTATCTCTCTCGAAGAACGATTACAGATAATCAAGAAAACTTTTAATTTACGTATAGAATTTCGGTATTAAGTTCAAGTATTCGCTTTGAGGGCATTCATCGGTTCACGAGCAGTTAAATAACATCGGAATTATCTTCGTTTGAATTTCGGTTACGGCAACACTACTCCAGGAATTCTAAATGTAAGCACGTTAAATCATCTCGAATTCTCTGTCATAAAAATGGTTCGAGCTTAATGGGTCGAGCATGAAACGAAGAGGCATTCGAATCGGCCATCGCCCAGCATCGCAGTTATTAAAAAACGCGCGTCAATCTCAGGAATTCAGTCCACGGTCGCTCGGTGCGAGCAGGAGTGGATGGAGATATATGATTTCAAAGAACCACTGAATCACGCGTGATATGACAGGAACAGCCCGCATGCACGCATCCCGAAGTTATCATGCAAATAGGGTTCTATAGGAGATGGGCTCTGTATTTATATGCGCTGTCGAAGCCGGGCATGGGTAATTATTATGGAGCAGGTTTAATGTAGAGAAAGTTGAGATAGCCTATATCGAGGATCCAGCAGCGGAAAATGAACGAACCAGTTGCTCAAAATAGCGAATTTTACGCTTTGATTTAAATGCGTTTTTATGTCTGCAGGCGCCGTCAATTGTGAAATTAAAATGAGTCGCGACTTAAATGAGAAGTATCATAACGGTCCTCACTGATTTGCTTTCATTCAAGGAGAAATTCAACAAAACAAAAAACGGGTTTTAAGAAAATTAATGCGCCTTTCATATTTGTCGGAATATTTTTCATTTCCATCTCCGGCCCTTAATTAATATAATTTTGAGTAATTCTAAATAATCAACAAAATAAATTCAGACGAAGGTGAAGTTAAATTTTCACAAGTTGCATAAACGTACACACGGTGATTGAATAATATCTTTCCATGAATATCTTAAAATGTATGTGATCTTATACCGTTTTGTATTGCAAAAAATGATTATGGAAATAGCCTCAAAAGTGTAGACAATGTTTTCGGCTTAAATGTTTGTAGCTGTGCTCCAAAGAGTCCATTTAAAAAAATCAATGCTGAAGGATGATAATAACCCTTTTAAAGGGATATATCATTCAAATGAAACTGATTTTTAGGTATCGTGCGTTACGAGAAATACAGAAAACATGGGTTCCGCCGGATCATAAAAATGCCCACGCAGAATATAAGTGTTTTCTTATCGCGTCTTTCGAAAATTCCGTCGAGGAAAAATGGAAATGCATTAAAAATGTCCAACGAGCTAGAATAAAATAATTGCCGAGAGCTGTCATTAAAGGTTCTCATCAATTAACAAGGCCATTAATAATGGCTAAAGTTCTCGTTCTGCCCTTTATTCCTGGATCTCTTTCACCTCCAATATCCGTCTGTCTTGACCGACCTTTATGTTTTGCACTCTCGTTTCCTGCCTCTCCGCTAAAAATGTTTCTTTTGTTTGTCACCGCCGCAGTTCTACATAAAGAAATAGGCTTTTTCGGCTCAGAGCGGTTTAAGGGAGAACAACGGAGCTTCCTTTTAATTTTAAATGAATTTCTGTTGCTTCTGAATAGAGAAGGAAATCGGAGAGAGAAAACCGGGTGTTTCGGGTGAATGCGATTTAAGGCGACGACGCTTTCCTTCTCTTCGCTCCAAAGTCCATCTCCGCGTCAATTTGCCGAGCGGCAGGTTTATCTCACTCAACCTTCCAAAACGCCATGATGTCAAAGCGAGTCAAAGAGAGAAGGATTTTGATTAATCGGTCATTTAAAAATTTGATTGCATATCAAAGGAAAATGTTTCCATTCCTCGGCTATGGTTATAAAATCTAATTTATGACCGATTTTTTAAAAATGTTTGTGCTCTTAACACTTTCATACATGCTATATATTAATACTTTTAAGCTTCCCCACCCGCATAAGTTTGAGTTTTTGTCCAAGGTTTTTGAAAAAGTCTAGAAAGGTCTAGAAAGTTTAAATTATGCATAATAATTTTAAGTAAAGTACCTGTTGTTCTTTAATTATAAGAATGTGATTATTGATAAATTCAGATCTTTGAAATGATATATTTACTAGCATAAATATTAATGCCAGATGACTGCCATTCATCTTTACCATCTTTAAAATATTTGAGAGAATATGACCCCTTTTTCATGTAAAGGAGGAGGAAATACTATATAGTTGGTTTTTTTGCTTTTCTGGGACTGGCTATTCTTCGAACATTACTTGTATCAATTCATTATAAGTTACAAAAAGTACCACGTACCCTTTATTAAATGAGGTTACATCCATTTGTTTAGTTTCATTATTAATTATTATAATTTTATAATGGTTCTTATACGAATCAAAGAATAACTTAGCAGCTATAAATGTTCCTAAAAGTACCCCTTTTTCCCTTACTTAAATTTTGTCTGACGACACGAGTTGCCAAGGGCAATACAGCGCCGGCTTTGTTGACAGCTGTTTTCCTTTTGCGTGAGTGCGCGTGCGTGGGTGAATGGTGTGGGGATGTTGAATGGTGGGGGGTTTAGAATAGTCCCGTAAAAATAAGCTCTCCTAGTAATAGCTGCAAATGAAAGCCCCTGCATCCCACACCATGAGAGAGAGAGGGTATTTAAAGACTATCGAGTAACGTAATTTAAAGATATTAATATTCATGCGAAATGATTATAAAATAAAACTTTACGGGGCAGCGTGTACGTATTCTAACGTTTAATGAAGAATTTCCCTTATTTTTTCTCATCCTCTGCACATACCATTCTAAATTCCAAAAATATTTTTTATTAAATGCGTGCCCGGATGTAAGCTCGCTTTACGTATGGCCTGAGCCAATCTCTGGGTACTGGTTCCATGTATTTCACACTTAATCCGAGCAATCTGAAACTATTCATTGCTTCAAGTAACACTCAACCCATTTAGGCTATAGAAGATCGATAGAGTGCGTAAAGCGAATAGGATTCTAAGATGAAGTTTACGTTCAAAATTATTTCTACAAGAAGCATGAAATAAATTAAAAACCAAATGAGAAAAATAAATTTAATTAATAAATGCATGTAAAATATTCTTTAAGCAATTATTAGCAAATAATTAATAAGTTTGTAAAAATTACATAAATATATAATTTAACTTTTATATTGAAATTTGATGCATACATTTAATATACAAAGGCTAATTAGTGTTGTTCTCAGTTTCTGTGGTGAGATTATACAATTTAACTTTAAAGCTAGCAGCAAATTAATGTCTGTGTCTCTGCGATCCCGGATTATAGCAACGCTATAACGCAAAAACGACACTGAAGATGGATTTCTTCATCAGTCATTTAATAAATGTCTCAGAAACTCTTCCCAAAGTTCATTAACTAGTAGGACTAATCTCTACCTTAAGATGCGCGATACCAATCGCGCGTGATGAGTTATGAGCATGCTATTTCCGAAATGAAACCAAAAGGTTTCGCAAGGAAACTAAATACTCGTTCGGACTGAAGATCTATTTTCTTATTTCAGACGTGTTGGCAACCTTTCCTTACTTCCCCGACATAGACGCACAAACCTTAATGCTTGTCTAGATATACGTACATCGGACAGTGGTGTACACGTCACACGAAGCAGCGTAGTTCTGAGCGGAAGCTGTGCGTAAATTCTCGCAAATACGGAATAGCTACAACGTGAAATCATAAAACTCTTATGGTAAATCATTATAGTACATATTTGATTTGTATGATTACTCGAGTTTTGCAAAACAACTCGAAAATAAATACAATAATAAAGCAGGAAAACGAAATAAAACGGCGTTCTTAACTTTAGAGGCTTGAAATTTATATATGTATACCTAGAGCGTAGAGGGGAAAAAAACATCGAAAACATGAATTTCACTCAAATTCAAATATTCAACCCATCACAATTTTAGTATCATCGGCTATTGGTCAATAGTCCTGTGAGTCTCTAAGGCGATATATGAGGAGCATATAAATATATGTTGATGAATTTATCTTTTAAAATATTTTATTTTTGATTTATCTTTTTCGATTTCTGTGTAAAAATGGGCGGTCGAGTGAGAGCACGTAAAGGAAAATGTGACTTGCCTGTCCTCACACATGTCGACGGGTGGTCACAGCTTAGGATGAAGAAACTGGCCACATCCAGAATATGAACCCAAGCCCGCTACCAGGAAAACCAGCGCTCAAGCTATCCCGACGCTACTCCCCCACATTTGCTCTACACATTCAATTAAATGTTTTTTTCACTGAGAAGAGGAATTTGAAAGAATAAACATAACTTGTTATAATTTAAATACTCATACGATAATTATAAGTAGTAGTAGTAGAAGTAGAAGTACTTTAAGTACGGATAGCAATGAGAAGTTCAAAAAGCAGAGAATAACTCCATACATGTGCCACCATGACGCAAATTGCCTTTCGATAAATTGATCGTTCGATGAATTCGCTTTCGACGAATTTGACCTAAATCTGAGTGCCATTTTCGTTCGACCTTTTGCGACCGAAATATTTTATTTTGTATTTGTTTTTTTTTTATGAATAGGTATGTGCAATCTTGCATTGCTTGAAAAATTCGTACAAATGAGATATAAAGCCATTTACTGACAATTTAGAATAAAATAATATTTACTCGAACGCATAAATAAATGCTCGATGTCCAGTGCAAATTTATCTTACCGCCCTTGTTTTTCTCTATTTTTTCGGACGGCAATCTATTTGACCAGAATTTTACTGAGATTTTCAAGGACGCTGTTTAGCCTCTTGCTTTCGAAATAGCCTACGTATTTTTCTGGTTGTGAAACCTTGAACTTTCTTTCTGTAACGTTCTTGAGAAAATATATAGCACATGTTTAGGATGAAGCCTGCGATGTTTTATCGCATGGGCTTCGAAAACAACATTCGGGACCAAGCTGAGGTACTTCCTCAGCTGAAAAGTCTCTCTATGAGGTTTCTACAATTCATATAAGAAAATCATGTGAGAATTCCATTCTTTCCTCTGTTCATATGATTTCTTAAATATTATTGCCGCCTTCTTTGCATCCCGACTGGTGATTTATACGAATTGTCGTCGTACTCAGCAACCGGAAACTTTAAAAATAAAAAAGTTTCGTGAGAAAATAATTTTGGGAGATTTACGTGAAGCATATAGGCGTCTATGAGAAAACATTTACTTATTGTTAGATATATTATTTATTACTATAAACGTCTGCTTTCGCCGTCTATCTATGGCATTATCACAAAACGTTAGAACAAATATGAAATTTAAAAAAGGAGGAATGAATAAGTTTCTTATTTTATGAACCATTCGCATTTTTTGAAAGAGGCGAGGATTTTTACCAATATGATTCCAAGCTGATTGAAGAAAGTACTGCCGAGAAAGCAAACTATGTTTAAAAAAGCATTGCATGACGTAGAATTTGGTAGCTCATATTGCCTAAACACGGACTAATAATCTCGAGGTTAATATGCCGAGTAAAAGGTCTTCACATAATCATCAAGGGTTCGGAGCCTCTGATTTGTAAGCGCCATCCATGCATTAAGAGCAGCCATGGCATGTTGCCAAAAAGCAGGACGACGAGCGTAAAATATTTGACGGAAGCTAATTCCAAAATCTCATAACTCTTAATGAATGCCATCAAATGGTTTTGCCGTTATTTTACGAAAGAGAACTAAAATTTTCACGCCCAGAATCAGGAATATTTGACATTTGTTCCGATTCGGAGGTAATCAAAAGATAAAATTACAATTTAGATAACAACCATTATGTTAAACTATTTGAAAAATTCATTTTCTATTTTTACATTGCATCAAAAAAATCGCTAGTGAATGGGAGTTGGTTGGTTTAGTATTTAGTTGATCTGTGCTGCTATACTGAAACTTTATTTTGAAAAGAAGTCGTTTTTAAGCTTTTACACCAGTGTGGTATTATTATACTAGATTAAGGTTAATTTATCTGTTAGTAAGATATGAAATCTTTTATTAGCCTTCGTAATAAAACTCAACTGACACTTTCCATTACTGGTTTAAAATGGCAATTTTTATGCGGCACTTGGAAAAGATAAAATGATTATTCCATGTAGATGGGAAAGTGTATTGCGAGCCTTGGGTATATTTAAGTTGCTACATTGAATTGACTTTTAGCTACGGTCAACATCTTTAAATCTTTTAATGTTAATTTAATATTTAATGCTTCTGACGGGCATTTACATTTGTTATTAAGTTAAGAGCTACAAGTAGCCTCAGTTGGCCAGATGGTGTTTTTCAATTTTTGTATCGCGAACCAGTGGAATGTCTCGCGACCCAGTCGAAGGGAAGACAACATGAGAAAGCATATGTTTTTCATTAACTCTTGATAAAAAAGTAAATTATAATAATTATATAATAATAATTATATAATGAGAGTATTAAGTTCCCTGTCATTTTACACATTTCAACTGCTTATGCATAAAGTGCTCCGATTTTCCTCACGAGCTTTGCGACTCAGTACTTGGTCGCGACCCGTACTTCGAAAAACCCTACAATAGAGTGATAGAACCACCGAAATATAAAAATTTTAATTAATTCGAGCCCTGTTGGCTTTTCGGGTTAATGTAATATTTTTCTGTTTACGGTACTTTAAAAGGTGTTGGTATTCCATACAGCGGGTTTGAATTCGAATACTGCCGAATGCCGACTTCATGTATTTTAAGGATTACTCGCTATTACAACACTCCGTCCCTCGAAATGGATGTTGAGCAGTGTGCCACCTTTGTGATATTCGAAAAAACCGTCTCCCCATTGAAAAAAATCGTGGCCGACGTATAACACACGGTAGCCTAGAAACTGGCGACCTGTCCGCGAAAATACGCAGTTATCTAGAATCTCCGAAGAGCCCAACGGTCTCAAGGCAACGAGGGGATATTAGGAGTCACATAAGGCCAATAGATAACCTTGAAGAGGAAAGAAGAAACAAAGTAAATGCCAGTATTTGCTCAGTTTAAGATACCCCATAGCAGTGAAATTATTAATAAAATTAACACATAAAAATAAGATGATAAAAGAAAAATTTCAAATCCACTGTAACATTAGAAGTACAGAAAATATACCGTTGGCTAGAAACTCTGAAAGCCACCACGTTGCATAAGGATAAAAGAGAGAGAAGACAAAGCCAAAAGTATCAATGAAGAAATACTCTAACTAGAAACAAAGCGATAATCCCAGCACTGATCCAAAATCCGGACAGAAAAACAACCGTAGCATTGATCAAACAGCTGAAAAAATTGTTTTCATTCTGTTTAAAGTAGAAGTAATAGAGATTATTGGAATATAAATTCGGAATTTCAATTTTCTTCTTTGTCCCAAATAGATATAGGACAAATAGAACTTAATAATATTCCAAATCGCCATAGCACCTCAATGTTAAAAAATAAAACCGAAGCCTGATTCCAACCCATATACAAAGCTCATTTTTGAAAGCATTATTCATTTATTCTTGCTTTAAAAGATAACCTTTTAATTTGATTTCCTTATCGATGTAGCTATTATTTGAAGAGGAAGAAAATGACTTCACTGCGTCAATTTCAATTACATTCAGAGCCGTGTCCATGCATTTTTGCCACCTGAGGAAAGTTATAATTTCGCGTCCCTTTATTATTTTTACTTTGCCCTTTTAATTATACGTTAGTTGAAAGAATTTAAAGTTCAAAGACAACAAGCCTCTCTGGTAAGAGAGAAACCCTTCTCCAAGGGATGATCCACTGAAAGATGTTAGCACTTAGGCAGAGCGAAAGAAGTCCAACTGCGAATTAACTCGAAGAAAATAAAACAACTTCCGTAACAACGGCTTTTACGACATCATAAGGACGAAAATGCAACAGAACCGTATGTCTACTAAATAAACAGAAAAAAGAAAAAAATAGAAAATGTTATGGGAGGCTGGCGGATGGCATCGAAAACACATATCGGCATATTTAGACAAAAATATTCGTCGGACACGTGTCCCTTAGCGGCTTCGATCGTTGCGTAAAAGTATCTCACAAGATGACACGCACTGAACCTAAATAGGAGTAGGGATTGCATTAGTCGCACTAATGCACTTATTAAAACATTTGGCTTAAATTTTCGATGAGACTTCTCGCCCGCTCCCTTAACCTAGAAATATACTGGCGCAGCGAAACCAATCGGTAGAAAAGCGTCAAGCCTTTTATATGACTGCATACCAGGATACGGTGCGAGGAGTGCAATAAATGTGCACTTCAGTCAGAAGGAAGTAATGGTTTGAGGAACTGCTCTTAAAGAGTCACTTGAAGCTCAAGAAGTGGCGTGTTGCCGACTGAACTCTAAAACTAACTGGACATGTGCCGAACATTAATCTATAAAAATAAGTTAAGATTTATTGAAGGGACTGACTACTCTGCGTGTGCAAGCCAAGAAATTCTGTTACAGTAATTCTACGGCGCAGTTCAAAAGCATCGAAAAATGGTATTTTGGGAATAACGGTTATGGAAAAATTTTCATTGTAGTCCAACTTTGGCGCCCCTTTCGAGAGGCACCTCAGGCGGTCGCTTCGTCGCCTCAATGTCGTAATTGCTTTGAAGAAGAATAATGAAGCAAAAAAATTTTATGATTATAGATCAATCACATTAATTCAACATGCTGATATAGTTATTCTCAGGATTTTTAACATTTTAAAAATAAAAATTTTACCATACAAAATATTCTGTCATCAATTATATTCATTACAAAATGTAAAACAAAGGAGGAATTTTCATTCATTCGCTCAAAAATATTTGGTTTGCAAATGAATTCGAACATTTGAAATTTATCCTGCCTGTAGCATTCGTGTTTCACGATACTGACTTTCCCAACTTATTTTGATTGAAAAACTACAAAAGCACATAGCTATGCCGAAACATTCGAAGGGAACGAGCTGATTTTTGTCACTTAAAAAGCCATTTAAAGCTTAAAAGCCATTGTGCAGAAATTGTATTGGGAACAGAGAGATGGATGTCAGACGACATTAATTCTAAAGGTGAGTTCACACTACATACATGTATGATAAATACAAATCTAATACATATATAAGTAGCAATCTAGATAAGTATAGGATTTGTATAACACAAGTCTGCGATTTTTTCATGTTCTAGACTGTATGAGAGAAGTAGTATACAAATCTGAAGCTTCCGCTCCGAATGGGAAACTTCTATATATCCACCAACTCGCGCATGCGCTGTAGGATCTAAAAATCAGCTGTTTCGTCGTTCACGGTCATTTATCAGTCTAGGCTGTTACGTGCTGTATTGTGGAGTTAATTTGTGACTTAATTTCTATTATTTACGCATTTAATTAAATATGGTGGATTGGCCAAGAAATTAACAACAAAATTGATTGAACTACTCAGAAATTATGAGTGTTTATGGAATCCACTATGTCCGAAGTACTCGAATAGAAATATGAAATATGAAGCACGTCTGACCTTATTTGCTTTATTTCCTAGGTATAATATTCTACCACAATAATAAAAATGAGATAATATTATCCAGCTATATGTACGTTTAATGCAATGTAAACTTAAATATTTATTTATTCTTGAAATAAAATTTAATTTCTTAGCAATTTTTTTACAGACAAAATTTATTTGTTCATCAAATTTTAGCCTTGTATCTATCACAACCCCCAGTTACTTAAAAGAGTCATCAGCCTCAATTAAAAGCCAACCAAAGGCGTGATTACGATCAGTTTAAAAAAAATGCTTACTCGTAACATTTAGCTACGTACATACTTTGTAAATATTAAATTTCTTTTTTAATAAAGTAAATAATTTTTAAAATGAATTGTTTTACCTGAATGTTATATCTCAGAACATCAAAAATAGCGGCACATACTGCCGGCACAAGGGAACTAATTTTAGATTTTGATATCCGGTGCAAATACATTAAGGAGGAATATGAATCTCCTGTGGCAAGAAATCTTAACGTCACAGCGAGTTGTTCAGATGGAGAAATGGCTTCTCGAAGTGAGGTATTCTGTGCAGCAATTCTAGGGCCCACCATTTGTAGTAAGCATTCAAAATCACTTGGTGTCATCCGTACAAAATTTTTAAATCCTGCAAAATTCACTTATGTATTATATCTGTACTACTAGCATAACTGTATGAGATGAAATACATTGTCGGTCTTCGATTTTTAAATTATTCATGATTGATTTATATGCACCGTGGCTATTTCTTTTGCACAAAAAATTTCTTATCCACCATCGACGTTTTTTCTTTTTTGCTACTTTTTAATAACATAATTTGCAGCAGCACAAATGAAGAGATATTCCTCGTCTGAAGACATATTGTGTACTGACATGTATAACCAAATGTGAACGCTTAATAAATTTATACTTGTATTATACTTGTATATATTGAACGGTATATAAGTATAGAACAAGTCTCATACAAGTATTTGTATTTGTCATATACATGTATGTAGTGTGAACGTACCTTAACGAAATTTTCCTACCAGATTACGTGATATATGACTATGGTGCGATGCAATCCGCTTCAATCATACATCTGCAGCAAAGCTCAGAGGAGTTGTCACTTATCAACAATTGTCGGACTTTCTGTTCGCTGTCAGCTTGATTAAAGCCATTGTTGGCTTGGCGCCCATTGAAATTGTAATTATTATTTGATTCCGCTGTTTTATTCCGAGATTTGTATAAAAATGTTTAATTAAAAAAAATACTTAGGTGAACTTAAAATAACTAATTTCAATTCATATTTAAAAAAAAAGGCTTTATTCCTGGTCTGATAGCTTTCCTTTTATAGAACAAGGAAAGTTTTTAGGCCGGTACGTTGTGTTATTATAAATGTGATTTATAATTCAGCCTTTTCAAAATGATAAATTTTAAACTTTTCGCATTCCTCAGGTAACGAATTTGTAACTACGTATAATATGTAGATGCTTCTGACACGATTTAGGATGAGGATACAAAATTACGAGTCACTTGCCTATGTGCTAGAAACTTAAAATTTGGTAGGGTTTTTGGTCACAACCGAAGGAAAAAATCCAAAACTGTCGAAATATTAATTTTTAAAGGCTATTTTGACCCATTTTTGCTCTTTCTTTAACCCATAAAATCACGTAAATCGGTGTAGAGGTTTTCATATTTGCTCTTTACAATTATTTTCCGTCCTGATTGAACTGCGGAAGGAATTGAAATTGTAGTTTCCTATTTTTGAAGACAGAATTCAAATTCGAGTAGAATTGATGTGGCGACGAGCTAAATGCTTTCATATGGGTAAGATTTTAATGGGAAACACAGGCTTATATTATAATGCCATTAATATTAAACTACGACCAATGAAAAAAATCCGATATTGATATAATCCCCATGTTTGGGGCGGTTTTGCCGCATTAATGCCCCATAGGATGAGAAAACTCATGAGGCTGTTCCATATGAGCTACATACTTGAAATGTGGCAGGATGAGAGGTTTTCGGTTATGACCGATGGATAAAATATAATATAATATTAGTTCTAATATTTCGGGGCTATTTTGTCTAATTTTGGCCCCGTTCGAGGATAAAAATTACGAGGCATTTTTAGAAGAGCTAGAGACTTGAAATTTGGGAAGACAATAGGTATTAGGTCACGATCTATTGCTGATATCTGATATTATAAAACTTTAAATTTAAAGGGACTGTTTTGCCCCATTATATCCCCATACGAGGTTTAAAATTATAAGGCGTTTCCAGATGAGTTGGACACTTGAAATTTAGCACGGCTGTATATGTTCAGTCACAAACGATAGAAAAAACACGGTACTATAAAACATCCATCTGTAATGGCTATTTTTCTCCATGCGAGGTTAATAATTGTAAAGCAATTCCTGATGGGCTAGAGACCGAAATTCGTCAGGATTTTGTATTTCCGGTCATAACAGATGATTAAAATACGATATTATAATAATTCCAATTTTTAGGGGCTGTTTTACACCGTTACTGCCCCAAACAAGGATGACATTATAGGGCCCTGGAACGTTGGCATGATTATAGGGTTTTCATCCCAGCCGATGGAAAATATCCGAAATTGAAAAAAATATATATTTAGAGGTTATTTTTCTCTATTATTCAGAATGTTTGAATAGCTTGCTCCGTCTATTAGGATTATATATCGATTGAAATTTAAGTAGTTACGAAAGTTACATACACAGAGAGTTAAAAGGTTAACAGTGAAATTGCTGTTGAATATTTGACTACCTGGTTTCCTCATAGATTTCCTAATTCAGTTTTCATTCTATCTTTTGATCAAATTTAGCTTTGTTCTGTTCATTTCATCGATATATTCGTGTAATTAAAAGCAAACAAAAATATATATCGCAGAGTTTAAACTGAAATTAAACTTTTGTTTTTCCTAGCAAAGGGGCGACGCGTGTATCATATTTTGGTAGAGCATTTTCCAGCTACATAATATTATATCCGCTCCTGTGATATGCTCTGTAGATTTTGTGTTGTGCATGGCATTTCATCTTATATAAAGGGTAAAGAGTTTCAGTAAAGAGAGATTTTATCATGTTCAATAATAATTAATAGCTCATGTTAAGGCTTGACTCCTTTTTCCGTAGAATTTTCTATGAAAGTCAGACGCGCAATTCAGTATTGAATTATTTGAGTGGCCGTTCTCACGTCAGCTGTAAAAGGAAGAGAAAGTACAATATTCAGCTCTGATATTTTAAAATAACTTCATGAATTTTTCCATTAACTAATGTTTGCAGTAAAGCGTGTTCATTAGCGGAAACATAGGCAAAATAGTGCGAAACCTCATGGAAATATGCATTCCACTTACGTAGTCGCAGTTTTATTGAAGTTAATGGCGCTATATATAAAAAACAGACATTTTTTTAGGTGTCACTAGTTTTAAATCGCACAAGTTTGTCACATTTGCATCTTTACACCTGAAACAGGCAGTTACAAAAGTTTTTATTTTAACGTGAACCCCGTCGCATACCTTATATTCGACGGAAGTGGTAACGTTTTATTGCAAAGTTCGTCATTTTTCGGCACGCAAACATTCCAACATTTAAATTTCTCGCCGTTAAAAGTGTAATAAAACTTCCCGAACTAATGAGCGAGGATCAGAATGGCATCCAGGAACCCTTTGTCTTTACAAAAAGTATAGAAAATTATATAAAGTTTTTAAATGGACAAAACGATTTTATACACACACACACGCACGCACGCACGCACGCGCGCACCCACACACACATTTCCTCATTTCAAAGCGATACACAGTGGGCTGAATCGCAGATCTATCGCGACAAAATTATTTTTTGAACTATAATTACAATTAATGTTGACAAAATAATTTAATATGATAAGAACACACGTGTATTGATATTTTCAACTGAAAATTACTCAAGTTGAGTAATTAATGCCAATATGTACGTAGTACTATTTACTATATGAACTACAGACCAAAATATCTAGGATAGTATTGTTTTATTGTACAATGAATTTCAACAATCAATAATTGTAATAATGAGATAGTAATGCACTTTCAACATTTATGATAAACTTCCTCCTCCAATTTGGGCAATAGTTTTTAGCCTAGCTTTTCACCAAAAGTTTCACATTCAGATTTCAATATTTCCTGTGACAAATAGTAGCATAGTAGCGGGTGTATGTTCCCCCTCTTAATGTATACCTGTTTAAGTCAATCAGAAGTGCCACTAAATGAACTATCTTCTGCACAACTACTATCACAACCATCCTAACCGCCATAACCGCTTGTAAATGGAATGCTAGCTGGCTGTGAAAGGAGTTGGAGAACTTCAGCAGGTAAACTGTCTCGTCTTTTATTGGAGAAAGATGTCACTTGCGAGATGAATGGAACCGAAGATACCAGCAAAATATGCAGTAAATCCTCCATTGTATTATGCCGCGAAGATTTCCGTATACACCCAGTTCTGTACCTTTTGCAGTCCTTGTTACGGGCCTCTTGGGCTTCTTCTGACAATTTGCCAATAAGTAAAATTGCTGTCTGAATAACTTTAGACCCGTGAACAAGTACTTTATGGACACTCGATGGCATAAAATACCATGAATAATGTTCCAAATATAATTCACCTTTTTCTTGTGCATACTTATCAAAAAACAACTTGATATTGTCTGGAGTATTGTTCCAAATCTGGAAATAAGTCTTTCATTAACTCCTGTAATGGCCGCAGATTCAGCCGGTTTCTTAAAAAACCGGCGAGCTGTATTGCCATCATTTGTGGTACCGCTACTAGGTTTTGTGTTGTCCACAATTAACCCTATCTCTGAGTGAAATTGTTTAATTATTTTATCTCTCCTTAGAGCTACTTTCTTTTTGTCTTCATCCGACCTAATTTGCCATTTTTTCACCTCCATTCTGTATGCAAGGTGTACACAGACACTCAAAAAAAAGTATAGTGTATGCATGCAATGAAGAGAGCCCAAAAATTAAATTTGCAGGATCTAAAATTTCTCTTGATCTGCCTTCCAGGTTATTCATATCTTTGGGACTCGCTCCACAAACATAACATTTCTGTGTCGAAATATTGGTTATAGCACACTTTGCCATCCACCATTGTTATGAAGTTTGTGCTGCACGGAAATTTCTTTTTCATTTATTATTGTTTTTGTTGGTTTAAGTGTTTCTATTTGTTTTTTAAGCATATTTGTCTCTTTTTTTGTAAGTTGTTTAGTCTCTTTCTCATATGAAAGTTTTATGGGCCGGCAAAATCGAGTTGATGACGGCTTAGGATTCTGCCATAATATTGTCTTTTTGTCAGATGCTGATTGAGGATGTGTAGAGTAAAGCTGCAATGGCACCATTGACACGACAAATAGATCCGAATCACTGAAATTATTTGAAGCAACACTAAATTTTTCTTTATAATTACTTAGCCCGCTGCTACCGTCACACCCCACTTTTGAAAATCATAGTCAATTCTTCTTCTCCAGAAACTTCTTGTTTTAACAATGATTCTTGCACTTTCAAAACTCGAATGATTGTATGGTCTACAAGGTCTTGAAGTTTTATGGTTGCTGAAGTTTCAGAAATGGATATTGCTTCTTTCTTTACCTGGATAACACGCTTGCTTTTCCTTTTGTAAAGTGTAATATGATGGGTATACATATATTACAATGTCTTTGCTTGGCCTTCTTGTTTACTGTGCATTAAAGTCACTGTGTTTGAGTACATTTTGTCATAAATTTCAGAAATGGAAACTACAGGAAACGTAACTAAAACTCTGCATGAAATTTAAACATTATTTTTTTCGATTTCATAAGACCTTCTTTAACCTTAAGGATGAAGTATTCAGATTAGTTAAAAAACTATAATATCTATGCGTATTAAGTAAACATATACCTGGTTGTTCACCGTCCATAATGTTGCAAGTCCAAGAAAAGAAACAGCACAATTATTCCACTGCACTTCTCAGTCACGAAGAGAAGACTGAAGAGTACGAAAGCAAGTGGCCCTGAGTCATAAAATTAATGACCGCTAAAACGGGGTATTGTTGCCAGATTTTTATTTCCTTTGTAGAATCAGACAAAGTAGCCATTCGTTGACAAATATAATATGACTAAACATATATATTTTGAAAGTGAAATAACGACTTTTGTCGCGCTAGATTTGCGATTCATCCCACTGTGCGATATGGTGATCCACAGAAAACTACATTAATATCTTCAGCGTATATCTGTGCCTTTATTCAATCACTTTAATTATGTCTGGTGCAAAACTCTCATATTTTGCGCATATGAGACTTTTTTCATTTCACATCTCCTGAAGGTCTACTTTATCATTTTATGTTAGAAAAGATCAAAAAAATCGTTTAGCAGATCCTGCTCCTATTTCTTCCAAAGAATAAAATTTGAAATCCTGAGAAAATCATTAAACAGACCAATGACAATGAAAACGAACATATTTTCATTGTCGTTGCTTTACGTTTAATATTTTCTGGGCCCTGTAGACTATTTGTAAGGGATATTTGAAAGGACAGAGTCGCTGTACGTGTTGTAAATCATTCCGTTTCAAATTTCCCTCATAAAAAGCTTACAACAAAGTTTATTTTATGCACTAAAGAGGGAGAATTTAATCTAGGTGAGATGCTTGATATTTTCATATCTATTTGTGATATTGCTTTTATTATTACTTTATTATATTATTTTTGTCCTACATTCGGTAACCTTAAAATGGAATGAGTTACGTATTCCCGTGGAAGCGAAAAACGATTCTATAAATGCCAACATAACATCTCTATCATCATTAATGAATTTAAAACTTAAAGTCAAAACCATAATCACAAAATAATAATCAGTTATATAATAGCCAATGCTACAATCGGTAGCTAATTACCTAAAAGGGTCCTGGGTCAAAGGGCTGACAACCTCAGAGCCAACAAGACCCACAGGGATAACAATACCCAAAGTGCAGGAATACCGAAGGGCTGACAATAGGCCTACAATAGAGAAGGACCGAAATATGCATACCTCAAAGCCTAATGTGGACGAGTGGAGCAGGAAGGAAGGTCAGGGGGATAATGATTAGCGGTCACCATTAATGGAAGATAACACCCCCAACCCAAACGCAAGTATTTCAACAAAGTTTACAACATTGGTCAATAAATGCAAATAGTTCAATACTTGATTTAAAAATTTTTAATTCAAATATTTATAATATAAATGACCATCGGGTTTAAAGTTGAATAGCTTTAAACTATTGAAACCTTCATAAAATGTCATAATTATTAGCTTTAACAATATTTAAATTGATATGGCCGGCATTTTTGTTGTCAGCTCTTCCAGGTCCCACCACTTGGGCATTTTTATGTCTCGAGTGAAATGTTCAAATTTAAACGGGGGCAGACATAGAGCTAATGTTTTAATGTTAAACACGATCAATAATTTGAAATGATTTAGTATCCTGCTGACTTCGTGGCTGAAATCATTGAAATTTACTATAATCATGTGACCGCAACTGATGACTGAGGATCAACTTTTCAAGTTCTTTTTGTTGACATTGGATCTGCCTGCTTTATTAATTACGACCAGCAAAAATTTGCTAATAATCTTTTATTTTTGTTAAAGAAGAGATGCGAAAGCTTCGAACAACCCGATTTCAGTGATAACCATTAATTACTTTTTGTGTTTTTATTGAGTTATATCCAAAACTAAGTTACGCCTCCGTCAAATGTTGCAGACAATATGTATAGGGTATCGAAACCGTTAAGTGTGTAGACTAAAAGGACTATCATCGAGTTTTTCGTGAAATTCTGCATTTGTGATGAATATTCGATTTCAGATATCATGCTTTGGTGGTTGATCCTTAGTTTATTATAATAAAAAAGGTTGTGGGAAAATCGAGAGAAATGAAAGTAGATAAATAAGAAAGTTGTGTAATAAATCACAAATGAACAAAATTTCTTAATCGGGTTTTGGATGTTCATGTTAGAATTTTACACTCGATTAATATTTTATTCAAAACAGTTACTGTGCGAAAATTGATTTCCGAAAAATTGACATACGAAAAGTAATTTTTGTAAAATCGATCCTTAAAAATGTGACACTCGATAAATTCACCCAGTTCCTGTGAAAGAGATATAATACGATGTTAACACAGCTTTATTGAATGGGAGTAGCAGATATATTTTTTGGCTTACAAATCAAATCATGTAAAACTTACGTATGTCTTGGAGAATGACCAAAATTCTGTACTTTTAAAAAACATTTAGTAAATATGGAATGAAGCGGAAAAATATTCTTATACAGAATCTGAGAGTTTATATTATCTAATGCAATTCCATCCGGCATCGCTCTCATAAGACGGGATTTCCGAAAGCCGCATCTGTGCTGGGATACTCGTCTCATTCTTGCTGCGCATTCGCTCGAAAAATTCCTTTCAAAGGCCTGTCTGATGTCACCTCACGTCCATCACTTGTTTCACAGCGCACAATGCGCGCGCCATAACCAGAACGTGACTCCTATAACCATTCCATCCTGCGACAAAAGGGTTTGAGAGGATGGACGAGGACTCAAATTCACAGCCAATAGAATGGTGGGTTCGTGAGCGCAGAGAAAAAAGAGACGCGGAAGGCTTTCTTATTTCTTAACAGGGCGAAAGAATGTATCTTTTAAACAATCAATACGTTGAGATACTGCATTCAGTGTAACGGTTCATCTTTTTAAAGAATCCAGTCAACGTAAAATATAGTGACGCAAGTAGCTAAATATTGGATTCTGTGTATGTCGATCAAATTGTAAAATTCAAAAATTGGACTTGCAAGTAAGCTCGCTCAATTATGAGAATATATAAAAATTACGTTTATTTAAATGCTAATAATTTCAAATGTCACTATTATTATCAATGTATATGTATTGCTCATGAGATAGTCACCATTATCGTGAACATTGTACCTTTATAATATGTGCATTACATTTGTATACGTTTAACTTTTTGCTAACTCTAACATTGGAGAAAGCTACGGCATATCAAAAATAATTTATCTTTGTAGGGTTTCTACTTAATTTTTTGCAATTACACCCCTAAATATATATATCCGTAAAATAAGATAGTTTAAAATAGAGAGTTTAGTTTTCAGAATGTATGAGATATTCAAAGGAAAAAATCATGTTGCCTGGAACGTAATTTTCATTTATTTGATTCTAACTACTTCAATTACTAAAATCGAGCTAGATTATAACATTCCGTAAGCTGAAACTTAGAACATTTAGGGAAAGACTGTTCATTACTCGCCCCGTAATTTATTTTATGCCAATTTCTCTTTGTGTAATCGTGTTCATATCAGATTAACTTTCGAAATTCACTCTTACATTCCCTTAAAAATACTAAAACTACTCAAAGAGATCAAACTCATATCGCAATGCGCGTTATAGACATGATTCACGCGTTATTCCGTTAGTTTTACGACGCGGTAAAACCATTCCTGCAGAGGCAGATCTGCATCCAGCATTTGAAGTCTTGGTAGAAATCTGGTTGTCCGCAATATGCCAATGGCACATTGCTATGCAAAGCGAATGCCACCCCGCGAAGAAGCTGGCGCCGTCATTGTTATGAGCGCGGCCGCTTGAGGGTGATAATTGATATTCCTGAGCACATGGGAGCTATTCGCATACACCATTCTTCCCCCCTTATTCCCCTCCCTCTCCCGCCCATGCCGCCGCCTTCGACCGACATATCCACCTACTTGCTTCCCTAATGCCCATTTCTACTCTCATACTCCGGCGCCAAGCAACGGCGATAAACGCATCGTTAAGGTGACCAGACGGTTTTCTTTATCCGTTTTTTCAGTGCCCTGAAAGTTTTTCGGGACGCAAGGATTTTCTGCAATTTAAGCACACGTATTTTTTGGCCCGACCACGTTAAATGTAATTATATTTATATATTTGGCACTTCAGCAGATTGCATCGTTGATGCCCCGAGAGCAAATGCTAATGGCTGTTTGCAATCGTGTCAGATAACGGTTTCCTTAGTAATATGATTTTTATCTTTGATTAATTAAATTCCGCGAGAATTTATCATAATTTAAAACTTACGCAGTTTTTTGAGTGTAAACTTACTCTAAATATATTGCAGTTTAAATATTTGTTGCGCGAAATATGTTTTTATTTCAACGAGAATAACTGGCCAGGTAAACTGGTGATGCTGTAAAAGGCAAAGCCGGTCGAGTAAATCTTTCTTAGGTGGAAATTACAATGATTCTTTCATTGCTATTAACAATATATTTACTGTAAACGTATTTCTCTCCCTAGTTCTTATATGATCCGTTGTGTTTCGATTAATAAATTTATTTGGATAGAGAACAACATTTACCACAAAAGAGTCTGCGAGACGATAAAATTACCACTTATTTTTTTCGGTGATAACAATCCGAGAATCCTCCAATCTTTCCATAACATTTTCTATGTAAATCTCACAAAGAACGCCTTTGAAATCTCTGTGCACTCCAATTATGGAGTATACATTTCTTTCTCGTTTACTACACTCACCGGAGTCTTGTATTTTTGTCGGATTTATGATCCAAATTTCAAACTGCGCATGCGTATGAACAGACACGCCTCTCCTAGGAGTAGATCGTTTTCCTGAAATACGATCAATACAATAGAAGCGCACTCGACCGTGAATAACAATACAAATTAATCAACTATTATGATAGATATTATGTATAAAATGATATATATATATCCTTTTTATATTAACACTTATTGGGATAGTCAGAATGTCATATAGCCAAAGGTATTTATCAGTAGCGCACAAAGGATTCTCTCAAGTGGTGGAGGGGGGTCCGAAATATTTGACAAGCACAAAAGTTGTATGCAAGTTATATCAATGTCACGTATTGCATTATTAATTATATTTAAGTTAAAAACAAAGGGGGAAAATCGTCTCCTATTCCTCTCTGACGGTGCCCATGAACCCAGATTTAAAATAACTGTTTCCACAGTTTAGAAAAATCACAATTTTCCAAGGGAGGAGTCCGGATCCCCCTCCCCGTATGTGCGCCACTGGTATTTGTACTAACTGAATGAGTTCTCTCTCTTTTTTTTGTTAGAAGCAGGAGGAATGAAAGCAAACGAAAATGAGGTTGAGGAAAATATGGTGAAAAAGGGTTGAGACGCGGTGTGAATTATTTAGGGGTAAGATAAAAAAGCGAGGTGGTAAGAGTGAGAAGAAAGGAGGGGTTGTATCTGGGAGGGGAAGGAAGCAAGAAACAAAGAAAGATAGAGGATTGAAATTCAGAGGAGGAGAGGCAGGAAGTGGAGAAAGTAGAATAGAAAGAGATAGAAAGGAAGGATGAAAAAGGAGTTGAAGAAGAAAGGAATGGCAGTTATAATTAGACTCAGGAAGTCGATTGATTTTATTTCAAGTCTGCCATTATATTTTTTTTACCAGTTTACGGAAAATCCCGATAAAATGAGATATGTTTGTTGCCATCAGAAATATTAAGTGTTTGGAGAGTTTCTAACAGTCTGACGCATCGTATTTCGAAAAGTTTCCAACCAAAGGCTTTTTTGCTATTATTAAACCAAACGAATTTACATCGACCAAGACTTGACTACATTGTTATCATCCATCATTTTCGGTTTTTATGGAAATGTGTGCACTACAGTTAATTTAAAAAATGATTTTTATCTCCGCCAAGAGTTTATAAATGAAAATCTCTGACGGCAAGTAGATGAAAACAAATGGAGGATGGAATAGGAGGGCGGAAAGAATTAAAAGAGGCTCGGAAGAAAACAGCAACGAGGAAGGGAACATTAGAAGGGATGTAAAGAGGAAACGGGAAGTAATATATGGATGGATGATGGGTGAATCACCAGGAAGTGAGGTGAGTGCTTCTGTGGTAGGAATGGGAAGGAGAGCAGGGTTAGGGAATGCGAGCGAACTAGGGATCGAAAGGAGCGATGCGATTGGACACTATCTCTCCCGCCTTCCACCCGTTCTCTCTTTATCATGCTTCTCTCTCTCTCTCTCTCTCAAACCCTTTCTCCTCTTTCTTTGTTAGCTCGCCTATTATTCTCTCCTTCCCGTTTGATAGCTCTAATATGTATGCTGTCTAAGAGGATGTGAGCGTGGTTTCGAACGCGCGTGCTATTCTTGCCACTATTTTTACCGAGACTTAAAGCAATCTTTCCTGCTAATCTGTCAATAGATACGTGATCACGATAAAAAGCCATCGTCAAAAAAAAATACCAGCATAAAGTCAACGACAGAAAACTATTTTAATTTCGGTGGCGTTGGAAACTACGTTTCGAGAGAATTCTTTCCAATTGAGTGGAGTTCTAAACAAAATTTTACTCGGCGCATAGGTTGTGCAAGGGCTCCTCAGGTCTTATATTATCAACGAAAAATATTTACTTAAACAAAAATTGTAAACATTGGTACTGACTGCAGAATTATCGGGCTCGTCTTATGGCTGAAAACAAATTCCTGAATGACCACCTAAGTATCAGTAATTGAAAAATAGTGTACTTATCTTACGCCTTTCCAATAGCCATAAAAAGGTCATGAAAAACCAGATGCGCATTCCGGTCCAATATAGCCGTCTCCACCGAAAGTAGACACTGAATCGTAGCTGAAATGCGCAGTAGCTGGCCTTCCGCGCAGCGGTCCCAGGTTCAAATCCGGCGGATGTCTGAGCTTCAACCTCGTTCCCCGATATTTTGGTTTGAGGAGGACACGCATAAGCGACTCGTCCTTCGTAAGGAAAGTTAAGCAGTTGGCTCCCTTCGGAAAGATTAGGTTACTGCCGGTGTGCCAGGCGGGAGCGACCCCAGGCGGGAACTACTCAAGGCGGGAGCGACCTCAGGCGGAAACGACTCTAGGAGAGGGAGCGACCCCAATCAGATGACGGAAAAGGATATTACTGATGATCTGATTAATGGCATACAATAAACGATCAAGAAATAAAAATGTTTTTACATAAACCAAAAATAATTTTATTCAATGTCGTGAAAACTGGGGTTTTGAAGATAAACAAAGAGGAGGAGTCAAGGCGGGAGCGACCCCAGTTAGATGATTACTGATAATGACGTTTAATAAACGATCAGGAAATAAAAAACAATGTTTTTATATTTTTCATAGCTCCGAAAGTATAAAAGACGGAAAACCGAGAAAATTGAACGTAAATATTCACGTTAATGCCACTTACTCTGTAAAAGTTTGAGTAAAATACAACAAGAAAGTTGTAATTTATTTTGAAATTAGAACTTTTCTTTCGCCGTTTTAATAATTGGTGTATACAAAAAAATCTTCGTAGCAACTGAAGTAAAGAAGATATAACACAATTACGTAAGTACATTTCATTTCATTTCTTGTGCACACAGTACATAGTGAATGAAAGGAAATGGATTATCTGCGCCGAAAAAATTAATGTAAATACGCTAATTTTCCTTTCATGCGCAAAAAGAACTTTGTGAATGGAAAATATTTGATAATTTACAATGAAGAAATTAACTTTAAATTTACAATTACTCAAGTGAGATATGTTTTAAATAATTATCGATTGTTTTACTTATAACTCCGAAGGTATAAAATATGGAAAACTAAATGTTTGAGTTTACATTTCCACAGTGATGCCATTTACTCTTGAAAAGTTTTTGAAAACTTTACAGAGACGAATAGGGAAACAGAAAATTATGATACAAAATTGATTGCGCTGTAAACTAAAATGACGTTTTGGAAAAACAATTATCCTAAAAAGTATATTTTTATGTAAAATATGTATATTTATGTAGAGTGATGATGTAACACTGTTAAACCTTTCTCATTTAAACACTTCCTCACATTCACATGGTATACCCATTATACCCATTATTCTCTATAATAAAAACGTTGTTCTGTAAGGAACGCAAGATGGCCGACAGCGAAATTTAATTAGATCACTTAAAAATATGTTTTGTCAGTTAGCTAATACTGAACGCATTCTATCACGATATATTTTTGGTAGTTGTTAATATTCGAAAGGCACAATTATTTGTTAATGTAAATATATTATTGTTTAAAAATAACCATGCTATCAGAAGTATGTGACGATAAACGACAAGTTGTCGTTATAATTATTAGATTGGAAACAAAATTTCAAATGACGTACAGATCATATTTATACTTCTTAATATTAAATTTGGTTGATATCGGTTAAATGGTTCTCGAAATAACTCTATGTAGTATTATAAAATTCATGTAGGTCTTCATGTAAAGTGGTCGATGATCTGATCACACGATACCACATCTCAGTTTCGATGATCACTACACTTCACACATTAAATTAATTTTATAGTAACATAATTTTACTTATCTTTCTTTCGGCGAAAACGACGGGAATTATATAATAAACACATATTTGTTTATGTAACGGTTTATAAGATAAACAATTAGTTTATTTTTTTACAATAAGGATCTCTAATAGTATTGTTCATTGAACTACAGCAAATTAACTTATTAATAAGTATATATTTGGATAAAACAGATCAAAGTAAACAGAAAAAGTATCTATTCTCTCATTAATGAATACTGTAGAAAGTACATTTAACAATGTATAATAGTGTGAAAGTTATTAAATTTAAGTAATTAACAAATATCAGATCCAGCAAAAATAGTATATTTAGTTAAAAAAATTTTTTCTTGATAGTCTGAACTGCATCTTTAATAGGTTCCATGTTAAACGGGTTATCTGCTTATATTGAAACATTTGAAAATAGTTCCTTAGGAATAATTTAGGAATATTGATGTTGACCTATAACGGTTCTAAGGCTTATTACTTTCTGGAGCATTCGGGTATGTGAAATTTATATTAATTTTTTACGTTTTAGTGCACATGAAAGTTGGTGTAATTAATTTTTATTTTAACGTACTACTTAATTCACGAATACCCGTCATATTTGACGGGCAATTACACTAGCTATAAAATAAACGAGGCTCTAATGACCGAGCATGTGTTAGTATAACCACATGAAAAATAAAAAACTCGCTAATTTAGCCATGTTCACGGATAACACTCTACTTGATTATTTCCGTCATCTGACTGGGGTTGCTTCCGCCTGGACTCGTCCTTTTTGCTTAATTTCAAAACCCCGATTTTCATGACATTGAATAAAATTGCTTCTGGTTTATGCATAAATGGACATTATCCCCTGGACTCGATCCCGGGTCTTTGATCTCGAGTTCAATACATTAAAACGTTTTGTTATTATATCATACTGCTGTCCTGAAAATTCTTTTTATTTCCTGGTTGTTTATTATATGTCAATAGTAGAATTGCCCATTAAAATTTAACGGGACAATTATGATCATTCGAACATTCAGAAAGCGAAACGCTTCAAATACATATAATAAATCCTGCACGGCGAAAAATTAATTTTTACATGTTATCTTATTGGAGATGGAAATTATCCCCTGGAGTCGATCCCGGGTCTTTGATCTCGAGGTCAATACATTAAAACGTTTTGTTATTATATCATACTGCTGTCCTGAAAATTTCATCAAATTCGGTTCAGTCGTTCAGCATTACAAAAGGACAAAGGAACAAAATGACACTGTCTTTTATATATGTTTTATTATGATTATCAGTAATATTCACAAGGCGAGGCGAGTTGAGTCCAACCACGGTAGGAATGTTTTCTGGCGGAAGGCGAAGTTAATATAAAAATTGGTAAAAAGGGTATAATTCTCTTATTTTTCTAATAAAACGATTTCAATTGAAGAAAAGGCAGCGTAGAGACCATTGAAAAATATAATTCAATACTATTTAGCCGAAAATAGCTTTTATACTCACTCGGGTTAGGTATCGTGACTATCGTGGATGGAGTTGCTCTTACGCAATTCAAGTACTACTTATGCAGTGATAATGTGATAAAAATATGGAAAAACTAGGATAACGTTCCTTCAAGGAATTAAGCGTTCGTATATTTGCGTTTGGTGAAAGTTTTTTCACTTTGAAAATTTACAATTTGCTGGAGTCATTCTTGCTTGGAGTGGAGTAACTGCCACCTAGGCGTGAGTGACTGTGGAGTCGTTCCTGACTGGGGAGTCACCATTCCACTATAAAAGATGGATGCGCCATAGTACAACAACTTAACGGGGCAAAACCGTGGATCTATTATAAAAATAAGACAGCCTTGAAACGAATTGGTCTGTAGCTCAAAATTAAATGTATTAATTACCATTGATGGTAGCTCTTTCTCAACCGAAATACGTTTTCTATTATATGTTTCCTGAAAAAGCCTGAGAAAAATTCTGCGTTGACCGGAAATCGAACCCAGATCTTCTACTTCACGATCGGAAATTTTAGCCACCGTCTATCAGTTAAGTCAGAAATTTTATCCGGCTTTTTCAGAAATCTTCATGTCCAGCATATGCTTATCTGCATACAAAAGTCACCAACACTTTCATTTGCGTTTTATGGTCACTGGAATATTTTTAAAACTGAAAATTCGTCATTATTGCTTCTCTGTGTCTGAAAAATGTGCCTAATTAATGAAATATTAATAGTTGATTATTAAACTGACTCCAGCCATTTGGTGATCTCCAAATTTCGATTTTGTACGTAAGCTGATTCCTAGGCAGCATTTTTTTAAACGCTATGAATGCACTTCACTGATTATATCTGCTTATTAAGAACAATGAACTAACTATTTTAAACGTATACTTCCAAACGAAGGTACAATGAATCAAAACAAAACCAAATTTTCAATTGCTTCTCTCTTTGTGTTTAATGTAGAGAAATTCTACAAATATATTATATCATTATAATGCTTATATTTTCTCCTCTAAAGTAGTTATCACAGCAAGACGGGGCCGCCGGGACACCGGGAGGTTTCCCGTTAGGTCGGTCAACAAAGCTTACAGCGAGGCCGGTCGGCAACCACCTTCTGTTGGGAAATTGATCCTTAGCATCCAAACAAAGGAATCGGCACTGAGGAAAATATTTGGACGATATGATGATAAACAGAACCCACTGTATGTAGATTTATTACTCGCACTAAATTCTATGGTATCCAGCTCAAATAGACAAGGTGCACTAAATCTCATTCAATCGTTACTCAAGTTTTAAAGAATATTAACATCACATGTATATTTTCTAAAATTTCAATGCACTGGACCGCTGTCAAAATATCTGCAGACCAGCAATTTAAATTATTTAAGAACATACGAAATGGTTATTAGTTCATTAACATCCCTACAAACGTATCTCGCGATTTTAGTAATGTAATTGAAATTTCAAAATTATTTTCCGGAGGAGCTAATAAATTGTTTGGGGAAAGAAAACTGTAAACTAGTGGTAGAAGAAAATCTTCCGGAATAGAGAATCCGAAAACGAAAACTGATGTGTATAGAAAAAGATATTTTAATGAATTTAAATATATCTACTATTACTGATACAGCCGCTGAAAGCGCACCAGGTATTAAAAAGTATTTGATGAGTTAATTTCTCTTTTTTTCAGTATAAACGTACATTTTGTTTGGTCTTTAGGTTTTTAGTAGTAATTTAAGAACATGCTCCCTCCCCCACTTCCCCACAACGGAAAAATTTTACATTTACATGGTACGTATCCGGAGGCCGGTCCACTGACGATTTCCATAGCCGTTTCAATCTACCAGTCCGCTACTGCCGCAAGAAGACTAATGCTACAGGAGAGAGAGGATACTTTAAAGTAGTGGTCTTAACCTTTTTTGAGTCACCGGCCACTTTTACCATATGTTGTCCTTTGAAATAAGTTCACCGCCCACCCAGTGGTGTAGTGAGGGTTTCTGGCGCCCGGGGCAAAGAATAATTTTGCGCTCCCAGTAGCAAAGCGATTTACGGAGGGGGGGGGGGACCCCCTGCCCCCCTTCACTACGCCACTGAGCCTACCTATCGTATCAACTTAACAATAAAGTTTTTAATAAAATAAATGTTTAAAAAGACATCAAATTTAATTATGTTTATTAATCCCAAAACAATGTTAAAATAAGCATTTGGCATACATTTCAATGCGTACTTTGTGCTTGGTGCCTACACATCAATGTCTGGGTCATACGAAGATCTCCTCTTTCTGTTATTTGTAAGCGGTTTCTTTTTTTGGACAGGACTGCACTGAATCCCTTCTCGACTAGATATGAATATAACAAGAGCAACGATATTTTCTTCCACAAGCGTTGATACAGAGAGGGCATTTTCTTGTTCTGCCAAAGTTGTACATATCCACCTCGGTTGAAATTGGCTTTACACTCGTCATCATGAATTAATTTTATTATCTCCTCTTGGTATTCAATATCCACATCACACACATTTGTGATGAACGGAGTCACCATCCAGGCATCCACTTTCAAGAGTATTACATCGCGAAAACGAGTCATCATATCAATTCTAATGACAGAAAGGTGATCTGCAAACTTGTCTATGTCTTCGGCTGTAAGATCATCTTTGATGTTGTGTAGTTCAAGAAACTGGTAAAATTCTTTTTGCAGGATGTTTTTCTGAATAAATCCAATTTGTCAATGAATACCGAAATAACATTTTTGCAATCAATGAGTGTCACTTGCTTTCCTTGAAGTCGTAAGTTAACTTCATTAAATTTTTTAAATATTCCAGCCAAGTAAAAAGCATCCCTTTTCACCGACTTGAAATCATTGCAAATGTCAATTTTGTTTTCATTAAGGTAAAATAACAACACGCTATCGTATAATTCTACAAAACGGGTCAAACAATTTCCTTTCGAGAGCCAACGAACTTCAGTATATAGCAACAAGCAAACAAACTGTTCATCATTATCTTGGCATAGCTGGTGAAAAATTCGATCATACTTTCTTTCCTAAATGGCACATTCTAGTTAGGATTACCATATTCTGATAATAAAACCCGGACAAATTTAATTCCAAATCTAAAATGTAGTAAATTTTTTAAAAAAAACAAGGTATCTAATTGCTTAAGTCTACGTATAGTGTTAAGATTATGATGGGCATAACCAGAAAAAAAAGTTTTATTTGCTAAAATCTCGGTAAATTTTAAGAAAATGCGGACGTATGATAACCCTAATACTAGTGGTATTTTCATTAGATGAGATTACCGAATACGGTCTCAGTGGTAATAACAGTTTTTAAAAATTTATGATTTTATATATTTGATAAAATTAAACTTAAACGCTTCGCTGCTTCTGCGAGAGACTCCGACCACCCTCGTGGGTCTTTCGATATTACCGCAGCATGGATACATTGTCGCTACTATAGTATGATATGATACGACAAAGGAACTGTAATAGTTGTACATAAAATAGTTGTACACAAAATAGTTGTACATAAAATAGTTGTACAGAATATGTGTGAGTATCATTAAGCTTTTTTATAGAACTTTATTTTTCAGTGTAAAGATTAGAATAGCATTTGATGGGTTCTTTAACGCCCACGAAAAATCCAAAAACGCCCACTGGTGGGCGCTATCGCCCACCTTGAAGACCACTGCTTTAAAGCATGGGCTGGGAAACTCCGGCCCGCGGGTTGCATGCGACTCCCGAGAGCGGTTTGTGTGGCCCGCGAAGCAGGGATGAAAAAGTGTTCCGTAAAATTCAACACAAACTCATAAATTTTAATCCAAATAATGATAATAAAGCATTTAATACTGAAATGGTAATCCTAAATACTCTGATTTAGAATTGATTTCCACTTATATGATAACTTATAATCTCTCAGTAGATTCAATTTAAAGTAATCAGGCCTGCCTAGGCATTGGCAACTTCCAATACGGCCCCCGAAAGATTCGCCACCACTTATGCGGCTCGCCACGTGGAAAAGGTTCCCCACCCTTGCTTTAAAGGCTCAGTGCTGATAAGTTCTGCCATCTGGTTCCTAATCGATAGTCCTTGAAACTGAAAAATCCAGTTGAATCATCGCTTTCTCCATTTTTAGGTGCGTTTCGCTTACAGCGTGAGCGCCTATTATCGTCGGTCGGTCCGTCCGTCCGTCCGTCCGTCCGTCCGCATGTTCGTCTCGGCTTCTACAGAACGGATTTTCATGAAATTTGATATTAAGGACTTACAATCAAATATAATAAGAAAATCGCAAAAATGAATCACGTATGCCAATCAGGGGTACCACTTTACTGAAGACAAAAAATTAAATTTTCGTCATTTCTCGTAAAGTATTGCTCATATCAAAATATTTTTCAAATAAAAGTTGTAGAACTATTAAATTAGAGTACCTATTTCTTTTTCTATACATTTTTATCGTCAGAGTAGCCGTTATCAAGAAAATCAAACAAGAATGTCTTAATTCGAGTTGAACTTAGAAAATGTATTGCATGGTTACTTCTTCTTTGTTGCTAACATAGTCTCCCAAATAAACGTTTAATTTCCTTACGTGTGCATGTAATATTATTAAATAGTAAGATTATTTATGATGAAGAAAAGAAATTTAAAACGCTATTTCCCTCACGTACAGGTATATAATTGCTTTCTAATATTCCATTGCACGAAACGCGCCCATTTGTGATACGTTGTACACTTTCCTAACTTGTTATATATTTGATTGTGACATTCAGCACATTAAACCCTTCAGTAGAACCAGATCTGTCACGTATAGAATCGTCTGCATCAGCATCTACGATGTATGTATATCGATTTTATCTAAATTACGCGAAAGATCTTCTTCAGCAGCATTAGCGTTTTGGACAATGGCTTCATAAAAGGAGAGAAATAAGTCCTTACTTAAGAACATATGTTACTTTGCAAAAAAATCTAATATCTGTGAGAAGGACGAATTTTGAATGTTAAGGACGCAATGCTCATAAGAAAAGGGGCACACACCTAAAAAATAATTACTTATAACTTTGAGCGGAACGGGGCAGAAATGATACGATATATTAATTATTGTTTCAAATAAAATTTTTAAAATATTATAAAATAATTGGGAGGTCTTAAAAGTCCCGAATATAATGGTGTAAAAATAATGAAATAACGATAAAAATTATGTGAGATCTATAAATTGATATCTATATATGATATACGATATCTATGCTATCCTACGCTTAAGAAACTAATAATATCCTAATATGCTCTTATAAGTAGGTGTATCTTCAGAATTAATAAAGAAAAATAAACAAATAATCACACATTGCAAGTAATTATAGAGTCGTAAACGACTACATAAAGGCTTTTAGCAACTTTAGAACGAATGACGCAGAAACGACGAAGACGAAATTGCGCAGCGTGAATTCCCGTCGTAATGCGACAGATGACGCGACATTCGATTTTCTCGTACGCAGTTTCTCGATTAAAACGATGGCGTAGGAAGTAACTTACAACTGAGGAACGAAATAGGGGCAAGTTTAATTAACGAAAAGTTGTTTCTTTATAGATGACCAATTTTGCGCACGCGTCCCTATTAAAACAAGACTTTTACCCTCTGACATTCACTCCCACTTTCCAATCGCACGCATTCTACATCTTCCTCAGAAATGAATCGTTGTACTTTTCCTTTCCTTCCTCTATGTAATCTTGGGATGCGAAATAGTGTTCCAACCCCAAAATTAATTTCGTTGCATTGCAGGGCTGTCCTTAGGGTAGGAAGAATAGGGGCGACCGCTCCGAGTCCCGCGATTTTGGAGGCACCGAGCTTCGATATTACCGCAAGGGAAGCCTCAATTTATTTTGGTGGTTATTGATAACGGGGCTCCGCATATGCCAATTTGCCCTGGGTCCCTCGTCTCTATAAGGAAGGCCCTGCACGGGTGTAACAACATTTGTAGATGAAAAATTCTTGGTCGGCTCAGATCGTTTCATTAACCAAGAAATTCCCGTTTAACGTCGTAAAAAATAGCTATAGTTAAAAATATACTGCTTCGGCAGCGAGAATAACGCTCTCCGATGAGTTTTATGGTCCATCGTTTTCGTGCCTTGAAAAACTAAACCATTCGGAATTGTTTGCACAGGATGATTTTTTTGACGGAATCGTATCAAAAACAAATTTTGAAATTTTACAAAAAATAATCTTCTAACAACACCCTGTAAAATAAAAGTGATAATAATTCCGTCTGTTTAACGTCAACAAAAATGTAATGTTTCTTCGAGATAAATTGAATGTATTGACGGAGCACACGATAAATTAATTGCAAAGATTAACGTGTCAAGAAACGAAAAACGGGAATATTGGAAATGATAAAAAATTTTGCTCTTGCTTATTTTCCCCTTAATGACATATTTTAATGACAAATAAAATAAAAATCAAACATTTCAATCAAAACATATTTTTATAAAAATTAAAATTTGTTTAAAAAACTGAACTATTCATGCGGACATGATGCTGCTGAAAATTTTTTACTATGATTATATATCTGTTATAATGGAAACGGAATATTTTTCCATTATAAAAAGTAGGTCATATTCCCGTTGGTTAACCTAAAATCCTTTAAGAAAATAAGATAACCTTAAAATTCGTAATTTTGGTTTGACTGAAAATAATATGGCATCGTTTTCGAAATTCTGGTCATATCTCCACGCCCAGTTACAATTCATAGAACATAACCAAACGCTAATGGCTCTTTTCAGATCCGACTTGAAGGAAGCCTTTTGCATGGGAATAAGTTTTCATTGAAACCAGTCTATGCGTATCAGCAAGATCGCCCGTGAAGTATTTCTCAGCGAACGGTAAGGACTCCGTTTCAATGGATTACTAGAGGATGAAAAGGTATCTCTAAAACGTTTTAGAAATTTTTAAGCAATAATAATGTTCTATATGCGACCCGGACGAAGGACCGACAACTAAAAGGCCGACAATATAAATGTGAATTTTAATTAACAGTTATAAAATCTTTTTCTAGGGTTTTCATGATTTGAAGTAATTCAAGTTGAAAACCCCCAGTCATTTG
Organism: Uropetala carovei; assembly: GCA_036926305.1. Taxonomy (NCBI): domain Eukaryota; kingdom Metazoa; phylum Arthropoda; class Insecta; order Odonata; family Petaluridae; genus Uropetala; species Uropetala carovei. Next base: position 1,282,107 of record JAXCHB010000152.1, on the reverse strand, counting down.
TGATATAAGAATTAGAATTGAATAAACAAATTTAAAATTGAATTTTTAAATATTTTTTATTTTATCGTTATAAATTTTGGAAAAATATTTTGTGGTTGTGATGGTTTTGATAATTTCCCGTCATGGGTGACCAACCCCTTCACCTCTGACATTCTTCTTCCACTAGGCCTCATTAGCCGGTGAACCATGTTTCGGTTATCCCGTATTGTCGACCCATTGCCAGCCCTTCGGTGTTCCTGCCCTTTGAGTCTATTTGGCCCTTTGGGTCTTGTCTGCCCATAGGCTCTGGACCATTTGATCCAGATCCGTTCTCTACAGGAATATCTCCTGTAGAGTGATTACGTATTAGTCATAGTTACAAGAATGAATACGTTTATATTATTCATTCATGAATGTTTTTGAATTTTTTTAAAATCTAAAAGACAACGCCCTAAAATAAAGGGCTGCCCTTTAAAATAAAGGACGAATGGTCACCGTACGTATACGTATCTCCAAAATTAAAGCAAGCATTAAACTTAATTCAATCAAATTTTTCAAAAATTACATTTCAAAAATGTCATTTCTAATACGAGATAGGTCAACGTTCGATGCTCAATGTCATATTTTCTTTTCTTGCGTTCTTATTACGTTATAAATATTTCTTTTGAACCGGCATAGGTACTGCAAATCGAGCAATTTCGGTTCAAAAGCATTGCTTAGGTTTTTATCACCGTTTGTTAAAAAATTCAAATTATAATAAAGTAGCTAAAATTCTCCGAATTATTTTATTACAATATTTTCCGGTAGCAAACATTCTCTGAAAGTTAGTAACTTTCTTTGGCATATGAATTCTACCAAAATCCTGTCCGTCAGCTGATCAGCGGCCGTTGTTTTCGTTGTATTACATCAGCCTGACGCACTCGAGAATAATCACTTCTTTTGAAAAGATTGCACCAACTCTTCTGACTCCAGGTAGAGATCTTAATCATTTACAATTCTTCAAATTAACTTGTTTTTTTAAAGATTGATTCATATTTCAAATTAATATTCTCGAAATTAGAGACCCAATGATTAACTAAGATGAACCTGCATCGAGACGTTCCACACAAAAGCCTTTTACATAGATAATCGGGACTACTTCTCCAACATCCCCGAGATGGGAGCAACACTCGATATGGGTCCAAAATTCTTTTGTACAGTTAGCAATTCCTTCTTGTAAAGTATCCGCGTCGCATAATGCGCTTAAAACTTGTGTTTGAAATCGGTTCCGCCTAATTATTCAGAGGGAGCCTAAACAATGGATCATTCGGATGTCTCCTGCCTGCCAATCCCATAAGACCCCGCCTCCTCCCCCTCTTGGCCACCATTTCTCACCGCTCCAATCTAATCTTCCTCCGCTCCATCACAGGAACTCGTTTCCACATTCAACTCGCAATCAAACCAAATTCGTACATCCGTTACCGGATGCCGCGTTCCGAGCATGGCTCATCTGCCGGTGAGAATTTTCAAGATGGCTCTCTTGCCTATCAACCTTGAGACAATAGCCATCGCATGTCACTTGTAAACTCACTGCCTCCCGTTTGGTTCCACATCCGCTATCAGCAACGGTGGAATTAATTACATGGCAGTGTAGAAAGCTTTTTACCGGTCACGCGGTATACATTACTAGCCATCCTTTACAGTTTAGTCGTGCAGACGGCGTTTCGGTTCAGAGAATCCTCTAATGAACGGAGCGCCATTGGTCAGAAGTGATATCGATATTAACAATATGTTGAGGAACTCCATTGGTTTAGCATATCTTGAAGTACGATTTTTTCATCCTCATAGAATGTCCGAGACGTGTCTTCAATGCTTAAACCTATCCTTATGAAAGGAATTATTACATTTTGTAACATGGCCTTTGTAAATCAACAATTTAATAACCAGTCACGAACCCAAGCTTTTATTAAGATACATTTCAATATTGTACAATTACGTCACCGCAAGTACGTACTGCCTTGTAATTAAGCAATTGGTTGATAATCAGATACTAGCTTAAATATTAAATTTAGTCAATTAATCTGTTCGACGGCACGAAACATACCTGTTTTCGATATTTTTTTCAAAATCGAAAATTTTAAAAAAAATGAAAAACTAAATAATAGATTTTGTTAAACCCACACCCCTGCAGTCCTGAACCTGCCTCAAACTTTTGAATCGACTTTTATGGAATATTTGCTTAAAATTATTTAACATATCTTAAATAAAGGCAGGTCTGCGTGAACAAACTCTCCGTGTGAATCCGTATTTCTTTATACCTCTATCTTCCTCTTTAATAGGGATGATTTACGTGGTTCTCGTATTCCGTCTCTCGGCAACCAACCCAGAGCTAGTCGTCCTCTTTCATCGATCTCTCCCCCTTCTCTCTCTCCCCGTTTCTCTCTCTCCCCCTTTCTCTCTCTCTCCCCTTCTCTCTCTCTCCCCTTCTCTCTCTCCCCCCTTCTCTCTCTCCCCCCTTCTCTCTCTCCCCTTCTCTCTCTCCCCTTCTCTCTCTCCCTTTCACCACCTCCATCTGTTTCGTCTTCCTTCCCATCCCTCTCTCTCTCTCTCTTACTCTTTTCTCCTTCCATCTCTCCATTTTGTACTACATCTCTCCCTTCTCTCCCCTTCCCTCTTGCCATCCTTACTTACCTAACCGTGTCCCCATTTTAAGAATACGAGACCACCTCCAATTCCGAGACGGCGGCGGAGGATGCAAATGAACGCAGAAAAAAGACGGCAATCACGGCGTCACGGAAGTCGGCTAGTTCCTTCGCGATCGCGGAATGGAAAAACTCGGGACGCCTGAGGTGAGAGACGGAGTAGAAATTTCCATCAGAATCTGAGCGAAACTTTGATATATTGTCGGGGAGAAAAAATGTTTTCGTTCGCTTGAATTCGGCGCCAAAGGCATACCAGGCATCTCTTGAAATACGCCTTTCGCCATATATTTTAATTTAAATATTCCATAAAGATTGTAAAAATGGTTTGAAATGCTTCGAAGAAGTTCGGGAATTTTCGAGAATGGCGCAAAGACTTGTAAAAACTTTATCCAGAAGACTTCCTGTTGGAGGATGCAGTCTTTCAGCTGACGATTTGGTTGAGGTTTGAGTTTCTGCGGGGTAAAGTTTAATTAAAATCATTAGAGGATTGTTCGAATAAATCTACATTTTGTGAAAATCTTCAAGAATAAACTACCCTTCACTGTTAGGCTATATCGCTCGTATCTTCAGAAGTTCTATTCTGGATAATGTGGATGTATTATGCCTAAATACGAAATGTCATCAATTTCGTTTAATGTTTCGTCTAGAGAGCTGCGCACAGGCATATAGACGTCATGGCAAAAACCACTCTTTTGGACACCTAGCGCGTATTTCCGTCAAAATCCTTAAGTCGATTTTTTTCGCGATTACAATAATTTCTCTATATACTACGTATATGAGAAACTAAATGCTTATTCTCTGATAGAAGTATCATGGAATCATAATGACGAAAACGGCAACAATAGGCGATCCTCCATCTCGTCCCACCTGCCAACCCATCCAGAAAAATCGTACTCGAGTGAAACAAAGTATGTATTTCAGTGGATACTAACAGCATTTATAATAGAAACAGTATCAATATTTTGACGATTAATTAACTAAAATTAGGTATTCGAGCTGAGAGCACGGTGATCGTAATATTTTATGGAAAAAGTCTCCCTAGTTGGCCTCAATTATCTAGGGACTTATATATTCAGTATATATAGAGAAAATCTGTGTATTATAGATAATGTCAAAAGCAGCAGCAAATAGTACAAGGTTTGGCAATGGGATCATTCGTTCCATCCTCTCCTGCACCCTCCAATTACTCACATTTTCTCCCATTTGTCCCATGCGTCCTTAAACCTAATACCTTCAAAATTTCTCGATCTGGTGCTCCAGATGGGATCCTTCGAAAAACGAGAAGGAGAAACTCCTTAAAACGGGAGGGATATTGAGAAGGAAAGGTCGTCGGAAGTGACGTATCCAAGGCGGTATAGGGCGATCGCAACCCCCCTTGGTTACCCCTCCATCGCTCTTCCTTGGGAATTTTGTGGATCCTCCACTGATGCGAATTTTTACGTCCGTGAAAAATCATTAAGTGTTGTGAGAAATTTTTTACGGCCTCTCAAATCACCATTTACATTTTAAGCCATTTTTCGTTATTTATCACATTGAGCCGTTGTTTCAAAGTTATCGGAGGAATTTTTCGTTAAAACTACGTCTTACGAGATATCAGATTGCAAAAAAATAAGTAATTTGCTTCGGAATATTTCTAATTAAAGGGATTCCATTACAAAAGGTTCGATGACATTATGGTAGTGTTGTACCAAATAAGAGCTAACCATTTTACTTTTCTATTTGTATTATTGCGTTATAACACCAAAAATTCTTTCAAATAACAAAGTATGACATGTATGTAAAAAATCATGCGAGAAGGAAGCAGAGATTAATGAGAGCTCGTTATAGACTATCACGGCTCACAAGATAAAGAAGGTAAATGGTCGTAAAAGCAGTGTTTCTGGACATTCGGGTTTTACAAGCGTAAAGGTTATGAAAGGACTTATTATAGATAGGAGGCGGAGAAATGAAATTCAGGATGGCAGAGGGCGCCCAAGTTGAATCGAGGAGGATGGAGGAGAAAGCGGAACTTCGCTTCATTTGTGCAACGATGTATCTCTACTTCAGATATTAGGCATCTTTTATAGATGAAAATCTAGCCGAATTCCTATTATTAACACTCGAATGTATTAATGCACCATACCAGTTTAAGAGTTACCAGGATAGACAACAAATAAATATTATGAAAATTTAAAATAATTTTATTTATCCATTCACTCATTAATAGCGTAAATTTAAAGGGCATTCCTCATTTTTATTATTACATAACCAAATATTTGCATGAATTAAATACTGAAGATAATTTTTCAGATCGCTGATATAGTCTTGTTATTAAAAGATACAAAGCTTATGTTTGCTTATTTTTTCCTATCAATTTCATCAGGGCATAACTTATAAAGTACTTACTTTAGTAGTATTCTTTTAGAAGCACCGAATTTGATTTCGTCCGCATTATTGCAGCTAAACAGCGTTTTATAAATAACTTAATATCGACTTAAGTTCAATATTTAATATTTATAATTATATACTAAATAGTAAAGTTGAATTTCAGTTTTCACTTTGTTGTTAATGAACTTCTCCTGTATTATACAATTTCAATGACAATTTTGCACTTTTTTCCATGTTGCCCTCCGATAACTGGTTTTTCCTGCGATCTATCGGCGATTGAACAAGATACATTTTCGTGTTGCGTTAAGTTGTCTTGAGCATGCATTCTGGCAAATTATGTAAGCAACATTAATCGGCGTTTAGAAGCGCCGCAGCCTAATGACGACGATATAATTAACATTCATTTAGTAAGATTCGTTAAATGTTGACAATGAGGCATGGTTTCTTTTGTTTAATTATTGAATTAACGCCTAGTTAAACTCTCTATCTTGAACTGTTCTTATTTTATTTAATATTTCATTCGTTCCCAACCTTTATTTTTTTATGGACAATTTTGGACAATTTACTGTAAAAAACGATATATGCATATGAAATTGTCTCGAAACCTCGAATACAAGTCGTGCGGAAGGAAAAATTTGTGAATTGAATATTCTAATTTTTATTTTAAATATCTGAAAGTTAATTAACCCTCAATTCAAAATGTAAGTAAAAACAACCGGAAAAAAATTCAAGACTTTCATTTAGGAAAATACCGTATTTGCTCGTGTAATACCCGCAACCCCGATTTTGGAGCTAAATATGTATTCGGAAAAATGGAATGCGTGTAATTTTCGATTTTGTAATTTTACGGTAACATCGGTTGAATAATCTATCGGAAGCCGAGTTTGATGATACAATTATGGCAACAAGCAAATATTTATGAAGTGGCTTCTAAAAATGACTTTTAGTACTTTTTTAACATACGTAATCATTAAAAATTGACATCCAATATCATTACATTACACGGAGACTACTCGAAAACCTATTTTGGAGTCTCGCTCCTTAATACAGCAGAAAAGTTCCATCTTGAGTCGTTACACCTCAAGTTAGTCAATTTAAACTGCGTTTCACCGGTGGCCTACCCTCATAAGATGAATGGGCAAATCTCATGTTATGTCCGCACTCCCCTTTTGATGGGAACTTTTGGGGGAAAAAAGAGAGAGTGAGAGTGTGAGAGGATGGATGGGAGGATGGGATCGTGCAGAGTGTGAGCAGGGCGATATAGGAGACAATTAGCTCGGTAGGGGCATTTCACCCAAGGAACGACGATGGGATCTTATTCTATTATCAGGAGTCCACGTGTCCAAGCTTATTTTTTTTAAATTCACTGTCTGTATTCATAAATATATCTTCGGCTGCGACTACAAAGCGATTATAAATTTTTCGACCTACTCGTTCAGGAAAACTCATCACCATATAATTGGGAAAATTCTGTATTTTATAATTAATGAAAAGCTAGCAGTCGGTGACAAGGAGTAATCATCTTATTGTTAGAGGAAACATCGCTGATTAATATAGGAAATATGATGAGACCTATATCCCAATTTTCATTTGCTAAAAGGATGATTTTTGACCATCGAGTTGGAGTATGGGGTATTCGATTGCTTTGTAATACAGAACCAATCTAGGGGGAAATATTTGGGTTAAAGGAAGGACCAGAGCAACCGAACCTTTTCAATTTCATCTTCAGTCGCACGAATTGGAACAAACTCATTCGATCCACGGAGGAAGCATCACAGAAAACAATTGACGCTATCTTCGGCCCCGTTTCGCCCCACTCATCCCACGATGTTCCTTGTCGGACGCAGAAACCCCTATACAGAGGATGCTGCTCCGTGGACACGTGACTAGCTATTCCTCCTCCCGGAGGCACACTTACGGCGTCCTGCAGTCACCTCTATTATTCGTAGCAGATATAGTCCCGCGATATGAGGAACTGTCAAACAAGTTCCACATGAAGAGGCCTCCCCATGCCATTTTCCCTCCTTGCCCCCCCTTCCTCTTCGCCCCTTGCAAGAGCCTGACACTGCAGCGCCACGCCCACGTTCGGGGAAAACGAGGCACTAACATCCCCAGATGGAAACCAATGCGAGCAGTAATCACATTAGCCACGGCAAGAGAGTGTGAGAGGATGGATGGGAGGATGGGATCGTGCAGAGTGTGAGCAGGGCGATATAGGAGACAATTAGCTCGGTAGGGGCATTTCACCCAAGGAACGACGATGGGATCTTATTCTATTATCAGGAGTCCACGTGTCCAAGACACCCGATAGACGTTGGAGCGACGAAAGCCATGTAGATGCTCTTAGGCAATCACCTACGTCTCCACAGATACGCGCAACACGTGGAAGTTAAGTGGGTCGGCGTGGACAACGGCGTGGAAAGAATAAACGGGCGTCCTTATGTCAGTGACCTCGGATTAAAGTATGTTGTGGAAAATTTTTAGAACTCGATAAACAATGGATAATTATTTTTTCAATTCGATCCAATCATAATCCTCAGTAACAACGTGAGAGTATAACATTTTTGCGTAAATGAAGTAAAGACGCTTTGCAATTGTAAATAGGTAAAAAAAACAAGTTAGGAACATGCTGCGAAAGCAAGTATTATTAGGCGATTTTTTGACAAAATATAAATTTCTTCCGTTGGTCATTGTTTAATATTAATGACATTATAATATAGCCCTCTGATTCCCATTAAAAACTTACCCATATAGAAGCATTGAGCTCATTGACATGGCGGTCAATTTTTGAGACCCAAAAAACTCCCAATTTTTACCGATAAAAACTAGAAATCTCCTATATATTTATGAAAATTTGTTTGTTTGTTTGTGCATCTATACATTTCCACACCGTTAAGGCTAGAGTAATCAAACTTTCAACAGATACTTTCTTTACAAATAGGAAGGCCGTAGGCTACTTTTTAATCCCAAATGTTTTATATTAATTGTACAAAAAGCAAAATAACTTTGTACGCTAATGATAAATATTTTAACACTAGAGATGGGTCAGAAAGAACGGAACAGTTCTTTTCGAACTGTTTGATGCATAAACTGTTCAATAAAATAACTGTTCTCATAAACTTCCTGTTCTCAAGGAGCAGGTAACTCTACATCTTATACGCAGTGAGAAAGGTGGGAAACGACTACTTCCTTATCCGTAATTGGACGGCAGGGACTGATTAAACTACGCGTATTTTATTAATAACTTTTATATTAACCTCACTCGATATATATATATATATATATATATATATATATATATATATATATATATATATATATATATATATATATATAGCGGTTTGTAACCACTTTGGCAAGATACAAAATTGAGGCACTTCCAGATGTGCTAGAAACTTGAAATTTGGTAGGATTATAGGTTTCTGGTCACAGCCGAAGGAAAAAATCAATTCCCACTTTGAGAGGCTATTTTGGCCCCTTTTTGCCCCATTTTTGGCCCATAAGAAAACATGGAAATTGGTGTAGAGGTTTTTATATTTGCACTTTAAAATTATTTCCCGTCAAGATAGGAACTCGAGACTTAGACTGTCAGATAGGATATAAATTGTAGTTTCTTATTTTTGAAGACAGAATTTCAATCCGATTAGAATTAGCGTAAATTTATAATTTTTATCGGAAAAAAGTGGTAATTTTTCTGGGTCCAACAGACTTAATGCTTTCATATGGGTAAGCTTTTAATGGGAATCAGAGTCTTATATTTCTCCTTTAAAACCTTACTAGCGTAATGCCCATTGAAATATCAACGGGAGTAAAGATTCGATCGTTCAAGCTATTTATGGATATCAAATTGGCATCAGAAACATTAATTGTATTGAAAGTCATTTCCTTCTCTCACCCTCCCTCCCTTTGTCCCCTCCCTCCCTCTCTCTCTCGTATTAAAAGCAATCAAAGCACGTTTATATACACCCATAATGATTGCGTAATAGTACCGATTACTTAAATTTCATATTACTCGTGTTGCGCTTCGTTGATTTGTATACGACAAGAAATGTTTTCAGCCTTGATATCCAGATTAATTGAATATAGCATCGCCTCCACCAGTAAAAGGTAACTTATGCAGGTAATTTCACCAAATTTGAAGTAATGAGTTTAATAAATGTTAAAATCTAAAAGTTATTTATAAAAATTTATTTTTATACCCATTACTTGTTCCCAAGTCCTACTATTGATTTGAATCAAATTTGGTACGATTGTGGAGGGCACCCAGAAATAATTCATAAATGGTTTTTGTTTCTCTCTGCCCGTTTTATTCAAAGCGACGGCCTAATGAATTCTTAAATATCATCTAGAATACCAATCGGATTTGAACCAAATTTCCCCGGGCAACGCCGGATATTTCTGCTAGTGTACGCTAAAGCTACAGGGATTTGAATTTCGTCTTTAAAAATAAGAAAATACAATTTCTAAAATTTCTGACAGTTCAAGTCCTGAGTTCGAATCCCAACGGAAAATAATTTTAAAAAAGCAAATATATAAACCTCATAACCGATTTACGTGTTTCTCTTTTGGGGCAATATTGGGGCAAAATTATCCCCAGCACTTGATCCTGGTCCACCAAATTCTCTCCACATGTAGCTCTCATATGCATCAACTTATCCTGAAAATTTGGTTTCCTTAAGTTGAATCGTCTGCACAGTCGGACGGATGGACAGACAGACGAAGTGAATACATAAGCGACTTGTAAAAAAATCACCAAAAAAGCTTTTTAACTTTTGAATCAGATTTGAAAGTTTCGCAGAATGTTTTCCACAAACAAAAGTTTAAGCTTATAAGCCTGCAATACATTGTAATAAAGGCTGAATATAGGTATACGTTCTTTTAAAAATGCATTCCTCGGAAAATAACAGCAGAATTGAAAAGCACCGACTCTGAAGGATTTTTTAACCAAACCTGAGCAAAAGGAGAGCTCCCACCTATATAAAATCAATTTTTTAGCTTCTAATTAGTTGTATTTTTGGCTAATAGTCAGCTATTATAACATTCCTAGTTTTTGCCTTCTTGTGGTGCAATTATTCTTTAAGAAATTGCTACTATAACACTACAGAAATTTTAATTCAAATGCTTTACCTTAAAGCAATTAAAAAATAACAGCACGTTTTAAATAGTTCATACAGGGTCCTTAACGGAAATACGTAGCCACTTTCAATCCCTAAAGTATTTAATAAGTTCACACTCTATAAGGCACGACCCCGAAACGAACAAAACTGGAGTTTTAGTGTATCTGGTAACATTTCCTCTGCTGAAACCTTCATCATCCGCTATCCTCCTCACACGAACAGCAAAGATTTCCAAAAACCGGCATTTAGGACGGACAGGACCAACCGTATCACGAACCGATATCGATAACGGATCGATGCTACACGTTCGCCGGAATGCTCATTAGTAGAACTCAACGTCGCATTCGCTGGTTGTGGACTCTTCTACGTCTGTTTCTGTTTCTGGAATGTCTACATTACTTCATAGAAATGTAGAGTACCACTGGTATGTAACAGTAAAAAAGAACTCCTTATGGTAAAAAAAACCTTTTAGAAGCCTCCATTTTGAAACCATTTAACAGAGAGTAAAGTTATAAATTGTTCCTATTTTTTTATTATCGTTGACTTAGGGCTTATATTAAATGCAATTACGTTGAATACGTAAGCATACTCGTAATTAAACAAAAGAAAATGTATCCCAATCATCGACGTTCATTATTGAGACAGTAACACGCGACTAATACTATATTATTGAGACAATAAAAGAGGAGGCGGTTAGTGATAGATGGGATACCCGCAAGGAATGTTTGGGTAAAATTAAGAAAAATGAAAACAAATCAATTTGGAAAACTCCGTAGTTTTTGTTATTTCAGTTTCTTAAAAATTTGTGGAATGTTTTGAAATGGTATTCCATATAAAAATTAAACTCTGAATTAAGTCACGCATACCCACATTTTATTTATTTTTTCTGTGAGGATTGGGTTGGAGAAGAGCACGCTTATATTTTTCTTTCTCTTCCGCGAACATCAGGACGGAACAATGACTCGATGACATTGGAGGTGATTGATTGATGATAAGCAGCTAAGAAAACGCCCATTTCGGAAACGATTCTCGGAATATATAACCCTAGCCGCTCGGATCAGAGAATTTAGTGGTTTCAATGTCTCCAGCTCTCTTTCAGATCATCATGGCTGTTTTTGTATTTTTATTATATTCCGCCTTATCTCACTGATCACAAATTTCTTATTTGCATAAATGCCTATAGAGCTAAAAAGAATCACAATCGAAGCTTCTGTCCTCTGACACCGTTTATGAGGCGAATAAACGATTAAATAAAAATGAAATAAAAAGATAAATTTTTGCTTTAGGGCTAATCATAAAAGGCGGAATTCTGCGATAACGTTATGCTTAATAAATCTGCGCCCTTATTCACTCTGATCTTTTATAAAATACTAAAGTGTTTTTGCGTGTATGTGAATAGTAAAATTTTTATTATCCGGATTACAGTGTTACGAAAGTAACAAATTAATCATTCCGTACTATTTTCGCTTTCAACCAAATCTCACACACAATACTTTGGATTACTTTAGTCATCTATTTCAAGAATTGTCCGAAGATAGTGAAATTCTTAGGAAGACCCATGCACCGCACTGCATTAATTTTTATTATTGTTTCTATATTTCATTGACTGCAAGAGTTCGATGTAAATAAAATATAGCGCGAAATTCATTTAAACAAAATTACGCTTTTAATAATATTTAGGTGCTGCTGCTATTTTATAGAATATTTTTGTGGTGTGCGGCTTTTAGCTAACATTTTGAATAAAACTCACACTAAGAATAACATAAGTGACTGTAATATTTTGGCATCATTGAGATCGGTTTTGTGCGAATGAGTTATTTTCCGACAGTCGATTTAAAGGTTTGAATTTTTATGACTGTGGGAGAGAGAGTTTACATGGATACCTAATTATAACATTACTTACATCACACTCGATTCAAATTTTAACCGAAAGAAATTGAAAATATTAGATGCTATACTTGGCAGTGAAACTAATTCCATCACTCGCTTAACGTTATCTGGTCATGCAGAAATAGCATAAGCTTCAAGAATAACTAACATCTTCACCCTTTTTCCACTAAACTTTATGCTAGCCGTAAGCCAAAGGAAGAAAACTGAAGAGCAAGGGATAGTCACCTACACCAGGGGTGCATAACATACGGCCCGCTGGCCGAATGCGGTCCGCCGACACATTTTGTGTGGCCCGTTCGAAGCAGAGAGTAACTCACCTGATTCACTTCCTTTAAATCAAATTTACAATTAAAATTTGTACGTAAATTATATTTGTTTGTCACTTCAATTTTGCGACATAAAAATGCTTGTTAAATTTGTTATGGTCATTATTATATCGACACAATTTTTTAAATTTTTACTATGGGCAACATTCTTATATTGTGGCTCGCTTAGGTCTAATATAGGACGATTTTGGCCAGTGTCAACTTTTGAGTTGTGCACCATTTATCTACACATCCTTTCCACTCAGTTCATAAATGTTCCGACACAAATACATCCTTCGCTCGGGGAGAAAGTGCCATTTTTTCAAGAGCGGGATTAGGTTGACACATGGGTGTATGAGGTGCGCATAAATGCAGGGGATTATCTACCTTTTAGGAAATATATATTTAATATATAATGTGGGAGGTTTTTTGGCCGGTTAATAAAAGAGGGAAGAGAGGACGTCCCCATCGTTTCGCAAGAAAAGGGTAATCAATCACTCGCGAAGTCTCAGAACCCATAAAAAAATGAAGAGATAAAAGCGATGGGAGAAGCGACTCTTTTTCTAGGTGAGACCTTGAACATTAAATAGGTAGAAGGTCGATAAAAAATTACGTCATCATCATAGGTAGTCTGTCCATAGACAGGTCCATGATTATTCATGGTTAAACTTGGTTCTCCATATACTTCTATTTTCCGCAGTTTTCTTCATGTCTTGATAGCTCTGTTTTCCTTTCAAGTCGTCTATCTGCTGAAACGTTTCATCCCTATTTATTTTTTTCCATCCAGTTTTCCTTCTAACACTTCTTTAATCATGCTCTCTCTCCTCAGCTAATGCCCAATCCAGTTCGCCTTCCTCTTTCTGATAGTCTGTATAATCGTTCGCTTCTCTCCTATTCTTCGTAGTACTTCCCCGTTTTTCACCCTATCTGTCCATTTTATCTTCAGTATTCTTCTCCATGTCCACATTTTGAAGCTTTTCAAGTACAAACATATTTAATATAATTTTTCCTTAGGGTCCATGTTTCAGCCCCATACAAAGCTATACTCCATACATAGCATTTTATCAACTTCTTTCGGATATCCTCCTTTATATTCCCCGTTAGTAGGAGTTTCCTTCTTCTGAAAGCGGATTTTGCTTTTGCTATTCTAATCCTGATTTCATCGGTACATTTTGCTTCTCTCGTTATTATGCTTCCAAGGTACTTATAATGTGAAACTTGTTCTAATGGCTTTCCTCCAATACTTATTTTCAAATTTTCTTCTTCTTTACTTCATATTCGCATGACCTTGGATTTTTCTGTATTTATTTCCATACCGTATTTTCTACCTGTTATCACTAGTCTATTTATCATTTTCTGGAGTTCCTTTTCCTTTCTCGCCAGAAGTACTTGATCGTCCACATATTTCACTGTTCTTATAATCTTTCCTCCGATTTTGAAATCTCCCGTGCCTTCTAACGCTTCCTGCATTAGTCTCTCTCCATATATATTGAATAGAATCGGCGATAGACAGCAGCCCTGTCTCACTCCTCTACCGATATTTACTCCGCTGGTGTCCGCATTCTCCAACCTGTCCTTTACAACTTGATTCACATATAGATTCCTGATCAGTCTCCTGTCTTTCCAGTCTACACATATATCCTTTAATATCCTCCTCAGCAGTACCCAGTTTACTCTATCAAAGACCTTCTGCCAGTCGACGAAACATACGCAGCAATCTTGGCTGTACTCTATTGCCCTTTCTGATATGATTCTCACTACATCAATAGCATCTCTGGTTCCTCGTCCTTTTCTGACGCCTAGAATTTCTTCGGCCTTTTTCTCTAGTCTTTTATTAAGAATTCTCGAGATGATTTTCGAAGTGTGTGACAGTAGGCTTATCGTTCTGTAGTCTTTACACTGCATTGCTTTTGGCTTCTTCTTTAGAGGGATCATTGTTACATCTAAGAAATCCTGAGACCACTCTCCCGAGTCGTAAATCTTAATTAATTTCGCAATCACTTTTAGTTCTTCCGATCCCATGACTTTAAGTACCTCTGCCTGTATTCCATCGCTGCTTATAGCTTTCCCTACCTTCAGTTACAGTATCGCCTTTTCTACTTCGCTTTTCACAATACTTGGTCCTAAGTTGTCTTCACCAATATTATCCTCTTCTTCCAGTTCTACGTATTTGTGCCGATCCTGCCTGCTTGCTATATAGTTCCTTAATGTATTCTTCGCATACCTATGCTACAGATTCTGCGACTATTTATCCATCTGTATTCGTAATTCCTGTACCAAGAATCCCATTAGGCTTCTTATCTTCTAACTGCAGTGTCCTAGCGTACATCATATCGTACCGTCCTAACTTCTCCATCTGTTGTATTTCCTCACATTTTTCTTTTATCTAATTTTCCCTATCTTTATCTATTACTCTTCTCAACTCATTGTTTATACGTCTATAATTGGCTCTACCTTCTTCACTGTTAACGTTTTTCCATTTTCTCCAGCATTTCCTTAGTGATCCGGGGTTTTCTGATTTTCATCTCTTGTTTCCCAATCTCTTTATTCAAGGTATCTTTGATACTGGCTTTCACTTCCTCCTATTCTGTATCCACGGTCTTCGGTTTGTTTTCCAATTCTCTAAGGCGATCTTCCAACTTCGTGATGAATGCATCTTTCTTTTCTTTCAGTTTTATAGGTCCCAATTCTGTCTTTCACTTCTCGTTTTCCGTATTTGTTTAAGCTTTGTAGATACATCGACTATTAGAAGGATGTGATCTGAATCAAAGTCTGCTCCTGGTAATGTCTTAGCATTTTTTATGCTGTTCCTGAATCTTTGTTTTACTAGGATGTAATCTATTTGGCATCTCATTCTATCTCCAGGGCTTTTCCATGTGTACAGCCTTCATTTGTGTTTTTTGAACCATGTATTAGTCACAACTAAGTTGTTATTAAAGCAGAATTCTACCAGTTTTTCTCCTCCTCGGTTTCTTTTCCCAAGTCCGTATTGACCGACAACATTTTCTTCTTGTCCTTCTCCAAAGATGCTGTTCCAATCTCCCATTATTATGTAGTTTACCTTTCCTCTTCCATCTTCTTCGTAAATCTCGTTAATTTGTTCATACATCTCCTCGATTTCTTCTTCTTTATGAGCGAACGATGGCATATATACCTGGATTATCAACATGTCCACTGGGACTGCTTTTAGCTTTATTGCCACCAACCTATCTTTCGTTGCTATTATTTTTGTCACGCTCTTCATCTTATCTTTCCTAAGTCCCATCTTTTCCTCCAGAGTAAACTACCGTGAATTCTTCCGAGTCGAACTGCCCTTCTCCTTCCCATCTAGCTTCGCTCAGCCCTATGATGTCAATCCTATTTCTTCTCATTTCTTCTTTCAGGTTCTCTAGATTTCCTGCCTTCCTCATGGTTTTTACATTCCAAGTACCTATGCGTAATTTACCTTCGACAAAAGCTTTCCTCAAGGCAGTCCCCGCCCGAAGATCAGATTGAGGGACTATTTTACCTCCGGAATATTCTACCTCGAGAGAATTCATATTGTCCAACCACATAATCATTACTAGGGAATTGTAATGTGGTAGATTTCCTCTTTCTTTCCACATCGCAGTACTGTAGCCGTTCAAATCGTCTCGATCACGCCTACAGCTTTATCGGATTTAGACCCAGCCAACATAATTTGTTTTCGGCTCTATACCATACTGGCAGCACTGTTGCCTACTGCCAGGCACCGATGATAGTTTTTTTTAATTAATTATTATTTTTTTGTGAAAAACCTCCATTCACGGGGATGGAACCCCCGAACTTTGTAACGCGAAGCCGACACGCTAACCACTACATTAAAAAAATTATATAGCAATGACTAATTTAAATGGTCGTGAAAATAACGTTCGAAAACTAGATCTATAAAAAAAGTTTGTTTTTGTAAGTATATGATGATCCTTTCTTTTTTAAACCAATTATACATATAGGTATTATAAATAAGGGAGGCTTATAAAAATTGCCCAATGAGATGAAAGATGTTTATAATAAGTTACTAACGTTCAGCAGGATTTGGCTTAAACGATATTTCCGATCAAGGAAAATTAAAAATCACAGCACTATAAGGAAATTGAATTTATTAAAGTAGCGTATTACATATATATATATATATATATACACACACACACACAAACACACACACAAGCCCGTGCCGATAGGTGAGGCGGCGAGGCGACCGCCTCAGGCGCCTCTCAAAAGGGGGCGCCAAATTTTCACTACAATGAAAATCTTTTCTATGTACTTTCCCGTTTATTTTCGGAACGTATATTTTCAATGGTACACTCTTTGTTCGGGGTCTTTAGTGAATCTGCCAGCAGATCGGATATGTAAAAAAAACGTAACTTGATCCACCCATACACCTGTTAGTACGACTCGATGGGAAAGCCGTATAGATGCGATGCAACAATTGTTATACCAGATAACACAAATTTATGATGCTTCGATCGAAACTGTTCAGGATCAAAGTAAAAATAGTTGGGTAAAATATGAAACTTTGGCTTAAGAATTTACACCTTTAAGTTCGTCTGTAGTACAGGTGACGCTCGATTTACGCCAATCCGATTTACGCGCTTTCATTTTAACGCCATTTATAATGAACGTACAAATAACATCCTATTTGCGCCACCGTGCTCGTTTATACGCCTTCGCTACCTTAGAATGTTACATTGTGAAGTTTCACGGTAAATCTTCAGATGTGGTTGTCCCAAGTACACTGCACAGCCAGAATATTACAAGCTTTATTTATATGTTGCAAAAATATGATTTTTTTAAATATCTGCATGTATTTTAATAAAATAATGCCTATATTTACCTTTTTGTTTAATTCAGCACTTTCCCTTTATTTTTACTGCGTATTTGATAAACTCGAAGTTTATATGATCAGTGGCGGCTCCTATGTCTTTTAAATGGTGGTGATAGCCACAAAATTTTGCCGTAATTTTGTGCACGCGCGCGAGCGTAATTTTGGAACCCACAGAGGGAGGGATGAATCCCACTATCCCCATGGTAGGAGCCGCCACTGTATATGATCAAATACTGATGGAAAATTACTTTCGATTAACGCCAATTTCGATTTACGCCGTAATATTCAGAACGTATCTATGGCGTAAATCGAACATCGTCTGTATTGTCATTTGGAATGATATTCTCTTTAAATTAAACATTATATCAAAATTACTTCAAAGCCCTGAACTGGACCTTTCAGAATGTATTAAAGCAATTGATAATCAATTTCTTTTTTAAAGAATATCGCTCAACAGGATTCGACGAAATAGTAGTTGCAGGAAAGAAAATAGCTGAAGACTTAGAAATTGATACGGTATTTGATACATATGTTAGGTTGAGTGCGGCATAAACATAAGCAATTTATGATCGAAGAAAATAATGTAGTCGATCCCAAAGAAAATTTCAAAATATTTTTCTTTATTTCTTTGCTGGATGTAGAAATAAATTCTTAGAAGGAAGATTTCCAAGCTAAAAATAAACACGTGAAATATTTCAAATGTTATTGGATATTTACAATATACAAATATGGGCTTGGATGTGCTTATGAAAAAATGTAACGACATCCAAATTGCTCTAACGTAGATGATATATGTAGACGTAGATGGAATGGAGTTAAAAAATGAATTGGAGAATATTCCAGCGTTTTTACCCCCATGACTCCATTAGATGTGTTAAATTATATATATTCTCATGATTTGTTCACCGTTTTTCCAAATACGGTGGTTTGCCTTCGAATATTCTTAACTCTGCCCGTAACAGTTGCTAGCAATAAAAGGAAATTCGCCAAACTGAAAAATTATCTAAGGGCAACTACTAGTCATGAAAGATTAGTAGGTTTAGCCACACGGTCAATTGAAAGTAAAATGCGAATTCTTTGGATTATGATTATGTAAGCGATACTTTTGCCAACTTAACAGCTCGCAGAGTGTTTTTAAGATCGGTTTTTCCTTGTTCAATTTTAATTTCAATAGGTATTTAAATATGTAATCATTGTTGGTTTATAATTTTTTTAATGTATGAAAGTATATAGTATTTTTTATTTTGACTTGGTTTAGCCTTTTTTGTATATAAAACATAAATAAATGTTCTACAATTCAAATTACATGAAAACTAAAATACAACTGGAATGAAAATAAACGCAATTTTTATTATTATTATTGATTAATACTATTTAATGCTTTACTTTTTTAATATTCCCTATTTTCCGATTGATATATATTTAATATTACTCATTATAAAGTAAGAGGTGCCATATTTTATCTCGCCTCAGGCGGCGAAGCGGCTGGACACGGACCTGTGTGTGTGTGTGTGTATATATATATATATATCAGGAACGGATCCAGAAACTTCTCAAGGGGGGAGGGGGGGGGGGAGGCGATCGCTCCTCCACCTAGCTAATCCGCCCCTGCCAACTGCCCTATATTTTGAAAACCCCTACCCCTATCAGAATCCTTCTTTCCCTTGCTATACAGACCTAATCTGCGGCGTAAAATTGAGGATTTTTGCGCGGAATGAATTTAAGAAAGCACCCAGGGGAGTGCAATGGGGTTATCTAAGTAGGGGGCGATCGACCCCCCCCCCCCCCCCCCCGTGGATCCGCCCCTGATATATATACTACAGAAGAGGAAAGTTAAGTAAGGATATTTAGGGCAACTAGGTGTTGAAGGAAACCCAGTGAACACTCATCGGAAGTAGAGCTGCTGGGGTGTTGGAGAGACACATTTGTAGAGGTTAGAGCTTTCGGGATGATCCCTTCGTCAGCACAAGAGACGCACAACTGATTTTTCTGCAAGAATTATTTAGTTTAAACCTGAAAATTCCTCATAACAATTGAGATTTGAATAAAGATATAGAGAGACGCTATTTGTTCAGTCACAAGTTTTTTCTAACTTATTATATACCCATATTTTTGGTTAAGAATTTTGAAAGCCATGGAATATATTATCTTTTTTTATTAATAATGTCACTTTCGGAAGTTCGACAGCAGAATACAGCGTTGGAGATTGATATGAGGATTATTATTTTAACATGATATACATGGGCTCTTTAATAAACTGTCGATATGTCAAGAAAATCCCTTAAGTATTTAGTACTATATCGTATGTAAAAACGACACATTGATCAAAATAAAACGTAAAATTGTTCGCGGATTTACTCTCTGCCTTTTTCCTAAATACAGTTTCTTGTCCTATTCCTAAAGATATTTTATTTCCCTGTTAACACATCCTTTTATATTTTACTATCCATTTTCGCCATTAAATGGAAGCACTCTCATTAAGAATCACCCCCTCGTATAAATACAATCCGCAAACTACCAACAGGGCGTAAAAAACACTCGCAAAAATAAATAGACACCCGCATCCAAGACAGATAGAAACACTTAACACAGACGGGAATGATAGAATTGGGGCGCGAATGCCCACGCATAATCGGTCCTGTCACCACTCCTGTGCTTCCTCTCCTGCCTCTCTCTCTCTCCCTCCCCATCTATCCCTCTCTCTCCCCCGCTCCCTTTCACCCCTCCATCTCTCCCCGCCTCTTCTTCCCTTCCCCCGCCATTCACACATAATTGCGCAGCTCTCTCCCACCCACGCTTGCAGCTGACCCCTGACACGTACACTTCTCCGCATCTCACCATCCTCTTCACCCTAGCACTTCTCGGCCGAATGATTTATGATCCCACGACATTCAACGGCAGGCCCTTATGGGATGAGGAGTTCCAGGCACCGGATCCGATACAACGAACCGAACGGATTCCAGTGTGAGGAGATTGGGAAGGAGAACCTAGGGTTATCATTTTTCGATGGGAAAAGCGAGCGGAGGGAGGGAGGGAGGGAGAGAGGGAAGGTTGCCGGAGGCCAGGGAGATGTCACGAGGGAAACAGGTGAAAGCTACGGCTGGCTAAAGGAAAGAATTACGGCACGAAAGCGTGGCACCGGCTGTCGGAATGAGGAACGAAAATGAAGAAATAAAGAAGCGTTACTCCGAAGGGAAGGTGACGAAATTAATGGAACGTTGACCAAATGCCAAAATTTTAAATTAAATGAATGGCCATATATTTTTATAACTTATAATTTGTTAAGCCAAATAAATTTCCTTTGCGTTTTCGTTGTTCAGATATTTCATCAAATCTTCGTTTTTTATACTAAGTCAAATGCATTGGGGCTCCGTTATAACGCGACCTGTTACGGAGTAGAACACAGCATTAGATGTAAAAGTCTCGGACTCCAAAAGTTCAATTTAAAATGTATTCCTTCCAGAAAGCAACAAATTAAAAACTACCCATTATTGGAACCAGAATAAGTAAAACTTAATTGCTATGAATCGATCGTATTAATTTTGTTGCGGCATATATAGAAATTAGTAAATAAGGGCTCCCATAGATACTGACAAAATTAAAAGTGAAAGATGGAGCGCATTACTACAGCAAACTGTTAGCCCTTCTAACAATTAGTTCGCCGATTTGATGAAAACGGCCAGGGTTTCACCGCGTACATTGTAACGTATCTTTAGTATGCTAAAAAAAACACCGACGAACGCATAATTCAAATGGTGATCATGTAATGTTACATTTAAAATAAACAATTCTTAAGCGTTTTTTAAAAAATAAATGAAGCAATCTTATCATGGAACGGAAACCTAATCAGAGTGAAAAAAACTTTGGCTCATGGGAGTGGTTTTAATCCCCAAAACACTCCCATGGTGGATATGCCACCGTAATTTTTCATTGGAGTTTTTAACATCATTATTGCTTGGAGCTGTTGAAATCATCGAGTTATAACGCTGTCTGGCGATATGAACCTTGAGGACAGCGTTAGACTGAGACGAGCACTGTGATGTCAAAAATATCTTCGAAAACGATGTGACTAACAGACTTTTTTATATTACTGTGATTATTTAAATTAAAGTATATTCTTTGCCCTTGAAATTGTTTCAATTAAAATGATTAATATAAATCACTTAACATTATTTCCCACACATCTTGCTAGCTTAGAAAACCGATTTTAAAGTTTACAATTTATTTTACATTTACATTTTATGTAAAAGCGAATAATTAAGATTTGAGGTTAGAGAATGTTTGAGAGAGAAAGGTTAGATAAAAAGTATTTCTAAGTTCAAGAAATGTTTCTGTTATCGAGATTAATACTAATTCCTCTCTACTAATTCTAACTGTTCAACCTCCACTACACAGTTTATCGTAAAAACGAAAACGTGGTCGTCCTAAAACACAAACGCATAAACTTCACGACGAAATTCGTCGAGAGATTGAGGGCAAAGAGAAGGGTATGGGTATCCGAGTGTAGGGGGAGGAAAAAATGGAATAGTTATGACGTTTACTGGTGTAGGCAGGATGAAGGGAGAACAAATAGAGGAGTTTAACAAAGAAGGACGGCTTACTCATGGTGCGGGCCGAGCTGAGGAGGAAGGAGAAGAAAGGGGCGTTTTTTTGGAGTGAGGAGGAGGAAGGAATAAAGATGCGGGGAAAGATAGGACAAGGAGTCTGATCAAGCAAATGGCTCAAAAGGGCGCTATCTGTTGCGTCCCACCCTCCGACACTTTCAACTCGCTCTCCTGTCATCTATTATCCCTCACTGTCTCCTCCCTCGCTTCCAATCCTATATCAGCAGACCCTCCTCCGAAAACCCTTTACCGATTCCTCCCACCTACCTCACTCTCCTTCCCCTCTTTCCCTCCCCCCCCTCTCTCTCTCTGTTCATGCCTTCGACAACTCCTCCGAAGCGGATTTTACGATCTTTTCTTTTTTTATGTCATGTGTACATGCCATCTATCGGGTTGCTGGCGGTACTTTGGGGTGAATAACTGGAGGGAAAAGGTAGCGAAGGGAGGAGGTATACAGAGAGAGATGGCGAGGGAGAAGGTGGATTGGTAGGTCGGAGGGGAAGGTAGGAGGGAGGAAATAGGAGGGGGAGGTCGGATGGGGAGGTCGGATGAGGAGGTCGGAGGGGGAGGCAGAAGAGGGGGTAGGAGGGAGAGTTCGGAGGCGTGCAAGCATGCCTTCCACATTTCCTTTTGTATTTTTTAAAGGGAAGGCGAGTATTTCTTCCTTCTATAGAGAGAGGGGGTAGGGAGGTAGGGAGATGGAGGGAGAGAGAGAAGGAAATGATAGAAGGTGGGTGAAAACGTTTTTTCTTTTTCCCCCTCGTATCTCTTCCTTCTATTTTTTTCTAGGATATAAAATTCACACTTTTTTTCGAAAAAAAATAAGAAAGAAGGTGAGGGAGGATATCAAAAATAGTGTGTGCGGAATCGAGAATAGCACCATTGACGTAGGTGACACCAAGAGTGGCGGATTTCTTCCTAGGCTCGTTTTTGAGGACGAAATTGAGATGCCGTCTTGTAATAATTTGGGTCATTTTTTTTAGTAACATGTTCTATTGTATTTAAATTATTGAGATTATAGAATTGTTTTCGATAAGGCGAATGTTGTTTGCTAGGGTCCTTGAGGTGCGTGGAATGTATTTCTTCGTTAAACTTACCAACCGAAAAAATCAAAATCTGGAACACCATTTCACTTGCTTCGTCTCCTTTTTTATACCAGGAATAACGACCGCAGAAAGAAGAAAATCCATTCAAGAATTGTATAAAAAGAAGTTTAAACATTTATTCGATTACAGATTTCATACCAGTTGAGATCATTAAAGATTAACCTTTCGGATCGTACTTCTGTCAGAATATCACAAGAAAAGTTGAAAAAGACGTTCCAAGTGTTACTCGAGTCGTCGCCGCGGATCGATCACCCACGGATACGTCTCTAATGAGAACGACAATCCTTCCCTGTTTTCTATAGCAACAGACGGACTGCGTCATTCCTCTCGGCGATAAAATGCCAGACAAAACAAAAAAATTTAAGTCCACACGAAGAACAATCAATTCCGTTTGCGCAGCAGTTGAGACATCGCCACTTATTCTTCGATCCTTCTATTCACTTGTTTCCTTAGTTTCAAGTGCAGCGCTAACGAAAGCGCGTACTGTGGAACGCCGCGAAAAGAATGAGAATAAATCACGGGATGGGAGCGTGCTCGTCCGGACTCTGTACCAAAGATAATCGCCATCACCTAAGGCAAATCTTTTTCGATCTCGTTTCCACACACACATACCCATATAAACAGGTAAAATTCCACGCGTGTCGACCAAGACACGCGAAAATAGGTCCATATAAAAAAAAGAAATAATTCGTAACTTCGGTCAATGGACAATGTCGATTCATCGCAGGACGGATTTTTCTTCCTCTCTCTCCGTCTCTCAGGGACTCCGTGACGTCATCATCTTTTGGGCACCCGTCCACCAGCGAACTATTTTCGTAAGTTTTCTTTCTTCTTTGGGATTGTTCCAGAAACGATCACAATGAAGATAAATACGACCGGGTGCGTTCCCACTGGTTAAACCGGTAATTCGCATTGTCGCTCCTCGAAACTTATAAAGAACGGGATACATCTTTTTCGAGTGCATGCGCTGTAAATAAAGTTTTTGTTTACGACGCCGGGATTTCGTGCGGCGTTTTCGCTTCGAGAGCTTGAGGCAGAGAAAATAAAGGGAGAAGAAATGAAAAAAATTCGGGATGCATTTGGGAAAACAGACAAGGCTATGAAATAATAGGGAATGAGTACATTATGGAAAAATAAGAACAGGTTAAATGCGGATTAAGGTATGAGCTATGGATTATGGGAAATGAGAGTTTACCCATGTCAGAAGCAACGAAAGCCGAGGAATTTATGTGAAGGAAAGCGATAGAAAGAAAGAGAACCAAGGGAAAATGAATGGAGGTAGAATAAAAAGGACGGGCAGAAGGGGTATTATGTACAAAAAAATCTGATGTGGCCAACACATGACATTCTCCAAATTTGGGGTATAGATATTTAAATTATTATGAATAGCATTATAAGGCAAAATTATCATTTCCTATCGTAAAAGAATACAGTCGTCCTTATTGCCGTAAATTATATTTTGAATATGTTTACAGAACTCACCGCTAGTTGGTGGTGGCACTGTATACTGGAAATTTAAGAATAAGTTAAATATCTCCGAAACGGATGGTTCTACGAAAATTTTCTTCAAACAAAAGTTGAAGTACTGTTATTTTCTATAACTTTGTTCCTTATAAAGATTGTAAATAACAGCGTTTTAACGAACATATTCGATGAAAACCGAAAACATCGATTATTTATAAATAATTCCTAAAAAATAACGGCTATGGAAAATTGTTTGAAATGAAAGATGTAGGAAAGTATATTTTCTACATTTTTTGTAATAGTCAATGTATACAATAATGACGTATTATCGGAGAAATATCGCAAAAACCGAATCGGGTTTCGAATAAACCTCGACTTCCCGTTAACCGGTATTGTCCAAAAACCAATCAATTCTTTGTACTCATGATAAAGTGTTATATATAAAATTTGGTATTAATATGACAAGTACTTTTTCAGTTAGAGCGCCCACAATCACATACATCCACACACACAGACATCATTCCGAAAATAGTCTAAACGTGTTCTAGGGACCTCAAAACGTGTATTTCCGTTGAAATCTCGAAGTCGATTTTTTTCGTGATCATTATACTTTCCCCATACTATGTATGGAGAAAGTAAAAAGGCGAAAAAGGTAAAGAGAGTGAGAGAGGGTGCAAAGGAAAATAGAGAAAGGATTGGAATACAAATACCGGAGGGATTACGATGGGGTATGGAATCCGAGGGAGGAAGGGAGTGGAATTCAAGGTATTCTCCTTATTGTTACGTCGATGAGGCCGCATTTTATAGCTTGTACATGAAATGAGGGAACAGGCGAATGAAGGAAAGACTGGGACATAGGAGAAAGCGAAAGAAAACTGGAGGAGAGGGTAAGAGTAGCGAGTAAATTAGAAAGGAGAGCTTAAAGACAGAGAGAGAGAAATGAGAAATGGGACGAGTGAAAAGAGGAGAACGACGAAAAAGATGGAAGAGGAAGAAGCAGGTGAGGAGGAGAAAATGACGAAAGAGGCGAGACGTTGAAGGTGCAGAGTAGATTGGCGAGGGTATTGTGGCGATAATATTGAGCGCGTTCTTTTAAGTCTGGTTTGCGAAGGAGGCAACGTGTGAAAGAGAAAGGCGGAGGTAAAAGGGAGATTGAGAAGAAAGAAGCCGGACGTAGGACGAAAAGGGGCTGTAAATTTAAAGAATTTGACAGTGTCCTTGACATATACAGATATTGTCAGCGTCTTAGCCATATGACTAACGTGTGTACATATGTATATAAGTACATCATGACTTTTAAAACGCAAGTTTGTTTATATGCATGTAGTGAGGAGCAACTAGGTTTCGAGATGAACTGTAGAGAACGAACCGACACTTACCTAGTGACGAGGACGTCCACGGCGATAAAAGAAAAAATCGTCGCGGTAGTAACTTTGGATATCCCTTCTTCGGCTACCACTAGCTCTCTTCTGCTGAAAAAGGGCAAGCACCCGAAAACTCACCAGATTAGTTCTTCTATCGCCGCTGAGGTCTACGCCACTAGGTTAAAGTGTGCATTTGTTCCCTACCAACCATTTCAACTCCTAGTTGCTTCTTATTATACACCTTTATTATATACCCTATATATACACGTTTGTTTGCTTTTATCGTCTCCTTTTATTTTCAAATCCTGAAGACTCCTAACAATAATTGTCCCTGAGTTTTTACCTAAAAATCGAAAAGGCTTGT
This sequence comes from Uropetala carovei, assembly GCA_036926305.1. NCBI lineage: Eukaryota > Metazoa > Arthropoda > Insecta > Odonata > Petaluridae > Uropetala > Uropetala carovei. The sequence goes on along the minus strand of JAXCHB010000152.1, from coordinate 1,256,023 downwards.
GTGCGTCATATTCGAATGGACGGGATAATTGCGCTATATGTGCGGCTTTGGAAATGTCATTTGAATGCTTGTAAATTCTTTGGCTATCTGGAGGAGTGAGAGCGAACGGTCTCAGCTCAATGACAGCGTCCTCATGGGCTTCCTTCCCAGTTCCTCCGCTTCCTTCACAGTGTCTGGCAACTTGGCTCGCAGCGTCTCCGGGAGAAAGAGTGAGAGACCTCCTGCCAACAGGGAAGTCCCTCCGAATACCGCAAAAGGGAGGTACGCACCGTAAATGGCCTGTGGAAGAAGGATCGAGTTTAATAAACCCACCACACCAAGGTCTCGGAGTTGATTTAAATTTAGATCCTATGAACGAATGAGCAGCGGATAAATGAGGAAGAGATTGTAGAAGTTAAAAATCTAAAAGACGTGAAAAGATGTGATGTTACTTCCGGGATAATTAATTCAATACGTCCTACTTTAATTTATACAAAAAGAACTGTTTCTCCAGCGCAAACGAACAATATGCCGGCCGGGTTAGACTGGTAGGCAGTGCGCCTGCCTTCTAACCCAAAGGTCGCGGGTTCGAATCCCGCTTCGGGCGTGGATGTTGTGATGTATGTTGATTTTCTCTAAGAGAATTTGACGGTGCAAAATAACCTTAGCTGTTGACGCACCTAAAAACCTAATTACTACTACTACGAACAATATTTAATTCTTTGGTTCGTTTTTGCGCCAAACGTGATAAATTGGAAAACGACCTGCTTGTTTATCATATATCACTTCGAAATTATGCTTAAATTAATTCAAGACCCCACTGCTATTCATTTATGCTCAATAATAATATTTGAGCGGCGGAAAAAAATAGCACTTTCCTTGTTTGCCCGTAGCGTAATACGACTGATGCTGTTGGCCATAAATTGCTTAAAAAATCGACAATGATTAATTCAGTCATTTTTTCTTATAAATCTATATCGAAGAATAATTTTGGAGCAGCGCAAACGATTAACAATTTCATTTTATGCCAATGCCTTAGTGCATTCGATGCCGAAATAGCAGTTGTAACTCACCAGCAAAGGCGCTTGGGGAGCTAGCATGGATCCGATTCGTCCACAGGTCGAGCAGGCAGAGAGTAAAGAACTTCGATGGCTAGTTGGAAACATTTCAGCGGAGTACGTGTAGAGAATGTTGAATGCCATTGTGATGAATGCCTTTCCCAAGAGGAATACTGCGAGCGAAAACCAATGGCTTCCACCTATGCGAGGAAAGTTTTGGAACAACACAATTGAGGTAAATCTATTTATCAATATATTGCTTAGTTAAATAAACACATTAAATATGAGTTTAGGAAAATATACGCGTTATAATAGAATTCATATCCTTGCTGAAAATGTCATTACCTGTGATGACAGATATTTGGGATATCTGGAGAAATAGTAAATAGAGCATATAATATTCACCAATAATAGAGTAAATAGTTAAAGTAAATTGAGAAAATAATGAATTTTTTCTGATACAGTTGATAGATTTTATAGGAAAGGAATATATTTATCGAAATTTAGTAAAAATGTCTAATTTTTCAGTACGACAATGTTCATCAAGTTCCAGATGTTCCGACTGCAGCGTGATGTAACAAAACGTGAATTTACATTAAGGTTTACATTATAAATATTCTACCAGATGCTTTGCTATGTATATAACCGAGAGATATGCTTCTAATAAAAAATATTTGTTTACACTCAATGATATTATTTAAATCTCTTGCAGAAGCAGTAAACCAAATCGTTTTTTATATAATACGACACAAATTTCGTTAGTTCCATCATTGCCATCTTCCATTACTTATCCTTAACGAAAGATTTCGTCAAACGTAACAAGCCGGAGAGACCAAAGCGAATCGCGAACATATCTTAATCAAATCAATAAAAATAATGTAACATATTTAACCAAATCGGTCGCGATGGAACTCAAGCAGACATCCGGATTTGTATATTTAAATGAGCTATTTGTTCGCTATTTCACTACCGCAGGACCCAGAAACGACAGTCGGATGTTTCTCGGATCAGAAATATTTTCGTCCGAAGCCGGCAAACCGTAGAAATCGTTTGTGCGTGTGACCGCCGGCCACGTTCCTTTTCCCTTAACATTTCGGTCGAAGCAATCCCACGCGCGATTCACCTCCGCTTCTCCTTTAAATGGCTTACCGCTGCTCGGCAAGAATGGAACGGCAATGCATGCCATCGCTGAGAAGGTGAAGGCCATGGCCAAGGAGAACCTTCTTCCTATCCTCTCGATGGCCGTCAGCATGAGGAGAGATCCGGGGATTTCGGCCAGGGTCACCATCGCGAAGTTCATGTACTTGTCTCCGAAAAGGCTCACGGATCCGATGGACAGGCCGTAGTACACCACCGTCACGACTATCCTGTTCGGTGGAAAGGTGAATGGGTAAAGTGAGACAAGACAATCAGACAACGAATGTATATCGGTTAGCCCTGAAAAAGCACTTTCGTGTTGGTCAAAAACCATCGCGTTTCCGCGAGTGTAATAAGGAATGCAAAGGAGAAGAAATTTTCCTTAATGCGTCATATTGGTAATTTGAAACATTCGTGAATTCATATTTTTGAGCCGCAGACAAATCAAGTAATGAAAATAATCGAACATATATAATCATAAGCAGTGTCTTCTTTTTCGGAATTTAAATTTTCCTTTGTGAACAAGTATTTAGAAAACCTGAAATGAATTACTAAATAAACGTAAATGATTTACTGTGGTAATTTTACCACGTGACTAAATTATTAAACTGATATACTATGCTATAATTAATAATTTTAATACCAAATAATAATATTGGTATGATTATTCTATTAATATAAATGACGTCAAACTAAAAGGAGAAGTCATTATTATTTAATTAAAGTAATGGGCACGTGGTCTTTATATCGTGCCATTACGATTAAAGTAAAGTTGATTTAACTCATTTCCAGACAATAAATGATGGCCTCATAATTGTATTCTGAATATATTTTAGATGAGGGTCTTTGATGAACTGTTTGTTATGAAAATTCTTAAAATGAATCGTTGGGTTTTTCAACTGAGGAGAACCGCTAAGGTGTTTACTGGGTTATATATTAGTAAGGACAAAACAATAGAAGTGAGGGATTCTTTCTCAGCAATTTAACCAGGATTTGTGCTACAAGCACACACGTGTCACAGGCCTGGAAGATTATATAACTTTTAAGTTATTTGCGTTAGACTATTTTGATGCTATGGTTATACACTATTTAATTCAGAAAAATCGATGCGAAATAATTGAATTACCTCTTGCATTTCAGTTCAATAGACTGGATTTCAAAATGTCGTTAAAAAATATAATAATATACTAGTAGCTATACCCGGCGTAGCATACGCCGATCTAGCGGATCTTAAAGGTTCTTAATTAAACATTCAGGCATTTATTTATTTTTTGAACTTATATTTTTTAATCAAAGATTTCTCTAAAGACACAATTGGCAATTTCTGAGTTCTTTCCTGACATTATAGTAAGTGTATCTAACGATCTGACTCTTGATAGAGTAACATATAATTGTCCATGGCTAAAAACAGGCTTAGGTAGGTAAAGGTATTTTATTAAATGTTTGGCCTTGTGACTTACTGATTGTCATTGAAAAAGCTAATCGTATGGGGAATTGTTTTCGTTTGAAACTGAATGGTAAATATGTATCTGATGGAATGAGTGAGATTCTTGGAATAAGTACCGTGCCTGAATTTGCTGCACCGATCACTTTTGCTTTGATTATGTGTGTTTGTATTCGAGCAACAGTAAGTCTTGTACCATTACATAGTCCTCTCAATGGCATTAAAGAAGCATGATAACGGCTTCAGTTCATGAGGAGGCATTCCGGCTGTACCCGCGTAATGTTTACGCGGATTTCTCTCAATTACTTTATTAATAATAATTTGAATCAATTAATGGTGCAAATGACATCCCCATAGAAAACTATTCTATTAAAGACGTATTTTACTATTTTATTGCATTATTGATACATCTCCCGCTCTCTCTCTCCCTATCCCCCCTCTCCCCTCTTTGTCTCTCCCCTTTCCCCTCTCTCCCTTCCACCTCTTTTCCCCTCTCCCCTTTCTCCCCTCCCTCACCCTGTCTCCTTTTCCCATTACCCTCTCTATTACTACATTCCTGCATAACCGTTCTTTTCCCCCATTTCCCTCCTCCCTCTCTCCCCCCTTTCCCCTTACCCTCTCTTCATTCAAACTGCTTATAAAACACGTTATTTTTAAGCTCGTAAGTTATATAGATGTTCATACTATTAAAAGTCAAAAATCCCATATAAAAGCATTGTAGCGTTTCCATGGTAGATAAAATTTCCCATTGTTATAAATTTTAAAATTTCTCGTTTTTATGCAGTTTAAATCAAATGTTTAAGCTAATTCGACATGAATTCGTATTCTGTTTTCAAAAATTATTATTTTCACTCTTTTTTCCGTTTAATACTTTAAGTCCGGAGTTTGTATCATAATATTAAGTAATTTTCAAATGCAATTAAAAATGCCTTGCACCGATTTCAATGCCTTTCTTATGGGGTAATAAATGGTTATTTAGTAACGGTAATCAACAAAGCATACATACGTAAGCGTTTTATATATAAAGATGCTCATTTAGGCTTGAGTGTGTAATTTATTTTTTCGTCTCTTATTTCGAAGCAAATAAACAATTTAATGTACCGTGTTTCTGATATGGCTTCTTTTTGCAGAAAAATGTTGCTGTTTTCCAAAACGACATTATATTAAACAATGTGTTATATTCAACCTAGTGTGTATATATTCTGACATCAAGAACCTTTACGTTAAAAACAGATATCATGCGAATTCTGAATGAGAAAAAGCATTACTTTTATTTTTTAAGTAGAAGTGTCTTTATATATTCAAAGCCAATTTTAAATGCAAATTAAACCCAATCGAGGCGCACCTCGGATTCAAAAATGTTTCAAACTAGTGAGTTTACCGGGAGCGTTGAGAACTAAACGACTCAGCGTTTGTAAAAAAAAGTCGGTAGCGTTATATTACACCCGATAAAGAATAAATTTTATTGTGGAATAAAGGAGGATATGTTTCTCTTTTTTATTAAAGCCAGGCAGTCGTAAATAAAGTACCGAGCGGCAAAAGCTGTAATCATAAAGCCAGCAGAAGAGAGTCGTCGGTTCGATCTCCAATAATCCCAGATTAGCCGTTACAAGTAATCGCACATGTGCAAAATTTCGGCGAATGGGCAGCAAGCACTCCGAGAATATAGAACTACGGTCGGAAACCACAGCGTACCTTCTCCGTACAAAAATTAAATATTTTTCATTTTTTCGCGCTCCGGATAAGAAAACGTAAAATCATAAACAACTATTTGGGGAGGACGTGCACTTAAAATCGGGAACTGTCCTACCCGCGAGGCTGAGGAAGGCACGTCGCACACACGTCCCTTTGTAACTATTGATTAATGATTGAAATTAGCATCGACGTGCGCCGTGTCGTCATCCCCCCGGATCTACATGCTCCTTCTGTTTTGCCCAGCGTGACGTCCTCTTCTGAGGCCATTTCGACGCGACCGTCGGAAAGGAGAAGAGCCAGCAATTAAAGATAATTAGCGTATCGGAGGTCGTTGACTCAGTTCGCTAACCTCCAGGAAATATTGTGTACCTATACGAGTACAATCGCTTCTTTCTGCTCATTGCGGCGAAATGAAACGGCATTTTTAATGGAAATTAGTGATGTATCATGCGTCAAGAGCAGGCTACAATCTTATGGTCGGTTGCGCGATGTGTATGAAAATAAAGGCAAATTGAAAGCGCGGTTACATGTAATGAAAAAATGAAGGTATATATATTTTTTCTCTTTTTTCCTGTTGGCTCAAACCATGACGATAAAGAAGCACAGTCAGTCTTACTACGTGCAGCAATTAATTTTGAAAATTTATTATTGTTTCTTTAAGTCTTAGACTCAGCAAGCGAAAGTTTATGGTTTAAAGCTGGATGATTTGAAAACTTTAGTCCGATTTCATATTCAAATAATTTTTTACGTCTTCTCTTTTTCGAGCATTATTTTGAATTCTAAGAAAAAATGCTACTTTAACTTTGCTAATTGGTTATACCTTAAAGAAGTGATGAAAAAAGCAAACTTTTACTACCACTATTTATAGAAATAGCGCTACTTAATAATTTGCTTATTTTTAATAGTTCTTTATGATGGAATATCACAATGTTAAGACCAAAACCATGGATTCTATGGTTATCCCTTGCCGCGGAATTAAAATGGACGAGCAATATTTATTCATAGCTTGTGCGCGAATGTGGCGACGTAGACACTCCCAACTTTTTCGGTAAAGGTCAATGTGTGCGAGCGTGCCTTATCTCTGCCGACTATTCGGACTACGTTACAAAAATATAATTTGAATTTTTACATAGAAAGGATTATGCATGAAAGTTTTAGTTTTTAAATTTGCAGAATTTCAAATTCAGCAGTGGAGATTATAAAATCAAATAAACCTATTCCTTGCTACAATAACAGCGGCAGCTGTAAAAGATCTAAGAGATATTATTACACTACATTATTTACAATATTATTTCGATCAATAATCTTATATTATTTTCTTTGCTATTCCCTTAAAAAATTACAACTCATGTAGTAACTTTAATCTGAAGAAATACTTGAGTACTGACAATCTTTATAAATTTTCTTAAAACTGTAAATTGTTCGCCGGAACCCCTCCAGTACATTTCCTCCGTTAAAAATTATTAACGATCAAATTTCTTGACACAATAACTATAACCTTTTTATGGCTCTTGGAGATATCCATAATATCAAATTGATTTTAGTCATAATACGATCGATCTCAATAATTCTTTTAAAATATAAACTATATATTCTTTTTAAAAAAGCGCCTGATTTTATTCCACAGAATATTGCTTGAGTGCTCCAAATTGGTGCCACTGTAAGATCTAACGCACCCAACAACATCACTTTTCCGACATATTCAAACTTGCGTTATACTATGACGCTTTAAGCGCTATACTTTTTCGTGCTGCCGTCACGCCAAACGAAAAGCAGATAGGACTATGAGTGACGGCGGCTCCCAGGAAGAGATAAGAACAAACTTAACCATTTGATTAATGGCAACGGTTCGCTCCACTTTTCCAATGGGTATACGCCATTCGATCGCGAGATTAACCACTTTTGCCGATTAGAAAAAAGAAGAATGAACGTGGTATTTGGGCGCGAGCGCGTTTCCAATTGCGAGAACATAACGCTCGCTCCGACGCACTTACCAGCAGACGCAGTTTATTGCCAAACGCAGGCCGAGCCTTTTTGAAGTGACGATCTCTCGCAAGACGCTCTTGAAGGCGGCCTTTGCTGTCCCCGGATTCGTGTCAACCTGAGCAATAAAAATATCTAAATAAACAAGTCAAGGGTATTTTCGTGGGTATACTAGCATTACCCCAGGGCCTCCGACCTTTAGGAAGACCAATATCGAACGAGTTGAGACCCATGGGCTTAATATTATGACGAGAAATATTAAATTATACTTTGAGATAAAAAATATTAGTAAGCAAACTTTTCAATTATTTTGTCATATTAACGTTTAAAGGAAAGTTCTTGCTCATTAATTCATATAAAAATTGAACAAAGCATTCACTATGATAGCATTTTATAATTTTATTAAAAACATGATCTTCACTTTACCTCTTTTATTCGAACTCTTGGTGTGAACTCGTTTAACATAAGACACTTTCTCGGAAGCCATTCTCCAAAATGACCTTCGTTTAAAAAAAATAGACCTACATATATGGTTGGACGAAAACAAACCATTTAAGCAATCAACGGCCATAAAGTTGTTTTATTCTTTACGATAATAAAAATCTACACATTGTGTTGATAAATTATCCCTAGAATTTATTTCTATACAGCAAACAAAATTTAAAATATTAACAGGTCGAGCAGCATGAAATAAAGACCAACCCGTACTCATACCTGTATGGAATGAAAGCCAAAGGCCTCCCCATCTGTATATAATACAGTTTAGTAGTGATAGCATCAAGATAAAGTTTGCTGAATGGAATGTATTTTTGAAAATTAACATGAAATTTTCCTTTAAAGTTTTAACGTTCTATTGCAATAAACACATTTATATTGAGAATTGAGAATTAGACTGGCTTGACAGTACCTACCCGGCAATTTGGAGACCCGAGTTCGATTCCCGGTCAAGTTCAGAATTTTTCTCCTTCTCCAACTTCAACATATATATTCATTTCACAGCATGTTCATTCGTGTACATCAAGAACTTTAACCTACTTTCCCCTCTGAGCTAGTAACTGAACCTTTGAATTTCTCGTGTGTCCTTGGCTCTGGCATTCACGGTTTGTTATCCTCGGTGTTTTGCAAAACAAAAACAAATTTATCCACACGAATATAGATGTCCTACTTTGAAGATCTCATATTGAGAAATTGGGCTGATTTTGAAGGGCTAAACTATTTATTTATATTTACTCACCAAGAGCTTCTCTGGTCCAGAGCTCTCCTCCGTATTGCCAGTTTTGTCGAAAATGGACAAAATAGTATCCGAAAGAACAACTCCATTACGCGCGGCAGCTTTTCGTACGACACGGCCAGCAGCCCTCATGCGTCCGTTTGACATTAGCCATCTTATAGACTCGGGGACTGCCCTGTACAAAGTTTATATATTACATAACAAAACGAATTTGCTTACGTTACATTATACATCAGTGTACATTTATATTAAACAGATATTTTCTAATCTTTTTCAGAAATTAATAAAATCTAAAAACAATTTTCATAGCAATTAAATTCAATTAACATAAGTATTGTGCATTTAATTTACAAAAATTTTGGAAAATGATCAACAAAAATGAATGCTATCGGAAAAATAAGGAATCTGTTTTAAACCAACCTGAAAAAATTTTGAGACAATTCAAATTATCAAACCGTAGCTTTAATTGGGAAGTTTTAACCCGATTAACATTTCCAATCGTAGTTCGCGTAAGACTATTCAATTACTTACCAAAAGTATGAAACCAGGACGATGCCAGGGGCGTACAAGGCTAAAAGCATGTGCCTCCAGTTTGGTAGAGCCCATGCCATGAGGGCCAGATAGGCAACGCCTAAGGTATACGACACGTTTATAAAGGTCGCCCCAACTCCACGGCGACTTGGTCCAACCAGTTCAAGAGCTTCATAAAAGTAAAAAAATCATTTCTGGGTCGATTAGTCAGACCTTGAAGATTCTGTCTCCTACGCTTACAGATTACGTTCATGCAATATTCATAATGCCGATCATTCCACGCTTGCTGATTGAAAAACTTTTCGTTTTCACCACTAGATAACGAATAATAGTGTTTCAATCAGTAAATGAAAACGAAATTATACGATAAAATAGAGTGTAATTCGCCAAAGGAATCTAATTATTCATAATTCTGCTATTTAAAATGGTTCATATCCTATTAAACAGTGTAATTAAATATCAAGTTTTCAGAAAGAAGTTATTCTGAAAAGGTCAGCTAATATTATTTTATTGCAATTACATAGGTTTTAATTTATCTATTGGTTTATTCAGAATGCAAAAATGTAGAATTTATCCGAAGATAAGATTTTTCTTTGCGAACGAAGACATAGAAAAAATCAAATTATTCGTCAATTTGTTATACTGATTGTGAGTTTATTAAGGCTGGCCGCACACTGCGTGCGACAAACTGTCTAAAGCAACGACATTTTTGCTTGTCATTTTGTCGTACGACAATCCGTCTAAAGCGGTCTTAGACGGTCTCAGGTAGATGTCGATATCGTACTTTTTCTGCAGTTTTTACCAAGATGGCGAGCAGTTTTGACGATGAAATTTTGGTTGTCTTATTACCTTGTGTGCGCTGAGGAAGAGAGTAAAAAAATCGTTCTTTCTGGGTTCATCCAATCAACGAAAAAAGGGACATCACTAGTTTTCATAATTTTACTCGAATGAGTGTTTATAGATTCCTTTACCTTCTGGAGCTTGTAGGGGAGAAGATAAAGAAGAAAAATACCAACTTCAGGAAGAATATTTCTCCAGGTGGCCTTGCTTGAACTAACACCACTAGTTTATCTGCGTTAATTTCTGCAGCCATCGTGAATCAAAACCACACTGTCTGCATCAAATTCGGCAAACATACTACAAGACAACGTTTTTTGATGGGAGAGCTTGAGGAGGGAAAGAGACTGCGCATGCGCACAGCGTTTTGTCGTACGGTGTCGAACTGTAAGACGTCGTGGCAGGGTTCACCGTCTGACAAATGTCGGATGGTCGAAAACCGTCGAAAAGTGTCGAAGACCGTCTTAGACGACTGTCAGATGCAGTGTGCGGCAGTGCCATTTAAAACTCTGCAAAGACAACCGTTCCAGCTGTCTCTGACAAAATTTCTTTGTCTTCAACGGTCTAAGACCTTTTTGTCGCATGCAGTGTGCGGCCGGCCTAAAGAGAAAAATCATCAAATTAGGCTGAAATTCTTACTTATTGAAAGAAGGAAAAATTATTTTGCAGGCTACTGAGTTTCTGAAACCATGGTAAATGTTATGTTTTTGACCTGCGGACAGGAGAGACCCGAGGTATTTCGCCGCCTCCAGATTCTACTTAAGTTTTGATGAATATAATTAACAATGAACTTTGGAGACTAAGGTGGAGTTTAAATATGGAAATGATTCCTCTTTAAACGTATATTATTCGCTTTAGATATTCACAAAGAAGAGGGAGAGAGTGGTTGCAAAGGATAATACGAATAAAAACACACAAAAATGAAAAAAGAAAAATCTTTAAATGCTTTTAAAAGAAAAATAAAAACAACTAGAACACACAATAACAATAAATTAGATACGAGTGAGTTTGACTCTAGGTGAGCAATAACCATCCCGTTAGCCTGTGCTTTATTGTCATTATTATTTTTCTTTTTAAGGCGTTTTAAGATTTTTTCTCCTTTTTACTTTCTCATACGAAGCATCGAGAAAGTATTGTTTTCGCGAAAAAATTCGACCTCGAGATTGTTACGGAAATACACGTTTTAGGTGTCGCTGAATCCGAAAAAGTGGTTTTCGCAATGCCGTCTGTCTGTCTGTTACTGGCTCTGGAACCTAGACGGTAGAACGAAAATGAATGAAATTTCGTACTTAGGCATTTTATCATACTGAGCAGAGTGTACTTACAAATGGTTGACATTGCTCAATAATTAAGAGTAGTTTATTCTACGCATTTTTAACAACAATCCGATTTTCTCGAAAACGGCTATAACGATTTTGATCAAATTTCGTACAGTTACTTGAGTTTACGTCTTCAATAATACTGTATAGTTCATATTTCTAAAAAAATGAATATAAGGCTAGTTTATTCTAGGCAACTTTAACAATAATTCGATTTTCTCAAATTTTGATCAAATTTCGTACAGTTACTTGAGTATACATATTTTATTTTTCTCAATGAATGAATATAAGGCTAGTTTATTCTTGGGCAACTTTAACAAAAATTGGATTTTCTAAAAACAGGCTCATACGAGTTTCATTTTCTAAAGATAACTAAACGACGCATTAGTATATGAGAAAGTTTGTACAATGTATGTTGTACCGATTTTTTACTTTTGCCTACGTATTTTTAGCGCGTTTTATTTTATAAACTATGTTATGTTTTTGTCCTGTCCGTCCGCCTGTAAAAAAAAACGATTAAGTCAAAATAGCAAGTAAATGGTAAATCGGTGGGCGGCAGGAGGTGCCTTCAAAAGTTTCAAATTAAGATTCTGGCCAAATGGTGATAGATACGTAGAAAGTTGAAATTTTCATTATTTGTGTGACTCTTAACGCCATCAATGACAGTGCAGAGTAAATGTTTTTGAAAAATCAGTGGCAGGCAGGGGGTGCCTACAAATATTTCAAATTAGGATTCTGAGCAAATTTTCTTACCGCTATGTTTCATAACTGTTTAAGGACGTTTTAATGCTTAGATTTTGATATAAAATTGTCATGAGAACGCCAAGATCGTATATGGTGGAACATAGATTCAAAGTGCCCGCTCACCGAGTATGAAAGCAGAGGGGTAGACAGCGCTTCCCATCAGCGGCTCCAAGAACTCGATGCTGACGTAGGTCGGGTAGTTGGGAGCGAAAGACTTCGCTATGCCACAAATGCTGCTCATTACGATCGCACTAACCATAACTGTTCGGCGACCAAATCTGTGAGGGGAAAAAACATAAAGACGCGTATATTTTAATAAAAGAAACAATTGTCAGATAATACCATCCACGGCCCATATTAAATAATATATGAAATGTTAACAAATAAAATTTATTATTGTCTTCTGTACGCGTTAGTAAATTTAAAAATCTACGATCAACCACATCAAATCAGCATGGCGTTCGTTGTATTTTTCTGGTTATAACCTGCTGACGCGCGTTGAATAATAGAATTTTCTAAGCTTAAATTTGCGCTATATACGTATTTTGAGATGACTATGTAGTCAGAAGGTTGAAACTAACTTTCCTCTTTTTCAAAAATATTAATTTTCTACCGATTTGATAAGGTCGTAAGGCGCGCCAAATTATATAAAAATGAATTTTACTTTTTGACAGATGCTCTAAAAGACTATAGTTTTATTTTATTTATCATATTCGTTTTCTGCCAGACGGTCTGCACGTTTTCATTTAAATTGTTAGCATTTAATTCTGCCGACTATTATTTTTGGGATGAGTCAGATTTAGCAAGCTATAAGCTATTTTTCAACAAAATTTCGCATGAAATTATATTAATACACAACAAATTATGACCAAAAATTCTCAATTATAGGCATTTTTTGTATTTATCCAAAAAATCTTTGGAGAGTAGAACTTCGAATGATGTTTGGTGAAACACTTACCATGCTGCTTAACGTTTCGTTCCATATTATTTTTTCCTTGGTGTATATACCGAATTGCTGAGATACTAACAATAAGAAGTGACTATCAGGTAAAAATGTGCAAAACGTTAAAATATTTCCTGAATGTCTATTTTAGCCTTTCACATCAACATCTTTCCAAAAATTAATGAAATAATAAAAATATATTTCTATGTAGTTTTAATTTTTTACTCCTTTTGAGAAATTAAACGTAAAGAATAGAGATGTGAAAACTGAAAAGATTGTTATTATAAAAACCGATATTAGGGGAGAAATTTTGCACATGAAAGAGGAACAACGTCCTCCACACTGCGTCATATCTTGTCTGGTTTGAATTCTCTATCAAGAAATGCGTGTATCATAGAGATACTCACCTATCCGAGAGGAAACCAGCAATTGGAAGTCCAAAAAACTGGCCCAGGTTATTGATAGTTCCCACGAGCGTCAACTTCCACTTGTTCTCCACGCATGTCAAGTTGAACTGAAAGTGCATTGTAATATATGTATATGTTGTAAAACGGAAATTTCAATTAATATTCTGAGATCAGTGATAATACTATTCAACGGTAAACAACTACTGGCATGTGTTATTCAACTGATTTTTATATTAAACTATCACCACTTATTTAGAAACTACAGGCAAAAATTACTATAAAATTATAATCTGGATTTGTCTTTTAAACTGAAACCTTGGATTTTTACTTTCTCCATACGTAGTAATGGGAAAGTATTGTTCATCAAAAAAATCGACTTCGAGGTTTCAAACGGAAATACACGTTTTGAGGTCACTAGAACACGTTTACACTATTTTCGGAATGATGTCTGTGTGCGTGTGTATGTGATTGTGGGCGCTCTAACTCAAATAGTACTTGCCATATCGTTACTGATCTTCAATTATAACACTTTAGCATGAGTACAAAGAATTGATTAGTTTTTGGACAATAACGGTTACCCGGAAGTCAATGTTTATTCGAAACCCGATTCGGTTTTTGCGATATTTCTCCGTTAAAACATTATTATTCTATATACAATTCCTCACAAATGTCATAGAGAATGTAATTTTCTACAACTTTTATTTGAAACAATTTTCCATAGCAGTTATTGTTTAGGAATTATTTATAAAAAATAATCGGTTTTTTCGGTTTCCGTCAAATATCTCCTTTAAAACGTCGTAATTGGTAATCTTCGTGAGGACCAAAGTTGTAGAGAATAATATTTCTTCCAAGTTTTGTTTGAAACAAATTTCCGTAGAACTATCCATTTCGGAGATATTTTGCTTTTTCTTAACCTCCAGTATACAGCGCCACCACGATGTAGCGGTGAATTCTGTAAACATATTCAAAATATACCTAATTTACGGCAATAAGGACGACTGTATTCTTTTACGATAGGAAATGATAATTTTGCCTTATAATGCTATTCATAATAATTTAAATACCTATACCCCAAATATGGAGAAAATCATGTGTAGGCCACATCAGATTTTTTTTATTTTAACAGATATGAAAAGAAGCGATGCTATGAATTGCAATGGAGTTATCTTCACACGTGACAGATGTTCAGGCTGTAACAGCCACCACAACATTCGACGCGTAGCGGAATACGTAAAGCATATTTTCCATCCCTTTAACAGTTACTCAACCCGAGTATTAGGTCAACTGTATTCAAAACCTTGAACCAGACGGTCTGTAGTAATGGGTAGCACTGATAGCTGATGCTATGCACATATAACATTAACGCGAACTCTTCGCGTACGCTCGAACACGAGACCTATCATATGATAGCAACCGAAGCTTCCACGATGATAACAAGCACTAATGGCAGATAAAAGCTAATCTAGGAGAAGAGGAGATGCATGGCGATAATCTTTTGAACAATTAGATTCACCCATATGTTTATCTGAAAGGCTTCTGAGAAAATTAACAGCGATTGGGATTCCATTTTTACTTTCTCCATACGAAGTAATGGGAAAGTATTGTGATCATGAAAAAAATCGACTTCGAGATTTCAACGGAAATACACGTTTTAAGGTCCCTAGAACACGTTTACACTTTTCGGAATGATGTCTGTGTGTGTGTGCGTGCGTGTGTGCGTGATTGTGGGCGCTCTAACTCAAAAAGTACTTGCCATATCGTTACCAAACTTCATATATAACACTTTAGCATGAGCACAAAGAAAAGATTAGTTTTTGGACAATAACGGTTAACCGAAAGTCGATGTTTATTCAAAACTCGATTCGGTTTTTGCGATATTTCTCCGTTAAAACATCATTATTCTATATACAATTCCTCACAAATGTCATAGAGAATGTAATTTTCTACAACTTTTATTTGAAACAATTTTCCATAGCAGTTATTGTTTAGGAATTATTTATAAAAAATAATCGGTTTTTTCGGTTTCCGTCAAATATCTCCTTTAAAACGTCGTTATTGGTAATCTTCGTGAGGACCAAAGTTGTAGAGAATAATATTTTTTCCAAGTTTTGTTTGAAACAAATTTCCGTAGAACCATCCATTTCGGAGATATTTTGCTTTTTCTTAACCTCCAGTATACAGCGCCACAACGATGTAGTGGTGAATTCTGTAAACATATTCAAAATATACGTAATTTACGGCAATAAGGACGACTGTATTCTTTTACGAGACGAAATAATAATTTTGCCTCATAATGCTATTCATAATAATTTAAATATCTATACCCCAAATATGGAGAAAGTCATGATTTGGCCACATTAGATTTTTAATTATCAATTAATCAAAAAGCTCCACTGATTAATTTGAGAAAACAGTTAAGTAAGGAATTGGGCGTAGATAACATAGAATACTATAAGTTGATTCCGAGCTATTAGCTTCTTTTTTGTCCTTCTCAGATTAAATTCATTACAGAAAATTGACCGAAAAAACTTATTTCCATTGTTTCTCTCCTGAATATCTTCTCCTGGATTAATCTCGTCCAGTTTAGTTTGATGTAACGTACAAGCTCCTTAAATTATGAAATTCTTGTATTTGAACGTTTGTAATATTCATTAACAGATCATTATCATTGGGTTGTCTGGACTTCGCAACCTCTTGCGACATTAAAATACGGGAAATGCGTTGACATATAAAAAGCCTTATCTACGGCAACAGAGACTAAATATTGTTTCCGTTACTCGTGATTTGACAACCCCAGCTGATTGGCACCAGAACAACGAGCAAGTGTACATATTTATAACTAATCAGTCTTATCTCCAATTATATAATAATGATCAGTTCGTGACGCATTTACACTCTCAATTTTTCGAGTAACTCGAGAATGGCCGAATTGATTGTGATCAATCTTTCAGTGCGTAGTCGGCATTACGCCTCAAGATGATTTGAATGATCTGCCGTATACGATAACGGACCGAGTTCGATCCCAGGGACGTTTCAATCCTCTATTCGGACAACATGGGAATCGGCGCGTGTTTTTTATTTGCATTTTAAATTTATATCATTATAATCATCTTATAAACACGGTTCTTTAACCTAAGAATGCTCAAAAGAATGAATATTTATTTTGATATCGTCGATTTTAACATACGATTCTAATTGGTCCGTGACATTCTTTTTAACATGAACATTTTTCTGTTTTGAGAAAAAATATGTCGTAACCAAGGACAACCGAAATGACTGTTGCCGGATGCATTAAATTACATACGCATAATTGGATTTATTGGATTTAGATAATGAGAAAGGATGGTAGTGTAAGGGAAGGAGACGGAGAGAGAGAGGTGGAAGGAAGAAGATAGAGGGAGATGGAGGGAGAGGAAGGGAGGGAGCAGGGAGGAAGATGTAGGGAGGGAGATGTAGAGAGGGAGAAGAAGTGAGGGCGAGATAGATCAAAAAAATCTGATGTGGCCAACACATGACTTTCTCCATATTTGGAGAATAGATATTTAAATTATTATGAATAGCATTATGAGGCAAAATTATCATTTCCTATCGTAAAAGAATACAGTCGTCCTTATTGCCGTAAATTAGGTATATTTTGAATATGTTTACAGAATTCACCGCTACATCGTGGTGGCGCTGTATACTGGAGGTTAAGAAAAAGCGAAATATCTCCGAAATGGATGGTTCTACGGAAATTTGTTTCAAACAAAACTTGGAAGAAATATTATTCTCTACAACTTTGGTCCTCACGAAGATTACCAATTACGACGTTTTAAAGGAGATATTTGACGGAAACCGAAAAAACCGATTATTTTTTATAAATAATTCCTAAACAATAACTGCTATGGAAAATTGTTTCAAATAAAAGTTGTAGGAAATTACATTCTCTATGACATTTATGTGGAATTGTGTATAGAATAATGATGTTTTAACGGAGAAATATCGCAAAAACCGAATCGAGTTTTGAATAAACATCGACTTTCGGTTAACCGTTATTGTCCAAAAACTAATCTTTTCTTTGTGCTCATGCTAAAGTGTTATATATGAAGTTTGGTAACGATATGGCAAGTACTTTTTGAGTTAGAGCGCCCACAATCACGCACACACGCACGCACACACGTATGGAGAAAGTAAAAAAGTCTCTTTGCATATGTGCTGTATAAATCGAAATTCAACTGCAATGAAATAATTAATGGATGAGTTAGCGTAGCATGTAATTCCTATCAATAATCAATATTAACAAATACCTTTTTGTAAAAACGCATCAAATATTTTGTCCCTTTATTTTGTTATTTGGAATCAAATTTTGTCTCAATAATTTTGATCTTTATGAAATATGAATATATGATCTCAAAGAATATTAAGGACAAAAATATAATTTAATGAATAAATAATATATTCCTTCTCCGTAACAGACTAGCAATAAGAGCTAAATTTTCATAGGTAGAAATTTTTCTAAATACAAAATGTTATAAATATACGTATAATAATTACTGAAGTTTTTTAAATGAAAATTAACTCCTTAACCGTACAAGGTCTTGTACTGTTAAGGAGTTAATTTTAATTTTGAAACATCCATCTCGCCGTAGTTTCCACTCCCTTTTTAATAATTACTGAATTAACTAGATTATCGCCAAATGCACCCGGCTATTTTTTGCTCGGTTTTATAATCGTTAAATGCGTTATTCGGAACGGTGTAAAGGAAAATATAGCTAATTTGTTTAATGAGCCCGCCATTAGCGAATTATTTCCTCAGAACACCGTTCCTCACAGTTACAAAATACTGACCTAATCCATCATTACTGCGATGATGGATTAGGTCAATATAATAATGGATAGTGGAATAAACTAGGTCGTTCCCATCGATACACAATTCCATTACTCTCCCAAGGTCACCAAAGTTGTCATTCGGAGGCACTGAAGCGACACAGACACCTCCCTCCATTGCCCTGCCCACTCCTCCCTTTCACCTTTGGAGTTAACCAATTGAGCGTAGAACTTCGAGCGAATCGTTTCGCTGATGTTATCCCGTACTCACCTCGTTCAATATGGTGACCTCTTTTCCATCAAACACGAACTCGTCGCAGTCCCAAGTCGTGTTCTTGAAGAACCCCTCAGTAGGGCACGATCCATTGGTCCAGTCTACATCAGGGTTTACGGCGTACCTCTCGCAGGTCTTAGGTTCACCCTCGGTGCCCATGGGAACGGCGTTTGCCAGCCACGAGGGCGAAAAAGGGAAGGGGGCCGTCCTTCCCTCGCATTCCGGCACCAGACATCTACCAAAGAGAGGAGAATGATTTAAATTTACACGCGATTCCTGTTTATACATAGAGAGAATTGTCTCCTTATTCGCCACATTAAAAACATCCGTACAACACAACCTATAACAGATATTGGAAAACTGTTTTGTTTCATTTGAACGAGTGACTCAAAGAGCTACGCACCAACAGAGTCAGAATCAGTGATTGGGCAATCAAGTCCAGTTAATTGATACAATTAACTATCCTTTCCATCCTGCGATGGTCTGCTTCGCTGTGGTAGAAACAAACAGAAACATCCTCTGAATAAAAACTTTAGACTTATCACCAAATGTAGAATATAATACTCAAAATCTTATTTTTACTTCCTCTATACGTAGTATAGGGAAAGTATTGTGATCACTAAAAAAATCGACTTCGAGATTTCAACGGAAATACACGTTTTGAGGTCCCTAGAACACGTTTAGACTATTTTCGGATTTATGTGTGTGTGCATGTGTGGATGGAAGGATGGATGGATGTCTGTATGTGATTGTGGGCGCAATAACTCAAAAAGTACTAGCCATATCGTTACCAAATTTCATATACAGCCATCCCTCGCTTAACGAACATTCGGTTAACGAAGTTTCGCTATAACGAAGGTTTTTATTTGATACTACTTTCGAATATAACGAAGACCTTCTCGATATAACGAAGGCGAAGATGTTTGAATTTCGCGCGCGGCACGAGGTCTGCCTGCACTCACGACAGCGGACGCCTCGTATAGATCGCAATTAAGTCGCAACAATGTCGCTTTTGCTCTAACTTGAATATGAATTATGTAGTGTTCGGTGGTGTTTTCTGTAACTTTTTTCTTTTTTCAATCTCCGTTAGTTGCGGACTTCTCCCTTACCAATTCCGACGATCCCCGCAACTTTCGCAGTGTTCGTTTGATCTCGTGTTGTGTTCATATAGCGAGTAAATAAAGTTCCATTACTATTATGTATGTATTACTATTTTCATAACCATTATTTATATCATAGTTTCAAAACGGCAAGGTTCAACATCAATACTCAATCCTGCAAAGAAGAGGAAGGCGATAACAATGGAAATGAAACTAGAAATTGTCAAGAGAAGGGAAAGAGGAGGACAGAAGACATCTGTTGTTGCCCACGCATTTGGATTGGCCGAGTCAACGATTTCTACCATGTTAAAGAATAAAGATTCTATTAAAAAGAGTGCTCAAAGATCAGTGAATGTCGGCGCTTGTCGCTTTATTACAATGAAACGAAATCCCATGATAGAGAAAGTTTTAAACATTTGGATTGAATATCAAAATTCCCGCAATTGCCCTCTCTCTGGTTCTGTCATTCAAGATCAGGCAAGACGAATTTGGAGTGATCTTAAGAAGCAGCGAGAGGATGAGCCTTCGACATCGGCTCAAGAGGAGCAGCCAGAAGAAACGTTTGTTGCAAACGGTGGGTAGCTTGATAAATTTCGAAACCGCTGTAATTTGCATTCCATCAAGAAAGCTGGAGAAGCTGCAAGTGCTGATAAGGAAGGGGCTGAACGATTTGTGGTGGAACTAAAGAAAATTATAGAGGAGAGGGGGGGTATCTGCCTCAACAAGTTTATAATTTTGACGAGACAGGTCTCAACTGGAAAATACTACCCTACCGCACGTACATATCCCGTAATGAAAAACAGTCGCCAGGATTCAAAATCTCAAAGGAGAGATTAACACTCGTGTTTGGGGGAAATGCAAGTGGTGATTTTAAGCTTAAACGCTGTCTCATTGGACGTTGCGAAAATCCTAGAGCGTTGAAAGGGATCCCAAAGGCATCTCTTCCAGTGTATTATAAGTCTAACAAAAAAGCGTGGATGACAGGTAGCATATGCTATGATTACATGAAAGGTTACATTGGAAGTGCGATTGAGGATTACAATAAAAAAATAAACTACGATAATAAAGCTTTGCTCATATTGGATAATGCTCCTGGCCATCCAGCATCAATCGTTGATGTGTGTAGCAATGTGAAAGTGATTTTTTTGCCCCCAAACACAACGAGCTTAATACAGCCTATAGATCTAGGCGTAATAGCTACTTTTTAGACTAAATATTTACGTCGTGTAGTGCATTTTGTTCTCGTTGAAAGTGAGAAAGATAAGAGCAAGTTACTTACTGACGTTTGGAAGAAATTTGATTTAAAAATGCGATTAATAATATTGCAGCAGCCTGGGACGAAATTAACGAAAGTACGATGAATAATGTTTGGCGAAAGTTATAGCCAGAAGCAGTTAATGACTTTCGAGGTTTCGAATATATTGCGATCATTAAGAAAGACATTGTAGCAATCGCAACTGAGGCTGGGATAGATGGAATTGATGAAGAGGGAGTTGAAGTTCTTAATGCAGTTCCTGAAGAACTTACAACCGAAGATATTCAAGAATTGACAAAAAAGTTGGCAACAGCCGAGTCCGATGATGAATGCGAGGAGGATGCTAGAAATCTTAATGTGAAAGTTTTAAAGGATTTCTTCGCAAAGATGGAGGAAGCTTTTGAAATTCTCAGAGAAAATGATCACGAAATGGACCGTGGTATCAAAGTTATTCGTGGTATCGAACAAAACACTCTTTGTTACAGGGAGATATATGATGAGAAACGGCGAAATTTAAAGCAATCCTCTCTTGATTGTTTCCTTAAACAATCTTCCTCCAATTTTCCTACCACCACAACGTCATCCGAGAAACCCACGCCTACCGGGAAAACCTCACAAGAGTCAGCTGATTCGCCTGGTATGGACTCCCACTCCTCGACCCGCTCCACCTCCCCCCACACCTTGACGTAAAAAATCTGATGTGGCCAACACATGACTTTCTCCATATTTGGGGTATAGATATTTAAATTATTATGAGTAGCATTATAAGGCAAAATTATTATTTCCTATCGTAAAAGAATACAGTCGTCCTTATTGCCGTAAATTAGGTATATTTTGAATATGTTTACAGAATTCACCGCTACATCGTGGTGGCGCTGTATACTGGAGGTTAAGAAAAAGCAAAATATCTCCGAAATGGATGGTTCTACGAAAATTAGTTTCAAACAAAACTTGGAAGAAATATTATTCTCTACAACTTTGGTTCTCACGAAGATTACCAATAATGATGTTGAGATATTTAACGGAAACCGAAAAACCGGTTATTTATAAATAACTCCTAAACAATAACTCCTATAGAAAATTGTTTCAAATGAAAACTGTAGGAAATTATATTCTCTATAACTTTTGTTTAGAATTGTATATACAATAATGATGTTTTAACAAAGAAATATCGCAAAAACCGAATCGGGTTTCGAATAAACCGCGACTTCCGGTTATCCGTTATTGTCCAAAAACTAATCAATTCTTTGTGCTCAAGTTAAAGTGTTATATATGAAGTTTGGTAACGATATGGTATGTACTTTTTGAGTTAGAGCGCCCAAACTAACATACACACACACAGACATCATTCCGAAAATAGTCTAAACGTGTTCTAGGAACCTCAAAACATGTATTTCCGTTGAAATCTCGAAGTCGATTTTTTTCATGAATACAATACTTTCCCATTACTACGTATGGAGAAAGTAAAAACAAAAGACAGCAAATCCACTGACTTCGCTTTTCTTGCGCGGAACTGTTGGCCTTAAAATGGTGAGTGTTACAAATTCCCAATTAAACATTCATATTATACAAGATTTAAGAAAAAAGGCTTTTTATAATGTACCTAATTTTATAGATGGAGAGGCAGACGAAGTTTTCATCGCATTGCTGATGTTTGAAGCATTGAATTAGAATCTTTAGCCTTAATGTAACTGAAGGTTTAATTTGTATGTATTTAAGACTCGTAAAAATGAAATTACTTTTATTTCATGCACCCTACATTATTGTGCTATATTTGCTGGAATATATCGGCGAATTATAGATACTACATTATTATTAAGGTATAAAGTTGTGTGCTAGGAACCGAACGGCATACTTTCTATATAAAACAATAGAAAATTAGCTCTCGCTTAACGAATTTTCACATAACGAAGGTTTTTTAGGAACGTAACCCCTTCGTTAAGCGAGGGATGGCTGTATAACACTTTTGCATGAGCAAAAAGAACTGATTAGTTTTTGGACAATACCGGTTAATCGGAGATCGAGGTTTATTCGAAACCTGATTCGGTTTTTGCGATATTTCTCCGTTAAAACATCATTATTACTTTCTCCATACGTAGATAGTAATGGGAAAGTATTGTGATCACGAAAAAAATCGACTTCGAGATTTCAACGGAAATACACGTTTTGAGGTCCCTAGAACACGTTTACACTATTTTCGGAATGCTGTCTGTGTGCGTGTGTATGTGATTGTGGGCGCTCTAACTCAAAAAGTACTTACCATATCGTTACTGAACTTCAAATATAACACTTTAGCATGAGTACAAAGAATTGATTAGTTTTTGGACAATAACGGTTAACCGAAAGTCGATGTTTATTCAAAACTCGATTCGGTTTTTGCGATATTTCTCCGTTAAAACATCATTATTCTATACACAATTCCACATAAATGTCATAGAGAATGTAATTTCCTACAACTTTTATTTGAAACAATTTTCCATAGCAGTTATTGTTTAGGAATTATTTATAAAAAATAATCGGTTTTTTCGGTTTCCGTCAAATATCTCCTTTAAAACGTCGTAATTGGTAATCTTCGTGAGGACCAAAGTTGTAGAGAATAATATTTCTTCCAAGTTTTGTTTGAAACAAATTTCCGTAGAACCATCCATTTCGGAGATATTTCGCTTTTTCTTAACCTCCAGTATACAGCGCCACCACGATGTAGCGGTGAATTCTGTAAACATATTCAAAATATACCTAATTTACGGCAATAAGGACGACTGTATTCTTTTACGATAGGAAATGATAATTTTGCCTCATAATGCTATTCATAATAATTTAAATATCTATACCCCAAATATGGAGAAAGTCGTGTTGGCCACATCAGATTTTTTTAAAGTAATAGATACTCGTATACGAGTAAAGATTGTGGTTCAGGAAAATATTTTTACTAAAATTTTGGTTTCATGGGAGAATTAAGGCTGTCAATAAGTAATGGTTGTTTAATATTCTTTGAAAATTAAGGAAGGCAGTAATTCTTGATAAGTGTATCAATACCGAGCGCCATGGGGAAACTAACGTGTAGGAGCTGCCCGAAGCGAAAATCTACTCCAGCGCTTGCTTCAGTAATATTTATGGAGATATTTTAAACGAATACGTTAATTTATAAATTTCTCCTTAAAATTATCGACAATGAAAAAATTAAAGGAATCCTATCGATATTCCTGCAGATATGGATTCCTATCCAACATTATTAACTAAAAAGTGATGTTAGATATAGTTAGATATTTGGGAAAGAGCCTTCAAGACTTTGGTTCTCTAGGTAACCAACTGGCAATCTATGGCCGGTCCTGCAGCCGTGTACTTTGTTAATTTCCCAGTCAGGAAAATTATTTTATTTATTTTGTGCTTCATTATTTTCAAAAACTATTTCCGATGGAAATTTTCACAAAAGTTAAAGACAGTATCGATGCGTTTTGCAAATACGTAAATTGGAATTTCCGTTTTGATTTTAATTGAGAATTTTTTTCGGAGGATGAAAGTATCACCTAATTAGGATGATATGTCCACTATTGTCTCGATATGCGTTGAGGTGTGACAATCCTATCGGCCGACCAACAAATCGATTTTTGAAAATCAGTTGCCTCCGATGAATAAATAAATCACCTTTTATTATCGATAAATCAGTTTCTCAGATAATATTTCCTTATCGACATTTTTAATATCATATCAAGTCGCAGCTTATCTATTTAGTTTAACAGTCAGCAACAGCGATGCCACTTTCCACTTCGTTACCGTCAACGGTGATCAGATAAGCGATCGCAGTAGGATAAATCACGACGAAATTCTGAAACATTATTTCAAATAGATCGAGAATTTCTTTCAATTTTTCATCAATCAAATTTCGAAATTGAACAGCATTACATCTATTTCCGTTGAATTTCTTTTTTGGTAATTCATCAAATTCCCCACTTTTTAAAGCTGAAATTCGCGGATGATATTAAAATTGCGAAACGCGATGGACGAAACCTAGGGTTACAAAGAGACAATAATTTAAATTTCACTGCTTATTTCAACATCTCAATAAAACCCTCTTCATATCTTACGTTTAGATATTGTTTTTGTTTGAAAAAAGTTATTTGCTGAATTTTGTTTGTCATATTGCGGCAAAACAGTATGTATCAAAGATCACTGCCATATCTTGTTGATAATTTTGGTTCTTAGTCAATAACCTATCCGAACACCATACATTAAATAGGCGCTGCTTTCGGGGAAATATATCTTTGTGAGCCCAAGACAAGTTACGGAACTAGCGCTCAAGCGAGAGTTTACGCAACGGCCTACCAGGGGCGTAACTACGGTTTTGGGGCCCCCACGCAAGTCAAGATTTTGGGGTGCCTATTTATATAAAAATATATGAAATTATTGTACCGTTTCGATTTTTATCGATTTTTTTCGTTTTAATTCCAAAAATACATTGAGACTTCTATAATTCTAACATTATAAGGATAGGACAAAACAACTCCAAACGCTTGAGATGGATTTTTTCGTCTTCATTTCGAGCGATGAAATCTTTCATTCCCATAAGGATATTACTACTTCGAATACCTTACGGCAGACTATGGAAAAAATTCTAAGTATTTTTGTGGAGCCCCAAATACCTTGGGGCCCCCACACACTGCGTGGGCCTGCGCCCCCCAAGTTACGCGCCTGCGGTCTACTAGGAAATGTCCAAATTTAAGCGACGTCGGGCTTCTTGCCGTCATAATTTCGAATCGTGAGTTGATTTTTTTTAAAGATCCAAACTTGTAGTTTCTATTTAACATTTCAGTTCAAATTTTAGCATATGCTAAAATCTTGCCAATTCTCCTCCATAGAAATGTATTTGCGATCCACATTTGTTTAAAGAAGTCATAGGTTTAAAAAATTGATATTTGATCTATACTACTTAGTAGTCTCTCAAACGCGCTCCAATTTGTTTGAACTCAGGAACGTCCTTGAATCTTTCTCAGTGATCTTACCTTTAGCGACGCCTTACAATTAGTCCGCCATATCAGTCGGTAGGCAACCGTACCCTTGTGATTCAAAAATGTTTTCCAGGACGTTCCTGCGATAGCGTTTTCTTTTAGTTTGACTCCCAATTATTCACCGAAAGCAATGTCCCGATAGCGCCGAAGTTTTTTTTATTTGCTTAAACTGCCACAAACACACATGACAAAAAATAAATGAGTGAAAATGAATAGCATTCTCTTTAAGATAAATTTGCTGTACCAGACATGCGGTATTAACAAGATTTATACTTTTTATACGTTTATCTAAAGAAAGTGTATTAAGTTTAAACTCCGGACGACATATATTTTATGAACTTTTTTTTTTTGGGTTGCTTATATGATGACTATTTTTTTACAGAACCAAAGAAGTACAAGTTCAGTTTTATTTTAGCAATTTTCACTGTATTAATGTTTGATTGCAGTGAAATTGTTTTTGTTGATTAGTGCATCTCAAACTCTTGTAGATAAATTAAATAGTTTCCCATGACCAAATACTCGAAAACTCACTAGACTTAATCTCCATCAGTTATTAATAGCACCCTTTAACCCGTCAGCGTCGTCATGCGTACTGGGAACGTCGGACGGAAACTCCACATGCGGTCGTCATGCGTACTGGGAACGTCGCGGAGGTCGCTAGATTTCTTTATTTTTTTGACATAGTAAATTTTCTTAGATATGGATAACCTTTATATATCTTAAAAGAGGAACCTTTGGCCTTCCTATTGTGCTTAATTCTGTAATTTTTACTCTCCTTCTTTTTACTTTTATTATACGTTAAGTTTTGTGATTAAATTTTCACGTAGATAGGAGAATTGGGGAATTTTGGCTTCTAAAAAAGCTCCTATTCAACGAAATCTTTGCACGAAAGCAACTGTGAGGTGTAAGAAGAGGATATAGGCCCCATTTGTCTGCTATCAGACATCTCCAGGTTCGGAATCAAGACCTTCGAGCTCTGTGATTTGACTGGCTACTTATGGTCATTTCTTGTATACACGGTGAAGGATACTGTGTTTCATTCGCCCCTTGTCTCAGCTAATGTAAACAAGACCATGGCAATAGTTTTGAATAGGTAGGCCAAAGGTTCCTCTTTTAAAATTATGAAGGTTACCCATATTTAAGAAAATTTACTGTGTCAAAAAAATAAAGAAAGCTAGCAATCTCCGCGGCGTACCCAGTACACAGGACGGCGCTGAGGGGTAAGAATCCTTATTTGAAGGTTTTTTTTCTGAAAAACTTACGGGGAAGAAGTTGAAATCCAAGATAAAACAGTAGATGTGAAGTACTCCGTAAACTTTGAATAAAGAAAAACTGAGTAAATGGCTTCCGTGATTGAGTGAAAGAATTCATAGGCGTATTTCACGCGAATAATAATAACTAAGATGGTGTGAAAAACATAGGTAAATATGCATAGTTTTACGTAAAACCTCAAAAAATTTCAGTCAAATTCCATAAATATCTAATAAGTTACGAATTTTTATATGGTTTCGCGCAAAAACTACGAATTTCCCTAAATCTCTTCCGACCTGCGTGACGTATTATAGTTAAATGTCCTCCGCGCTTGAGGGGTTAAAGATCCATTTCGGAAAAAAATAATTAAGTTAGGAATTTCAAATAAAATTGCAGATAATTAATCTATGATCTCAGACAAGTACCTCAAAACATGTAAAACAGGAAATTGTTCTATGAATGTATATTGATAGAGAATTTAGTTTTAATAATGATACGTTGTGCATTATTTAAATCGTTAATTCATCCCACAGGAATGTATATCCTTAAGAAATTTAAAAAATAAAATCCTGTATTTTTTCCAAAATATGCGTCAATTACGAAGGATGTCTTGACATTTAATGTCAACCACTAAAAATCTACACTCAGGGCAAAAATATGAACGTTACCCACAACTGTTCCTACAGCGTAATTTCATAAATACAACAAATCACTGCAAATGTACGCAATTATACATTACACAAACTTCACACGCTTCATCATATAATAAAATCTTATTTACTTTTTAATCAAAATCACAAAATTATATTCTGAGCAAACGATAGTTTGAGCACTAAAAATTCCACGAATTTTGGCATCGCTAAACTTCCTCAGATATGACAGGTTTCCGGTACACTTCTTAAAATAATCACCGGCTTGTTAGCGATCTTTCGTATCTCCTCCCCTTATTTGTCGTCACACGAAACATAAAAATACACACGACGTAATCATAGGAACCGAGCGAAACTCGATATATTGCGCTCAGAGGAAACAAACACTTGCAAGGCGGTTCCATATGCCAAAACAAAAGAGAACGGTGCGGAAGTACTCCGTTTAGTTCCTAACCTGTAATGTGGTTCTGCGGTGGTGAACGCGAAACTCATGGTGAAGGCGGACGACAGGAAGATTGGCAAGAAGAAGAGGGCGTAGTTGAGCTGCTGATAGCGCCCGAAATGTCCCAGCTCCTCCAAAACCTCGTCGAAGTCGGCAGTCATCCCTTTGGCGGCGAACCTTTAGATTTCGCGCGACGGTCTTTAGCGAGACAGAGCGACAGTGAAGGAGGAGGACGAAAAAGGTGGTCATGGAATTGGTGATCGATTGGGAACGATTTGTGTGTGCAGGTGAGAGAACCGTTTAGGAGAGTCGAGGATTCGGACGGCTGAGAGAGAGAGAGAGAAAAAGAGGATGCACGTGTTGGCTGGATGGAAGGAAATACATGTGTGTGTGGATTACAGAGCCTTATCTCTCTCTCTCTTCCTTTCTATCTTTTCCCTTCACTCTGTAACAGCAATGGCTAGTGCGAGCGACCTTTGGGCCTAAGTGGGAAGGGGTAGTGAGCGGAGGGGGGGAGGGGGGGGGAGTATAAGAGAGGGAGGGAATAGAGAAGGAGAAAGAGACAATTGGGACTTGAATTTGAAATAGAGGGAGGTTTTAATTGAGGCATTAAAAAATAAAAGGGGATTCGCAAATAAATTCCTTTTATATACATATATATATATATATATATATATATATATATACACAAACACACACACAGATGATACTATATTTGAATTTTTTCGACTAATTTATACACAGTATAGGACTTCACTGTGAATAATAGTACGCATATTGAAATTAATCAGAATGCAGAGATCTATCAATGAATTATAAGAATTAATTTTTAATGAATCTATTTAAGTTTCTACGTAGTTAATGCACTGAGTCACTCCTTTACTTCGCGAAATACCATTTCTAAATCCAGAGGCCCGTCTCCTCACTATAAGAAATAAAATGTTTCAAAATATTGAGGAAATTTTCAGCGTCGACCGTGATGTAGCAAATACTGTGAAAATGCCGCATGGGTACAGCAATGCTCTGTACACAAAAGTAAATTGGCCTTTCGCCAGGTCCGTGACGAAATTGTCTGTTCCGCACAGGACAATTCTTTTGACATGTCATTTGCACGAAATATACTCTGGATTCTCGATTTCCGTCTCTTTAGTTCCTTAAATATAACTATGCATACTAGCTTTACTCGTGCCAATAGAAAAACAAATGGAACTTTCACCGATCGTTTACCTAAGGCGCCTCTGTTTGCTAAACCCTGAAAAGGTTTTGACAAGACAACTTTACACTACAGGAATTGATCCCCTTTTGTCCAGATTTTATTTACTCCAGAAATCTGGTAATTTTTTTCATCTTAATAAAATTTTTGCGTAAATATGTCCTAGAATCGTTCCATAAACCGACGATTCTCACTTTTTTGCGCACTGTCCTTGAATGGACGTCTAATGAGTATCTCTATGTGACGATCGACCGCAATGTTGATTGACAAGGAAAGTAAATTAGGTCGCCAATTACCTCGTTTGTGACTTTGTATGTCACCTGAATCTTCGCCTATTATAAAAATTATCTTTTTTTTTGCCGATCGAATTGAAAAAAAAACTCCATCCTAGTAGGTCATCGGGATACGCGCAACGTCCGTCACTCTGCAAGATTAATCGTCCGGAACGGATGAACGGCCGCTTAGAAGATTGCTTCTCGCCACACTCCCCTGTACTTCAACTGAAATAATGGATCCATTATTTCACTTTTGCTCATGAAGAACAGGAAAGACGGACTGCTAAATTGATAAAATGATCTTATGACGATTGGAAACATGTATTTACGCATCTTCAACTAAAATATTGTACACGTGAGAAATAATATTACGCTAAAGGTTACAGTGATCAATGCAAACGAAATTGTTCGCAGCCAAAGAAACTAAATACCAAAGAAACGACGAGACTTTGACGAGATTCGACTGATGGTGCGTATTTACCAAATGGTATTGGACTTCCAATGAAATGGAAGAAAATGCCACGAAGCTTTAAGTCATATGTCCGTTGTCAAGGGAATGCACAAATGATTCCATGGCTGAAGATTAAAGGCAAGAATAATTATCCTATCGATTTATTTTGAGTATAAAGCAAATGAAATATACTTTCAATAAATCTGAGTTTATATTCCCCGAAAACTGTCAGGAATATACAGCTTTCATTTTGACGGTCAAAATGTTCCAACTGAATATATGTATAGCAGATAGATAATTCCTATCCTCAGCGTCATATCATATTATTTAGAGGACAATTGCTGAGAGTTTCCACTTTCTTCATGTGCGCTCATGAACGTAAAGCCATCGTGAAAAAATCATTGAATGTCAAAGTATTTTATGAAATAAATTAAAGTAGCGAAAAATTGAGGTGAAGCTATGTAGAGATATCACGAGTAAAATCCAGTTAATGTACGATGCCTATCAGCAGTGTTTTTTTATTTCCAATTCTTCGTAGAGCGATCAATTTGCACGCGCAAAATACCACGGTCTATTTATGTAAAAAGTGCAGATGTAGTATTATTTTTGACGTCAATGACGTGAATGAGGTCAGTCTGAAATCTTCAGGATTATTCCTTGGATCTCAATGTTAATTTCAGCTAGACAGCTTTGTTAAATAATTAAAGTAATTACTAAACATGTATATAACACAGGCACATTACACAAAAATTTTCCGCTGATTAGAGTTTATAAAGAATCGTAACACCTTGGAGATGTTCATATATATATACGGATTTCAAAAGGTTTGCCGTCAAAAACGTGGAAGTTTTCAGGAAATACCCGAGAGTATCAATCAGCCCTGAAAAAGATAATTTCCTAACTAAATAAGCTTTTATACATTGATGGAACTCCGAGAAGTACGAAAGTCCTCTTAATGTCCACTGTTAAAAATGAGAAAATTACGATTTTTAGATTCTATGAAAGGGTTTGGAACCGAGATAATATCAGACGCTTTTCTTTTTAAAATTAATAAGAAAACTTCGGGATATAAATTTCTTCTGACGTTTGGGATTTAAAACTTTGCCAAGTGGCAACATCCTCTTAGCGTCCAATTGAGGCAATTAGACAAAATTCCTTTTTATGACTTTTGCTCGAGAGAGCAATAAGTCTATCTTCTTTTTGGAATTAATAAGAACGAAATTTGCGATGAGGTTTTTTTTTCATATTTTACCGATATCAAACTAGCAGGTCCTTTGTTGGTAGATTTGAAACAAATTTCATCACTCTCCGAGCGAGATTTAAATATTAAGTTCACTGCTGCCTCAAGAAATTCAGGCTTCCGATTTAATATACCAATACAAAATAGCTTTTCATCTTTTTGAAATTAAATAAGTAAACATGAGTCGCTATCTAACGCTATATAGTGCACTTATATTCGTTACCTGAAATTTTTAAGATTCGTAGATATAAACAACTAGTGTCCACTCTGTGGAAGCAATAAATTGCTAATAATTAATAAATAAATATTGTATTTTGCACTGACTTATTAAAAAAAATCGTGACCTCTCTTGTTAAGATGCACTGCCAACAATAGAGTGAAAATAAAGTCCACGATGACTAACTTTCGCATTATTAAGAAGTTTATTCTATACATTCTAATGCACTTAATGAAAAAACATGCATATAATAATAAGTGCATAGCATTTAGATGATAACATCTGCGTTAGGTAATATGATTAAATCAATATCACGTAATGTTCGATATCGCTAAGTCTGAGAAATGGCGAAAATGTCGCCAGCTTAAGCCTTTATCTGCCCGCTGAGAGCCAAAAGATACTGGGACGGAATTAATTCCCACATATGTTACGCAACTAACAAAGCGCGAATCTTCTAAAAAACATACTAGCATCCTCCACCGACTGAAACTCGGGCTATAAAAAACATAAATGGCGAAATAGGAGATTATCTGTGCTGTCTAATTTATCAAATATGCTACGCTCGAAATATTAGCGCTCTAACTATAGACTTGCGTATCTAACATGAGAGCAAGTGGTATATTAGCGTACAATATTGAGCACCAAGGTTGGATTCAGATACTTCCCAGGTGAACAGGGAAGTGGGCTATCGTCCCTATCCCGTTTTGAATCCGCCTCTGCCAACGATCCTTTATTCGGTCAGTATCTTTCTTTCCCTTTCCCTATGAAACTATTCTTCTCCTCAGAATCAAGGAAATTTTCGCGTTTAAGATTGAATCCAACGGAGGACAATGTGAATAACTAATAGGAGAGAAATCGTCCTCCCTTTGAATCTGTCTCTGTTGAATATACGCACGTTCAGAAAAAGAAGCACAATGATATAATCGCGTCAAAAAAAAAGATAAATATCAAAGGCATAGAATAATATTTAAGCACTGCAAAACGATATATTATAAGCGATGTCATGGAACTATTGAATTTTTGATTTGCCGATTTTATTTAAGAGACACTTTTCCAGTAACTTCTACTCCAGAGGTGGGCGAAGTACGGCCCCTGGGCCACGTCGAGCCCGCGAGAACATTTTACGTGGTCCGATCGGGCGCAGGCAGAGGGAAGCGACCTATTGACTCGCGAATCATCATAAAGGGTCGTTTCCCTCTTACTCGAGGATTCGTCGCGGATCCACCCTCTCTCCCCCTGAGCAAGGGATCCCCAGGTCGGATTATTCGGATTTTTGTATACCAGAATCGTGTCCATTTCCCATCCATACGGATAAACGAGCTTTCAGTTTAACTGTTCTGAAATTTTTCTCGCAAAAATTTTGTTTTCATGTGCTATAAATAATGCTGCTACAAATTCAAAAATTTAAGTTTACTCCATGTGGAGATGCTTTAGCATCTTCCAAAAGAAGTTCACTTTAACTTGCCAAATTATATTTCCTAATGAAATAAAGTAGCCTCTGTAGTGAACCGCTACCCGTAGTGTTTAAGTCTTAGGCAAAATAATAATAGGATATTCTATCTTTAAACTGAAAATTATCATGGTTATAACCCAAAATACAATGATTCGAAAATGCTCAAATTTCTTTAAGTCAACAAATTTTCCTTTATGAATAAATTGCAAAGAAAATTACATAATGCAATTTAGGGTAACATTTGTGACAATATATACATCATGTCCTCGGAATACGCCCGATTTTTTGTCACTTAAATGTGATTTAAAGGATTATGTTCATATAAGGGCATCGAACCGGAAGGAAACCGAAAAAAACCGATATTTTTGGCCGGAGTGAAACCGAACCTGAACCGAAACAAGTTAGGAAAATGTACAACGTATCACAAATGGGCGCGTTTCGTGCAATGGAGTATTGGAAAGCAATTATATACCTGTACGTGAGGGAAAAAACGTTTTAAAGTTCTTTCCTTCATCATAAATAATCCATTTTCTTCTATATTTAATAATATTACATGCACACGTAATGAAATTAAACGTTTGTTTGGGAGATTGTTTATGTTAGCAACAATGAAGTAACCATGCAAGAAATTTTCTGTTCAACTCGATATAAGACTTTCTTGTTTGATTTTCTCGATAATGGCTGCTCCTATGATAAAAATATGTAGAAAAGGAAATACTCTACTATACCAGTTCTACAACTTTTATTTGAAAAATATTTTGATATGAGCAATACTTCACGAGATATAATGAAAATTTAATTTTTTGTCCCCAGTAAAGTGGTACCCCTGATTGGCGTACGTGATTCGTTTTTACGATTTTCTTATTATATTTTATTGAAAGTCCTTAATATCAAATTTCATGAAAATCCGTTAAGTAGAAGCACAGAACGAACATGCGGACGGACGGACGGACAGAAAGACGGACGGTCGGACCGACCGACGATAATAGGCGCTCACGCTGTAAGCGAAACGCCCCTAAAAATGAATTTTCTGAACTCTAACCGAAACCGAAAACCGTTATTTATTTCGTTCCTTTTTTCGGTTCGAGTGTAGCGAAAGAATGAATTTCCCCTTGTCTTGAAAAGTTCGCGCACCCGTCAGCTATCGTCACATGCTAATCTGCGGGATTCAGAAACCTCCACACCGACCAAGTCTGATAACATAAAGGGCCTCAGGTCGTTTTGTGAATACGACCTTCCCATATACCTTTCGAGATAATATCTGCCGACTTCCTTAAGGAGCTAATGGTGGAACATTCTGTGGCCGTCTCTATACATAGAGAGATGGCTAGGTTATGTCCAGCTGAGAGTTCCTCGAACCCTGTAAATGAAGATTGGGAGAAAGGAGCTAAGGTAGTCTCTTTCAGAGAAGCCGCTAATCGTTGGCTATCCATCCCCAGTGTGCACCCCATGGAGTGTACACTGGAAAAATATGTTTCTCAATTCCTTACAGAGGTTTTTCCTAAATCTCTATCATTGGTGGCGGTTAATGTTCTTCCATATGCATTCTATCAGTCTTTCCTGGCGAGTCATCCACGAAGGGTCGTACTGCTTTCGTGCTTTTGGTCAATTCTTGTATCTTTTGTTGTTTGTTACAGGTTAGTAAATTTTAATAGATATATATTTTAAACAGAAATGTGAATTAGCAATTGTTGAAGAGGAATTGGAGATTAATGCGTATTTGTTATTTGTAGTAAAATATTTAGTCGGCTGCAGTTACTTTTGCTGCATCAGAGGGAAAGCTAGTCATCCAGCGCGGAGTAAGCAAGTCTCATTTTATATATGATTTTTTTATATTTAATTTCAAGGAGATAGTACAGCGATGTTTTATATCTAAGTGTGGTTATGATATAACTGCTAAAGTAGGGGTGGGCAACCCGAGGACCGCGAGAGCATTTTGTATGGGCCGCGGAGATACACAGAGTAGGCTCTGCTGGGACGGTGTCCAGCCCGCGATATTTTAAATCTTCCTTAAGCCCGTTACATGCTCAAAACTTTCATCTCATTACTTTCAATACAACTTTGACAGGGAACCTAATTGGAAATTACGTTATCAATACCACATTGCCGCAGACATGTGTGTATTGAATCAACTTTGATGATTTTGTTTCCATCAAATTTTTCTTTTAGAACCATGGTAAAAACTTTCTTTAGTACTAAATGCTCTTAAATTGTTTCATCCAATCACCGCCCACACGTAGCATCTCATGTTCTTTTTTCGCTTTTAATTTTAAGTTATGTGATTTTATGAGGATAAGGACTGAATTTTACAAATAGCTTTAAAAAGGAAGCAAGAAAATTATAGTAGTTTGATCTATACTGTTCTGCGGTACCAGCGCTGTTTGGGTAATTCAGTTTCCGTTTTGAATATTTTGAATATAAGAGCAATAACGTCTCTCTCTTCATCAATCCGTTCCCTATTTCCGACAGCGATATAGGAAAATATTCTCCAGAAATTAAATGACAAATTGAAGATTTTCGGAACCATTCGGGGTTTAGAGAAAAATTTCGTGAGATTTGAGCACCCGTCTTCCCCTGATTTTAAAACTTTTCGGAAATTTGTCCCCGAAAGTGATTATCCAGAAATCTACAACCTTGCACTGCATTTACGTATTTGGAAATTTGGTTTCATATTCTCTTTCTTTTAAAAGTTTCTTAAATTGACTTAAATAAATGTCTAAAAATATTCATTCCGGCTTTGAATTTTTTCGCATCGTTAAAGATACTCTATCTTGTTAAAATTTCATGAGTTCAATGTTTGAAAGTTTTCAATTAAAAATTTCTTGAGATAAAAACAATTTTTTATTACTTTCTCATACAAAGTATCGAGAAAGTATTGTTTTCGCGAAAAAATTCGACCTCGAGATTTTTACGGAAGTATATGTTTTAGGTGTCGCTGAATCCGTAAAAGTGGTTTTCGCAATGCCGTCTGTCTGTCTGTTACTGGCGCTGGAGTCTAGACGGTCGAACGGAAATGAATGAAATGTCGTACTTAGGCATTTTATCATACTGAGCAGAGTATACATAGAAATGGTTGACATTGATAAGTTATTAAGAGTATTTATTCTACGCATTTTTAACAACAATCCGATTTTTCGAAAACGGCTATAACGATTTTGATCAAATTTCGTACAATTACTTGAGTTTACGTCTTCAATAATACTGTATAGTTCATATTTCTAAAAAAATAAATATAAGGCTAGTTTATTCTAGGCAACTTTAACAACAATTCGATTTTCTCAAAAACGGCTAAAACGATTTTGATCAAATTTCGTACAGTTACTTGAGTATAAATCTACAATAATACTACGTATATCAATTTTGTCAGTGAATGAATATAAGGCTAGTTTATTCTAGGCAACTTTAACAATTCGATTTTCTCAAAAACAGCTCTAACGATTTTGATCAAATTTCCTACAGTTACTTGAGTATACATCTACAATAATACTACTTATTTCATTTTTCTCAATGAATGGATATAAGGCTAGTTTATTCTTGGGCAACTTTAACAAAAATTGGATTTACTAAAAACAGGCTCATACGATTTTCATTTACTAAAGATAACTAAACGACGCATTAGTACGTATATGAGAACGCTTGTGCAATGTATGTTGTACCGATTTTTTTATTGATAACTGCGTTTTAATTACGCACAATTCAAATTGAGTTAATCGTGATTATTGATTCAAGTGTAAACTGATGCTATAGGTATAAAAAATAAAGTTTAAAACAATGCAGCAAATTGTAATGGCAATTTAATATTTTTTATATGATTGAATGACTGAAAAAATCTAATTTTAAACTGATTTGGAACAATTTTAAATCTTGTCGGCAGTAAAAATAAATGTTATTTTTCCGGTCCGAATCAACATATATCACATTCTTTTCTTCATTAGATTTTAGCTATTTAAAGTTTCGGATTTCTTTCCTGTGCTAATCAATTGGTGAATGGAAACACTCCTGAAAGTGGATAAAGACCTATTTTCCGCGTTTTTTGTATTTTCCGAGTCATCGCTTAGTGCTATCTTCACGTGTAAAGAATTTCAGCTCTTAATTCCATCTAGAAGTCCCAGAACAAATCGTGGCAAACGGACTCTTGAGAATGATGATATAAAAATTTTTTTTACTATCACTCTAGCGCATAGTTAATAACAATCGAGAGCTGCCTATCAAGAAAATGATTTCCGTGATATAAAGTGGAAGAAGACGATAAAGTAATAAAGATGACTTCCATGTGTCACACTATTGTTATGATGAATGACCGAACAATGCCAAATTCTCATAATCATGTGTTTCAGATCCGATAAGATTTTATTAAACTTCAAGTAAATATTTTAATTGATAAGATAGCTCCACGTATTTTTACATTCTCATACGAAGTATCGAGAAAGTATTGTTTCCGCGAAAAAATTCGAACTCGAGATTTTTACGGAAGTATACGTTTTAGGTGTCGCTGAATCCGTAAAAGTGGTTTTCGCAATGCCGTCTGTCTGTCTGTTACTGGCGCTGGAGCCTAGACGGTCGAACGGAAATGAATGAAATCTCGTACTTCGGCATTTTATCTTACTGAGCAGAGTATACATAGAAATGGTTGACATTGCTTAATAATTAAGAGTAGTTTATTCTACGCATTTTTAACAACAATCCGATTTTCTCGAAAACGGCTATAACGATTTTTATCAAATTTTGTATAGTTACTTGAGTTTACGTCTTCAATAATACTGTATAATTCATATTTCTCAAAAAATTAATATAAGGCTAGTTTATTCTAGGCAACTTTAACAACAATTCGATTTTCTCAAAAACGGCTATAACGATTTTGATCAAATTTCGTACAGTTACTTGAGTATAAATCTACAATAATACTACGTATATCAATTTTGTCAGTGAATGAATATAAGGCTAGTTTATAGTATATAGAAATGGTTGACATTGCTCAATAATTAAGAGTAGTTTATTCTACGCATTTTTAACAACAATCCGATTTTCTCGAAAACGGCTATAACGATTTTTATCAAATTTTGTATAGTTACTTGAGTTTATATCCTCAATAATACTGTATAGTTCATATTTCTTAAAAAATGAACATAAGGCTAGTTTATTCTTGGGCAACTTTAACAAAAATTGGATTTTCTAAAAACAGGCTCATGCGAGTTTCATTTTCTAAAGATAACTAAACGACGTATTAGTATATGAGAAAGTTTGTACAATGTATGTTGTACCTATTTTTTACTTTTGTCTATGTATTTTTAGCGCGTTTTATTTTATAAATATATGTATAAATATATGGAGAAATATGAAATAAATAAAATCAACATATTATAACAGAGGTAACTGAAAATTAGAGTTGACATATGTATTTCTCCTAATTTATATTTTTCAACAGACGTCTATTGAAACTTAAGATAAAGGTATTAAATTGGCAATGTTAACAGAATTCTTAACATCATCCTCAGTAAACGTGAATTTTAAAATTAAAGTTATGTAGGCACATTTGCGTGATATATGCATCAACGTCGCATTCTGTGGGAAGAAATCGGTACAACATACATTGTACAAACTTTCTCATATATGTACTAATGTGTCGTTTAGTTATCTTTAGAAAATGAAAATCGTATGAGCCTGTTTTTAGTAAATCCAATTTTTGTTAAAGTTGCCCAAGAATAAACTAGCCTTAAGTTCATTTTTTAAGAAATATGAACTATACAGTATTATTGAGGATATAAACTTAAGTAACTGTACGA
This sequence comes from Uropetala carovei, assembly GCA_036926305.1. Classification (NCBI taxonomy): domain Eukaryota; kingdom Metazoa; phylum Arthropoda; class Insecta; order Odonata; family Petaluridae; genus Uropetala; species Uropetala carovei. Next base: position 1,217,299 of record JAXCHB010000152.1, on the reverse strand, counting down.
AATTTGATCAAAATCGTTAGAGCCGTTTATGAGAAAATCGAATTATTGTTAAAGTTGCCTAGAATAAACTAGCCTTATATTAATTCTTTTAAGAAATATGAACTATACAGTATTATTGAAGACGTAAACTCAAGTAACTGTACGAAATTTGATCAAAATCGTTAGAGCCGTTTTCGAGAAAATCGGATTGTTGTTAAAAATGCGTAGAATAAACTACTCTTAATTATTGAGCAATGTCACCCATTTCTACGTATACTCTGCTCAGTGTGATAAAATTCCTAAGTACGAGATTTCATTCATTTCCGTTCGACCGTCTAGGCTCCAGCGCCAGTAACAGACAGACAGACAGATAGACGGCATTGCGAAAACCACTTTATCGGATTCAGCGACATCTAAAACGTGTATTTCCGTAAAAATCTCGAGTTCGAATTTTTTCGCGAAAACAATACTTTCTCGATATTTCGTATGAGAAAGTAAAAACGTAAACTCATCCCATTCGTTCTCGGGATAATCCTCAGCAGTGCAATTTCTGATCATTTTCACTAAATTTCTACAATTCATTAATGTTTTCAATTCCTCTAAACCCGAAGAGACCCTTAAATCCTTGGAGCAGGGTTTATCAACTTGCGTTCCGCGAAAGCTCGAAGGAGTACATTTAAATGGAAGTCAATAAAGTTATGAAAAAGGGAGGTTCTGATTACAGAACGAGTATGAACTTTGATTCACAGTAATAGAAAGGATGACAGACAGATAAATGCCTTTGTTTGGGCAAGTTTGGGGTTTTTATCCCCAATTCTCAAGCTTTTTTACATATTTTCAAATTACGTGAAACTGTGTAAGGTGATTGAAAAAGTAAACAAATACGTACAATTTGAATATAAAGTTTAACGGAAAAAAGATGTAGTAAAAATGAAGTCGGAAAAGCGAAGTAGGAAAAGACCTTTTAATATTTAGTAAAAACCCACTGGCAGGAAAACACCCACAAGACGGGGTGGGGGCGTGACAAACCTGTGCAAACCTACACTAGGAGAGGAAATTTATTATATAATTACATGTACATGTACAAAAACGCATACAGTCAAGATGAATAATACCAGATGAAAAACAGTGTTACAATATAAAAAAGTAAAAATAAGGAACAAAAGAAAGTACCTATATAAACTGAGAAATATCGTATTTGGTAACAGCACGAACTATCGCGTTACAAAAACTACGCGAGTGTACAGCTATATATGCGTAAATGACGGAGAGGGCCTAAAAGGGATGTAAAGAACTAGATAAGAGTCTTAAACTAGGAGTCAGATACATAAGATGCCCGCCATACAAATCCACGCACGTATGGAAAATCCGAATATGTTAGAAAAAGGATTTTTGGAGATTTGGATAGAGCGAAGTGAATGACAGAGCGTAAAGTGTTGTTTTAAGCGAATGGAAAAAACAAGTATCGATTTTACGATTTGCAGGTAAAAACTTAGGAAAATAAAAGTTTGTTTTGAAAATGGTTTTCATATTGGGAACAAGTTTTTCTAAAACGTAAAGTGACATAACGTTCTAATCAAAAGGAAGATAGGCCAGTAGGATAATTGAAGAACTGCGATGTATTGTAAGCGCAAATTCGAGAAATTTTCAGAAAACCGCCAGAAGTTTTTAGTGAAATAAATAAGAAAAAATTTTTTCATGCAACTTTTTCTCTTCTTAATTAATTGGTTTCTATGTTAATTGTTGTCTAATATATTTTTCTACATTTTTGGTCAATTTTGTTTTTAATCGCTTGAAACACCCTGACTAAATTGTAGGAGCAAAATAGTTCCAACTTTTTCATTTATATCAATCTTAAAATATTGCATTAATTAAAAAATTTTGTCTGTTAAAAGTCATTACAACAAAAAATTGGGTATTGATTTCTTAAGTTTACATTTTCATCACAATCATCTCATGTAAGTATCGCATTCAGGCTTTTATCTTTATCAGAATATACTTTCCTATTTTCCTATTTCTGATGCTTCCTTGGCCTTCGTGGTCCAATTCATCGTCAACTTTCTTACCATACGGGTGTGATAGTTCGATTAAAATCTATTGAATTTCTCGATTTCATTACAATTGGAGAATTATACAGTTTACGTTATTTGAATAGGAATGGGTTATCTTTTTTCAAATTTAATATTCCGGTTGCTACGCAACATTATAGTTTGACCTTAGGTATCTATTTTACTGTGTACACTATCCATATTAAGTGTAACACAATTACTTTGTGACATTGTGACCAACTTATATATTTAGTTTGCTTAAAACATAAATATGTAGATACATGTATGTTTTGTTTTCGATCGCAACGAAGTTATAACCACATTCATTGAATTGCGTCGTTATTTGCTTTATATTTTTAGCCATAAGATGAGTCCGGTAATTTCCTATTGAAGATCTTTCTTGATAAATCTAAAGCGTTTTTTGCTCATCCAAGCTCCGCTCAGTGGCATAGCAAACTCTTATGGGGCTCCCATGCAAAATTTAATTTTGGGGCCCCTATCATTAATTTTATATGAAACATATAGGATGTTATGGTCATTTAGGAGGTCCCTTTGGATGGGGGCGCCGGTGCATTGCACCGGTTTGCTACATGTACGCTACGCCACTGGCTCCGATTTTCTGAAGTGCAGCTCTTTTTCTGTTTCAATTTGTCTCCTCTCTTCACAAGAAGGTATAGTAGACTATACTATCTTCCGTGTTTACCACACGTTTATGTACTTGCATGATGGAATCCATGACTGAAAATAGCGTTAAAATATGCCTATGTATAGTGTCTTTCTTTCAATTGACTTAAGTTTTTTTCCATCGCAAAACTACCTATATATAATACAAGTGAGGGAAGAATTGCAGAACAAATTACACAGTGCGTTTTTTCTTGTTTTAGGATTACGACACCATCATAAGATTACATATCAACGCATATATTAATTAAGGCCTGTATCAGTCACAACCCGAAGCGAAGCTTCCCCTCCAATTTCACTCAGCCACGCTTGAGGGGAAGTGGAGGGGAAGGATATGCGCGGAACGCGAGGAGGACACGAGGGTAGCTGGGAGAGGGCTTCCAGCATCAGTGCGCGACTGCGGCAGCGGCGTAAATAATTATTATATAAGTATTGGCCAAAGCAGTTGAATTTGAATATTGAAATTTCATAAGTAAAATGTTCTATACCAATTTCCCTCAGTCACGCTTGAGAGGAAATAGAGGGGAATGATGTGCGCAGGACGTGAGAAGGACGCGCGGGTAGCTGGAATAGGGTTTCGAGCCTCAGTGCAAGCGGCGGCAGCGTAGGGCGGCGGGGGCCGGGGGTACCATAATACTCAGAGCTCCGATTTCCGAGCTGTACGGGCAGCTAGTCCTTATATAATAATTTTCAAGTGTCCGTCCGTATGTCTGTCACGGTAGATGCACCACAGGCGGCATAATATACAGGGGCATATTATACGGCTATAGCAAAGAGAAAGGGAGAATGGAAGGGAGAGAGGGGAAAAGCAATGGGATGGAAGGAGAGAAAGAGTGAAGGAGAATGGGAAGATGGGAAATGTGAAACAGGTGAAAAAATCTGCTATAACCGGGAATCGAATCCGGGTCTTCCACTTGCCGGGCGGATATTCTACCACTGAACTACCGTAGCGGACTAATTTCTCTGTTTCAGAAAGAGAATATGGGAAGTTTCAATTTAATTCTTTAGACATGAATACCAGTCATTTTTGACCTGCTGTTACACTATAAATTTAAAATCCTTAAAATATTTTTTCCCGCTCTTTGAACTCTTAATCTCCCACATAAGGTTAAATTTTGTTTTTATTCTGAATATTTATATTAGAAGTGCCTAAATGTTTCAAAAGAGATAATAAAAATTTATTAATTCATTTTACTGGTGATTTTTTTACAAATCGCTTACGTATTCACTTTGCCTATCCGTCCGTCCGACTGTGCAGACGATATCTCAACCTAGAGAAACCAAATTTTCAGGATAAGTTACTACATATAACAGCTACACGTGGCAAGAATTTGGTGGACGGGGATCAGTTGCTGGGGGATAATTCTGCCCCATTATTGCCCCATAAGAAAAGCACGTAAATCGGTGATGAGGTTTATATATTAGCTTTTTAAACTTACGTGTTTCCCGTCAAGAATCGAACTTGACAATTAAACTATCTGAAAACTAACAATAAGACATTGTAGTTTCTTATTTTTGAAGACGAAATTCACATCCCTGCAACTTTAGCATACATTTTTAGTTTTTATCGGAAAAAAGTAGGAGTTTTTCTGGGTCTCAACAATAAATACAAAATTTAAATTGCTGTTTAAGACGATAAGGAAGCTTTGTTCGGTAACGAGATATCACTTTTATAACATATTTGAGTCAGGTACATGAAAACAAATGTTAGTTTGCCAAAAATTTAGGTTCGTGAAAATATTTTCTTTACTATTATCGAATTGCTCTACAAATGTATTTTGCTGCAACTACACTTTATAATAAATCACAAATATTTATATAATTAAAAAACGTTTGGTGTTATTAATTTTATGTATAAGGGAAACGAAGCATGCATGCGTAAATTGAACGTTAATTTTGTCACTGTCTTTAAATGGTTTCCTTTTTACTTTTGTTGGTTTAAGCGTTTTTATTGAACATATTTCGTCAAGTTACTATTAAAATTAACCAGTTTGGTCATTGTAATAAATGTTAATTTTCTATCATTGAATTCCGTCTATTGTGTCCAACGTCTCCTATTCCTAATTTTTCGCTAACTTGAGATGTACTGATGATGATGCATGGCCAGAGAAGAAACCATTAATACACTATCTAAACATATTTCTTTTTAGGACCATTAAACATATACTTTACTTTATATAACGAAGGACATTTGAAAATGTTGATAGGATGACAATTTTCTAAAATAATAATTTAAAAAATGTGGGTCTCTGATGGCATGTACACGGAAAGTAACGCACTTGCGTAGAAGATTCACATCCGTTTTTTTTCGTAATAACGTCACACGTCACGCTTCCTCAACACGAACCACTTAGTCGATTTTCGTCTTTGCAACACCCGATTGTACGTTGGACAATTTGTGGCACCCGTGTAATACTTACATGGCCTGGTAAGTCAGCTCACATGCTAAGCGGGTGTCCAGGTCCCTCGCGTGAGAAAACCACTCGATAACCGATGAGACTGCCTTGGATGGAATTATTCCCGAATAAGAAAGCGGACCTCATGGAATAATATCGTAGGAGAAGGGCTCAGGAGATGGTCTCCTACTAGGCACGGGTTTTCAGCCTGAGCGATAAGAGCTGCGTGAGCCCCGAGGTTTGCGGACAACAACCCGCGTGCTGCCGTGCGATCGTATTATCCCTTCGTCCTTGCTTCCCCTTCCACACACTCTTTTACGCCATGCCTTGTAGGGAAAAGTGCATAGGGAATGACGTAGAGTCGCACGTAACTCACGATAGTTTAATGTCGTCATCATTTGGGGCTGATGACACACGAACACACCGGGAAATTCGAACGATTCTATGAGTAGCACTGCACACATGCAATGGATCCCAAGAAACATCAAGAGGTCGAAAAGAAGACCGAAAGACAGGAGGGACAGAGAGCTTGTTAATTTATTGGGGCCAACGTGAAGGAGGGAGGCAGTTGATAGAGAAAACTGGAAAAGTCTGGGGGAGGCCTTTATCTGTCAATGGATTAAAAAAGGCTGACGGTGAGGATGATATACACCATATTTATTTATATTACTAAAGATATTGACTGTCAAAACCGATGCCGATGAATAAGTAAATTATCCGCCATATTCTCTTAATTGGAAACGTGGATCAAGTATGTTGTTTCTTTGAAATTTGACCGTCAGTAAGGGCTTATGTAACGGTATCCGCATGATAGAGACCTTCGACCTATCATAGTGAAAGTTATAGTAATTACTGACTCGCAATCAGGTTCAATTTTATTCCGAGAATTTCATTAGATACATCAAATGGTCCTTAACTGGCTTTCAATTTTGACGACATCAATTTCCGGTGCATTTGGCGCAACGATCAATAAAGCGCAAGAGTCAGACATTTTACAAGGTTGGAATCGTGTTTTGGTCATGGACTGCGTGTGCTAGAGCGACTAAAGGCGATAATTTGAAAATTTAAGTTCTAGATGGATGAAGACAAGGAAAATCTGTTACTTCGTGAAAAAAAATTACAGATATTATTGTTAACCAGGAAATTATTCAAGAAAATGTTTTGTTTCGGTAATATGAAAATATGCTCTTTTTATTTATAGATAAAATACTATTCCACAAAATTTCCTTACATTTTCACTTGAATATTCGATATTTTTGTTCTATTTTAATCATAATGCTTTCACAGAACAGGTTTTATTAAATCTATTTCAAGAGTAATTTGTTCTTATTACCCATACATTGTTAGTCAACAGGAGTCTTTAGTGAGTATAATTTCCACATAATTTGTATATCTATTTTTCAATAAGGTTTTTTGTTTGGATTGTGATGACTATTGTAATGGGAAACGTACACTGGGCTTAAAATATTAGTTTAGTTCCCAGGAATTGTAGATCATCAATGTTTCTTTTATTTTCGACAGCCTTGGAAAAACGCGGATATGTCTAATCCCAATATTGATGCCACATGTTGCGTCGTTCGGCGGTCAAACTCAAACGCTTTTCTTAATTCTTCACTCTAAATAAATGCTTTCTTAAATCGCTCTCATGAACTCGCAAAAACGACACCTACCATGTCTGAAAATCTCCCCAGCAATTAACAATTCTTTCGATGTTAAAATAAACAAATAACCCGTTGCCCTGTGTCCTTAGGTTTCAGTAATATTTTATACCTTCTTGTTAATTCGGAATTAATATCGCCACAGATAATATTGAAAGCATATAATACAAACAATTATATTGACGAACATTTTTATCTTTTTCACTGTCGTAAAAAAACTATTCTCTTCTAATTCTTTGTATCTTCCATAGAGTTTTAGTCAGAATTCTCCTTTAATTATTTTAAAGTACTACTTACACGAGTTGTCTCTGCTTGTGTCCATCCTGCAAGTGTTTCATTGAAATCCACCATACACCAAGATCTAAGCACGCAAATAATCCAACCAGATCTCGTAGGCAACAGCATGTGCCACGCGCAGTCCATATAATATATGGAATGAATATATTATACATTATATCTTCAGGATCGGCCAAAGTGGGGTGCGGCAGATTCAAGGCATCTGGGTCCCCGAATTACTGGAGCCCCAGAAATTTAGAGATATCAATTATTCAAGTATCGATTATAAATTTCGCAAAACCTTTTACGAAAAATCTCTGGCCAAACCTATTTCCAATAAAAACACTCTGTAAAAGTTATTATATAAAACTAGAGCTCCATAAATTAATTATTTTTATAAATATTAACATCGTGGGGCCCCCATTGATATTCGCATCCGGGTCCCCTTGAGTGATTGGTCGACTCTGTATATCTTCCATAAAATAAAACGCTTTCTTTGTTAATCCGTCACGCTGCAATATGAGTGTAACATGTTAATCATTCGCAATTTAAAATTACTCAGAATAACCGTAAGAGTTCGAGACTTGAAACAAAAGACGTCTAAAAAAATAAATTTCATTTTCCTGCAGTGGATTACCGAATACGAATCGAATCAGTTCACGATTTCAGTTTTAATTTACGAAATAGTTGGCTTACAGGCTGTAAAACGGAATAAATGTATGCACGAAGAGCCAAAATAGGGAAATTATCCTTTCATGTGTCATTTACTTCTCATTATACGAGTTCATGAATGGTTTTATGTTGATACAAAAAAACTTTCTTTTTCCGGCTGAGCTAAGTTGTTCAATATAAAATAATTGAAAAAGTAAGTAATTATCTTAGGTATTTCCAATAGCCTCATAACCTTGTTATGTCTCTTGGATATACATAGGATAATTACTTACTTGTCAATTATTTTATATTGAAGTGCTTATTTTTGAATCTGCTTTCATCCATAATATGGGCTCGATAATTTTCTAGTGAATTAAGTTGTACATGCCGAACTATATTGATTTCGACCATACGACAAATTTTTAAACTCTTCATTTAACCGAGCTGTTTAAGTAACGTAGTGAATTTAGTAAAATTTTAAAATCGAAGTGTTCTAATTTGGCAGTTATTTATGGTGTATCGCCAAAATCATCTACAAAAAGACCAAGAAATAAACTTTATTTTTTCTAATGATCAGAGAATAAAAAGAAATGTTGACATATCGATTCAGGTGGCAAAAAATATTCGTAGTATGAATGTTGCCAGTCAGTTGGCGGACATTTACACTCGTTCAATATATTACGATAAGCACTCTTTCAACCGTTAAAAATTCCATTTTGTATACCAGATTTTTCTCTGACTTATATCTCTATGACAGGGGTTCCCAACCTTTTCAATGTGGCGAGTACCAACTTGTATCTTAGAATATTAAACGAGCACCAAGTTGTATAATAGAATTTGAAAAAGAGCACCACTACACTTCCGCAAGAGTACTTGATGATAATAAATAAAATTAAACCAACATCAAAGTTTTTCTTAACGATTTTGAATACGTTTAGAAAGAAATAACCGAGAAAATTAAATTATTGGTCCTAAGAAATGAGAATATTAAGCGTCGTAGAAGAGCACAGGCTGTCAAGGGGCACCAGCAGGCTTCCAAAGAGAGCAGAGGTGCTCGCGAACACCAGGTTGGGAACCTTGCTCTATGGCTTCCTAAGATTGAATCATAGCAATTACGATCATTACACGTAAGAGGGGCATAGAAATCAAATCTTCAATGATGGTAAAATATAAAAGATTTTAAAATGGCAGGGGCAGATCTAGAAAAAGTGTGAGAATGACGGTTCTCTTGTCATATCTCACGAGGATTAGGATAAAAAGGGTCAAAGGCGCGTATAAGAGATTGTCTCGATTCCCCTTGGAGCCGAAACTTTCGTATTGCCATTTAATCCGTTTCTTATGCAACCCATTCACAGTGTGCTGAACAGGACCGTCAAGAGCTGACACGGGTCCTGGGGAAGTGTTAGCATATCCCTATCCCCTTCTCACTTGACAGGAAAATAATAAGTTTACGAATAAACAACTTTATCAAAGTTACGTAACAAGATAGACGGAGGTGCTTATAGGTAAGTTGAAATTCAAATGATAGGTCACTGTAATAATTAATGTTTCTACTTACTAACTACACGCATGCTGCATTTACTTAAACTCCAGGAGTTTTGGCAAGAAGGCCATAAACGATAATCTATATAAAATTTGTATATCACCTATATTTTCTGTTACTTGATCAATAACTTTATTAATATTTATAAATCCGAGGCCCCCAGAGGCCAGGGCCCCGGGGATTTTTCCCAAGCATCCACACCCTCTCGGTGAGCTTGGTATTGAATGCAATGTTCTTATTTTTATTCTGCTTAAAATTTTTCTCCAAACACTCGAGCGTTCGTTTGTGTATGTGTGTGCGTGTCTGTTTATCTGCGTGCGAAATGATTAATGTTATTATGTCGTAAGTGATGTTTCGGAAAATTTTTTGGCATTCATAAATAGCCGCTGAAGTTTCCTTTCCTCCTAGTTTAGTGGTCGTCCGGTAGAGTCAGCTTCAACTACATTTCCAAGACGAAGTTCGTCTTTTCTGCGTCTCGTCTCCGCCATCTATCGCTTATGTTTGCAAGTTACTCCTCAGTTTATAAAGTCAAGGATGCTGGTCAATTTAACATTGGCACAACCGCTGCTTTTTCGTATGTTCGAACTCAGCACCATATACCCATCTGTTCAATTCGAGTTATTAAACATAGGCTGTCGAAACTACACCCGGAAGCTTCGTTTTCCCTCATTTATCTTTTCTTATCTCTTCTCTAAAACCTGTCGCCAGCCCCGATCTGTCTCGCACGCTTCTTTCTGCCTTTCTCCCTCGGTTAGGAAGGATTCTCTTCTCGTTCATAAAAAAAGCGCCGCTCAACAGATCTTGCTGTCTTGGCAATCGACTGGAAAATAAATAAAAATATATGCAAGCGCACTACTGGGATGACAGGTGCATTGCATCAGACGCGGAAATTGCGCGAAATTCCCGTTAGAAGCACTTCTATTCTCTTTAACAGATTCCCTAAACTTATCTTTCGCGTCGTTAGATTTCTACATTTCGCGTGTTTCTGCGGTTTTGAGTAATGTACCTTAAATATTAATATTTTATAAAAGTAAAATATTATTTATGATGAGCAAGTCTTCTCAAATATTTTCCGAAATTGCTATAAAAACGATACATCTTTTTGGATTCCGCACGTATTAGAAATAAATATTTCATGAGTTCAATGTCTACAGATCTGTATTTATGAAAATCCTCAAGGATTTTCTGTAATACAGTTTTGAGAAATATATCTATATATTTTTAAAGCTCAGAAATCATAAATAAAATGACTTCTACTCTGAGAAAAAAGGAAAATTGCAAAATTCTATGATACATACAATAGATTAAAGATATGTAATAGTTGATGATATTTTTGAAACGTTTTTATGGATTTGGCTATAAATGATAAACACTAAATGCTTTTATCATCTCCATCATCCAGTCACATTCTCTCCCTTGATTGTACCCACAGGAATAAAAGACTTCATTGAATTGTCATTGGGTTATTAAAACTCATTAAAAATTTTTATAGAAATGCTACGAAAAATAAAACTCGTTTTTTTCTCATGGCACATTCATTTGCTTGACGTAAATAGGGAAAATGGCTCGTTTTAATAATTTAATGTAAAAGAATAGCAAGAAAAAAATTATCTGCCCCCCAGTGTTTCCTTGTGAGGTATGTAAGAAACAAAGGCGGATTTTGCGCCAGGCAATTAATTATTATTTCGAAGCGCAAGCTCTATACTTCCTCGAAGGTTCATCTTAGATTATCTTCTGGCGTGGAATCGAGAAGACGGTGAAAGGGGTTGAATACCGTTTGCAAAGTCGTCACGCATCTTTAGAGATGACTCAAGCTGGTCGTGAAACCAAACTTTCCGGCGCTTGGACGCGAGCCAAAAACTTTCGTCGCATTTGACTAGAAGAGTTCGAAATAAAGGAGATTTATATATTCTGACAGAAAGAAAATAATTAAATTAGGTTGAATAAATTATTTATTTTTTGATGAAATAGTAAAGTCGAGAACATCCAAGTAGTCATTCGGTGTGCAATCGTTCAGGTTTGCTCATTATAAACCTATGATTCCCAACGTGGGCGGTACTGCCCCCCAGGGGGCGTTTAGGGATTTTGTGGGGGGCGATGGACATCAAGGTGGTTGCAGGTGAGAATTTAAGAAACTGACATTATGCATCGTAATAGTATGGTATAGACAGACTATGAGAGATCAAAGCTGTTAACTGAAGACTGTAATTCAGCGCAACCTCTTTAATCCGTGTTCCTCTAATCCGGGAACTCCCGTGCTTTGGAACAAATCATGGAGTTTTTCCAAATACCGTCAATCTCACGTCTGCGCGTTTAAATTAAAAACTCAAAAAAATATTTCATACACATCATATAACAAATAAACTCCCTCTCAGAATATGAAGGCAAAAACTCAAACCTAATCATCTAAGAATAATATCGCTAAAAGTTTAACATTCTCCTATTTTCTATGCCAATTTCCTACCCGAATAGATACCTTAAGCAAACAACATTTATTAATCGTAACCTATAATAAAATCAATATAATAGACAATATAAAACACCTCAAGGAATAAGGGGGGGGGCGATCGCTCCTCCACCTAGCGAATCCGCTCCTGCCAACTGCCCTATATTTTGAATACCCCTACCCCTATCAGAATCCTTCTTTCGCTTGCTATAAAGACCTAATCTGCGGCGTATAATTGAGGATTTTTGCGCGGAATGAATTTAAGAAAGCACCCAGAGGAGTGCAATGGGGTTATCTAAGGTGGGGGCGATTGCCCCCATCGTCCCCCCCCCCCCCCTCCCCCGTGGGTCCGCCCCTGCCTGTAACATGTTTCTTTCATGATTATGTTAACAAACTTCCTTGTCGAGTCGAATCTAACCCTCCCTTTAGACTTCACGTTTTGCTTCAAGGACCATAACTCCTATTAAAAGTTATTAAAACCCTAAAGAAAATGCATTAGTGATAAAAGATAAGTAACTTAAGATAAGTCAATGGCAATTCATTACAAATCATCACAATTTAGCGCACCTTTTAAAAACATTGCGTGCACAACAATCGCTTTTATGTGAAATTTTTGGGCTTCGCCTACAAATTATTTCGCGATTGAGCTTGATGAATCAAATAAAACCGGCAGAAATGGTTATTCCAGATAAGAAAGTACAGAACTGCGTTCGCGTGCGACGCGTGCTGTTGGACGCCGAAGCGCTCAATGTATAGAACCAAAAATGATTGCATAGATTTTTTACCCTACATTATGGCTAATTCCCGTGGTCCGGAAAACTCCATAGTACGGCATAGCCTATGTCCAAAGGGCTGCGGACTAAAGATGTTGTACTAATACAAGTCTATAGAAGTGTAACGTATGGTATTAGCTGGAGCCGGTTTTAGACGACTTGACATTAGAGGCATCTACTGAGTAAATGGCATCTAACACGTTCCCCAATCGCCGCATGTGGCGAACAGGCCATACTCAGGCATATTTTAGCGTGATATATGGTTTGCGAATACATTCAGCCCCCGCTTTACGACGATCCAATTTTACGTCGATTTCCACATCAAACCAATAATCCAGTTTTAAGTCGCCGAATCTAGTTTTACGCCACTATGAAATATTGTGTACATTATGCAATAGTTTTTATTTTTCTAGCTTAAATTTTTTTATTAATGTTTGAATAAGTTTATACATATCCGCATTACGGCGGTGGTCTGGAACCTAAACTGTCGTAAAACCGGGGGCTGACTGTAGTTTTTTAGCTGTGTAGGGCGGTATTCATTAATATTTTTCAGCAGAAAGGGGGCGTTAGGCTGAAAAAGGTTGGGAACCACTGTTATAAACGAAATATGTGCCTTCTGTGATTGAGCCCTTGCGAAATATGAGAAGTAATTATATACAAAATATAATTCGGGGAATGAGGAAATGAAAGGACTTAAAAATGGGTTTCACATGAAGATTGAACATAAAGCATCACAATCATGAGAAGAGGTTCATTTTATGTTACAATCAGCATAAAGTGTTGAGAATTGATTCTCCGTTGATAGGACAAAGTTAGACTCTCCAATAGCCATAAAACTGTTTGGAATACCAGATATTCATTTCGGTTACAAAGCAACCGTCGTCAGTAGTGATTCACCCATAGCAGATTCTGCCTTATATCCGGAATGCGCGGCTGGTTTTCCCGATCTTTTTATGCCCAGTCATAGGTTGTTAAGCACTTTTCAGCCATAAATGTTTAGATATTTGACTTTATTTGGTCGATGGTTACACCTAAACCCATTCGCCATTTGCATAGAGTATCCTAAAACTGAGCATGGAATTTTTAAGCAATAAGGCAATATTTATAATTCCTTATTGAATTGCTCTTTTTGTTCATTTATAAACACTTTTTTAAAATTTCCGTCGTCACACTTTAATGGTTCCCATGCCCAACAAATGCCCTTTGAAACGAAAAGAATTCCAACTCAGAAAAGTTTAACTACGCCTATTGGTCGTAAGAAAACAGCGGATCGTAATTTGCTATTATCTCAATGAATAAATCGCGTGCCTTCGATGAACGTTTTCTCCTAATACACCAATCACGACTTCTTGTATTACAAGACAGACATGTATTTCGGCCCAAGATTTTTCCTATATTTGTAGTCTGACGTATTGGTTATTTGTTTTTGAGGATTCGTCATTGTCTCAAATTGAATGATCGCGCTCGCTGATTTGGTCTCGGAAGAGAGGACGGAACCTTGTAAATCGGAAATACGAAAGAAAACAATACAGGCGGCCGCTCATGAATGGGTTCGTACTTTTTGCTCATAAAACGACATCCGTTGCTAATGGAGGGAGGTGGAAGTTTTCGGAGTTGACATTCCAGAGGTATGTTAACTGTTAGGTAAGGGTAAAACGTAGGAGTGGAGAGGGAAGGCTCGATCAATTCTCACTAGTTGCCTAACCATTCGCTTTTTTTCAACACCATAGACACATTCGATGCATGTTCTGTTATGCAATCAAATTCTTTCCATTGTTCCCTTGCGGTTGTGGGATAGAACTAGACGAGTGGGAAGCTGCGATCTTCTGAGTTGGCCAACAAAGCGATCGCTTGGCTTTTTACGAGCATCCGCACTAAAATGCTAACTTTGGAAACAAAAGGCGACACGCCTCGTTACGGTTCGGATAACGAACATGGAGGGAAAGATACGTCCCTAAGAGACCGTCGTCTGGATTTGGTCTCACAACCTGCTCCTCTTGAGGAAAAAAACGAAGAATAAAAATAAAGCAGGTCGCCCCTTTCAAGGTTTCGTCGGAAAGGAGAAGAACCAGTACTCAACCGCCAGCATGACCGAGTCAGTTACGCGGGTGGCTGCTGTGAAGCGCTTTTGAAACGGTAAAGGTTTTAGAAGATCATATAACGTTCTACAAAATAATACAATAATGACAGATTATTCGGTAATATGCGTTCGAGGAACTAGGGATCAGATGGCATATCTGAAAGTAAGGAGTATATTTTTCTTCGAAGCAAATTGGACGAATAAAAAATAAATTTCCCAAATAAACCAAATAAACTTATTCCTGATAGGTGAACAGCATGTCTATCGGTTATTAATTTTTAAACGACATTTATTTGCCAGAACGAGGATATAAATACAGGCAGACGTTATTGAAGCTCTAACGAAAGATGGGTGAATTATTTCCTTGAACAAGCCAAGGTAAATATACGACGAAACGACGAAAAGAGAATAACCCCTCCGTCGAAAATACTTGTTGGAACCCTCTCTCGTGGACAATTCTAAGTATGTTAGCCCATGACACGCTTGCATGTAACTGCACACTCGCAACCGCAGTTTTTTTCACCGTCGTTCATCTCAGCATCTTGACCTATTACGAGTGTCCAATCCACTAAAGGCTGACGTTCGTTCGGCGACACTTTCCTCCGTGGGCAATGAAGTGAAAAGGAAGCAACCCAGCGAGAATGAAAGCTTTTTTATATCCTTTGAATTCCTATCATGCGTGCCAAGCAGAGACGAGCCGTTATCCTTTTTCCTCCTCGACTCGGAGAAGAGAAAGTATCCTCTGGATCCTTCCCCGCCCTCAGTCCATGTCACACACACACGCCCTTTCGTTGCCACGGCGACTTTTTAAAAAAAAAGCTCGATCAATTACCTGCTTCAATCGCGCACATAACCTCTTCGGTAGTTAGAGAGGTTTCTTCCCTCTCTTTCTCTTGCACATATAATTACGTGCGTACAAACCAGTAACCTTGGACAATTCATTAGGTTACAGTGAACCAAAGTCAGGCTTTCCTCCTTGCGAACGTGTTCAAGTTTCAAGTTCAGTGAAACTCATACGGCTCTTCCGTCCGACCACAAAGGCATGAAAAACAATACAAGCGCATATTAACTTATGGGACTGCTTTCAAGGTGTCATAAATTCGCGATGAGCTTTGGGCAAAACCGATGCGAACCGGTTGAAAGGGTTCATTATTTCCGTGGAAATGTTTTCTTTTCAAAGTGCGAATACTTTTTTTAAGCGGATGGGAGACATCAACGTCCTGCGTTGGAATTTGGATCGATCTCGTTAGCGGTTACGACCGATCTCAAACAGTTTTTAAAATAAAACTTTACGTAAGGTAAAGCGTAACTAGGGAGGAACAAGAATCCTCGACCTCATGGTCAAGATGCAGAGAGAGAGAGAGACGTGGGCCGCTGAGGCCTTGTTTACGCACTCAATTCTGCACGGTCAGAAGGACGGGCGTGTAAGAGGACCGATTTGATCTATTTATTCAGCGGTCCTTATCGTACAATTGTGGCTTCATTGAGTTAAACCGTTCGGCGAGTACGATGAAGTTAACGGGGCCCGAATTAACAAAAAAAGAAAAGTGAAAAGAGAAAGAAAAAAGAAACCGCCTGCTGTGGCCCATATGGGAATCAAACCCAAACCGCTCGTACAAGCACAAAGAGGACTAAAAAAATTTCTATTCGCCCCCACCCTCGTCTGTTTCGCGGTGTTTTAGCGGCTCCACCTTTAACTTTTCAAAGGACTTTTAAAAAATATGTATGTATACATATAATATGGCGTGGGCTTTTTGTTTTTTTATCGACCTATCGAACGTCGTGAAAGGAAATTAATGAAAACTGTGTGACACTTTCATCCAGATGCGCCTTTGTTTGCGACGCCAACTGAATACGTTGAGCGACATCCTCATTCTCTTTTGTTTTTACCCCTCCAATCCCCGCGCGCTACGTCCTCCCTCCATCCACCTCCACCCTGCCAACGGAGATTCCTGATATTCACCCGCTTTCACGCGCAGTATATAAAGAGCTTGCTCGAGGAGTAGGGCGTTCCCAAGTTTCATTTCACCCTGTTGTGCGAGCACGTTAAGACACCACAAATGGAGTCCAAGACAATTTTAGTGGTGAGTGACGCTGACATTCGTTTTTTTTGACGAACTAAAATTATATTGTTTTGCATTTGTTACAGTGCTCTCTCCGAAAAGTGTAACGATGATTTTTTTTCGGTTAAGGAAGTATTTATTTTAGGAACGGCGCATGGGAATGCATTCGGAAAATTTAGCAGGATTCAGTGCTTCAGTGGTGATATACGAAACGTGACAAAAAATTTTTTAAGTGTTTTTTTATATTGGAAAAAAATTATTTGTATTAAGAGAAATTTTTCGATTTTAAAATATTTAATTTCTCGTTAAAAATACTTTTTCGTTGAAATTTTACATTTCACGATTAATTTTATAAAATTTCTCTCGAAACGTTGATGCGCTGCCTTACATTTCCATGCTTTTAAACGTAACTGAAATGTCATAAAGACTACGTGACCGAGGGGGAAAAAACCGTGTCGTTAGGGCAATTAAAAATAAACCTGCTATTCCTTCCGCCTTTTTCCTGAATGAGCAGGAAGTTAATGAATACATAATTTAAATCGAAATCAATTCTGCACAATGTGTGGTCGGAATTTTTGGTCCGCAGTCACCGAGGAGGAAAATGCTTCTGGTAAGATCAGGGAGTGATCAGAGAGAAAGTTGTTTCGCCGCAAAGACAAGTGGCACAGTTTTCATGAGCATCCTCTCACTTTTACACTCTTCTGAAGAAATTATCTAAAAGAGAAAACTTTACGTAAGGATTCATTAAATGCATGCCTTCTCTCCTACGCGTGTTTACACACCCTAGATGACTTGCGCTGCATCGGATTACGGCGATGTTTACTAGTAACGCAATTATACGGATACGAATATACAGGGAATATATGAGCCGTTACTTGGTGATTTTTCTGATTATATTAATGGCTGCTTTAAAAATATTTAATAGGATAAATTGTTAATGAGGAAAAAGATGGTGTACTTCTGTAATTTCGAGGCGTACACATACATCAAGATAGATGAGCCAAAATAATCTTAGATTCTCGCCCGAGATGGTCGTTATAAACGGAAATTAGATGTGTCGTTCAATCTCACGATGCATTTTGCAGGTAACGGTATAGGCATTATAATTCCTATGGCGTTTGATTCTACGTCTGGAGGCGTAGCCTTGACAAACCGCCGCCGACTTTCACCTTGCAAGGAGAAGGGGAAGATGGGTGGGACTGAAATGGAAAATATCAGGAAAGTGGACCATATGGCTCTTTGCAACGTTAAAGATCAAATCCTTGTGGCTGCTGGATCAGTTGCCGGATTCAAGAGTTAAATTTCTCAGACCGTGACAGAATAAGATGGCTCTCAGCTTCAGAGCCCTAAGAAATATTCGTTATCTTGTAATGTCTGCTACGATTATTCATTCACCTTTCGAGGAATTTTGGCTGTGAATCAAGAGAAAAATATTGATTCGCTTATATAATTCAACATTAATCATAGCTTATTCTTGATATGTATAATTAGCTTCGACACTTTCATTATATTTAACAGTACTGATCGGAATTTAGTGGTTTTTATTTTATAGTTAATGTGAGTTTGCATTCAAGATTGAAACGCTGTTTTTGGAAAAATCATTCCATAAAATTAAAACCGATTTATCGGAAATTTTAATTTCAAATAGTTTTTAATGCAAGTTAAGCCAACCAAACAATTCAAGGCCTTCGAATAATGAAAATAATGCCACTAATAATAACTGCAAAATATGATCTCATGTACATTAAAGGCGGTCATTATATTGAATAATATTTTGATAGCGAATATATATATTAAGTCTACGCTTACAACCATAAAGTCTTTAAAGGGAATATTTTAAGAAAAGTTATTTAATATATAATCGGAGGATAGTTATGCTTGAAAGGAGTTTCCTTGTTTGCGATAACTTGTTTCGTTGGTAGGATTGAAATTCCTTTCCTGGCAAATTTCTCCTTTAAGTCCCTTCGGCTCATGGATTTTTTACACAACTTTCAACATGCATGACGACTTCGCCGTAGGGAAAAATATATACAAAAAATAAATTACGAAACTTTATAGCGAGAAAGACTTCCTATTGTTTGTATACAAATAAAACCCGTGTTGGTGTATTGGGTCATATTTAATTGCAAAAATAATTTAAAACAATATGTTACGAAAAATTAGCTAAAAATCTATCAGAGATGGTATTTTATGAGAGAACAATCTAGCAACACAGAATGCCACGCCCTTGTGTTTTACGTCACTTTTATTTCTGGTTCTCTGACGTGATGGCGCGAAACCAATTCACCATTCTAAATGAAAGGAAAACCTTTAAAACCACAGAATAAATAGAATGATTGTCATTAAAATCCAAGTAGAAATAATTTTTGCACGATATTTAATCCAAAATAATGCCCAATTCTCGAAAATTACTGGAATTAGACATGCTACGTTCTACGCGATTTTTAAAGATCCACGAGCTATTTTACAAATCAATTTACAATATTTAACATACAAAGGTATAAGAGAAATTTTCACACAATAATAGGGCCATCGCCGAGATTCTATTATTTTATGATTAACATAATCATAATTGGCCGAAATTCAGTCTGCCGGACATGATTATCAATTTTTTAAAACCACATTCAAAGTTGAGCATTTTCAGATACTGAATGCCTCACTCCCATGATACCTCGAGTAACCGGCTAAAATTACGTTTGAAACATCAAACGTATTGCGCACTACGACTCACAAAATAGAAATTTCCATAACTTCCGCGAAGGAATGCTGAAGGTGTTGAAATTGGTCCAAACTTCGATCACGCATTCCTCTATTATAAGTCTTTATTTTAAAATTGGTCCAGCAGCGCTCAGGAACCGTTATGTACACCTTGAAAACCGCGAAAAGTAACAGTGCGTTCTCGCAGCGATATCGACCGTAATTACCTTGCGTAAAGGTCATCGACTAACTTATATTTAAAGAAAGGTCACAATCTGAAGCATTTCATCTCGGCAACCTCCTTTGGCGTCTCTTAAGAGTTTTAAACGCGACGGAAGCGAGACGGTTAACTGCGCGACCTCTAGCAAGTCACGTGCACTTGCATACCACCCTACCCGGAGAGGTGGAAAAATGTCGGAGAATGCGCGCCTTTCGAATCGCGGAAATTCTTTAAATAGCTACCGTCAGTGCATCGAGAATATCACTCTTTCATCTCGGCGTTCTTTAAAAAAAGAGCAAGTCTGCATACTATTATAATTACGTTTTCCTCAGCAAGAGGGCCTCTCCCGGCAAATTCCATCCCATGGGTTGACTTTCTACCAACTAGATTACTGTAGCTTTTTTCAACGAGGGCGACCTTCACTTCAATGACACACTGGACTGCCTCGAAGCCCGTTCCTTTAATATCGATGCTATCATTAGCATCCCGTTGATATCTCGCTGGAGCTCGCCACGATAGGGTGTCTCTCGCTTTTTTTATCCGTCTCTTCCTTCACTTTCTCTCCCTTTATTATCTTTCAGCGAATGGGCCCATTTAAAATCTTAAAGCGAATCTTCCTACTTTTACCGACAACTCATTGAACTTTAGGAGATATCGATTGAGGTCATGTGTCACGGAAGAGGAGAGCCACTTAAAGTCGTTTTTTTGATTGCGTGGATCAAAGATAAAATCGGAACCCGCTTAACGAGTTTAAAGAGTGATAACGACGACTTCTACTCGCTAAATTTTATTTAGTCAATGCATACTTACTCCCTTTATGATTACTTTATAATAATAATATTGGTATCTTATCTTTTTTATCCATGCTCTTATTAGACTTTTCTAAATCCACGTAAATGAAATTTTTATTCGAGAGTAAAGTTGAAGGAAATATATCTCGAAATAATTAATTTCGATGAAGGAGAGGGTTAGTTAATAAAAATATTAATCTAAAATAGGCAAAAATCTGAAAATTTACATCGAAGAACATACTGTAAACTGCTGTGCATTTTTACAAAGTTTATTAAATTTTTAATTTATACAAATATACCCATTGAAATTCTTGCATAAAGCCAACGAGTATCTTGGAGGCTCAATCCTGTAAGTCACCTCTACACTGATGGATAAATTATTTCCCGAAACTATTGCATCACAATTACTTCACAGATACAATCTGTCCTGCTGACTTTTCTTTTAATCACAGGCTTTGCTCTTCCAAAACTAGGAACTCACACTTTCCATTTCTTGTATCCGAACCAAGATGACTTGTTGGACTTTCATCAAAAAGGTCGCACGTCCTTAGGGGAAAAGATTTCTACTTACCTCGAGGAAATTTCTCATACCGGTTGCTGATCTTTCGTCGTCCTCGAAAAATAAACATTTCTTTCTAGTATTCATCTGAAAACCCTATCTCTTGTTTATTTTATGAGTTCCTTGGCGATAAATTCCAATAATGGGAGCCTGCTACTGATAGTATCCTTGGGCGATTATACATTAAAACGTTCCCTTTTTACACAAATAAATTATAATAACCGATAGCCTGTTTAATTAATCTTTTGAGCACCTCGCGCGGAGCCTTACAATCAAGGACGCAAGTACATGATGAGCGTGGCCTCAATAGCGTCAATAATAATTGGTTCGCGCGTCAACTTTCTCCAAACTTTATTGCTGCCTACCTCATGAAAATGTAACATATTTAGGGCGTTTTATTTGATCCGTGGATTTAGCATAAAATATGAATTGCAGTCATCATGAGGGCGCGAAGCAAACGCATCCTTGTTTTAGCCCTACTATTAGCATAGAAACTTTAAATTTTCCAGAGAGATCGGCCTATTAAATATCCATATTCTACTCCTAAAAAGGACAATCATTCTATTCTTTTCGAGCGAAAGAAAGCGTCCACCTGTTTCTTTACAATCGATTGTTATCGGAAGCGTTAATGATTCGTCCGCTGCCTCTTCCTCAGGCGATCTCAACGCCGATGGGAGTCGACTGGTGTGTGTAAACACCGGAGAAAACGTCAGTTGTGCTTGGAACGAGAATTGAACCGGAGGGGAGTGGATTGACCGGTGAAAGAATCTAGGGCACTCCAATAAGAGATCACCGTTCCATTTCGTGGGCGCTTTTAAATGTCACTATTTTATTTTTTTGAACGGATCCACCGTCTCTTTATTAGAAAAATATCATGCAAGGATAGTGACGTACACGAGAGCTCTCTGTGTGTGTGTGTGTATATGTGTGTGTGTGTATATATATATATATATATATATATATATATATACATATGCACACACACACATATTATACATACACACACACACACACTTAATAAAATTTAAATTTATGTGAGTTTGGATTTATATAAGAGAGTCCATGAGATTCTCGATGTAGTCCGTGGGTTTTCCTGGGTGCACCGTAGTGCTAGTAGTTGGACGAAACGGGAACTCAAGAACGAAAACAACTTGGCAAAGGGTACAAAAAATTTGGATAGTGTATAAAAAAAGGCTGATTCCAGCTAGTTCACTCTCTCTCACGTCTCTCTAAAAAAAACAAAAGCAACTGCCTACGTGCCAGTCTTTTTTCCTGGCAGTTATAAAGAAAGTCCCGACAATCTCTTCTGCGTTAAAGGTATTCTTCTGATACGAGTTTTGTTTTGTAAGTGAAAGAACATTGTGGACGAACCGATGCTTAAAAAAAATTAGCTTAACATCAAAATTAATGTGAAACTAGTTTGATGAATACATACTCCAATATCGCGCCTTCGTACTTCAACCCAATCCAGTCTTGTAGGGCTACATTATAATAACTGTTACGTGTTTTTGATGGACCAAATTTTCTAACTATTGGTGTCACGGGAGCTTGGCCGATTGAATTACACGGTCAGATGATTCAGGCAAAGAATATCATCATCTAAGTTAGAAAATTATTTGGCTGTTAGGAGCGGAAAGCGCTGTAATTAGGGCAGCAAGAAAAAAATTTTGGGTAACATTACTAAAATAAAGATCAAGTTGTCGTTCGAACTATTATCTTCTATAAATACCTACCAATTTCTTTGTCAAAACAAATTCGACAACGTAAGACAAGTTTGTCTCGACTTTCATGTACATATATACACACACCAGAAGAATAAAATGATGGACGTAATTTGAAATATTTTGTCCACATAACTGTTTATGGCATTAAAGAGGCATTAAAAATATCTTAATCTTTTTAACACGAAACGAAATCATGGCGTCATTACACCAATGCAATGAACAACACCAGTGTAGGACTGGTTGAATTTTTTAAGGCCAGGTATGAGAGGTGCATTCTGTTGCTAATAAATAGTCCTTTCGAAAGAAATCACAAAAGAAATTATTTCTTACTGCAAGTAAAATTATATTTAATTTTCTTTGAGATATTAGACAAAATGAATTATTTATACGAGGATTTAATGTCAAGGCAATTGAGTAAAGAAAATGCGCCTATAAGGAATGAGAAATTATTTTTACTTATCTGGGTTTATATGTAGTATAGTACGTTCTAATTTTATGTTTAAAAATTGCCATCTTACAAGTATGTAGTTAATTAGAAATAGCATAAGTTTAAATGGCATTCAACCTGTATCAATATTAAAGGAATGACCAATAATCCAGGGATAATGACGTAAAATTTCAGCTCCGGAATATGCACTATATCAGGACGCGAAAGGCATTCAACGAATTTGCAAAGTTCATAAATTCAAGAAAATTAAAATAAGAGAATTCGTTAAAAAATACAGCAAAACTAAAATCCAAATGTAATTTCTAGTTGATTAAATTTATATATATATATATATATATATACTACGGAAGAGGAAAGGTAAGTAAGGATATTTAGGGCAACTAGGTGTTGAAGGAAACCCAGTGAACACTTACCGGAAGTAGAGCCGCTGGGGTGTTGGAGAGACACATTTGTAGAGGTTAGAGCTTTCGGGATGATCCCTTCGTCAGCACAAGAGAGACACCTAGTTGCCCTAAATATATATATATATGTGTGTGTGTGTGTTAGCATATAATTGCTCGCCTTAATAGTTAATATCATTGAATGAGCTTAAGTAACGACTCCAAAGTTACATTTTCAGAAAACAATGAAAATGACGCACATTTGACCAGGATGTAAATAGTATGAAAAAGTAGCTGTTAATAGATTCAGAATGTACCAAAAAGTTTGCTTTTAGGTTTGCTGCCTGTTTGCCGTGCAAGCCTACGCGCAGTATCAGCAAGACGACGTTGAGTCAGGAAGGCTGCAGCCTCGGCCGCAGTCGAGAATCCGCATTCCTCAAGGGGCAGTGCCTGTCGGTCCGAGCGGGGAATTCGTGAGGCAAGGACTCCCCAACGCCCCCAGGCGCCGTCCAATACCCGCCGGTGCATTTCCGGTACCCCAGCAAGGTCCCGGCGGCAGAGGGCGGTTGCAGCTCCCTCCCCAACAGGCACCTCAGCATGCACCCATACCTCAGTCTTATCCCTCGACCTTGAAGCCGGCTC
This sequence comes from Uropetala carovei, assembly GCA_036926305.1. Classification (NCBI taxonomy): domain Eukaryota; kingdom Metazoa; phylum Arthropoda; class Insecta; order Odonata; family Petaluridae; genus Uropetala; species Uropetala carovei. Next base: position 1,193,244 of record JAXCHB010000152.1, on the reverse strand, counting down.
CCGTCCGAGAGGAGGCGCCGATACAGAACGCCATCCCTCAGCCTACTTTTGCGGCGGCACCCGTAGAAGAATCGAGTGAAGAAGAGGAAGAAGTAGATACACCCAGGACGTACTCGTCACCGTCGACGCCATCACAATACGTGCCGGTACAGTTGCCTAGAACCACGGCGCAACCACCGCCATTGCCTTATCGCGTTCAGCAGGCGGCGAGACCATCGAGGCCGACTCCCGTTTTCAGACCAGAACCAAGAAATGCGCCCCTGCCCCAGGAGGCTCCCATCAGACAAAACAGACCTCAGGTGAAATATAATATATATATAATGTAAATAAATCATAATCTGACTGTTGTTTTTCTGTTGTTGCTGAAGAAAGAAAACAGTTGTTGTCGACCCACATATTTCTGTGATGTATATATTAATATCTACTAATGGTTGAATGTTGTTGAAATGAATTATTAGCTGAATGTTCCATTCACCAGAGGAGTATCAAGCTCGTCTTACTGCTGAAAAAAATTCAATAATAAGGTTTTAAGTTTTTTTTTTTAATTTAAAAAGTATGTCAGGTGTCTCTAATGTCTACTTTTGGTGAATTACAACTGAAGATGGCTGCATTGTAGCCAAAATCCTCATCTGATTTTTCACAATCTTGTTGAGGTTATTTGAGATTCCTGAGATAAGTACTTATTTTTTATATTTCAGTTCTTATTTATTGAATGTCCCATGCTTTGTAGAAATCAGCAGTGGCCAAATTCCCACAATTTTCACATCATTAACTTGCTTATCTCATTCCAAACCAAACTACATTTTCAATCCAAAAATGTGATAAAGTTTATCATCCTTTTCCTATATGCTATTTCCATATAAAGTAATCCCCTAAAATTGAATTGGTTGTATATTATTTATTGATAATAGTTGGAGCCACAATAGTTTCTTCCAGCTCCCATGTAATAATAACTGTGACAGTATTCCTATACAACAAATGAATTAATAGTAATTAAATATGGACTACCAATCACTAATAAACAATAATAAAATCATTGTATATGTTTTAAATATATTACAGCCTCGGCCACAAGTAGCTCCCATAGGTGATCGACCTGAACGAGGTGAGCGAGAAAGGGCTCCAGTTTCACAGTCTGTGCGCCGATATCGTGAAGATCGTTCAGATGGCAGTATTGTTTGGGGTTTCGAAAATGATGATGGTTCCTTCAAAGAAGAGGTGATTGGAGCTGATTGCATAGTGAGAGGGAAGTATGGATATGTTGACCCCGAAGGAGTACGACGTGAATATGAATACACGAGTGGAAACCCATGCGAAAGAGATGAACAAGGACGACTTATTCCAGATGATGATGCCGGGGAAGGAGGCCAATATGTTCTGCCCCAGGGAGCAAATGAACTTAATATTAATGCAAAACATAAGGCCAGAAGGCCCATTCAGTAAAATAATAAATTTAACTTTTCTAAAACATTACACCTTCCTTAATCAGGGAGATTTCATCCAACTTTAGAAGATAAAATGTAATATTATGCATGGAAGAAATTTTTTAAATGGAATCTGGAAAATTTTTATCATACCTCATCTTTGAATTTTGGAGCTGTTTTATTTTTGAGCTACGTGCAAACATGACAAATTTCAATTCATGGCAAATCATCTGACTAGCAGCAGTGGGTATTAAAGGAATGTATTATTCCCTGACTTCCCTCATACATCATCAAATTTTTACTCTTATTTACATATGTACAATTTTTTTAATAAAGTAAAATATGTTAATATGTTGGAATGTGGTTTATTTTAAGTAAGGAATCAAAAAGTAGCATTTTTCAGCAGACGATGTCTGCAATATTATTAATCATAGATTTTTCAAAATATTTTTCTAAATATTTATACAATTCATCTTTAAACTTTCTTTAAACGGTTAGCATTATATAAATGATTAAATCTATTCCGAGATACGACACAGTTTAACCTTTCTGCTGCAGCTGTCAATTCATTTTGAAACACCTTAAATTTTATAAAACCATATATGAAAAGTTAGCAGAAATAAACTAAGTTAGCATTCAAATGGATCAGTAAGCTAATATGATAATTACTAGCATAAGTGCCCGTTGAATTTCAATGGGTTTAATGAATCTAAATTTTCGTCAATGCAACATGTAAAAATCGCAAGAATAAAATTGTGCACTGTTTTAACCATCGAATATTTCTATATTATAAGTCTGTTTTAATTAATTAACTAAAATCTCACAGAAATTCCTTGTGAATAAAATAGTACCTTTCTTTCTACTAAAATAGCCATTGTTATTAGTTTTAAAGGTACTTTCCTGTTAATGGGAATACCTCAAAAAATAAACACGTATTGTTGTGATATGTTATGATATTTTGTTTGTTAACAATGCATAACAAATCTAGTTAAGATATTTACGTTGATCTCTTAATGATGAATTTGTGGAGCTTGCCGAGGAGTGAAGAAGAAGCTGTATCCTTGCTTCAAGACCATGGTATTTTATCTAAAGGGCGAATGTGCAAGAAGGATCATATTATGAAACTTTACTTCTACGACAGAATATTTTGGAAATGCAACGTGAAAGCCTGTCAGCAGAAGAATTTGTGTGGCGATAACATAACAAAGAAATCGACATATTTCCAGCTATTTTAAATGCCATAAAGACATATTGACCCCCTAGTAACATAAATTTAGATTGTATTAGTAATTATGTTGCTTTTATTAATAAATAAGTTTCAAAAAAGTGTGATTTTTAAGTAATTCCCCCGTGTTACTCATTGTTAACAAACAAATACGTCGTAACATATCACAACAATACGTTTATTTTTTGAGGTATTCCCGTTAACAGGAAAGTACCGTTTTAAATCGATTATAGCATTAGGATTTCAATTTCATTAAATACGCAGAATTCCGGTTCCAAAAAATTGGTTCAATCTTCAATTGCCTCTGATAATACTTTAAATAGATTTTGGAATATAATGTACCTCAATATCGTTTATCGTCCGCTCAGCACTCTTGCCTTCTCAGTTTCCGAAACAACAACTTTCAATAGTTTTAAATTGATTTTTGCTTTGAAATATACTTGAGTCAATTCGGTACAACTTCCACTTTACGTACTGTAAATTCCAAAGTTACTCCTTTTATAATAGGCAATGCTAGCCTAAAATTAATTCATTCTGTAAAGTGAATAAATAAAGTTCTTTCTTTAAACTATAATAAACACTGTTATTAGATTTAAATGGATTATAAGCCTTAGAACGTACTCTGTATTAAATAAGCACCAAAATTCCTTTTATAAAAACAAATCAATTCATTAAAAGATCCACTGTTGTTTCTTCGAAAATTGCCTGTTAACAGTTTTAAATGTCCTTTTAATTTTAATTTGTATTCGTTTCCAAACTTCCGCCATTGTTACGAAATTAAGTCGAGGAATAATAATATAAATTCGTAAGCACGTATGGTTTACAAAGAATTTAATTTAAGAATGCTTTTTATTTCCAATTTTTCTAAAATGACACTGTTGATACTTAAAATTTTTTATATTTACGTTAATATACTTATTTTCCACAAAACACGCCAATCTCTCCCCTTCCTCTCTCTCTCTCTCTCTCTCTCTCTCGTACTGAAGCATTCAAGGCACGCTTATTCCCAGAAGGATGTATACAATAATAGTAATTTGAGGTGTAACAATGATAATGGTCAACATAGCAACATCACGTTAAAATGGCGAGATTTCCACAAAATATGCAAATTAAACGTTTAACATGGAATATTTCGAACTGTGGGCAAAAAAAGACGAACGGAATAAGAAACTTTATAAATTTTTCTTCAAAATGGTTCAAATCTGAAGGTTGTCTGTTAATTTCTTCTAATTTTAATTTCCAAATGAATAAAAGCCTGCACGTCAGTAAATCGCATTTTACATGTTAAGTAATGGGAAATGGAAATGCCTCTCTTGGAGACGAACCAAGGAATTTTTTCACGATTTAAATTTGTCATTCTCTGAAGAAGTGTTAATCAAGCATCCCTACCAAATTTTTAGTTTCTATCATTATTATTTCTCGAGTTATTAGCATTTGCATAGCGTGACCAACCAACCAACCAACGAATGACGGCTATTATTATATAAAATTATACCAAGATATCTAAAATCCACACAGAAAGTATAAATTTAAAAAATGAATTTTTTAAACATGACTCTTAGTAAAATAATGCATGTACAAGGAAGGAATATATAATGAAAATGTTACTAAACATATGACAGGTAAAGGTCATATATTATAATAGGAAAAAATTAAGAAAATAATTTTATATACCAAATAACCTTTATAGGCTGTGCATACGCTTAAATTTCAAAGATTCCTGTGGTGGGCATTCAAATCTGTGCAATAAATGTCAATAGTACCTTACTGGGAACATTTTGAGCCCCCATCATGGATTCATATACAGGCGACAACCGAGATTCGACAGGGATGCGTTCCTGAAAAAGTGGTCGAATCTCGAACAGTTGAATGTCGAATCAGCACAAATTCAAACAATTAGAGCAGAAATAAGGATGTATAGACTGAAATTAAACCTCTCATGGTTGGGAGAGCTGAAAATTACTTCGTGTAAACTACATAGTTTCTAATTCCACCAATCGATCGGTTGGGGCAATTCGACCGGTCGTATTCTCGAGTTGGATCTCAAACAGTCGAATCTCAGGAATCACCTGTACCTCAGAATTTGGTCCCTTTTGATCATGGGCCCCTGTGACATGGAGTTCTACTGATCACCACTGCTTCTTAATAAACAATTTTGTAAAACGGCATTCAGAAAACCAAATTATGTGAATCCATTCCTATCATTTACAAAATCAAGATGGGAAAAATTTTGTTTATCATTGCTCAATTATTTCTTAATGATGAAGCCAGGCATGATTTCACTGCATAGCTAATTCAAGTAACATATAAACTAATCATTTATTAAACAACCCACATGAATTATCCTAAAATATGCCCTTAATTCTACAAACAAATGTTAAGCTTTCAAATAATTAATAAAAATCTACTTTGAGATATGCATTTCTGCACATATCCACTAACCATTCTGTGGTGAATTTCATCAGGTTGAAAATACTTTTCATAGTTATCTTGAAAATAATTCTAAATATTTAGCCTCAATTAGTCTATATAAAAGTGCTCTCAGACCCTGTAAGCATTAAAGGGTTAAACTCTCCCTTCCCGGAACAAATAAATGCAGTTTGTAGCCATAATAAATAACACAATATAGCATACAAATGAGATGATCTTTGCACAATTTTTGACCTGGTAAATTTTTTCACACTCGTAAATCCAAGTCTGGCAAACTTTTCTTGAAATTTTTAATTTATCTGCAATGTAGAAATGTGCTGAAGTTTCATTCTGTAACGTTTACAATGGTTCAACAGCTACTCTATCACAAGACATTCTTTGTGTGGAATTTTTCTCATTCCTTAATAATGACTTCCTTAAACTCAAGACAAACAAGCAGTAAACGATTTTTTGGTACTGGTATCTTAATGCAGTTACACTACGTGCCGGTCTGACTTCTAAGAACTTCGTATTTTGGCCATTACATGGCACTGTGTGCATTACTGGAAATGTCTGTGTTTCTATGTACGGTCTCATTTCTGGCAGATTGGGAGTTCCCCGAGAGCATGCGACACTGCGTATTTCGCTATTCTTTTGTTATTTGCGAAGGAGAATTGGTTACTAATGTGCGAAATATCTTGCCTGACTGTTGTGCCGCAAATGGAGCAAACTTAGCTTGCAAACCCGGACTGAGGGATAGGTTCCATTTTTGTCAACTATTATAACATTTCTGCAGAATGTATTTGTTATAAAAAAGCTTGCAAGCCAATTTAGCTTGTAAGCCTATTTAACTTGAAAACCGGGACTGAGGGATAGGTTCCATTATAGATTCCATTCCAGGCACCCATTACAAATTTTTCGCAAAACATAATTGATATAAAAAAGGTTGCAAGCCAATTTAGCTTACAAACCAGGACTGACGGATAGGTTCCATTTAAGGCACCCATTATAACTTTAACGCCAGGCATTATTGTGACGGCAGTATTGTCACACGTAAGGGTTTCAAGGTAATGGTTGGGTTGTGGCAAACTCTGGACTCAGGGAACTCCCAATCTGCCAGGAATGAGAACGTACATACATAGAAACATCGCAGATATTTCCAGTAATTCACACAGGGCCACGTAATGGCCAAAATATGAAGTTCTTAGAAGTCAGAACGGTGTGCATAAGTACTGCTATCTAGCGGGGAAACGTAGAACTACGTAGTGTGGCCATGTTACTATACCAGTACCGATTTAAAAAATCATTTTTCATAGATCCTTGCCTTTCTAATCAGTAATCAATGCACATAGAATTTATGAATGAGCAAAACATGAGAATGCTGGTGTGTTGCTCTTTCAAGGTTACCCATTTCTTAGTCAAATATCTACATTTTATATTTGTTTCTCAAAATTTCTGCAATAGGAACATCTTCCACAAAATCTATTAAAAGTTGTTTTGTGGTAGAGGTTTTATTTTATGGTATCTTTTATAATTTTTTGGGTTCTTTTCGGTTATATAACCCCTCTTATTATTTACTAATTATGTTATAGTTGCCAACGAGATACTTAATAAACAATCAAATAATGATTATAATATTCTAAATTATATTATTTATTCATTTTTACAACACTTTGGTGGAGAGAACAAGGCAATATCTCAAAAAATACAATCAAAAGGACATTCATTGTTTATAGTGTCGCCACAAGAAATCAGCATCTCTATGTATGATTCTCTTTTCTTGTAAGAATCGCATAGCACTTTCCTTAGTAGGTATATTCTCTATTAAATGAATTAAATTTGTTTTCCTTATGATTTATGATGGGTTTAGAAAGAAATATTATTATTATTTCAAGGTTCATTGTATAATCAAGTATGATAATTGATTGTTTATTAAATATCTCGTTGGCAACATAATTAGTAAATAATTAGAGGGGGATACAACCGAAAAGAACCATTTTTGTAATTATATCTTGCAAGGAATAGTAATAACATTACACATTAATTGATCTTCTATTGTGAAAATAATTAATAGCAAGATTTAAAAATATATAAGAAAATTGTAAGGCGTTCTTAAACCTTTAAATTTTAATGACAATCCAGAATTCCCAAAATTACTGAGATTCAGATATAAGTGCACCTGGGTTTGTTTAGCCCTTAAGCTATGAACTTCCTTGCTTTTTCCTTCATCATCTTATTTTAAAGATATTTAAATCATTTTGTGATTCAGGAAGTGAGTCAGTCAATTGGCTAGCTGATATCCTAGTTGATTCATATGCAATATCAGCAACAGCTTAAAAGTTCAAGATAACTAGCATTAAAACAACTGCCTCAGGCACCTCTAGAAAGTGTCACCAAAATAAGAGTGAAAATCTTTTGATGAACATTCATACTTTTTTATAAACTGATTATTTCTAAAGACCTTTTTTCGATAATTTTACAACATTTTAAGTATTTTGATGAAGAGGCAGGTCATTCGACTGCCAAGCAATTCTTAGCAAGTAAAGGTTAGTTTGACAAGTTCAGAAAGCATTAAAATCTCCATTAATATCAAACTTAAGGATGAAGCTGCTAGTGCTGATGACTTCAGATACAACCCACGGCAAGTATTTAACACAGATGAGACTGCCTTATTACATGCATAAGAGAGATAGGTTTTGGAATTTTGGTTCTGGATAAGGCTGCATGAAAGGGTATGGAACAAAACCCCCATTTCACTATATAAAATAGGGTTCACATAATGCGTATTCATATTACACCGTGCTTTTCCAGAATGCATCCCCCACGTAATAGGAGGGCCAGGTGTATTACAAATTCAGGAAAGCTTCATTATATTTCTACTTTTTATCTTTGGCAACTGGGGTATATGAGATGTGATCCAAAAGTTTCTGGATTGATTTTTTTGTAAACTTAATAGTAACCATATACGGTTTGCAGCACTGGAAAAGTTGTCTTCGAATCTTTGTTGTCGATATTGTACGACGTCATAACCCTGTGACATGTCTGATTTATGCTGTTTTAGCTTTTCTAGAGTTTTTTGCTATCATCATAAAAATGTTTCAAAAGTGTTGACTGACAAAAAATTGCGATGGGAGGAGTTTGTTCTGACCTCACCCAAACATTCCAAATTATCCTGAAACAGGTCATCAATGAGGAGAAAGCATGCATCTTTTAGTACAATCCATAGACAAAATTTCTAAGTTGCAGGGTCTTCAATGGAAAATTCCTGAATCACTAACAAGGGGAGGGCCACTTATTGGAATCTCAGATTTTGATTAAACATGGTAAATGGATAGTAGTTGAGACAAGATTTATGAATTACCGTATATACTCGTGTATATGCCGACTCCATGTATAGTACAACCCCTGATTTTTTGGTGAACAAACCTGATTTTTTCATATATCTCGTTTATAGTACGACCCCAGCTTTCTACCAGGGTCGATATATTTCGTTTCGATAGCTTGATGGTTACGAGCGAGATATATCGAACGACCTTGATTTTCCACACCACCATAGAATAGACCGTAAATGTTGTAAATAGTATTTCTTGCGAGTACACTAAAGTTCGGATAAGTTAAGTATCTTACCCCTAAAACATTTAATAAAAAGTGATATAAATCATGATTGCACAAGATAAAATAAAATCATTTCAATTCTAGTACGTCTGGAGTACGTTCCGCATACGTAATCCATCTACTTAATAGATAGGGATAACGGATAAAAAGAAATTACTTTGTAATATTCCACAATCTTTATTGTTTCTTCAATCACACATCGACCGGTTTCCACTACAAAATCATTCTAATGGTGTTACTAACCGACGTAACACTTTTAGAATGACTTTGTAGTGGAAACCGATCTGTGTATGATTGAAGAAACAATAAAGACTGTTGAATATTACAAAGTAATTTCTTTTTTCCAAGATGTCGAAATTCCATAAAGTTATGCCGTCTACGATACTTTTAGTCCAACTCGTTCCAATCCATCACTTGTAAAAAGACGCAAACAAAGATGTACATACATAAAATTCAAGAAAGGAAGTGTCCGTAAATCTTCACTTTTATCAAGTATTTGTGAATTAGAAGCTGTATATATGAAAAAGATTCTACTCTTCACGAAGCAACATAACAACGATAAAGGACCTCACTGTTAAGGTTAGCCTACCATTAGAATGCATGCGGGTGGCATAACTTCACCGAAAATGCCCGTGAATATACATGAATTTTAAATCCTCAAATGAATTACTCGTGTATAATACGATCCCCAATTTTTGCAATAAAAATTTGGTCGTAAAAACTCGTCCTATACACGAGTATATACGGTACTCCCCTTTTGGGTGTAGACGGTTAATAGTTTAGCCAGAAAATAAACTTTTTATATTGGGGTTCCCTTAAAGCTGATTATGAACAACCCATATCTCACGGTAGATGTAGTGTAGTGGTTATCATCCTTGCTTGTGAAGTGCTATACATAGGGTTCAAATCCCGAGCTTAACATTTCATTTTCACCTACCCGATTTTATTTTTTCTTGTCTATAACTTCACGAAAACCAACTCCTTTTCTCTCGATATTTTGTTTGAACAAATCTGCGAATTTATTCCGATTACCACCAGCTTCACCTTCACTTCCTAAAAATTACTATGTACTGTATTGCCGCTCATGTGTATATCTATTGAAAACTTTTTAGCCATTACCGATGAAGATGGTGACACTTTCTCTGGTGACAACAATTGTTCCAAATGAAACCTTTTCAACCGTTCATCCATGTGACACGAGCGGCAATACTTTATACTTAAGAATGGGCAATCATCAGTTGAAGATTCAGAACGTTCAGCCCATCCAACTTCAAATCAAACTGATGAAAATGTTGAAAAGGTAGTTGCATTAATTCATGAAGACAGACATCTTACTATTCACGATTTAGTGGTCATATTTGGCCTCTCTTATGGAACATGGCAGCAGATTTTATCAGAAAATGTGAACATGCAACGGATCACAGCAAAATTTGAAAAATTTGTACCTCATCTGCTCAGTGATGAAAAGAATCAAAACAGAGTGTCTGTGTGTCATGATCTTCAAGAATGTCAAAAATGATCTCAACTCCTTATCAAAGATAATAACTCTCAAGACATAGCTCCTGGTGATTTTTTCTTGTTCCCTAAGATAAAATCACAGCTCAAAGGACAGAGATTTGAAGACATTTCCGATATTCAGACCGAATCCCAGACAGTGCTGAGCACTATCTCGAAGAAAGACTTCCAGTAGTGTTTCCAGCAATGGCAGAAATGCTGGACTTGCTGTCTTAACTCACAAAGGGACAACAATGATCTGTAATTAAGATAAGCCTATGTCTGGTTATTGAGCCAAAAATGTAAACTCATGTAATATAAATCTACTGAAGACAATTCTTTAGTCAATCCAGTGTTGTGTTAATGAGTTTTGGGTCTTGTATGCTAATGGCTGTTTCATCATCAAAATTCATATATTTTAGAATTAATTTTACAATGCTAACAAGTTTGATGTCATTACAATTATTTTTCAACTGCAAAACCAGGATGTGTACTATACCACAAATTATTTTGAGGTTGCTGTAGCTATGTTTATGTCCAAAGCTAATCCAACAGATTTGCAAAAATATGCATTAACAATAACATACGCAAAAATATTTTTGTGGCATTTTTTTCCAATATATGCTGGTAAAGAAATTATTGTGACTGATTTAAATATTTGTATAAAGTATAAATGTATCTCCAATCAATCACTCTACAAAATTCAAACTTTTGTAGAAAACATTATTCAGGTTATTACTTAAGAAAGTGAATGTTATAGAGCAGTGTTTCCCAAACTTACAACATTCGTGTACCACCTTCGGGACTTCAGCCTTATCGGCATACCACCTCTTGGTATTGAAATTATTGATAACAATATCTAATATTTTTTTCAAAAAATTCTACAATTCAATGCCTATTTCAAAAATACACATATTGAAAAAAAATAAATAAAAAAGTGCACAGAAGTTTATGAGTTTTATTAATAATGTCAGTTAAATCATTAAATTCAAATTTACATATGTATCTGGAAATATATAAGTTGTTCAATGCGAAGAGTGGAACTCTTTGTGACCCGACACTAGGACAGGGATATCCAGCTTGATGTTGGTGAGCTTAAGACGAAGATGTGTCTCCACATCAATGAGATGATTTCGTTTTTTAGTTTTAATGCCAACCAGCGCTGAGAATCCCAACTTACACATGTACATAGTGGAGAAGGGCAGAAGATACTTAACTGCTTTGCCTAATAGGGCTGGATACTCGGAACTAACGCTCAATCAACACGATCTCAGCACCTTTTGCTCAAATGCAGTTTTGAGGAAGCCATCCGGGCGATCTCCAGAAGCTGTTCTTCTTCTGAATTTGAAAAGTTATTTGGCAATTTTTGGACACTGACAAAGAAAGGGTTCCTTATCCACTCAAAGCTGCCATCCGGTTCAGGGAAGTACTCACAGAGACCTTTTTTCAAGCTTTCCAAGTACTCCTTCATAGTTTGCAATGCATCAGCATCGAGTTCTTTAGCTGAGTTAATCATTAGGTCATTAAGTGATGGAAAGGAATCGAATTTGCCACAGTTAAGGCATTCACTCCAAAATGTCCGTTTTGCTATCATCATCATCATCACTTTGTCTTGAACATGAAATATGGATATGAGATTGAGGCTGTTCAAATGAGCAAAGATATCTGCAAGGTATGCTAATTTACATAGCCATTTCCAGTCATGCATACGGTCTCGCAGGCTGAAGGCTTCATCCAAAAAAACTTGAAGTTCTTCTCGCTGCTCAAACAGGAGAGTGAGGATTTTTCCATGCGAAAGCCAACGTACTTCAGTGTGAAATAGGAGCTGTGTGTAGTCACTGCCCATCTCTTCACAAAGCTGAGAAAAAAGTCAGGCATTCAGTGGCCTGCTCTTGACAAAATTGATAATTTTAACAGCTTCATCACGTACTTGCTTTAGATCTACATGCATGTCCTGGGTGGCGAGTGCTTCCCTGTGTATACAATGGGTCGACTTTGCTTCTGGTGCAACGGCTTCAATGCATGCAACAACTCCTTTCTTTGAACCAATCATGGCTCTGGCACCATCCATGCTTATCACATCACATCGACTCCAGTCCAAGTGACTGTCTTTGATGAAGTCATCAATAACTTTTAAAATGTCTTCCCCGGTTGTACATGTCGGCAGGACAAAAAATCATGGTGGACTTCCACAGTCAGCTCATATCTGACAAACAGCAATACATTAGATGAATTCACAATATCGGTGGATTCATCGACTTGCAGTGCATAGTAGCAACATTTTCGGCCAAATCTGGGATTCTACGATGAACAATGTTATTTGAGAGGTAAACCCTATCAATCACTTTGCTTGCTTCATCTCCAACCATTACTTTTGCCACTGCTTTGGCCGCAGGTTTTACTAGTGTCTCACCAATTACTTCAGCAGCTCCGGACATTGCTATTAAGTACAACACACTGAGGCTTTGGCATTTTCACTTCCTGTAACACTACACATTTTTTTCTGGGACTTTTGGATGTCCTTACGCCTATTTTTGTAGAATTCTATTGGTTTTCCATGGAATTCTTTATGTTTGCTATCAAAATGGCGCTTTAGGTTGGATGGTTTTATACTATCATTTGTTATTATTGGAGCATTATTGCAGATGACATTATTTTACTTTTTGAGGTGCAAATAATGTCCCGATTTTTAGTAATTTATTTTCTTCCATGTACCCCTGGTGGTATGCGTACCACACTTTGGGAAACACTGTTATAGAACATGGGCAGGGAACCTTTTGCGCATGGCAGACCACATAAGTGGTGGCAAATCCTTTGGGGGGCCACATTGGAAGTTGCCAATGCTTTGTCAGGCCAGATTATAGTTTAAATCGAAGTTACAAAAAGATTATAAGGTGTCATTTAAGTGGAAATCAATTCTAAATGAGGTATTTAGTATTAACATTTCAGCATTCAATGCTTTATTATCATTATATGGATTAAAAAATCTGATGTGGCCAACCAGCACGACTTTCTTCATATAGAGTAATGAATATGATTGCTGCCGACATCAGCATCCTCAAGAATAATTATGAGAAATTAAATTCATGAAAACTTTATAAGCATTTTCAATTATCTTCATTTTGAAAAAAACAATAAGTAAAGAAAATTGTTAGCTGCTTCTATGGATAACAAAATATCAATGCATAATTAAAATTACCCTTGGCAGTGTATCACTATCAACAATTAGAAAATTTTATCATAGCAACGGTAACAATGGTATCAAACATAAGTTCAGAAGAATAATCAAAATATCCCTTAACCAAATGTTATAAAAATGTTTCAAACAAACTTGCAGAATATTAATTTTCTACAACTTTGATAATGACAATTATTTACATAGAGTAAGCCCGAAAAGAAATATAGTAGAGTGCCAATTATTCAGGGCCCAATTATCCGTGATCCTGGATGAGGAGTCAAATTATTTCCTCGTTTACGTTGTTGGAGCCTTATCTATTATTTTCACTCCCATTACATTTTAAGTTTAGTTTGTCGTCGTTCTTTGGTGATGTATTTACAATGTTTGAGTATTTTATTCTCTGAATAAAAGACTCCAGCATATGAATAAAAGTGTGGGTGAGTGAGTTCATGTTACATTTTAACTTTAGTTTGTCACTGTTCTTTGTAGAAGTATTTAAAGGTTTACATTGTTGGAATCTGACCGTTATATTCACATTTTGTTTTAATTACATATTCTATTAATTTAACAATAATTCCAATAAATACATTCAATTTGGAATATCCATGTTATTCAATTATCTGGGTACCGGTTCCCCCAATTACCAATTACTCTATTGTACTTGGAAAAAACGACAATAATATAGTAGTTCCTCGCCAACCACGGTTTGCTGTCTCATGCCTAGAATGTAGGCCGCTGGTAATCTACTGAGCCAAGGTCACTCCAAATTCTTTGGTTTGATTGCTCGCATATGTGCGGAGTATGAATTATGATAATGCAGTCTAATAGATAAGGGGACAAGTATAAGCTATTCATTTAGAAAGATATTGTTGCTAAAATTTTATTTAATTTATTTTTTAAGTGTTGGCCATCTCTTACATTGGTGACCTATGGTTTTGATCAAACTGGACACTCGTTATACCTGAGAATAGCCACACTTTTAATTTATAATAAATTTACGTTTTCTCAACCATGACCTCCAGTCTTAAGTGCCTAAAGTTCTCCATACTGTTGTTGATAATGAACTATGTCGTCAATATTAAAATGTTATTGAAGCTCTCCAAATTGCAAATAGTTCACGGACTATATGATATCCGTTTCATGGCACCATTATTTATTTACAATCCTGTTTACTCTTTCCAATTACTTCCACTATATATTTTAGTGTACATTATTATTGTAGCCTCATGTCACTTAGTAAATGGTACTTGTGAGCATAATTTTTGGCATAGAAAAAGAGCACAATAAGACTGTGTGAAAGTGCTAAGGTACACAATAGCACAAATTTTAGAACCAAACTATAACACGAATTTTTGCAGTGAAGGTTTTAAAAATTTAAAATTAAATCCAAATTTGAAAAAATCATTCTGGGGATGAATTTCTGAAAGAAATCAGGGACAACCCAAAAAATACCCTACTTATAAACCAATAAAACATGAGATTAAAATTTAAAATTCTGGTAATTTTTCTTTATAACACGATTTTTCAGCTTGTGAAATGTTTTTAATTCCCAACCTAAGAAAATATTCCCATTCTGAAACAGGAGAATTAGTCTGTTATGGTAGTTCAGTGGTAGACTATATGCCCGGCAAGTGGAAGTTCGGTTCCTGGTCATAGCAGATTTTTTCACGTTTCTACATTTCCCATGAAGAATAGTCAAAACATACTCAGGGAATCTCAAAACGTGTTTTTCCACTGAAATCTTGAATCTAATCTTTTCACTAATACAATACTTTCTCTTATACTATGTATTTTGAAAGTAAAAATATGAGCTTGGTGTTAAATTATATGGATCTTTTTCATCACTGTTTCACAGGCTGCAGACAGCCCGTTATAGAGCATTGGAAGATTAAATAAAAAATAACTAATAATAATTATAAAACAATATGGGGTTGGTGTGATGTAAACCATGTTATTGATCTAATAATAAATGAAATAATAACAGTAACGGAGGTGGTCAGAGAGCCATTGAGTAATGCAAGCAGTGCCACAGTTTTACTTTATGTAGCTAAGTGCTACGAATTGGTCACTTAGCGAGGCTCGCCTCGTCATTCATGTATCCCAGTCAGAAATAAACTACGGGTAGGACTAATAACAGTAAACCTCATTTGAAACCAAACCTATTTCTCACTTTCTGTTTCCAATAATTATAATCAACAGAAATAGATTCAATTATGCTTAGGAAATATCATAAAATGCAATTACTTCTATAGCTTCAACTAATTGCAGGCTTCCCGACTTGAAAAATCTCTTTTTTAGTTGCAAAATCTTCATAACTTGAAAACGATTTCACCAATAATTTTTTTATTATACAATGTTCATTATCCTCACACATTTTATGGATAAAAAGTAAATGTTTAATAAAAGGAAGTACCAATGTAGCACACCAAAAATAAACTTTATAAACGACGTGGAGGCCATAAAACAGCTAAACAAATATATAGCATGCTGGTGTCAACACTGGCACAACTCAAAAAATGTGATTTTTGAGTAAATACAGCCGAAGGGTTTGTTGTCTCTCTTTCATTCTGCAATACTGGCAAAATTTTAGTTATCATGTGGGATCACCAAACTTCAAGGCTGTTATTTATGCTATTCAATAGGAAAATAAGTTGATGTTGCTAGGTGAAGTTTATTTCTTGATTTTCTGAAAACATTACTTTTGTGCTGTGCCAGTATTATCGCAGGTCTCTAAAAATACGAAAACCAAATTTCCCTGATAGATCGGCACAACATAGCATTTTCATAACACCAATGGTCAAAACTTTCTGCGGCACTGAGAAACTGTTCAAATTCCGGTTACTTCCCCTTCATTGGGCACACACATGCACTCCTTTCTCCCTGCTCTCTCATTTCCATACGTATAACCACCAGAAAAACACATCTGGAACTGCTTCTGGAGGATTGTTCAATAACAAATGAGTAATACAATGTGCAATCTAGTAGAAATTCGTTCAAATGATGGAAATACTAAATATATATCTATCAATTTTATAATAGTAACTAAAGTTATTCTAAATAATTAAAAAAGTTTGCTGCATTGTTGTTTCACTAGGCAAGCAGTGCTTGTGTTGCTTACATAGATCAACTGCCCCTGAATTAAAACTACTGATGAATAGGAAATTAAATTGTATTAAAAGACTAATTTAAAAACAAAAATTGCTAAAGACAAAATTACTTTATTTTTTTAATTTATGAAAAGTACTGAAATAAATTGAGTCCAATACAAAAATGTGAACTCATTACAAATGAAGTATACATTAAACATAGGTTAATGATAAAAGCAAAACAAAAATCAAGAAATTGGACCCAATACATGTACATTACGATATACATATCACTAGTTCCACATTTTACCTAATGGAAAAACAGACAATGTTCAACCAACATGAAATTCCCATATGGAAATTGCTCACTTCATACAACTGAAACTCAATTCACAATAGCTCCCTTTTGAGTTCATTTTTGGTGCTGAAATGTTCTATGCAGTACTAAATTCAAACAACTATATGTAAAAACAAAGATGGTTAACAGTTCAAACATAGCACTGCACTGCATCAGGGATACTAAGTTATAGATTAGATCATAATTTTCAGCAAATTGCTACCATCAATATGGTCTTCTGCCTCTTCGAAGGGGCATTACCTGTTTTGGTGGAGTAATGGAGATGTCCATGTAATCTCCTATACAAAATCTGAAATTGAGAAATACAAGTAATAATCAAGTTTTGTTGCTAAAAAAATACATCAATATCCTATTTTAAACACAGGTACTATAGTTTTTCTATTTCAGGTTTTAAATACATACACATGCATAAATAAAACTGTATTAACAGTAAATCCTCAATCTTTGTGGGTTCAAACATCATGGTTCCACTTAGCCATGGTTTGCTGCCACCACAGCACTGCAGTCTCCCTCTCGTAGACAGTGATGCAATCACATTCCTTCTGTTCCGCAAGCAATTTCGATTTTTGCCCAATTTATTTTGTTTACTATTATCCTTAATCATGACATCTGAGAGGAATGTGATTAATAGGGTAGCAACTGAATTTAAAAGATAGGTTATGAATTTAAATAAGAAAGTGGAGTTGTTGATTAGGTTTTCTTGTGGTAAGAGTGTGACATCAGTGAACAGAGGCTATGGAAATAACAAGTCAATGGTAAATTAGGAAATTACGGCTGGTGTGGCAGTAAGTATCCCAAAAAGTACAAAAGGTGTTGGAATGTTTCCATAAAAGATTTATCCGAAGTAGAAAATATGTACTTTCCTTCAAATCATTGTCTTTCAACAGGGATGCATTCCTGAAAATGCGGTCGAATCTCAAACAGTTGAATGTTGAGTGCCGTTTCCTATAAAAGTACATGTTGTTAATGGGGGATTCATTCCAGCATCTTGGAAGAAAATTATTAAGTTCCATCTCGTATAACATAAAGTTAAAATAACATTACTAAAGTGCTAAGGAAGCAATATTAAATTATTAAAAAGCATAAAATAACTTAAGACTACAGAAAAACGACTTACAGAAAAATATTTTCATACCTGAAATACTTTTCAACTGTGCTTACAGGACTTGGTTTACTAATTGAGAAGTTGTAAAATTTTTGTTGGAAGAAGAGGAGCTGTTGGCTAGGGGAATTGATAAAATAGTTTGAACCCTTCAGATCCAATAATATATTTTTTCTTAGAAAAAGTAATAAGAGAAAACCAGACATCCTGAACCACAGTGACACCTGCTGCAGTGGTTGACACGAGCACAAATGATAGTTACTGTCCTCGCTTTCACTGTTACTGAATTCATGAATTTCTCTTTTGCTCAAAATAACTTTTTGAAACAAGTCTTTCTTTCCATAAATTTTCTTTCAATTTCTTTTAAACATAAATCTGAAAGCAGAACATTCAAAACTTTTTGAAAAAATCGGCTTAGAGAGTATTTGACTCCAAACACAACTGAATGCAAAGGGTACTCCCCAAAGATTTCAGTAGTCCTACTGTTTGTAAACAAGAAATCTAATACACAGAGACAAATTCTTGGTCTGCTAGCAGGGAAAGATGTAGGAGTTAGCTGATGGACATAACACAAACAATAGAAGTAGCCTCACTGAAAATCCATCGGTAGATGCTTTTATAAGAACATCCTAAAAACAATCCTTTTTGTTTCATGGAAAATTAGATTGATTTTTCGAATGGAATCACAGGAACTTACATAATTATATGTAGTTCCAAATTTGACCGAGAAATCTCAGACAACCCTGTTCCCAGTCAGGACTTGTATATAAGCCATGCCTCATAATTGCAATAATAATCAATTATCTCATGGTGAATAAGAAAATTAATTTGTTAAAGCTCTCAATTTCTCTTTTTGGCTAATACATAGTCTTGAGTGATATATTGATCTTCATTCACATATGTTGAGACTTCTTTTAGTTGGCTGCTCTTTATAACTCACTGTCGTGTCTGTTAAAAATTTGTTCTTTTTGTGGTAAACCCCAGTCCAGGGGTTGGCAACATTTTCCTGTTGGATGCCACTCTTTATCAATATTCATAACCAGTGACCCTCCACATGTGCCACCCTTAGATTAGGGTTGGGATTTTGACCAGTTGAAAACTTTTCGGTCAATTGACCAGTCAAATTTTGTCAAAAATAGGTCAAAAAAAGTCAAAAATAATCAAAAAATAGTATTTGTATAGATTTTTAAGTAAACACTCAATACCTTTGTATAAATTATAAGTATTTAACATGAATACTCAAAAACACAACCTGGAGATCAGGTCAAAATAAAAATGAAGATTAAAAACAAAGAAGTTGAAATACTATTTATTGTACAATAACAAACTTTAATAAACCGTTATGGCTCCTGTAAAATATAAACAAGTTAGGAAAGTGTACAGTGTATCACAAATGGGCACATTTCGCACAATGGAGTATTAGAAAGAAATTATATTCCTGTACGTAAGAGAAATAGCATTTTCTTATTATTTTTTATAGTAAGTCCTTAATATCAAATTTCATGAAAATCCGTTTGGTAGAACTGAGAACAAATATGCGGATGGACGGACAGACCGATGACAATAGGCGCTCACGCTGGAGGTGAAATGTGCCTAAAAAAGCAGTTGTTTGTAGTGCCCAACAGCAAGTTTCACTTTATTTTTCATTCAGTGTTCTCACTATGGTTATTTTTTAAAAGCAATTCACCTTCCATGTCCTCACTCTGTTTCCCCAGAATCTGATTCCATCTCTTGATATGTTAACAAATTTTCATCCTCTTCAGAAATATTTTTCGTAAGTCTGAGATTACGATAAACTGTTGACAACTTCCCAGCTGTTTCTGTTTTGCCTGTTTCTGTTTTTGGTGTGGATGTTTCCCCAAACTGACCAGTTTTGCTCAGCACAAGCAGTAGAACTGGGAGATGTCAGCAATTTTATGCTAGTAAACTGGAAGGGCGGAGACCCTTCCACCAGTTTGATGGCGTAATTTGACCTGCATTAATAGATTCAACTGCATTCTATATCATTTTTCTGTTGAAAGTGTCACTTCTTGCTTTGAAATTAACTATTTCAGCCAAAATAGAATTGCTGTCAGAAAAAATTTCTAAATTTGGCCACATTTAGTATTAATTTGCATGCACCATCAAACTCTTCATTTTTCAGCACCTTGATATTGGGGATCTAAAAGATATGCTGCATTGTGCATATCAGTGATTACTTGGCACTTGCGTTTTTCTATCATTTCTTTTACCAGTTTTTCCTCAGCTGCTGAGAGTGGTAATTCTTTGCATTTGTCATTTATGTGGTCCTGAATTTTCATGAATTCAGACTTCACATCTGCCAGTGTACATTTGTCACCTTCAACTTTATATATCGCTTCAGAAATGGGTAGGAACATAACTAAAAATTTCAAATTTCGTACCCAAAAGACATCATCACCTAATACAGTAAAACCTCCATATATCGAAATGGAAGGGACCAGATTTTTAGGCATTTTGATGAATGGAGGTTCACTATAAAGAGGTTTACTGTAAGACCTTCATATTATCATTCATAAATGTGCAAACTGGCAATTAAAAGTACTATTATCTTTTCGCTCGCTCTCCTAGGGATGGATTAGGTAGCGGCCTCGGTCTCACACGGCGTCTGCATTGTCGGTCAGAGAACCCGCAAAGCGCTCGAAAAAACCAATGTTCTCCACTTCATGGCATGCAGCCGACAACAGGCGACCAGATGTGACTAAAGGCAGATGCACAATTGCCCGGGAACGAGAACGGCAACACAAAGAAATTAAATTAAATAAATTTTAAACGTATACATGCGCACCGCCATTGTTTTCGTTAAAATGTATTATTTGCTATCGTTACTTTGTTATCTTGTTATACTGTTATCATTGCTGTTCATTAATTAATTAATTAACTGCGGATAATTAACGGCAGTAGCGATCGAATCCCCACACATTGATTCTGTAGGCGAAATGACAATTTGAGGCGTAAACGTGAACGCGTCGCCTTCTATTGTGCACCGCTAGGGTCGCTACCGTTACCGTTTGCTGCCGTTCACCTTCCCGTTCTTGTTCTCGTTCCCGGCCAATTGTAACTAATGAGGCAATGGCGACCGACTAAAGGCGGTATAACCATTACATATGAATAAATTACAGTTCCCTAATCCATCCCTAGGAGAGTGAGCAAAAAGCGACCCCACCCGGTAGGGCCCACTGCCAGGACGCACCAAAAGGACTCGAGAAACCGTCAGAATGTGGCATAAAGTGCTCCTTATTCGGCACGTAAACTATGCAACTCTACAGTGGAAATATCGAGGAGGGTGAGCATAGAAAATGTTGTATATATTTATCAAGTATCTATATAATCCGAGTATGTCGTAAAAAGTGCATTGGAATGGATTTAAAATTAAAATACTGGCCTGAAAAAAAATTATTAATGACGTAATTTGGACAACTTACATAAAACTAAAGTCATAAAACATTGATTGGAGAAGAAAAAAAATTCGGCGATGTCGAGGATCGAACCCGCAACACAATTTCCGCAGCCCGACACTTCATCACTAGGCTACCGTCACCTGTTGTGAGGGTGTCGCTCGTCATGGTATTAGTATACAAGCCACTTGTTTTTCAATTTTCAATTGCAAATATCTCGAAAACGCGGGCTCGTTAGATGCCTTTCCAAAAATACGTGTCTAATTATTTTTTGCTTTCTTTCATCCTGTGAAGTTTGGTCGTTATCCGCCACTTACACTTGGGTGCCTTCCCTTGTAAATTCAACTCGAATTAAGACATTCTCATTTGATTTTCTCGATAACGGCTACTCCTACGATAAAAATGTATAGGAAAGAAAATACTCTTCTTTACAAGTTCTACAACTTTTATTTCAAAAATATTTTGATGTGAGCAACACTTTACGAGATATGACAAAAATTTAATTTTTTGTCCCCAGTAAAGTGGTATCCCTGATTGGCGTACGTGATTCATTTTTGCGATTTTCTTCTTATATTTGATTATAAGTCCTTAATATCAAATTTCATGAAAATCGTTCAGTAGGAGCCAAGAATGAACATGCAGACGGACAGACCAACCGACGATAATAGGCGCTCACGCTGGAAGTGAAACGCGCCTAAAAATCCAGCCTCATCTGCATTGAAAATGTCTTTAGGATCATAACTCACTAAAATTGTTTGCAAAGTCCTTTTCCACTCTTCTACCACAATTGTACATACAGAAGCTTCTTCCCCACACATTTTTCAAGTTCTTAGGTTCCAATGCACTTTAAACTTCTGTAGCCATCCATTTGACCCTTGAAAGTCATCTATTCCCATTTTCAATGCCATTTCCCTAGCCTTCTGTTGTAGAATAGGCCCAGATATAGGTATGCTTCTGGCTCTAGCTTCCATCAACCAATCAAACACACATTTATCTAATTCTTCATTTTTCACTGCCAGATCTTTTATTGATGAAACCTTGATGTGCTGCTACTTCAGTTTCTTTACGTTTATTTAAAATAGATGTTAAGAGTCTACGGTGGTATGCCAAAGGTTTCTGCCACATCTATTTTTCTTTTTCACTTGGAAAATTGCTAACTTTGTTTCTATTTTCAGCAGCCGTCTTTTTCTACGATTTACCATGTCCATTATGGGCCTAAAATTAATTTATTCATAAACGTATTCATTAATTACTTGTGTATCATTTGTTAATATTGTACTTAATGTTATATAAGGCATAATGAAGGATATTGTTATACACCTAACAAACTTTAATTAGAATCGGCAAATTAATGCATTAATAATTAAATGAAAGTTGTGCAATAATAAATAATATACTCACGTGATTAAGGACAAAATTAACGTTAAAAAACACGTATTTGTAGATTATGTATCCACTATAGCTTAATGAAACAAATCAATGTAGTATAACCAGTAATTTTAACAAGCTCCTCATATTAGGCAAACATAAGCACTACATGTTCATAGAAACTTGACGTATACCTGGACGCCTGCATGAGGGGATAAACCGGGACGTGTGAGGGGATTCACCAGGCGAGAAATCTTTGCAGCAGAAGCAGTACCTATCTTAAATATTATGTCTATGTAACATTATAGTCATGTATACACAGTTCTTTTCAGATGTGGTAAAAAGTGATACGTATGTAGTAGTGGTGCGTTGTTAACCTCAGAACCGCAAAAGAATTGACCAAATTGACTTAAATACTGTCTTTGCAATGTTGCAGTTATATATTCGCGGCTTTTTCAGAGGCGGTAAAAGTAACATGAGGATCACGAAAAAACTGACAATTAAATGCCTTTGCAACATTGTAGTCATATTTTCAGGGCTCTTTTCAAAGGCTGTGAAAATTAATAAGTACGTAGCAGTGGTGTGTTACCTGAGGACCGAGAATTAATTTACGTTTAAATGATATATCTTTGCAACATTGTAATAATATTCCCGTGACTCTCTTCACGGATGATTAAAATTGATACGTACATACGTAGCAGTGATGTGTAAAGCCCGTTTCACACGGTGCGTTTTTCCTTGATGGATTGCTTGCGTGGAGCCCTGATGGCTGCTGTGTGTGCTAACTTCCTGGAAATCCGGCTTGCTGATGGCTGCCTTGCTTGCTACCTTGCTGGTTTTTGAGGTTAGGTCCCGTGCTATTTTTCCTGCTGGCTGGCGGTGTCAGCCAATCACCTCCGAGCGCTACATCACGTGATCAACACAGAGTCCACTGCCCTGTCGTAAAAACTTGCATTTTCACCCGTGTGGCACGCACAACACTGACCTATCTCCAAATGGAAGGATTCCTTGCGTTGGTTTCACGCACCGCGTGAAACAGTAACCATCAGCGGACCAAGCACGGTGCCCATCAGTGTAGCCCGCAGAGTAGCATGCAGGGAATCTCGCATGCTAGCCAGCAAGGAAAAACGCACCGTGTGAAACAGGTTTAACTTGAGAATCACAGAAGAATTGACTGTTGGTGCTTGCCGTTGTTTCCTTTTAGAAGTGGACCAAAATCTGAGCGAATTGAACTCGTAGGGCCTGGCATAGGTAAGAAACTACGCAACCTAACTTCAACTTAAATTGTGCATATTTGTTGCATTATGATCATATTTTGGCTACTTTTTCGAGAGGCCACTACAGTGGTTGCTTCAACGGGATAACCTTGTATGTACGTATGGATATCCATCGACAGATTACTATTGGTTATTCACATGCAAATTTTCACTGCAAACTAGTTTAATTATTTTATCCATAAACAGGAATACATTATTTTACCATAGGGAGGTTGTTTTTTATCAGGGGTGCATTTTCCCATTACGAAATATGGAGAATTATGAAAATACGGAGGTACAATATTAAGAGGTTTGCCTATACCGTTAGATACAGTTTTGGCAGGACCCAAAAGATATTATGAAATATGGAGGCTTACAATACACGGAGGTTCACTAGATAGAGGTTTTACTGTATGTCACTTCTAGTGTCTCGTGAACTGATGCTAGAAATACTATCTTTGACTATAGCTGACTGCAAAGCTTTCTTACATAGTTGAAGTTTCTGCAAACACTGTACCACGGATGCCCAACGTGTAAGAAAAGGCATACTCAATGTTGAATTTATATTGTGCTGTTTACGGCATTGAAGAAGTACAGCAGCTGGAACATGTTTGTTTTTGAAGAATTTGATAGTCTTCTTAACTTTTAAATTGTGGGATTGAATTGACTGAATACTTTCTAGATCATGAATAAAGAGCTGCAATGTTAGAGCAGAGCAACTGTACAGCTGTATATGTGAATGTTTTTTCTTCACAATATTTCATGCACATTTCATGTTTGCTGCAGTATCAGTCACAACAGAAAATACTTTATTCGAGCCAAGTTCTTCAATAACAGATTCAAACTGTGATGCTACATACTATACCATGTGGCAGTGTTCTTCTGTGTTTAAAAATCTGTAGAATAATGGTTGAGGAGCTGCTACGATGAAATTAATGATACCTCCATTTTGAACATTGCTCCAACTAACTGAGACAATAGATAGATGAGATGCCTCTTCAATAATAATACCAATTTTTTGTTGTACAGGCGACTCCCGAGTCTCGTTGGGGATGCATTCCTGAAAACGTGTTCGAATCTCGAATATTCGAATGCCGTTTTTCCATATGCTTGCATGTTATAATCGGGGGATACGTTCCCGCATCTTGAGAAAAAGTCTCCCCTCACGTTCTATTACTAGTCTTACCTCTATCTGCACATTTGTTCTTAGACATTTGCATAAGCTGTGTAGACAACTTCCTCCAATTCCTAACATTTTTCTCCGTGGTACCAAATTGTTTTGCAGCAGCACAACTGTTTGTCTTTTCTGCATACTCAATCACTTTAAGCTTGAACTTGGCAGTATATTTATTCCTTTTTGAATCCATTTTTATAGACAATATGGGTTTACAGTTTACAGAAAGAAAATAAAGGTACACGGAAGAAAAATATAAGGATTATAAAGAATTCAGACAAAAGCCGTCCGAAAAAAATATATGAACGTCTGGATTACGTTCCGCGTACATAATGGTTCCACTCGCTCATCTATTTAATAGGTAGGGATAACGGATAAAAAGAAATTACTTTGTAATATTCCACAGTCTTTATTGTTTCTTCAATCACACACCGACCGGTTTCCACTACAAAATCATTCTAATGGTGTTACTAACCGACGTAACACCTTTAGAATGACTTTGTAGTGGAAACCGATCGGTGTGTGATTGAAGAAACAATAAAGACTGTTGAATATTACAAAGTAATTTCTTTTTTCCAAGATGTCGAAATTCCATAAAGTTACGCCGTCTACGATACTTTTAGTCCAACTCGTTCCAATCCATCCCTTGTAAATAGACGCAAACAAAGATGTACATACATAAAATTCAAGAAAGGAAGTACCTGTAAATCTTCACTTATATCAAGTATTTGTGAATTTGAAGCTGTATATATGAAAAAGATTCTACTTTTCACGAAGCAACATAACAACGATAAAGGACCTCACTGTTAAGATTAGCCTACCATAAGAATGCGTGCGGGTGGCATAACTTCACCGAAAATGCCCGTGAAGATACATGAATTTTAAATCCTCAAATGCATTACTCGTGTATAGTACGATCCCCAATTTTTGCAATAAAAATTTGATCTTAAAAACTCGTACAATACACGAGTATATACAGTATTCTCTGAAACATCATGCCACTTAAAACCTCTTCACGTGTCACCTCTTGGCATGCATGCCATAGGTTGCCGACCCCTGCCCCAGACTATCCATGCTTGGACCATCTAAGAAGTGGATTAAACGGAAGATTGATGCTTTGAAAAGAGTTTGAATTTACCATCCCGGCCCACCACAAACATGTGAGATAAATAGTGTGCCTTAATTAACAGAAAATTTCCTAATAAGTAAAACTTGCAAGGAATAACCACGTAGTGAATTTTTAAGCATTACCGTATTTACTCGGATATAAGCCACCACCACATATAAGCCGCACCCAGGGTTTTTCAAGATTGAAAATAGAAAAAAACTTCACTCGACGTAAGCTGCATTTTGAACTCAAAAATATGTCTACAATCGGAGGCTCTGGAAATTTTCTTATATGCCATCCAGTTGAAAAGTTATGGTGTAGAATAAGTGAAGTTACAAGCGCAATAAAATGTTGATTTTCGATTTTCTCAGCTGACTTTACCCAGGTGCATATGAAAGAGATTCGTGAGTTACCTCTTCTTTTTCCTGCCTGCCTGCTTTAAATGGGTAACATTATGCGGCCATAACAAACAAAGAAAAACTATGGATAGAGAAATAATCGAAAATTTCCCTACCACATATTTCAGTGCATGTGCGTCAAAAAATTTCACACAACTGGTCATGTGGCGCATGATTAAGCAATTCTTCTTCTGGTTATCAATCCTGAGATTGGTTTGCAGCAATTATCCATACTTGTCTGTTCTCAGCCTTCCTCTTCATTTCAATATAGGTTTTACAGTTTACATGACTCATAATTTGTTTTGTGTACGCCAGCCTCTCTCTTCCTCTGTGGTTTTTCCCTTCTACTTTTCCTTCAACTATGTTCTTAACACATTCACTGCGGGTCACGTGCCTAGCGCATGACTGTTGCTCCTTAAGACAGGCGGGTCACGCACCTAGTGCGTGATATCTCCCTTCCACTTCTCACTGCTCTGTGGCCTTTACGCCTGGGGGTAGAGGCTCCAGGCTTGCTCTCCCGCACTCAGTTTGAAACGAGCTCTCATACAGTTCAAACCGTATCTAAATCTTTCACCAATTTACACCATTTTTTCAGTGAAGCTTGAAGTTTTATTTTATTTATGGACAATTTTTATAATTCGTGTAATCTCACTGAAGAGCTTTTTAAAAAAAAAACTTATTGTTCAGGAACTTTGCAGCCAAAAAGAAAGGGAAATCCCACCAAAGTTGTGAACGCTAAACTAAACAAAGAGGAAACAATATGCAAATACACCGATGAAGGAATTTGCTGTTGCAAATGGCAAGACAAGCGTGATATTCTTAGTATTTCTAGCGAATTCAGAGGTGAATTGGTAGAGATATGAATGTAATATAACATATAGTCTTATCATGGAGTTTTAAACAAAAAACCGTTGTGAGCCATATAACTTTTACAAAAGTTCTAAATAAAGTTTAGTAAATCAACATTGTTGAGCAAGAAGGAATTTATTCCACTGAAATTGTTGTAAATTTTGTTCCTCCTTACCAGCCGAACTCACGATCAATAAATAAATAAAAATATATTTTTTCCTTTTTAGTCGTTAATATAAAAGTTATTTTTTAAAAAACTTCTTTTTAATTAATTTATTATCATTGCTTCCTCTTGGCTATTTCCACATCTAATAACTGGTTTCATTTTTATACAGTTTCCAAATAATTCTTCGGTCTCTGTATTTCACACCCAGGTTCTTAAGTACCATAAACATTTTGATCCAAATGACCTTGTCAAATGCTTTCTCGAGGTCTATGAAAGCAATATACACCTTCTTGTCTTTCCTTATACACTTTTCTACAAGCACTCTCAGAGCCAGTCTCATCCCTCTTCCCCTCCTAAAGCTGAACTGGTCATCACTTAGTACTACTTCAACCTTTTGTTCAATATGGCATAGCACTATCGACGTTAAGATTTTAGATGCATGAGAAATCAAGCTTAGGATGCAAAACTCTTTACATTTTATTGCCGACGCTTTCTTCGGTATTGGAACTACTATGCATTTCTCATAATCTTTGGGCATTTCACCTGTTTCATAAATATCACAGATCAGTTTATACAAAGAATCCTTTAGTTTTACATCGGCTGCTTTGATGAGTTCAGCCAGAATTTCACCTATACCTGGATCTTTCCTCACTTTGAGATCCTTCACAGCTTTATCAAACTCTCCTCTTAAGATCTGGTCCCCTTTTTCATCCTTATCTACATCTGTTACAGAGTAAATTCATGAAATAGGTGAGGAACTGCGCACGTATACTACCATGGTGACTACGAGATATCGAGAAAGAAAGAAGTTTTAAAAAAATGTCGCAGAGTGAGTGGTACTTAAGCGATCAAAAACAAATACAATTCATTTTTAATTTTTTTCTTTTTTTATGACTTTTTATATGAATTGTATGTGTAATACCACAACTTCCACTTTAAAATTTCTTAAAATGTTAGATATATATTACGTATTTACTCCATATATTTCTGGAGCTGCCGAGTGTGCATGGCATTCTAGTTTACATAAGCCATTTGCATTGTCTAGATGTTTTGGTGTACTTCTACAATTTCCAGTTTTATCGCTTTTTAATATTAAAAAATTACCCATCCATTGAATATGGCATCAAAATAAATACTTAAAAGCAAGGGACAGAAGAGAAAAAGTTGTATTAATGCTAACACAAAAGCTGGAGTTGATCAAACGAATGGAAAAAGGAGAAAGTAGGGCAGCCATAGCAAAAGAATTCAACATCGTATCTTCCATGCTCTACGATATCAAGGCTCACAACGCTAAATTAATGAAATTTGTGTCACCTTCTGATATGAATAAATAAATTATTGAATGTCATATGCTTCATAAGCCAAAAATGGAGGAAATGGATAAAATATTATGACTGGTTTTCACAGAAATGTTCAGAAGAATTAAATAGCTTGGTCCTTTTCTAATAGAGTAAATGAAGATAAATAAGAAGGATATAATCCAATAAATTCAATTTTGGGAATAGGTTCACTGTCATACTCCCCAAACTTCCTGGACGCCCTAAACTTTTCAATAGTCTTTTGTTTTGCATGTAAGCGTAGCAATGTATGAAATAAGAATGGGTAAATATCTAGATCTAACTACATGTGGAAGAATTAAAATGGAAAATGCAAACCCCATGCATAGTTATGTTTAGGGAGTACGATAGTGAACCTAAGCCCAATTTTGTTTGGTTATTGCTAAATTTGCGATGTCAAAATCGAAAAACACTCCCCTAACTGGCCATTTCTCCTAATCGGCAATCCACAATCCCCAAGATAGTTGAATAACACAGCTTTTACTGTACTCCCCAAATGATGATTTTCTCAGTTGTCTTTAACAATATCCATTTTATGTGAGCTTCCAAAATTTTTAAAACACACCATATGTACCAATTTACCATAAAATAAAACACCACATATCATAACATTTTTGTTTATTACCTTATTATTGTAGCTTATGTTTAAATATCATTATGTGCATTTAATTTAATATTTACTATATTACAATGTGTAATATCATGAAGAGGTGGGCTAGGCTTAACTTTAGGATTAGATACCTCCTGTAATCCGGCAAATTCCCTAACCCAGCTTCGGTCAAGTCCCAAGGTTGCCAGATTATGGAGGTTCAACTGTATTATAATCAGCATAGGATTCTTGTTTTCTTATCTACACACTTTTCCAGCCACTCTTTAGACACCACTTAAGATAATTTCCGAGTAGGTATGAGTTTGATAATTGGCATGAATGCATGAATCACACATTAAAAGACAATGACGAATTAAAATCCTGAAAAAAGGCTCTCAGGTTAGACTCCAGGAGATAATTTCTGTTTCTCGTAATGTAACACGTAAAATACAGACAGTCCTTGCACTTACGACACAATGGTTCCTGAAAGTCGCGTCGTAAGTCAAGGCACATTTTACCAAAAGAGCAATGTTAAAAATTTGGGTTATGTTCCTGTTCAAACGGCCAGACAATATATTTTTATAAAATGACCTGTAATATTGTAATCAGGCAAAAAAGATAAACATAAATATAACTTATTAAAGACTAAACAAATCTTCTTATTCTAATCGGGATACAGTAATGACCTGTAAAAACATCATCCAAAAGTAGAAAGTAAAATAAAGTATGTTCCTATAAAAATCTGAGGTTATAATGTTGCCATTTTAGGTGATTGTCACCACCAATATACGAGGGATATCCAAGGCCTGACCAATGTTGGCAGGCATCTCACCTTTTTCAGAGAACTTAATTACGTCAATCTTCAATTCCATTGTTATGGTTCTACGTTTCTGAGAACCAGAAACATCTCCAGCACTTGAATTTCTCTAATCAGACAATTTAAAGGGCAAATAAAGTAAACAAAATAATGCAAACAATATGCAGTTTTCCACAACCACACTAGCGTTGTAACCAGGGGCAGATCCAGAAACTTCTCAAGGAGGGAGGGGAGGCGGCAATTGCCCCTCTGCCTATCGAATCCACCCCTGCCAACGGCCCTATATTTTGAAAATCCCTACCCCTATCAGAATCTTTCTTTCCCTTGCTATACAGACCTAATCTGCAGTGTATAATTGAGGTATTCTGCGTGGAATGAATTTAAGAAAGCACCCAGTGGAGTGCAATGGGTTATCCAAGGGGGAGGGGAGGAGGGCATCGCCCGCTAGCAATTCCAAGGTGAATGTATAATTCTGCATCTGTTCCTTATTTTGGTATCCAATTGCTTTATTGAGGCCAACCCAATAAAACTAAATTTCGGGCATTCCGAATAACTGGGAGTTTACTGTATATGTAGTTCCCAATTCAACCAATTGTCTCGGTCAAATAGGCGAGCTTCAACCAGTCGAAAGTTGAGCTGATGTTATTAAGTATAACAGTCGAATTCTCAAGTTAGTCGAATGTCGAGTGTCGCCTGTACTGTATTGGATTCTATGTACCTTTGTAAAAAACTTAATGTGCAATAAATAACCAACAACAAGCAATGTCTAACTCTACTTGGCAAATAATGAATAATTTTTATCTCCCACTAAAATGAACTAGTATAAAAGCCCGTCAATATGATGGGCTATCTTTAGTTAAATACTATAGAGCATTCCATCTTTAAGTTTCAGTATTGGGTAAATGGCGTGCAGTGTTGCCACATCTCACTACCCTAACGCCAGCAAAAGTCTGGTAATTAAAAATTTCCTTTATGTAACTTATTAAGTAAATGCTATTGTTACAATTTTTGCCGTAATACACGATTTTCTAAACCAAAACAAAAATACTGCGTAGTAAAATTTCTCTCGCTACATACCACGTTGTACACGTGGCTGCTATAGTGCCCCCAACACTCAGGCGGTCCCAAAACCCTCATAAAAGTGAAAAAAGGAGCTTAAAAGAATAGAATCCCTTTGAAGTGCCCTTGTTTTCCCTATGTGCTCAGATTTATTTTTTCTGTGCTAGCGTTCAATTGTCTAAACCAGTCTTAGGTAGTCCTTTATCTTGTAATGTAAAGTTACCTACCCTTGCGAAAATGTCCAAATAGTAGAAAAATTAAAAAATCACTCCTGATAAAAATGTGATAATTTCTGAAGAAATAATTAATTAAAGAAAAAAATGAAATTTTATAAATTTACAAATGGTGTAAGTTCGTTAATATTATAAAATATCCATTACTAACTTCACAGAACATCATATCATAACAAATAGATCAAGAAAAGGTCAAATTCAAATTATCTGAAAGAAAGGAATAATTCCCCACCAGCTGAAAGATAAGAAAAATTACCGTATTCACCCGAATCCAAGACGACCCTGAATCTAAGACGACCCCCCATTTTGATGATTCCAAAACAGAAAAAAGCTCAAATTGACCTTCATGACTACAAAAATTATAAATCTTGTGAAATATTTATTTTCTCTTATACTTTTCTTGAATGTCATTGTCTTTTAACATTTTAAAATCATAAGATCACATCACAAATAGAACCATTCAGGTTTTCAAACAAATTAAATGGTAGCATTCATTTTAAGATAACATTAAAAATAAAGTAAATACATTGAAAGAATACACTCATTTCAGGACAACAAAAAAACATTTCAATCCAAGTGCTGCATAAAATCATTTTATTGTGTTAGTCATCATCACTGTCTATGCAACCTTCACTATTTTCCTCATGCTCACTATCTTTATCACTCTCAACTTCATCATCAGTCTCCCACAAAACATCATCCTCACTCCCATCCATGGCATTAGATAAGCAGCATTTCTTAAATCCTTTCACTATTACTTTTGCATTTATTTGTTGCCACGATGCCTTGATCCATTGGCAGAGCATTGCAACTTCAGGTTTCTTAAGATTTCCTTTTGGTGTTAAAGTGTGAGTTCCACTCTGTAACCATTCAGAATACAAAACGTTTAAATTATTTTTAAAACACTTATTGACAGCAACATCTAAAACTTGAAGTTGCGATGTCATTCCTCCAGGTATTACAATAAGATCAATATTCATCGCACTCATTATGTTTTTAATTTCAGGAGATAAGTGTCCTTGAATGCATCCAGTGAAAGCATTGCTCTTTGTTTCAGTAAAGCTCCTGGCCATCTATTCCACACCACATGTAACCAATCTCTCATTAGTTCTTTAGTCATCCACCCCTTTTCTTGACACCGATTATTCCACTTGGCAAATGTTTCTTAGGCATTGTTTTCCACTTTAGAATCACATATGGTGGTAATTTAGTCCCATCTGCTAAAACCGCCAACATTACCATCACTCGCATTTTTTCGTTGCCTGTAGTTTTAATTAGGACGGACTTCGCACCTTTTTCGTTCACAGTATAATTAGATGGCATGTAGAAGAAAACCGGAGTTTCATCGGCATTTCCTATTTGGCTCAAAAGGTAATTATTGGTTTTTCTAAGTCCAATTACGTATTTCTGGTAAGCGAGAAGTTTTTCTACAGTCTTCTGACAAATTCTGACACAGCGAAGTTCGTCGCCGTAAAGAAAAATTATTTCGTCGCATCATTCTCACGCACCAACTTCTGCTGGCCTTGAATTCTTGCAATGATATATTAAGTCCTCTAGTAATTTCATTAGCTTTAAGTATAATACTTTCAGTCGAAACAGGCATACGTTCTTCCTCATGGTGCGCACAAACTTGACTACTTCTTCTTCAATGCCATGAAATCGGCCTAATTTTGGACCACTGAGCGACTTCCTTGTGGCTTTGGCTTTTTCTAGTTCCTGTTTTGAGAGTTTCCATCGACGCACATTTGCGTCAGATACACTGAACTTTCTACTCGCATCACAGTTATTAGTTTTTTCGGCGTAATATATCACGATCAGCTTAAAATTTGTATCTTAGCTCCGTCTAATTCCTTTGTTAACTTCCCCTTTGCACTCGTGCCACGTACTTCAACATGATGTCATTTTAACTTAAGGGTTGTGCATTTAAATGAAGAATGCACAACTCAAAATTACTGTCACACTTATTCTTAGTGAATCGCGGTGAGTCGTTTGAAAGGGGAATCCCAATGATTTCCACTCTCATTTGTTTTGCATTGCGGTTGGCATTACGTGCAAGATGAAAGTACGTCGTCTGTGTTATGATCGTCGACGATGATTATTAGTCTAAATAA
Organism: Uropetala carovei; assembly: GCA_036926305.1. Classification (NCBI taxonomy): domain Eukaryota; kingdom Metazoa; phylum Arthropoda; class Insecta; order Odonata; family Petaluridae; genus Uropetala; species Uropetala carovei. The sequence continues at coordinate 1,159,472 of JAXCHB010000152.1, read as the reverse complement.
TTATTATTCCCGTCATGTTTTTCTTATTGTTATTACTATTTGTTTATTTCACTTCTTTATGTACGTACTTGAATTTGCTGTTGTGAATTGTTTACTCTAATATACCATTTGTTGTAAAAAACCATTGATTAAATGCTTAAATATACTTCGTATTCGAATGTAAGACGACTCTTGATATTTACAGCTGAAAATTTGGAAAAAAAGGTCGTCTTAGATTCAGGTGAATACGGTAATTCTCCAGCTAAGGGGTTAAATGTCCTTCGACCTGTGGGATTAGTTTGACTTAAATGTGTTACATAATTGAGGGGTTTATTATGTTAAATAACATTTCCTTAACAACAGCAAGATATATTATGCTGTAAACTGCCTAAAAATTAAAAATATATTTTCCCAATCAAAAATTATTTCATTTGAAAGGCTACTGAAATCATAAATAAAAGTTTAAATATTACATATTTAAAAAAATGCATACTTTACTTTGTAAATAATAAATATGCATTGTAGTTGCCATTTGCATTTTTATGCATAACTCGATAAATATTTCGTTTAGAGAAAAATGTATAGAATAAAAGTTGTAGGGCATTTTAAAATAGGTAATCATTTTATGTTCTAAGCTAATGGTGACTACGAGATATCGAGAAAGAAAGAAGTTTTAAAAAAATGTCGCAGAGTGAGTGGTACTTAAGCGATCAAAAACAAATACAATTCATTTTTAATTTTTTTCTTTTTTTATGACTTTTTATATGAATTGTATGTGTAATACCACAACTTCCACTTTAAAATTTCTTAAAATGTTAGATATATATTACGTATTTACTCCATATATTTCTGGAGCTGCCGAGTGTGCATGGCATTCTAGTTTACATAAGCCATTTGCATTGTCTAGATGTTTTGGTGTACTTCTACAATTTCCAGTTTTATCGCTTTTTAATATTAAAAAATTACCCATCCATTGAATATGGCATCAAAATAAATACTTAAAAGCAAGGGACAGAAGAGAAAAAGTTGTATTAATGCTAACACAAAAGCTGGAGTTGATCAAACGAATGGAAAAAGGAGAAAGTAGGGCAGCCATAGCAAAAGAATTCAACATCGTATCTTCCATGCTCTACGATATCAAGGCTCACAACGCTAAATTAATGAAATTTGTGTCACCTTCTGATATGAATAAATAAATTATTGAATGTCATATGCTTCATAAGCCAAAAATGGAGGAAATGGATAAAATATTATGACTGGTTTTCACAGAAATGTTCAGAAGAATTAAATAGCTTGGTCCTTTTCTAATAGAGTAAATGAAGATAAATAAGAAGGATATAATCCAATAAATTCAATTTTGGGAATAGGTTCACTGTCATACTCCCCAAACTTCCTGGACGCCCTAAACTTTTCAATAGTCTTTTGTTTTGCATGTAAGCGTAGCAATGTATGAAATAAGAATGGGTAAATATCTAGATCTAACTACATGTGGAAGAATTAAAATGGAAAATGCAAACCCCATGCATAGTTATGTTTAGGGAGTACGATAGTGAACCTAAGCCCAATTTTGTTTGGTTATTGCTAAATTTGCGATGTCAAAATCGAAAAACACTCCCCTAACTGGCCATTTCTCCTAATCGGCAATCCACAATCCCCAAGATAGTTGAATAACACAGCTTTTACTGTACTCCCCAAATGATGATTTTCTCAGTTGTCTTTAACAATATCCATTTTATGTGAGCTTCCAAAATTTTTAAAACACACCATATGTACCAATTTACCATAAAATAAAACACCACATATCATAACATTTTTGTTTATTACCTTATTATTGTAGCTTATGTTTAAATATCATTATGTGCATTTAATTTAATATTTACTATATTACAATGTGTAATATCATGAAGAGGTGGGCTAGGCTTAACTTTAGGATTAGATACCTCCTGTAATCCGGCAAATTCCCTAACCCAGCTTCGGTCAAGTCCCAAGGTTGCCAGATTATGGAGGTTCAACTGTATTATAATCAGCATAGGATTCTTGTTTTCTTATCTACACACTTTTCCAGCCACTCTTTAGACACCACTTAAGATAATTTCCGAGTAGGTATGAGTTTGATAATTGGCATGAATGCATGAATCACACATTAAAAGACAATGACGAATTAAAATCCTGAAAAAAGGCTCTCAGGTTAGACTCCAGGAGATAATTTCTGTTTCTCGTAATGTAACACGTAAAATACAGACAGTCCTTGCACTTACGACACAATGGTTCCTGAAAGTCGCGTCGTAAGTCAAGGCACATTTTACCAAAAGAGCAATGTTAAAAATTTGGGTTATGTTCCTGTTCAAACGGCCAGACAATATATTTTTATAAAATGACCTGTAATATTGTAATCAGGCAAAAAAGATAAACATAAATATAACTTATTAAAGACTAAACAAATCTTCTTATTCTAATCGGGATACAGTAATGACCTGTAAAAACATCATCCAAAAGTAGAAAGTAAAATAAAGTATGTTCCTATAAAAATCTGAGGTTATAATGTTGCCATTTTAGGTGATTGTCACCACCAATATACGAGGGATATCCAAGGCCTGACCAATGTTGGCAGGCATCTCACCTTTTTCAGAGAACTTAATTACGTCAATCTTCAATTCCATTGTTATGGTTCTACGTTTCTGAGAACCAGAAACATCTCCAGCACTTGAATTTCTCTAATCAGACAATTTAAAGGGCAAATAAAGTAAACAAAATAATGCAAACAATATGCAGTTTTCCACAACCACACTAGCGTTGTAACCAGGGGCAGATCCAGAAACTTCTCAAGGAGGGAGGGGAGGCGGCAATTGCCCCTCTGCCTATCGAATCCACCCCTGCCAACGGCCCTATATTTTGAAAATCCCTACCCCTATCAGAATCTTTCTTTCCCTTGCTATACAGACCTAATCTGCAGTGTATAATTGAGGTATTCTGCGTGGAATGAATTTAAGAAAGCACCCAGTGGAGTGCAATGGGTTATCCAAGGGGGAGGGGAGGAGGGCATCGCCCGCTAGCAATTCCAAGGTGAATGTATAATTCTGCATCTGTTCCTTATTTTGGTATCCAATTGCTTTATTGAGGCCAACCCAATAAAACTAAATTTCGGGCATTCCGAATAACTGGGAGTTTACTGTATATGTAGTTCCCAATTCAACCAATTGTCTCGGTCAAATAGGCGAGCTTCAACCAGTCGAAAGTTGAGCTGATGTTATTAAGTATAACAGTCGAATTCTCAAGTTAGTCGAATGTCGAGTGTCGCCTGTACTGTATTGGATTCTATGTACCTTTGTAAAAAACTTAATGTGCAATAAATAACCAACAACAAGCAATGTCTAACTCTACTTGGCAAATAATGAATAATTTTTATCTCCCACTAAAATGAACTAGTATAAAAGCCCGTCAATATGATGGGCTATCTTTAGTTAAATACTATAGAGCATTCCATCTTTAAGTTTCAGTATTGGGTAAATGGCGTGCAGTGTTGCCACATCTCACTACCCTAACGCCAGCAAAAGTCTGGTAATTAAAAATTTCCTTTATGTAACTTATTAAGTAAATGCTATTGTTACAATTTTTGCCGTAATACACGATTTTCTAAACCAAAACAAAAATACTGCGTAGTAAAATTTCTCTCGCTACATACCACGTTGTACACGTGGCTGCTATAGTGCCCCCAACACTCAGGCGGTCCCAAAACCCTCATAAAAGTGAAAAAAGGAGCTTAAAAGAATAGAATCCCTTTGAAGTGCCCTTGTTTTCCCTATGTGCTCAGATTTATTTTTTCTGTGCTAGCGTTCAATTGTCTAAACCAGTCTTAGGTAGTCCTTTATCTTGTAATGTAAAGTTACCTACCCTTGCGAAAATGTCCAAATAGTAGAAAAATTAAAAAATCACTCCTGATAAAAATGTGATAATTTCTGAAGAAATAATTAATTAAAGAAAAAAATGAAATTTTATAAATTTACAAATGGTGTAAGTTCGTTAATATTATAAAATATCCATTACTAACTTCACAGAACATCATATCATAACAAATAGATCAAGAAAAGGTCAAATTCAAATTATCTGAAAGAAAGGAATAATTCCCCACCAGCTGAAAGATAAGAAAAATTACCGTATTCACCCGAATCCAAGACGACCCTGAATCTAAGACGACCCCCCATTTTGATGATTCCAAAACAGAAAAAAGCTCAAATTGACCTTCATGACTACAAAAATTATAAATCTTGTGAAATATTTATTTTCTCTTATACTTTTCTTGAATGTCATTGTCTTTTAACATTTTAAAATCATAAGATCACATCACAAATAGAACCATTCAGGTTTTCAAACAAATTAAATGGTAGCATTCATTTTAAGATAACATTAAAAATAAAGTAAATACATTGAAAGAATACACTCATTTCAGGACAACAAAAAAACATTTCAATCCAAGTGCTGCATAAAATCATTTTATTGTGTTAGTCATCATCACTGTCTATGCAACCTTCACTATTTTCCTCATGCTCACTATCTTTATCACTCTCAACTTCATCATCAGTCTCCCACAAAACATCATCCTCACTCCCATCCATGGCATTAGATAAGCAGCATTTCTTAAATCCTTTCACTATTACTTTTGCATTTATTTGTTGCCACGATGCCTTGATCCATTGGCAGAGCATTGCAACTTCAGGTTTCTTAAGATTTCCTTTTGGTGTTAAAGTGTGAGTTCCACTCTGTAACCATTCAGAATACAAAACGTTTAAATTATTTTTAAAACACTTATTGACAGCAACATCTAAAACTTGAAGTTGCGATGTCATTCCTCCAGGTATTACAATAAGATCAATATTCATCGCACTCATTATGTTTTTAATTTCAGGAGATAAGTGTCCTTGAATGCATCCAGTGAAAGCATTGCTCTTTGTTTCAGTAAAGCTCCTGGCCATCTATTCCACACCACATGTAACCAATCTCTCATTAGTTCTTTAGTCATCCACCCCTTTTCTTGACACCGATTATTCCACTTGGCAAATGTTTCTTAGGCATTGTTTTCCGCTTTAGAATCACATATGGTGGTAATTTAGTCCCATCTGCTAAAACCGCCAACATTACCATCACTCGCATTTTTTCGTTGCCTGTAGTTTTAATTAGGACGGACTTCGCACCTTTTTCGTTCACAGTATAATTAGATGGCATGTAGAAGAAAACCGGAGTTTCATCGGCATTTCCTATTTGGCTCAAAAGGTAATTATTGGTTTTTCTAAGTCCAATTACGTATTTCTGGTAAGCGAGAAGTTTTTCTACAGTCTTCTGACAAATTCTGACACAGCGAAGTTCGTCGCCGTAAAGAAAAATTATTTCGTCGCATCATTCTCACGCACCAACTTCTGCTGGCCTTGAATTCTTGCAATGATATATTAAGTCCTCTAGTAATTTCATTAGCTTTAAGTATAATACTTTCAGTCGAAACAGGCATACGTTCTTCCTCATGGTGCGCACAAACTTGACTACTTCTTCTTCAATGCCATGAAATCGGCCTAATTTTGGACCACTGAGCGACTTCCTTGTGGCTTTGGCTTTTTCTAGTTCCTGTTTTGAGAGTTTCCATCGACGCACATTTGCGTCAGATACACCGAACTTTCTACTCGCATCACAGTTATTAGTTTTTTCGGCGTAATATATCACGATCAGCTTAAAATTTGTATCTTAGCTCCGTCTAATTCCTTTGTTAACTTCCCCTTTGCACTCGTGCCACGTACTTCAACATGATGTCATTTTAACTTAAGGGTTGTGCATTTAAATGAAGAATGCACAACTCAAAATTACTGTCACACTTATTCTTAGTGAATCGCGGTGAGTCGTTTGAAAGGGGAATCCCAATGATTTCCACTCTCATTTGTTTTGCATTGCGGTTGGCATTACGTGCAAGATGAAAGTACGTCGTCTGTGTTATGATCGTCGACGATGATTATTAGTCTAAATAATTATTATTCCCGTCATGTTTTTCTTATTGTTATTACTATTTGTTTATTTCACTTCTTTATGTACGTACTTGAATTTGCTGTTGTGAATTGTTTACTCTAATATACCATTTGTTGTAAAAAACCATTGATTAAATGCTTAAATATACTTCGTATTCGAATGTAAGACGACTCTTGATATTTACAGCTGAAAATTTGGAAAAAAAGGTCGTCTTAGATTCAGGTGAATACGGTAATTCTCCAGCTAAGGGGTTAAATGTCCTTCGACCTGTGGGATTAGTTTGACTTAAATGTGTTACATAATTGAGGGGTTTATTATGTTAAATAACATTTCCTTAACAACAGCAAGATATATTATGCTGTAAACTGCCTAAAAATTAAAAATATATTTTCCCAATCAAAAATTATTTCATTTGAAAGGCTACTGAAATCATAAATAAAAGTTTAAATATTACATATTTAAAAAAATGCATACTTTACTTTGTAAATAATAAATATGCATTGTAGTTGCCATTTGCATTTTTATGCATAACTCGATAAATATTTCGTTTAGAGAAAAATGTATAGAATAAAAGTTGTAGGGCATTTTAAAATAGGTAATCATTTTATGTTCTAAGCTAATTCGCAGAAAAAGCACCCAAACAATGTAAATTGGTATTTAACAAAATCGTAGCATAGTTAATTAGATAAATGCGAGTTCGGAGGTACACTGTGTTCACATCTTATTTTTGGATTAACTTCCTTGCATATACTAAGATTAGATGTAATGTGATCAGAGGAAAATAGTTAAGCATGTTTGTACGAGAATAATTGCTCACAAAATTCCTAAGTAAAAATAACTGGACTATTTTATGCTGATCACTATACATAACGGAAATTAAGTTGCTATTGAGGAAATTTTTACCTACCCGACATTACAAATTCATTTGCTTCTTTTTTAATCTTGTAAATTTGCTTCTGAGACACACCACATAGCTTGCTCGTCCTACTAACAGCAGATGACAGGCTTTCATTAGACTCATTGAGACAACTACTAAGAACTTGTTTGTTTTTTCCGAAGTCACCTTGCTTTCTTTTCCTCGTTGAAATGTCCCTTTTCTCACAAAAACCACAATATCAACATGAAAATATGTTCGGGGATAATCAAAGTGTGATGTACACTCATTTCGAAAAGTCAAGCGACATGGCTCGGTCACGCCACACATAGTCCGGAGCTGAAAGTTCCGAGTATGTTGGTACCCAGGACTGCCCGTAGGGGGGTGCGGGGCCCAGGGCGATCAGCATTTGCTAAAATTATCAAGGTATAATTCGCGCACTAAAAAATAATTGTAAAAATATTTAATATTTTTAGATATGTATATTCCCGTATTATAGACGTAGAACGCACTCAAGATATCAAAAGAAAAACATTAAATTCAGCAACGATATTTTGGTATTTACGTCAGATAAGACGATAAAAATATTTTACTGTTTACGATGTCGACACTAAAAGTTTTCGAATGCGACTGACTGATAGCATCAGCAATTATGCCACATTTTGTATGTGGCAATGTATGAAATTTATTCTACGTGACAATGTATTAAAATAACAGTATACATTGTAATTTGAACCGATGCATGACAGCTAACATGGAGCGAGGACGATATTTGTAAGAGCGCTTAGCGATTTGCTCAATTTTCAAGTGTGATTATTTGTGAAAATTCGGAGCAAGTGGAACAAATTGTACGAATGCGAAACATTTTCCGGGACTCCTCACCATGCGGGGCAAACTATTGAAATCCGGGACTGTCCCGCCTAATCCGGGAAGATTGGCTGGCTTAAGATAACTCCGTTCTTCAGGAAAGTACTCCTTATGTTTACATAGGTTGCTTATTTTGTGCAATAAACTGTAATAATTAGGTGTATTCAGACGTTATACGTTTCATTCCTGTGTTTCATACAAGATACAGTAATATATGCTTGGTTGTGAATATCCTTCATAAAATTATTTTATTTGATTCTGTACATTTCATTTTATCTCTTATTTAATACACGTATTTTTTGTTTGTGACATGTGCGAACCGCCAAAGCGCGGGGCCCGGGGCAGAGGCCCCGCTTGCCCGGGTCAAAGGGTGCCACTGTTCGTACCCATTGCTTGAGGGGAAGCAGGAGAGGGGAATGATAGTGAGGTGGAAGAGTGAGGAGGTGAGTTTCGAAGCCTGGGTTGGCGTGCTGGAAGAAACCAACGGAATCAGAGCCTATGATACAAAACCCATTCAACATCCAATCCAACTCGGAAAAAAGGACTCTCTCAGTGGTTGCCTTCACATGCCAAGGGTAAAAGAAAACCTCCGAGAGGAGGCGTGTAAATGGTTCGAAGTCCACAGTGATGTCTTACAATGGGATAGGGAAACATAAATGAATATGCCGCAGCTAGAAAACACTTTCGGAAAAGATGCAATATTTTCATCTTTGTGGGTGTTATTAATGCGAAATGCTAGGCTGCACTTCACTTCGGAAAGCGTAAAAATCATCAATGGGTCAAGGGCAAAAATTATATAATACTCCATAAATTACGATAACAAAAATGAGAGCTGTTGATTTAGTGGAGATCCTGAATGAGCATCTTCTGCCTATGTCAGACAGATAGTGCCAGACGGCGAAGACATGGTAGTAATACAAGATAATTAATTCATCGTTAGATACGGCCGGTGTAACTCGACAGTTTTTTTTTACCAGAAATGGAATATCAATGTTCTGCCCTGGCCAGCTCGCTTGCCGGATCTGAATCCCATTGAGAACTTATGGGGTATAATGGTGAATGAGTGGATGGGAGGAAAGTTGAGGACGGTAGCCGCTCCTGTAGAGAATGTTATGGAACTCTGGGGCTCAATCGGACGATGGCCACAAATATGTGAAAATTTAGTACGGTTCATTAACCGTCGAATGCGAGGAGTGATCGACTCAGGCTGAGACTTCACTAAATACTAAAATAAAACACTAAATAATCTTCCACTGTTTTCATCGCCTATTAAATGCTGCTAGAATAAAATTTTTATTCGAAAATTTAAATAAAGTCAATACAAAATGTATCCACTATCTGCGAGAAAAGTGCTACATGTGATAAATTGCCATTTATCAGAGTTTTGGTAAAACTGATTGGATAAAGGATGTAAATATTTCCTAATGTTCTCCCGAAAAAGCAATTTTCGTGCTGACAATTTCTTGACGCTTGAGTGATACAGTACAGTGGAATAAAAATTTTATTCCGGCGAGCGAGCTGGCCAGGGCAGAACATTGATATTCCAGTTCTGGTCAAAAAAAACTGTCGAGTTACACCGGCCGTATCTAACGATGAATTAATTATCTTGTATTACTACCATGTCTTCGCCGTCTGTCACTATCTGTCTGACATAGGCAGAAGATGCTCATTCAGGATCTCCACTAAATCAACAGCTCTCATTTTTGTTATCGTAATTTATGGAGTATTATATAATTTTTGCCCTTGACCCATTGATGATTTTTACGCTTTCCGAAGTGAAGTGCAGCCTAGCATTTCGCATTAATAACACCCACAAAGATGAAAATACTGCATCTTTTCCACAAGTGCTTTCTAGACGCGGCATATTCTTCATGTTCCCCTTTCTTCGAACCGTTTACACGCCTCCTTCTCTCGGAGGTTTTCTTGTTACCTTTGGCATGCGAAGGCAACCACCGAGAGAATCCTTTTTTCCGAATTGGAATGGATGCCCTCGCACTGTTGAATGGGATTTGTCTCGTAGGCTCTCATTCCGTTCGTTTCTCCCTGCAAGCCTACCCAGGCTTCGAAACCAACCTCCTCATTCTTCCGCCACTCCCTACCATTCCCCTCTCCTGCTTCCCCTCAAGCAGTGGATACCAACACCCTCCCTAACCTTCCCTTCCCCCCTTTCTCACATTAAAAGCATTCATAAGGATTGAAAGGCAACATCCCATTAAAATGGCAAGATTTGCCCAAACTATGTGAACAAAATGTTTAACGTGAACAATTTTGAACTGTAGGCAGAAAAAGATGAACAGAATAAAAAACTTCATAATTTTTTCTTCAAAATGGTTCAGATCCAAAGATTAATTCTTTCTAATTTTCATCTCAAGAAGAATAAAAGCCTGCCTGTCTGAGAGTCGATTTTTACGTGTTATTGTTTGTTTGTTTCCATGGTTATTTGCAGACACATACACACACGAACAAAATGAATATATAAGATATTGTCATTTTCACTGACCGGCATTGACTTAATGTTTTTCCATCATCAGCACCTTTCTGGCCAGAACAGGTTGATCCTATTTCTCGCATTCGATATGCAGGGCTTCTCATATCAGGAAAAACTAAGGCGAAATCGAAATAGGTGCCTTTTCTTTTGGCTTCTGGATTGACATCTTTAACTAGGCTGGTAATTTCACGGAGTGTAGCATCCATCCTGGAATGATTGTTAAATAAATTACAATGCAAATTTTAAACATTTTAAAAATCACTAATGGCCACTGCTAACACAAATTCAACCTCAACAAACCTGGTAAACAAAAACTAATTTTATTTTCAACATACTAATCATTAAATGTTAACTAATAGCTATAATAATGATAAGAAACAAATATTTTTCGTCACATTCTTGTGCCACTTGAACATCATCATTCTCACGTATTTCTCAGATAAAATAAACATGGCAAACACTCATGTTATCAATTTATTATACAAATATCTACATGCTTTTTTCATTAAAAATATTTTTCTCCCCCAACAAAATTTTCAATATGTATTCATATGATGTTTATTAGCAAGAATGTTACAATCAACTTAAGAGTAAATGGCAAAATAAACTTGTATACTTCATCACCAAAATAATATTATAGAAGAATCACACTATAAGACTAAGATAAAATTAAAATAATTTACAAAATACAAAACTCTGGTAGGTCCACCTGATTTGTTCATTCACGAGAAATTATATTTGAAAAACTTCGATTAAGTGTATCAATTAATGCATACAAGTTCAACAAAAAATGATAATTATAAAATAATAATAATAATATTTAAAAAAAAACATTTATGTCAAACAAGTTAAAATAATTATAATACTCCAAAGAAGTTTTAAAATTCTCTTAAACTGAGCCAATGTTATTAATGAATAGAATAGTATAATTCGCCGATATATGGTTTCTTCGCGCCCAAAAGGGTCAAGAAAATTTCGTGTTACACCAAACTTGACTAAACTTAACCAACGGTATCAGAGTCATAAAATAATCATTTTCATGTGTCGAGTATTTTTACAGAAATTCAGTATTTAACCACTTGTTATTCGATGATTAGTTACTGTACTGCGCAATAAACGAACTTCATACACCTGATACTTATGCACAGGTAGATTAAGTTTCACAAAGTTATCACCACGCCGTAGCTAAAATATCAGCCCGATGATTTCCTACAATAGTTATAGACTTCGAAATATTTCATATTGATACATATTTCAATAAGAAGCAAGGAAATGTGAAGAAATTCATGTTTTCCTGCAAAAAGGATTAATAGAACAACTTTAGATTACCATACCACGTATATATTTGCAATTCATTAGCAGGAACATTCCCTCGGTTATACTCCATAGTATTATGATGACGACCAGTACTGCAGAAAACTCGAAGAAGTAACGGACATGTCTATTAATTAAAAAGTAAACATGCGTTAGCAAATGGTTTAACAATTCACAACAACTACAGTAAGTAAAGCTAATATTTCACCGCAAACGTTAAAATCCGCAAGTAAAATACAACATAAATATAAAAATGTTTGTTTTTTACTTTTTCGCGGTCCACTGGCTTCTCCGGCTCAGGCTTTTCTTCCACGATCATTGATTCCAAAGGCCCAGACGCCATTATTCCTCTAACTAAACTCCGATCTCCGATGAACGCAATGGGAGGAATGGGAGACTCAAACTGATTACAACGCCAAATATTGAACGGTGTGCATATTATGAAACTCAGATCATAACATTTTTGGGCTCTATATTTACTGTAAATGTAAACCTTGGTGAATGTGTATTATTTGTCTATCATATAAAAGATATTTCTTTTATTTTTGAATATATAATTCAGATACGCATGTGCAATTACTGATGGAGTGATGTTCATCGCTGAAATTAGCGCTAAGTAATTGACACGATTGTCATAAATATTATGTGCTGTGGGATAGAGTGACCCTGCAAAATTTAAGATTTGTTTTAAAAGAGAAATAGAGGAGAGTCTATTAAATTAGGTACTGAATACGTTGATTTTAGCTCTAATTGTGAGTGTCTTTGTGAAATAAATATAGTTGATTTACCTATTTGCTCTAGCATCAAAAACGCCGCTTGCATTTATTGCTAAGCTCTATGGCTATATTTAATCGAAATGTATCTACTTTCAACACTATAGCTCTGTCTTCAGGCATTTTTAACCTGTTCACTTACATGATACTCAATGTTTTAAGATATACGTGTTGCGTTGTTTTTGATTATTCAAAAATTTGGTTCATTCTTCGCTGGTGTGTTTACTATATTTAATTAGTTATTCGTATTTTGTCCTAGTGTAAAAGAACATTGTATAAGACTGTTAATGGAATGGCTACTAATGAAGATAATGATTTAAATAAAACGAGAGGCGGCGACGGAGAGGACCAGGAAGCAAATGGCATTATTATCAACGCTGTAGATGGTCTTCCAAATGTTCATCCGAACTACAGGGATTTACCTAATGTTGGTAGCGTCCGTTTACCTGATAACTGGGCTGAACACGATAACTTAACAGAGACGGAAGAAAGAGGGATTGACAGTGTAGGAAGAAAGCGCTTAGAGGATTTAGTATCCGATGAAGATCTTCCTACCTCGCTCATAGTAACAAACCTGCACACATCCGTCTTTAAAGACGAAGAGCGTAGGGTAAGTTTTGTTCATAAATTTTAACTCTGTTCTCGCTGTTACTTAAATCCTCCCTTGGGAAATGTTTCTGTTTGTAATACTGTTATTTTTACATCAATTTATTCACTGCAGAAAGAGTTGGAAGCCCTCTTCACTCGCTTTGGTGAACCTGTGACGTTTCAGTTCTTTCGAAGTTTTCGTCGTTTGAGAGTAAATTATGACTGTCCTGCAGCAGCTGCATCTGCTCGTTTGAATTTGCACCGGGTGCAAGTTGGGGAAAGTCATATCAACTGCTACTTTGCTCAGGTTTGTAGATAAAAGCAAAGTTTTATTGATGTGCATGATGTATTAAACTGGCTTGAGGGGCCGAGGATTAAATGAATGAATGCCAAAAAGGAAAATTTGTGTTGTTTAACTAATAATTATCCCACAAGAATAAGTTATAACTCGACATTAATAAGAATTTTTATTCTTTCTTAATTGTGTCTGAGCTAGTAGAACATAATCAATCAAGATTTTCTAAGTTCAAGGAGGTATGAGTAACATTAAGAAATTTCACGCAGTCTGTTCCCAGAATCTTAAATTCGGACATTCCATTTAGTAATGTTGCAAAAAATGCAGAATTTTTACATTTATATCCTGGCTATCTCAAAGATATCCATGGTTATAACTTGAGTTCACATTGTCTGTTATGGTAAAAATACAAAAAATTGTAAATTTTTAGTTTAATCTTATTGTAGAAGAAAAAAGTTGACCGACAAGGAGCTTTGTTACTTGTGTAACTGATTTTGTTATGTGCAAGTGGTGAACTTATTGGATTAGAAAGATTCAAAGAATTTTTAAAGACACAATTCGCCTCCAGCATTTATTTCAAATGAATTGATTGATAAATCAATATAGCAATGACTAAATGAAAGATATATCTTTTGCAGCCTGTTTCACCTATTGATGGAGAAGATCAATATCTTCAACCTCCAGCTCCTGTCCGTCAGTTTCTAATCTCGCCTCCGGCATCACCTCCTGTTGGATGGGAACCTCGAGATGAAGGAGAGCCTCTGGTTAACTATGATCTTCTTGCTGCCATTGCTAACCTTACACCAGGTTGGGCATAATTATCCTAAGTTCTACACAATTTGCAGATTTATGCAAACATTGTGAAATTCCATATAACTTTTCTTGTGAGATCGTACAGTTTATAAATACAAATAATCCAAAATATTATTCCATTAGGCAGTTCTTAAAGTATCATTACATACAATCTTATTAGTCTTTATTATGAGAAATTATGCATTGTATTTGTATGTTTCGTCAATATATCAGATTCTGCCCAAAAAGCAATTTTTAAAAACAATCTATTGAATTTAGTGCTGACAGTTTTATTGTTAGATCAGCTTATTCACCTGTTGATCAATCTTTCATGCTGTGGGTTAACAGTCTACCTCTTGGTGTTTCACTACATACAATGGTTATTGGATTGCTTCTGTTTGTAATCCATCTTAGCTGAGTTCCTGTAATATTCTCTTGCAATTTTTCCTCATCAAACCTCTGTCGTTATCCTTCATTAGATCCCTATTTATTTTCCCCTTTGTAGCTTGTGTCTATCTCATATCTGGTGACTTTATCCATCTCCCTTCTATCTTGACTGTCCAAATTTCTGGTAAAGTAGGAATGGTGTAGATGGAAGGAGTTTAGGAACACTAGGTATAATTTTAGAGGGAGCACTAAAATGTGAGGATAGTACCTTTTACATAATGTTAGTCAAGTATGTCTCTCTACTTACTTGCAGTCCTATTGTGCTATCTCTGGCAGAACAGGATGACATAGAATTGTATTATTTTTTAATTTGTAATACCTTATTTCATGTATAATCTTGTGCTTATTAAAAAAATTCCCTCTTGCTTTATCATACTTCTTAACTCTTAATATTTGATCTCATTTTTATTCGTACATACTTCCTAGATACTTAAAAATTTTCATCTCTAGTCAGCATGTTTTTCTAACTCCACACCCCTATCCATTCCATCTCCTCTTCACATTACCAATAATATTTTTTTTATTATGCATAGGTGCAAGTAATTCTTTTTTCTATTCATGTAGAACCTTCCTTTCTTAAAATATAATCTTCTTTGCTGTTAGTATTCATTGCTCTTTATTTTTTAAATACAGCAAAACTTCCTTGAATCTGAATTCCTGCAATACAGATTTGCTTTTATACAGTACCATTACATGTGACAAACTACTGCGGCCATCAGTTCGGTCGAGGTGCAGTGATTCACTTTTATGCAGATCGAAATTGAATGGCCAAATTGTAAAAAATTACTAATTCTGCAGATTTCAACTAGATTTTAGCAGTTTTCTTTATTATATTTCATTTAACCTTTATTGTACAGATTTAAATGCCTGCTGTGGGGGCCGTCAGCCAGATTTATTTGGGATATTTAAGTGCTATATGTTTATTTTTGAGAATATATAGGTATAGTATTACACATAGAAGAATATCAAATGTTTTTTATATTGTGAACTTATGTATGCAATGGATACAAAAGTGCATTGTATAAAAAACTAGATTTTTCTATGTATTTTACTAATAATAAATTGATGTAATTTATATGTATGACTTCACTTTTATGAGATTTTCAAACACCAATTTCTCAGATTTTCGACAATGAATTTCTGATGTGGAACAATATAATGCAATTTGTCTTCTATCATTGTTGCTGTGTACATTTTGTCTCTTTATTCTTATACCAAGTTTAATAATGAATTGCATTTTAAAATGTACACCACAGGAAATTTATTCCCGTTTATTACTAGGTATATTTAACCAAGAATTATTGTATTAATCCAGTTTTATTTTTAAAATTTGTATTAATTTAATATCAACATATCAATTTATTATTATATTATGTCATGCTTTATTATTCAGAGTTTTAATAATGAAAATTATCCCTCAGTTTCCTATAGACTTAAGGTATCCTATAATGTGATTTTCCAGGAACATAACCTCTTGTTATAGGAGGGTTGATTGCACATATAATTTTTGCAAAGAATTATAAAAAATTATTATTTTTTTGGCAAACGTTACTTTTAGAGCATTTTTTTTTATCTTAGAACCTAACCGCATTTTCACCATAGGTTTAATGATTCCCATAAAGTGGATTCCCACAACATGGTGTCCTAGAATACAACCCTTGCATTGGGAGAAGTTTTGCTGTATTTCCTCCACATTTTTGTGTTTTGACCATCCACTTTTATCACTTTTTCATCTTCATTTATTGTTGCATTTGGTTCCACATTGCTGTCTTCTACTCCTTGTCATCCCATATAAAATGTTTTTCTTCTCTTGACATCTTCCAATGACCATCCTTATCTTTCCAGCTGATTCTCTACTTCCATTGTTAACTGCCTTCTTCACATCTTTTATTGCTTCTTGTGTCTTTGTTTACTCCAAATTCATTTCTTGAAGTTTCCTCTGAATTCTTAGTTCTTGACCATAATTGTTATCCTTGTGATTTTATTCCTCCTCCTGTTACTTGCGGTTCTACTGCAAACCTTATCTCAAGTCTTCACCATGCATTCCCAAATTGGTTGTCATTCCACCTCTTTTTATCCGATTCAAAACTATTCAATATTTTTATTCGTTTTTCTTGACAATTTCCCCTTAAATCTAAAAGTTCTTTATTTTGGGAGTTCTCTTCAATTTCCATTTTTAAATACTACTAAAATTGACCTGTAGTTGCTCTCTCACTGCACCCCATTTATCCTGTTTGCATCACCTAGAAATCATTCTACAATTTCATAATTTATTTACACTTTCTGCATTTAATTATACATTTTAGATATTTACAAAATAATTTTTATGTATTATCTGTAGATATGCCTTTTATGTGGCTCAATTTTGATTTTTTATACGTTCATTATATATAACTATGTTCTTAACTGGTTTGGCTCTAGCTTTATGAAGATCCATAACACAAATGATAAAAGAGATCAAAACAATTTTACAATTGTAGGAACTATCAGTAAGTCAAACTATAAGATTTTTATATTCATTTTTTACACTTAAGGTGAAACCCATGAACTTCATCCTCAATCCAGTGGACAACCTGGAATTGTAGTCCATGTCTGTGAAGAAGGTTCAGTGACCAAAGTTGCAGCCAATGATGGAGCCTACATAAGCAAACCTAGGATTGTGCAGACTCGTTGTCCAGAACATAACTGATTTGCCAGATTCCTATGTGTCCCCATTAAAATTTCCTAATGCCCTAAGCTTAAAGTGGTTGTGACAGTGTTTATATATTTGAGATTTATCTAGTTGGCCAAAATTAGTAGCTTTATGAGATTCTTGGCCAAATTTAGAAAGTTAAAAAAATCCATTTAAGGCTGAAACGAAATACATGACATTGCTTAGGCAAGAATCATGTTTGGCTCAAAGTTTTGAAACTACTTATTTAATCCCTTTCCAAAAGAATATTTATTTTGCATGAATTATCTTAAAGATAAACTTACAATAATGTACTTTCTTTTTGTTGTTATTGTGTAGCTGTAGTATATACAATATGTGGGAATATCGAATATTCAAATAAAGTTTTTTGAATATAGACATATTTTGAGAAAAGTTATAGTATACAGTATCAAATTAGGCAATTTTTCTGAAAAAAATGGCATAATTTAATCTTAACTAATGTACAAAATCCATTTCACTATCACAACCACTCAAAACTTCTCTGTGGTGAACATAATTGATTTCAGTGTAAAGCATGTTTTAACATATCTGATATTATTGTAAATATTTGCTCTTCACTGTTGTCTTTTTATATTTATGGAGAGTAGTGTGCAAATTTTGAATGCAGGTCAGGCACACTGAGGCTGGCACCAATTGCTTTTATGGTGAAAACATACAATTTCTTTAATTGTGATTAATTCTGTACAGTGATAAATTTGTGCTACTTGGTATTTTACTCTCAGGAAATCTAAATGCTTTTTTCTTTATTTGAGACTTTTCAGTGCCTATTTTGTACTAAGCTACTAATTACTGCAGATATAATTATAAAGGACAATATTTTAATCACAAATACAGGCTATCTGGGCATAATGTATATTCCCCGTAGAATGAAACTGAAACCATATTTTTATTTAGCATACATGAAGGAATGTTTTCAGATCAGATCTTACAATTTTGCATGGACTGAAAAAAGATTGCATGTTCAAAGCTGTTGTTACTTACTGCGTATTTAATTTAACAGCTATATAAAGTAAGAATGTGTGAAAGCTTTGTTAATGATTGTTGTTTTTCATTAAATGTCTTTTATGCACCTTTTGCTGCCATACATTTAAAAGAAAAACATAGCTATTTAAATGTAAAAATTGGTTCTGGAACCAACCTGTTGTTTTTCAAAGTTTTAATTGTAAGGATCCAGTGGAATGTTGTGCTATGAATCTCATGTTTTTTCTCTCTGTTCTACCCCCATCAGCATGATGAACAACAATACTGAGGTTGTTTTGTTTTTGTTGTGTACTTAAATAAATTCAATGAATATATGTTAACTGGTGTATACTGTGAAAAAAATTCTGACTCCCAATGATTAGCAACATTTTGGATGTCCAGGTGTAAGAGTGCATCTGCAGCAAGAATACCTATTGCTCAGAGGCCATAACTGCGTTAATTTTTCTGTATGAGAATTCTAGAAATTTTGAGGACTATGAAGATTCTTGGACAAACCATCATTATTTAAAACACTTGATAAATGGTTTTATCTAATTTGCATTAAATGAAATTAATCTTGATATGAAGATTTTGTTTCCAATCAGTAAAATTGTCTATCAAATGTATTCTGTATTGCAGTTATGTATATGTACTTCTAAAACCTATATTAATTTATGGTGCATCAGTGTCAAACAAGTGCTAAAGTTCTGCTTGGAATTGTTCTTTTTCTTTCTCCAGTGGTTATAATGATATAGGGATTCTGCATTAAATCCATTTGTTGAAATATATAATCTAATACACAATATAGGTAAAGGCATGCATATAGGCACAAAAATTAACCTTGATTACTACTATGTAATCCTTTGGTCTCAATCTTTGTAGATAAATAGCATTTGTCTATGGTGAACCTCATGTTATGCAATATGATTCTGTTGCCTGCATTAAAATTATTTAGTTACCAACTTTTCTATTTCTATACTTTTTAGGCTTATAATCAAACCATTTGTTATACTGACAAGGGGAAGGCACTACTGACCCCCAACCGATTTGGCTGAAACTTCCTAGAGATAATCTCCATGACGTCCGATTAACGAAAATATATACATATCAGGGCCAATACCCAGTTGTTTTTATTTTATTAATAAAAATAAGTTAATATTTCCCGAGTCGCTGCTTAAGTACCATACACGGTAACTAACCTCGCAAGAATCGGCACTGGCGTAGCGGTTAGCAAGCTTGGATGTAAATCTGAAGATCTGTTGTTCGAGTCCTTGTTGCAAAACTTTTTTCATTTTTTCCCACATTTTCACTTTCATCATTTTAAATGCTTATTTCTTAATAACGCTATATATTTTTATTTTCTAATAGTTAGTATTTTTAATATATTGATGTGCAGTTTTGAAGAATTATTTGTAGCGTACATAGCGGTTGGTTTTCCTCGTCAATAAATTTTTCATTGTACAGCAATTTATTAGTTTGTCCTCCCCATGAATCAACAATGAAAAGAAACTTATTGTCTTGCAAGTATTGTTTCACAATCATGACATTGTCGAAAAATACTTTGGAAGCATATGGAAAAGGATCGGAGAGGAGCGATTTCAAGTGCTACAAGATCAGTATTGCTTCTTTCTTCAGAGCATTGTGAGCATTTTAACTAATGTGTTTCAAAGTGTATTTTTAACATACTGCAGTTTTTGCTGTTTCAAAAATGGAATATACTGCTTCAACATCTTCAGCGGGGAATCCTGTAACGAGCAAAAACGTGACATCTTTTACGTCTCCTCCTTTGGGCGAAGAAACAGCGAAAGATGTGTTTGAACACTGCCATGCATTACTGCATGAAGCTCCTCCAAAAAATAGATTGATGCCGGATAAAGAAGTTCCCGAAAGTGAATGTGGCCATAGTGTTGTAATGGCCCAAGAAATTTATACACGAGTTGTGGATATGCTTGGCGAGATGAACATCCATGATCTGGTGGGGCCCGATGAAGTCGACGAAATGCACAGATATGAGGAAATCGAGTTAGCTAACAGTTATATATACTACCATTGTGATTAGGAATTTTATTTAGAAATAAATGGATATTTAAACTTAAAGCAATCTTAGGAAATTAGGTAATAAATACTTTAAATGATGAAAGTGAAAATGTGGGAAAAAATGAAAAAAGTTTCACAACAAGGACTCGAACAACAGATCTTCAGATTTACAGCCAAGCTTGCTAACTGTTACGCCAGCGCCGATTCTTGCAAGGTAAGTTACCGTGTATGGTACTTAAGCAGCGACTCGGGAAATATTAACTTATTTTTATTAATAAAATAAAAACAACTGGGTATTGATTGGCCCTGTTATGTATATGTTATCGTTAATCAGACGTCATGGAGATTATCTCTACGAAGTTTCAGCCAAATCGGTTGGGGGTCAGTAGTGCCTTCTCCTTGTGAGATGCATTCACTTTTTATTCAAGATTAACTGTACTATGCAGTATCTAATAATTTTCTTAAAAGATATCCAATCATATTGGTATCATGTTAGATTTATGCAGGCAATTCCAGAGATTCGATCAAATCGAGAATTCGACCGCTTATTCAACCCAGCCGATCGATCGGTTGAATTAGAAACTAGTTTACGTAAAGTAATTTTTGGCCCGCCCAACCATGAGAGGTTTAGTTTCAGTCTAGACATCGTTATTTCTGCTCTAATTGTTTGAAATTATGCTGATTTGACATTCGACTGTTTGAGATTTGACCTCGTTTTCAGGGTGGCATCCCGGTCGAATCTTGGGAGTCACCCATATATCTCTCAGAAATAAAATTTCCTTGTGCAAGGAATTGGATGCATTACCAAAGAATGTTTCTCATACTGCAAAATGGATAGTTCGTACATAACATTGCTATTCTATTGCTGGAAAATGCAACAATGTGAAATGACAATATGTAATTTCCCATTGATACAATATTATAACTCTGGTTAGTATTCTGTAAATAGGTCCTTATAAAATAAATTGCAAAACATATATATATATACGAGGTGCTACCCAAAAGTTCCCGAAAGTTGAACGTTGCGTGGGAACCGGTTGTAATACGGAGTAGTGGTGCTCGGTAGCGCTGCATGTATCCTTTGTGAACCAGTGTGCGACGTAGCTTCATGCTGAGTGAATGCATTCTTTTGTTCTACGCATTTTTATAACATCGTGTTTGTGTCGTTTTGCGATTTTTTTTCGTTGAAATGGTGGACATGAAGGAGCAGCATGTGTGCATCAAGTTTTGCTTCAAACTTGGCAAGAGTGTGGCGGAAACTCATAAAATGCTTAAACAAGCATTTGGTGATGACGCTTTGGGTCAGACACAAACCTACAACTGGTTTAACCGGTTTAAAAATGGCCGAACGTCAGTTGATGGCACACATTCTGGACGACCTTCAACTGGCACAACACCGGAAAATGTTGAAAAAGTGCATGAGGCTATCCTCGAGGACCATAGGCGAACGATCCATGATGTTTGCAACATTGTGGGACAGTCATACGGGACATGCCAGCGCATTTTGTCGGAGGAACTCAACATGAGGCGGATTGCTGCAAAATTCGTGCCAGGGCTGCTGTCTGACAACCAGAAGCAACATCGGCTGGAAGTCTGCATGGAACTTCAGGAGCAGGTCAGAAATGACCCAGACTTCCTTTCTAAGGTTGTAACTGGTGACAAAAGTTGGGTTTATGGGTACGACCCTGAAACAAAACAGCAATCGTCCCAGTGGAAGAGTCCATCTTCACCCCGACTGAAGAAAGCACGGCAAGTCAAAAGCAATGTTAAGTTAATGCTGATCTGCTTTTTCGACATTGATGGGATTATCCACAAGGAATTCGTCCCTCCAGGTCAGACCGTCAATGCGAAGTTCTACTGCGACGTCCTGAGGCGGCTTAGGGAGGACATGAGGCGAAAGTGGCCAGAGAAATGGAGCAGGAACAACTGGGTGCTCCATCACGACAATGCGCCCGTGTACACCGCTCTCGCTGTGCAGCAGTTTTTGGCCTCCAAAAACATGGTGGCTGTCTCCCACCCCCCTTACTCGCCTGATTTAGCCCCCTGTGACTTCTTCCTCTTCCCCAGGATGAAAATCAAGTTGAAGGGGCAAAGATTTGACACTGTAGAGGAGATCCAGGCTGAATCGCAGGAGGTGCTGAAGATGCTGACACAAAAGGACTTCCAGGACAGCTTCCAATTGTGGCAGAAAAGGGATCGTTGTGTACGCTCCCAAGGGGACTAATTTGAAGGGGACAGTGGCGATTAGGACTTTGGACAAGTCTACTTTTTTTTCAGATACATTTCAGGAACTTTTGGGTTTTCAAATGGCTCTTGCACGGATGACATTAATACAGAAAAAAGCCAGGATGATAATAGAATTTGGTCATAATTGGTGAGTAACATCAATGAGAAAAAAAATTATTTGCAGGATAGTATTGTTTAAAGAAGCCTAGGGCAGTATGCAACAGTTTTCCAGGCTGAGGTGAATGCTATATAATTGCATGTGTAATGGAGAATATGAAAAGGAACTATAAAAATAGGAACATTATTATTCTCTCAGATAGTCAAGCAGCATTAAAGGCACTTGACTCGTACCAGTTTGACTCTAAATTAGTCTGGAATTGCCTTCAATCCCTGATAGAGCTGGCAGAACATAACAGGATTCAACTGCTATGGGTGACAGCTCATAAAGGGATTGAAGGTAATGAAATTGCCGATCTGTTGACAAAAAAGGATGCTGAAAGTTCCTTATATGAATGTCGCAAGGAGGGAAATTAGGGACAGAATGAACAGAAGGCACCTTGTTTATTGGAGGTCCATTAGTGGACAGAAACGTGAAATCCTTTATACAGAGAATCTCGCAGAACAGAGCTAAGGAACTATTATGTTTAAATAGGAGCCAGTTAAGAATAGTGAGGGGTCTATTGACTGGACACTGTCACTTAAAGGGACACCTATATAAACTAGGGTTGGTTGAAGACCCTCAGTGTGGAAAAAGTGAGGAAACAGCCTCACACATTTTATGTCAATGTGAGTCCCTTGCAGGACTCGGGTTTTGTCACTTGGACTCTCATTTTATGAGCCCGAGTGACTATCGTAGGATCCCAACAAACAAGCTACTGCGATTCATTCAAAGTGCTTGTTTGCTTGCAGGATAAATGGCTGGGGATGCACAATAGATCAACAATGGTCGCAGTGCAAGAATTATAACACAAAAGGCTGCAGTTACTGGGTGTGCATTCCTGCGATTATAAACATGCACACAGACTGATTAGTCATATGACTTTGTGGTGACACTGATAGAATGGATTGGTATAACTGTACTTGATGGAGAATAATTTTCTGAAATTTATTTTTTATAATCTAAAAAGAAGTTTTGGGTTAATAATTGAAAATTTTCTAGAGAAAATGGTAAATTTAACTGTTTAATGAGTTGCTTCAGCAAACAAAATTTTTTGAGTGCTTTAGAGTGACACCTACTTTTGAACACATTCTAGAGTTACAGTGCTTGTAAGTATCTACACACACATATATGCTAACAGCAGGGCCGTAGTGAGGGCGGGGCAACCAGGGCAGGTGCCCAGGGCGCAGCTTCGTAAGGGGGTGCCAAATGGAAGTCTTATTATACACTTGACAAAATGTGCTTACAGTTTTGATCTCTTCCAGTGGACAACCTGATTTCAGCTGAAGGACCATGACTGTACCAAGTCATAGGTTAATGTGTGCAAAATTAATTGGCTGCTTCTACTCTTTATGCTCTGAATGTAATTTCTTTTATTTATCCTCATTCCCAAAAATGTGTACTAGGGTGGCCCTTAGTTATACACGATGAAATTTTTTTTCAAATTTTTTTGGTCTCACCCACTAGAATGGTTCCAATTCCTAAAATAATGAATTACAAAAATTTTTAGCCCGATCGGAGAATATTAACAGGTGCCACAAAGGCCCCAAAGTTACGAAATTGTAGATTTTTCTGGATGTATCAATTTTTTAATGTATTTCAGGTAATATCTCAAAAATGGTAAGTCCTTATCGAAATTTTGATGAGATGATGTCGATAGAGCATTAAATTTCCTACAATTTTGGTATTTAAACTTTTTTCATGCGGCCAACCGTTTTTGAGATAATCGCATTTGAATGCAGAAAAAGCAAAAAAAGAATACTCTAGTAGTGATTCGGAAGTCGCCGTTTTTGTGGCAGGGTGAATAAACAAACGCTTTACAACAGAGAGCAGTGAAATTAACCCGATTTCATTTGCTTTGTCGGCTTTTTTCCCCCCACGATTTGCTCTTTCTGGCAGCCCCAGTTACATTGACATTGACCACGTGACGAGTTCACTTAGGTATATGCGGCAGTTGTGGTAAAACTGTGGTAGTTGAAATGTTTGACTGTGCTTTCGTTCAAGTTTATTTGTGTTAATTGTGTTTATAAAAGTGTTAAAGTATTAAATTTATTGTAAAATGGCTGCATCTTCGTCGTCATCAGCAAGTATCACTCTTCGTGCGCATGATGAAATATATTTAATAGGAAATGTGACAAACCAAACATGACCTTCTGTATCTGCCCTGTCGATGCCACATTTTGGAACTAGTGCTGAGGAGTGTGTTCGATGTGAAATTGAGATTGCCTACATTGGGTCCAGACGTTCCTATTTTCAAAAGATTTCAAGAAACGTGACCCAATATCGACGCAACAGAATTTGACGTCGGAATAAAGGATACATTTGTGAAATCAGCCATTCCAAATATCCTAAATCAGACTAGAATTTTGTATACATTCTCTAAAAGTCCAGCAGTGTAGGGAGGATTATAGAGAATTACTGGAGTTAACAGTTATATTTATGGGAGCAACTCCACCTCGTGGCATTTCCTTTCGATATCCTGGTGCTTTCCATCACGCGAGGTGGATGTCAAAAGCAATATATAGCTTAAAAGTATTTATGTTCCGAAATCAATTTCAGCTTCAAGCTAGAGAAGAGAGAGCATTTTGAGACATGCATTTTTTTGGTTCATTTGTGTGTATAAGCCTGGTTTAGAGCTCCTGTTTAGGGATGAAATAATACCGACAATTTTTAATACCGGTATTGGGACAGTTTTTGCTGATACCGGTATTGAAATCGGTTTTGTGCAGAGAACATTTTATAATCATTTAGTATATTATTTTAATAATAATAATAATCCTTTCCTAACGGGATAAACCCTCTTTCTTACAAAATATCAAACGGAGTTCAAAAGCAAGATATGAGTACTTCAACAACTACATAAATCTGGACTTTTCAAAAACATTCTTGCTTTCAAAATAAGGTTATAACTAGATAACTGCCCTGTTCAAGACGTTTTTACCACTCTTCAAAACGGTGACACCCATCCCGATAAGGGGTATTTTTCAACCCCAAGCTAAAAAAATTTTTTTCGAAAAGAAAACTCTTCGTATTCCACAAACAATAATGGAAAATTAAGAAGAAAGGATTACACTACACAAAATAAATTTATAAACCAAATTATATGTTTGATATGAAAATAATGAGTCAATTTGTGGACATGAGGTCAAAAAATACCGCGCTTCGGGACTGAAGGGTTCAGGAACGCATTTAAGGAGGACGAGACCATTTCCAATTGTTTTTTCTCATCGAACTAGGTAATATTATAACTCTCATACAGATCCGTCGGAGTCACTTTTCGGAAGAATCCCCCCACTTTATTTCTACTCACACAGGCAACAAATACATTTTTGGTAACTTGGCACTGCTCCCAGAAAATGCACTTTTCAATACCGAAAACCCGGTATTGTAAATCACGATATCGATATTATGTGTCTAATTCAATACCGGTATAAATTCCGGTTTTCCAATACCGGTATTCATCCCTACTCCTGTTGCGATCGAAGCCCCTTTTAACGATTGTCAATTATTAAAAAACTTGGCGCAGTATCCAGATTCTGATATTTCTCGCACGTCCTTGAATAAGTTTTGTGGACACTTATGGTATAGCTCGCGCGTTTTGTCGTGGCAGCCGGCGGTTAAGAGTGGGACGAGTCCATCCTCGAGTTGGGATCGCTCATAGGGGAGGCCGTGGGCAATAGATGCTACTGCGCATGTCTATGACTATGGGAAGGGAAAGCCAACGTCATAGACATGCGCAGTAGCATCTATTGCCCACGGCCTCCCCTATGAGCGATCCCAACTCGAGGATGGACTCGTCCCACTCCTAACCGCCGGCTGCCACGACAAAACGCGCGAGCTATACCTCGCTCCTGAGAGTATTGCTCTCGCGTTTTTTTATTCTCGTGTGCCAAAGGATACGAAATTGAAAATGGTAGAGGCAAAAAATTATCAGAGGAATCAGAGGATATTACTGTTAAAAGGATTTTATTCCGTCCAAGAGATGTGAAGGATTTCATAATGAAAGAGTTAAACGAATTCGTATCATCGGAAACGAACTTTTTTTCAAGATTTAAAATTCCAACCGATTTTTTGGAGACAAACCTCGATGCATGGGAAGCAAGAGATGATTATCAGAATGGAATCTGAATCTTGACAAAATTATCAGTAGTAAATGATGTGGCAGAAAGGGGAATTAAGTTAATACAAGAGTACAATAATATTTTAACAAATGATGAAAGTCAAAAGCAGTATCTGTTACAAGTTGTTAGCGATTATCGAAAAAATATCCGGATTGTAAAAAAGAAAAGCTATTACAAAAATTAGTGTATAATTTAATTTTGTATGTGTGTTTTTAAAAATGATTTTGTTGTTCAGTTAATCGTAATGGGTAGCGATGTATTTCTAATATATAATTTGTAAAAATTTTAATATAATAATAACATAATTTGCAGCATTTTTCCTTTATTCTTTTTAGGTCTATGTCCTATCTCTAGTATGGTTTTTTACTTTCTCTACATTCAAATGTGATTATCTCAAAAATGGCTGGGCGCATGAAAAAAGTTTAAATACCAAAATTGTAGGAAATTTAATGCTCTATCGACATCATCTCATCAAAATTTCGATAAGGACTTACCATTTTTGAGATATTACCTGAAATACGTTAAAAAATTGATACATCCAGAAAAATCTACAATTTCGTAACTTTGGGGCCTTTGTGGCACCTGTTAATATTCTCCGATCGGGCTAAAAATTTTTGTAATTCATTATTTTAGGAAGTGGAACCATTCTAGGGGGTGAGACCAAAAAAATTCGAAAGTTGAAAATTAAGGGCCACCCTAATGTGTATGCCCTATCGCTTCACATTAGTCGTGCAGAATTTTTATCCAAGTTGTCGATAAAAAAAAATTATTATTGAGAAGGAATTTGTTTATTTTATTGCTATCAAATCGAAAAAATCAGTACAATATACATTGTACAAACTTTCTCATATATTAATGCATCCTTTAGTTATCTATTGAAAAATATGAACAATGTAGAATCATTATAAAAATCAACTTAACTACGAAATTTGATGAAAATCGTATGAGCTTTTAGAAAATCCAATTGTTATTAAAGTTACCCAAAATGAACTAGCCTTATATTAATATTTTGAGAAATATTAACTCAAGTAACTGTATAAAATATGATGAAAATCGTATTAGCCGTTTTTGATCAAATCAAATTGTTGTTAAAGTGGCCTCAAATAAGCTAGCCTTATATTCATTTTTTGAGAAATATGAACTATGTAGTATTATTGTAAACTCAAATATCTGTACAAAATTTGATCAAAATCATTTGAGGCGTTTTTGATAAAATCAAATTGTTTTTAAAATTGCCTAGAATAAACTGCCCTTAATTATTAAGAAATTTCAACCATTTCTTCATGGTTTCTATTCTGTATGATAAAATGCTTAAGTACAAGATTTCACTCATTTTCACTTTACCATTTAGGCTCTAGAGCCACAAACAGACAGACAAGAGACAGCACCACAGGCAGGCAGCATCACGAAAACCACTTTTTCATACTCAGGTATTCCTAAAACGTATATTTCCATCAAAATTTCAAGATCGAATTTTTTCGCGATTACAATACTTTCTTAATATACTTCGTATATGAGAAAAAGGGAGACGAAATAATCTAAAAATTGGAACTTTATGCACTAGATTTACAAAACATAATAGCTAAATTGCATGAAAATGCTCCTAATGGTATAACCGGTAAATTTATTAATTTATTTCGCTGGTTCCACATCAAGATGGGTTGCACTCATGGAGGTCCTTAAGTTGATGTTGAAAAAACATGGCACAACATGATGTTCATCAAGAGCAAATGCAGTGAATTCATTGAGGTTACAATTGAAGCAAGTTTATTGGGTGTTAATAAAATTAATGAATGAACATGAATGCATAGATATTGAAGGTTTGTTAAAACAGATTGATGTGCAATTTATATTTTTCTTGTTAGAAGATCAACCGCCTCACTAAATCTGTTCAGGGTGCCGATGTAACTGTGGATTGATCCACAATTTGGAACCAGACACAAAAAGTACAAAGTCACGACTGGAAGAGTATATGGAAGAGGCAAAGACATTTTACGATGAAAAAGGAATCCCGAAAATAAGAGGAAGAAAAAGGAATTTAATAACACGATGGAAATTGTAGCACCCTCAATACCTGAAACAACAAAATACTATTTACGATGCAGTGCATTAGGCAACAAATTCTCTTCAAAGGCAACTGTAGACACGATTTACATCTTTATACGAAATTGATAATGATTTAAAAATTTTAAGTTGTGCTTTATATTGTATAATACGACAAGATGAAATGATAAATTCCTGTAAAAATGCTGTGTATATGTATAAAATCAATGTGGATGAATGCAAATCAATCGAAAAAGTTCCCAGTTTGAAACACCACCTGCCTCCGATAAAAGGTGTAAAATTACACAGAAAGAAATATTGGAATTTCTTCATGAATATGGTGTTTTAGTTCCTTTCTCAATGTGGAAATTTTGGTGAGAATTTCTTGACATTCGCCAAATCAATTTCAACTGGAAATCGTTCTTTTAGTAAACTGAAATTGTCCAAAAATGACCTACAGTCATCAATGAATCAAGAGAGACTTTCTGGTCTAGCTATCTTATCTATTGAATATGGCACTGCTAGAAATATAGATTCCAATGACATAATATTTTCAATATTTTTGCTGCAAATAAAGCCCAAAAAATAAATCTGTAAATAACCAGTTGTTTATTTTAGTTAAATACCCCTTTTAAAATAGGCACTTATCATTTTATTAGATTATCTTGGGGCGACAAAAAATCCTCTGCCCAGGGTGCCAAAAGTGGTCACTATGGCCCTGGCTAACAGGAATAGGTAATGGTATAGATCAGGGTTTTTCAAAGTATGGGTCGTGGCCCAACGGTGGGCCACAAAACGTTCGATAAAGGTCTCAATAGTCTATCCAAGATATTTTGATGCAAAATCCAGAATAAATGGTTGCCACGTCGATCCAAATCAACTAATGGCATTTAATAGTTGTTAAATTATACCGTTATGATTTTAAATACATTCTTAGAATTACTTGCATTCTTTTATGAGATAGAATTTTGGTGGGCCGAATAAATTAATAAGAGATAATACCTCATATTAATTTTTGGAATCTGAGAAAAAAGTATGAAAACCCCTGGTCTAGATCCAGACAATTTCGGTGCAGCCACAAGAAAATTTCAATAAATGGAATAATTTTAAGAAAAACAATTATTAATGATAAATAAGTAACCATTGTCATTAAAGAAGAAGGTATATGAAAGATTTTTATGTGCTTATTGTTACATTTTCTTTAACCTTTCCTTGATGCGGCCATGAGTGATTGCTCGTGGCTGCATCTGGTGCCACAAGACAATATCTCCTGAGAACCACTGGTCTAGATTTTGTATGAAAATAAAAATTAACAAAAAATAATAGGTTATGTATTTCAAATTAAACCACTGTACAACACAAAAGTATTGTGTAAAGAAAATAGCTGTGACTGAAAATTACATACCTTATATACTCGTGTATATGCCGACTCCATGTATAGTACGACCCCTGATTTTTTGGTGAACAAACCTGATTTTTTCATATATCTCATTTATAGTATGACCCCAGCTTTCCACCATGGTCGATATATTTCGTTTCGATAGCTCGATGGTTACGAGCGAGATATATCGAACAACCTTGATTATCCACACCACCATAGAATAGACCGTAAATGTCGTAAATAGTATTTCTTGCGAGTACACTAAAATTTGGATAAGTTAAGTATCTTACTCCTAAAACATTTAATAAAAAGTGATATGAATCATGATTGCACAAGGTGAAATAAAATCGTTTTAATTCTAGTACGTCTGGATTACGTTCCGCGTACGTAATGGTTCCACTCGCTCATCTATTTAATAGGTAGGGATAACGGATAAAAATAAATTACTTTGTAATATTCCACAGTCTTTATTGTTTCCACTACAAAATCATTCTAATGGTGTTACTAACCGACGTAACACTTTTAGAATGACTTTGTAGTGGAAACCGATCTGTGTGATTGAAGAAACAATAAAGACTGTTGAATATTACAAAGTTATTTCTTTTTTCCAAATGTCGAAATTCCATAAAGTTACGCCGTCTACAATACTTTTAGTCCAACTCGTTCCAATCCATCCCTTGTAAAAAGACGCAAACAAAGATGTACCTACATAAAATTCAAGAAAGGAAGTGCCCGTAAATCGTCACTTATATCAAGTAGGTATTTGTGAATTTGAAGCTGTATATATGAAAAAGATTCTACTCTTCACGAAGCAACATAACAACGATAAAGGACCTCACTGTTAAGGTTAGCCTACCATTAGAATGCGTGCGGGTGGCATAACTTCACCGAAAATGCACGTGAAGATACATGAATTTTAAATCCTGAAATGCATTACTCGTGTATAGTACGATCCCCAATTT
Organism: Uropetala carovei; assembly: GCA_036926305.1. Lineage (NCBI taxonomy): Eukaryota > Metazoa > Arthropoda > Insecta > Odonata > Petaluridae > Uropetala > Uropetala carovei. The sequence goes on along the minus strand of JAXCHB010000152.1, from coordinate 1,128,449 downwards.
TTGCAATAAAAATTTGGTCGTAAAAACTTGTACTATACACGAGTATATACGGTAATTCTTTCCCATACACAATAAGTTTCTTAAGTTCCATCCTCATGCACTGCAGGAACATGACCATTTAGCAGCTAGTGTCACTGTAGCCATCAAATAATGTATTTGTTTGTTATATGTGAATGTGTGAACCCATATGGCCAATTTGTCATATGATTACGCATCTAATGTAACTGCAGTCTAATTTATCACAGTGTGCATGCATAATACATATTTCATCATTGGGATGATCACAATCTCCTAGTTATGATTGTTAAAATAAATAGAAAAACTAAATTCTTAACCAGTGGCAGATTAAGGACCTCTAGGGCACCTAGGCACAGGCACTTTTGGAGCCCTCCTCATAGTTTGTGATGGTATAAAGAAAATTATGATATGCAGAAAAATGTTTTATTTACAAAATAATGCTATCTTATTTTTTCTTTTTCAAAAAACACGAAAATAAGCCTCACAAATTCACCTTCCAAACTTTTGAGGCAGCAAATTTCTAAGCTTAGAGCCCTTAGACATATGCCTACTGTGCCTATTAGGTAATCCGGCACTGTTCTTAACTATAACATTTGCATTCCAAAATATCCTATAGTTGTTCCTTGCACACAGTGAGGTTTGCTTCGTTAACAATCAGAGGCACAGATCTCCAATGGTGTACCCATAGACAAAAACCCATGACATAGGTTACTCCATCATTACTCTATGAGGCTGCTGGGAAAGTAAAAGCACAATGTTCAAGACGTGAAAAATTTTTTTATTTGCCTTTCAGAATACCTTCCTTGCATCTCCCTACATTTATCTCACTATACTTGACATGAAATCCCACATCTCAATATTCTGTCAGGTGTATCTATAACATGTTAAGTTCATTCTCGGACTTGAAATAGCAACCTTACAATATTTATTTTAAATTCTGGAAATAAAAAAATCAGAGAGAACTAAATCTAGCAAATGATTTTGTAGTCATATGACTGTGATCCTCAATTATTTGTTTGTATACTGATAAACTTGAAAGTGAGATGCAGGTCCATTGTCGAGATAAGTATGTAAATGTAATTCAGCTATTTAGCATTAATCCCCCTTAAATGTGTTTAGCTCATGGGACAAAATGGTCATAAATGGCGCTTTACAAGATGGAATGTTTATCTGGCACCATGAACAATTTTAACGTTTTGATGACAGTGACTTCTTGGAAATCAGAGGTGTAATTTCAGGGTCATAGTAGTGAAGCGAAGGCTTGTCATCACTGATTGCCTAAGAACACTGGATCCCAGTTAAATTGCTTGCACTCTTGAAAAATTGTCTCTTTATTCACTGTCTTTGTTCATTATTTCTGCAACCATCTTGTACCTGATTCAAAAATCATCATGACCAATTTTATGAATCAATCTATAACTTAAACCTAATGTTTCCCTATCTTTTTAATTCCATGGCACACTTGCAAAAACAAAAATATTGGCAGCACACTGCCTTCCACCCTGTACAAACATACTTTCTATGTGAGATCCTAGCTTTTCTCTAAGTACAGTCTCTTTATCCTAGCAGGAATTGAATAACGTGAAATTTGATGCTATGTCAAGACAAATTGGCACCATTACCTTCTATAAAGGACTGTTAACTTAGTGGAAAGTTGCCTGAGTAGAATGTTTTTTCCCTGCACTCTATTGCTTCTTACAATTTCTGCACTGATAATGTATTCAGAAATTACAACATAACGCACACTCACTCTTCTTCAAAGTTATTCCTCTGTAACTGTTTGAAAAATGTGACTTTTCCAAAATACCACAGCATACATGTTCATGTCTGACAGCACAGCAGTCAGAAGACACAGATTTAAGCAAACAATAACAGTAAATTTACTAAAGGTGATGCTTTAGTCACTTTAAATTAATCGACTTTCTGGATTTTTTATTCTGATCACTTCTGCAGTGGATATTTTTTGTGCTGGTAAAAATCTACATTATAAGGTAAAGTCATTTTTAAGCCTTTTTCATGTAAAATTTGATCTTTATTTTTCTAATAATTCCATGATCGGTACATAATATACAAATTCACACAGCTCTTCAGCAAGATTTATAACCATTCTAACTAAATACTATGTCTAGAACATAAGTGACAAATCATCATCAATGTGTTGGTGAAATATAACAAGACGGTTAAGAAATAGGTTAATTACTGTTGCTTTCTGATCAAAATTTGCCAACATTCAGAGACATTTTACCTCTGAAGACCACATAACAATAAGTTAGGTCTGAAAAGTGTCACTACTGGTAAGAAAATGAGGAGAATATCATCTCAATCAAGGAAGAAAATAGACTTTTTAATTAAGTTACATGTTGAAAGTAATGTCACAATCAGTAATTTACTTTGGGGTGGCAAATAATAAATAGCATTTTTATAAGATTATCCCCTAATTTTTTCTTTGATAATTTCCAGTAATAACTCCTAAACATTGATATAAAATTAAAACATCTAAAATCATTCAATAAATGTCTTAAAGAATGCCCCCCCTCCCCTTCCTGCACTACTGATTGGTAGCTTTATAAAATGATTTCACATTTATGTAAAAGTTACAAACATAATATAAAAAATTTCACACATGAATCTAAAACAGAATCATTGTGCTTCAGGTGTATCACCTCTACTGCCTAATAGGTGATTTCTCTTATTAACGGTACAATAGTATATGCTTTGTTGATGCTAATACAGTACCTTGTTTTATTTGCACCTTGGATCTATGATGAATAAACTTAATTTTACTGGATATCTTAATGTGCCTCGTTGCTGCTTTATCCCCATATATAACCTAAATATAAATATGCATATTAAGAAAATTTTTTAAAATATTTGGTTTCAAATTCTTGGTGGGCCTCATAGGCTGGTAAATACGGTAATAATGCCATTATGTGGATTAGAAAAATACTCATTTGAACCCATAATATTCATGTGTCTCATTTTTAGTGCATTTAATAAAAGCACTTATAGTTTCACTTTCGCATGTCTTGCTTAAATTGAAATTGTGAAAAAACCATTAATAGAGAGCTGAAACATGGAATGTAGATTTCTATGCTGCTGCCATTTGTTTTTCTATAGATTTTAGTTTAGAAATATATACAGTCGGATAAGAGTCCATTAAATCTTTCTGAAATATCTCCAAAAGCAGTAGTGCACAGGATTCTCTTAAGGGGGGCCCAAAATATTTAGCAAGCACAAAAGTTATATGCAAGTTATATAAATGTAGCATATTGCATTATTAATTATACTTATGTTAAAAACAAAGGGAGCAAACCATCTCCTAGTTATCGCTGACAGCACTCATGAACCCAAATTTAAAATAACAATGTTTCCACAGTTTAGAAGAATCACAATTTTCCAAGGGGGGTCCAGACCCGGTGAACCCCTCCCGATGTGTGTGTCACTGTCTAAAAGTAAAAAGATGGAAAGCTGAAATTTTGAGTGTACATTTCCACATTGATGCCACTTACAAAGAGAGTGTGGCAGTATAACCACAAACAAATTAAGATTAACTAAGTTTACACATGTAACAGGTGATGAGTCCAAATTCTCCTTAGTTCGTCAATTACGATGAGAGAAATCTTTATAGGGAAATGAAGTATTACCAAATTTAATAATAAAAGGAAAACACACCAATTTTATCCATGTTCATGGATACCACTACTTACGGATCAATTTTAAATAGGCCTGCCATAATTAATCAGCTACTTTAAATGCCCGTGCATAATATACAGGAAGGTTTTTAGACTTTAATTCCAGAAACAATCAATGTACCTGCATATAGGACAAATGTATTCACATAGTACATATCACTTCTTGATACACTGACATAAACCTTAAGGCAGTGGTTTCCAAACTTTAAAAAGCCACGCACTCCTTCAACTAAGAAAAATATCTTTGCAACCCCTTGTATGTCATACATACATACATATATATATACTATATATATCATCATCATCATAGGTAGTCTGTCCGTTGACAGGTCCGTGATTATTCTAGATTAAACTTGGTTCTCCATATACTCCTATTTTCTGCAATTTTCTTCATGTCTTGATAGCTCTCTTTCCCTTTCAAGTCGTCTACTAGCTGAAACCTTTTCCTACCTCTTTCTCTTTTTCCATCCAGTTTTCCTTTTGTTATTCTAGTCCTGATTTCATCTGTACATTTTGCTTCTCTCGTTATGATGCTTCCAAGGTATTTATAATCTGAAACTTGTTCTAATGGCTTTCCGCCAATACTTATGTTAAAATTTTCTTCTTTACTTGATATTCGCATAACCTTGGATTTTTCTGTATTAATTTCCATACCGTATTTTTTACCTGTTATCACGAGTCTATTTATCATTTTCTGGAGTTCCTTTTCCTTTCTTGCTAGAAGTACTTGATCATCCGCGTATTTCACTGTTCTTATAATCCTTCCTCCGATTTTGAAATCTCCCGTGCCTTCTAACGCTTCCTGCATTAGTCTCTCTCCATATATATTGAATAGAATCGGCGATAGACAGCAGCCCTGTCTTACTCCTCTACTGATATGTACTCCGCTGGTGTCTGTATTCTCCAACGTGATCTTTACAACTTGATTCACATATAGATCTCCTGTCTTTCCAGTCTACACCTATATCCTTTAATATCCTCATCAGCAGTACCCAATTTACTCTATCAAAGGCCTTCTGCCAGTCGATGAAACATACGCAGCAATCCTGGCTGTACTCTGTTGCCCTTTCTGATATGATTCTCACTACACCAATGGCATCTTTGGTTCCTCGTCCTTTTCTGAAGCCGAATTGATCTTCCCCTAGCATTTCTTCTGCCTTTTTCTCTAGTCTTTTATTAAGAATCCTCGTGATGATCTTCGAAGTGTGTGACAGTAGGGATATCATTCTGTAGTCCTTACACTGCATTGCCTTTGGCTTCTTCCTGAAGCCACTCTCCCGAGTCGTAAATCTTGTTAATTAGTTTCGTAATCACTTTTAGTCCTTCCGATCCCATGACTTTAAGTACCTCTACCGGTATTCCATCGCTGCCTGTAGCTTTTCCTTTCTTTGGTTCCTGTACCACCTTTTTTACTTCACTTTTCGTAATACTTGGTCCCAAGTTGTCTTTTTCAATGCAATTCTCTTCTTCCAGTTCCATTTGTACCGATCCTGCCTACTTTTTGTATAGTTCCTTAATGTATTCTTCCCATACCTGTGCTACATCCTTTGGTTCTGCGACTATTTTCCCATCTTTATTAATAATTCCTTTACCATGAATCTCATTAGACTTCTTATCTTCTAACTCCAGTGCCCTAGCATACATCGTATCGTATCGTCCTAACTTCTCCATCTGTTGTATTTCCTCACATTTTTCTTTTATCCAATTTTCCCTAGCTTTATCTGTTACCCTTCTCATTTCATTGTTTAAGCGTCTATAGTTAGCTCTACCTTCTTCACTGTTAACGTTTTTCCATTTCTTCTCTCATCCATTTTCTCCAGCATTTCCTTAGTGATCCATGGTTTTCTGATTTTCTTCTCTTGTTTCCCAATCTCTTTATTCAAGGTATCTTTGATACTGGCTTTCACTTCCTCCTATTCTGTATCCACGGTCTTCGGTTTGTTTTCCAAATTTCTAAGCCGATCTTCCAACTTCGTGCTGAAGGCATCTTTCCTTTCTTTCAGTTTTTCTAGGTCCCAAGTCTGTCTATCTCTTCTTGTTTTCCTTATTTGTTTCAGCTTTGTAGTTACATCGACTATTAGAAGGATGTAATCTGAATCAATGTCTGCTCCTGGTAATGTCTTAGCATTTTTTATGCTGTTCCTGAATCTTTGTTTTACTAGGATGTAATATATTTGGCATCTCATTCTATCTCCTGGGCTTTTCCATGTGTACTGCCTTCGTTTATGGTTCTGAACCATGTATTAGTCACTACTAAGTCATTATTAACAAAGAATTCTACCAGTTTTTCTCCTCCTCGGTTTCTTTTCCCAAGTCCATATTGACCGACAACATTTTCTTCTTGTCCTTCACCAACTATGCTGTTCCAATCTCCCATTGTTATGCAGTTCACCTTTCCTCTTCCGTCTTCTTCGTAAATCTCGTTAATTTGTTCATACATCTCCTCGATTTCTTCTTCTTTATGAGCGAACGATGGCATATATACCTGGATTATCAACATGTCCACTGGGACTGCTTTTAGCTTTATTGCCATCAACCTATCGTTCGTTGCTGTTATTTTTGTCACGCTCTTCATCATAACTTTCCTAACTACCAGAGCTACTCCCCTTGCCCCACTACTTCCTCCTGAGTAAACTACCGTGGATTCTTCCGAGTCGAACTGTCCTTCTCCTTCCCATCTAGCTTCGCTCAGCCCCATGATATCAAACATATTTCTTCTCATTTCTTCTTTCAGGTTCTCTAGCTTTCCTGACTTCCTCATGGTTTTTACATTCCAAGTACCTAAGCGTAAGTTACCTTCGACAAATGCTTTCCTCAAGGAAATATATATATATTTAGGGCAACTAGGTGTTGAATGGAAACCCAGCGAACACTTACCGGAAGTAGAGCCACTGGGGTGTTGGAGAGAGACATTTGTAGAGGTTAGAGCTTTCAGAATGATCCCTTCTTCAGCACAACATGAAGGGATCATCCCGAAAGCTCTAACCTCTGCAAATGTGTCTCTCCAACACCACAGCGGCTCTACTTCCGGTAAGTGTTCACTGGGTTTCCTTCAACACCTAATTGCCCTAAATATCCTTACTTACCTTTCCTCTTCTGTAGTAATAATATATATATATATATATATATATCACCATCATCATCAGCCTTTTTCAGTCACTGACGGATGAAGGCCTCCCCCAGACTCTTCCAGTTTTCCCTGTCAACTGCCTCCCTCCTCCAAGTTTGCCCCAAGAACTTAACAATCTCTCTGTCCCACCTGTCTTTCGGTCTTCTTTTCGGTCTCTTGATGTTACTTGGGATCCAATCGATGACACTGTACGTCCAACGCTGGTCATTTCTTCTAGCAATGTGGCCCGCCCACTGCCGTTTTAGCCCCTTTACTCTTCTAATCACATCACAGACTCCCATCTTCTTTCTTACCCAGTCGTTCCTCTTGCGGTCTCTTCAGGTGATCCCTAACATGCATCTCTCCATGCCCCTCTGTGTTGTTTGCAGGCGCTGTATCATTCTGGCATTCACGGTCCATGTTTCACAACCATATGTCAGAACAGGCAGAACACATTGGTCATACAGTCTCCTTTTTAGGAAGACTGGAATATTTGATTTAAAGATGTTCGCATTCTTGCCTAAAGCACTCCATGCCATGTTCACTCTCCGGTTGATTTCTCCAAGATGCGAACCATCAGTAGTGATGAGTTGACCTAAGTAAACATAGCTGGTTACTTCTCCGAGTTCTGCACCATTGATATGTTTCTTCTCAGAATTTGTGAAGGAGTTGTACATAACCTTTGTTTCATTAAGATTCATCTTAAGTCCAGCTTCTCGGCTTGCTTGTTCAAGCTCTTCAGTTCTTCTACGGAGCCCTTCTGGGCTCCCTGCGAACAGTATGATATCATCTGCAAAGTGCAGGTGACTCAGATATTCTCCAATTACCTTTATGCCTTTTTCCTCCCATTCTAGCGTTTTAAATACTTCCTCTAGAGCTGCTGTAAATAACTTAGGGGACATAGTTTCTCCTTGTCTCACTCCCTTTTCGGCCTTAAAGGCACTCGTCTCTTCATGAAGCTGGACAGATGTTGTCCAATTTTCGTAGATATTCTTGATCAAGGTTATGTACGTTTCTTCTACCCCTTGTTTCCTTAGTGCAAGTAACACCGACGAAATTCGGACAGAGTCGAATGCTTTTTTGTAGTCGATAAAACACATACATAGAGGTAATTCATACTCGTTAGTCCGACTGAACCTTTCTTGTGCAGAAGGATAATACATGCGTGGTTCCATGTTTCTGGAATCTTTTTCTTCCTCAGACAGGAATTAAAAATCTTAGCGAGAATTGTTTCCGTATGATTACCCAATGCTTTGAATACTTCCGCTGTGATACCATCCATTCCAGATGCTTTTCCATTCGTCATACTTCTGATTGCCTTTCTCACCTCTTCCGGAAGGATATCTGGGACCTCTTCGGTGGGCATGTTTCCATCATCATTAACTTCGTCATTTCCTAGAGGATCCTCATACAGCTTGGTGTGAAATTCTTGTACCCGTTTCAGGATGTTAGGTTGAGGTTAAAGGAATTGGGTAAGGATGAGAAAGAGTGGCAGTGGGCATTTAACCTCGGGGATTCTTAGCACCCTCAGCCTTCATGCCCTGTTCCTGACCACTGCCACGGTCAGAGGCAATCCAGCCTCCAGAGAATGAGGGCCGTTTTTTATGGGTGTACATGTCATGGGGGGATTGTGGGCCTTAAAACACCACGCTGGCCCAGAGCGGGTTGGTGAGTACCTCTTTCACTTTGGCCGGAGATATTGCAGAAAGACTTCACAGCATGGTTGAACCTACCAGTGTCCGAGGACACCACTGTTCTTTGCCCTTTAGCCTCCGTTTTCACCCTTCCGCCGACTTTGAGGCAGTTAGAAGTGATAAACACACACACACACACTAGGTAACATGTGCTTGCATTCTGCAAGCATTTTTAAATTGTAGCATTTTGGCAAATTCAAATTATTCCCAATCGATTTTGTACAAAATAATAAAACCGTAACAAAAATTCAGCTTTGTAGCTCATTTAGGAGTGCCATATAATTTTATTCCTCGTATGCTGCAATAATAGGGCAAAAGAGGCCCTAAGATTTTGAATTTTTACAATATCAGATTCCTTGCTAACTAAAAACCCATAATTCTGCCAAAATTCATGTTTGTATCTCATTAAGAATTGCAGTATAATTTTCACACTGGTATGGGGCATAAATGGGGCAAAACCGCCCTCAAATTTGGAATTTTTGCAGTATTTAATTTGAACTTTGTTTGCAATGAAATATTTATAATCGTGTAACATTTCAAGTCTCTAGGTCGCATGCAGCTACCTCGCCTTTTTTGTTCTCGTATGGGGCAATAATGGGGCATAACAGCCACAAAAATGAGGATTATATCAACATCGGATTTCCTTCATTAGACATAGTTTAACATTAATGGCATTAAAATATAAGCCTCTGATTCCCATTAAAAGCTTACCCATATGAAAGCATTAAGCCTATAACCTAGGAAGCCTATTGTTAGGCCCAGAAAAATTACCATTTTTTTGCGATAAAAACTATAAATTTACGCTAATTCTACTTGGATTTGAATTCTGTCTTCAAAAATAAGAAACTACAATTTATATCCTATCCGATAGTTGAAGTCTCGAGTTCGTATCTTGACGGGAATTAATTTTAAAATGCAAATATAAAAACCTCTACACCAAATTACGTTTTCTTATGGGCAAAAAATGACGCAAAAAGGGGTCAAAATAGCCCCTCAAAATAGGAACTTTGCCAGTTTCGGATTTTTTCCTTTGGTTGTGACTAAAATCCTACCAAATTTCAAGTTTCTAGCACATCTGGAAGTGCCTCATAATTTTGTATCCTCCTATATATATACTAGTTAATATGTGCTTGCATTCTGCAAGCATTAGTAGCGGAAAAATAATTTTTAAACGCAAAAGTTTGGACCTCTCCACCGATTTACGTGTTTTCCTTATTGAAGAATTTTGGGGTAAAAACAACCCCTAAATTTATAATTATAAAATATTTATAGGTTTTTAACATTTGTTACGAATACCTCATATTTATGCGAAATTTCATCGATGTAGCATCTCTGGAAGAGCATCTATATAAATTTCATTGTTTAAAATTTTTGAATTTTTAACAGCCACAATAATATACTTTAGGGAAATTTTCAATGTTATTTGTCACCGGAACATTATTCCCTAACTTTCTTAAATTTTTCAGCTTCCTGGCTCTTCAGAATGTACATAAACTTTAGTCAGTTTATTTAACATTTAAGAGGTTATTACGGTCGAACGAATAAAAATTTACAAATTTCTATAATCCCGTGTTCGTAATATGGCAAATTCTACCAATGGAAAAAATTTCAGCTTCATAACTCATTTAGAAGTACCAAAACCATGAAAGGTTAGTAAATAGTCTATAATTTTTAACGGCCAAGAAAATATATATTGTTGCAATTTTTCCTCTGATTATTTTTTTCGGTTCACCTATGTATTAAATTTCAGTTCTCAAACTATTGTAGTTTGCGCTGGAAATTTGTATGCTCTTAGATACTAAGTAAGGCCCATCAATATATAATGAAGAAGCATTTTTAAATTTCAGGATTTTTACAATTTCGAATTATTCCCTGTCAACTAAAAAAAAGCCATTTAAGGGTGTCAAATTTCAAGTTTGTAGATCATTTAGAGGTGCCTTATAATTTTGTTCCTCGTATGGGGCAAAACAGCCATAACGTTACGAATTTTTACAATATCGGATTTCCTCCTTCTGTGGTAACTAAAACCCATAATTCTGCCAAATTTCCAGTTTGTATCTCATTAACAAGTGCCTTAGAATGTTCACACTCGTATTGGGTAGAAATGGGGCAAAACCGCACCCAAAAATTTGAATTTTTGCGATTTTTTTATTTTATCTTGTTACAATGAAATTTCTATAATGGTGTTCTCATATGGAGCAATGCTGGGACAAAAGAACTCCAAAAATGAGGATTATTACAATATAGGATTTCCTCCATTAGGCATAGTTTAACATTAAAGGCATTAAAATATAAGCCTCTGATTCCCATTAAAAGCTTACCCATATGAAAGCATTAAGACTGTTACCTAGGAAGCCTATTGTTAGACCCAGAAAAATTATCACTTTTTTGTGATAAAAACTATAAATATATATATATACTAGTTAATGTGTGCTTGCATTCTGCAAGCATTTTTAAAGTTTAGCATATTTACAATTTAAAATTATTCCCAATGAATTGTGTACAATATCATATATCTGTATCAAATTTCAACTTTGTAGCTCATTTAGAAGTGCATTATAATTTTATTCGTCGCATAGGACAATTATTTGGCAAAACTGGTGCTAAGATTTCCAATTTTAACGATATTGGATTTCGTCTTTCTGTTGTAACTAAAAACACATATTTCTGCCAAATTTCATGTTTGTATCTCATTACGAATTGCAGTATCATTTTCACACTGGTATGGGTCATATATAGGGCAAAACCGCCCTTAAAATTTGGAATTTTCGGAGTGTTTTATTTTATCTTCGGTTGCAAAAATTTTTTATAACCTGGCCAAATTTCATGTCTCTATGTACATATGGAGCTGCCTCATAATTTTTATTATCGTATCGAGCAATACTGGGGCAAAACAGCCTCAAAAATAGGGATTATTACATTATCGGAATACCTTCATTAGGCATAGTTTAACATTAAAGGCATTAAAATATATGCCTCTGATTCCCATTAAAGGCTTATCCATTTGAAAGCATTAAGCCTGTTGCTAGGAAGCCTATTGTTAGACCCAGAAAAATTATCACTTTTTTGCAATAAAAAATATAAATTTATGCTAATTCTACTCAATTTGAATTCTGTCTTCAAAAATAAGAAACTACAATTTATTTCCTATCCGACAATTTAAGTCTCAAGTTCGTATCTTGATGGGAGGTAATTTTAAAATGTAAATATAAAAACCTCTGCACCAATTTACATGCTTTCTTATGGGCAAAAAATGGGGCAAAAAGGGGCCAAAATAGCCCCTTAAAATAGGAATTTCGACAGTTTCGGGTTTTTCCTTCTGTTGTGACCAAAAACCTATACTCCTACCAAATTTCAAGTTTCTAGAACATCTGGAAGTGCTTCATAATTTTCTATCCTCCTATATATATATATATATATCATGTGTAAGAAGCGTCTATATATATAGATATATATATATCATGTGTATGAAGCATCTATATATTATAGATATATATATATATCATCCCTTCCAACTACCTCAGTTCAATGCCTCAAAGTCGGCGGAAGGGTGTAAACGGAGGCTAAAGGGCGAAAAACAGTGTCCTCGGACACTGGTAGGTTCAACCATGCTGTGAAGTCTTTCTGCAATATCTCCGGCCAAAGTGAAGGAGGTACTCACCAACCCGCTCTGGGCCAGCGTGGTGTTTTAAGACCCACAATCCCCCCATGACATGTACACCCATAAAAAACGGCCCTCATTCTCTGGAGGCTGGATTGCCTCTGACCGTGGCAGTGGTCAGGAACAAGGCATGAAGGCTGAGGGTGCTAAGAATCCCGGAGGTTAAATGCCCAATGTCACTCTTTCTCATCCTTACCCAATTCCTTTAACCTCAACCTAACTACCTTTAACTGCCGGACTTTGTCCAGTTAAGATAAACTTCAAGAGCTCCAAGAACAACTGGAGAAGATCAAGTGGGACATTTTAGGGCTTAGTGAGGTGAGAAGAAAAGGTGAAGGCCTATTGGAGTTGAAGAGTGGACATATTTTTTATTACAGGGGAACTGACACAGGAAGAACAGGAGGAGTTGGATTCATCATCCACAAAACATTGAAGAATAATGTCGTGGAAATGGAAAGTTCATCCGAGCGGGCAGCTAGACTAGTGCTTCAAATAAATAAAAGATATCAACTTCAAATAGTCCAAGTTTACACGCCAACATCATCATACTTGGATGAGGAATTGGAAGACTTTTACCAAGAAGTTGGGGAACTGCACGACAAAGGAAACTGCCATCTAAAAGTGGTCATGGGTGATTTCAATGCCAAGGTAGGAGAACAAAAGGAAGACGACAGCGCAGTTGGAAAATGGGGCTATGGAGACAGAAATGAACGAGGGGAACGACTTGTAGACTTTGCTGAATGTACTAGTCTATATATAATGAACACTTTCTTCAAAAAGAGTCCCAATAGAAAATGGACCTAGAAAGGACCCAATGTTACCAAAAACGAAATTGACTACATACTAGTCAATAAGAAGCAATTGGCTGAAGACTGCTCCGTCCTTAACCAGTTTAAAACTGGAAGCGACCATCGCTTGGTAAGATGCAGAATAAAATTCAACTCAAAGTTAAGAAGACAGAAGCTTATAAAGAAGAATCCTAAGTCTATTATCAACACGCAGGTGCTAAAAGAACGAAAAGAAGAATTTCAGCTCCAACTGAAAAATTGATTCAGTGCACTGGAAGACCAAGAAGTTCAATCCCAATTTATAGAGATATTCAAGGAAACTGCTGAAGAAATAGGCGGAACATTTAAAACAAAGCCAGAGAAAAAGTTGACAGAGAAAACAAGACTGCTGATGGAAAAAAGAAGGAAAATGATAATTACTAAAGATCCTATAGAAATGATCCATTTTGCAGAACTAAACAAAACTATAAGGAAGTACATCAAGGAAGATGTGAAAAAATATAATTATGAGCTAATCGAGAAAGCCATAGAAAACAATCGAAGTTACAAGAAAATGAAGCATCATCTCTCGATCGGAAAGAGACAGCTGGTGGCCCTGATGCTGGAAGACGGCTCCATAACCCATAGTAGGAAACTAATTCTGAAACGAGTACAAGAATTTTACACCAAGCTGTACGAGGATCCTTCAGGATATGATGAAGTACATGATGATGGAGACATGACCACCGAAGAGGTCCCACTTATCCTTCCGGAAGAGGTGAGACACGCAATCAGAAGTATGAAGAATGGAAAAGCATCTGGAATGGATGGTATCACAGCGGAAGTATTCAAAGCAATGGGTAATCATACGGAAGCAATTCTCGCTAAGATTTTTATTTCCTGTCTGAGAAAGAAAAAGATACCAGAAACATGGAACCACGCATGTATTATCCTTCTGCACAAGAAAGGTTCCAAAGAAGACTTGAACAACTACAGGCCGATCAGCCTACTCCCAACAGTCTACAAAATATTCACCAAAATACTCACTATGCACCTTCAAAACCATCTTGATTCTGCCCAACCCAGAGAGCAAGCTGGATTTCGCAGTGGGTATAGGACGATGGACCACATCCAAGTCGTGAGAGAGGTAATCAGTCGGACTAACGAGTATGAATTACCGCTATGTATGTGCTTTATCGACTACGAGAAAGCATTCGACTCTGTCCGAACTTCGTCGGTGTTACGTGCACTAAAGAAACAAGGAGTAGAAGAAACGTACATAACCTTGATCAAGAATATCTACGAAAATGCGACAACATCTGTCCAGCTTCATGAAGAGACGAGTGCCTTTAAGGCCGAAAAGGGAGTGAGACAAGGAGAAACTATGTCCCCTAAGTTATTTACAGCAGCTCTAGAGGAAGTATTTAAAACGCTAGAATGGGAGGAAAAAGGCATAAAGGTAATTGGAGAATATCTGAGTCACCTGCGCTTTGCAGATGATATCATACTGTTCACAGGGAGCACAGAAGAGCTCCGTAGAAGAACTGAAGAGCTTGAACAAGCAGGCCGAGAAGCTGGACTTAAGATGAATCTTAATAAAACAAAAGTTATGTACAACTCCTTCACAAATTCTGAGAAGATACATATCAACGGAGCAGAACTCGGAGAAGTAACCAGCTATGTTTACTTAGGTCAACTCATCACTACTGATGGTTCGCATCTTGGAGAAATCAACCGGAGAGTGAACATGGCATGGAGTGCTTTAGGCAAGAATGCGAACATCTTTAAATCAAATATTCCAGTCTTCCTAAAAAGGAGACTGTATGACCAATGTGTTCTGCCTGTTCTGACATATGGTTGTGAAACATGGACCGTGAATGCCAGAATGATACAGCGCCTGCAAACAACACAGAGGGGCATGGAGAGATGCATGTTAGGGATCACCTGAAGAGACCGCAAGAGGAACGACTGGGTAAGAAAGAAGATGGGAGTCTGTGATGTGATTAGAAGAGTAAAGGGGCTAAAACGGCAGTGGGCGGGCCACATTGCTAGAAGAAATGACCAGCGTTGGACGTACAGTGTCATCGATTGGATCCCAAGTAACATCAAGAGACCGAAAAGAAGACCGAAAGACAGGTGGGACAGAGAGATTGTTAAGTTCTTGGGGCAAACTTGGAGGAGGGAGGCAATTGACAGGGAAAACTGGAAGTCTGGTGGAGGCCTTCATCCGTCAGTGGACTGAAAAAGGCTGATGATGATGATGATATATATCATGTGTGAGAAGCATCTTTTTAAATGATATATATATATATCATGTGTAAGAAGCATCTATATATTATAGATATATATCATGTGTAAAAAGCATATTATAAATATATACTAGTTAATGTGTGCTTGCTTTCTGCAAGCATTTTTAAATTTATATATATATATATATATCATGTGTAAGCATCATCTATATAATATATATATATGGGGCAAATGATATAGGCCCCAGCCAATTGAGAGCTAGAATTCAGTGACTGCAAATTATAGATCTATCGAATGTGACAGCTAAAACGACAGTAAATATGTGTAGTCGTTTTGCACCCCTATGACCTGCCCACCATGCCTCCACATGTGGGCACGCCTCACAATTTGGAACCCACTGCCTTAAGGCAATGTTCGGTAAAAGGTCACAAAGAGCAGAGAAAGGACTCTAATTATCCACTGAACCAAAGTGGCAATGCTGACCAAATGTCACTAACATCCGATATGCCCTCAGATACCATGCTAAATGAGAAAGTTGCTAGAATCATAGTCATGAGAGGAATTGGAAATGAAATAAAAAACATCAAAGTATTGCTCATTTATTTGGCTGATGGGACAAAACTGCTTTCAAATGTCATATTTTAACATAAAACAAGGGTGAAATTCAAGTTCCCTGTGATATCATAGTGAGAGCACTATAGTAAGGGAGATGGACGAGAAAATCAGTGATGACTGGATAATGTATTTGGTAGGGAAGAACTGATAGCATATAGAACCAGGGAT
Source organism: Uropetala carovei (assembly GCA_036926305.1). NCBI lineage: Eukaryota > Metazoa > Arthropoda > Insecta > Odonata > Petaluridae > Uropetala > Uropetala carovei. Next base: position 1,112,475 of record JAXCHB010000152.1, on the reverse strand, counting down.
CTCTCTTAGATGTACTCTAATATCATAATAAGCCCCAATTCAAAAGGAAACTTTGCATTATAAAAAAACCTTGCTCTAATCCCAGTTAGAAAGACATCAATTAAAAAACTTATAGATGCTGTTAACAAGCCATTCAAATCAGCAATGAAGCAAATGTGAGAAGACGAATGCCACCCACTCATTAACCAAATGTGAACAAATTTGAAAGGATGTTGCCATCTGTGAATGGATTTATCTCCCTGCAAATATGATAATAAAGACTTGAAAATATTGATTTAAAAATAGATTAGTTGGCAGTTAGGATGACATATTATGGCAGGATAACAAAAATGCTCTAATATCATTAATGACTGGATCTTTCACTTCCAAAACAAAAATTCACAACATCAAGGATAAATGGGCTAAATTATCTGACTTTGATATCAGTGATTTTTTTCAGTTTAATTTGTGATTTTAAAATGATTCCATTAGAGCATATGTGAATTTGAATTTTATTATTCCATTTATTAAAATTCACCATATTCCATTTTTCATATAATTTTGAGTTTTTATAATAAAAATTAAGTATAATTTTTTTTCACGATAAAAAATTCTTGTAACATCCATCAAAAAGACACTCTGGATTTAGGAGAGAATTAAGTACCCTTGTGTAAAAAATTGCCTTCTATGCCTGGGTTTTCAGTTTTAAATTACTCTTTTCAAAAGCAAATATGAGCTCCCTTTGAGGCTAAAATCAAATTGACAATATATTTCCAACAGAAATAAAAAGATTTTAAAACTGTGTATTTTTAAATAATCTGCTATCAGTGAATTACCACTGATGATGGCTGATTTATAGCTAAAATGCGCATCTAGTTTTCCAAATGGCTACTGGGGAGAAGCATAGATTGTCAAGTAGTTGCCCTCCACACCAGGGACTTAACTAAGGGAGGGGCCTTGCCCCCCCCCCTTAAAACCTCTTGGCCCTCCAGCCTCCACTGAATGCCATCAGCATATTGCATACAGTATACCATCTGAGGTAATGCCAGAGTTTATAAGGATGCTTTTCCGATCGTCAATTAGCATCTTATTATTTAAAATCTCTCAAGCCTGTATCAATGAAGAAGCATGCTTATTGCTTTCCATCCTCGTTATCCAAGAGTTAAAGGTACAGGGAAAAATCGGAAAATTTCCCTCCACAACTAAGCTGGGTTGAGCTACTTCCTGGGGTTCTGCCTTTCCATGAAAATGGTCTCAATGGAGGCCAACCATTCTACGCTTCAATAGCTGAACAACACATATATGATATCTTTATTCGGAAAGTAGTAAGAGTAAAAGCAAACGCCTACACCCATGTTCAAAACTGATGCTTCCCTCTCCAATCCTTTTCTGAGGAGAGTTAAACATGATTCAAAGGTCTCAAATCTAGCTCCACTTGTGGATGGACACAGGAATATTTTCCCATGAGGGCTTATGGGTGAAGGGCAAGAGAATGGAATTTCTGTCATTGTTTCAGATTCGTGGAATATTCTAAGTTCCGTCTCTTTAGCCATTCCCCATGAGCATTGATGTCACATTTTTGAAAATACATAATCCACCTTCTTTTAACTCCAAAAAGGGCCACAAGTGCACCAGATTCAACATTCACCTTTGTAAGGGTTAATACTTTTACACCAAATTAGATATTACAAATTGCTGCGAATGAACGCGTTACGATATACGTAATTTTTACAATATTTCTGAAAAAAACTTAAATTTTATTATGAGTTCTCATATCTTAATCTAAAGCAGCTGATGACATAATTATCATAAATGTCTGCAATTATGCTTAAAAGATATTGACGTTTTTGTAATTCTGATAAGCCCTAGCTTAAAGTTTCTGAGATATTCATTGCTCACACAGAGACAGATGGACAAAGTGCTAACATAAGCTATTTTAAAAAAATCGCTAAAAATAAGAAAAGACAGAGTTATAAATTGAAGACAGAAAAGTAGCAGATTGATAATATAAACAATGCATTTGTATCATATAAATATCTAGGCTATTATATTACTTTTAATACAAACATAATTCGAATTTTGAAAAGTGGTGATGCGTTAATATAAATTACAACAACAAATAGTTTCTTTGTTTATATGTATTAGTTATTCAAATTACTTTGGGTCCCCAAATATTTTTGACTTAAACGCTGCTCTCCCTACTGTTGGTAGGCAAGTTACGTCCCTGTGCGATATAAGAAAATAAAAATTCTAAAAATATATTTAATTTATATATTATGTATATCTCTGTGGTAAAATGAAAACCCTATATAAAATGTCGTTAATTGGCATTGTATTTTATATTAATTTCCATATTCCTCAAAATGAAGCAAAGTGCATTTATTGCTTTGTTTAACAGCTTTTCATGAACTGTTCAATGAAAAACAATCAGTTAATCTAAAAGTATTCAATACTTACAAAAAAGATATATTTCGCTATTAAAATCTAGCAAGATGTTTGCATTCTGTTGTTTATTTTTGGAAATACTGGAAATTACCCTGGCCCCTCCCTCAATTTTCATTGGCCCTCCTTGGCCCCCGAAGAATAAATGTCTAGTTACGTCCCTGCTCCACACTTACAGAACTGGCACCATATTCGTATAAAAAGAATTCAGTATAAATAATGTAAAATATATAAATCAATTTTTTATACAGTTACCATATTTATTTGAATGGTTTTTTCTCTACTGACCATGGAAAACCTGAGTCATCCTATATTTACATAGCATGAAATAACTCCACATCAATCAGTACTTTAACATGAAGGCCTTTCAGCTTGAAAATTCAGTGCTACGGAAATTAATGTTTTAAAAAAACTGAAAAGTGCCATTACTAGGAAAATATTTGTTGACCTCAAGGATAGGCAGTTGAATATATTTTTTTGTAACTTGGACATTCTATTAAAAATCGGAGTCAGTTTCTCTTCATGTTAATAATGAATATATAGGTACGGGAGTGCAGATACATTTACACAAATAAATATATAAAATGGTACACAAAATTCCTTTAAAACTTAGGATGATACCTTTGTTCAAATCAAAATAGCAACATATACAAAACTGACCTATTAAAGCTCCATCAGACTCAAAACATTTTCTACTTAGTAATGAGCTGCCTTTCAGGGACAAAAAATCCATGATCTGACCATACATGCTAGGTAATGACTTTATCCTAAATTATTAAGATACTTTGTATTAAAATTCTATGTTAAGAATAATTTAAGCTTATAATATTCACTGAAAGAACCCTGCTTACTCACTTTCATACATGGAACTTTTGATCCAATGATTTTAAATAAGGATACAATCACAATAATATATGGTTAAAAAATACAAGTTTACATATTTTGTGGCCTAATATTTCATATGAAATTTATTATCCATATAATATATTTCACTATTTTGACAATTTTTCCCAATCAATTTATGGTAAATACTTACTAAAATTGATAAGTATTGAGCCCTGAAAATGATCAAATTTTTATAATTTTTGAACAAATTTCAAGGTTAATACTAAAAGTCAAATTAACCATATTATTTTTCACAAGAAGCCAATTATTCCAATTTATTAAATGTCCTGAATTATTAGGTTTTCGGCTAGATAAAAAGCAATCATTCTCGAAAATAACTCTGATAATAAGCAATCTCACGAATATACACAAAATAGCAGAACAGAAGATGGTAGTTTATCACAATTTCTTCACCACATACTTTTTTCTCCTTCACATTGAACCCTTCCCTTGACTACCCTACTTTACCTGTTTCGATACACTATACCATATGTTTCCAAGCAATCATCTTTCGCTGCAACTGGGTTTAACATGATTACATAAGTAACGTCACCTTAATGTTTTTTATAGATATGCACTTATCTGCATAAGCTTATGAAAAACATTTCTGAAATAACCTTCCCTATCACCCAAACCTCTACAGAGAGAAACTTTTCAAATTTATTAAAATAGTTTGAAATCAATGCTTAACAATTATCAAACATGGAATTTTAATATTGCCATTATTAACTCCAACCTATTAGCAAAAATAAATAAAAGCTAATTTAAACTTTGTGTACAGTTAAAAATTGGCCACTTTTGCATATCAGAATAATACCCACAGCACATGATCATTCACACTTAAAATAATTAATAGTAAGGCAATTTCTTTCAAAAATTTTCTGGGCCAAACTAATACTCATTTGGCCTTCATTGCACAATCTAAAAAGCATTCATTCACTGCTTGTCTTCCTCGAAGGAATTATAACAGAGGGCTGGACTGTTAGAAAATTTCATTCTACTGTCTTCATCAAGTGTATATACAAATATGTTAATTCCTCATGTACAATAGTATGAGAAGACAAAAGCTATGTCCATGTCTTCTTTCAAAACATTAGCGCCAACAAGGGTAACAACCATGACCAGATATGCACTAAGCAGTCACCACAATACCTGTGTCAAGGTCAACTTTGCGCTGCTTAATAATTGAGATTCTATAAACATTAGCGCCAACAAGGGTAACAACCATGACCGGATATACATTAAGCAGTCACCACAATACCTGTGTCAAGGTCAACTTTGCGCTGCTTAATAATTGAGATTCTATAACAAGAAAAGAAATCAAAGAACAATGTACATTATGCATGATGATATAGAAAAAAATGGGTTTCTGGGATGGATTAAGGAGAGAGGTACAAAATGTAGAACACTCTTCTCACAAAATAAAATATATCACATTAACAAAAGGAGATGAGCACTGATCACGCCATGTACACAAATGTGTTGATATCATCTTCATCTCGACGCATATACTTATGCTCTATGAGCCACTCTATTTGCTCCTTTATCATCTTCTTGGAAGGCAAAAACATGTTTTTTAAAATGTCCACTAGCTCAGTCTGTAGCTGGGCATTAGTAATTCGTTTCCTCATTTTCAGTATTTTGATAATGGCCTCCTGCAATTTTAAAGACCAAGGAGAAGAATGTTCCAGTAGCACATTATAGTGAGGCAGTTATGGAAAAGGAGAAAATATTTGAAATTAAAAACCATAGTATCATTTAATGCATAATCTTAAGCTATTGATAAAATACTAAAACAAACAAAAATCCATTGTTTTCAATAGATTACCAACTAAATGATAAAGACAGAAAACTATAATAAAACGTAAAAGTGAATCCCAAACAAAAAAGAATTTGGCACTTGTTACTTAAAATATGAAGCAATGATTAACTACTTATTTGTAATATGTAAAAACAACAACAATTTTTACTAGAAATTTATAGTATTTAAAGGATGTGCAAAAACTAAATAAATAATTATACATACTGTCGTTCCAAGGAAGATAAATAAATAAAAACAGATATGGAACAACAGGCAGATGTTTAAAAGAATTTGATTCAGCTATGAAGATAAATATTTATTCAGAGATAAAATACCATAATTTTATAAGAAAACTCACATTAATTACGATTAATATATTAAAAATAATGAGTGGTAAAATTGCTGTAACCTTCAATAATTAAACAATGCAGAATAAGATAATAATAGCAATACTGTCATCAAATTTATTGATATTGGTAGAGCCCATACTAATTAATGCTAATTACCTGAACTCGAAGAATTCTTAACTGCACTATGCTTTCATTATCCTCTTCTTTACTCCTTTCAGTTGATAATTGTAACCTACCGACTAGATTTAATTTTCCCCTCTTTTGAAGTTTACCATTTTTCCTAAAAAAATAATTATTACAATCAAGTTGTTTGAAAGACACAATTCCATAACATAAACTTAAAACAGAATCAACTTCCTGATTGATAAGGCAATAAATTTAATATTTCTTTGGAATGTTATATGAACATTTACATTCTGAAAAATGCACAAACCTTCAGTACTTACTGTATTTAATCGATCATAAGCTGACCTTTTTCTACTTTTTTACCACCTTAAAAATTGCCACTCGGCTTAGAATCGAGTCTTAAAAATCGAAAGAAATGTTTCGATAACTTCACTCCCGAGCCATCTCTAGTATGCACGTGCCTGTAATCTTAGGATTCCATGAGTCAATCGTAATTTCCTCATGTTTTTGCAAGCATAAATTTTTGTCATTTACTTTGGCGAGTTTTTCAGTTTTTCTTAATAATCCCATAATGGGACGAATGCGTTATTCTGCGGACTTTAAGAGAAAAGTGATAGTATATGTGGGAAAAACATCAAATCTTCTGCACAATGGCGCTACGGTATTGATGAGTCGAATGACAGACGTTGGAGAAGACAAAGAGAGAAACCAGAATATTTTTCTTGCGAGATTAAAAAGCTGCAACATAACTGGAACAAATTACATTTCAGTAAAAATTGTATTGAATGCTTGAAGATAATGTAATTTGTGTTGCCTTAATTTTAATTGATACCTTTTTTATTTAATTACGAATTGAAAAAATAACCGGGGAATTTATACTTTTCGGTATTTTTCGTGACAAATCCCAGAAAACTAGGATGTCTGTATGCCCAACATGGAATTTTCCTCACGTGCCCTTGTGAAAAGTAGGGGTCGGCTTACAATCGATTAAATATGGTAATTTCTCAAATTCAAAATGTATTTGCTTAAAAAATATAATAAAAATGTTTGCAACAAAGAATTTTTACTGTTTTTACCCTGGAATGCAAATTTTATTCTTAAATTCATATTTAACACATTTTTCACACTATTTCTGTAGGTCATAGCATGAGGGTTATCTTTCTCTCCCTGTCTATCTAACCCCCTGCCCATCTGTCTGTCTGTTTGTCCACACAATTACTTCCGCTTGGATTGTTTCTGGCGCCCTTCACCCGCGGATCGAAGAAGTGTCTCCACGTGTGGCTTAGTTGGTAGCTGTCGTCTCGGTTGAAATTATCAGGGCGTTTTGCAATTTCGATGGCTTCGCAGATTAAACATTGATAATAGTACTCCTTCACTAGTATCTTGGTGTCTTCAATTTTTATTTTGTGGCCGGGGTTTGTGGAGTGTTCTGCTATGGTGGAGTCCTTCCACTGTCTGCTGTCTATGGCTCTCTTATGTTCCTTTAGTCAGCATACGATGGATTGACTGCTTTGTCCTAAGTAGTTTCTACTGCAACTGCAAGCGACTTCATAGATACCCTCACTTTGTAGAGGGGAGATGCAGTCTTTTGCCGATGGCAATTCTTCTCTGATTTTTCGCACCATGTTGCGGCGGACGATGATGTCGGATTTGCAGAGGGTCCTGGCTATTCGTTCTGTGGTGCCGTTAATATAAGGGAGCAGGGCGAAGGCTCTTGGTTTTGGGCGATTTTTGTCTTCTCCCCTTCTTTTGCATTTCATAACACGTTCGATGTATTTCTTTTTGTAACCATTAATGGGCTTTCAGTAGGTGTCTCTTTTCGGCTTCCAGTGAATTTGCATCTGAAATGATCTTGGCCCGCTGGAATAATGTTTTGATGAGCGCTGCCTTCCGCTGCGGATGATGGTGGGATGCAGCATTCATGCAATGGTCCGTGAAGCCTTCCGCATCGAAGGCGAAACGTCGAGAGCAGTAATGCCGTCCATGCAGTGCCTCCCGAAAGCATCAACCCACATCATCAAACGCTGAGAAAACCTCCAAACGAAGAATGTATTTATTTATTAATCTATTCCAAACTGATTCACATATGTTGTTGACCCAGAGAATTATAGCCTTAACACAGAGATTACTCTAAAAAATCTGGGTCAAACCCAAATAGGTGACAACTCGGCATGGAGATATCAGATTCTGACATTTTTGTTTGTAGTTCCTCAGATTCTGAAGATTTATACAAATCCACTGATTCATCAGAAGAGTAATGAAATGCTTAAAAAGTTTTTTTAAATGTTTTTTTTTCAGTTTTTATCTTTTTTAATCATCTCCAAAATTGAAAGTTGTCTACAATTTACTATTGGTACACAAATTGCTTCCCTGTGGCCTTAACAATATTTCAGAATATTTCTTACAGTCCATTTGTCTGAATGCAGATTATATAACTCATAGGCATCATATCCCACCAGTTGGTCATGACACCAAAGAGTAAAATTATTAATGACCCACCGGTGGGTCATGATGGCCACAAGGCGTAATAACCCACTGGTAGGTCAAGCCATCATATTAATTAAAGTTACTTCCCATTTTTGGGATTGACAACAAAATGATCGGTCAACCATATAAACTGCTGATTTTATGAAATACCTATGTAAATTTCATTATACTGTTGAGAAGCAAGTTTAAAGAAAAATTGGTTTAAATACATACATAGAAAATATGAAGTAACTTCCATTCTGAAGAATTAAATAAATTATAAGATTCAAAAGTACCTCAATAAAAAGAAGAAATAGAAATAAGAAATGATTCAGACATTCAATATATTATTGCAGCTGATATACTTACACAAGTGCAAATTCCTGATTGACCCAAAACATTGTATTTTCGTCAAAGTCTTTGGGTGACTGTACCTCTGGTGCAAAGAGTAAAACTTGTCGTTTTAATTTTGGAAATGCTACAAGGGACTGAAAGTAGAAGATTTAAATGAAAAACTATCAAAGACTTGAAGACTAACTAAATTTGTGAACAAAATAGTTACCCATAAAGTTCGTCGCAATTCAGGATCAGGTAGTTCAGTGGCAAGTCTAAGATTCTCATATGATATACGATCGTGTGGACGTTGGTTCCATGCAAATAGAACAGCCATTTGGAAAGTTGTAACATCAACATCAAATCGACCAATAGCATTGGAAAATGTGATCTGGAAATTTTAAGAACAATATGTAAAACCTTAAACTCAAACATAATTATTTATGAATTAATTTTGAAGTATCTAATAAACTTTACATTCTTTCACATTGAGCATATTAACAATAAAAAATATGACAACATACAACCATGCCCACAGTCAAACCTGTAATCAGATTTCTAATCATCCTTCCATCACATAAGAAGGATTCACTGACAATTGTCAATCTCTTACATAAATATAATCCAAAACAAATGTCTCTAATTAATCAAATATCAGTTTGTCACACTGTCCTATCTGGCACATATAATCTGTACAAAACTTTTTTGAAGAAACTTAAATCATTAAATACTACTTATGAATACTGAGGGCATTGAATAAGTTGAAATCCATTACTAAGAGCAAGACTCTTGAGGGAAAAATCCACTGAAAATAAAAAGAATTTATTGGCTTTACTGAGAAAGACATCTCAAGAGCATTATAAAGATGTGCTCATGTGTTGTGACTGGGAAGTCCCTAATCTAAAATTTATCCAAGAAGCAATTTGTGTATCGTGAGAACTGTATACTGGGGTGGTGCTATCCTTCTTTAAGATTACCCCAGTAAAGATGTTCGTGATTTATGGCATAATAGCGAAAATGGAAGAGCATAAGCATGTGGTGTTGACAGGAGTGTGCTGTCCGGCTTACACAAGCTGTTTATTAAAATTTTTGATGCTCGGCGAGCTGGTTGTTAAAATTTTTGATGCTCGGCGAGCTGGTTGTTAAAATTTTTTATGCTTGGCTAGCTAGTTGTTGAGCTAAGCATTCCACATTATCCTGAGGTTAGCGATGCATCACGGTCTGATAATAATGGGATGCTAAAAGTTTAAGGGCACTTTCTAGATCATGTTATGCAGCAATTTATTATCTGAAAGATGCCAAACAATTGTACATGTAATGTGCTTTTTCAAAGCCACCACCTTGATATATTAGTCATTAATGGTATTTAAACGTTTAAAATAAAAATTACTTTTTTATTTGAAATAGTATGTATATTGCTTTTTTATTGAAATCCCTTCTAATTTCTGCAAAAATCAGATAATGTGATCTCAGGGCAGCAACAAGTCAGAATTTAAAAAAATTAAAAAAAAAACTTTTTGATTTATAAAATAGGCAGCTTTAAAAGGATAAAACAAAAAAAAATTTCAGATTATTTGTTCGTTATAAAACATTTTGGTGTCATATTCTTTTCATTACTGTTGATTTACATGTCATTTACGTAATAATTTCGCTTTGATAGGTTTCCAAGGTTGAGCTTCATTAAAAAAATGTGTTTAGCTATTAACTTGATCTTCAAAATCACTTTACTCCAGCTTATGGAATGAGATTATTATGTAAATGATATGTAAATTTATAGTAATGACAAGTACATGACACCAAAATCTTTCATAACAAACAAATAATATAAAAATTTTCGTTTTATCCTTTTAAGACCACCTATTTTATAAAGCAAAAAGATTTTATTTTTGAATTTTTTAAAAATTCTGACTTGTTTTCATCTTTTAAGTGCGAAAATGAATAACATTCAATGAAAAAAACGAACATAAACAATTTACCTCAAATGCTTTCTTGCAATGATTGATGTCAAAGTTCATGATTTGTGGAACTTTGTGACTTCATACGACCCTAGCGCTAGTAGGCTCGTGCCTAAATCACAAAGCAAATAAGAAGAGAAACCTGGTACAGGCATTAGCCTACTCTTTTCGAAAAGCACCAATGGCTTTATGTCCCTTCCGAAGGATGAGAAGGATGAAGCACTGAATCGCGTGCTCTCCTCTAAACATGCAAATAGGGGGCCGTAAGATCTATTGAAAAAATCCAACCTTCCCAGGTTTTTAATAGCTCAGCGTAGCAGGCCAATGCGCTCGCCACTATGCCACAGCACCACATTAGGTAAGTTTTGAAATTTCGAAGCCACTTTTCTACTCAGAAGTCATCTACTGCAGCGTGAGGAATAAAAATACATTCCCAAAGGAACCATCTACTGATTACAAGTTGTTAATTGTTTCATGAAAAAGTTCAAAGTTTTTAAACCAATAGTGAAGATTATTGAGGTATAAAATGGCATAATAGAAATAAGCTAAAATTTTCGTACAATTAGGTAAGCATTATAATTTATCCCTCCATATATTGGTCAAAATGACTATTCACATTGAAATCCATATTTCCCGCTATCATTTCTAACTGTGGGATACAGAATACTGTGCCTATGAAGTAGTTCAATTTCCTGCTACTAAAATACTCCCAGTTTCACGTGCAGTGCCACCGCAACGAGATAGAAGTTTGGAAAGTTTGAACATTCACAGTTTAACATCCAGATGAGATACAAAATTTTTAATGGGCTAAAAACCATCTGCAAGCCATAAGCTTTCAAACAATGTAACACTCTTTATGATCCGATCATTCGTTCGAGAGATATGAGAGAACAAAAAATGGTCTAACCCCCAAAATATATAAACACTGGCAGTCCCCGCTTATACGTCAGGTTACGTACCTGAAAACTGCGACGAAAAGCGGATTGACGAAAAGCAGATCACTCTTTTCCATAGACACAACACTAAATTGAGGGATAAAGTTCAATGTTCCTGGGGTAACGATGTGAAATATTTCCATTTAAAAATATACCATGAAATTATAATTGTAATTTTCCGCTTAAAACTTTTAATAATTTGAAAATACGCATATTGATGCAATGCATCATAATCAAACATAAAAAGCAAATTACACATTTTTTATGACATCGTCATCACATCTTTTCCCTCCACTTGTAGGACCATTCAGTTTGATCTACGTATGTTGCATCACCTCTATCACACTGCTTGATGCATGCCCCATTTTTTTAAATGAGCATTTTAGTACCTGACCAAAAACACTAGAGTTTAAGATTCCCGGAAATACCCATTTAAAATACTATTGCCGTTTAAGTTAGGATTTTAAAAACTGACAGGATAAACTTCCAGAGATAGGCGAAACATGAAATTTTCACTAAAAAGTTCATAATTTGGCTGCTAGACGCTAGATGGTGTCACCACAAATTTGTCCGATAGATAAATCGGAATGACGAAATCTCAAACAATTGAGTAATTTGGGCATACATAGTAAACAGATCCCAGGGATGGAAGAATGAAACAATGTTTTCATTTAGGCACTTTCATTTGAATCGTAACAAAGAAAATCGGAATTACGAAAAACAGTAATGTGACGAATAAGCAGATCACAAGGATGGAAGAATGAATCAGTGGTGTCATATTGCACCTGACGTATGAGTGAAATGACGAAAAGCCGACCGACGAAAAACGGGGACTGCCTGTATATAAATAAATAAATATCGAACAAACACACATAACAGATTTTATAAAAAAGTCATGCATTTTATGCTGGATGGAATGACCAACTGCCAGGGGCATATTTTTGGCAGCACACCCCTGCGTGTTGACACACACAGATAAACTTGGAATAAAATATAAACTTGAAGATGATAGTTCTTCAAAACAACTTTCTATGAATTATTTACACTTATTCTGCTTTAAGCTACTATGAATAAAATGAGAGAAAATATCACTTGGTATAAGTTCCACTTTATTATATAACTTATACCAGGTGATATTTTCTCTCATTTTATTCATGATGGAACTCCACCAAGTAAAGGCTTCTTCCACTGATTTTATGCTACTATATATAGACATGTTCCACTTTTTTAAATGCAGTGTTGTTTGTTAATTAGAAAGAATTGTAAACCCCAAGAAGGCCTGACTAACTGATATTCAAACATAAGTACAAAAATGTATGCCACAATTATATATAAACAATTTCTGGATCATCTGTGGTTTTCAATTTTCCTCTCTGCTGCTCCTCGTCAAAATCGCAGATAAGTAGGAGTTGCCTGTAGAGGAAATGATCTGCCAAATGCATGCACCATATATTGAATGGTGGTCAATGGAAACCACTTAGTGAATTTGACAACTTTTCACTTAAAACCAGATACATATTTCATCCTTTTTGAAGGCAGAGTCATGATGAGAGTACCTATTTGTTGTCAGTAATACATGTCAAGTGAACACTGGGGATTACCTGTGTATTTCTCAAGCAACACATAATTGAGATGTTTATGTTTGTGTGACATTCAAATATTTTTCTGATGATTATTTTTTTTAAATACCTACATGCAAAGTGAAAGGAGGTCAAGTTATGTGGTTAGTATATGATACAACATGCATTTTCTAGCTGAAAAATGCATGCTACCGTATTTCCTGGCATATAAGATGCACCTGCGCATAAGGCACACCCTGATTTAAAACAGAAATTTCAGGAAAAAAAATGCATGTATTTTATCTTACCTTATATACAGGAATGAAAACATGCTTGATATATGCTGAAAGTTTATTCATCACAGAAGCCTAGAAGATCATAAGAGGTACTTTGTCCATGTTTCCTATTTGTCCTAACTCAAAACATTCTCTTTCTCATGTTTAGGACATATTTATGGAATTCTATAATCTTATTTTTGTGTCTTTTCATGAATCTTTCGCACCAAGACGTTGTCCCAAAAAAATCAGCAATTCTCCTTTCAGTTGCAGTCCTTCTCGCTTTAATTAAAATCTTCTTCAAGATGTGGCCATTTTGCGGTGCATCGATGTAAATTTTTCTTGCTTTTGTCTACCTTCATTAAATCTTCTTTTTGCTTCCTCCATTGCCGTATCATTTTTTCTGTTGGAGTTGGACCAAAATGCCTTTCAGCTGTTCGATTTCCGTGATCTATGACATACTTCAGAACTTCCAGTTTAAATGCTACACTGTATGACTTGGGTGAGGAATCTTTTGTGCACGGCGAGCCGCATTAGCAATCATGAGCCCCTCAGGAGGCCACATTTAAAGAAGCTGAAGCTTATTGGGCCATTAGACACTTAAATGGTAGAAAATAATTGAGATAGTGTTCCATAAACAACACAGGAGGAGACCTTTTTCCCATCATGCATAGACAAAATCAATCACGGTCAAAACACATATTAAAACATTAAATTTTTTTTACAGAAAACTGAAATGTTAGACTCACCCGCTGTTTTAATGCGATGGCTGAGATTGCTTTTACTTGGTGAGCTTTGTGATATTTGCTGGCACTGAAGATGTTGCTACTCACAAGTAGCTTTGTATACAAGTGTAGATGTCTTTGGTTCCCCGAAGGATGAGACGTTATCCTCATTAGTTTTGTATACAAAGTAGTCTTTACGTACAAGCATTAGGAACTCGAGAAGTAGTATGTATGTTAAGTTTATCTCATGGTGTTTTCAATATTATCATTTAAAATTGCTAATGTTATAGGACTATTAACTTACAAGTCTTGCTGCGGGCCGAAGGTTCCCTACCCTTGCTGTATGAAAATATTATATTTTTGATCCCATTAGGCACTAGAATTTGTACTTTATATATTAACACAATAATTACATATTGAATGTAACAGCACTTAAATAAAATACTATATCAAATATGCAACGCATACCAACAAAACACACGTCAATGTGCTATACTCTTGATATGTTCAGGGAAAGCAAGGTGAGTCCCCATATCCAGGGGTATAATGTTTACGATTGAGATGAACGTGAGAAATTGTATACTAAGTTACATTTATAGCAGCCAAGCCAACAACAAAGTCGTTTACTTAATACTGATACGTAATTCAATCACAAATCGAACATATTTATTATTGTGACATCTAATTTGAGACAAAAGCATGTATCGTTTGTTTCATAAAAGAATTTAGCAAATGTTTCTTTTATTTTTATCTCATTCCAACTTTTATATAAAGTATCGGCACATCTATACAATTGAGAAAATATTTACCCCTGGCACATAAGACGCAGGTGGATTTTAGGTGATGTTTTTCGCAAAAAAAAGTGCATCTTATATGCTGGGAAATACGGTATGTCATTGATTTTAGCATTTGTTTTAGGTAAGAGAAATTCTTGCTTAATATTTAGGAAAAGTTTGGTGCTTGATTAGACATTCATTCCTACAGTCTGAGAAATATAAATGGTCAGTCTTATTTTTATGTGATAAATAATATTTTGAGCATGGTAGAATTTTTCCAATATATTTTATGTAACATTTGTAAGTTTATAAATTATAAAAGCTGGTTTTCTGAATCAAAAATATTTTTGCATATAAATTTTTCAAAAGATCGAATTTTTTAATCAGATTTATAGCAAACTTAAAAGGCTGCCAAAATTTTAATTTAAAATTTCTTGGATGAGTATTCAGAATTTTAAATAAAAACAACACAACTCCAAACTCAGAGAGATACACTGAGGCTTAAATATAAACACCAAAATGTATACTACAGCAATATTTAAATCCACTTTTTTATTTTCCATGGTATTGCTCCTCATCCTTATTTTAAATAATTGAGAGCTGCCTCTACTTCTGTATAGAATTGGCATAAAATTAAATTGGCACCTCCCAAAGCCATAAATCTGTAAACTTTAAGCAAAATTTAACTGCAATGCAACAATCCCGTTGTTGATGATTAACATGTAAGAAAGAAACAATATTGAATGTTGACACTGAAATGCAGCTATGTTTTGTTCAACCATTCTAAAGATGCAGGAATTACTTATTTAACATAAAACAATAATACTCTAAATAAATTTTATAAATATCAATGTTTTGAAGTGGCTTACATTATACAGGGTGTAATTAAAATGCACGGCAAAACTTTGGGAGCATATTCCTCACACCTAAAGGATGAAAACATGATATATGAACATAGGTCCGGAAACGCTTCCTTGTGGAGTTAATTCGCGAGGCCATTCTTTATCGAAAACCTTTATTGATATCCAAAACTCCTGTTTACCTTGGTTATAAAACATAAAGAAACAGATACAATAGGAAATGTAAGAAAACGTACGTAAGAAAAGAAAGTCTGCAGGCTTCTGAGGCGTGGGTCTCATAGTAGATGTTCAAAATGTCCACCGTCAGCACGGATGCAAGCTTCAACTCGTCGTCGCATTGACTCCCGGATGCGCTCAAATGTCCCCGGCGTATTGCGGATTGTCTCGCACCTTGCCACAATATGGTCACGAAGACTCCCAACGTCTCGCACTGGAGTTGAATACACAACCGATTTTAAATGCCCCCACAAATAAAAGTCCAGTGGATTTAGATCAGGGGAGCGTGGAGGCCACGGAGTTGGTCCACCTCCACCTATCCAACGAGCACGGTAAGTTCGGTTGAGAAAATCACGAGTAAAGAGGCTGAAATGAGGGGGAGCTCCATCGTGCATAAAGTACATGTTTTGTCTGATCATCAATGGGACAACTTCTAACAAAACAGGCAAATCGTTTTCCAAGAAACCTCTGTAATTTTGTCCCGTGAGCCTGGCTGGAAGTACATGAGGTCCCAATAAACAATCACCAACAATGCCGGCCCAAACATTGATGGAGAACTGTTGCTGATGACGTGACTGAACAATTCCGTGAGGATTCTCGTCTGCCCATAGGTGCTGATTGTGGAAATTAACAATTCCATCTCTGGTGAACTGTGCCTCATCCGTAAACAGCACTGAAGCAATGAAGTCAGGGTTGGCACTTTGTTGCAAGGACCATTGGCAGAACACATATCGTGCAGGAAAATCCACTGGTGACAAGGCCTGCACGCGCTGTAGATGGTAGAGATACAACTGTTGCTCACGCAACACTCTCCAGGCCGTCATGTGAACAACATTACTCCTTAATGCTAATCTCCTTGTGCTTATTCCAGTATTGTCTTCGATCGCCTGCAGAATCGCCTCCTCCACGTCTGGAGTCCTCCTTCTGGGTCTCCCCCGGTCGGCAGTAGCAGGCTTAAACATCCCATGTTCCATAAGACGACGATGAATTAACTCAAACATTTTCCTGTCTGGACACCGTCGTTCTGGATATCTCTGCCGGTACAAACACTTAGCTTCAAGGCTATTACCGTCTGCCAACCCGTAAATGAAATGAGCATCTGCCAACTCCTCATTTGAGTACATAGCCACATCCGTGGTGAACACACTCCAGTTGGATCTGCGACCCCTTGTTTCGTGCGGCGTTTTACAAGCAATGAAGCGAGGTGGCACCACCATCTCACATGAGTGATAAATTTTCCTCGTTATGCTGTCAGGCTACTACCTCATGCCCCCGTAAATGTGCATTTGACCAGATATTAGAAAGAGAGCTCTAACACGGAAAGGAAGCGTTTCCGGACTGATGTTCATATAAAATGTTTTCATCCTTCAGGTGTGAGGAATATGCTCCCAAAGTTTTGCCGTGCATTTTAGTTACACCCTGTATAAGATTTTTTACCAACACCTTGAACTTCCAAAGTAAAAGACAACAATATCTAAAACATAAATGCTAAAAAACAAGCAAAATTCACTTACAGTTCCATTAGACATATGATGATACCACTGGAGTTTTCTGCCACTGTGCTTCTTTTTGTAAAAATCCTCTACTTCAGGAATATAATCCTCTAGCTCCATTGGAAGTGAAACAGTAACCCTCTCACTGCCCCTCGCCCAAGCTCCAGCATTTAGAATTTTAATATTAATAGAATCTGAAAGTTTTTTGAAAAATTAAGTAAATATTAAAAGTCATCTTATAAAATTTAAAAAGATGATATAAAATAATATTTTGTTAAACAATTAAAAAATGCAATTTTCTCTGCCGTTCAAAATTTTTGGATCATTAACCCCTTCAGCAGGCTAAGCACATAGTTACCTATATGCACAGATGGTAGTCGACCCCCCAAGTAGGGAGCGCTTCATAAAAAAATTCTTTTCTCAGTGGGCTAAGCGTATACAGTAAACCTCAATATTTCTAAGTTCAAGGGACCAAAAAATTATGACTTCAAAGTATTCAGGTTTGAAATAAATAGACTTTCATAAAAATCGAACTTGATTATGATCAGCTACTTAGGCAGCAAAACCGCAATACTGAATCTTAGTTATCCGTTCTACAAATGAATTGGCCTTACAAGTTAGTATACACAGTAAATTTGAACAGAGCTGAAGTGAACACTTAGTTTGCGATTCACAAAGACCACCACGTGTGAAAAAAGGCTCCAGCGAATATCCCGAATTTCCCAGTACAATTCAAGTTACTCCTTGATGCCGCGAAGAAAAGACGTTCAACCGCGCGCCAAAAGATTATCACTCATCTATACTCCATACTGCTGCATATATATTACATTATGCTCTTCTTGTATGACATTATGGTAAAACCAGTGATGAGCTGAAGCTGGCTACCGCTGGCTCACGCAAGCCGGTTTTTAATCTTTTAGAAAATATGAAAATTTATTGATTTTGTCCTTTCAAGTACATTTTGCCCTATCTGATAATCAATAACAGAGAGTGTATAAAATGGAATATATTACGAACCGAACACTCCTTAAGCTAGGAGAACGCTTTAATAAACTAGAGCAGTGGTTCTCAAACGTAGGGTCACGACCCCCATTGGGGGTCGCGAGACAATTTTGGGAGGGTCGCAAGCAGTCTTTGCTATCCCAACTGATTTTTTCCTCATTCTATCAATCTTTCAATTTTAATTTATAGTTATGTCTAATTTTTATGTTTCCTTGAGGATTGGAATCTTCAAGATAAAGCATTCGTTAATTTTAATATTTTATATTTAATATAAGATATATAATCTAATAATAAAACTTTAATTAATACGGCTACTTATACTAGCCTCGCTCAATTTCTTAGTCCTCAAATTTCTCATCTTTATTGTAATTCATGGTGATATCTGAATTTTTGATGAAATAATTTCTTTTTAGGAAATATTAAAACAAATGAAAAAATCTGCTATGACCGGGAATCGAACCCGGGTCTTCTACTTGCCAGGCAAATATTCTACCACTGAACTACTGTAGCAGACTATTTCTCCTCTAGTCATCTGTGTGCAACAACAAGATTATTCCAGACTATTTATGATGTAGTGAATAATTTGCCATATGTATTTCTTTAAAAGAGATTCATTATCATATATAATGAAAATTTTCCTTAAGATCCAGTTATTTTCTTGAACCCAAATTTTATTTTATACTTTTCAGTGAGCTTTATAAAAAGTATAAATGAAAAAAGTTTCTTATATGTTTTTATTTCTTCTCAAAAAATCACGGGAGGTTGCGGCGACTGAACATCCGCACGGAGGGGATCGCTTGGCAGATCTGCCTGAGAACCACTGAACTAGGGCGATCTGGTGCCCCTGGCATGTAGGCATCCTGCCACCCTTGTCAAATTTCCTTCCTTATGTTTTAGAAAGAACCAATTCTTAATAGGTATTTTTTGCAGCTTATCACTGGGTAAAACCACCAGGTTTTTGTTTTTGGCTCATCATTTATTCTCGGGTAAAACAAAGGCATGATCTTTTTAGATACAACATTCGGTATAACTTCATACAATATTATTTAAGATTGGTTCAGTAACAGAAATCAATAAATATTACACGGTCTTCTCTGGAGCATATCACTTTCTCATGAGAAAAACCTTGTCCAGGTTTGGGAGAGCATGAGGATTGAAACAATAGGTGTCTTTGCAACTTCTGTTCATTTCAGCTTGGTTCTCGGATTTCGCTATCTGATTGAGAATGTGAGCATTCACAGTGATGCAAGGATAAGCTGATTCATTTATTTGAATCATCTATGACTTTTATTTCACGTTGACTATTAAATAGGGTGACCATATTCCAACGAGGTGAAAACGGGACATTTCCCATCCTTGTAAGAAAAAAACGGGACAAAATTGCTTTTTTGATTAAAAAAGGGACTGCCCTGGCGAAAATGGAATGTTTGGTAATCTTAAGTAATAAGTAAAAGGGAGTCACCTGTTTGGGGCACTATATGTATTTCGTATGCGAGAAATGGGGAACAAAAAGCTGATGTGATGGCAGCCACACGAACATTCTGCATACACAGGATCAAGGTTTCGAATTAAACGAACTGTTCGTGAGTCACCGGACCAGATCATGACTTCAAATTTCATTGTAGGCATATTTTGAATAATCCATACCAAAAAGTATGCTAAATCATATGATGTTGGCCTGGGACTGATCTTAGCTTTGAATTCCACCATACTTTGAATTATCTGGGATCGAAATAAATGGGTTTTACTGTATATGCATGCACTCTATGACTACCTATTCAGGAGTGTATTTTTTTTCAACTCTGTGTAATCTCTATGAGACCCTGTGAACAGGGCCGCCCCTAGGGGGGTGCGGGGCCCGGGGTGATCAGCATTTGCAGGGCCCCTTAACAATCTAAAATTATCAAGGTATAATTCGCGCACTAAAAAATAATTGTAAAAATATTTAATATTTTTAGATATGTATATTCCCGTATCATAGATATTATTATATTAGATATGTATATTCCCGTATTATACACGTAGAACGCACTCAAGATATCAAAAGAAAAACATTAAGTTCAGCAACGATATTTTGGTATTTACGTCAGATAAGACGATCGAAATATTTTACTTGTCTACGATGTCGACACTAAAAGTTTTCGAATGCGACTGACTGATAGCATCAGCAATTACGCCACATTTTGTATGTGGAAATTATGAAATTTATTCTACGTGACAATGTATTAAAATAACAGTATACATTGTAATTTGAACCGATGCATGACGGCTAACATGGAGCGAGGACGATATTTGTAAGAGCGCTTAGCGATTTGCTCAATTTTCAAGTGTGATTATTTGTGAAAATTCGGAGCAAGTGAACAAATTGTACGAATGCGAAACATTTTCCGGGACTCCTCACCATGCGGGGCAAACTATCGAAATCCGGGACTGTCCCGCCTAATCCGGGAAGATTGGCTGGCTTAAGATAACTCCGTTCTTCAGGAAAGTACTCCTTATGTTTACATAGGTTGCTTATTTTGTGCAATAAACTGTAATAATTAGGTGTATTCAGACGTTATACGTTTCATTCCTGTGTTTCATACAAGATACAGTAATATATGCTTGGTTGTGAATATCCTTCATAAAATTATTTTATTTGATTCTGTACATTTCATTTTATCTCTTATTTAATACACGTATTTTTTGTTTGTGACATGTGCGAACCGCCAAAGCGCAGGGCCCAGGGAGCGCGGGGTCCGGGGCAGAGGCCCCGTTTGCCTGGGTCAAAGGGCGCCAGTGCCTGTGAATGCACCCTAAGAAGTAAAAGTTAGGTGCAGTTTACAAGAAATAAAATTGATAATGGAACTTTTTTCTCTAGCTTCTTCAATTGTATTTGACAAATTTATGCAAATTATTTTTCCCTGTGGATTTTGTTTTCATGCTGTGATAATTTTATTTACTGAGTCTGAACTTTCATTTGTGGCAATAATTCGAAGGGAAAACAATTGGATTTATTCTAGTTTTTTATCCTTTTAATTATGGCATCAAAGTGATCAAAAGGTTCAGATGAAATCTGTGAATGTAATGATCGCACTTAGTAAGAAGGAGAAGAATTCAAGTGAAGAGAGTGACTATGCTTCAGAAGGGATTTTTAAATTCACACCAATTAAAAATATTCTTATGTATTTCTTAAAGAAAACATTATCATGTCTTGTACTATTTAATTTATATTCGGTTCTCTTTGAAAAATTCTGTAATTCATGACAATTTCATCCACAAAAGTTAATTGACTTTTTCCTGCCATCATTATTTTATTTAAACGGGGCACAATTTCAAAATGGAACATTTTATTACTCTTTTATGTGAGGAAAGCCTAGAATCAATTCAAAGGAGGGATGATGGGATAGTGAAAATTTCATGCCCACTTAAGGGGTTGAGGAATTTTTATAATTTGATAAAATTTCAGAAATATAGGGTTTTTAGGAAGCAGGACTCAAAAATTGCATCAAAAACTGATTGGGGGCTCCAAGACTTATCTAGGGGTATAAAAGTGGGCTAGGGTTCTTATTGTGCTCTTTCGACAAATTCATCAAATAAATAAAATGAAACCCATTCAAAACTTAGTTAGAGGCCCTGAAATTTGACGAAAAATTCTGAGCAACCATAAAAATTCTTTGCAGGCATGAGTGACGAAGTTGTAAACACTCCAAAAAAATTTTTAAAAGCACAAATGTCCGTATTCCTTATAAATAAATATCGATTCACCAGAAACATAATGAGGAGTCCGACAGTACAGAATCACGAATGTTTGTTTTTCACATAGAAGAAGCCTAAGGTTATTCAACAAGGAAGTTCAAACTACTAAATTAACAGCTTCTCACAAAAATTAAGGTGACAAATAAATAGAACTAAAATGGATACTTAAATTAACCATATGCTTAAGGGATTTAAATGCCAAATTCTGAAACTGAATGTCATTATTTAAATAATGTAATTGCAATATCATTTATATTAATACTCATGTCACCTAAATTATCAACCAGTAAAAATCCAAATAAAGAGCATTTTAAAGAAAAAGGAATTATAAATTATGGAAGAATGTCTTTTCACTATATAACAGGAACCAAAGTATGAAATAACCAATATCCCTTGCACAGTAAAACCTTGTTAATTAGACATTGGATGGTTCAAAATAGAGCCTAATTTGAAGTTACAATCATTTTCTGATGAACACCAAGGGTTTTATTTGCTTTTTAACACATTAGGTGCCTATCGGCGGCACCCAGGTATTTCCTTAGGACCAGCCGCCGCCTTTCGGCGTCTTCCTTCCTATTCTGTGTAAATATAAAAAAAAACGTCGTTCTCGAGAAAAATCGTGTTCACCACCCCCGCAGCGAATGTGTTAATTAAAATTTACATTTACAATGGAAAGTGAGATCAGGTCCAGTGAATTATCAACACTTCATTTACTTTAAAAAGTAATTTTCCCAGCCAGAGTTCACCATTTGAAGCAATAAAAGCTGAAAATTTAATTCAGTCTTTTGGGCATCTACTGATGTTCTACACGAGTGATACCAAACTTTTTGCAGTTGCAGCACCCTTTCAGTGATAAACAGAATTTCACAGCATCCCAGCCTCGAAACAAGGTTTTTATATTTTGTATATATTGCTAACACAACCTTTGGATGCATTCATTTGTTGGTAAAACACCATTATCAATTTATTAAGGGAAAAATTACTGCCCTAATTACCCATCAACACATCCAAAATGTTGAACAAAAAGTTTTTTGCGGCATCCATAAAAATCAGCTGCAGCACCAAATTTCCATAACATCTAACCTGAATGATTTTTGCATGCAATGCAAAAGGACTTTGTTCCTTAAAAATGTGACAACTGTGATCATTTGTATTTATTCCTTCTATATACATATTTCAAAAGAGTAAATTTTGTGAGAAAGACCTTGAGTGGAAAATGCCACTAACTCATAAATTACATACTGTTATGCAGAGATTGCATCAAAATTAACGAAGATAAGAATAATTACATAACTTTTAGAGCAATATATTAGTAAAAAACAATACTTTGACAAAGAGGAAATCACTTAAGCAAACTTTTCTGGCAAGTATCTATATTATAAAAGGTGTGGGATTCTCTCTATCTTGTTTTCTTGTCTATGCACTTTTGAAGTCACTCTTTAGACATGATTTAAGATAATTTCCGAGTAAGTACAAGTTTGAAATTTGGCAGGAATGCACGAATCATGCATTTAAAGGCAATGCTGAAAAAAATCCCAAAAAAAGACCCGGGTTCAACTCCAGAACATTTCTGTTTCCTGTAAGAAAACACGTAAAATACGACATTTCAATGTGCAGGCTTTCACTCTTTTGCAAATTAAAATTAGATAAAATTGATCTACAATCACCGTACATAGACTGTTTTAAAGAAGAATGTACAAGGTTTCTTATTCTTATCGTCGATTTAAGCCTTCCATTCAAAATTACTCACATTTAATTAATATATGACATATTTTGACCAAATATAGCACTTTTATCGATAAGTTTCCTGGACAATGAATGTCATTGTTGAGACTCGAGATTCCTATTATTGACTCAATATTCAGACGTCATACAACAGAAATACAAAGCATTTACATAGATGTATCGAGTGAGAGGGAGCGAGAGGGTGGGGGGAGGAACAAAGGAGGGAGGGGTGATAGGAAGAAAGGGAGGGAGATACAGCAATATTCTTTTCTTTTCTGTCATATTGACGGGCATTTGCACTAAGTACTTAAGTATTGTAGATATTAAATTTTAAAAATTAAAATTTTAACTTCTAAGCTGTGTTTATTATTAAAAATGCTGGCAACATTTCAAATTTGAGTTTCAGATAACTTTTATGACTCTTTACTTGAATTTCAGCCAGATAATTATTTTGTACTCTTAAGATAAGCTGCACCCTTTTATGAAAAGAGAAATTTTGGCAAAGAAAATGTGGCTAACATGCAAATGAATACAATAAACATATGTAAACATACCTGCTATACTTCCTTTGCTACTTCTATATTGCTCCTTAAATTGCTGATTTAGATCTTCACTAACTTTAATATCTTGGAACATTCTAGCTAGCTTATTAACATAATCTGCAGGCATACCAACTTCCCTGAGCCTGAAAAAATATGACTATGAGTCAATTGAAGAAATCAACACAAAAATTATAACCATATTTACAACTAGTTTCCCCTCAATCAACCAGGCATAGATAATCCAGTCTGCAGATTATTCACATATGATAAAGGACTACATTATATTACCAATTTCATCAAAAGAATTTTCATTGCTGCTTTTTAACAAATCCTGTCCAAGTATGCACAATATAAAATCAAAAGAAAAGCTTCAAGCTATATTTTTATTCATAATGACACATTCAAGAATCATTACTGAACCATTTTTGGCAAGTCTGTCACATATTTAGAATATATTTTTATGGAACATTAAGAAGGAGAAAAAATAATCAAAGTCCTGGTACCATTTAATATGAGTGGTGAAAATAAATGTCAAGTTGATTAGCAATTGTACACTTTCAGCTGTATTCTCACTGTTGGTATTAATTGAAAATTTGAAGTTGATAGAAACAGAGGTTGAATTAAAATTGAGCATATCAATTGTTTCGCTTACAGCGTGAGCGCCTATTATCGTCGGTCGGTCCGTCCGCATGTTTGTTCTCGGCTTCTACTAAACGGATTTTCATGAAATTTAATATTAAGGACTTTCAATCAAATATAATAAGAAAATCGCAAAAATGAATCACGTACGCCAATCAGGGGTACCACTTTACTGGTAACAAAAATTAAATTGTCGTCATATCTCGTAAAGTATTGCTCAAATTAAAATATTTTTCAAATAAAAGTTGTAGATCTGGTAAAGTAGAGTATTTTCTTTCGTATGCATTTTTATCGTAGGAGTAGCCGTTATCGAGAAAATCAAACAAGAAAGTCTTATATCGAGTTGAACTTAGAAAATTTCTTGCATGGTTACTTCCAGGGTTGTTAAACGAAACCGAACCCAAAGAATAGATTCGGTTCAGAACGAAACTATATCTTTTCTCTTGCCATTTAGTTTCGGTTCGTAACGAAACTGTATGTTCCGTGATGGGTTTAGTCCCGTTCCGGAACGAAATTGTTTAGTCGGAACGAAATATTTCGTTCTGGAACGGTTCCTTTTCTTGAATGGGTTCGGGTTCAAGTTGAGAGTTATTGGGAGATACGTTCAGTAGTTTCGTTCCAAGCAAACTGCACCATTATTCTGGTCGTGGGGCGGAGAAGAGAGTGAGGTACTCGTATAGAGTAGAAGCCCGCAAATCATACGTGGTGCCTTAGGGGCTTAATTAGGCTTAATTTTATTCTTCTAATGTAAGCCATTTTAACACATTCAATATCTCCTTGGTTTTTTAGATCCATCCCCAATGGCCAACCAAAATTTCACTATTTTTTTAAATATCGTTTTTCCGGAAAAATTCGCACTAAATACGAACTAATCGATGAGCAAACTGACAAAAACTAAACTGAGGAGCCAATGTGCGAACCCGTCACTTAACGGTACGGTTAGGGGCCATCCATATATTACGTAAGACGTTTGGGGGGAGGGGGGTGCGGATGAGTCTTACGTTGTCTTACAAGTGGGGAGGAAGGGTCTACGATTGGTCTTACGTAAGATTTTACTTGAGCGAAAACGCAGTTTGCGTCCCAGAACAGTACTCTGAATGAAACGCATTTAACACCGCTAATGCTGCGCTCCCGCGCTCCAGCGATAGCAGGACTCACTGTCAGTCGAAGCGGGTGCCGATGCTCTGCCACATTAGGGTGCTGCACTTTTATTGCTGAGCTTTCTTGTACCCCCACCCCGCTCCCTGAGTCCCACTCTGCATGACGCACGTTTTCCAACCTGACGCGAGCCGCTACCGGCAGACAGGAGTGCTGCGCGAGGGTACCGCGGGTTTAAATGACTTACTTTCGCTTGAATGATGGGGTCTAGAGCAGATCTCTATAAAAGGCTCGTTGAAGCTTTCAAGAATTGCTACCCAAGCAAAACTCCACAACAAGCTCAGGAGGAGGCAAATGTCATCTGGCGAAGAGCTAAAACTGAATTTGGGAAGGATGGTATGGCATTTGAAAAACACATTGACAGTAAAATTCAGCAACTGAATCAAGAAGCTACGAAGAGAAAAGTTACTTTCAAGAGCTTTTTTGTGAACGTAAGAGTTGCGGATGACACATTTCAGACATGTTTTGCAATTACAACCTGTCTCTGCATGCACGAATGTCTCGCAGAATGCCCCTCCGCATGTCTGGCCCATGTTTATTAGTTTTATTCGACAGGGGTGCCAATACGTCGACATGTCTTTACTTTTGTTTCGATGCTCCAAAATCTATGGAAGGTTTTTATTACCTATTTTTTTATGTTGTGAAAAAAGTTTACCTTTATGTGACTGTTAGCCAAGTACGGCTTCTCACTGAAATAATAAACATTTGTTTATAAATAATAGGGGAATTATTTACTAGACCAGCTGACTACCACCCCTGAAAATTATCTAATACTCATTCGAAGTGAAACATCAGTAGTGGTGAGCTCGCGAGTGAAAAAAACCTCAGATTTCTTAGGTAAGATTTAGGAGGGAGGGGGTCCCATTGGTTCTTATGTTTTCTTACATGGGGGAGAGGGGGGGTCAAAAAGTGGCCTAAAACGTCTTACGTAATATATGGATGGTCCCTTATTACGGAGCGGGAGATGCGTCGACGCCGGTCGTCTGCGCACGGTAGCAACCGTCGACGGCGGCATTCAATGTGTTAATGATATGGCGATTTTTCCGCGAACACTCATTTTCCGTCAGCAAGAAAAACAACTCCGTACGAGGTCGGCGTTCACTACTCACTGCGCACTCTACATCTTCCCGGTGGTGATATTAGGAACTAAGATCCCCCTCCTATCCCCGACCTCCCCTCTCGCATTCCCCCCTCGCCCTCTCCTCTTGCCGTTAGACGCGAGTAAAAACCATTGAAAACTAGCTGGAACCAAAGTAGAAGGAGCCGGAACGAAACTATTTCATGTGCGAACCCGATTCGGAACGGTTCAGTTTCGTTCCATCGACATTTCGTTGCGAAGATTTCGTTCCACTTTCGTTCCGGTTCCACTTTTGTTGCACGACTTTGGTTCCTTTTTTGGTTTGGTTCCTGTGAACCGAAACCTATCTGAAACCGTTCCTCTTCAGTGGGTTCGGTTTCGTTTAACAACCCTGGTTACTTCATTGTTGCTAACATAAACAATCTCCCAAACAAACGTTTAATATCCTTACGTGTGCATGTAATATTATTAAATAGGAAGAAAATGGATTATTTATGATGAAGAAAAGAACTTTAAAATGCTATTTCCCTTACGTACAGGTATATAATTGCTTTCTAATACTCCATTGCACGAAACTATTATTTTAGTTGTGAGATACAACCTGAAACCCTGAGCTATAGATCATACCAAAAAACTTATAATAGTTGACCATTTAAATGTACAGGCGACTTCCGAGATTCGACTGTTTGAGATTCGACCAATTCGAGAATTCGACTGGTAGAAGCCTGCTTACTCGACCCAGCCGATCGGTCAGTGGAATTAGAAACTAGTTTATGGAAAGTGACGTTTGGCCCGCCCAGCCATGCGAGGTTTAGTTTCAGTCTAGACATCATTATTTCTGCTCTAATTGTTTGAATTTGTGCTGATTTCACTCATTTCTAGGTGCATTCGACATTCAAGTGCTCGAGATTCGACTGGGTTTTCAAGAATGCATCCTGATCGATTCTCGAGAGTCACCTGTATTTAAAAAATCTTAATTGTGAGCTAAGGAAATTCCCACGAGTAATTTGTTTTGCAATCAGTGCTGCTTGTATGTAATATAAGCAGATCATGGCATACTGTTCCAGAGCACAGCTCAACCAGACATAGACTGGACTAAACCTCGGACAAAATTTATTTGAGCCAAATGTAAATAAAACACTCAGGTGCACACCCCTGGGTTCCCATAATATGCATGCAACGTATCAGGACTCTAGGTTTCATGGTCTTGAAGATATGGGGCTGATACGCACACATTGGCTCTTTTATATGATCTGGGAAGCTTTGTTTAGCTCTCAAGTTGTAAAAAAAACAATTTCAAGCATAACTGATCAACAACTGGCTGCAAAGTACACTGTTTCCCATAGGATCTATTTAATAAATTTGTAATACATAAACTAGAAAGCCCTGATGAGTCAAGGATAGACTTTTAAAGAAAGTCTAATTATTGAATAAACTTTATCGGTAGTTTTAAGGCGAATTCACTTCATTTAATAAATTATATTATTTGGATTATTCAATTTTTTGTAATAACCATAAACTTTTTACCCTTCCTTTTGACTGGTTATTGCAGAGCATACATTATAACTCTTTACACAAGGAAAATTATCCTTTGATTTTTTAAGAGCAAGGTTTAATTTACACAGCTAAATTTAGTACGAGTAAAGCCTTTGAATGATAGAAAAATCAGAAAAAGTTATCTTTACTGCAGCAAAATTTTATTTTCTGGATATTATTATTCGTAGCATAATGTATGAATGTGTATTTTCATAGATATTCCATAAAATCTCAAGCAATAAAACAGGGAGTTGGAATTTCTTAGTAAAGGTATAATTACCATTCCACCATATTTTCTTCTTTCTCAGAATCTGCAGAAGTATCAAGAATAAGTCTTCTCGTAAGATGAGCTTTGTGATAACGCATGAAAACATCCTTGTTTTGAACATATTTAAGGACAAGAAGCTGAAAGAAAGTATTCATGATTGAAGTAAATTTATGTAAACAAAAAATTAACTCAAACATTTTGTTTCTGTAAATATATTACATAAACACCATAATGCATACTATTCTGGTACTAAATATAGTGCCAATACATTTTTGCAAAGATCAATATCTGTTGATTAGTTGAGAAAAGTATACTGTCCCTACACTACTCAATATATTTATATTTTTTACAAAGCAAACTTCCTGAATTTTTACCTAGAATGTCAAAATTAAATGATTAATGACCAAAATAAGGCAGTACTTCTTCAGAATTTAAAGTATACATTTGAAAATAAATTTACCTTTATGCTTAATCTAATTTTAAAGATTATATGGAATAAAATTCAGTGATGGCTCCTGGTGTAAAAAGTAGGTGAAGTGCTTGGTAAGGGTGGCAGGATGCCTACATACCAGGGGCATCAGATCGCTCTAGTTTAGTAATACTGTTCCGCTTAACAGGTGTTCGGTCCGTAATATATTCCATTTCATACATTGCTGATAATTGAATGTCAGCAAAATATACTTGAAAGGACAAAATCAATATATTTTGAAATTTTCTAAAAGTTTAACAACCGGCTCGCAAATTCCGGAAAAAAATAACAAACAGCTCGCGTGAGCCGGACCAAGCCGGCTTCAGCTCATCACTGCCAACATACATGCGTACTTATGTTAATGCTCCCAATGCCTACGAACTAAAATTTTACTAATGCTACAATACCTGCAAATATGTACGTTTTTCACAACTCACCCTATTTCTTGTATATTAAGTCGATCCTCCTGTCTCTCAGAGCAGGAAATTTATCGATGATGTCTTCATAGAAAGGCTGGTTTTCGATGAGATTGGATAATAGTTCCTTCTGTACAGAAATGTTGGCTAGTGATGAAAGTCTCTGCTGTGATGTCAGTTTCTTATGTAAGTTTTCAATCCCTTCAGACAGGAGAAGCTTCTTTCAACAGAAACGCTTGTAGAAGGTATGGCCAGAACTAAGCAGAACAGTTTATAAGTTTCCTCAAAAATATCCTTGTCTTCTTGCAGTACCTTAAGAATTTTTTCTGTTGTTAAGTTTCTGCAGGATTCATCAGCATACAAGAGACAAAGTTTGTTCTTCAAACGTTGAATTTTGGTGAATATCTGTGGGTAGAATTGCTGTAAATTTTGAAGAGCTGTAGAAGAAAAATCTTCAGCATAATCTTCAAATTTTCTTGCATCAGCAAGGCTAAGAAATTGCAGTCTGTTACAGTCTTGAAATCTCATTTGCATTTCTACCAGAATGTTGTCCAAAATTTCGTAATATAAAATTCTGCAATTAAGAAAAAACTCATCCTCTGATGAAGCAGCACGAACTCTTTGCAGAGTTATGCTCGTCAATCTTTTACTTTTCTTACAAAATGTAGAAAAATGCTGTTCATTTCTTTTATTATTTATCAAGTCGCAAGTTATCTTTACCTTAGCGACACAATAATTAATGTCTAAGGACTTTTTCTGCAGAACGTCGAAAAGAACATCAGTCAAAGCAAAAATATCATTGAACACAACGGCCAAAAACGTGAATTCAAAATTGTTCATATCATTTAGAAATCCTTTACACAGATGAATAGATTTCTCATCTGATGCTTCATCATTCATTATTAATTCGAACACATGTTTTAGTTAGTCCCAATCTTCAATAAAGACCCGAAGAAGTCTGGAATTGGACGACCAGTGAGTTTCAGCCATAGTTGGAATTTGTCTAGCGGCCACGGATTCAATTGTATGTGTTCGTTTTGCCGAATGATGGAAAAACAAAGGAATTCCACTAACCGCTGCAAAAAATATACGACACTTAGATATTTTCTTAAAACTTTGCTGTAGTACTAAGTTTAGACAATGGGCCATACAATGTACAAAAACGACTTTGGGCGCCTTGTCTTTAATTCTCTTTTGAAGACCATTTAAATGTCTGAACATTATACTTGCACCATCATAGCACTGCGCAACTAATTTATTTTCATAGCAAAATTCTTTTAAAATGCCGTCTAGCAGATCAAACAAATTTTCAGAAGATCTATCAGCACTAACATCGTAAAATCCTAAAAACCGTTCAACCAGTGTACCATCTGAATTCATGTACCTAATAATGACAGAGCATTGTGACTTCTAAAATATATCTGTGGTATCATCAACTTGAATCGAAAAAAATGCTGCATTGTTAATTTCCATTTTCATATGGTCTTGTATGTACTCCGAAATGCATTCAATTAGTTCCTTTTGTATTGTTTTTGAATTACCACTGAAAACAGTTTTAATTTTGCTGTAATGGTTTTGAATTTCTAAAGAACTTCTGGATATTAACAAAGCCAACAGCTCCTTAAAATTTCCACAATTTAAGGAAGAAGTGGTTTCATCGTGTCCCCTAAACGCAAGTTCTTGCTTACTCAAATATAACACTACATCAATCACTAGTTGCAGGAATTGTCGATTTAAATGGACATTTTTATTAAACTGGTGAGTCAACAGTCCCACATTTTCCTTGAGAGCATCAGCAATAGTATTTCTGCCTTTTTCAAAAGTTTTTAAATGTAATTTGCACTTTAAATGTTCCGCAGATTCTTCGTGTTTGTGTAGAGAACGAGTTATATTTTTAAAATCTCCAAATCCCTGTTTATTCCAAACCTTACTTTTAGTACTAAATAGAAGGCAAGGCCAACAAAATAATTTCTGCAAATTTTGGCTACTGCATAACCATATAAAGTCTGTAAACCAAGATTTTTAAAAAGTAATTTGGTAAGATTTTCCACTTTTCTTAATTTCCTTTTTGAGGCAAATATCAAGTAAATATGTTGGGCGTCCACAAGTTAAAACGTCTTTTTTGTCTTCATCCTTCCATCTACAAAACAGTGTTTCTAACAAATTACAAATAATGTCATTAACAGGATATATAGCGTTATTAAATGTACTCACACGACAGTTTAAAATGATAAAATCGTTTGTGGAATTCCGCAATGAATTTAGAATCCGCACGCCTGCTTACTCACAAGTGAAAAACAGACACTGTAGGTTTCTCAGCACTTTCACATGGCGCAAAAATAGCATAGTGGAGGCAGGCCGCATGACATCACGTTGTCATGGCAACCGCACGCAGGTGACGGAAAACTTTCAACCAAGGTCAAGTTCTTCACTCCGCTCGCACGATCCAAAGGATGGCCGAGGCTCGCAGTCAATCCAGCCACACGAACTGACTGAACATGCATTCGTAAAATCAAAATGCAATGTTCCATCTTTGCAATATATTGAAATAAATAATTAATATAAAGTAAACATAATTATTTAAAATAAACATATGTATTTTTCGATTAAAATAGGTGAAGTGGCACTTCACTTACTTCACCTGAATAGCCGCCACTGATAAAATTACGAAAAACATTTTAATTTCATACTGCTACAGGATATTAGAGCACAAAAAAGAATAAACTGAGTAAACAACTTAATATAACATACCACATCTCTAAGTTTGCTTTCAATTTCATCTGAGGTAAGTTTTTTGCTGAGAGGAGTTTTTCTAAGAAGCATATCACAGTAATTTGCCAGGAGTTCTGGACATTTTGATTCAGGCTGAGATTTTATGCCAGCACTCTGAAAAACCAAATATCTAAATATACTGCTTGTTTTTAATTAAGAAATAAAGGTAAGAATGTATAAATGATTATCTTTATCTTCTGAACACAAATACAGTAGAGTCCCAATTATACAAGTTCCAATTATATAAGTCCCAATTATCCAAAGTTCTGTATTATCTGAGGTGCATGAGGAAAAAGTATCAAAGTATGATTTTAAAAAATTGCAATTGAAAAGGATAATACTCAATACAATTGTATAAAATATACACTGAATTCAACGATTTGATTATTTTGATAATAAATCTACTGTAGCTATACTATAAACCTGCAACACTGTAAACTTTAACATTTTAAGATTCCTTTAAATTATTTTAAAATGCTCTCATACATAGGTAGTCAACTTATTTCATGAAAATTAAAAAAGAAGTTCTGAAACAAATTTTTTTCATATAGTGTTTATCTAACCATTAAGATTGTTTAAGTAATGAAAATACAATAGTACAGGCACTCCCCGGGTTAAGTAATGTGTTCCAGTAACCATTATGTAACTCGAAATTTGCGTAAGTCAAAAATTACTACAGAAAGTACAGCAGAAGTGGGGAAACTAAGGTTTAGGACAGTTCGGCATGACCGGTTCAGCGATCGACTATTTGGCGATGGGATTATTCGGCACCGGACAGTTCGGCGACAGCCGTGTTCCGCACGGCACAATTCAAATATATTTTGGAGGAAATGTCGTCATGATAATATTAATATTGCAACTATTAAGTTACCGAATCTATTACATAGAAATAAAAATTACTACATTTAAAAGAAATTAGATTTAAATTAGCTTTCGTGAGAAAAAGTACACAATAAAAATTATACGATGAAAAATCACCGGATGATATGTATAATGATATTGCACAATTAATTAATTATATTAATGTTAATTTAATACAGATGTTACTGTTAAGTTAAATATTGTGAATGTTTCCTCACAAAAGTAAATTTGAAAGTTAATTCTTTAAAAATATAATCATTTTTATTTAAACAGGATTGGTTTGATGAAATCAAGTCATCACATAATTTTTATCATATACTTTTTCTCACGAAAGTTAATTTAAATCTATTTTCCTTTAAATATAGTCACTTTTATTTCTATGCAATAGATTCGGTAACTTAATAGTTGCAATATTAATATTATCATGACGACATTCCCTCCAAAATATACTGGAATTGTGCCATGCGGAACACAGTTGGCACTGAAATGTCCGGTCCCGAATAATCCTGTCGCCAAACCAGTTGTGCCGAATCGGTCATGCCGAACTGTCTCTTTCCAGGGGAAACTATGGCCTATGGACCGGATCCAGCCCCCAAAGGCATTTTATTCGGCACGCAAAGCAATTAAAAGCAATCTCTGAAAATTAAAGTACATAAGATCAAGCATCCGCGTCAACAATCGGAAAAAGACTGAAGGGATTGGGAGAGAAACCACAGTACAACACAGACATGTAACAACAATGTAATCTATTATTCTGTTCATATGAGTGCAGATATACACCACAATTATAGCCAGTCGCTAGAATTAGGTAGATTGTTACATCGATTCACTAGATTAGTAGGTAGTCACTGTGGCCTTTTCAGGCACAATTCGAAACCAAAGTCACTAGATATGGCTAAAAATTTGCTAAAATGGCAACATTGGCTGGGTAGCATAGCGGGGATTTCGCATTACAAACCACGCCTTGCATTCTTTCTCCATGCACATAGATATAGATTTAGTTTGCGCTCATGAAAACCGCTAACGTAAGCATAACAAAATTTTTTCATACATAGTTTATGGGGCCGCTTATGTGAGGGTTTACATAAGTCGAGGTTTATATAACCCGGGAGTGCCTGTATTTGACTCAAAGAAATAAATGTCTCTGAAGCATGTGAACCAGTGAAGAGAACAAATGCTGAGGATAACTAACCTGCTTGCTAGGTAAATCCAACCTGAATACGGTGGTATCATTCACAACCTGTTTGTATGCCTTATCTCGCGCAGTCAGAAATCTAGGATCATCTTTGAAGGCTTCTTTTACCAACAA
Source organism: Uropetala carovei (assembly GCA_036926305.1). NCBI lineage: Eukaryota > Metazoa > Arthropoda > Insecta > Odonata > Petaluridae > Uropetala > Uropetala carovei. The sequence continues at coordinate 1,077,786 of JAXCHB010000152.1, read as the reverse complement.
GCTGAATTGGTTAAACAGTTCAAGAAGTCTTTCTACATATTTCTCAGAATCCTATACAGCAAAAAATTAGTAATTAAAATATAATCCCATTTAACAGAAAAAACTACCATCAGCAATTATCTAAGATTTAGTTAATGACAACATAATATTATTACTTGCCTGTGTGATAAGGTCAGCAGAAGCCACCATGTCAGCAAGCCCAGCATTAATAATATGATCTTCTAGGTCTTTTAACATTGGACTAATGCCATCTGATACACGATCCATCAGCTTAAACATTAATTGAAGCCCTTAAAAGTACATGTAAGGAGGATTTTCAGTTATAAACTGATATATTTTATATTAAAAATAACTTATAATCTACTTTTTCAATTTAATTTTTAAAAACACAATTTTCCTTCATTTTCAGGGAAATTATTATTACTCACTTTCAGTTTCATTGGCTTTAATCATGGCAGCACATTCTGCACGTATTGTATATTTGAAGGTAGAAACTAATACATTTACGCAACATTCTGTTAGCTAAAATATTTAAAAAAATTAAGATTTAGAATTCAATGAAAATTTCACAGATTCAACTAAAAAATTTAACTGCTTTGAATAAAAGTCCAAGATAAGAAGTGAAAATGTCACAAATGATGAGACTTACCACTTGTACAGATCCACTACAGGATTCAAGGTACTTTTGGGCTCGTTGTTCTTCTTCTCTCAGTTTGGCATCTGCATAGCGCATATAATTTTGAACACCATTTGCTTGCAAGTACTGAGGTGCTTTCATTTTATAAAAAGCTTCAGTTGCATCAATGTAAGCCTTTTCGAAATTTTCTCTATAGATCTGTAGTTTATCTTCAGGATTTGAGCATAAATTCACTGAAAATTTTTAAATTCATGAGCTTTTTTCCCCAATATTTCATCAGTTAAGCTTAACTTTTTATTTCAATTCTTAGCAGAAAAGGAATTTCCCTCTTTATTAATTATCTCCAAGTAAAGGACGGCTGAATTTTATAATGAGCCTTAAATACAATATTTGCCAAACAATGAGCCCTACAAGCTAATAAGATACACCCATATTTGAAAACAATTTTTTCAAAAACAAAATCTGACTACATATATTTAAACTTTCTTTATTCACAGGAACAAAAGTGGCAATGCGGATCAGCAAAAATAGCTAATTAAAATTACATTCATTTATTGTAGAGCTCTATCTAGTTCTTAAACACATCTCAAACAACAAATTACTGTTTCAACTATGAGCTGTGCACCAAAGAAACACACCAATTTGATATTTCACAGCCAGTATGAGAAATCACCTAATAGTCAACACAGGCTGAATGAGATTCAAATATGATATTTTCTACATCAAGCTTATACCTCCCAAGCCAATGCTAAACCATTCTAGAAATCTATATACAGTAAAATCTCCTTACAACGAACTTGTAGGGAATCATGAATCATTCCATTGTACCAAAATCAAGTTCTACAGAATAGTTCTAAAAATTAATCACAATACCAAATATTTATTCAATCAAGTCCTACTACACATTTTATTGAAAATTAGTAGTAATTCATACTTTATTTTGTTGAAATATTAATTAAAAATAAAGTATGTAACTGAAATATAAATGCTTTCACCTTTCTCAACACGCTTTTAAAATTTCTAATTTCAATTCATAACTATGAGTCTTATGCACTCTTTTATTTGATTCACTTGCATTATCACTATTACATTTCCTTTTAGATGCCATGTCAAGAGATAAATTTATAAATAAATTAAATAAATAAATTTAAATAAAAGATTTACAGAAAAAATGAGTGAAATCATCACAAATTCAAACAATTAGAGCAGGAATGACGATGCCATGTCAAATGATAAATTTATAAATAAATAAATAAAATAAATAAATTTAAATAAAAGATTAACAGAAAAAATGAGTGAAATCAGCACAAATTCAAACAATTAGAGCAGAAATAACGATGTCTAGACTGAAACTAAACCTTGCGTGATTGGGTGGGCCAAAAATTACTTTGCATAAATAGTTCCTAATTCGACCGACCGACCAGCTGGGTTGAATTCTCGAGTTGGTCGAATCTCGAACGGTCGAGTCTCGGGAGTCGCCTGTGTGCATGTGTGCGGTATGAAAATAATTTTCTCAAAAAATAAGCATTTAAAATCATTACTGAAAAATAAGTACTTATCTCACAAGGGGACCTTACTACATGTTTGTTGCCGATTTGGTTGAAACTGGGTGTAGCATGTAGCACACCTAGTGATGAAAAATGAAAAAGCATGAAGATGCACCTCTCAAGCAATCGCAAGATTTTTGCAATTAAATTTAGCGAACATACTAGGGGTCCAATTTGTATCCTAATATAAATCGTAAAATCCAGATTAGGTGGTGGCCCAGTTGGTTAAGGATCAGCTTTCCAAAATTTTAGGCCCGAGTTGGATCCTAACACAATTTTTCTTCTATTTTTATTAGTTGATTTTGTTCTATCGTCTTGTAATTTTTGGGACATATTATTTTCTGAAAGTTTACTGGATTTATAATTACATTTTCGCTAATTATGTAGGGCTAAAAAAATTTTTCGTAATAAAGTTGAAAAAGAATTGAATTTGAATTACCAGCAAAAATTAAATGGGAATAAGGGCTTTTTATCACACATATTCAACTCTTTTTGTTTACAGGGAGCTAATGCTTCATTGCAAGTTATTATTGTACACATTTATTTATTGATTTTGTTAGATGACATACAATGTTTCAGGTGGAAGTTATCATAGAATTATGAGATTATCTTACACCATGCACACGTTATTACACCTACTGATTGAGAGTTATTTTTAACAGATTTTGCTGAAAAACACATCATTCACATTCATAATAAAAAAATCTGATGTGGCCAACACATGACTTTCTCCATATTTGGGGTATAGATATTTAAATTATTATGAATAGCATTATAAGGCAAAATTATTATTTTGTATCGTAAAAGAATACAGTCATCCTTATTGCCGTAAATTACGTATATTTTGAATGTTTACAGAATTCACCGCTACGTGGTTGTGGCGCTGTATACTGGAAGTTAAAAAAAAGCAAAATATCTCCGAAATGGATAGTTCTATGAAAATTTATTTCAAACAAAACTTGGAAGAAATATTATTCTCTACAACTTTGGTCCTCACGAAGATTACCAATAACATTGTTTTAAAGGAGACAACCAAAAAACCGGTTATTTATAAATAACTCCTAAACAATAACTAGAATAAAAAATTGTTTCAAATGAAAGTTGTAGGAAATTACATTCTCTATAACTTTTGTATAGAATTGTATATACAATAATGATGTTTTAACGAATAAATATCACAAAAACCGAATCGGGTTTTGAATAAACCGCGACTTCCGGTTAACTGTTATTGTCCAAAAACTAATCAGTTCTTTGTGCTCATGCTAAAGTGTTATATATGAAGTTTGGTAACGATATGGCAAGTACTTTTTCAGTTAGAGTGCCCACAATCACATACACACACACATACATGCACACACACACACACAGACATCATTCCAAAAATAGTCTAAACGTGTTCTAGGGACCTCAAAACGTGTATTTCCGTTTAAATCCCGAAGTCGATTTTTTTCGTGATCACAATACTTTCCTATTACTATGTATGGAGAAAGTAAAATACTGCTATCGCTTCAGTTTCGAAGCATACCACTCGTACCTAATCATATTGCGAAATACTGGCACCCTTAATTGGTGATAAAGCAAAGAATGTAATTTGATTGCATCCTCACATGATGATATTTCATGTTTTTTTACTGTGTGTGTGATTGTGGGCGCTCTAACTCAAAAAGTACACGCCATATCATTACCATACTTCATATATAACACTTTAGCATGAGTACAAAGAACTGATTAGTTTTTGGACAATAACAGTTAACCGGAAGTCGCGGTTTATTCAAAACCCGATTCGGTTTTTGTGATATTTATTCGTTAAAACATCATCATTGTATATACAATTCTATACAAAAGTTATAGAGAATATAATTTCCTACAACTTTCATTTGAAACAATTTTTTATTCTAGTTATTGTTTAGGAGTTATTTATAAATAACCGGTTTTTTGGTTGTCTCCTTTAAAATATTGTTATTGGTAATCTTCGTGAGGACCAAAGTTGTAGAGAATAATATTTCTTCCAAGTTTTGTTTGAAATAAATTTTCATAGAACTATCCATTTTGGAGATATTTTGCTTTTTTTTAACTTCCAGTATACAGCGCCACAACCACGTAGCGGTGAATTCTGTAAACATTCAAAATATACGTAATTTACGGCAATAAGGATGACTGTATTCTTTTACGATACAAAATAATAATTTTGCCTTATAATGCTATTCATAATAATTTAAATATCTATACCCCAAATATGGAGAAAGTCATGTGTTGGCCACATCAGATTTTTACTTTCTCATACGAAGTATCGAGAAAGTATTGTTTTTGCGAAAAAATTCGACCTCAAGATTTTTATGGAAATACACATTTTAGGTGTCGCTGAATCCAAAAAAGTGGTTTTCGCAATGCCGTCTGTCTGTCAGTCTGTCTGTTACTGGTGCTGGAGCCTAGATGGTCAAACGAAAATGAATGAAATCTCGTACTTAGGCATTTTATCATACTGAGCAGAGTATACATAGAAATGGTTGACATTGATCAATAATTAAGAGTAGTTTATTCTATGCATTTTTAACAACAATCCGATTTTCTCGAAAACCGCTCTAACGATTTTGATCAAATTTCGCAGAGTCACTTGAGTTTACGTCTTTAATAATAATGTATAGTTCATATTTCTCAAAAAATGAATATAAGGCTAGTTTATTCTACGCAACTTTAACAATAATTCCATTTTCTCAGAAACGGCTCCAACGATTTTGATCGAATTTCGTAAAGTTACTTGAGTATACATCTTCAATAATACTACGTATTTCATTTTTCCCAACGAATGAATATAAGGCTAGTTTATTCTTGGGCACCTTTAACAAAAATTGGATTCTCTAAAAACAGGCTCATACAATTTTCATTTTCTAAAGATAACTAAAGACACATTAGTACGCATATGAGAAAGTTTGTACAATGTATGTTGTTCAGATTTTTTCTATTAAAAATGAGCACTTTTGCATCCGCTTAATGAAGTTTTTAAGCTGCCTATAAAAATAAACCACAAGGTTGGTAGAGTGGAGTACATTTTGGTGGAATAAATTTAACAGTGCACGTTAATTCATACTTATCGTCAACAAAGATTTCATCGTACACTGCGGGGTTAGTCTGACCTTCACAGGAATCAATTATCAGAAGAAACTTCATTTCTGAGATAAGATAGAAGAGCATTCTGCAAGAATAATTTGTACAGCTTTGCTGTTTGTTTGCCTGATTTTGAACATGATAGAATTACATTTCCAAACTCACTCATTAATAAATAAATGTGTACAAGAATAACTTGCAATGAAGCATTAGCTCCCTGTAAAAGAAAATAGTTGAATATGTGTGATAAAAAGCCCTTATTCCCATTCAATTTTTGCTGGTAATTCAAATTCAATTCTTTTTCAACTTTATGGCAAAAATTTTTTTTAGCTTTACATAATTAGTGAAAATGTAATTATAAATCCAGTAAACTTATATCCCAAAAATTACAAGACGATAGAACAAAATCAACTAATAAAAATTGTGTTAGGATCGAACTCGTGCCCAAAAGTTTGGGAAGCTGACCCTTAACCAACTGGGCCACCGCCTAATCTGGATTTTACGACTCATATTAGGAGACAAATTTGACCCCTAGTATGTTCGCTAAATTTAATTGCAAAAATCTCGTGATTGCTTGAGAGGTGCTTCTTGCTTTGGCATTTTTCATCACTAGGAGTGTACTACATGCTCTCCAAGTTTCAACCAAATCGGCGACGAACATGTAGTAAGGTCCCCTTGTCAGCTATCTCCGGTAGCCACAAAAACCCATACGTGCATGTTAGCTAGGCCAGAAAATAAATGTTAACCATTCAATTTCCAGTTAAGAGTGTTGTACCTTACCATAAGATTCTCTCACACCGATGACTAGTTGAGAATCAAAAGCTTCACCATTTCGTTCAGCATGAACCAGCTTCATGGCAGAATCTTGAAGTCTCCGTTTTATATTGCAGAAAATACTTTGGTTCCAGCTATCAAGCATCAACTAAAAAAGAAATATATATATATATTCTTTGAAATTCAGTCATGCACAGAAATATAAATTAAATACAGGTAACTCTCATTCAACAAACGTTCGTTGAACGAATGTTCACTTTAATGAATGAATTAAATTTAATAGCTTTACTTTACGCCAAAAATTCCGTTCACTTTAACGAACTAAATAACGTGTATCCAACTCAAATACAAGAAACTCGGATGTTTACGAAAGTTCTTGGGGTCGCAAAAACCGTCTTGTTTACCCATGGATTCTTCGTGTGTCCAAAAATCATTTCTGTCCATTTGTAGAAAAAGTATTGTAGGAAGAAAAGTTGGATCACAAGGCAATGTTTCTGTTAGATAATGCACCATGTCACCCTGTCATCACCTCAGAAATTTCTGAATATGTTAGAGTGGAAATTCCTCCAAAAAACACTACATCTCTGATATAGCCCATGGATCAAGGTGTTATCACGACTTTTAAGGCATACCTATTACCTTGGTCGAACAATGTACCAACTCATATCAAAAACAGACAGAGACAGACAAACGATACGAGAATTCTGGCAGTCCTATAACGTCAAGAATGCCATCAAAAACATTAATGAAGCCTGGAATGAAGTGATGCTGGCGACATTGAATGGCTGCTAGGGGGCACTGTGGAAGGAACGCAAGCACAATTTCACTGATATTCAGGAATCCGTTCCTAACATCCACAAGAGGATCGTTGACCTTGCCAAGGATGAAGACTTAACCAATGAGGAATTAATTCAGCTCGGAGAAGAACAGACTTCATTATGTGATGATGGCTCTGATGATGATAATAAAGAATTATCCACTACTGATTTAACCATGCAGCACTTGTCTGAGGCCAACAAGCACATCGAGGCAGCAATTGCCATCTACACTAAGAATGATCCAAACCAAGAAAGGAGCAGCCTAATCTTATTTATGATACATGAAGCGATTACATGCTACAATGAACTATACTGGGAAAGAAAGAGAGTTTCACAGCTTCCCATCACAATAGTTTTATCCAGGGTCCCATCGCAAATGTCTCCAAGCTTACGAAGATCTCCACAACCGTCTACAAGTGAGTTGGCCATCTTCAAACACAAGAAAACACCACTACAAGACAATTCAGAGGAAGAAGTCGACAATCCTGCAATTCCTCTCACCCAATAAATTCATCTACAATTTAAGATAAATAAAAAGCCACTACAAGAACTTTGAATCTTTATTTTTGGTAAGTGTTCAATCTTCTTTTTAATAATGAATTATGCATTCTTAACTTTTCTCATAACTGTTCAACTTTTTGTTAATTATTTTCCTGGAGATGTTTAAATCATGAGGAATTTTTAATTCTTTATTGACAGTGTTGGGAGGTTCTGTTTTTCATTCAAAAGTTGAATTTTCTTGTATTATACAATAGATGGCACTGTACATACTTCTATGTTTGATTGCTTTTGCTTCTGTTTTCTAGTTCATCCAATATTGCAGTTGCTTTGGCAGACATTTTAATAGCTAAGAATTATAAATTCAAGAATAAAAAAATCTTTTGTCTGGAACGCATCTGGAGTTTTAACGGGGAAGTCAATGGAAAAATCATGATCATTCAACGAATTTCCGTTTTACGAACGCTTTTCAGGAACGCATTTCATTCGTTGAGCGAGAGTTGCCTGTATTATCATATGTTAAAGCATTTAATTGATACTTTTTACTTAATAATAACAAAAATCAACTAATACAAAAGCCAAGAAAGGACAATGAATGATTTGTAGGGTACTTAATTTATCCAACATGCAATGCCATAACTAGGGCATGGCAAAGGTGGCATTTGCCATAGGCACCGTTTGCAAAAGGCACCAAACATTCCCACAAAAAGTGCAAAAAGCTAATTTTCCCATAAATGTTATTTTAACACTGAAAAGTTGATTTGTTTAAATAAAAATGCTATTATTCTTTATTAAAATAAAGAAAAAATTATATCCTACATAACCGAGACGTTTCCTAAAATTTTGCCATAGACACCATATCGCCAAGGTACACCTGTCAATATGTGTTACAAATTAAAAGTAAGGCAATTTTAGGTTAATGGTAATTGGAACTCTAAAAATTTTGGATTAAGAATAATTTAATTATTTTATATTAATTAAATCTTTAAATTAAAACAATCTTTTAATTTTTTATATAGAATAAGTACCTTGCGAACAATACTCTCCTCACCCTGAGTCTTCTTTTGCACAGACGTTGGAATTTTACCTGCTAAAGATGTTTCTAATTGACGAAAGGGAGTTGGCAAATAATTACACTGAGTAAAAAACTTTCTCCATTCAGCAATATATGCCTTAAGTAAAGCTTGGTCCTCATGGTGTGCAAGTACTCTCTGTAAATAAAATTTTAGGTATTAAAATTATGTACCGACTCGAAAGAGCTTAAGTAGGTAATCTAAAAATTAGTACTAGATCTTGCCAGAAGGCAGTGCCACATTAAATATCCTATCTTAAACTAGAAAACAATTAATATTCAAAAACAAAATTTCAAAAAAATTCAATAAACTAGGATAAAATTAGGTTTTAAAAATGTCAAATATTACATCAATTAGTCAACATTCAATTCAGAAAGCCTATAAAGGAAATACTAAAACAGATTTACGAAATTACTGCAAAAAGATTTGTTGTAGCTTATTTTTCAAATCATACAATAAGTATAATGGATTAATCGAAGATGACTAGTATTAGGACCTAGCAATTTATATTACAGTATGTATACAGCATAATTAAGAACAATTATTTTATCTAAAAACGTTTGTATTTCTGCTGTACACACTATTTCAATAATGCTAAATCTTATTATGTGCCAAAAACGGCAACTTCGAAGTAACATTATATCAATTAGACACAAAATCAGTGCAATTAATTTCAATCTACACCAACTGGTAAAATACTGCCTCCAATAAGCTTAAATAAATTTAGCATAGAACACACAACAAGACAATTTACATTTTATACCTTAAAATTAAAATATTCATATTAAAAATGAGCTTAGAAAATCAAAACATATTCATTAGACAATCAAGTGTTACATTATATCAAACTGAAACGTACACAAAGCAGAGAACGGTGAGATCTGGAAAATATATTTGACATCTTACCTGTTGTGCCTTCTTAATAAAGTCCATTATATCCTCCTGAAGGGCTTCTTTAACCTTAGGGGGACCTTTGTCATCCCAAAGGCATACCAAGTGTACCGAGTAAAACAGATCCTGCCATTCATTTTGAGTAACTGGCTCTTGCTGAAGCAACTTTAATATTATAGGCCTCATAGATGGCCATTTGTCCTCAAACATAAGTTGTCCCTTGTCCTATAGGTGGAAAGAAAATGAATTGTTTTCTTTCAAAATCAGAGTAAACATTTACAATATCAATTTGGGGACATAGAATACATTAATTTCGAAAATGTGCACTGGATAATTAAGGCATTAAAATTTTTCTTCATTCGTTAAATAAATCTGTTAAAATTAAGGAGTCGACTACATAAATTTTAAACGTTTAATATTCACAAGAATTACAGCAATTACAAATATATCACATGGGTGAAGGACGGATCATAATAAAGAAATAACTCCTGAAGAATATTTTAAAAATTTAAATTTCTTGTCATACAGTATAGAAAATAACACTGTGTCACACATGATTGCGATTGGGATGTCATTTGATTACACCGGCACCGACTGCTTACCTTTAACATCGCCGCCATGACACTTACAATTTTCCTACTGTAGTCAAGTTACAACAGTGAAAGCTGTTAGCATAGAAAAGTATAATAATTTTAGTCTAAATATTTTTTCACTAAAAAATTCTTAAACTCCAAATTACATTTTTTAATTTTTACTAGTTTTATTATACACGTTTATATTTTTGTTAACTGTTTCAACATGGCTGCGGGTCAAGAAGAGACCGGGAACGAAGAGAAGAAAAAGTCATATGCAGGAATCCCTGAGGCCGCTTTTGTGGTAATATTAACGCAGAAATATCATTTAGACAATGATATATATTTAGCCTGAATTTTATTTGTTCTTTATTTGTCTTACTTACCATTTACTCGGTTTCTGACTCATAAGTTTTCATATAATTAATAAATTATTTACTTTTATATAGGATGATGTGGATACTTTTATGACACTCTCAGAAAACAATAACAATGTAGAAGTTGTTCTTAAGCGCCTTGATGAACAGCATAGCAAATATAAATTTATGGAACTACACCTGCTCGCGAAACGAGGAAAGTAAGTCAAAAAATGTAGCATCCTTTAAGGAAATTTTTCATAGAACTTAATTATTTCCTAAGTTACAGTAACAGTTTAAGATTTATCTTGTGAAAGACTTCATTCAGTAAAATTCACACTTTTATGATAAAGTTTAATCCTGTCACCAAATGACAAGTTATGTATGAAGTTTTATTCATTATTCCAAATAATTTTTCTCAGGTTAAAATCACAACTGCCTGATATGGAGCACTCGCAGTTAATGATACAGCTGTTAAAAAAACAACAAAACTCTCCCAATAATATTGAAACTCAGTTCTTGCTGTCAGAACAAGTATTTATGAAAGCCTTAGTCCCTCCTACGAATAAAGTATGCTTATGGCTTGGGGTAAGTCACCTTAGAAACATGAGACTCTACAATCAACACTATAATTTTATTTAATCTCGCTTTTTAGTAACTTATTGTGTGTACTCTATATAATTTTTAGCTACTGTTAAGGAATCATTATGAATGTATAAATTTATTGCACCTCAAATTTTTCAGGCAAACATTATGTTGGAGTATACGTTAGATGATGCTTCTGCATTGCTTAGGAAAAACATTGAAACTGCTAAAAAGAATCTTGGTTATGTTGAACATGATTTGGATTTTCTCAGGTAAGTTCAAGAAGAACATTTACTTTTACCCGTAATTTAAGCTGAATTAATCTTGTATTATTCCAGTTTTAAACCTAGGTACCATACACTCATAATGTAAAAATTGTAATTTATATTTGCATTCATAAATCCACTGAAATTTTACAACAAAAAGTGGTTTATACCGTGGATAATAGGCACAAATCTCGATCAACAGACATCCCTATAAACGACTGTTTTTATCAGGAATATTAATATTTCGCTCGTTTTCAAACCCGTCGATGTACCAATTCTTTATGTGCAACCTTGGGTTGCTGCTTTAGGTAGTTTTGGCTAGTTATCAGGGCAAATGTGTGAATGTTATATTTACATGTTCTTCAAAATTTTGAATCCTTATGTAATTTACTTTAGCAGGCACATGTATGAGTGCATGTTATACTATACCTTCCTTAATTTTGTGAGCTTGATTACCTCATCTAACACTAGTTATGTATTTTTGCAAGATTTATTTTCCTGGAGTGAAATGAGAGGTTTGAAACTCGTTTTTAATTAAGTTTACAAAGTGGAAAAGGGTTGTGATATTATTAACAAATTCTGAAATTAAGTAATTTTATAATTATGTAGTGTATGCTTTGTTACGATTTACTATTTAAGCTTAATTATTTAACTGGGTGCAAAATTTTGAGCACTGCTGAGGAATTTTTGTGCACCTGCTTACTCAAAAAAAATACATCAAAGTCTGTATGAGATATCAATGAACACCAAGAGGTTCTGTTACTTATACATCTAAAAAATCATTTTTATTAGTGTTCATGGACCCTGACAGTGCCTGCATTCATTGTGGTCACATGGCACCTTTTAGTTTGATACTGTATATTTTGTTGGTCTCATTTACAATCCTTTATATCTTACGTTCCATAAATATAGCATTTTTGTTGCAAAGAACCTGAGTATTTTAGATAAAAGTAAATTCATGTGTTCAAATTCAAATGTTTTGAACTGACCACACACTGCTGTGTATCATCTTTCTTAACAATATCAGTTGAAAAAATCCCAATAGATGGCAGAATCCAGGGTAAGGTGTCAAGGGAAGCGTAGCTCTAATTTAATTTCATTAAGAAAATATTTTGAAATACCAGATGTATCTGTTCCTCCTAGCATGTGATTACTCCAGTGGAGGTTCAATTTAAATATATTTCTAATATGATAACAAACTTAAGCTCTATCAAATGATGAATAAATTTGTATCAAAGTAATGCTCTAAAAGTTTACTTTTTAAGTGGTAGCACAGTAATATTCTTCTTGTTATATTTCATTTCAGAGATCAGTTGACTACAACAGAAGTGAACATGGCCAGGGTTTATAATTGGGATGTGAAGCGAAGACAGGCTGCCAAAACATCTTGAAAAACTAATTATTTTTTTTGAATTCTAACATGAATTGTTTTAAAATAAAAGTTGATTATGCATTTCACTTGCGAATCTAAGCCTTCAGTCTCCCAAGTATAACAATATTAGTACCTCTTAACTTATCAAAAAGAATAACCTTGATTTGTATGCCTGTAATTCTTATTTTCAATGCAATAAGCTGTAGTAAAACTTTTAAATATTTAATATTTAAATATAAATTTACAATTTTTACAATTGTAAATGCCAACCTTCATCAATGCGAAAAATAAACATTTGAAAATTAAATTGAGTAATACTGAGAAGTCTTTGATCACTATAACAATTTGAAATTGTACTGTATTTATTGCACCATAGAGATATGGTTGTCCGATGATATGAAAATTTACTCTGTCCATGGAGCAATGAAGCCACTACAGGAAGCACCTAGAAGTTAAAGAAATACCCTTAGAAAAATGTAATCCAAGCTTTGCATCTCTCAATTGTTTTAATGTTACCTTATTCAGCAGCTGGGCAATCCTTTTCCTCTTCCCTTCCTTCTGTTGGCTCATACACAGCAAGCCTTTTCTTAAGTTCTGCATTCTGTTCCTCAGTCTCTTTCATTTTAGCCTTACATTCTTCTAGTTCAGCTTTAATTGTTTCATATTCAACTACATCTGGCCTATTGTCTCCTAGGTGTTTCTTGACATATCTGTGCCTATGTAAGGGTAATTTTTAAAGCCGTGGTCAAAATTTCATTATCTACATTGCTTATTTAATAAATGAAGGAATATTAAAAAATGAGAATTTATAAAATCCATGTTCTCATTCTTTAAGCTCAGATGGAAACTTGTTTATGTCAAATCTTATTACTAAGACTTGCATGCAAGATGACTAAAGTTGTTATTATGTTGTTGCATAGGGGTAAGACAACTATATCAGTCAAAACCCATAATTATAAATAATTACCATCAGAATAACTCTTAATTGCTCATGAGGTCAATATTCCGTGCAATGTTTTGCAAATAATTAACAAGAGAAAGGGTATGCTTAACAAATTTTATAGCACCTTTATCATCAACTCTGTTGATTATATTCCGGTGTTTTTAATTGAATTGGATTTCACAAATTTTGCTAATTTTATTTATCAATGACCCTATGCAACTACTACCACTAATTTTACAATTTAAAATATAAGCTGAAGTTGGACCATATGCAAGAGGGAATATGAAGAAATTGTTAAACATCTAGCTTTACCAGTAAGCAGAACAGATCTTGTGACCACAGATAATTGGTATTACAAGTGTTCTTGCAAAGTCACATCTTTTGTTAAGAATAAAAAAATGTTATTTTGTGAAATATTTCACATACATTTTTAATAAAACTAATGATATTAAAAGAATTTTTTTATTTCCACTATTATATCAATAAATTATTTATTTTCTGAATTTAGAGGAAATCTTAGTGGGTTCAAAATGACCCTCCATAAATTATCCAGTATCTAATAATTAAAACTTCAAAATTCACAGCTCTTGCATGAACTAGATTCAAGAATTAATATTTAATCTGCCATTTTTCCCAAATCAAATCTTTAAAATTCCACGGCCGGGTTTCAAATCAAATTCCTGCATCAAGATTTATTTTAACACATTTTCAAAAGCTCAAATTATATCATGCTTAATTTCTCATAAAAACCCTTCAAGTTATACTTATAGCACAAAATATTTTAACGATTAAATTTTTTTACATAATTGGTCATAATAATATGGAATTCCATTCCAACTGCCTCAGTTCACTGCCTCAAAGTCGGCGGAAGGGTGTAAACGGAGGCTAAAGGGTGAAGAACAGTGGTGTCCTCGGACACTGGTAGGTTCAACCATGCTGTGAAGTCTTTCTGCAATATCTCCGGCCAAAGTGAAGGAGGTACTCACCAACCCGCTCTGGGCCAGTGTGGTGTTTTAAGGCCCACAATCCCCCCATGACATGTACACCCATAAAAAACGGCCCTCATTCTCTGGAGGCTGGATTGCCTCTGACCGTGGCAGTGGTCAGGAACAAGGCATGAAGGCAGAGGGTGCTAAGAATCCCCGGAGGTTAAATGCCCACTGCCACTGTTTCTCATCCTTACCCAATTCCTTTAACCTGAACCTAATTACCTTTAACTGCTGGACTTTGTTCAGTTAAGATAAACTTCAAGAGCTCCAAGAACAACTGGAGAAGATCAAGTGGGACGTTTTAGGGCTTAGTGAGGTGAGAAGAAAAGGTGAAGGCCTATTGGAGTTGAAGAGTGGACATATTTTTTATTACAGGGGAACTGACACAGGAAGAACAGGAGGAGTTGGATTCATCATCCACAAAACATAGAAGAATAATATCGTGGAAATGGAAAGTTCATCCGAGAGAGCAGCTAGACTAGTGCTTCAAATAAATAAAAGATATCAACTTCAAATAATCCAACTTTATGCGCCAACGTTATCATACTCAGAAGAGGAAGTGGAGGATTTCTACCAAGAAGTTGGAGAACTGCACGACAAAGGAAGCTGCCATCTAAAAGTGGTCATGGGTGATTTCAATGCCAAGGTAGGAGAACAAAAGGAAGACGACAGTGCAGTTGGAAATTGAGACTATGGAGACAGAAATGAACGAGGGGACCGACTTGTAGACTTTGCTGAATGTACTAGTGTATACATAATGAACACTTTCTTCAAAAAGAGTCCCAACAGAAAATGGACCTGGAAAGGACCCATGGTACCAAAAACGAAATTGACTACATACTAGTCAATAAGAAGCAATTGGCTGAAGACTGTTCCGTCCTCAACCAGTTTAAAACTGGAAGCGACCATCACTTGGTAAGATGCAGAATAAAATTCAACTCAAAGTTAGAAAGACAAAAGCTTATAAAGAAGCCTAAGTCTGTTATCAACACGCAGATCCTAAAAGAACGAAAAGAAGAATTTCAGCTCCAACTGAAAAATCGATTCAGTGCACTGGATGACCAAGAAGTTGAATTCCAATTTATAGAGATACTCAAGGAAACTGCTGAAGGAATACGCGGAATAGTTAAAACAAAGCCAGAGAAAAAGTTGACTGAAAAAACAAGACTGCTGATGGAAAAAAGAAGGAAAATGATAATGACTAAAGATCCTAAAGAAATGATCCATTTTGCAGAACTAAACAAAACTATAAGGAAGATGTGAAAAAATATAATTATGAGCTAATCGAGAAAGCCATAGAAAACAATAGAAGTTACAAGAAAATGAAGCAACATCTCTCGATCGGAAAGAGACAGCTGGTGGCCCTGATGCTAGAAGACGGCTCCATAACCCATAGTAGGAAACTAATCTTGAAACGGGTACAAGAATTTTACACCAAGCTGTATGAGGATCCTCTAGGAAATGATAAAGTAAATGATGACGGAAACATGCCCACCGAGGAGGTCCCAGATATTCTTCCGGAAGAGGTGAGACACGCAATCAGAAGTATGAAGAATGAAAAAACATCTGGAATGAATGGTATCACAGCGGAAGTATTCAAAGCATTGGGTAATCATACGGAAACAATTCTCGCTAAGATTTTTAATTCCTGTCTGAGGAAGAAAAAGATACCAGAAACATGGAACCACGCATGTATTATCCTTCTGCACAAGAAAGATTCCAAAGACCTGAATAACTACAGACCGATCAGTCTACTCCCAACAGTCTACAAAATATTCACCAAAATACTCACTAAGCGCCTTCAAAACCATCTTGATTCTGCCTAACCCAGAGAGCAAGCTGGATTTCGCAGTGGGTATAGGACGATGGACCACATCCAAATCGTGAGAGAGGTAATCAGTCGCACTAACGAGTATGAATTACCTCTATGTATGTGTTTTATCGACTACGAGAAAGCATTCGACTCTGTCCGAACTTCATCGGTGTTACGTGCACTAAAGAAACAAGGAGTAGAAGAAACGTACATAACCTTGATCAAGAATATCTACGAAAATGCGACAACATCTGTCCAGCTGCATGAAGAGACGAGAGCCTTTAAGGTCGAAAAGGGAGTGAGACGAGATACTATGTCTCCTAAGTTATTTACAGCAGCTCTAGAGGAAGTATTCAAAACGCTAGACTGAGAGGAAAAAGGCATAAAGGTAAATGGAGAATATCTGAGTCACCTGGGCTTTACAGATGATATCATACTGTTCGCAGGGAGCCCAGAAGAGCTCCGTAGAAGAACTGAAGAGCTTGAGCAAGCAAGCCGAGAAGCTGGACTTAAGATGAATCTTAATAAAACAAAGGTTATGTACAACTCCTTCACAAATTCTGAGAAGATACATATCAACGGAGCAGAACTCTGAGAAGTAACCAGCTATGTTTAGTTAGGTCAACTCATCACTACTGATGGTTCGCTTTCTGGAGTTATCAACCGGAGAGTGAAGATGGCATGGAGTGCTTTTGGCAAGAATGCGAACATCTTTAAATCAAAAATTCCAGTCTTCCTAAAAAGGAGACTGTATGACCAATGTGTTCTGCCTGTTCTGACATATGGTTGTGAAACATGGACCATGAATGCCAGAATGATACAGCACCTGCAAACAACACAAAGGGGCATGGAGAGATGCATGTTAGGGATCACCCGAAGAGACCGCAAGAGGAACGACTTGGTAAGAAAGAAGACGGGAGTCTGTGATGTGATTAGAAAGAGTGAAGGTGCTAAAATGGCAGTGGGCGGGCCACATTGCTAGAAGAAATGACCAGCGTTGGACATCCAGTGTCATCGAATGGATCCCAAGAAACATCAAGAGACCAAAAAGAAGACCGAAAGACAGGTGGGACAGAGAGCTTGTTAAGTTCTTGGGGCAAACTTAGAGGAGGGAGGCAGTTGACAGGGAAAACTGGAAGAGTCTGTGGGAGGCCTTCATCCATCAGTGGACTGAAAAAGGCTGATGATGATGATGAATAATATGGAATTATATGAATTTATGACACACTTGGCCAGAAATACTATAAATGTTTTTATACTCTCTCAAACAAGGAAACAAAACTTAAACATCACATCTATTTTCTCAAGGCATAGGCAGTGGTGCACACCCAGGGGAATGGCCTGGATCCCCCCCCTGGAAAATTGTGATTTTTCTTAACTGTGGAAACATACACAGTTATTTTAAATTTGGGTTCATGGATGCCGTCAGAAAGGAATAGGAGACTGTTTTCCCCACTTGTTTTTAACACATAATAATGCAATATGCGACACTGATATACTTGTATACAACCTTTGCGCTACTGGGCATAGGAACATATTCACAGAAGCTGGTAATAGCTGACCTTAAAAAAATATCTAAAATGCAGTAAGTAGTTTCATGCAGATTCCAAATGTAATACACTTGCCTTTATTTAATATATTTCATCATGTGATGCTATGTCCAACATCAAAGTTTTCATTAACCTCCTTTTAATATCTTCATTCTAACTCACTGCCACCAACTCACATAAACTATAAATACCTACTTTGCTCTACCTATTCTTGTCCTGATCTCTTCTGCCATCTTGTCTGAAAAGTAAATAAGAAAATTGTTCCAAAATTTTCACTTCTTGTAACGATGATCTATAATTTCCTGCCCATGGTAAATCTTTAGTAATCTTTTCAATAATATTCATTCTGAATATCTTTCCTACAAAGACAACTAGCATCTGCAAGCCTTTCTCTGAATTAAAAATGCTTTGTCATCTGCAAACCTAACTGATTTGACTAATCTACCTTATACTTTTACCTCTGTAGTTATATCTTCCAACATCTCTCTTCAGCATAAATATTAAACTGCTGGAGAGAACAGACAACCCATTCTCATGCCTCTTCCTAGTGTCGTCCAATCTATCTGCTATCCTTAACCTTGCAGTCTGATTCGTCTATAGATTTTTGATTAAATTGCTATATTTCATCTACTCATATTTTCCTCAATACTTCCATTAGTTTAGACCAGGGTTTCCCAAAAGGTGTTCCATGGAACCCAAGGGTTTCACATAAGATGAGGTTCCATAATATAGACCTGATACATTCTTCTTTCTCTTATTTACAGCAGGAAACATGAGCCTCAGTTGTAAACTGTAAGATACATAAGCTATATAAATAAACAATGATTTTAAAGTTAATTTTATTGCAATTAGGCTTATCATCTCTTTAGGGTTCTGCAAGAAAGAATATTTGAATATAAGGATTCCGTGGCTTCACAAAGTTTGGGAACCCCTGGCTCAGACCATAAGATTCAAACAAAAGCCTCCTCATAATCAACAAAGAATCAAATATATCCTGATAGTATTAAATGTTTCTTTCTACTGACATCTTAATTGTACCTTTAGTGTCTCCAGTGGGACATTCTTTCCAAAACGTTGGTTGATCCTCTTAAATAATCAGTTGCTCCTGCTTCTAACCTTCTGTTCGAGTGATTCATTGTTCTATAATCCTGGCACTCACTTTCTTTATTTTTATCCACTGTAATCAAGACTCATCTAGAGAATTTCTTAGGTAACTCTCCATCTTCAAAAACTTTAAAGCACAATTTGTAAATACCCTCTTTCCTTTCTTTTCCTAATCCCGGTAACAATTCTAATGGTACATTATCTAATCCTACTTCAAATCACTAAGACCCTTTTCAATCTCACTGTCCAATATTGATGGGTTAATGATAATAGTCAACATCCTCCTCCTAGTTCTGGCTTCAGATTTTTTTTCCAAATTAAGCTGTTCATTTGCTTAGGAATATAGTTAAGGCAATTTTCAGTCGCCATCCTCTAGTTTTTATAATGTAAGAGCATCACTTCAATAGGATCTCCTACTGGGTACAGATGCATTTTGCAGCTGCCTCTCAAATTACTTGCTCTGCATGGGCTACTTAATCTAGTCCAGATCTAATGACCCTACCATGCACATATGTTCCAGTCAGAGCAGCTCTCAAAATCAACTGAACACTCAAGCCCTTCCGCCTAAATAAGAATTCGTGTATTTAAAGGTTACTTTGAATTTATAATCTGAATTTTTTTAATTCAACGAAATCATACTTCTAATAAATCAAATATTTTTCTAAGAAGTTTGAGACATGTTTGCCAACTTAAATCTGGTGTTAGATTTCTTCAGTTAAACCCCAAAAAAATCTATAATATTACTTACTATGTTTCTATATGATATTTCTATGCAGTTACTATCTGGTGGTCAGAAGAAAAATTAATAAAATTTAATCCATACAGAAAAGTTATAATGGTAAGATCATATATTATTAGTCTCGTCAACCCTCCAGCAGTGACTCAGAATCCAGAATTTGCAAGTATTCTCGTCTCCCAAGCTCAGGCTGGCTAGTAGAACAATTCATGGAGGAATCTGCTGCAATTTTTCTAAATACAAATGTCTCTTTCTCTTAACATTACTTACAAGCAACAACTTCCTGGGACTTAACTCAGTAGCACATTATAAATCATCTGTGATGAAAGTTAAAATGTGACCAACATCCATTTTCTATCATAACACTAATAATTTTCCTTCGTTACATTTGTGATCCATTGACTAATGAACAGGATCTTAAATTATGCAGGATGGCAAACCTGATTTTTAAACCCACCACCTAATTTCTTGCACCCTTATTGGCACAGTTGTATACAACACCTTGGCTTAGATAGTTACATGGAATAACAAGAAGTTTTGCTAATGTTATAACAGCAAAATAAATGTTTGGGGTCGAATATGACACTACTGTACTATTTAAGCATATACTTCAACTTTCATTTTAATAAATTAACTCCCTGCCCTTTTTAATAAGGTTTATTCCTAACTGAATCGATGACGTGCACAATTCTCATTCCATTACTATATTCATATTTTTACTAAAGGTAAATGGATTCCACAATGTCACCAGATACGGTTAAATCTATGATAGATAGGTTTTCTTTTAAAATTATTATTATAATTACAGTATTGTCATGTTTATTTCGGTGAATCTAACAAACCAAACTGAATACCGGTTAGAAAAACCCATTATGTGGAGTATAAAAGTTCAACAAATCAGAGATATATAGGACTGTATAATCTATGAATTAAGAAATAAACTCTTACACCCAACATATGAAATTGGTGTTATCAGATAGATTATATGCGTTTCCTTTCCAATATTGGTAGTGGTTTCATCGAATCCTAATGGAATGTTAACCATCCAAAACCACACGGAATTTCGACAATATACAAAACAATTTAATCTTAATAAATATTCGGTAAAGGATACTCTAATGCATCGTTAGGTTTCTCCGGTTCTTCGTACAACCCAACTAGCACTTTAGTAAAGGCGTCCATCACACCTGATTTTTCGAGATACCGTCGAAATTCTTCACGTTTAGCATCCAAAGGCTGAAATCACACAAGATAGTCTGTGATACATACAAATTTCTTGCACAATTCCATGATTTATATTTTTAAAATAACATGGTTACTTAATGAATGGTCAAATAGGTTCTAACAATAATTACAATGCAATTAGGTGTAAAATTGATTTCCGAGATACTTTGTACCTAGTTATTTACAAACAACAAACATTGTACGATTGTTATCTTTATGAGATTATCACCAACGTTAAGTAAATTAGATTGAGGCAATGCACCTCAAGGAGATATTTAATGCACAGAGATTTCTAAAAATAATGACATTACACATTTACCGGGTTGTCTATTTTAGGATAATAGATCAAAAGAAATTTCTTCTCCTTACCCGATAGTTAGACATTTTAAACACTTAAATACACAATTTTATGATGTAATTATAAAATCAACGTGTAAATAATCTATTATGCAAAAAGAGCACTAAGTCCGCCAGATTCAAATATCATTTGTAAAAATTATTTCAACTTTCCTAAAGATGGCAGAGTAATATTATTACTTAGGTTATTGTCGTTTTCAAACGATTTAGAGTTAAATCCCCTAACTATAAATTATTGGATGATTTTTTAAAGCAATTACTTGACAAAATATTACTCAAGGTATCAAAAAGTAGTTTATACAGTTAAGTTGAATATCGGGGATTTCTTCAAGCATTTGAAGTGCAGTCATTGATACCGTTTTTAGTCAGTAGAAGTTTTAGTGTTTCATTTGAGATGAAAGAATTAACATATTATTAGATAATGCTATTAAATACAAATACGCTAAATATATATAAAGCTATGAAATTTCCAAAAATTTAAGCAAAATAAATCGTTGAAGTTTGGCAACAGCGTCTATGCGGTCTTCGTTGCTTAACTATTATATGGTCATTGAAACGAGTTTGTACTTGCACGTTGAGTAAGGTGTGGTAAGGTGTGAACTTGCACGGTAAAACGAAGGCGAGTTATTGTTTCTTCTATTAGAATTATTTTTATTTAATATAAATTAAATTTGTGAATGAAATATATTTTAATATGATATTTGTTAATTTACGGCCGCGTTTGTTGATACAGATAAAATATCCAACTTCTGTCTTACCGAGATGAGTTTCAACGCTCACGAATTTGGACCAAGTACATCAGCTTTTGGTAAGTCTTACCTCGTTCGTTAGAATCCTGCCTGATTTATGTTTTGAAATAAAAACATGAATAGAAATTGTTTTAATATATATCTGAACGTTTGGATAGTAGGGTAGTGTTTAGATACTAATTTTTTTAAAAATGATTTAATATTATTTTGAATCGTTTGTAGTTATTCTTTGGAACATACTGTTTATCATAAATAATGCTTTGGTCCTTAGCTATGTAAAAATCCATTCTTTAAATTAAGCGTCTATTCTTAATTGGCAAATATTCATGTATTTGTTACACTAAAGTTTATAATCGTATTTTTACATGGAATTATTTTCCATTCAAGCATCTGATTTGCTGAAGAGGGGGAGAGAAGAAGATAGTTGTGGTACGTCGAATAGTTTACTCAGTTTCGTCCAAAAGTTTCATTGGTTAATAAAATTTTATGCATTTCGTAAAATGTAACATTGGCAATGAAGCCTAAAGAGTTTATCATTATAGTTTTAAACGTTTTAATCAGATATTTCCTTTTACAGACAACAACATGAATACTATTGCTTATTTACTATTTGTTTCTTGGAATTATCGATCATTCTAGTATTAGATTTAGTTTACATGTTAAGTTAGCGTTGATTTTTGTATAACCGTGATACATTTTTTCAATTAAAACTTAGTTTTAATTAGTGTATTTTAAAAATTTGGTTCAAAATGAAACTCAGCATTTATTTAAACCGTTTTCAGAATTGGGATTGTTTTCAAAAAGGCAGCGACGTTCTGATGGTATAATTTTCATTCCTGAGAACTCACCTCCTGACTTGTCAGGGGATGAAAGTGTTTACAGTATGCAGGGTTGGGAAACTGGTAGGTGTGATTATGGTTATTAAAGATTTAGGTTAATGTAAAGCCTTTGTATTAAATTACATTGTAGCACATTTTTCTCTTGTAATAAAGTGATTTTTACATCCCATAGAATGTTGTCAAGATACCCCAGATACGTCTTCCCATGACGAGGATTCAGATGATCTCAGGGATTTGCGTGCCAGGATGAGTGGTCGCCTTGCCACTATTGAATATGAAGTCGCTAGTCTTTCGGAGCCCGAAAATCCATTTGGAAGAAGTGATAGCAGTAATTCGTCATCTGGTGAAAATGTAAGATTGCTATGAGTGTCATTTAATGTACTTGAAAAACTTAGGTACTTGTTATCATTGATTTTTGATTAGTTTTGTTGTATGTGCATAACATATTCAGTTGAGCATCTTTCCAGTTATGTGCAATTTGCAATTAAAAGTACCTTTTATGAGAAAGACTTTATCCCTTGTAATTAAATTGATTCAAATTTATCAGTTTTATGGAGTAGACTATTTACAATTAAAGGATCAAGTGTGTTTTAACTTTTTTCTATAAATTTTGATTTATGTAGGAATAAAGCAGCATATTTTAACTTTATCACTACTATATTTTATGAACCCCACAACATTATAGGCATTTCTTTGTACAGCCAGGGCAAGTTATACCGCTCAACATATTACATTCCTTTGCATGCTTAATGTAAAATTGATTTTGCAAACTAAGAAAATGTATTATTATACATAATTTATGTTGTAATTGTGAACATGGACACAGGAAAAAACATTTATGGTAAAGGATGAGAGTAGCAAATACCAATATGCTAAAGGGGCTGTTTGTTGTGAAACCCTTAATTTGAAGGGTTGTTCTTTCAATATGGATATTTAAAGAGAGGGGGTTCTTTGCAGGTAAATTGAAGGGAAAATTTATGTTGAAACTAATGGAAATTTTTTTGTTGTGATGCATGAAATTCAATGGAAAGTTTGTTATAATGTGTCCTTTTTGAAATTATGAAGAGAAAAAAAGCTGTATTCAAGCTGTTTAACTCTGCAGCAGAAATGGTGTACCAGATTGTATTCTCTCATGCTGCTTTTCTTTCTATTTTCATTGAATCTCTTCATTTAATTAGTGGTTTTTTTCATTTAAGTATATTTAAACCATAGCAATGAATAGGTAATATTTATGTAGTAGAAGAAAAGACCACCTTTAGGAAATAGTTGTAGATCGAAATGGGAAAACTCTCCATATGCTCCATTGAATCTCTGCTAATTTCAAAACATATATAGCATAAATTGTTGTAAATGTTTATATTGGTGAGGTGAAAGGGAGTTCATATACTAGAAAAATTTTCTTGACCCTCCTGGATCATTAGGAAAAGAAGCTAACTTACCTGAAAGAAAGAACACATCAACTCATCCCTCTTGAGCTTTGAAAATGTATTTTTTAATTTTATTCAAGTAGGGCTACATAAAATTAAACTATCAAAGTTGAATTTATCAAAATCATAATACTTTCTGTATGTACCTTGCATATGAGATAGTAAAATGATAAAAGAATATTATTAACCCTTGATTTGCTTTTGCAAAATTGATTTTACAGAAAAGGGTCAGGCATCTGTGATCTCAATTATCCCATGTTTTAGAGGAAAATTTTCCACTTTTATCTGAAGTTTTGTAACCTTTACCAAGTTTTATCTGAGGAATCCATGTTAGTATAGAAAATTGAAATACAGGAAGGCATAATTGCTTTATGTGACATTTTTCCAGCAGTTTACAGGCAATCTCTTTAATTTACATCTTAATATAGTGTACCGATAGGCTTATTTCATTTCATAATTCTATATTTAGTACAGGTTGCTCCTGTTATTTCTAAATATTCTTTATTATGTGACTACAGGCAGTCCTCTACTTTCGTGCATAATGCGTTCCTGATAACGTGTACGAAAGTCGAACAATAGACTTACATGTTATAATGGGAGTTCCATTCCCAGAGAGCCAAAAAATATTATAAAATCTCTAATTATGGTATAAATATTTAGTTTTTTGAGCAGGGGCCTTTTAGACACAATCGTCGATGATATATTTCCAGCATTTTGTACATGTTCTTTAATTTTGTTCTTTTCCTTCACAATTGAACATACAATCAACCGGCTTAAGTGCAATGAGCGACCGATTGAGGCTAAAGATTCACTGCTTCATTCATAAATTCATATCTTCGGTCATTTGGAGCAAGTTTGAATCTTATTTTCGATCTTTAAGCCTTTATTTAAGTGCATTTGCACGGAAATTACCAAGGACAACAATACCGGTAACCATGGAATCTTATTATTGAAATATTAAAAAAACTTTCAAAACTTGTATAAATTCAAAATATGAGCAAATTTGAATGAGATCGAGTATTCTATGGTAAGAATAAGAATCCTCTTTTATTTTGGCGAGTTTTAGCACAAATTTTGCATCATTAACAATTTGAAGATATTTTAAAGAGTAAAAGGATGGAAGCCTTCAAACCAAAAAGGTGATTTTTATGTGTTATCTCATGGGAAACAACATTCATCCTCTGGAGTCAAACCCGTGACCTATTTTGAAATATTTTTAGTCATAATGTAAAGATTCATTAACACTGAAATCCTGAGAAATTTCAGGCTTCTAAGTGTATTTCTAATCAAGTTATTCACAAAATTAGAGCATTCTGCATGACCATGATGGTTACCATTACGATTTTATGATATAGAGAGATAGGACAAAATGCAATAAAATATTTAAATAATTGCACAAATAAACACTGCTTTCGAAACTGTTGACTGGCAGGCAGCACACCACACGGTAACTCAAAATGTTCGTCTGTCATTTCTCTGACATACGAAAGTCCGAATTTGGCATACGAAAGGCGGTTCAGAGGTTCAATGTATAATGTACGAAAGTGCGTGTTGTACGAATGTCGGATGTACGAAAGTTGAGAACCACCTGTACAATATTAAAAAACTTTACACACAAATCTTACATTACATATATTACATAGCATACTATAAGGTTAGTTTTGTCTTCAGAAATTTAAATCTGCTAGGTCGCTTTCTAGAAACTCATCAGTTGAGTAGAATGATTTAGATTTCAGCCAAGAAGCCATTACTCTCTTGAATTTTATTGTATTTATGCATTTTGCTTCATTTGGTAATTTATTAAAAGTGGCTTGGCTGACTATGCGATAGCTCGTAATATTTGTTCGTCAGCTTATGTACGAAAGTCCGAATTCGGCATACGAAATGCAGTTTAGGGGTGAGAATGTATAATGTACGAAAGTTGAGGACTGCCTGTACTTTTATATTCATCTTTTAGCCAGTTGTACAAGGACCTGCTAGATTATTTACATTGCTTTAAAAGTTTAACTTTTCTATGTATTTTTACTTTTTCCATACATAGTATAGGAGAAAGTATTGTATTCATGAAAAAAATCAAATTCGAGATTTCAACAGAAATACGTTTTGAGGTCCTCTGAGTATGTTTTGACTTCTTTCTGGATGATGTTTGTGTGTATGTGATAAGAATTTTTTGGGCACTCTTAACTCAAAAGCTAATGATCAGATCAGCACAAAACTTGATACCGTATATACTCATGTATAATGCGCAGTTGAAGATCAAATTTTCAGGTCATAAAGTAGGGATGTGCATTATACACAGGTAACACTTTTGTGAATTAAAGTGAACCTACCTCGCACCAGATTCTAGCTTTTTGGGTGAATTTAGGGGAAAACCACAATAATTATCAATAATCCAGGTTATACATATATTAATTATACGTGTAAAACACCTAATTACTTCTATACAGTGATAATTCCATCCTCTCCAAACATTCCGCATTTCACTAGCTCATCAGCTGATTGCAGTAATTTTTGTAAAATCGCCAGATAAACTTCCTGCAAAACACGCAGCAATAACATAGAATAAGCAAATTGGAATAATTTTATTTAATTAATGATTCTAGTATGTACAATTAACAACGTAAGTAATTTAAAACTCATAGAATGACGTAATCTTACCTGTCGCGTTTCTTGTTTTCAGATTTGTTTGTTACAGTTTCGCATTAATCCTTCTACAGTAAAATGTCGTTACAACGTACTTCACAATTACGTATATTTCAAATTAACGTACTATTTTTAAATCCCCATCAATTTTCCCTTATAAATACTGTATAAACATTTCAAAATAACCTACTTCAACTTAATGTACTTTTCAATACTACGTATGAAATTCAGAGGTCCCGAAAAAAGATATTTGTGGTTTTAACATATGCTTTCATCCGTAAATGACTCAACTATAACCAATTCTTGCACATTCAAGTTGTTTACACCAATTTTGAAGGCATCTTTTGTCTTTAGTACAAAAAGATCTGCGGAATTCCACCAAAATCCCAAAAGAAGGAATTTTCCTAGCTGAAAAATTTAGAACCGATTATCAGGTATCCCTATCCTTATTTTCACAATAGAATTGAGATAAAATCTTAAGTTATAGGAAATATATCTCTTGTTAGACTCATTATCGCCAGTTTCGGTTTGCACCAGACCTGCGAGAATGCCAATCCCCCACTGAGATGCTTCCAGATAAAATACTGTACGGTATATTCAGTAGTATACTGTACTTTCAGTATAAATTATAAAAATTCATGCTCCGTAGAGATACGTTGTGTCGAGATTTTACAGTATTAAGCAGTTTTAGAATGAGATAGGAAAGAGAGAACTAATATCCACTATAGATCAAAACTCTATTTTATAGATCCATTTTTGTCTGATTTAAAAGGATCGGCAGCAGTGGCGCTACGGTTTTCTATGCGGCATCAGTTTGGCCAGCTTACTTTATGAAGTTGCTGCAATCTCAACTCAATTGCTTTCATTATTGATGCTGTATCTCTAACAAGGAGAGGCTATGGAGTGTAACTCTCAGATTTGATTCATCTTCTACCAGTGGAAAGTTTAGGTCAAAAAAAACACAATTTTGGAATTAGGGGCCAACACCTTTTAGTTTAAGAGATATAATTAATTAAAAAGTACAAAAATGGGCCAATCTTAATAAATCCTAGTAACTTTGCTCTTACGTTCAATAGCGACCGTAGCCTGGGGGATAACGAGTAGGACTTTCGATGAGTGGTCTTGGGGTTCGAGACCAGCGTTGTTCAACTTTTTTTCTCGTGTAAAATTTCATTTTTCGTGCTAGTTTTTCTCCAATTTTTCTGAAAATACTTATTCACCTCAATTTTTATTTTTTTCACACAGGATAATTGTTTTTAATCACTAGACCACTATTTTCCCTCATTTTTCAGAAAATATTTATACACCGCTATTTGCGTAATTTATTCCCAACCTACTCCCTCAAGAAAATTAGCCGCGTCTGTCCATCACTACATTGATGCTCTCCGTAGACACATATTCTTTAAGCTGTGATATTCCTCCATAATTGCACTTCCACCCTTTACTAGTTTGCATTTCCTGCGCCTTCCTTTGGATGGTAATCGTCGAAAAAAACGATAATATAAATATTCATGGCAATAGGAGCAGCATATAAATAGCTGCGAGTAGCACGAGTTATTTCTTAATGTAAATGAAGTTTCGTTCGCAGACGAAATTAAAATAAATCGCTGCAATTCTTGTAAGCGTTCATTTATATGTTGCACCTGGTGCCATGAATATTTATGTTCTCCGTGTTTCTTCTACGATTATCATCCAAAGGAATGCGCTAGAAATTCATACTAATTTTGAAAGGTGGAGGGTGTCAACCCAGCGACGAGCAAATGCAGAGCAAGGAGCTTGCAGAAATTATTCTTCGTGATCATACTTTCCGATGCTATATGCCTGTGCCGATAATAACTAATAACTTGGGTTACTTTATTATTATCTGAAAATATATTTTTTATCTTTAACTCACGCAATAATCTTCTTCACACAGGAAAAATGATTAAAACTTGTAATAATAAATTCACAGGATTTTTGAGGGAGTAGGTTGGGAATAAAGTACGCAAATAGCGGTGTATAAATATTTTCTGAAAAATGGGGGAAAATAGTGGTCTAGTGATTAAAAACAATTATCATGCATGAAAAAAATAAAAATTGAGGTGAATAAGTATTTTCCGAAAAATTGGAGAAAAACTAGCACGAAAAATGAAATTTTACACTAGAAAAAAAGTTGAACAACGCTGGTCTCGAACCCCGAGACCACGCATCGAAAGTCCTACTCGTTATCCCCCAGGCTACGGTCGCTATTGAATGGAAGAGCGAAGTTACTAGGGTATATTAAGATTGGCCCATTTTTGTACATTTTAATTACCGTATATACTCGTGTATAGTACGAGTTTTTACGACCAAATTTTTATTGTAAAAATTGGGGATCGTATTATACACGAGTAATTAATTTGAGGATTTAAAATTCATCTATCTTCACGGGAATTTTCGGTGAAGTTATGCCACGCGCATGCATTCTAATGGTAGGCTAACCTTAATACTGAGGTCCTTTATCGTTGTTATGTTGCTTCTTGAAGAGTAGAATCTTTTTCATATATACAGCTTCAAATTCACAAATACCTACTTGATATAAGTGACGATTTACGGGCACTTCCTTTCTTGAATTTTATGTATGTACATCTTTGTTTGCGTCTTTTTACAAGGGATGGATTGGAACGAGTTGGACTAAAAGTATCGTAGACGGTGTAACTTTATGGAATTTCGACATCTTTGAAAAAAGATTACTTTGTAATATTCAACAGTCTTTATTGTTTCTTCAATCACACACCGATCGGTTTCCACTACAAAGTCATTCTAAAGGTGTTACGTCGGTTAGTAACACCATTAGAATGATTTTGTAGTGGAAACCGGTCGGTGTGTGATTGAAGAAACAATAAAGACTGTGGAATATTACAAAGTAATTTATTTTTATCCGTTATCCCTACCTATTAAGTAGATGAGCGAGTGGAACCATTACGTACGCGGAACGTAATCCAGACGTACTAGAATTAAAACAATTTTATTTCATCTTGGGCAATCATGATTCATATCACTTTTTATTAAATGTTTTAGGAGTAAGATACTTAACTTATCCGAATTTTAGTGTACTCGCAAGAAATACTATTTATGACATTTACGGTCTATTCTATGGTGGTGTGGAAAATCAAGGTCGTTCGATATATCTCGCTCGTAACCATCGAGCTATCGAAACGAAATATATCGACCCAGGTGGAAAGCTGGGGTCGTACTATAAACGAGATATATGAAAAAACAGGTTTGTTCACCAAAAAATCAGGGATCGTACTATACATGGAGTCGGCATATACACGAGTATATACGGTAATTATTTTTCTTAAACTAAAAGGCGTTGGCCCCTAATTCCAAAATGGTATTTTGTTTTTGACCTAAACTTTCCACTGGTAGAAGATGAATCAAATCTGAGAGTTACACTCCGTAGCCTCTCCTTGTAAGACGTAATGTGGAGCTTATTGAGCGTAATACTTGTGGGCAAGTCCAAGCATTTTATAATTTAAAAAATCCAAGGAATTTGGCTGAACTTTGTGGCAATTGATACTCATATTTCTGAGGAAAATAATAACTTAAATTCCACAGTAAAAAATTGTGGAATTTAACAGTATTTATTTTTTTGGAAATACATTTTGAAATTGTTAACTGGCAATGATTTAATGCTTTAACATATTTATTTATGGTACTCTAGTTAATACTTAACATGACGATATAATTTTGTTCTTATATCCCACAAAAATCAGGTGCGTCTTATACATGGAGTATGAGAAAAAGTCGGGATTCTTGGCAAAAAGTACAGGTGTGCATTATACACGAGTATATACGGTATTTAAGATTTTTATTAGTAAATAGATATCTGAAAAGGTTTTAGCAGAAATTGGCTGATCATTTTTTTTTCAAATATCTCCCTTAAAACTCAATTTACGTAAATATTTGTTGTTA
This sequence comes from Uropetala carovei, assembly GCA_036926305.1. Lineage (NCBI taxonomy): Eukaryota > Metazoa > Arthropoda > Insecta > Odonata > Petaluridae > Uropetala > Uropetala carovei. The sequence goes on along the minus strand of JAXCHB010000152.1, from coordinate 1,046,982 downwards.
TTAAAATTGTAGAAAATGTAATTTTCTACCATTTTTGTTTAAAACACAAAAGTTCATTTCTAATGTTTACAGAAATGCCGCTTATAACTTATCATCAGGAGGAATGATTTTTCTATTAGCATTGTATGTGTTGTTTGGGACATGTTAAGTTTAGAATAAACTGAACAATTCACAAAAATTTTGAAAATTCATTTACCAACTTTGAAGGAAAAAGTGAAATTTTTGCCACCCATGAATAGGTTTTAGGAAAAACTGCCAATACAGGTGGTAATTGGTATAGCTTTTTAAATTGTTTAGATGATTATGAAGTCAATAAGATTTCGTTTCAGAACTGTATGATGTTAACATCACATCTGGTGGTCAGTAACAGCAACACATTCGACTATTTGAAGAACATCTTTAATCTTCAAAAATGTTTTCTGGCAGTTTATCTCATAACAACAGTATTGCTTCAAGACAGTCAATGAGTTGATGGCAGGCAGGAGTGGATATATAGGGCTGGCAATGAAATGGCTTCTGAGCATGATGATCATTGCATGATGCCAGGGTAATGAGAAGAACTTGGTAGCTGGGTATAAAACTCCATATATTATCCTATCACTGGACACATTATAGCTTATTTTTTGTATATGGCTTTACTTGTATCCCTGATCACTATCTCTGTAGCTCAATGGATTTAAATCAAAAAGCTATTTTTGATTAAATCAGCATTTTGTGAAAATCAATATGAATATACTACCATGCAGTGTTGTGCTGTATGGTTCATCCCATAAAGTTTTATATTTTGGGTGATATACGTATTAGATTTCTTCAGGGAAGAAATATAAGCATGACAAACCATATTTGGATTTTTAATTTCTTAGAAGCCTATCTTTTGGCCCAGTTCATGACAGTAATCATCAGTTATTCAAATTTAATTTAATTTTTTTGCTAATGCATATGCTGTGATGAAATACATGGCATTAGGACTACTTAAATGTATACCTTTAAATCCAAACCATGTAACACAGAAATGCATTACACTGAAATTCAGTATTCTCAATATTTGTAGGGGTTGCATTCCTGGAAATTACTGCAAATGTTAAAACGAAAAGTTTTTGGGAAAAGGGGAGATTATGGACCAGTTATATGGAAGCCAAGGCAGATGTTCACAGTTGATAAGAATGAATATATAGTGTAATAAATGATAATTATCAAAATAAAAAGTATATAAATGCTCTTTTTCAAGAATAAATAAGAAATAAAGTGTAAAAAAAGCCATTTAACTGGCTTATGATGGCGGTATTAAAATGATGAGGAGGATTGTGAAGATATGGGAGGGTTGATTAGAAAGATTTAGAGTCCTCATAAAGATCATTCAGGAGATTTAATTCTGCAATGGAAGAAGGTATAATTTCAATGGACTTATTATTTGATGTTTGTTAAGTCATTTCATTGCAAATCCGTCTCCTTTGAAGGGGCCATAAGACCCTCTAAAAATCTTGAAGTTTTATGCTGCACTCCATTAAAGGGTCCGTTTCATACATCTTGTCTGCTAGGGTCTTATTACATCCCTAGAATTCCACTTGGTGTGTTGAGCTATATCCAAGCATTTGCTGTTGTGTCCTTTTCCTTCTCATTCTCTTCAGTTAACTATACTTTATGGAAGTTATGAAGTTCTTCCACCTTTCATTGAAACTCACTTATCACCCAACAAATGGTAAACTCGCAAACCTCTGGACCTCTTCTTCCACTGACAGAACGCGTACCAAGTCTTCACTGCACTGCATCTGTAGCTTCTTCTAGGATGCATTCTTAGTCACTGGCTTTTTTCATTCAGAGGTTACTTCTTGTTTGCTGTACAGTCAGCATTGTTATCATTTTCCTAGCATTAATCATTCTTCATCTGCTCCAGGATTCTCTTGAGTGTACGTGATCCAGCTGTTATGTCACAATGATTCTTTGTCACATTAATTAGAGAATGAATGTGATGTTGGGTGGTGGAAAGACTACCTCCACATTTAGGTGGATGAGCTGCAACCTTTCAGCTTAGTCTGGTGCATTGTCCAAGATAAGTAGAACCTTGAATTCTTCTTGGCTGCAAGGTGCCTTCTTACTTATGTAAGAAGCAGTTTTTGAACCATAAAATCACTTCAGCAGTCATCCATGTCCTCCTAATGGCATGCCAAAATATCAGCAAATGATTGTTATTTTTTCCTTTTGAGGCTGCAAGGGCTTACGGATTTGTATTTCATCATTAGCTTGACTATAAATTCCTTTGCACTTTTCTTGCAGATGATGAGAATAAGCCAGTCCTTAGCTTCCTTTAAGCCTGAAGCAACTTTTGTCATAAATTAAGGTACAAGGGGGTATTCTTTTCCAAAACAATCTGGTTTTGTCAGCATTGAAGATTTCATTTGTCCCTTACCCCTTCATGTTTAAATGTCATAAGTTTGGCAGATATTTACTACCAGCCACATTTATTTTAAGTACCGTGTATACCTGAATATAAGACGAGGTTTTGTTCCAATTTTTATGACCGAAAAATAGCTAGTTGTCTTATAATCGCGCGGTGCGTAATAGTTTGACTGATAGAGGAACCGAATGCTGAGTATAATCGAAATATTCGATTCTTAAGGTCAATCGAAACAGTCGATTATAAAAGTAGTAGTAGAAATTGAATCTATTCAAATGTATTCTAATACAAATACTCTTTTGAATTTTATCCTATATATTATGCGCGTAGTGAAGCTGCGTGAGTATGAAGTCTCGTGTAATTATAGTGGCGTATTTCTCGAGAACCGTTCGTCGTAAAAGACGTGGTAAACGGCATTTTGTTTCTACTGGCTATGGAAAAATATTTTCGTTTGCTAAAGTCCCGGGTTCAAATCCAGGAGACAATTATATTTTCCTATAAGCTTACATGGGGTTTTTGATTTTTCAAAGTGCAAGGTTTTTTTCCTTCATTCATTAAAATATGTAAATATGGACCGATTTTCTTCTTATTTGCTTTATCTTTATCTTATTCTTGTGATGTTTACACGTTATACAGTTGAATTTTTCAGAAATACGCATTCTTTTTTGAAATTTTGCTGATTTTTCGTATTCTTTCCGGGCGTTACCAAGGAGACTCGCATTGTTGCCTCCGATTCATTTAAGACCAATTAAACCTTCAAATAGACGAAAGAAAAGCGTTATTGTTATCTTCTCTTCATTGGTAATCTAAATAAACGCTTGCATTGATGTCGCCTTTATAGTAGGTCCTGTAAGAAGTTAAAATCAGTCATTGATAGACACTTGAAGGAAAGCAACTGTATATGCCAACTAACACTACAAAATTGCTTATCTCAATTGGTTCAATGTTTATTAGTCAATGGTATAATAAACCTCTGTCATTGTGTGAATAATAATTTTTTTCCTTTTACTAGGAGTTCAGAATGGGGGATCGTCTTATAATCAGAGTCGTCTTATAGTCGGTAACTCATAAACAACCATTGGTCGCCTTTTACAAAAAACTTAACAATGCTAACAAAGACAGAAAAACTCCCTAGACAGGATTCAAATGTGTGATCCTAGCATTGGGAGCCAGGCATGCTTATTACCCCTCTATTATACACTGTGATTACACAATTCTTAAAGCAGTTACCCTGACAAAATGCTGAATTTAATGAATTGGTAATTAAACTGCATGATTAATATCACAGTCATAGTGCTTCTGTTTATTAAGTTGTAAGCAAGCTTTTGGAGGTAGAAGTCAACTATTTATGCATTCATGACCTTATTCGGCTACTTCTTATGAAATGTCAGTTTCAGTTATTTCTTTACATTTCATTAATATTCCAGTTACATATATTTTAACCTCTACAACCGTACCAGATATATTTTACTGATTGTAAAATTCTTAAGAAACAGAAGGTAATATTAAGTGGAGTTATGGCACTATTAAATTGTTTTAATTTTTAAATTCCATATCTATTTAATATTTCAAAATTGTAATATTTATTCCTTGATTGTGGTTTTTAAGGTTATTATCCATAGAATGACTTTATCATTTGGCCATGCACAAGTCACAAATAGCTGCAGCTATAATCAGGTCAGGTAAAACGACAAGCCAAATTGTATGTTATGAGAAAGCCTTTATGGATGGACTTAAACTCTAAGAGATGAGTACTGCACTACCATGTACAAGGTTGCATACTTATTTCTACTTTTAGTTCATTTGTAATCCAAGTGGGTCCCATGAACATCATTTCCTGCAAGCATCACCATCATATGCTGAGCCTTTACTACAGTTGGTCTGCGTGGTGTAATTATCATTGGACAAGAGGAATTAGAATGAGTAGCCTGCAGACCTTTTTAAGGAATTTGACACAACTGGATACTTCTCCCGCATTAAATTTTCAAGCATTGTCTGCCCTGCAGTATTTCCGAAAAGTGCAGAATGGATGGAATCAATGAATATTGAGCTGGTGGGACAGTGGCTTCTAGTTCATGTAAAGTTCCTGGCTGTCACATCAGAAATGTCACTTTGCCGCAGTATCTACATGATCCAGTCATCCAGTAGCTATTGAAAAGTTTACTCAAGCAACTTGGCTATCTTCATACCTAACGGATCACGCATCTAGCAACATATTGACATGGAATCGTATGTTCTGCTGCCTGATTGCTGCTTCCTCATACATCTTTGGATTCATCACTGCCATGAAGCTGTGTTGGCAGATTTGCAGAATTGTGTGGGAGTTATAGTGAGAAACATCTACTTCTTGTCTACTTCTTACTCCTATGTACTTCTTAATCAAAATTCATTTTAAAATATTTTTCTCATGAACAACTTAATTTATTGCTTTTTCTATTATATTGTATTATACTTCTGATGTTAAAATCAGAAATGGAACTTTTATTCAAATGATAAAATGAACATGCATATCTTAATGATAATGGGGTTCTATTGAAAAGCTTTTTATAAGTATAAGATCAAGGGTCCCCAACGTATGACCCATTGGCCAAATATGGCTCCTGAAATGTTTTCATGCCTAAGCACTTTGAAAATATTTCAAAGAAAAATAATTTCCATAAGATACCCAGCATCCCTTCTTTATTATATACCCCCCTAAACTTTTTCCTAAGTTGTGAAAGAATTCATATTAGATAAGAGGGGGGAATAATAAGAGAAGGTGTTCCTTTGTAGATGTTATAAAGAGCATCAAATTTCTTTTGGCCTTAATTGGTACTCTTTACCTGTTGCCACCTATGAATGGGTTTTCTCTCTTGATTCTTGTAATTCAAAATTTCAGTTTTCACTATTTAAATTTACTGTGAAATGAAGCATTTATTATTCTATTCTGTCTACAAAATGTGTGGTGGTAATTTACCATATTTGAAATACTTTCTCTAAAAATTTTCCAGTTGGGGTCCTCTGTATTAATTGGTTGGAAATGAAAGTGTTAGCTTTATTGTAATTCATACAGTATTTGATAGGTTGCAGAGTTATTCTGCACCATCATTTCAGTATTATAATTTGTTGCTGAATTAGGTGCTATGGATTCTGAAAATACAGTAAAACCTCGCTAGTTCAAAATAATTGGAGGATGGGGGTCCAGATTGGCCGAAAGTATGAGCTATCCCAAATACAGGTGACTCCCAAGATTCGACCATTCGAGATTCGACCAACTCAAGAATTCGACCGGTTGAATAGACCCAGCTGATCGATCGGTCGAATTAGAAACTAGTTTACGCGAAGTAATTTTTGGCCCGCCCGACCATGAGAGGTTTAGTTTCAGTCTAGACATCGTTATTTCTGCTCTAATTGTTTGAATTGTGCTGATTCGACTGATCGATCTTCTACCACGTTTTCAGGAATGAATCCCTGTCGAATCTCGGGAGTCGCCTGTATATAAAAAAGCTGCATTATACATATAAACGAATCATTATAAAATTCAAAACAATGTCCATTATATTAACTTCATAAATGATCCATAATAAATATTTTATGGATTCTGAGGGCTGTGTACTTAACCAAGATTACTGCATTTTTTATTTTCCTATAACTACTGCTCTGCAGATTACCCTTTCTTTTTATGAATTTTTTCCAACATTTCATACTTTTCATGCAAAGCACATTTTATTCGGAGCCACTCTGGGATGTTGGCAAAGAGGGTCAGACTGGACCCTAGTACTGGTGAGGTCGGGATTAGCAAGGTTTTACTGTAATATACTATTATTTATGTATATAAGAGTTTTTGTAAGATGCATAGCATTTTTAAATGTGTATATATTATTTTACGTTAAATACTGCCCATTTTCAATTATTCAAAGTAAATCATCACATTTGAATTATAATCTTCACGTGCTTCATTTGTCAAAGCCTTGTATAGTTTATAGACAAGGGATATGTGATCATTTTCTTACATGTCATCAGAGAACGTCTGTGGTAATATATATTTTAAAGCCTATTTTCATGAACATCATCTATATGATATGAGTATTTACATTGGTGTGTCTTTGTTATTGTGATCCATATGCCATGAATTATGATTGGACTGCTGATATGTTATTATATTACTTGGCCAAAATTAAACCTCAGAGCATTCTCTGAATGTGACACAATGAAATTTATATGTATCTAATCAGCAGTACTATCATTGGTACTTACTCAGTCTTAAAACAATACAGAATTTATCTTCAATTTGTTTTTAGTGTCTTATATATAGTTTTTCGTTCTTTCATTTCTTTAGAGAGTTTGCTACTTTTCATAGCATTGCAAGTTTATGGGAACAGTTGGCAAATAAATTTTTCATTCCTACTTAATTTCTTTCCAAGCATTTCACTGTTTCATTGTATTTTATTCTATGACATTGCTTTTGTATCTGCATAAATCTCTTTGTGTGTGAACGTTGAATAAAACAGTAGAATAATTTGCATTGCTGTATGGCAATAAGCTGATTATCTGAACTATTAAGTATTGGAGCAAATGAGACCAGTTCAAATACATAGTTTTATTTATCGTGAGAATTAGAGTGAAATTTTAACACTTTCACATTCTGATGATGCAGTATACATCATTGGAAAATGTTATGCAGGTGTTCCGATGATGCTGCATCTTTCGTCATCCACTTAAATGTTTAGAGGAAGACAAAAGATTTTCCAGAACTGAAATTTTACATCCCAGCATTGTGCAATACTTCTAGATGTCCTGTGACCATTCCATATATACTTAAACTTTGCAAATATCATGTTGACATTTCAGAGTTCCACTCGGTGGCTGAGCGAACCGAAGCTATGCCTGCTTGGTTGTGCCTCCTTTTGTGTTTATTTTTGTCTCTATGCTCACCTGTTTTCCGTAAGAGTTTTTCGTGTGCGTTTCATGTATTTTGAGTTTTCGATAAGGAATCTCAACCTCCTCATGGGGTCGCAAAGGAAAACAGGTTCCCTTTCAAAGAAAGAAATATTACCAATAAAAAAAATTATGTGCCTTCCTTAACCCGGCAGTACTCGCACAGGGTGTTGTGGACATCCCAGCCATATGTTTTATGGCAGGGTACCTTTCATATTGTCCTTTATGATCCCTCTTTTTCAGTAGCTGGAATGGCATGTGTTTTTAGCATTTTCCAGTAAAAATTCTTAGTTTTTTACTTTTATTTCTTGATTTAAGTTGATTTTTCTGTGACTGCACCGATTCACGTTGCAAATACGTGCTTTTTTCTTCGTTCGCACATTATTCACTTTTTATTGTAGCACTGACATTAGTATCAGTGACATAACTAGCCTCCCAACTCTTGGGGGGCCAGCCTAAAACCTAAGAATATTTGGGGGAAAAAATTTGAAAGTTAATACATATAAAAGCATAGATCAGTATTTTAGTGCCAACACGCAAATAGCATCGATTAAGCCTTCAAATAGACTAAAGGATAGCGTTATTTGCTTTGCACTTTTGTTTAAGCAGTGAAATTATTGTTGTAGCAACATCAATCTTTATACATAGCAATGCAAATAGATACTGATAATTATTCAGGAAACTGCATGTGGGGCATTTATAACGATTGACCAAACAGTTGTCATCGGCCATTGCTGAATTATTCACTTTATTTGTGCTATTTACACATGCCGCACAGTTGGCCGATGGCATTCAGTGAATGGTAAGGGGAGGTCAAAGACTTCTAAAAGGGGGCCAGGGCCCCCCCTGGCCTCCCCTTAGTTGTGTCCTTGGTTAGTATGAATATATTCTGCACATCTATTGACGTTTGAAAAGGTACATAAGAATATTTTCGAACTTTTTCTTTCTAAATATATTTATATTCCTAAATTATCTTGTATTTTTCTAAAGTTAACTTATAAATAATCACAAACAAAAAAACACCTAATAAAAATTTATCAAATACTGACGGTAAATTTCTTTTTTTAACAAATATACGTTTGAGGTCTCAGGAACAGCCCACATGAGTATTGACATTCAAAAAATTCACGCGAGTACTGCAGAGTTAAGTGAATGCATGAGTGAAAATATATAAAGCCATTTCAAGATTCTTCCATGCCTACTATGACAAGTCAATACCTTAGGACAAATGATAGACTCATCAAAGTTCATACAGTAAAAAAACAAAACATTTGTTTATTAGTTATGTTGCATATGCTGAGTTTGCCTTGGTAGGTGTTTTTGGTTACAACCCCAGAATGTGAAAGTGTTAATATACATTTCTTGATTCTTTATGCACATCATAACAGTAATGTCTTCTGTTTTATGATTGCAATTTTTTTTTCACAAATTTTATCAAATTCCCTATTTTAATTTTCGGTGGCTTTTCTTGCTATGTCATACTTACAGTCTTCCAACTTTTGTACTTTTTTACATATTACATCCTTTGTTACTCTTATGCTTTCACTGTTTCATAATGTAGCTGTGCTGCTTTTAACATCACTTTCATTTTTACATGCTTTGATTCCAAACTATTCGGTGGTTGTTTACATTATCTTATTATATGCTAGCAATATTAATTTATCATTTCTACCAAAAATCAAAGTGCACTGTTCCAAGCAATTGCATATATTATTATGTGATTGCTTGCCACTTTAGTAGAACAGAGTGATCAAAAAGTTGCAGTGCACTGAATTACACAAAAATGTCATTATTTGGAATTTTCTATCATTTGCTCTGCTTTTGTGTATCTTCAATTTATTCTTGCATTTTCAGTATTCATCCATAATACCTCATAATTAATGAACATTACATACATACATATATATATATATATATACACACACACATATACAGCCACTCCCCGATTTACGTAAGGGTTACATTCCGCAAAACTTTACATAACCCAAGTTTTACGTAAGCCTGAATTCGCTGAACTATCCATGCAATACAGTATGTGCAGTGAATAAGTCAACCCGAAAAAAAAACATTCCATGCATATAAATTAAGGAAATTATTTATTCATGTTCTATTTCTCGCACAGAAAACAGGAACTACAAAAAATTCCAGCCTCGAAAGTAACAATAATAATAAAGTAATAAAAATTAATAAAAACAGTGGCAATATTCCCGATAATCGGAGGTAGTTGGAATGATGGATGTTAGATGGCGTGCTGAACAACAGTAGCGATAAGGTTGGCAGTGCAGAACAACGGTAGCGGTAATGTTGGTGGTGCTGAACATTGGTAGCGGTAAAGTTAGCAGAAGTGCAGTCCTAATGTCTAATAATATCGATAATACCTGCAATTAAACCAAAAATTCCACTTAAGTGGCATTTAGCCTTAGTGTAACACGCTATTTAATTTTATTAGAAATTTACGTAATAAAGATATCCTAAATTAAACAAAGAATGCCATTTATGTTGATCCTAGTGTTGTTTTGTTATCACTGTTGACTTTAAAGGTGCCGAACCTTTTACATGTTCTTTTATACGTGCACTGTCCTTCAAAATCGTATTCACTGTTGAAGCAGCGAGACGTAGTTCATGTGGTATGGAAGACAAGCTTTGTCCTGCTTCATACTTTATCATTTTCATTTTCTTCTCTAAATCAATTTTGTTACACTTGCTAGTAGTCCCTGCAGTTTTACACACTCTTGGTCGCTTTCCAGTCATGATTGTAATGAAAATACGAGGTAAAAAAAATCACTGAAAAAAGCGAGACGAGGCCACGGGTATCAGAACAGAAGCAATGGCAATAGATTACTGATCGTAATGCAAGCACCTTGTGGGAGATGCCATAAATCTACATTGTTGCATTTATGATCTATGGGGGATACTTGAGCCACCTGGCGGTCGGCGCCGCACCGTCTCTGTCGGCCGTCCAGTATCTCTGCCGCTGCACGCAATACGCATTTTAAATTTTCCTTTAGTTTATCAAAAAGTTTACGTAAAGTCGAGTTTACGTAAGTAAGCTGGGGAGTGGCTGTATATAATTTGTTGAACTCTCAGACATTATTTATAAGGTATTTCATATATTTTTCTTCGGTTCTTTTTGAACTTGTATATGCTGTGGTTGTCTGATAAGTATTTCTTAATTGCACATATCTTCTCAAATCATGTAATTTTAATTGCATTTAATAATCTTATCACACTTAGCTATGTTGGGCCCATGACTGATAATAGCTGTAAGTTTTTCATATATCTTAAACTATTTATTTTTGTTCTTTCATAACATCTCCCTGTATGCATTTCTCTTTTTTAGTTGCCATCTCTTTTCCTTTTAACATTATCACAATGACTTTAATTCGTTCTCAATACATTCACTTTTGAATATCGTACCATCTTTGCCTGTCTTCTTATTTCGAAAGCCTTCCATCCTCATTGCACAGTTCCCAAATATGATGGAGTTGGTGCATCATTTTTTCAAATAATGTGGAATTATGTATTTCATTAAATTATAGTTGTTTTTTGTTATATTACTATAAAAATGTGCAGAGAAAGATAACCAAATTTCATTCTATTGGTAGCAAAAGATTATTATTTTTAGTGTTGATGCTTGTTAATTATTTAGTATTCTTGCTATTTTATTTTCGTTTTCATTTAGAATTAATGCAATTAGGCTTTATTGTCATTTTAAAAATATCTGTTATGACTACAAAGTTTAAATATAAATACAATTTTTAAATGTCCATTTCTTACCTACTAGGATGATAAGATTACAGAAATCGTGGTAGAGGTTGATAACGGAGAAGAGGAAGCATTTTGGGGTGATGACTCTCACTCTGACACTCATACAACTTCATCAGATCAAGAAATTTCACCATGTGATTTTTGGACCTGTCTCCGATGCAAGTGCATCAACAAACCTATTCCTAGATATTGTAGAAAATGTTTCCAGGTAAGTGATGAATGAGTGCTAGCTTTTAAATGTAGCATGTAGGAGAAAATTGGGAAATTTTCTTACCTATTTCCCACCTACATATTAGGTTTTTTATTTTTAGCATGGTTTTTAAAAAAATGCACTTATAGTTTCACTTAGGCATCTGACTGTCGCCGTACTTGCTTGAATTGAAATTGTGATGGAACTGTAAACGATAGAGAGCTGAAACTTGAAGGGCAGATTTCTGTACTGCTGTCATTTGTTTACCAACTGTAAACATCTTTGTTTAAAGCTTAATTTATAGCATGGTGCACTAATAATGACAACTTATGATCGTCATTGTCAGGGAAAATTTTAGCAACTTAACATGTTTATACCAGGGTGACACACCTATTGGAAAATAGGGATATAGGAATTTGGTTTCCAGATTAATCAGAAAATGTCACCAAAGTAAATAAATATAAATAATCATTACCAACACTCATTATAAAAGCAATGTACCTAATACTTGGGTGGTTCTCACAAAAAATTTTTGCTGGGTATGGTAGGTATTTTACTTAAAGGAGGAGTTCTCTCTTGTGATCCATTTGTTGCTCAAATGGTCTTCAAGTATATGGAGATCTGTGTGTTTAAATTTTTTATTAGAACCTTGGAAGGGGGTACAGATGCTTTTGTTATTTGGATGATCTTCCCTGTTATGGGGTCTATGTCCAAGAAGCTTTCTAAGTTCCTCATAAAATATCCAGGGTTTTAATCAGGAGACCTATTTTCTTCATCTTCATTGTTATTTATTCCCTGTGATGATATTATTATTATTTAACTTGATTGGTAATATTATTTATTGAGAGAATTGAATGACATTAATGTGAACTTTATTTTGCATGAACTCTGCTGATGCAATTGATGCACATTGGCGGTTTTCCCTCAGTCTTCAGAATTGGTCGTAAACATTTTAGCCTTGAAATTGGCAGTTTTTCAATGTTTGTTTATTATATTGTCTTAAAAGCACATTTATGTAAGTTTTGAAATGCAGGCAGTGGACCCATAGATCTCGTGTTATTTTGAAGATATTCCTTTAGGTAGGGTGGAAAAATGCTGATAGCTTTACTCAGTGCTTTTTTGTGACGGTATGCGCCGGTACAGCATACCGGCACCTTTTTTTTTCAGAGCGATGTTGACTCACTTCTGATTTTGGTACATTTTCATTTTTTTATTCGTTAAAACTTAAAGTAATAAATGGCTTCAATAAATGTTAAACATTTTGATTTTTATTATCAACTTTGTTATTAAAAGTTCATCACTAATTTAATAGAGAAGGGGAAGAGGGTGCAGTAAGAGGTGGAGGGGGGGTGGGAGTACCGGCAATTTTTTTTACAAAAAAAGCACTGGCTTTACTTATATAAAAGGAAATATACACCTAAAATATTTTTACAAATAATCATGTCTCAATTATAAGATCATAATGTGACCAGAGTGCATGTGTATTAAAAATCAGGTGGCATTAGAAAATGAGTTAAAATAATGTTGCATTGATTAAGTTAGAATTTCTGTTTTTACCATTATAATTTTTTGTGTGGTTTCTAGCTTTCTTTGTGTATGACAAGGAATATTTTCAATGCTAACACTAAACTAGTGACTCATCTGTGCTTTATTAAGCAGGAGATAAAATTATTTAAAAAGTTACATCAATCCATGATGAAAATCTATTATTACTATAAGCATATTGCTAGAGGAATGCTTATGTAATGTTGATTTCAGATAATTTTGATGATATTTATTTTATTCTGTTTCAGGTGAGAAAAAACTGGTTTCCTCCTAGACCACGTCATAAACATAAGAAGAAAAGTAAAGTTCGTCAGAGGAATCAAAATGCATTCAGTTCAAATAGTAGCAAAGATGGTGTGGACAGTGGTATGGGATCTTTCTCAAATAAAGAAACTGGAGGAAGTAGTGGATGTGTAAATAGTGAAAGCCAAGGTTCTAGTTTTATCAGTGACGAAAAGTCAAAATCCTATGAAGATGACACCAAAGCAGCTGATATTGTAAATGCCTTAAAAAGTGACAAGTGTATAACATGTATGCAGAAACCAAAAAATGCTGTTTTTGTGCATGGAACTGTTGGACATATTTGCTGTTGTTATAAATGTGCTAAGAAAGTCTGGTCTAGTTCTGGGAAGTGTCCTGTTTGCAATAGAAAAACCAACTGTGTTGTTAAAGCTTTTGTTGCTTAGTGTTGTGATAGTATATTAACAAATATGGTGACAGACTGGTGGGAATAACTTATAAAGAATATAGTTTTTTACTTGTTAAATATTCTATTATGTAATGTACAGTCTTCCAATTAATCTCAACCAATGACTATAAATGATATTTTAATTGAAAATTATAGATGCGGTTGGTTTATCATAAATTCGTAGGTTGTTTCCTACATTCTTAACCATAGAAATTCAGAAATGCCTTTCATTTACTGTATTGTTAAGGTTTTAGTTCCATGAATGACAATATTAAAAAATATTCTGCTTTTAAGTATTCTTTAAAAAAGTTATTTTCTTGAACAATTCATGCTGTGTTGTTGGTAGTGCATACATAAGTTGTGCTTATTGCTGCATTCTCATTTGAATATTTGTCATGCTATTAATTTATACAGTCTTATCTAAGACTTTTTATGCACTTAAAATTGAACATTTACTATTTGTAATGAAGGCATTTTTGGGTACTCATGTAACACCTTAATAAATATGCGGGTTTGGAAATGAATTCTGTAATTGCAGTGTGCTTGCTCATAATATTACAAAGTTTTTCTCATGAACATTAAACCTGTAGTAATAAAAATGTTGTTAATTATACCTGTTTTTTACTCTTAAGAAGCTTGACCTTGAAAATCCTAGTTGTATGCTTACTGCTGCAGCCAATGAAAGCTCGAGAGACTGACGATGGGGAGGGGAGAAAGTCAGTCCGTCTCTCGCCATCGTGCTGTTCACATCGCTCCGAGCTCGACTGTGTTGCCAGATCTACCACATTTACGTCTTAGCATTTGCATGAGACTTTCTTCAAGAGCGGATATCGGGCAAGAGCTTATTACTTTCCCGCACCTCTCGAAAACGTCAAATGGTGGTGGAAGGGGAAAATGCCCTGATTGGCTATTCGCTGTGCCGCGGTCAAGCTTCATAAGAATAGAAAACGGGTATAGCCCTTGTGATGCTCCACACTCCTGTGGATATATCTATATCTACAGTTCACCCTGCAAGCCACTGCAACGGTGTGTGGCAGGGGGTGGAATAGCACCAAGGTAAAGTGCATAATAATGTATACTATCATTCTACGTCGGCTGATTTCTTTTTGTAACTTCTGTTCTGCTCAGCTATCGTTCTAGGGAAAAACGAGCCTTTATATCTCTCAGTCCTACAGGCTATCTCTCTTATTTTACAAGGATGGTCCATTCTACCAATATAAGTTGGCGCTGTTTAAATCTTTCAAGGAGTTTTAACCTAGAGCGTGATCGGCGCTCAGTGAGTGATTCCCATCCTAAATGTGTCATTGGGGGATACTACACCTCCATACAAATTTGTTTACAAGTGTCAGCTCAACTGGTAAATGATCATCTCTAGCATCACATAGAATGACTTCACTTCTGAAGACAGTTATTTCCTGACCGGCTCTGAGATTGAGTTAAATGCAAAAATATTAATTAGGAGCCCTATGGTAATCAATAGAGATGGAGTAACCTCCTAATAACCATAAAAATAGTTTTTAAAAAGGAAAATACATACACACTGATTTAGGGGAATTTACTTCATGCCAATGACCAAACACATGCAATATCACACACTCCAGGTTTAGGGGGAATTACTCAAATGCTAGGGAGCCTTTTTCTTTGTTTACACACACAAATACATATCAACCAAAAAAACGTACTTTCTTTCTAAAAAATTTGCCTAAATACATATATTGGAATCAAGGATTCCAACATCAGTAAACCGATCGAAAAAGACGAAGAATAACAAGTTAGGGAAAGTATATATACATGGAGTGAAATGAGAGGGGAAAGAAAAGGAAAAAGGGAGAGAAGAAATAGTTACTATGTAGCAATGGAGAAGTTAGGAAGCACATTGGAATGACCGTTATTCAAAAGAGAAAGCAAAGTAGTTTCCTATTGGACCTGTGTCTTGATTGACAATAATATCTTTGTTTTTAAGAATGGCTAAACTTTCGGTTTTGTCTAGAAGGTAGTGGCTGGAAATAGGTTTCAATAATTGAAGGTATTTTGACGAAATAGAATGTTGGGTCTGAAGGATGTTAGTTGTTATGCAGGATTTGTCAAAGTTAGCATTTCTAAAATATGATGTGTTCTTTGAATCTGGTGATAATTTTTCTCTTTGTTTGACCAATATAAATTTTTTCACAATTATCACACAATTTTGTAAATACCGGATTTTTCATGCTTGGGGATAGGATCGTTTGGGTTACCTAGCGATTGACGGAGATGATTATTGGAGGAAAAGACAGTTTTAAACATAGAATCATGGAAAATCTTTTTAAGGCAGGAAGAACAGTAGTTTCATATATTTTTCTTTTTTGGAATTGTCAGGAATTGCTAAGGTTGTGGAATATTGAACGTTTAATTTGTGCTTTTGTTTCTTAACTAAATTATGTATCTATGAGGGTATCAGAAAATCCATTTTTTAAAGCTGTATTTTTAAATGAAAGATGTTGCTTTCTAAAAAATATTTTGTCAGCATGTTCGTTCTCAGCTTCTACGAAACAGATTTTCATGATATTTGATATTAAGGACTTACTATCAAAGACAATAAGAAAATGGCAAAAATGAATCACATAAGCCAATCAGGGGTACCACTTTACTGGTGACAAAAATATGAACTTTCCGTTATATCTCGTAAAGTATTAGTCATATCAAAATATTTTTCAAATACAAGTTGTAGAACTAGTAAAGTCGAGTATTTCTTTTCCTATACATTTTTATCGTAGGAGTAGCCATTATCAAGAAAATCAAACCAGAATGTCTTAATTCAAGTTGAACTTTGATATTTTCTTGCATGGTTACTTCATTATTGCTAACATAAACAATCTCACAAACAAACATTTAATTTACGTGTGCATGCAGTATTATTAAATAGGTAGAAAATGGATTTTTTATGATGAAGAAAACTTTAAAACACTTTCCCTTATGTACATGTATATCATTTCTTTCAAATACTCCATTGCACGAAACACATCCATTTGTGATACACTGTACACTTTCCTAACTTGTTTTAATGAAATATTTCTTTTTAAAAAATATTTTTATTGTTATTAGGTTTCTCCATTCATCTTCATTGAGTTAAATGTTGGTAACTAAATTGGTAAAAATGATATTAAATTACCATATTTACTTGTGTAACCTGCATCCTTGTGTACCACTTGCACTCCTATTTTTCAGCCAGTTCAGGGGAGAAAAAATAAATTCAGGTTGGAATAAGTTGACACCTAGTATTAAAAAAAAGATTGGCCTCGTCACTGATTCCTCCTCTTTGTAACAAGGTTTGCCCAAGTTAATAACTTTGCATGACGCCATGTAGTGAGTGATCTCTTTATGCTGATGCTAGCATAAACCTCTTCGTTAGTCGCCACTCTTATTATAAAGGAGAATCAGTGGCTCACGATGATTTCAGCGAACATAGATATCAGATGCCAAATTGTTTTGGCATAGGTAGAAATTGGTAGTAAACTTTTAATAATAACTGCTTATTTTGAGTAACAATAATAAAATCATTTAAAAGGTAGTTTTAATATTATAAAAATATTATGTCCTCTCAATTGTGCTTTTAAACCCTAAATGTTTGCTTGGTCATATAGATACGTGTATACTTTGTAGAATTCTTTCACTTGCTCCACGTTTCAGTTCCTGAAAAATGCAATGTAATTCGAATCAAAGTAAATTGTAGCAGTTTTCCCTGTAATAATCAATGATATGAGGGGGGGGGGGGGGGGGGGGGGGTAAGGAGTTAGGAAGAGTCGGGACAAATTGCAGTAAGCCCTGTATTTTGGCCCTAGATCAGGGGCGTGCAGTGGGCCACATTCATGCATGTGAGGGCTTTGGTGGGCCGGATTAGAAGTCACAAGTAGCTTGGCGAGCCGGATGAGAGTTTACATAGGAACTTACTCAAGAGATTTTAAGTATGAAAATAAAGTTTTAACTATTTTTACCATAAAATCTCCAAGATACGTGTTATGACAACAGTAGTTCTTAAAATTACAAAACTGTTTGTAATAAATATTGCTGACTGTATATTCACCAAAGCTTCACAGGTCGCATAAAATGCTCTACCGGGCCGGATGTGGCCCACGGGCCATAGGTTGCATGCCCCTGCCCTAGATACTCGATAAACTAAGAGATCAGATGGGAAAAAAGTGTAGGTAATGAATCCAATGAAAACAGTATTAGGTGGCCATATGGATGAGAATTCCTCATCCAAGTAAACAGTAGTGCTGCATCTCAGGGTCAGGGCCAACCTAAGGGTTATTGGCACCCTAAGCGAACTGTGTATGTCATATCATTTGTCAAAACGTCTATTGTGATCTTGAAGATGCACCAACGGCAGGTTAAACCATGCATTTAAACTCTGTACGTTTGCTTGGTCATATAGATGTGTATACTTTATAGAATTCTTCGTCTTCTATGAGTTTAAACGTAGATGTGTGTTGTTAATTTAGCCCTTGAGTACACAAGGCAGCAAAGAGAAAAAGCTAATATGGGAATGAGGTTACTAAAATACGCATATCCATCAAAATTTAATGGTTACTGTTACTGACAGCCCACTTTGGCAGAACCACAGTTGGCCATAGGTTATATCATAGGTAATTGGGGATTAGGAGGATTGATCCTTGATAGATATATCAAACATTCTTCAGTACATTTCAATATTATAAATGTGTATGCTATACTTCAAAATCATCGTATATCATCATATGAAAATGCAAAAGGCTTTTGAAGTACAAGGAAGTAGAATTACATTAATGATATATTGGCAGAGAAGCTCCTGCCGACTCAGCCTGTCTGGCCTTATGCTTCAAAGAATCCTGGTTAGACTAATGCTTCCATAAAATTCCTCGACCCTTTACCTCCTGACTAACTTATCAAGATGGAAAATGTCCTTACTACTGTACTTTGCTTATTAGAAAGCAAATGTTTTTTAAACTTGATTTTCTGAAAGAAACATTTTTATTTTATCAATTATGATCAGTTTGGTAGAAAAATAATAGTAAACAAAAAGGGTTAATCTTCACAATATGAAGTATGTACTCAATTCACATACCATTAAGGATATTAAAATTCCCTAAGAAACCTTTGTGGCATGATTTAAATGCCCTGCATTAAAATTAAATTTCACTTCCTACCAATTACCAGATTTTCTGGTGTAGAAGACATAATCACAAAAATGTCTTAAAATCATGCTGCATCTTATTCAATGAAGATTTAAATGCCAATAAGACATTTCACTTAAAATTTAGAAATCACACTTTACAAGTTCTCATGACACTTTTTGGTACAGAAGGAGGTTTTATGTGAAGTACATACAACTTCGAACACCTGCATTCATTCTGTAGAATTTTAATTGTTATTTATAATAATAAAGTTTTGATGAATTATTTGTAACTGATCAGCAATATATTAAATTCGTGGAATACAAAGGACAGTAATTCAAAATGCATAGCTTTTTACCTAAACATGCTGCATGTGGTAAGCAATGAAAAATTGCTACGACTTCCACACAAAAATAAATTATCAAAATGTTTCTCAAGATAGAAATATAAGAATTTTAGACTATACTGTAACTATATCTGTCAGGCTACAGCATTTTTCTCATGTGCCCATGGTGCTACCATAGAGATCACCTGCAAAGTCTGACTTTTGTAACTCCGTCAATAATAGTAACATTTCCTATACTTTTTTATTTGTGTGGGGATTATGTAATGTTTTAATATCACATCCTGCACGTAAAATCACAGTTTTTTACCAAAATCCTAGTGAATTTTAAGAATTTTTTAATCTTTCCTCATTCTGGAGATTAAAAAATTGGAAAATGTGACTTATAAGGAAGTGAATGCTGTATATTTTCAAAATTATTTATCTAATATATACTTTTAAACCAATAAATAACTTACTTTATATTGTTTTTTAACCACCTTATCCCAGCAAATCTTTTTTAGGGGTCCTTATACACCACAAAATACAGTATAAATGGTTAAGAGTTCCAATAAATAACATTTACTGCAGTATTTCCCAACCAGGTGTTCCTGAATAGAGATCTGCACAGATATAGATTTCCATATCCTCACCCAACCCGTACCCACAGGCTACAAATCTGCACCATACCTAAAAAAATTTCTAAATTACTGACCCGATCTGACCTGCAGGAATAAATTGTCTGACCCAACCCGATGCAAGCAGAAGTCATATCCACAGGCAGAAATTATCTGGAGCAACATCTATGAACCAAAACTCAAAAATTCTAAAGAAAATGACTCTCAGCAGGACATCTCAATGACCCTCTCTTAATGTTTTGGAAAAGAAAGTCGCATCCCTCGAAAGGTAAGGGGGAGGGTCAAAAGAGACCCAAAGCCTTTGGGGTTATTGGCTTGGATGGGGTAGGAGAAGGGCACAACCAACATTATTTTTTCTCATACTCAAGGCACTGAATTTTGAGTTTAGCACGAATACTGATTTTTGTATCTGCACCCAATTCGCACCCACAGGCTATATATCCGAATCCGACCTGCATCTGCAAAAAGTTACACATAATCCTACCCGAACCATAACTTTTTGTGTGGATATCCACGAGTCAGGTAGGATAAATTGCAGATATGCAGATCTCTATTCCTGAGCACTGCTATGCTCTTTAGCATATAACCACGCTCTTCTACATTGCTTAAAATCACCTTTCTTAGCACCAGCAATATAATATTTTGCTTGTTTCTTCTACACATATTAAAGAATATTATTAATAACTTTAGAAATTCAGCTTTAAATAAATTTCATGATCTGGATTTAACCTTATGTTGCATCTACACCAAGTCAACAAAATAGCAATTTTGTCGTTTTAGACAAAACTGCAACTTTTTGGTGAGTTGTTTTATGCAGAGTCATGCCAACAGAACAGCAACTGTGATTAGTTTTTGTAATTGTTTTGAAATTCCAGTTATAACAGTTTTTAAGAACTGTTAACTGTCCCATCTCAAGGAGAAAATAAAACAAGTCGCCAAAAAGTCACACACAAAGTTGCTGTTTTGTCAGCTTGGCATGGACTTGGCATTACATAGGTATCATAAGTGGATGTAAATACAGGGAACTCCTGCGATTCGACCAACTCGAGAATTCAACCAGTCGAATTGACTCAACCGATTGATCGGTCAAATTAGAAACTAGTTTATGCGAAGTCATTTTTGGCCCGCCCGACCATAAGAGGTTTAGTTTCAGTCTAGACATCATTATTTCTGCTCTAATTGTTTTAATTTGTGCTGATGCAACATTCGATGGTTCGAGATTTGACCATGTTTTCAGGAATGCATCCCTGTCGAATCTCAGGAGTCGCCTATATGCAGTAATGCTGTGAGAGGGGTAGGGAATAAAAAAATATCTGGAAGGAGAATGGGAAGAAGGATGAACATTGAGATATATATTTCTAACCAAAAAAAGGGAGGTTTAGGTGAATATCATCTGAGAAGTTTGGAGAAAGTCATTTACCTTGGTTTGGAAATCTCTCTTCTGAGGATAAAAGTTGAGGGTATAGGGTGAGAAAGGTATCCTCACTCATGAGTGCAAGAGAGAGAGAGAGGATCCATGTGCCACAATCTGTAATTGCTCTAGGATGGTTTCTCAAACTTTTTTGGCCACGTGCCCCTTACTACTCAATCAATCTATTGAAATACCCCCTTATAAAATAATACAAGTATTACACAAAATAGACTTACCTATTTAAAAACAAACAAGTTTACATATAATAAATAACACATATTGAGGTGAATGTGGCTGTTTTCTATGACATAAAGACTCAATCATTGGCTCGAATGAAGAAAGCCTCAATTGTAAGTCAGGTTCGACATGCAATTTTTGAAGATTTTTTCTCTTAATTTAAACTCAGAGGCAAAAATCCAGATTCGCACATGCACATTGTGGGGAAATGAATGAATATTTTGATTGCTGTTTTAGCCACTTTCCCATACTCATTTGATAATTTTTCCCAGAAATCAATCAAAGAGACCTTGAGAATTTAATTTTTAAGTCATCGCAGTAGAAATATCCATGAGACTTACTTGTTCTTTTCCTGTTAGATTTGGAATAAAAAAATCCACACATTGCACACTCAATTTCCATTTCTGGAAAATATTATCGTAATTGTTCCGTGGGTTCTTACAAATGTTCCTTTGTATCTGAAAAATTCAAACTGAGGAATAGAAATTTCTATGTATTTCAGATTTGCCAGTTTGGTTTTACCAGGTTTTATGTAACACGTCTTGTCTCTTGGGCAACGGAAGCAAACAAAATACTTAAGCTGCGCCGTCAGTGATAAGGCTGCAGTTTACTGTTAGGCATGCATTCATTGTTTTTAGAGACAAAATATACTGTAATGTTTATGTGCATACATAGTGAATAAATTTATTGTAAAACATTCTATAATAGCATCAAAGTGAAAAAACCTGATTTGGAGTGTCCAGTGTCATCATAATATCAGCCATTACGGTAATTTTTTCATGTACCCCCTAGCCCCAGAGGTATGCATACCCCACTTTGGGAAACTCTGCTCTAGGACATCCAGTCAGTATCCTTTGTTCTGAAATTGGCAGAACTCAGCATTAAGGGATGATGGATTCAGGATGTGAGATGTTTTGCAAAGAATGAGGTGGAGTTCATTATCTCGAAGTATTTTCAGTATTTCTTCATACTTGTCTTGAAAGAATGACCAGTTTGGCTGATATACACAACACCACAAACATCACACTTATATTGCATATAATTCTTCTTTGAGGTCCTCAAAAGGCTGTTTTATTTATCATTTGAATATAGTAAAAAAATATGATTAAAAACTGTTAATGTGATGTTTATTTATAAATGAATGAGTAATTAATTAATAAATTTGAATAGAAACATTTTATTTTAACTAAAAAAATGGGGAAAAGGGAAGAGAGTGAAAATCTCTAAATGCCTAAGAGTGCAAGATTTGTAAATCTGCTACTGTTAACGGTAGCTGGAAAGCAATCTTTAGTTTTTCTTGTGGCAGAAATTTGAGAAACTTATAGGAAAGACTTTCTAAAAAGTTTAATTTGCGTAATCTGAGGGTTTTTCCGTATGTATATTTGAAGTTGTCAATCAATGAATACCTAAGAATTGAAAAATATAGTTAGTGTTACTTTCATTCTGCCTTAAAAATGAAATTTTTATTTTTATTATTTATAAGCCAAAATATGCCAAACAACTTAGTGCAATGTAAACTCAGTTGTTATTTTAAATGTTACACATTTGTTTGTTCTTATTTAGTTTGCAAAATTACAGTATTTCTGCATCAATCATCAAAAAATGGATACCTACAATTATAACTCCATGGGTCTTCCTTCTTCCCCACTTCTTTGAAAGAAAATTCTGTCATTTTATAAGTAATAAAATAAAAACAAAAAATTATTGACTTTTTAAAGAATTGATAAAATAAATTTATTGTACTGACTTTTATATTGGTTTTTGTTGTGTCTAGCTATTAAAGAAATTTTAAATAAAAAGCGTTGTATATAAATGCTGTATTTGACAATAAAATTGTGTAATTTTTATACCACAGTTGTCTTATAACATGGCTCGCAACTCCTCCCCTGAAACCCCAGCAGTGCAAATAGATGGAAGTCATAGATCATGACTATAAGGAGAATAGAGAATGTCTTGAAGATTTGGTTGCTTTTTCTTAGAGCTGGTTTCAGGGAGTCTCTGAAGACATCACAGTAGTAACCAGTATTGTTTCAGGAAAGTTTCATGAACAACACTTATGGCATCCCAAAACATGATGGCTGTCACCTTGTTTGATGATACCATGGTCTTGAAGTTTTTTGATGTAGGTGAATTTGTGTCTCCACTCCATACTGAAGCATTTGCTTTCTTGAGTAAAATGGTGGGCCCATGTCTTATCAGGAGTTATGATGCGATTCAAAAACTCATCCCCTCTCCTCTAAAATCACCGATTCAGAGCCGCTTAAATTTAAACTTTCATCAACTATTGCTCTGCAACAACTGTTTGGGCACCCATTATTCACTGATTTTACTAATCCCCAGGAAAAATGCTGCATCATGTTGTGATGCAGTATACCATATGCTATTGCAAGGCTATGATCAGAAATGGCATCATTTAAATGATGAAGGTTAACTAACACTAATATAAATGGGTGTATATGCCAAAGATATGTTTTAGCATTCAGAACCCAAGAAACTATAAAATAGAGAAACTAAATGAAAACCCATCCTTAACCAACCTATGAATTATGAACATGTTTAACAGTTCAACAGTGATTTATCAGTTTTTGCCATTTCAAAGTTGGCATTAGTTTAACATCCCAATATGTACATAGTTTACTTTTGTGGTACTCAGAGCCGGCTAGGAAAATCTGGTACAACAAATATTTTTCAGTGTGGGCCTCAGTAAACTGGCCCTGGTGGTATTGAAGGCAGTGACCAATGAATTCTTATCTTGTACAATCATTTAATACACAATTTTTTATTTTTGCTAATGTAATCTTTGAAGGTCTAGACTACTTGGAGTATGCTTGCAAAAAACTTGAAGTAGTAAATGGAATAAATTTATTACATCTTGCTAATTTATTTTAGTTTTTATTAAATAATAACTCCCTAATGTATTTTTGTTTATCCGACCATCGAAATAACATTTCCAATAGGTGCTGCTCTTTATCGATTTTTTTCCAAACTTCTTGAAACCTGTTTAGTCATGCTTACCCACTATTATGGCCAGTCAACCAAATACAAGTGCTATGCAGAAAACTACTGTAAATAGGAAGAAATTCGTTGAGATGAATGATTCATCAATACTTCATGAACTTTATAATACTCAGGAGTCAGAATCAGAGTTTGAAGACTATGAAAATCCCAGTGTTGTTGAAACTGAAAATGCTATATCAAGTGACCACAAGACAGAGTGTGAAAACGACTTCCACCGAACGAAAAAAGTAAGAAGAAGATGAGTTGCTCGAATGGATAAATGATTTGAAGTGGGATGAATGAAATTTTGAACTGAAGGTGCATCATTTTGACAATTCTCTTTCCAGTGCAAGTAGTGGAACATTTCATGCTGATGCAAATGGACTAAAATATTTTGAAGTAGTTTGATGACAGTGTTCTGGAACTTATTGTAAAAGAGTCTAACGAATATTATTCATTTTATTTTGTAAATTGTGATGAGATTAGCAAATCCATGAAAAGATGGACTAATGTAACACATGATGAGATATATACTTTCTTATCTCTGTGAATGTTAATGACAAGAAACCGCAGAAATTCTTTGAAGGAGTACTGGTCCAAAGACATATTATTGAAATCCTCAATATTCTCTCAGGTCATGTCACGTGATGGGTACCTTTCCATTCTCCAATTTCTTCATTTTGCCAACAACGAGGAACAAGTAGGAGATCGACTTTATAAAATGCACTCACTTATTCTTGTGAAAAAGTTATATCAGAAATTTTACTCATTTCAAGATCTTTGTCTTAATGAATCTTTTATTCTTTCAAATTCTTCCAAACCTAGGCCAGCAGATGGTCCTAATGCAATCTTAAAGTAGTACTTAAAGGGTTAAATATTTTTCAAATAATAAATTAAGAAGACAAATCGAAAAATTACATTTAAATTGCAATGTTCTATGTTACGTGATTCTCTGACAAAATGAATGGCATTGTAACAAGTTAACTTTTTTGGAGAGAACATTTTTCTTCCGATTCATACTGAGAATTAAATCAATTTAAAATGTCATTTTTATGCTAAATTTAACGTTATATGCTTATTTGTTGTTCATTTTAATATTAAGCTAAAAACTCTTACGATGAATTTCAATTTACACAAAACAGAACTTTTCGCGATATAACAAACTATCAGATATTTACTTATATTTTAATATAAAATTTAAATATTGGTTATATTTTCCAAGACAAAATTTAATAATACACAAAACTCGTGACAAATCGAATTACTGTTTGTATTCATCTCGGCGGAAAAATTAACGGATAAAATCTTCAATGTAAAAATAAACTTATAATAGTTCATTTCAGTGAGACTATTTACAGCCTGATTAATTTGACATTTTGTTACCAAAACATTAGGAAAGCCTTGTCAATTTACGCGCCACCCATTTCTCATTGTACCAAATACGGCCTGCCTATATTGTTTTGTTTTTTTATTACACGGTATAGTGACAGGTGCGCTAAGTCTGGTGTAGTTAAAAGCGCACTAGTGATTTGTGGATAAATTTTGACAGAATATGTTTTCGACGTAATTTACATGCGTCATGAATGCTGACGTAAAGCCATTGGAAATTATTGAATTGAAATAAAATGGATACACCAGCTGTCCTTAATTACTTGTGGACCAAGTATATTTCTTCGGTAAGCATGTAGCTGGTGTTTGAACAGAATAAAATAATATTTGTAGTCCAGCTATCGCACTCTAATGTATATTTATTTATTTTTTATTTGTTTTTATAACAAAAATAGCGAAAATATAAATGTATAAACTTAGATTTAAATTTATGAAAGCTCTTGAAAATGCAAAACTCTTGTAATTTTATCTTTTCTTATCAGCTGTAACATAATTTGTCGAAATTGCTCATATATATATATATATAAATTTCACAAATACTGCCTTCACTAAGGAATTGTTTATCTTTATTTTCTCACGTTTTCAGAGCTATAAAATTTAATACTCGGTTAACTCACGAACCATATATTGTTTTACCTTCTATATATTTATAGTGTATACTCTCCTTAATTGTTGTTGCAGTTTATTACGTAAAATATTTTTAAATATTTAATGTTCTTTTTGAAACATTAAAGGTGGTTTATAAAAGTTTTAAATTTTGTTTTCCCAAGCAGAACGATGAAAAAATATTTCACAGTTTTATAAAGGATTTTGTGTCTTATTGGGAACCACAACTAAGTATTGCATGGAATGATCCCCACTTACTGCCATCATCTTGGATGTGGAAGAAGTCATCATCAAATGTCAAACCTGATGCTGGACCTCATCTTTCAACCCTTCCTGATGAATTACTCCCTGCCATTGCCAAATTCATATTCTTAGCAAAGGATGAAACAGAAAAAGTTTGTAATTATATTCATTATGCAGGGATTTGCCTTTCACTATTTATTTACAGTGATTGAAATGTTAATTTATTGTTTACTAAGTTCACAAAGTAAAAAACCCAATCTAAGTATTAAAAATAATTTTCTTATATATGTACATTGTATTTAGTAAATTAGTTTCATACTATAAATGAATGCATTTCAGGGTGGTTTGGATATAACAGGGCTAAAAAATTTGGAAATGATAATTAGATGCTTGATCATAATCTGCCGCAATTTTGATAACATACCATTCGTGGCCTCATGTGAATATGTAAGCTTAATGGTGGGTATAGCAGCTACCGTCATACATCAGGTATGTACTGCTCATAAGCATTTGATAAAGTTGTTCTTAGGAATAAACTATTGCATATTTAATGATATGCACCATATCTAATATGGGAATTTAAAACTATACAATATAACATCATAAGGTGTTGCAGTTCTTCTTCAGTAGAAATTGTTGCAAATCAATATATTAAAAATATTCATTGGTGCAGATTGTATCACCTCAAAACAAATTGCAGTGTTATCAACTCATGTTTGGTGTTCTCACAATCTGATAAAATTTTACCACAGTTAAATTTGATATATTTGTATTGAAATATGCATTCTTAGATGTTTTGTATATGTTAATAAGTATATTTCTTATAATTCTTAAAGTTATTTTAAAATATTTATTACCTTGTTAAATTTGCTTTATATTTCAACATAATCAGTTAATATACTATTTATTTTTCTTTCAGCAAGTGGTAGAAGCAACTGATGCTAGCATGCAGTTGGAATTATCCAGGGCTGAATTTTTATCATGCTTTTGCTGCTTTCTTGAGTGCTTATATGATCCTTATTTGACTTGGAGAGATTTTGTTAAAGGCTGCCAGCAGGCTGATCCATGTGAACTTCCTTTGCATTCTGCATTACTTCATATGGAAGTCATTCCTTTTATATATGGTGTGTAGTGGAACACATTTTCAGTTTCTACTAAATATCAAGATTCATCAATGCATTAATTAGTGAGATATGAGGATCTGACTATTTTCCCTGGATATTTGTAGGAATTTCAAAGTATTAATATACTTAAAATTTCAGTTTAAGCAATTAGATTGATTGAGGAAATATGGCCTCATTAAAATTAAAACAACTTCAACTTTTTCCACATAACATTGTTATGTGGAAGAAGTGGAAGTATCGTTAAAGCTGTGTGTTGTTTTAATTTAACAATACTGTATTTCTTCAATATTATTGAACTAGCCAATACCAAAGTAGACAGGCAAACAAAAAGAAAATAAGTTTGAATTTTGAGATTGTATTGATATTGATCAATTGGATTTACTTGCCCAAAAAGTAATTTATCAACTAAAAATAATTTTGTCATGGATCTCAACAATGAAATATTGACCTTGATTCCTGGTGAATCACAAAGTTACTTTAGTTCAAACTCAATAATGCCTGATATTGCAGGAGATTTGAATAATTACACTACAGAATTTTAAAACAGTCAGTGTCCTTCTGGAGTGCTTCTTCACAAACTGACTTTGAAAGTGGGAGCAATCATTATGCTCTTAAGAAATTTTAACCAAAAGAAAGGATTGTGCAGTGGCACCAGATTGGTTGTTAAACATTTACATAAACATTTTGTGGATGCCGAAATTATTTCTGGATCAAATGAAAGTGATCGAGTTTTTATTTCAAGAATCGGTCTTTCACCAAGCGATAACCATTTACCATTTCATTTAAAATGTTGCCAACTTCCCATTATTCCAGTTTTTGCAATTACAATCAACAAAAGCCAAGGTCAGATATTTGATATTTTTACTGTAGACTGTATTTGGTCATGGGCAATTCTACGTAGCCCTGCCAAGATGACTCTCTAAAGAAAATAAAATAAAAATAGTAAATTCAACAGTTCAAGGAAACTTGCACAATAATGGTCAATTTTTTACTCCTAATGTAGTCTATAAGGAAATTTCATAAAGATGAGTTTTAGTGCAAGTAATTGTGATACATATGTTATCTGAAGTAAATATAATAAATTTTCCAATTCAAACCTATTTTCGTTTTGTTTACCCATCAACTTTGATGTGATGTTGGCTAGTTTTGATATATTTGCATTTGTCATCTGTTTTTAATTCGTCTTAGAGCATTTTGATTATGACAATTTAAATATGGAGCTCTCTGATTGGGTGTTTCATTTTTTATTTTATTTTGGTGATGTTATCGATTGTAGTATCTCCTTTCATCCAACTGCTGTTGAGTTAATCTAGATCTTTGTCTTCGAGTTCGTTCCCTGGCCAATTGTCTTCTGCGTTCTTCAGGTGTCTCCTCAATATTATCATCCATTTTAATATCACTTTACTCTTTAACTGATAACTAATATTACTTTTATTATATGTAGTCAACTTTCTATGACTCAAAATGTAGAGGCTTGTTTATGCCATATATACTTCTCTTGTTGCTGACAACATAATAAATAAATTAATCAATTAAGAAATTTGATTGTAAAATCAGTCTATTTTACTTTAATTTATTTGTTTTGTTTGCTAAAAGAAAATAACATAAAATGTATCTAATAGATCATATATGTAATAGATCATATGTAATAGAGTAATTTGCAGCATAACCACCTGTGTTGCCACAGTTGAACTCATTATATTAATTTAGATTCCACGAAGTCTCTGCCTTATCTATTATTTTCAAGTGTATTGCTACTAAAAGTTTGTTTTATTCACATATAAGTTAAATAACTTAATTATGAGTTTTTAAGTCAGTAAAAGCTTTCATTCAGCACATTTATATTTTAAAATTAGAATTTCAAATAATTTTGGTTTGTTTTATATTGGATTGTATTTTATGCTGAAGTACAAACATTACAAATGAAATTTTAAGTGATAAAGGTACTTATGAGTTTTTTCTTCTATTGAAGATTGTTTCCAGACAGCAATGATGGTAAAAATGCCTTGGCTTTGTTGCAATCTTCTTCATATTCTTGGGGGTACCATTTCTGCTGCTCAGGTATTTTTACTCTAGTTTTTTGGCCTATTTTAATAGCAGTAAGATGTTTAACTATTTTATGCTTTATTTACTTATTCATTACATTATCAAGCAGTTGTATTTCTGAAAGGCTTTTTCAGTTTGAATTTCAGAAGGTTTATGAAAAATGTTAGGTGATTTTTACTAACTTTACCATGATAAAAAAGGTGTTAGTCAGAATACATAAAATTACTTTAGGTTATATACTGTATACTTTTGGTTAATGTACTATTTCATTCTCATATTTTAGTTACAATATTGAACACCAACAATCATTTAATGTCTAATGAAACTTTTTCAAATTATAAAAAATTAAAATAGTGTACCACTTTATTTTAGATTTGAAAATGTACTGTATATCATGGCATATAAGTCGACCCAGTGTTTAAGTCAACCTTGACTTTTCGACTTAAACATACATGATTAGGCATATATTCACTGTGTAAGTTGACCCCCATTATTTCACTTAAAAATATTTCTCATGAAATTTTCTCAGACAAAATCAAGGTCCTGTACAATCCAAGTTTAACAAAACACTGAAATATACAATAATAAAATATATAAATATTGTTTAGTCTGTGCTTTTCTTCTTGAGCTTTCCGTATGACAGGTGTTTTAATTTCAGCCAATAAGAAACTTATTCTCAGAGAGCTTGACACATTAAATAAAGTTTCCTATAATTCGATTGATGCCAGCTGTTAATGATACTATACTCTGCAATCGCAATCGATCTGTATGATGGTGAAATTCAATAAAATATAGCATATTTTGGCAGCCGTAAGGATAATTGCAATCTTCCACTTAAAAAAAAGAATTATTTTTGGACACATTTTAAATAATAAATCATATGGCATTGCTTTAAAATATTAATTAACCAAAAATAATAATGATAATTTAATTACTTCTAGCCATCATCATCATTGAAGCCTCTGAATTCTTTATCACTGTCCTCAAGTAGTTCTTTGGCAATCTTGTGTTCTCTCTTATCATCTGTGTAAATGATGTCACTGCAAATGTCCTCTTCATCCTCTTTATTCACGTCAGTAAAATCCTCAATCTATATATTTATTATGTCTTCAGAACCACCTGTGATGTTTGTGTGGCAATACTTTTAAAAGCCACGTTTATATTGGGAAATCTCTTGCACATATCTTGCTTGTTGACAAGGCGAGAACTGCTAACACATAATCAAGTGAAAAATTACAGTGATCCTTTTACAAAAAATGAGATGCGTATTATGCATTGTGATAAGACAATTTTCAAATTTCACTCATGAAAACGTGGGTGCATATTATAATTGGAAAATTACAGTAGTATTAAAATTGATTATTTTAAATCTTCTATAATAATTGTCATAAAATGTAAACACTGGAGCAGCTGATTCAAAATGGCGGTCACCTACACCAAAAGACTCTTTGTAAATAGCAATGTTATTCATCTGTAATTTAAGGTTCACATTTTGATATTTGGTGTACTAATCTACTTTTGAGTTTTAGAAAATTTTTTTTAAACTTCAAAGGTCGACTCCTACGCTGCGGTATATGGTAATAAGATTATTGGAGGAAAGTTCTATTAGAGGAAAGTTCTATTAGAGGATGAAAATAAATATGTTGAATATATCACAGTGCCTGTTCACTCTTATTTTATGAATTATTATATGCTGCAAATATTCAGATGTTATAATATCAGAATACATATCTAAATTGGTTAGATCATTATTCTTTGAATTGTTTATTATAACAAGCATTTGAGAGTGTTTAATGTCACTAATCTTGATGAGGGTTTAAATGCCATTATGTTGAAGAAACTTTATTGAAAAACCCTAGTTTTGTATTACAATCATCTGTATGCAGTTATTCTATCACTTCGTAATTTTTATAATTATTATATTTTTAATTTGAGCATATCACTTTTAGTTTGGTATTTGCTCATAGATGGTAGTAATTGAAATATGTATGTGAAATTAAGGAAATGCAAGAGCAGTAATCTGGTTATGTTTTGCAGCTCTTTAGTGACAGGAAACTAACAGATTAAGAGCAAAGTAATTTTTTCATATCAATTTTTTAGATTATTTTATTTCTAAAAAATACTATTGAATATTAGGCAGCATGGATCCTTCAATATTATCCACATCTTGCTGGTAATTAATAATCGTATTAATTTGTAAAGAGAAATCAGATGTCAAAATTAATGAATATGACATACAGTAGTCCATTATATGAGCCATTACTGCAAAAACAGATTGACAATGGATCAAGATATGTGATTTTCATTTATGGTATGTGGGGTGCATATACTTATATTGCTTGAATTTGTTTCAATTAAATTTTATAACAAAATATGGTAATCGCTTTGACATTAGTTTATCATCTTAAAGTTAAATAATTTTAATTGAATTGAATAGTTTAGAGGAGAAATGGAATTTGTATAAAAGTATTTCCTTTGTAATTTTCAGAGTGCAATAGTATGTGTAGATCCTATAACCATTGAAAGAAGGCAAAGTGTAGAAAGTACAAGTCATTCCTTGTACACAGGGGTGAGTGAAACTTTAGGAAAGCTTGGGTTGATGCTTTAATTAGTTTGATTGTGGCATGCTATTTGTTGTTTACTTTAATATGCCTTGGCTGTTATTCCCATTTAAACCAAAACTATCTCTGTCATATCTAATCATTGTTATTTATTTTAGAATTATCACAATTACTAGCAGTGACAATGCTTTTTCAAAATTCACTGTAGTTTTAGAGGTTAGGAAATATTACTCTTATAATTCACCAAAAATAATCTTACGCATGCTAGGTCATCATTTGTATCTGCCGACTTGATCCAAACAATAGGTATTGATATTTGGTAGAAATTGCTTCATGGAAAGTCATATGCATGTTTGATTTTTTATGCACCAGAATTATTATACATTAATTTAATATTTATTTTAGAAATATTATATCACTTGCAGACCATTGCATAATTAATATAAATACAGTAAACTCTTGATAAACTAACATAGCTACATTGCATTTTTACCACTTTCTAATGCTGTGAATTTAATGGCAGTTTATCATGTACAAGAAGGGGTACAAAACCCATGTGTCTGTGGTGTATGTACTGCTCAAAAATGATCTCATGAGTTGCAGTCTCCATCGTAAGGAAATGGCCCTATGTTATGGATTATTTCTAAAAAAATTGGTTTATTGAATGTTAATGTTTTATCTGGAGTATTAAATGTTAACATTTTCTTGGATTATTTTTAGTTGATCCATGATCCTTACCCCCTTCATTAGCTCAGTTGATTGGGAATTTGCTGGATTTTTAACCTTTTTTTGTAGAAAATTTTGTCAACCAGAAGCATTGTTGATTAGCTACGTACTAGGTTGCAGTAAAATGAATAATTTGTTCATATTTGTGCCTTAATTTAACAAAAACTGATTTTCTACCAGAACCATTTTTGATAGGTAATGTATTATATTTAATAAAATGAATATTTTCAGGTAATATTCATTTGCACCTATTGTGTCAATATATTTTACTAAATTTTGTTCTTATTTTTTCTTTACCTCAACAAATAAAAATATATCGTGTCAACAATAAGTTGCTACTTCTTACACATATAGGATGCTAGCAGTGTTGCTCATGTTTAAGTATGTACAATAAGAAATATTCGATTTTTTTATCTTTCAATATTTTAAAAAATTTCTTCTTAAATTTGTTGGAATGATTTCAATGAATATTTAGTTTCTAATGTATGGGTAGTAGTAGATGTAAGTATTTATCTTCTGATACTTTGTTTGGTAGTAACATAAAAAAAGTAAATTGATGTTTTATACATTTTATTGCAGGGATGGCAAATGATTTTTGTCTCACGTGCAAGAAAGTAATGTGAATCACCCAAATTTTTTCTCATGCCACTAGTTTACTCCTTCTCTAAGAAACTTCATATTTTGTACAGAAAATACAAGCTTATGTGTGCCAAATAAAATTGCAAGTGTGCCATGTATTTGCCATCCCTGTTTTATTGGTTTGATTATATTTTTTCATTCCCAAAATGTGCTTTTTAGACTCCTTTTGATGCCCAGAATTATAAAATAGTAACTATTCCTATTATATTGGTGTTATATTAAACATGAAACATTACTTTTTAGTTTTGTCATTTATGTATATCTTATAATTTTGTCTTTTAGCACAATGGTTTACGTGCCATTTGCCCTGCAACCGTTAATGTCTTAATGGGAGTTATTACATACACAAAGGCAAATGAATCTGTCTCTCTTGTTGGATTCAAGTGCTTCACAATTATGGCCCATGTTCTGCAGAAATCTTCTCCGGAAGAGGTATGATAATATTACAGGTTTTTTTTGTGCGTTAGTTTCACTACAAAACTTATTAAATCCTGTTTATTTTTCAGGATTTATGTATGAAATTTCAAGAATGTATGGATTATTTAATTTATTGGAATAATATTGTTTTACACTTATTTATTTTTTATTCTAGCGGCAGATTGAAGTGGCAATGATTTTACAGCTGTATCATGGTGCTATTAGAACTCTTATGTCTGAAGTCAAGCAACATGGAGAAATTTCAGTTTTGTCACATGCTATCTCTACTATAAGCTCATTACTTAATGTAAATGAACGCGTCCATGACCCTATACAGGAATCTCTTATTGAGATTGGTTTTCCTGAATTGATAGTTTCTTTGTTAGAGGAATCCAAAGTAAGTTATTTTTATTAATTTGAAATAATAATTTAGCTTTTTTTATTATTTTACACTTCTTGGTATTAAAAAATATATTAGCTCTCTCAAATTTAAAGTCGTAATATTTCATAATTTTATCTCAAAATTACTTCACTTTTTAGGAGTTTCCTGCATCTGCTCAACAAAAATTAGCTGTGATATGTGTTGATTCTTTAACTATGTTACTCTCAGGAAATAATAAAGGAAAGGTTAGTATGGCCCGTTTTATTTATAAAGGAGTAAATGATGTAAAAAGATGTGTAGTTTATGAACCTATTTAATTTTTTTAAGTAGACCAGAGTAAATGTTACGGAAGTAATGAATTAGTACAAACAACATTAATTTTTATTTTTTATACAGTTTAGGTTATTTTTCCATAGACTTAGAACTATTTTGGTATATGAAATATATTGTAGTTTAATTATAGAAGATTAAAAGTTTACAGTAAAATTCATGCATTGCACATTCTGGCTGTATTTTTTTCAGTGCAGTGTAGATTATATTTATACAAATTTTCATGCAATGTGGCTCATTTTCAGCCATAATCTGGGGGCCTGAGAAAGAAATTTTTAAAAATTGCACCATTTTAATTTTGCTTGCTGCTTCAGGCACCTTAAATTTCCACTCACAAGGGAAGGAATCACCCTCTACCGACTTTCGTGAAAAATTTTTTCTTGGCTAATTTTGGGTCTAGGAACATGAAAATCATAGACATTCAGTGCACAAATGCGTGCATCATCTTCCAGAGGGAGGCCCATTATTGCCCCATAAGAAAAGCACGTAAATTGGTGATGGGGTTTATACATTTGCTTTTTCAAATTATTTCCTGCCAAGATTGAAACTCAGGACTGAACTGTTGGAAAGTTTAGAAATTTTAGTTTCTTATTTTTGAAAATGGAATTCAAATCAATTTAGATTTAGCATACATTTTTAGTTTTTATTGGAAAAAAGTGGGATTTTTTCTGGGTCTCAACAATTGACTGCCATGACAACGAGCTCAATGCTTTTATATGGGTAAGCTTTTGGTGGGAATCAGAGGGCTACAGTATAATGTCATTAATATTAAACAATGACCAATTTAAGAAGTTTATTTTTTTGAATAAAAATTGCCTTATAATATCTGCTGTATTAATATGCAACGGCGTTGTATAACCATTTCATTATGTTGGTAGCACTAGCAGAAAAAATACCTACTAAATCAGGTATTGATGTGTAGCTAATAATGAGCTGAAATGGCTCACTCTGGATGTTAACGCATGCATTTCACACTGAACAACTATGATTTTCGTGTTCCTTAACTCAAAATTAGCCTAGGAAAATATTTTGACGAAAAATGGTCGAGGGTGATTCGGGTCCTTTCCTTGTCAGTGACCAAATAATGCCATAAAAATAATAGAATAGCAGTCATGCTTTAATCCTGTTGTACCCATGGCTGGCTTGTGGTACCAGCTGACCAGGTAGTTGCCCTGGTACCCATTAACCAAAGTCTGCCATATGGCCAATAATAAAAAATATGAAATATAAATTTTACTTTCATTATAAAAATATTTCCATTTTTGATGATGGCTATTGTTTGACATACTTCAGTCGTTATAATACAATACCAATCTACAAAAAGTATATTAGCAAGAGCTAAGACAGGTCAGACTGCTGCCTTGGAAGTTACAGGCATAGGGGTGCAAGTCAATGGCAATTGATTAATTGTTCAGAATTATTTTAAGTGTTGAATTATTGCTTTAAAATTGTTCTTACTGTTTTAAATATTATTTTATCTTAGGTTTTTTGCACACAATAAGTATATAAATTCTTAAACTATTAGGACATAACCCTATTTTTCCCACAAATTATTCAGTTCACCCAATGAATTTTCTCCTAACTCAGGGGTTTCAGGAATGTAACTACCATGTTGTATGAGAGTCTACTGTACTTAATTTGTTAGAGATCAATCTAATGCAATTGCAGTTTTTAATTATATCAGCTTTAAATGTATCTGTACTCCAAATTAATAATAGAATTTATTTAGTTTTGAGTTGGAATGATTTCCTTTGTCCTATTAGAAATTAATTGTAAGGAAATATATTCATATGATTTCATAAGAATTCTAATTAGGAAGGAGTTGAGTATTTTAATATGTTGACTAATAAGAATCCTATAATTAAATGAAGAAATCCTATTGCCCCTGAAACTAATTATTAGGATTTTTATATCATATATTATCCTTTTATTTATTTATAGTTTGTATATATATATATATATATATATATATATATTATATATATTTAGGGCAACTAGGTGTTGAAGGAAACCCAGTGAACACTTACCGTAAGTAGAGCCGCTGGGGTGTTGGAGAGACACATTTGTAGAGGTTAGAGCTTTCGGGATGATCCCTTCATCAGCACAAGAGAGAGTTGTGTCTCTCTTGTGCTGACGAAGGGATCATCCCGAAAGCTCTAACCTCTACAAATGTGTCTCTCCAACACCCCAGCGGCTCTACTTACAGTAAGTGTTCACTGGGTTTCCTTCAACACCTAGTTGCCCTAAATATCCTTACTTACCTTTCCTCTTCCGTAGTATATATATATATATATATATATATATTTAAGTGCTTTCATCTTGCTAGCTGCTCCATGAAGTGAGGATTTTTATTTTTTTTGCAGGAAATCTTTTTGAAAGGTGGAGGATATGAACGTTTATTTAATGCTCTTGTTTCTTTTGGACAACCCAGTGAGGGCCTTCTCAAGTTTTTATTCTTAATGGCAACTGATGGAAAAAAGCAGAATCATCTTCAGGTGAACATATCATTGACCTGTGTATGGCAAAATATTTGTTTGGCTTAAAATATTAAATGAATATATTGGAAATAACAACCTAACTGAATGTTAAGTGATAATAAGTCAACAGATTTTTGGATAATTGTTATTTAATAGGAAGCCATTACATAAAATAATCCATATCCCAGTGAAAAACATTTTAAAGGAATAATTAAATTTTTTCATAATTTTTATGCATAAAAAGTAGTTTTTAAATTTTGAATCATGGGTATTAATGGAGTTAATAAATAGATACTATCCTAATATGTTTCATAAATTTTTCTCAACAGAATTCAAATGTTGTGGTCTTTTTGCTTGGTTATATGAACATGGTAGAAGGTTCCAGGCAGAAAACACTTTGTATTTCCCTTCGTCAGCTATGCACCTCACATTTTTTAAGGTATGACATCATTCTGGCAAGTTGTTGAAAATCATAGTTTTTTCATTTTAAAGTTGAGTGGTTTTGGTTTTTTAATTGCTGTTGGAGTATTACTTAGAGTCCATTATTTGAAGTAATATCTTATGATATTTCTCTGATTTTGATTACAGCAAAGTAAAAGCCTGCAGTGAATCCGTCATCAGAGGGATCTGCAGAGCTCTTTCATTCCATGACAGTGGGCTTACTCGAGAAGCTGCTGTTGAACTTATTCACTTCTTGGAAGATCTTATGCAACATTCGGTCACACCGCTTGAGCTGAAGGAACTCTTTTGTCTTCTCAGGGCTAGTGAAAATTATTTTGAGCAGCAGGTAATTTAGTCTAGTAACAAAAATGCATTTCATCATTTGTCAAATATTTAACCCTAATAGCAGAGTACAGTAAACTCTTGATTACCCATGCACGGGTTATCCAGTTTGCAGATTATCCATGCTGCCTCTTTCCTTATGCCTCAAAATTTTATTAATACTCTAATTGCAAAGAAATTCATCACTGTGAGATAACAACATTTTCATAATCCCATTATATTAATGTCTAAAGATTTTATTATACGCAAAAGTGATGTTTGTAAATACATGTGTTGTTTTTTTAATGTTAGCGAGTTTCATGACAATATTACAGGGATCAGCATGCGACTTTAGTCACTCAGTTGTTTCTTCACGGCGGCAGTAAGGGTGATCAGATTATAGATTCTCTTATTGTTGTTTTGCCTTGGGTGCAACTCATTGTGCTGTAGTTTTCGTAGTGATAAACTTTTATCTCACCCTTTGTTAAAATGGCAGAAAAATGCAAGAAAATTGTTCATCTTCTAATAAATAAAAGAGGATGTCTGTCTGTCTGTGGCATCCATAACTCATCAGAGAATAAAGTTAGGAGCTTGAAATTTTGACAGCAGCTTCAGGTTGATCATGGGAGTTGCACTGCAGGATATAATTCAAATCGGCCCACGGGGTCGTGACCCCAGAGGTCACGGACCGGTCTGTCAAAATTTTAGTTTCTTGAGGATATCTCAGCAACCATTATTTAAATCGACATAACCAAGTGCAAGAATTATACATCAGAGTCTTGCTCTAAAATGTAAACTCATAAAAGATGGTGCCCCTTTTTACAAATACAACCCTAGCCCAGTTCTAGAGTCAGACTCCCATAAACTATATTATGATCGATCTATTATTACAGAAAGAGCCATACATAATAACAGACCAGATATTGTTTGGCAAGACAAAGAAATCAAAACCACTTACTTAATAGATATTGCTATCCCCAATACACACAACATTCAAAAAAGCAACTAACGAAAAACACCAAAAGTATACAGAATTAAGAGAAGAAATTCAGAAAATGTAGAATAAACGTACATATCGTCCCAATAATAATATCTACAACTGGTATAATCCCTGTATTTCTACATAGCAACATTAAATCAATAGGCCTAGACAGAAATACAGTAAAACTCGTTTATAACGATCACGTCTAAAACAAAATCTCGCTATAACGAAGAAATGTCTCGGTCCCTTGAACTTCTCCATAAGGGCATTGGTTAAATTTCTCGGATGTAACAAACACGCATTTTACGAATTCTCGGCTATAACGAACAAATGTTTGGTCCCGTGGCAAAAAATGTCCCATATATAACGAATTTTGGCGAGCAGAGCGATAACTAATGAATACTTTCTGCCCGTTTACCGCGCACTTGTTCGTAGAGGTCCCCTTCCTCCATCTACCCCTTCCATACGAATTTCCACGCTCCCTTTGTTTTGAAATTGATATTAAAAATGTGAAATGTTTGTGTAAATTAATGACCATAATAATAATATTAATTGACCATTTAAAAAATCGTATGTAATAGCAGTCGAACATTTTACATGCCGCGAAGTTGATAAGCATCTCCTTGCATATGTAAGTACGGCATTGAAGTCGACTCACTGCAAATACAGTAAAAGCTGTGTTATCCGGCTATCTTGGGGATTGTGGAAAGCCGATTACGAGAAATATCCGGTTAGGGGAGCGATTTTCGATTTTGACATCGCAAATTTAGCAATAACCAAACAAATTGGGCTTAGGTTCACTATCATACTCCCCAAACATAACAATGCTTGGGGTTT
Source organism: Uropetala carovei (assembly GCA_036926305.1). Taxonomy (NCBI): domain Eukaryota; kingdom Metazoa; phylum Arthropoda; class Insecta; order Odonata; family Petaluridae; genus Uropetala; species Uropetala carovei. The sequence goes on along the minus strand of JAXCHB010000152.1, from coordinate 1,007,224 downwards.
GCATTTTCCATTTTAATTCTTCTACACGTAGTTAGATATAGACACTATTTACCCATTCTTATTTAATACGTTGCTACGCTTACATGCAAAACAAAAAGACTATTGAAAAGTTTAGGGCGTCCGGGAAGTTTGGGGATTACGGCAGTTAACCTGTTCCAAAAATTGAATTTATTGGATTATATCTTTCTTATTTATTTTGATTTACTCTATTACAAAAGGGACGAAATTATTTAATTCTTCTGAACATTTCTGTGAAAACCAGTCATATAATATTTTATCCAGTTCCTCAATTTTTGGCTTATGAAGCGTATGATGTTTATTAATTGATTTACTCATCTCAGAAGATGACAAAAATTTCATTAATTTATCCTTATGACCCTTGATATCGTAGAGCATGGAAGATCCGATGTTGAATTCTTTTGCTATGGCTGCTCTATTTTTTCGTTTTTCAATTCGTTTGATCAACTCCACCTTTTGTGTTAGCGTTAAACCAACCTTTTCTCTCCTGTTCCTTGCTTTTAGGTATTTATTTTGATACCATATTCATTGGATGGGTAATTTTTTAAATAATAAAAAGCGATAAAACTGGAAATTGTAGAAGTACACCAAAACATCTAGACAATGCAAATGGCTTATGTAACCATAAACACCATACTTACTCGGCAGCCACAGAAGTATACGGAGTAAATACGTAATATATACATCTTATATTTTAAGAAATTTTAAAGTGGAAGTTGTGGTATTACACATATACAATTCACACAAAAATTCATAAAAAAAGAAAAAGAAATACAAAATGAATTGTATTTGTGTAATTGCCGGTATCTAAGGATGGCCGGTTCTAAATAGCCGGATAGCACAGCTTTTACTGTATGTGTATATGTGTTATATGGGATGTATAGGCCAAAAACCATGTTTCTGGTATATAACGTAGTCATGCTTATAACGAAGCAATGAGTCGGTCCCCTCAAATACGTATTAAATGAGTTTTACTGTATCTACATAAAATTACAAAAAGCAATAATCCTTAACACAACAGGAACGGTCCGAAAGTTTTTAGCAATTGAGCAATGAGTGTGCTTGGCAAAGCCCGTACCTCATTGTTAAAACAGCTTAGGCTGAGGAAAAATAAAATAATAATAATATAATGATTTTACTTGTAAAAAATGTAAGATTCCAGTGTTCAATAGACGAAAGAAGGTTCAATTACTTTCATCAATAGTTATAAATGCTTCCTGAATAATAATCAGTATCTATTTATGTTGCTATCCATAAACATCGATCGTTTCGTTGCATAGACAAAAGTGCGAATCAAAAAATGCTAAACTTTCGTTTGATTGAATCGGAGGTAACAATGACGGCCGCCTTGGCAATGCCCGAGAGGGGTACGAAAAATCCACAAAATTTTGAAACAAATAGCGTATTTCTGAAAACTTCGACCGTGTAACATGTACACTTTGCAGGAATAAGATAGTATAGAGTTTTATTCATCGAATAAAGCAAAAACAAAAAAAGTCGGTCCATATTTAAGTATTTTAATGCTTGAAGGAAGAATACCTTGTAAGTCAAGAAATGGATTCATACGTGTTATCTTATGGAAAAATGTTAATCCCCTATATTGGCAGCACTGGTTAATCCTGGTTGACCAACCATTGACAGTTCACTAAGTTAGGATGTAAGGAAGAATTGTACCAAATTTGGTTATTCTAGCTTTTATTGTTTAGGAGGAGTTCCATGAACAAACACACAAACCAACAAATACACCTTTCAAAATATATTATAGTAGATGAATGAATGACTGGAGGCTTTTGCAGACACAGCATCCTTATGTTTTTTTGTGTTGACATGATCAAATATATCTGTCTTCCCTCCGTGACCAACACTAAACACAGCATGGCACAAGGAACACTCCACTTTTGAGGAATCACTACCAACACTACTTTCTTTTATGAATGGGAATTGTTCTTTTAAACTGTCAGTAAACACGCATTTTCTCTTCGGCATTTTTAATAAGGGTTAATTTTATATTAAAAATATAAAAATTATAGAACGTTGAAAGTAGAACACCTAGAAAAAGACGTGAACAACGCAGTGTGGACAATATAAACTGAAACAATTATTAAACGAAACTCAAATCTGTATGAGTATCTCGCAACATAGTAGTACGGTGATGCTATGACGTTTTAAGGATTAAAATTGTTTTCATATCAAATGTAACCGGTATGTAACACCAAACTTAATGGCAAGCATGTGCTGCTTTGTCGCGAGATACTCGTACACTCGCGTTCAATCCCCTGTTGCAGCTGAAAATGTTCGAGAAACACTGTCTTCTTGAAAAATCCAGGACATTTGGCATCCCAAGTCAACTTTGTCAGGACACTGGGACAGAGCTCTGTAATATCTATAAATCCAGGACTGTCCCGGGAAAACCAGGACGAATGGGATCCCTAGTTTCATGACATATAGTATCTGTAACCCAGTGGAAAATTTGAAGTTGTTACAACGTAATGTCAAATAAAAATGTTTCAGTCTGTTGCATTACAAAGCTTTTATTTCCCGCCTCTCAGTGAGCCAAATCAACTCTCGGGTGCATATGAGCAAGGAATTTCGAATAGTGCATCTGTATTTGGATATGCTAAGTGATTTTGTAAGTTATTCAGCTTCATCAAGTGAATTAATTAATGAGAATGATTAAGTTAAACAACTAAAAACATATATATAATAAAATAAAAGTAATTAATAATTTCTCAACAATGAAGGAGCTTTAATGTATGTATCACAATTGATAGTTGAATAAAATGTTTTGCAAATCGAATTGACGTTTCAATAAATTTATATATAATAATTTTGTGCTTTTTTATGTTAATCCATAGTCTAACCCTTATAAAATAATATTAACTCGAATAATTAATTGTATCACTACTAATTTCTGTTAAAATAAGGTAAAATCAGTGAGGCCCCTCTGCTTTATGATGGTGGCCTGGAACCTAACCTGTCATAAAACTATGGTCTGACTGTATATGGTAAACCCTCATTCTTCATTGATTCAAACATTGCAGTTTTTTATTTGTGGTTCACTGCTGCGGCAGCACTGCCTTCTCCCTCCCCAAGACAATACTGCATTCATATTCGTTCCACTCTGCAAACAACTGCAATTTTTGCCTAATTTATTGTGTTTATTGTTGCCCTATAATCATGTCACCTTAGAGGGCAGCAACTGAATTTTAAAGTAATGGCCATAAATTAAAAAGAGAACGTGATATTATTGAATAGGTTTGTTTGTGATGAGATGTTGTGGAATTAATGAGTCAACCATATGCTGCATTAAGGAAAAAAAACTAAGCATAAGGACTAGCATGGCAGATAGTGCCTCAGAAAGTATAAAAGTTGTATCTTATGCTCACGATCGCAGATAGGAAAAGCCTTAAGCTTGTGGATTGAGGATCAGGTGCATACAAACATTCCCCTGAGTGAATGTTTTGTGTTTTTTCAGTAGTGAAGAAGTTTGCTACAATTCGAGCAAAATGATGAGTTTTAAATATGCTCTCTACACAGCTTCACCTGAAAGCATCATCAATTGTGATTTAAAAAACCTCTCCCTCTTTCTCTCCATCTCCCTTGTTATCTCATTCCTCCTGTCTTTTTATAATTCTATCCCTCCCTTTCTTCCTATCTCCCTTCCTCCTTACATCCCCTCCCTCTTTCTCTAAATCTATAGTCATTCAGATAACCAAAAGAATCCATACTAAATGCCAGTTCTATTAAGATTATGTAATTTTGAGAAAAATCCAACGATGAGGGTTGACATGATGGCAAATGATTTTTCCTTAAAAAAGTGAAATTTTGCCATTAAAAACTGTTTTGTGGACTGATTCAACATGCATTTGAAAATCAACATTAGGAAAATAAATTTTCATTTTTTTAGGCTTTATTTGGTCCAAGTCAAGTAATTTTAAAATGGTAACGAAAAAAGGTTCGCATGCTATGTTTTACTTCATCCTATATTATTCAAAGATAGAAACACTGCTGGAATTGAACTTCAGACTTTACATAGATGGCAAGCAGTTTCAAATTTTTAAAATGTCATTGCCAAGGAAATCCTGAACATTTGGTCAAAAAAGAATGAAAAGTTTTTTTAGTTATAAGCAGTTTTCTCATTCTTCCATTTAACTCCATACATCATTATGGGAAAAAATACAGAAAAAGTATTTATATAGAACCTTATTTGCCTATAATATCTGTATTTTCACTGAGCATTTTGAAGTTGGATTTTTATATGTAAATATATTTTAAATACACTTGTTTCTAATGATACAATGTTTGTTTACAAATAAATAAAATGTTATAATATTCTTTGATATGAACTTATGCATTTTTGTGTGGTTTTTCTTACAGCTTCCTTATCGAGCTCATATTCTCAGAGCTTTATCTTCAGCTGCAAGGAAAGGGGATCATATAGACTGCAGCTGTTATTTGGACATTCAGGCTGAAACAGGTAAAAAAAATCACTTCATATGTATAATTTTTTACTTTCTCTTGATTAATTTCATCATTACAATTATGCATTGCTTAAAATCAATTTATAATATATATATATAATTTGTGTTAAGTACATGAAATTTGAAAATAAAAATTCATAAAAAATATGATTTAGGTGTTAATTTTGATTTTATACACTTCTTATGTTATTTAGATGGGATTTCAGTGCCTGGTATTAAAAAATGGCCTGGAATTGGAAATTGTTTAGCATTTCATGCATGGGTACGTTTGGATTCAGTTGATGAGGCTTGTTCCAGTGCGAAGGCCAGCAGACGACAACTGTTCAGGTAGAATTGATTCTTTTTTTATGAAATATTAGAAAAACTCATAAGTTTCAACTTTGATTGTAAGCAAAGTAACATTTTATGGTCATAAATTTATGATTGAATTAGCATTTTCAGCACATTTTATTAATCTAAAATGCAATAAACTTTATCTGTATCTTTTTGTATAAATAATTATTTTTGCTGATGAAAATAAAAAAATCAGGAGAAATTTTTATATTTTTATTTTATCACACAGAAGATAAATAAAACATTATGTTTATAAAAAAAATGGACTGAAATTTTGATGAATGTTAATGTTATAGGTAATAATCAAGTATTTTGAAATAAGTTATTTTAATTTAATTATAGCTTTTACACCAGTGGAGGATCAGGTTTTGAGATTTTCTTTGCTGGAAATGGTGACTTGACAGTTGCAGTCAGCTCAAACAAGGATTATTCAGCTGCTACAGTGTCTGACATTCCACTTACAGATGGCCAATGGCACTGCCTATACATATGCCACATGGCTGCCAGGTATTTTACCTATAAAAGTTTGTAAAAGATATTTATTTAGATCGGTGGCTCTTAAGCTTTCAACTCTACTGGCCCCCTTGTATTTCATGCGGCCCCCTTTGGATTGAAAATAGTAAAAATAATAAACTTTAATACAAATTCCTTTATTTTATATAACTGTTAATAATTTTTATCACATCATATTTCCTAAAATTTCCTGATGAAATTTTATTATTTGCAGTTATTTTATATTTTGGCACTTCACATAACATCTAAAATAATTTTGTGGTCCCCAAGGGCAGTGCTCTCCAACCTTTTTTGCTCCATGGCACACCTTCATGCATGCTTAAAAACATCGCGGCACACAAAACCACTCCTAATTAATTTCACTGCTTCAATACACATTTTAAAAGAAAAAACTAGCATAAAACAAGTAAAAGTCGAAATTATATTAGGTTGTTATGATTAGTAAAGTAATATTCAAGTAATTGTATACTTTTATTATAAATTAAGTACATACACAATTAAACGTAAAAATATTATGCTCTATGATAGAAAATTTAGGCTTTCCTTTTTTGTACGAAGACGCTTTATATTTGGCTCAATAATAGAAAGAGTTACAAGAACTTCTTCATCTGGGTTCTTTAAACATGCCCTTTTAATATGAGCCGTTGATGAATAATTAAATTTGGATAAATACGTTGAATTTGGAATGTCATATCGATGGCATATTTAGATATTGAAGGATATTACCTTTACCTTTTAGCCAAAATACATGTAAAGGTAGCATACTAATTTTAAGTTGTAAGATTGTTCATAAGGTCTGTCAATTCCACTCGTAGTTTCAGGATAAATTCCTTAGATGATAAAATTTATGCGAATTTGTTTGTTTCAAACACTTTTGTGGCAATTAAATATCCTCAGAGTGTGCAGAACACTAATGTGCCACGGCACACTGGTTGGGGAGCACTGCCCTAGGGTGCCATGGTCCATAGTTGAGAAACACTGATTTAGATGTTGTGAAGTTAAATTTTTAGAAGCTTTTGAATTATCTGAGACAGCAAATTTATTGTTTATTTATATACACCATAGAATCATTTTTATAAATTTTAATGACATTACTGTAATCAATGGAATTTCATTAATTAGAAGTAATTGGTTTATGAAAGTTGAAATACCTTTTTTTATTTGTGTCTGAAACTCCTCCAGTGATAGTCCAAATAGTTGTATTTTTGCTGGTATTGCCAGTTGTGGTTTAAGACCCTCTGGGGCCCCTAGGCACAGGCAATTTGGGGGCCCTCCTCATAGTTTGTGATGGTATAAAGAAAACTATGATGTACAGAAAAATGTTTTATTGACAAAATAATGTTATCTTTTTTTTATTTTTCAAAAAACATGAAAAGAGCTCTAAATAACTGCCACCACCTGGTGTTTTACGAGGATCAGGACCTCTGGGTTCTTACCCTGGGGGCTTTGAGAGAGAGAGAGAGAGACGACATGTTTTCTTAACAGTTATTTGCCCTGATGGGGCATAAAATATTAAAAATGTATTAACATCTACCATATTTAATTGATTGTAAGCCGATCTTTTTTTACCTTGTTACCCTCTCAGAAATCGCCACTCGGCGTAGAATCGGTGTAAAAAAGTAGTCAATGAATTTATGTCCGTAGTTACATTATAACGTGAGATATAAGTGTATTAAAGTGGAAGTAAACTATCTACTTTAAATGTATGCAAAAAAGAACCAAAATGACAACACCTACGAAGAAATAAATTAGGTAAATAATACATGGTGTGTCGAAGTCGTAAAAAAACACAGCGATAGCGCTCGTATGTGTAAGAAGCTACATATGTACACAATGTTTCATTTTACTCTTGAATTGAAACATTTGCCTTTCCTACCCCCCCTCCCCTCTCTTCTCTACCTATCTTGTTCCAGTATGTCTAGCATGTGCGTACTGGGATTTCCCGAGCGAACCATTACTTTCTCGTGCCTTAGCGGCATAGCAGCCAACTTGGGAGAATAATTTAAGAATAAAAGTGAAAAGGAATACCCAGGTGATACTCGTGTAGTACTAACGTATGTTATATAATATGGTGTCCGTATCTGATTGATGAGAAACGGCCATTTTTTACGAGAATAAGAACCCCGGGGATAACGAGGTCAAATTACTTTTTTAGTAGAAGTTGTTACAAATAAGTGAATAAAATGTATTTTGTGTCACCGTAATTTTAGTTAATACTCTTTATTTAATTACAAACTGAAAATCTGAGGCGTTCATATTTGTTGGTATTTTGAAATAAATGATCCCGACTTTCTAAGCACTTTAAAATCAAAATTTTTCCTTGCATGGCCTTGTGAAAAGTGGGGCTTACAATTGATTCATATCACCTCCTAGCAGTGAATTTGCGATCTTTAATTTTTCCAAGACAAACTTTCTTAAAACTTTTAAGGAAATAAAACACACTTAATTGAAGCACTCCTATATAGGAGGAATCAACCAAGCATTCAGATCCTTTCAGTTTTTTAAGTTCGCATGCTATAATGAATACGTGATATAATTGGGCTTGTATGAGTTATATAAGATAATACAGTAAAACCCCGTTATAACGTGGGTTTCGGGAGACACCCGCGTTATCGGCAACCTGCAGTATTTCGGGAAATAATTTTATAAATGCGAAAGTATATGCATTATAACAAATTTAATTGCAAAATACTATAAAAACTGATATCGTATTTTGATTTAAATGCATATCTTACTTTAATCGGTGTTTTTAAAATAGTCCAATATTTTCTTTTGGCACAACAGCTGATGGCGTTTCTTCTTCACATACGTCTTAATGTTTTGCAAATGTAAAAGATGAAGATGATCACAATCACTCTGTCTCTTCGTTCAATTCATCACTCCACTGATGTTATCCAATACTTTGCTTATTTAAGGGGTCTCAACCTCACACATCTCTTCATTCTCACTGTCATCTTCCGATAATTTTTCTGCTCTTCTGCGGTTCTGGACTTCAGCTACAATTTCTTCATCATTCTTATATAGAGCGACGGGAGTTTAGCATCGCGGTAAAATGTGAACTAAGTTGTTTACAAAGAAAATAAATTGCTCTAATATTTGAACCAAGTTGTTTACGAAGAAAATAAATCGCGGTAAAATTTGAACCAAGTTCTTTACGAAGAAAATAAATCCCGGTAAAAATTGAACTAAGTTGTTTACAAAGAAAATAAATCGAGGCAAAATTTGAACCAAGTTGTTTATGAAGGAAGGAAATTGCGGTAAAATTTGAAACAAGGTTGTTTACAAAGAAAATAAATGGAATCATTTTGGGCGACATGACTAGACCTGCAGTATATCCGAATCAGCAGTATAGCGAGGCTCGTTATAATGGAGTTTTACTGTATTTACGAGTTTCGAATAATTATCTCTCAGTGAAGCAGTGTGGTGACCGTTGGCAGACGTTTTGATGCCTGTTATCGGCTGACCGTGCATAAAATGACAATGCTAACAGTTCCAACGTCCTTTTAATCTCATTTGTTACATTTCAGCCCTTTATGCGAAGTGGGCTTGCAAATTTGATTGCGTGTCGTGTGCGGTGTAGGGAAATGCTACAGTGACTGACGAGTAGGAACATACATCCAAAGTTTTAATAACATCGCTGCCTCGATGTAATAATAACATTGTTGTGAATAAGACTTCCCTTTTTTTGGGGGATTGTCTTCCTTTTGGGTTAACAAGGTAAATATGGTTGTGATAAATGCGGGTGGCCCAACTAGCTAACGTGTCACGTTAGTGAGCGAGCGCCTGCAAACTGAAACGTAAAAAAATCTGTGTTCACGTGATGACGTCATCGCAACTTTCATGAAGTACGTAACAGATTAGGACATTTAAGGTGGATTGACAAAACAGCACAACTAAATATTAATTATTTTGAGTTTATTTAATGTAGTAACAACGTTAGTATGTGTTGTGCCATTGATGGTTAGATTGAATTAATATATTACATCTCCACCAAATGAAATATTCTAAAGCCACGGGACCAGAATTTTGTCCCTTAATTGCGGGCAATTCACAAAATTGAGAAACACTAAATTGGGTGATAACATACATTATTTATACGGAGCTTTGGTCGGGACCGCAAAAAACTGCCTTAAATGCAGGTAAACCTTAAATGGGAGAACCTTAAATCCTTTGCTCCTTTTCCGTTGTCCTTTCGTTCTCCAACTCCTCTGTGGCACCTTGCTCTGCTCTCTGGCAGCACCTCCTCCTCGTGACCACACAGACTGAACACTCGCAGTTTTCAGATCTCCCTTATATATCCTGAAACTAGAGGGTAAAAGATGCCTCTTCTGGGAAGGTATTCGGATGGGCGGTGGATCAGCATGGGAGGAATGACCTGGGGATCCCTTGCTCAGGGTGAGCCATCAAGATCAAATTATCAGGGGGGAAGAGGGTGGATCCATGATGAATCATCGATTTGAGTCAAAGGGAAACGACTCTAAATGGTGATTCCCAAGTCTATAGGTCACTTCCCTCTGCTTGTGCCCAATTGCTCATCGTTACTCATTACACCCTCATATTGGAGTTAGAAACTGAATGATTGGTTGTCATAATAATAATAATAGTTTATTTAACACATACAGGTTTACCCCATTTACATGTGTTATAATATGTGTCAATAAAATTAAAACAATAAATAGAATACAGAAAGAATTAATTTCAAAGATACAAGTAAATACAATAAAAATTTATACAATAAGAATTTATAAATTTTTTGAGAAAAGCAATTTAAAAATATGAGACCTAAAAGTACCTTGAGAACCAGCTAGGATATCCAATTGTTCACATTCTCTCAGTAGTTTATTATATATATTTGTTATTCTGGGAATTGGGGCAAACTTACTAATGTCTACACGGTTAAAATTTTCATGAAACAACAGCTTTTGCCTAGTGGATCTCGAAGGTACTTTAAGGGGAACTAAGGCAAGGAGCTCACTACAGTCGATACTAGCAGTCCTAAGAAAGAAAGCGTTAATAGCCGTTCGCCTTTCATGCAGTGGTAACAACTTAAAGTAATTACATAATTGAACATAATTACATTTATTGTACTGTATACCTTCTTTCCAACACAAGTACTTCATAAATCGTCTCTGAATTTTTTCAATGGCATCAACTTTAGTTGTGTGGAACGGGTTCCAAACCACACTTGCATACTCAAGAACAGGGCGAACTAGTGCACGATAAGGTCTTAGAGTTGTAGAATGATACTTACAAGTCTGAAATGCTAAATTTTGTAAAATTTATGCCTATCTGTGAATTTCATAGATAGAATGAAAATAATTTAGACTTTTTCTTCTAAGAAAAATTCCTAAAATATTATCTCTCTGTATTTATATTGACTGTTGAATTGCCATTCCTATAGGAGACCATTTGGGCAAAATCACCTGGCTGTGTACATTGATGGCACACAGCGTTTGAGTGCATGCTTGAAATTTCCATCTCTGACCGATGTAAGTATTGGGGCAGTTTAAAATAAGATTTTTATTCTGATGCATTTTGCATGTAATTGCTAATATTATATTAAATTATAGATTTACATCTAAACTCAGTATTAGAATTATATGAAGTCTTTCATATTTTAGAGTTATTTTATATAATATATTTTGTCTATATTCTGATTTTTTGTATGAATAACATTTAATTATAATTCTTTCTTTTTTACATTTAGCCATATATATACTGCCATATTGGATCCATTGTGCAGAGATCAGGCGTTGTTGGTGGTAAAAAAGCTACTGGAAAGACAAGTGATAAGGATGAAAAAGATGTTGATGGTCTTATCCTTCCTAAAGCAATATATTCATCACTTAACTATCTAGTGAGTTTCTTTTTGCATTAAGATATTTGAATCAATAAAACCACTCTGCAATATACAGATTGTTTCAAAAGTAATTTCAATTTAAATATAGTTTGGTGACTAATTTTATGTTCAGGCTGTCACCAGCAACTAAGCAATTCAAAATTATGTGAGTAGATGTGTCAACACCTTGTTCAGGTTTATCAGTTGAAACATGTTGAAGCTTCTTACTCTTAGCAAATTATGACTATCCTGACCATGTTCTATGAAAAATGGATCCAGTTTTTCACATTTTTGTATTAATGTCTTAACTTTAGAGGCACCATGAACTTGTTTTAGAAATTCTTATGACTCTTCCTGTTACTTCATGAGCATTTTGTCTTAAAATTAAGTTCTATCATGATAATGCACTCTTCAGTTATTAGTCGCAAGGGAATTTTAATCAAAATGTTAATAATAATAAACAAAAGGAATTTATAAACATTGATTCATAACTGCTTTATCTGAAGACATCTATAATATACTAGCAGAACTGCCCATTGAATTTCAATGGATTTATTGAATCTAAAACTTCGACTGTGTAACATGTAAACATCGTAAGAATATGATAGTACACAGTTTTAACCGTCGAATAAAGCAAGAATGAAGAAAACCTGTTCGTAATTACCTATTTAGATGTATGAAAGAAGAAAATCTTGCACTCTGAAAAATCGAAAATTATGTGTAAACTTATGGGAAAATAATTATTGAATTAAGCACCCCCTCCCAAATTTTTTATCGCCATATAGCCTATGTTATTAAATTATTTACCTCTGTGAAGTTTTGTGACGATATCTTCAAAGGTTTGAAAATCACAATATGTGGAAAATCTACGTCTAATTATTTAAGTTACTTACGTAGTTTTAAAAACTGTTTGCTTTGGAGAACTCTTATGCCGCACTTTGTTTCTTTCTTTGCAATTTTTATCGCCATATAGCCTCTGTATAAATTCAAAATATGAGAGAATACGCATGAGATTGAGTATTCGATGATAAGAATAAGAATCCTCATTCATTTTGGGTGTTTTAGCATAAATTTCATATCGATAACTTAATTTTAAGATATTTTAAAAAGTAAAAGAATGAAAGCCTTCAAACCAAAAATGTGATATTTACATGTTATCTTATGGGAAACGACATTCATCCTGTGAGGGTCAAACCCGTGACCTCATTCAAATTTTTTTTAGTTATAATGTAGAGATTCATTGAAACTGAAATCGTGAGAAATTTCAGGCATCTCAGTAAATTTTTAACCGAGTTATTCGCAAAATTAGACCGTTACGCAGCATGATGATGATCATTACGATTTTATAATATAAAGAGATAAATGCATTGGACTCTCAATTTCGGCGACAATGGCAGTTGTCAAGGTAGCTTATAATGGGTATTTCAATGAAACTGATAAAATCATGTATTTTATTGATTCTAAATGCATTTTTATGCTAATTTGATTAGGATTCGGATTTTGTCTTCAATAAAAATAAACTCTGTTCGTTTCTTTGTAGAACCATTGAAGTCTCAAGTTCGTACCATGTTTCTAAGTAATTTTAAAATTCAAATGAAAAATAAGCTGCACTCATCCCTATGTTATTCAAATGAAAAAAGAAAATATTTTTTAAAATTAGAAAGGTCAATCAAATCGATATAAAAACCTTACTACACCACAGTACTCGTTATTCCGGTTAAAATGATACCTTTCTCTTGTTTCTACATGCTGTAGTTACTGCACTATAAAATTATATACAAACACTTTATTTTATAGGTATATAAGATAGTGGCTTCTGACATGGGAGGAGAACGATACAAATTATGAGTACTTCCAAATGAGCTAGAAACTTGAAATTTGGTATGATGATAGGTTTTTGGTCACGACCATAAGAATAAATCCAAAATGGTTGAAATTCTAATTTTTAGGGACTGTTTTTGCCCCATAAGAAAAGCACATAATTCGGTAGAGAGGTTTATATATTTACTTTTTAAAATTATTTCTCGTCAAGATTTGAACTCGTGACTTGAACTATCGGAAAGCTAAAGGATTGTAGTTTTATATTTTTGAAGAAAGAATTCAAATCTGTGTAGATTTAGTGCAAATATTTTGTTTTTATTGGAAAAATTTGGAATTTTTCTGGGTCTTAACAATGGAGTACCTTGGCAATGAGCTCAATGCTTTTATATGGGTAAGCTTTTAATGGGTATCAGAGGGCTATGTTATAATGCCATTAATGTTAAACTACGACGTATACTTATGATGATGTCATAAACCTAACAGTCGGAATTGCGATGGCGTGAAAGTGTTCTCATGTTTTTAAAAATGTTTTTTATTTATTTAATGAGTTTTGAATTTTTACTTTGCAAAAGTCATAAATATGTACAGTATACCTTCATAGTAGGCTGAAATGCTTGCATCAATTCATCATTATAATTCATACGTTATAATGATGTTAAATAATCAGAAATAGAATTTTAAACCAAACAGACATCAATAGTATACATTAAAAATTAAGTTCAATCTGTTGTGTTACTTTTGCATTATTTGAATTTTTTTACTGAATTGCATCAAAATTTAAGGAACTTTACTTTTGAAAACCCTATTTTATTTTTATCTATCTCTTATGTGATATTTCAGCAAAGATAGGGTGCTTGAGAAGAGTCATTTTATGTAACAAATAATTCCAGGTTCCCTTAGATTGAAATACTATTTAAAATACTTGAAATTTTATTTTCAGGTTCCAAGCTATTTAGGTTTACCAATGCTAGTGCAATATGGGTCATCATATAACCCACAACAAGATCCTCATGTGAAAAGTGTGCCTGCTGGTATGCAAGACACAATTTGGGGCCCTCCATCAAGTCTTAATGGTCATTTGGGTCAAGTGGCACTCTTCCATGATTGTCTCTCTGGCCATCAGATTAAGACTTTACACAGCTCAGGTTTTGTATGAATTAGTTATCACTTATTTTATGTAATTTTTTTAGGAAGATAAAGGTCCAGGAATTAACTTCTTCAGTAATTATTTTGAGCTAGATTATCAAAATCTTGTATGGGTTCATTACTCGAGTGTTGTGTTGTAATTTTTTTTAGAATTGAAGAAAATGTCAATGTAAATAATTTCATAAGCTCTGCTTTAAAAGTAAGTTCAGTGAATGAGTGAAATTTATTTTATACAGATGCGTATTTTTACTTTCTCCATACGTAGTATAGGGCAAGTATTGTAATCATGAAAAAAATCGACTTCAAGATTTCAACGGAAATACACATTTTGAGGTCCCTAGATCATGTTTAGACTATTTTCGGAATGATGTGTGTGTGTGTGTGTGTGGATGGATGGATGTATGTATGTATGTACGTATGTGTGTATGTATGTGTGTGTGCGTGCGTGTCCAACACTTCAAGCTTTTTTCTTTGTGAAATCGATCAACATCATTGTTTGTGTATACTGAAAATATCACTGACAATATTAATAGATACGTACACTTAGATTGTAATTTGGTGCGAAACTGCATGATCATGGATAAAGAAAACACAAATCACTTGAATTACATTGCTATACATTCTGTGGAAATGTTTCAAATAGCAGAAACAGATTTAGCCGTGGCGGTGCCAGAGATGCAACTACGTAACTTTTTTCATTAAAGGCATTGAAAACTAAAATGACGAACGTCTGAACAATTTACTGTTGTTCATTGTGTATACAATGTAAAAATAAAAGACTATATAAGCTCTCAAGGCTGTATTTGTGATAACAAAGTTGGTAACAATGTCTGAAAATTGAAAACACCGCTGCGGCACCATGAATTCAGATAAGGGTTAAAAACATCATTATTGGTAACCTTTGTTAGGACTAAAGTTATAGACAATAATATTTCTTCCAAGTTTTGTTTGAAACAAATTTTCGTAGAACCATCCATTTCGGAAATATTTAACATTCTTAAATTTCCAGTATACAGCACCACCAACTAGCGGTGAATTCTGTAAACGTATTCAACATATAATTTACGGCAATAAGGACAACTATTCTTCTGTGATACGAAATAGTAATTTTGCCTTATAATGCTATTCATAATAATTTAAATATCTATATCCCAAATATGGAGAAAGTTATGTATTGGCCACATCAGATTTTTGTAATTGCAAAATAATATCTTTGTGATTAGTAGAAATTACAAAAATACTCAGTTATATGTTTGTGCACATGGAAATTAGGGAAATTGCTTGCTAATATTATTTTTCATTGTTTTTGTCATTTTCACCATGCTACATTCGAATGGCAATTTTGGAAAATATCAGTATAAACGAAAAATTTTTCAATTGTATTATTTTGTAGGTCCTGATTACTGGGCTGTCAATGCTGTAGATGATACCATGGAACTTACTGATTTGACCAATAAACTTGTCTTGTGTTACTCTCCAAGTGCTTGTTGGAAACACACTTGTCCAGACCTTGCTCCAGGTGGAAAGCACAATGGTCACATAGAAGGGACCTTATGCTGTACACAAACTGTTAAGGTGTGCTTTTTTGCTGAATAGTTAGCTTTTAATTGCCATGGATAAATTACATGAAATTGAAATAAAATTAATTAGTGATGTATGTTGTATATTGAATCCCATGGATTGCGAGAATTTCAAAAATGTTTATTTTTATCATTATTTATGAAACTGAGTTTAAGACTTCTCTGAAAATTGCTGTCATTTTAGTATTGGTTGTATTCAGTGCTGGATCAAGCTGAATAATTGGAGGGTGCAAAAATGAAAATTTGTGCCATTTTTCAAAATTTTGTTTTTATTTGTTTTTCATTGCCAAAATGAAATTCTTTTTTAAGTTAAAATTACAGACAGGGCCGGATCAACATATTTCGGGGCCTGAAGTGGAAGGGTTAAAATGGGTGCCTCTCTTCCTGAAATTTTTGACGACAAAGAAAACACATTTTATTTATATATTTATTAATATAGGATTACAATTACAGACATTTTTATTATATGTAGTAAAATATTAGTTCTTCACAAATATACTTTTGTTAAATAATGGCGGTAGTGCTTGAAAAGTTGACACAAAACGTAGGTAGTCACTGAAAAAATGGGGTCCCTTTAAAAGTGGGGCCTGAAGCGGCCACTTCACCCGCTTCATGGTAGATCCGGCCCTGATTACAGATGATAAATTGATACATTATATAATGCATTACAAAACAATATATATAACAAAACTAAGGTACAGTAGAACTCCCAGATTTGCGGGAGTTACGTTCCCAAAAACACTGCGAATTTGGAATCTGCAAAAATAGAAGCAAAGATCTTATGAGAAAATGAGGGTTAGGTTCGCAGCTCTCCATTATTTTGACAACAATAAATGATGAAAAGGTAGGCTGAAAGTGGTTTTGAACCAATACAATGTGGCATTTAAATCTGCCATAGCCGTACAGTTTATCACATATTGCCTGTCCACTGATGTCGCACTCTGGCCACTAGCATTTTTATTTTGCAACTCATTTTTCTCACTTAAGCTTCACTTTTATCCATAATATCACAAATATCCCTCTCAATCTTCTGAGAATATTTCTTCACGTATGTTTTGCATATGAAACATTCACTGCAATTGCTCCAATTTTATTTCTCCAGTTGCCTAGAAATATCCTATACAGTTAGAGCAGAGGTACCCAAACTATGGCCTGCACAGTGATTTAATCCGGGCCGCCAGCCATACCCAACCCAACCACCCTTCCCCCTCGAAATAATTTTTAACGGTGAAATTTCTCGATAACCACCATCCACCCCTTACCTCGAAACTTGCTCTTTGAAGTTTTCACACCGCCCGATCAGTCATTTGAAAAAGTCTTAAGTGGCCCACGCTGTCATACATAAAGCCTAATGTGGCCCTTTCAATAAAAAGTTTGGGAACCCCTGAGTTAGAGGAAAGTCACACCTCCACTTTCACTACCACAGGGGCAGGTACACATGCAGAGTTTTCATACGAAGCGTATTTTTTCTTAGCAAAAGGAAGGAAACACCATCTTTGGGCTCGAACCTGTACTAGAAAGACATAGCTAGATACCGGAGATGCTTCATGATGGACTATTTCAGCATACCCATAGCGGATGGCCCGAAAAACAGCGTGACGGATATATATGGCATACAGATTATAACAGGCCATGATGAATATATAAGGCATACCCACTCAACTGATTAAAGTCAACGTCTTCTTTTTGCTTCTGCTTTCTGTATTATCACCTGCAGTGGTGTAGCAAGGTGAAGCCGGGCCCTGGTTTGAGAATTATTTACGCCCCCCCTCCCTCTCCTCCAATTTGTATTTTTTGGCTATTTTATTTTTTAAGGGGAAAATTTTAATGAAATAAGTTTATTAATAATTCGATTTTTATAAATAAAAATATATTGCAAACATTTAATAACCTTATCATTTAATTGGCCATAATTACATTTCAGGGAACATCTATTACAGAAATCAGGTTACAAGATTGTTTACAGGGGCGGTCGCAGGGGGGAGGTCATGGGGGTCATGTTCCCCCCAAAAGGCCTTCCTCGCTAAGAAAAATATTCACGTTGGTGCTTGATAATAAAGCGAAAGAAAGGTTTTTTTAAGCGAACTTAACAACACAGGCCGACACGGAACGTTACAACCTGCTCACCCGCACACCGCCGCTGTCGCCACCACCCTGTCAGGCGCCTAGCCTAGACCAGCACTCCCTCCTCCACTGCCTCGCTTCTCCGCTCACTGTCTGCGGAGCTGTTGGCTTGCACTGCTCAAAGGCCTGCTATTGTTGCAGATTGTTTACATGCATCATGCACAGAGAGTAGATTTTGGTGGCTGAGATTGTCGATCCTAATACCCAAAGAAACATATTCTCAAGACTCAGAAACCGAGGATACTGAAAATCTGAGAGTGGTTGCCAGGAGCTACGGACAATTCCTCCAAATCCCTGGGGACTTTGTTGTACGAGAATATGAACTTTGAGTAGGTAAATGGAAGAGTACGAGAGGATGGAGGTCGTGTCCCTAATGGCGTCCTTGAAGCGATAGATGAGTGTGATAGTGACATGGACCCGTCAATCCGTACGTTTCTGCATATCTTAGCCACTCTTCTGGTGAGCGTCACCACTGCCGAGAGGACTTTCTCGACACTGAGAAGACTGAAAACTTGGCTCAGAAATTTTATGGGGGAAGAAAGACTCACTGGGTTAGCCTTGCTGCATACGCACCGTGAAATAGAAGTGAACATTGACAATGTAATAGATCGATTCGCGAAGTCAAATAAACGACTGTTGGAATTTGTCATCTGAATGCAGAATGCACACTCCACTGCTGTTTGGTTGCTGAATTTTTGATTGATAACTGATAACTCTTTTAGTGTGAAACATATATTGATACATCATATATAAAGATAATAAAAAGCTTATGTCCAGAAGCAGATTTAAACTTTGGCAGGTTTTCTCTTCTTTCTCGCCCCCCCACTTTTTGCTCCGTCACCCCCCTCGTAATCGAAGGCTGTGACCGCCTCTGATTGTTTATATATGTGATTATGGGCACTCTAACTTGAAAAGTACCTGCCATATCATTACCAAATTTCATATGTAACACTTTGGTATGAGTACAAAGAGCTTATTAGTTTTTAGAAAATACTGGTTAAACGGAAGTCGAGGTTTATTCGAAACCCGATTCGGTTTTGGCAAAATATCTCCGTTACAACATCATTATTTTATATACAATTCTATGCAAAGTTTATAGAGAATGTAATTTCCTACAACTTTCATTTCAGACAATTTTCCATAACAGTTACTGTTTAGGAATTATAAATAATCGGTTTTTTCTGTTTCTGTCAAATATCTCCTTGAAAACGTTGTTATTGGTAATCTTTGTGAGGACCAAAGTTGTAGAGAATAATATTTCTTCCAAGTTTTGTTTGAAACAAATTTTTGTAGAACCATCCATTTCGGAGACATTTAACTTATTTGTAAATTTTCAGTATACAGTTCCACCATGTAACGGTGAATTCTGTAAACATATTCAACATATAATTTATGGCACTAAGGACGACTCTTCTTCTACGATACGAAATAATAATTTTGCCTTACAATGCTATTCTTAATAATTTAAATATATATACCCTAAATATGGAGAAAGTCATGTGTTGGCCACTTTAGATTTTTTATCTAATGTTTTACCCTTCGTAACTTTCATCTTACAAACGAAAGAAGTTTCATGATCTTGGATTCTTTTCACTGTATTTAGCAGCTCGTGGTTTAAAATGACACAAAGGGTAAAATTTAGTATATGTTGAGCATGGGCATTCGGGCCCCCTCGAGCTCCGGGCCCTGGATCGACCGATCCATTGGATCCATGGTCACTATGCCACTGATCACTTGCTTTCCTCTTTGTAGACATATTCGGAAAATGGGGTCATAGCGTGATAAAAAAACCTTGCGGTTGGGGAAATTCATTTGTTTAGTGCTTTTTCTCTTCACTTCAAAGATGACAGCAGTAGTCCAAAACCGCCAAACTGCGAAGCACTCGAATTTCGAAGCCGTGAATTTGGGGGTTTTACTGTATTTAGAAAATGGAACTTTTGATCTTTTCACTTGGCAAATTTTTCTATTAATTTGTCCATATTAATTTCTTAAGGTGTTTTATTTTGTACAGAGAGTTGTTAAATTTTGCATTTTACTCCATTAAGAATTTGTGTCTCTAAAATTTTGCGCCATGTGCTTTGTGTCCTTTGCATCCACCTTTAGTCAGTCCTGATTGTATTAAAAACAAATGAAAAATGATTTGAAATGTTTCTATTGTATTATTTTGAAAGTACAGGCAGACCTCGTCTTTCGTGGGGGTTACGTTCCTGAAAACACCATGAAAGATGAAATCGTGAAAGAGAAGTAATTAAGGCAATGGGAAATACAGGGTTTGGTTCCCATCCCAGCAAAAATGGATCATTTGTCCTCTGTATTGGTGACCGCAGATAAATAGAGAAAGAGATTGAAAAATTAACTTCAATGAAAGTGAGACTTAAACAAGTTAAAAGAAGACGAAAAAAGTGTCAGAAAATAAAGTCTTATTTAAGTTCCATAGTAGAATCAAGAAAAAATGAACGGAGGTTGCCTAAATCGCAGGGGCTAATTCCCCAACTACGGCAGACCGTGTCTTTCTTGGGGTTACATTCCTGAAAAACTGCGAAACTCCGCCAATAATAAATGGTGTGCAAAATGCAAAGCTTAAGCATTTGAACTATGTCAAACCTGAGCAAATAACTCAATGATCCTGACTTGGAAGGATCAAGAGTTGAGGGTTGAGTCTTTCCCCTCGGGACTTCCCTGTCGTAATAAAGACAGAAGGCTCCTGAACGGTGATGCCAGTTTATATTCTGCAACTTTTCACATGCGAAGGGACACAAAAGTGTCTGAGGATTGCATCCTAAAAGTATTTGAAAGTGTATATAAGACGCATACACGTGTCTTATGTACATAGGTACTTTAAAAAAATAGATACGTTTTTTAAATTACGTAAATATTTTTACACATCAGGAGAACATAACAACATTTTTCAGGCCTGACTATGAGAGAAAATGTGAGGAAAACGCGATTCGTTCCATATGTAGAAAATTTCACGCAGCCTTTTCCGTGATTTTTTCCGCGAAAGAGCGAAACATAAGACCGCGAAAGGCAAAACTGGTCGCAAATGTGGAACCGCGGAACATCGAAACATGCGAAAGATAAAGCCACGAAAGACGAGGTCTGCCTGTAATATAAAATTAAAATTAATTTTAATCAAACCTAAATGTCTTCATAAAATTACTTTAAATAAAGACCTTTGGACAAATTTAAAAAGATATTTTATTTCTTATTAAATGTACTGATTTAATTGCATTTGTATTATATAATTAGGATGCCCTAAATGGAATAGGAGGAATAGTAGTACTAATTCCATTACTGGAAAATGCTGCTCATGCAATTGATTGTGGGAGCACTCCTGATTTAAGTTCATCTCTATCTCCATTACCACTATCTTCCTCGGAGAAACATGGGGAAGACAAAGCTGGACCTGAAGAAATGGATGGTTGGGAAGTTCTGCCTCGTAGTTCATTTTCTGGTATGATTATTTGTTATTACTTATTGTTTTAAGAAATGTTGGTCATATTTAAGATATCCCAAGGAATTTTAATACATTTTTATAGATTGGAAACTTGAGCAAAATCCTGTTTCTGGATTTCTTACACTCCTACGCAACATTATTACCAGAAGTGCTCTTAATCAGGAGAATATGCTAAAAAACAATGCAATGGCAATCATTGGGTCCCTATTAATTCAGGTATTATATATTTTTATTCATAAAAGTTAATTATTTGGTTATCAATAACTACTATGGTTTTACCAGTAAAATTATAGTCATACACATTTTTAAAAATCAATTTTGGTACTGTTTGTAAACTAGTTATTTAATGATTTTATTTTTTCATTTAAAATAGTGTAAGGCTGAGCTGATTGATGTTAATGTTCTAATGGCGGTGCAACTGTTGGTTGAAATGGCTCATGATGGCCATTCTAACAAAGGAAGTCCTGGCAATTTATTGCAAGCCATTCATCGTCATCTCTTGTTTGATTTTCGTATCTGGTCTAGATCTCAGTTTCAAATACGAATTGGTGAGTTAAAATCATTAGATGTCCAAAAGAGTGAATTAAATTTTCAGCATTTATAGCATTAAATGGTGAACTTTGGTTGGAAAATCCACCAGTTGTATTTTCAAAGTAAACAAACTGATCATAACTCATGAATGAATTAACAGTCATCTCTTTCATTGATTCAACAAAATGTCTAAGAAATCATATCTAAGTAAATTAGAGGTACCTCTTATGCTTGCTTAAAAATAAACATTTCTTAATAAATTAATTTTTCCATTTGAAGGACACCTCCAGTATTTATCAACTGTGGTGAAAGAAGACAGAAGATATTTTCGAAAGAATTATGGTGTACAGTTCTTGTTTGATGTGATGAGACGACACTACAATTCTGAAAGTGTTGTGGACACTAGTGAGGATGGTGTTCTTTTAAGTGTTGAAGATCTTTATACAGTTCGACGTGCTCTGCTTGGCCTTTTAAAATATTACATGCAGAAGGATGTTAATGTGAGAGAAGTAAATTCACTCTTGAATTTTCTTGTGTCAGTCCGTGATGAGTGTTTGGTGAGTCATTTTTCTTTGTAGAAGTTTTTATTGAGCTTATAGAGCTGTGTATAATTATTAGTTAAGTATTATATTTCTGATATTTAATAATAATACTATAATTCATTGCAAATTAATTTTTGTTTTATGAAAATTATGTTGATGCAAATGTAAGAGGTGCTCATAACAGGAAATACATCTTGTACTGGGAATGGTTATTATTAGAATTGACACTGACATTAGTTTTGTTTTTTACAGCTGAAGTTATGTTATTTACATATAGCCTCAAATAAAATTATGATTTAAAAAATCCAATTATGTTAAATATTTTTTCTTCTTTAAGGTCTCAGATAGTTTGGAGATGCTGATTTCTATATTGGGAAATAAAAAATGTAGGGACCAAATATTTCTACTTCTTTATGAAAGACATGCGGCTGACATATTATATGGCCTTATAGTAGATAAACTGTATTCCATGGATTTGAAGCAGAAAGTTCTTCGGGTGAGGAAATTTTATTTTAACAAGAACATTCCCATTATTTTGCGGCATTTTATGTGAATTGTGTTCCCTCTTTATAAATGATGACCTTTACATACATTGTGAATTGATAAATACCTTTTCATTTTCATTTTTCTGCAAACCTAAAATAGATGTTTTATTTACAAATATTAATGATTTAATCATAGGTGTATATGAAAGTTATTTTTCAGATCATAAACCAATATATTGTTATCTGCCAGAGGATGAAACTGATATGTTCTATAAGATTTCGATTTGGTCAAAATAGCTCTAACGATTCATTAGTATATGAGAAAGTTTGTACAATGTATATTATACCGATTTTTTAATATGTGGCATTGAAAAATGTTTTTTTTTTCAAATCAATTTTGGCAAATTATCCAAAAGGTTATCACTATTGCTTAATCTTTTTTAATACACAAAAATATTTTCTGTAATTTCAAGCATATCTGGTTTGTTATTATTAATTTACTTCTCACATAATTAATTTTGAGATAATATACTCATAAAGTCTTGGTTAACTGTTTGTTTGTAACACCAACCTTTTTTAGGCTATATTTTTAATAAATTCAAAAATGTTTCTCATTGTTATAGTTACTGTCAATACTCTTAAGAACTGATAGAATTAGGGAGAGGAATAAGCGGCACCTTCGTTTACATGATGTTGGACCAAATCATGGCAACTCATCTACAACTGGCTTATATCCTGGTCTAATATGCCTCTGGCAAGATCAAGAATCTTTTAATCCGTCCATGGAGGTGGTCATGATGCTTCTGGATCAAATGTTGTCTATTGGTATATTAATTGACTTAATTTTCATATTCATTTTATTTTTTGATTGTAGTAATTTATGTCATAATTTGGTATTTGGTAAATAATTTGTGTTGTTATCAGATTCTCCTGCAGGATATGCTGGTACTCTGACTCTTCTTTATACTTTGGCACTTCATGGGGATCTTAATATCAGAATTGAAGCTGCAAGGAAATCATTGACAACTATATTTATGGTGCCTGCTGCTGCTAAGCATTTTGCTACTCAGGTGTGTTTTATCTGTCCTCAGTCTTTATGTTTTGGGACAACATTAGGAAAATAGTATGCCCTGAAATAAAATATTCTCCAAATTATTATAATGATCAAGTTTTCTTCTCAAGACCCAATTTTAAAAATCTTAGATTTGGTATATTTTATTTTCTAGTTATCAATGTTTTCTTACAAGTTTATTTTTATTTATTAAGAGTTTTAATGCTACCTTTTTAACATATAATAAATTTAAATACTTGCATTGAATTTATATTTATGAATAAATTCATATTGTAATTTATCAATGTGTTTGTGTGAATAATGTGTTTTCTCTAAGGTGGGCTGGCAGGAGTGTATATCACGCCTTCTGATCAGGAAACCCATAAATGGAAATGTAGAGGCAGGAGATGATGGATTTACTGATTTAATATCATTTGGAGAGGATCAGGAAAGAGATGAAGACTCAACAGCTGTTTTTGGAAAGGAGGATAGCATCGGTGAAGAAATAGATGAAGATTATGAAGTTCCATTGTCCTCTTTGCCCAGACTAGCAAATTCAATGTCTGATGCTGCATATTACCTTGAGAATGAAGTAAAAGGTAATTTTGCAAATTATATTAATTTATTTCTCTGTATACTAGTAAGTTTTTCACATACTCAAGGTAATAAGAACTTCTTTTGAAACTTTCACTAGCCATCAATGATTGACATAATTTTATTCCTTGGGAGAAACCATGATCATTGATGTTTAATCCATGATAATTCAGCCATTCATGACATCCATCTATAGATTTATTAGTTAAGATAAAGAGCAACATATCTTTGCTAGCTGTTTTACTAAATATAAAAACTACAGTTTTCATTGAAGTACAACTTTTCTTCATCATAACCATTAATGGGTCAATTTCACTTGGGCCTGCCTTTATTAGTTTCATCTTCACGTAAACATAAAGTTGACTATTTGGAAAAAAAATTATTCCATAATGATATGTAATTATTACATTCTTTGACACTTTAATATATTTTTAGTTTCTTAATACAAGAAAACTTCACCAAACATTAATTACGAAACAAAATTATAATGCGCCAATGTTAATACAATGGATTTCCATTATTCATGGGAGTTACATACCAGAAAACGGCCTTGAATACCGGAGAATTTTTCCCCATAATAATACATATATACCAGCCCCTCAACATCCGCGAGTTCAGCATTCGCGAGTTCAGGTATTCACGAGGTAGCCATAAAATTTCATTATTTCAAAAAGGCAACCGTTCTCAGGTTATAAAATTAAAATTAGACAGTCAACAATCCCATAAACTGTGTGACTATCCAAAATATTACTAATCTTGCGATAAAAGCGGTTTAGAATTGTTGTAATCAATAAGTTATTAATTGATGCAAGTAGAATCTAAGTAGTTGGTGTTAACCATATAAATACTTGAGGACAGTATATGTTAACCTTTCAAAAATGCAACTCATAACGTCCTACCTACAATAACCTATAATTCTGAAAACTGGAATCTTTCCGTTACATAGTATGCAGTATGTATGTATGTACATACAAAGTTACAAAACCACGCCACGGAGTCGAACGCTACGCCACCACCATTCCCCACCTCCCGGGCATTTTCATTCTTGCCGGCATTTCGGTCAGTGTGTGGCGCTCTTACATACTTTTCATCAGCTTTTACACTTTGATTTACTTATTACTGTAATTTTTAATTTAATAATTGCAATTTTTAATTAACTATGTTTTCAAAAAGAAAATCATCTGTTAAAAGTGAATCAAGTATAAAGAGATCAAAGAATGTATACTATATAATACGTACTACGTGTTACTACGTTTTCATTTTGTTTTAACTGTTTTCTAGTTTTTTCATAAGTTTATTTTTAGCCTACGAACTTTAATTTTAGGTTTAGTGTTGAGCACAAAGCAGTGTGAATGTTGAATATTAAGTTTGGGTGGTATAATCAGAGCAAAATTCTTATTCGCGAATTTCAACATTCGCGAGGTTATTGGGAATGTATCCCTTGCGAATGTTGAGGGGCTGGTGTATAATACATTCTGATTCACCACTAAAATCGCTCATGTGACATAAAAAGTGGAATTTTCTCTTATAAGAACTCAAGTAATAAGGGAGATTAGATTTAAGTTGCCACATCCAAACTATGAAAACAAGTCCGTTTATGGGTGTTCTGGTCATGAAAGGGTTAATATACAGGACAGTACATGCAGTATAGAACCTTTTATCTGGATATCAGTTATCCAGAAATCCATTTAACCGGCTATTTAAAAATTATAATGCATTTTTCCAAAATTTGCTAGGAGAAAGAAATTTAAATTTAAAGCTTTGCTAGTAATTTCGGTTTGCTTCAGTGAACAAGTGAACACGTAATTTGGAAGAGAATAAGGAATTTATATTGGAAAGTATTCGATTACATGAGCCGGCTAGGAAAATTGCAGGACTCGGTGCAAAGTGTGCGTCAAAGATTTTTAACAGTAAATTTTAATAAATAAAGCAGTCTCTCTCGCTATGACACTTTGACATTTTTTCAGATTTTCTTTAACAATGCATGTACTTTATAAGTATGACAAATATTTTTTAGAGAGTGCGGGGGCTCTTTAAATGTTTGGCCCAGTGCAGTTGCACCATTTGCACAGCAATCAAGCCTACCCTGCTGATTACTGTAGTATATTATTACTGTACAGTACAGGCAGTGATGAGCAGGAATAAAATTAAGAACCGGCTCTCTAAAAAAGAAAACAAAGTCGTAAGGAAATTTGGATAAAGATGGCAGGGGAGGCCTAATACCAGGGGCACCAGATCGCTCTATTGTTAGTAATACTGTTACACTAGCTTAACAGGTGTCCTGTTTGTAATATATTCCATTTCATATAATGCGGGTAATTGAATGTAAGATAGGGCAAAATGTACTTGAAAGGGCAAAATCAATATATTTTCATATTTTCTAAAAATTTAACAACCAGCTCGCAAATTCAGAGAAAAATTAACAACCAGCTCGCGCAAGCTGGCTTCAGCTCATCACCGAGTACAGGCATGTATTATAATAGTGCTTGAAACAGAAAGTATTACGCACATTCTGGTAGTGGAACTGAAAGCAGTGAACGCAAAATAACTGATCAAGTTAAATTTTGATTTATTCCTTATGTACTACGACGAAGAAAAGTAAAGAAAAACTTTTTATATTATTTTTATTGAATGAAGTTAAGAAAATGGTATTACTAAATATTTGACAAGATGGAACGATATTATCGACACGTGATGGACCAGAACGCCATTCCAATGAGTTCTAGCTCTTTCTGAGCATTGTTTATGAGTACATTCCAGATAACCGGCTATCCCCATATCCCAAGCTTGCAGGATAAAAGGTTCTATACTGTACACTGAACATTGCCTAATCTTAATATAAATGAAAATAACTTAAAATTACATAAATATGAATGGAAAACACACACAAATAACTTACATGCACACACACAAATAATACACATGCACGTACATACAAAAACATAAACACACAAATTAACACACAATGACAAGAATAAATACAGATATTGCAGGATAAAACTCCCAAGAATCTCAAATACAATGTTCATGGCACAATTCCAAAACAAAGCTGGTGCATAATAACACAGAAGATTGTAAGATGGTGTGTTAGTTCACTTCCTTATGCTAGTTAAAATGAATAAAAAAGTAAAAAATAATTATCAACATACAGTAAAACCTGTGAGAGGCAGAACCTCACGGGATTGGCATATTATTCTGTCTTTTGCAGGTTTTCTGCCTTATACAGGTTAAAATAATTTACACAACTCTTTCCTTTTGGTAGATTTTAACTAGAAAATAAGAGGTTTTTCTAAGTCTTAATGGAACCCAAAATTACAACAAAAATCAATATATATATATATATATATATATATATACCCTTCCAACTGCCTCAGTTCACTGCCTCAAAGTCGGCGGAAGGGTGTAAACGGAGGCTAAAGGGCGAAGAACAGTGGTGTCCTCGGACACCGGTAGGTTCAACCATGCTGTGAAGTCTTTCTGCAATATCTCCGGCCAAAGTGAAAGAGGTACTCACCAACCCGCTCTGGGCCAGCGTGGTGTTTTAAGGCCCACAATCCCCCCATTACATGTACACCCATAAAAAACGGCCCTCATTCTCCGGAGGCTGGATTGCCTCTGACCGTGGCAGTGGTCAGGAACAAGGCAGGAAGGCAGAGGGTGCTAAGAATCCCCGGAGGTTAAACGCCCACTGCCACTCTTTCTCATCCTTACCCAATTCCTTTAACCTCAACCTAACTACCTTTAACTGCCGGACTTTGTCCAGTGAAGATAAACTTCAAGAGCTCCAAGAACAACTGGAGAAGATCAAGTGGGACATTTTAGGACTTAGTGAGGTGAGAAGAAAAGGTGAAGGCCTATTGGAGTTGAAGAGTGGAGATATTTTTTATTACAGGGGAACTGACACAGGAAGAACAGGAGGTGTTGGATTCATCATCAACAAAAAATTGAAGAATAATATCGTGGAAATGGAAAGTTCATCCGAGCGGGCAGCTAGACTAGTGCTTCAAATAAATAAAAGATATCAACTTCAAATAGTCCAAGTTTATGCGCCAACGTCATCATACTCGGATGAGGAAGTGGAAGATTTTTACCAAGAAGTTGGAGAACTGCACGACAAAGGAAGCTGCCATCTAAAAGTGGTCATGGGTGATTTCAATGCCAAGGTAGGAGAACAAAAGGAAGACGACAGCGCAGTTGGAAAATGGGGCTATGGAGACAGAAATGAACGAGGGGACCGCCTTGTAGACTTTGCTGAATGTACTAGTCTATATATAATGAACACTTTCTTCAAAAAGAATCCCAATAGAAAATGGACCTGGAAAGGACCCAATGGTACCAAAAACGAAATTGACTACATACTAGTAAATAAGAAGCAATTGGCTGAAGACTGTTCCGTCCTCAACCAGTTTAAAACTGGAAGCGACCATCGTTTGGTAAGATGCAGGATAAAATTCAACTCAAAGTTAGAAAGACGGAAGCTTATAAAGAAGAAGCCTAAGTCTATTATCAACACGCAGGTGCTAAAAGAACGAAAAGAAGAATTTCAGCTCCAACTGAAAAATCGATTCAGTGCACTGGAAGACCAAGAAGTTGAATCCCAATTTATAGAGATACTCAAGGAAACTGCTGAAGAAATAGGTGGAACAGTTAAAACAAAGCCAGAGAAAAAGTTGACTGAAAAAACAAGACTGCTGATGGAAAAAAGAAGGAAAATGTTAATTACTAATGATCCTAAAGAAATGATCCATTTTGCAGAAATAAACAAAACTATAAGGAAGTGCATCAAGGAAGATGTGAAAAAATATAATTATGAACTAATCGAGAAAGCCATAGAAAACAATAGAAGTTACAAGAAAATGAAGCAACATCTCTTGATCGGAAAGAGACAGCTGGTGGCCTTGATGCTAGAAGACGGCTCCATAACCCATAGTAGGAAACTGATCCTGAAACAGGTACAAGAATTTTACACCAAGCTGTATGAGGATCCTCTAGGAAATGATGAAGTAAATGATGATGCAAACATGCCCACCGAAGAGGTCCCAGGTATCCTTCCGGAAGAGGTGAGACACGCAATCAGAAGTATGAAGAATGGAAAAGCATCTGGAATGGATGGTATCACAGCGGAAGTATTCAAAGCAATGGGTAATCATACGGAAACAATTCTCGCTAAGATTTTTAATTCCTGTCTGAGGAAGAAAAAGATACCAGAAACATGGAACCACGCATGTATTATCCTTCTGCACAAGAAAGGTTCCAAAGAAGACTTGAATAACTACAGACCGATCAGCCTACTCCCAACAATCTACAAAATATTCACCAAAATACTCACTATGCGCCTTCAAAACCATCTTGATGCTGCCCAACCCAGAGAGCAAGCTGGATTTCGCAGTGGGTATAGCACGATGGACCACATCCAAGTCGTGAGAGAGGTAATCAGTCGGACCAACGAGTATGAATTACCTCTATGTATGTGCTTTATCGACTACGAGAAAGCATTCGACTCTGTCCGAACTTCGTCGGTGTTACGTGCACTAAAGAAACAAGGAGTAGAAGAAACGTACATAACCTTGATCAAGAATATCTACGAAAATGCGACAACATCTGTCCAGCTGCATGAAGAGACGAGTGCCTTTAAGGCCGAAAACGGAGTGAGACAAGGAGATACTATGTCCCCTAAGTTATTTACAGCAGCTCTAGAGGAAGTATTCAAAAGGCTAGACTGGGAGGAAAAAGGCATAAAGGTAAATGGAGAATATCTGAGTCACCTGCGCTTTGCAGATGATATCATACTGTTCGCAGGAAGCCCAGAAGAGGTCCTTAGAAGAACTGAAGAGCTTGAGCAAGCAAGCCGAGAAGCTGGACTTAAGATGAATCTTAATAAAACAAAGGTTATGTACAACTCCTTCACAAATTCTGAGAAGATACATATCAACGGAGCAGAACTCTGAGAAGTAACCAGCTATGTTTAGTTAGGTCAACTCATCACTACTGATGGTTCGCTTCCTGGAGTTATCAACCGGAGAGTGAAGATGGCATGGAGTGCTTTTGGCAAGAATGCAAACATCTTTAAATCAAATATTCCAGTCTTCCTAAAAAGGAGACTGTATGACCAATGTGTTCTGCCTGTTCTGACATATGGTTGTGAAACATGGACCATGAATGCCAGAATGATACAGCGCCTGCAAACAACACAGAGGGGCATGGAGAGATGCATGTTAGGGATCACCCGAAGAGACCGCAAGAGGAACGACTGGGTAAGAAAGAAGACGGGAGTCTGTGACGTGATTAGAAGAGTGAAGGTGTTAAAATGGCAGTGGGCGGGCCACATTGCTAGAAGAAATGACCAGCGTTGGACGTCCAGTGTCATCGAATGGATCCCAAGAAACATCAAGAGACCAAAAAGAAGACCGAAAGACAGGTGGGACAGAGAGCTTGTTAAGTTCTTGGGGCAAACTTGGAGGAGGGAGGCAGTTGACAGGGAAAACTGGAAGAGTCTGGGGGAGGCCTTCGTCCGTCAGTGGACTGAAAAAGGCTGATGATGATGATGATGATATATATATAATAAATAAGAGTATAAATTTGAAATTGCTTGCTTGCACAATTTGATTTTATTAGAAATTAAAAAACTTGTGTTAAAAATGCTACAAATTTTCATAATCAGAACAGTGAAATTTCATACAGTTTCAAAACATTTCAAATACACACTAAAATCCAATAAAAATATTTAACAAAGTTAAAAAAGTCTAGAAAATTATTTGAAAAAAATATCCTATTTTAGTTGTGCTGTTTTATCTGTGATTTGATTAAAATGGCAAAAGAAAACCCTATTTCTATAACTTTGTTAAAGAAATCATTTTCATCCTTCATTCTGGCAGCATGTTTTCATGCTTTAAAATAGTAAAACTTCTGACGTTGTTGCATTTCCAGTTCTTTACAACCTTCTTCACTCTGTCTATCCTCTGAATTGGGAACAATTTCATTGCTTTGTGATTTTACCACAGTTTTCAAGTCAATTTCATCAATCTCTGTGAAAACGCTTCCATCAATATTTATGAAATATTTTGCACTTACCTTGGTACCCTCAACTTAATACATCTTATCAGTCAAATTTTGAATGTCACAGTAATCACAATCGTTATCATCGAAAACAAAGCCACAGTTGCTAAAACAATTTTTGATACAGGATTCTTATACACACTAACAAACGACTGAGAAATGTAATTGCATCTAAAACACTGATTTTAACCATCAATTCCAATCCTCTCTTACATTGCTTTATATGTAAATTGAAGACCATATAGACATATTTTAAAGAGACCTATTTTACTTTCCATCTTTTGCAGGTTCAAAATGTGCTTAATAATACAAAAATTAAAAGAAAAAATCCTTTCTGTCCGCATCTCGCAGGTTCTGCCTTACAGAGAGACATTTAGATGAAAAACGCTATCTACTAGTACAATTTTATTTTGGATTTCTGGCTTTGGCATGTTTCCATCAAATACAGATTCTGCCTTTTACAGGTTTTACTGTAGTAGGTATATTTATTATCAATAGCAAAAAATAAAAAAATAGGCCAGAAAATAAAATAAAACAAGTTTAATGAGACAGTCACTGTTGAACAAGTAGCGTGCATGTTGACTTCTTACTCCACCATGGCAAGTTGTCCTAGTAACGAATAAGCAAAACGGAAAACCGTGCCTACCGAAACATTGTTCCATAATACATGAATGACGAATAAGTAAAATGACTAATAAGTAAAATGACGAATACCGAATCCGGGAATACCGGGGACTCACTGTACTACTCACTTCCTCTGCATTTCACCATTGATTATAAAGTTATTAAAGCATTTCACACTGCAACGAATAGTCAAAAAAAAACCCTTGCAACTGTAAATATGGTGAACGATTGGTTCACTACACCACATACTGGAGATAAAGAATGCTAGTTATGATCATCAAACATCCAGTTTATTTTCCACTATGCCCTTTTGGAAATGTCTGGCTATGATTTACCATATTTCCTCAAATAATTCTTGCACTTTATTCTAAAAAATTAAGTGTGTGAAACACACATGGTATTATGCTTACTGGCCAGTAGATAAAAAATTCACAACTACCATACATATCTGTATTACAGGTAAGCTATTTCCACAAGAATCTATATATTTGTACAGAGTTTTGTTTTGTTTTTGAACTGACTTTTTCATTGTCTTTTATAGTGTAAGACAGGGGTTCCCAATCTTTGTGAAGCCATGGACCCCTTATATTAAAATATTTTTCTCCTGTAACCCTAAGAGGTGATAAGCCAAATCGCATCAAAATTAACTTTATAATCATTTACATAGTTTATGTATCTGAGAGTGTGCAGTTTAAAAGTGAAGCTCATGTTTTCTGCTGTAAATAAGAGAAGGAAGAATGTATCGGGTCTCTTCTTCTGTCTCTTGCGGAACCTCATTTAGCTTCTGCGAAATTCTTGGGTTCCCCGGAACAAAGTTTGGGAAACCCTGGTGTAAGATTAGAATGCATGAAATAAGTATACCATTATTCTAAATTCCATGTGAAAAGGTAAGGGTATATGAATTGTACAATGTTGTGAATGATCAGATGATATGAGATAATCTTTCTTCTATCACTCCTCTTGTAATCAAGAATCATCTACAAAGATGCATACCCTTAACATGAATGTTTGAGAATAGTTGATAAGTTGATTACAGGTGGGGAGTCAGAATTGAACAAAATACAGGCACTCTCCGGGTTATGTAAGCCTCAACTTCGTAAACCTGCACTTATGTCAGCGGCCCCATAAATTATGTACAAAAAAATTTTGTTATGCTTACGTTAGTGGTTTTTGTAAGCGAATGCGAACTAAATCTATATGTATGTGCGCGGAGAAAGAACGCAAGGCATGGGCTGTAATGAGAAATCCCCGCTATGTTACCCAGCCAATGTTGCCATTCTAGCGAATTTTTAACTATATCTAGGGACTTTGGGTTCAAATTGTGCCTGTAAAAAGGCCACAACAACTACCTAATAATCTAGCGAATTGATGTAACAGTCTACCTAATTCTAACGACTGGATATAATTGCGGTGTATATCAGCACTCATATTAATAGAATAATAGATTACATTGTTTTTACATTTGTGTGTGGTACTGTGGTTTCTCTCCCATTCCCTTCAATCTTGTTCCGATCATTGACGTGGATGCTTGATCTTACGTACTTTAATTTTCAGAGATCGCTTTTTTGAAATAGCTTCGCATGCCGAATAAAATACCTTTGGGGCCTGGATCCGGTCCATGGGCCACAGTTTCTCCACCTCTGCTGTACTTTCCGTAGTAATTTTTGACACGCAAATTTCGATTTATGTAATGGCACCAGATCGCATTACTTATGTGACCTGGGGAGTGCATTTTGGTGTATAAGACATGTATAAGATGCACCCCTAAAAATAAGACCATTTTCCAGTTTTAAAAAATTTAATAATAATTTTAATAATTTTATAATACGCTTTGTATTGATTATATATAAAGGCAATTTAGATCTTTAAGAATTTACAGTGCATATTATTTTAATTTACAGAAGTTGCAGGGACAGTAACAAGTGCTGTTGCTGATAATATCTACTCTGCAGCAGATAATATTTCTTCAGCTGTTGCTTCTGCCTACTCTGTGTTTCGTCAGAAGACCTTAGACATTCAGGTAAGGTCACATGCAATAATTAAGTAATACAGTTATCAGTTCTTGGTTCATGATTTCTGCCAGTTTTACTTATTTTACCCATCTTGCATATTTCTGAAAAATGCCATGCTAAGTGAAAACTCTCAAGGTAAAATGCAATTACTCATATATAATCAGAGAGAATGTGTTCCTGTGGGCATATGTAACTTGGGCCCATGGCTGCTGAGAGGAAAGGTACAGAAGGGGCCACAGCCCCAGAGCCCATGGCCCTTCAAAGGGTCCAGGCTGAGAGATTAGCATCAACTTTGGTACTTATGAAAATATTAGGAGGGCTGACAACATGGGGAGGGGGTGGTCCTGCTTGAACATTACTACTAAATTTAAACTATTTACTTCACTGGAGTGTGCTAATGAGAAATACATTATAACAGGGCTGCAACCAATTTTTTTTCTAAATCCTGTTACCAACATCAAAATATCCTGCGAAATCCTTTAATATCTTGGTTTTTTTTATGCAAAGTGAACAAATTTATGCTTTCAATATTTTCAGCACCTGCATCGCATATTTTATGTAAAATTATTTACAACTGTTTATGCATAGCCCTGTAACTTAAATGTAATAATGCTTTACATGAAATTTACCGTGCATTACAAATCAACTGTATTGACATAGAAAGTTTTAAAAAATGTATTCAAGTTTTAAATATACAGTAAATAGCATAAATGCATTGAAAACAATAAGTAA
Organism: Uropetala carovei; assembly: GCA_036926305.1. Classification (NCBI taxonomy): domain Eukaryota; kingdom Metazoa; phylum Arthropoda; class Insecta; order Odonata; family Petaluridae; genus Uropetala; species Uropetala carovei. The sequence goes on along the minus strand of JAXCHB010000152.1, from coordinate 972,285 downwards.
CCATAGGCCTAGTTTACAGGACAGGCTTTAGATTAGGAAATCTGTTAAAATAATTTTCACTTTTAATGATAAATGTGAATCATAATATTTTATTAGTACGAACCCAACCACAAAGAATTTTTCATCCATCTCTTAAAACAAAAAGTTGAATATCTACAGACAAAGTGATAACAATAGCTCGTTTTTTTGCATTTTTGAAATTGAGCTATAAACGTGTTCTCATCATTTCAGGGACCATCATCACCACGGTCAGCTTCACCTCGTTTTTTTGCCAGAAGTCCATTCAATCTTTCATCTCTTCGTCCAGAGTTTGATGGGATTAGCCTCAGTGAAAAAAGGTACATACCTCACACATTAGATAGATGATAATACATATATGGTTTGGTTCATAGTGCCATTAAGATCTGGGCATTATTATTTGCTATTATTTTAAAATCTTTGCCGTGGTTAGATCTCAATCATGCAGCAGTGAAGATGAAGATGAGAGTAGTATTGCATATGAATCTCGGGAGAATACAACTGGAGGGGATACTGTCAGTCTCACCTCAGCAATTAGCTTATCTGCAGCTAGTGATACAGAGAGACCAATATCAGAGGATGACAAAGTTGCAGAAGAAGGAGAGGTGGCAGAGGAAATATACGAGAAAGAAGATAATTCTGAGGCAATCAGGTATATCGATTAATTTTGATTTATATAACTTCTAGTATTCATATTATAAACATATATATGTAATTCCTCTTATTTTAGGCTTTTGAAAGCACTGGATGAAGAGAAAATAGGTGATCTAGAAGAGGAACTCTGTTATTTGGTTGTGAACATACTGTTTACAATACTTTGGCGAGGTATAGAAGGCTCTGGAAAAGATGCATGGAAGGTAAGTCATCTTTCTTATTCCCATTCATGAATTATGTTTATTTTCAATTTAATTAACTATGCTATAACACAAAAAAAATTGAAACCGTCCCAACCAGTACCTAAAATGGAAAGATTGTCTTCAAATTTAGTACCTATATCTATGTTATATTTTTTGTTTTTAGAATGTTTAACTTGTATGTTAATTTAAAATGATAAATATACAAAGTACAAATATTAAGCATAAATTAATATCTTTATTTCAATTATTCACTGAATTTCAGGAGCGTGGACAGGTACTGTCATGCATCAATATGGTAGGTCTCAACAATGAGCTATTATGCTCCCATCTGGAACTGCGTCGCCATATCTTGGAATTGGCTCTCACTGCCTCTTTGTCAGATCTACGTGGTGGTCTTCATGGAGGTGGACAAACGATGGGGGGAGGCAGTGGTGACCCAGGGGGCGGAGGGCAGGGAGGCTCTTCTGGTGGAGCTAGAAAGTCAGAGGCAGCAGTAGAGAATGCTGCATTTCTAATGCGATGGGTTTATGACCTAGTTGTACTTGATCCAAATGAAGATGGAAGCAAGAAGACTTCAACCAAGGTATACCAGTCAGCTTATTCCTATGTAAATTTTATCTAGTAACAAATTTAAAGGTCTAATATCTATTATGTAACAGGATGTTATCTAGCAGAAATATGGAATGCTAGAAGTACAGGGTGCGGCAGAAATAATGAACAGATTTTTAAATTAAATAGCAGATTACAGGAACCAAATAATTTTATTATGAATACATTTTCTGTTTGTACAGAAAGTGGAGATTTTTTTCCATATTTTATTTTCTGAAAATTATGTCCTTGAGGTGTATACCATTGCACTGAATGCACTGCTGCACTCACATGGAAAAGCTTGCTATGACGTTCTTAAGTGTTTCATGCCCAATGTTCTTGATTTCTTGTTGGATCCTTCTTTGAGCTCATCCAAGTCTCCTGGCCGACTTTCTGTTTGTTAACTGTTCCACTCAAATGGAAATGGACTTCTTCGCTCATTAAAATGTTGTTGAGCATGTTTGGATTGTCATTCAGTAACTGCACGAACTGACGACATACTTCCAAGTGCACCTCTCTGTCATGGATGCTAAGTTGTTGCACAACTTGAATTTTGTATGGATGTAAGTTCAAATCACAATGCAAAATTCTCCATATGCTCTGGTCAGACATGCATAAGGTGATAGCGTGCTTATGTGCTGATCGCCTCAGGCTGTGCTGCACAGATGCTAACACTTGGGCAATATTGCCCGGTGTTCGAACAGACCTGTTTCGGCCAGCTGGTTTCTTGTTTTTCACATCACCTTCTTCACGTGATTGTTTCACCCACTGAAAAATTGCATTACCAGAAGGGGCTTCTCTTTGGTTATATTCTCGTTGGATACCTCTCTGTGTTTCAGTAACAGAACCCGTTCGAATAAAGAACTCCACAGCACAGATATGCTTCTTCACTGTCCAACGCTCCATGGCGAACTAAGCTCTGCTGTTGCCAGTTCACTCATGAGGAACAAAACTTCAAGGTCACAGCTTGGTACTTGCCAGCCATTCACAATCTTGCCTTAGCCGAATCACGCGTTATTGACAGTAAAAAACCGTTCACTATTTCTGCCGCACCATGTATAATGGATTTAAACAGTATTTTTCCCATTGCTTGAATTACCTACCAATTACATTTTTAGCATGTTTTCTTAAAAGAAAAAACATGCTAATGTGATCACTGTCTGTCCATTTGACTGTGAACGAACAACTTTTTAGTTTTCAAGAGAGAATTTGGCAAATTCTTTTTGGGTTAGTAAGCTATTATTAGTCTATTAATTTTCCACCAAATCGATTTTCTCAGTAGTTCATATATTTTCTGCTAGGTGGCTTCAAAGTCAGAAAATTTCAAACTTTGAAATCATATTGTACCCAAACTACTAGAGATAGATAGAAATTGTTCTTGAAATAGATAGTTTCTTTAAATCCATGAATTTTCCACTGATTGAATTTTTCAAATAATTCATAGATTTTCTGCTAAGCGGCTTCAAATTCAAAAAATTTCAAACTTTGACATAATATTGTAGCTAAACTATTGAATCTTGAGGAGTGATATTTTCATGATTGAGATGGTTTAATGATGATCTAAGTTCCAACAGTGTGATGAGTTTGCAGTTTATATTTTTTGAAAATATAATTCAAATCCATGTTGAATGAGCATGAACAATTGTTTTTAATCCAAAAAACAGGAAAAATTTTCCATTTTTAATATTGGAAAATATCAACTGCCATGACAATAAGTCCACAGCTTTTAAATGGAAAGCATCCAATATGTAATTTTACAAATGTCCGTCCGTCTGTCCATCTGTCCCCATTTGTATCTTGAGAACCGTTGGTCGTAGAGATATGTGGTAAATGGCATTTTGTTTCTACTAGCTAGATGATCCCAGGAAAACTATTTACATTTTTATAAAGTCCCAGGTTCAAATCCAGGAAACAATTGTATTTTCCCATAAGTTTATATGAGATTTTCGACTTTTCAGAGTGCAAGGTTTTTTCCCTTCATTTGTCAAAATAGGTAGATATGGACTGATTTTCTTTGTTTTTGCTTCATTTGATGGATAAAATTATACACTTGTCTTATTCTTGCAATGTTTACACATTACATGGTCGAAGCTTTCAGAAATACGCAATTGTTTTTGAAATTTTGTGGACATTTCATACTCTTTCTGGGCAGTGCCAAGGTGATCATCATTGTTGCCTCCGATTCAATTACTGTCAATTAAACCTTCAAATAGGTGAAAGAGTAGTGTTATTCACTTTGCACTTTTGTTTAAGCATCGAAATTATTGCTGTAGCAACATCAAACTTTATACATAGCAACATAAATATTTATGGATAATTATTCACATAATAGCTTATGGGAAGCATTTCTAATGATTGATCAAAGCAATTGAATCTTCTGTCATTGTTTGAATGCTGGAATCTTACCTTTTTGTAAGTAAAACTATTATGTTACACATCTATAATGCTCATTAACACAACTAGGCTCACTCATAAATTTAAAATTAGATGAGAATAAGGACATATGTTATCTTTTTTTACACATTACATGGTTGTTTTCTTTTCATCGATAATCTCAATAAACGATTGTATTGATTGTTATATAAAAAAGGGCATAATAAAAAGACACAAAGAAAATTAAAAACATGAAAGCTCGCAATCAATTACTGTGTAGCATTAATTTCCTCTCTAATATGTCTTTTGAAATGTAGATTTCTGACTGAATTTGCATAATAAATTGTCAATACGCACACAGCTATGCCCTCAGCCAGATTCGAACCTGTGAACTTTAGATTGGGAGCCAAATACATTAAAGTCCTATACTGGGGAAATGCATTATTAGAGTTAAATGTGAATTATTGAGATCAACTTATTTTAAACACTTCTTAGTTTTTTATAAATTAATTGGAAAAAACCACGCAAACATTGTGTGGGTACAGCTAGTGTTATTAAATATAATTGATATAGTGCTTTTAAAGGTTATTTTTAACCTATATTATGAGGTTGCTGATCTCAACCAATGATGTAATCTTATGATGTCATAATCATAAGACAAGAAATTTGCTATTTCTATTAATTTGAGCATAATATTTTTGTAAAATATTTCAAAAATTTTTTAATTGGGAGGAATTGAAAGAAAAATCACCTTATTTAATTTGCTCTGCAGTTGTTCTTTCACTAGGTTTTTTCTCAGTTTTAATACCTGAAAATCTAATCACTCTTGTGTAGTGACTGGATTTTTTACTTATTCGAGTTTTCCATATTATTAATAATACCTAGTATATCATCAAAATTTCTATGTAGATTAAGCAGTTTTATTCACTTGACAAAAGCGTAAATAAATAAAGCACAATTTTTGCACTGAATTTTTTTTGTAACTCTTTTTTCAGTTATTGAATGGAGTCCTTGGACACTTGGAAATTTTGTTGGTCTTTCAGGAAGGACAAAATGATGAATGGACAGAAATGGCTAAAATTGCATTTGGTAAGTTAATTGTGATGTTACTTTTTTCTTTGCACCATGGAGGTAAATTCAACAGAATTGTCAAGCTCATCTACTTACCTTCTTGTGGCTATTGGAAATACCTGAGACAAATATGGAAAATTTTCTGTCTTTCAGAAATATTGGTTTAAAATACTATATGTTGATATACCTGTCATGTTTGAAATAAATTGTATGTGAAAATTATGCATGGCAAAACTTCTGTGGATGATTGTCTTCTATAAAAATGCTGCTTATATATAAATAGATTAATTTGGTCTTTAACTTAATCCTGGAAAAGGTAGGTAATTTCCTTCATTTTTCTGTTATTTGTTTTTAGGAATATTAATATCATGTGCAGCTAATGATGATCTAGAACTTTGTGCAATGGCTACTGCAAAATTACATGCTCTTGTTCAGACAAGGGTCATGAATGATCCAGCAGAAGGCGGATTTCTACTTTATTCCATGAATAAAATTCTTCAAAAGGACCTAGAAAGTGGGTGTTTTATTCTTACCTCTTCTCCATATTACCTAACACAAACAATATTAAATAAAGAAAAAATTTGTTATGGTCAGAGTTTAAAAAATACATAAAATTATGTCATAAAGACTAATTTTTTGCCAGGGAATAGCCAGGATCGTTACTCCTTCCTCATACCAGTGGTGAAAGCTCTTCTTGAAAAGCTTTCTCCAGTTTTGGGACTTGGAACCATTCTTCTTGATCTTCCACGAACTCACGCTGGGCCTGTATTTTTTGAAGACTTTCGACATTACTGTCAAACTCAGGAGTGGACATCTTTTATTGAAAGTACAGTAAGTAGCAAATGAAAATTTTTAATATTTTTCTTTTTGTTTCATTGTTGTCTTATTTCAAATTGTCAAGCTAATTAGTTTATTTATTATTTATATATGTGACACGAAATTTGAATGAACAAAAACTACAATTTTCCCTTATTATTTTTATTTGCATTTTTTACAAAATGAAACAATATTCATTTATATAATAATTTATCAAATAGGCAAGGTGAAAATGTATCACAGGTAAAAATGAAATATGTACAATTGGGGATGTAGGAATATTAAAACATGTTTAAATATAGGTTAGTCTTTTCTATACAAGTCAGTCATATGCTATAACACGCAGATGGACTAAGCCATAGGCGCCGACTCCACGGGGGCGACGGGGGCAATTGCCCATATAAATATTCGGATATAACTATTCTGCCTCGTGGTATAAGTTAAAAGTTGACGCCTATGGAATAAGCCATACATCTTTTAAATTATGTGCAGTTTATATTGCTTTGATGCATTGGTAAAAAAACCTTTTTAAAACATCTGTTTTCAAAGGATGAATCATGATAGAATCAAATATAAATTAACCAGTTTCTCTTAAATAAGAATTAATAAATCAATTATTTGTTGACTTCATATGATGATCTATGGTTCGGTGGATAGGAGACTTGTGTATATCTATCATCATTGAAATTTGAGAGGCGAGTGCTTGCATCAAATGAACTATGAGACTCAAAAGTTGGAATAGATGCTGAAACTGATATTGACTGTGATGATGAATCATAGTAGTTTGGAGATAGAACATGGCTCTCTCCTGTTGTCTTCTGAGTTTTCCTTGTAGTGCGACCTCCTGCTGAGCCAGGGAACTGAACCAGTTGAGAACGTCCAGCTACATTTTGTGTTTGTCCATTGTCTGAGTATGGTACAAATCCAAATGACTGGGAAGCAGGTGCTTGAAATGCCAGTGGTGAGCTTGTTGCTACTCCATAATTGGATGCTGATAGTTGTTGTTTTCCACTGCCACTATTTCCATGTTCAATGAATGAGAAAGAAACAGCTGGAGAGCCGCTTGAGGCCGAGAATGCATTTGGTATAGTAGGGGAATTAGGATAAGTAGTCAATGAACCTGGCAAGCCATTTAAAACTTCTGACGTTGGCTTGGATATTGTTCCAAAATTAGTGGCTGCATTTGATGTCTGTGGGGAAGAGTGAAGTGCGCTTGAGCCTGGTGCAACAGCATGGAAACTGGTTGAGACTGGTGCTGCAAAATAGTCTGAATTGCTGTTTTGCTCTGTTGTTGCAATATGGCTATTATATGAAGGTTGGGGGAAATTCTGGTAATTTGGCTGCTCCCTTGTTCCCTTAATCACTTGTGCATTGTTAGAAACTGAAGAAGGGAAAGCAACCTGGGAGGGTGTTGGTGTGGTTTGGGATGACCACACAGGGGTGTTGTATTTGTTTTTGTTAGGGAAAGAATCACCAAAACTTTGATGAGGCTTCATTTGGGCTGATTCAGAAGGCCTGTGATATTTAGGTGGCCCATGATTGCCTCCACTTCCTGGTAGATATTTGTAAGGTGGCCTGCGAGCTCCGAATTCCGGTTTAGGATAAGGAGTGTAACGATTCTTATGGGTGGAAAAGGAGGTGTGAGCATTGTGCTTGGGTGGTGGTCCATAATGGATATGTGGAGGATGAGATTTTCTTGGCCTTTGTAGTGGTCGGTAATGATGGTTGTAATATTGTCGTCTTGGAGATGATGGTCTTCCTCCACTAGCAGCCATCATCATTGTCTTTGGAGGTGGGTCACGGCGCATTCGAATGGCCATTGGAGGTGCTGGTCCCATTCTTCCCCATGTTGGTCTCTTATGGGCTGACTCAGCCTCAAGTACTAATGCAAGCAGAACAAAGAGCACTAGTCCTGTTGTCACAACCTGAGTAGGAATGAAGAAAAGGTAGTGATGAAACAGAATTAACATTATTAAATTTTACATTTGATGTATAATGTTTTTATATAATACTTTTTGAAATTAATTTTTTTATGGTTAATTAATATAAATTGCCTTAATTCTCAGTATTTAAAAATGCCACACTTTTTTTCTATAACATTCTCTGCACTACATTTGAGATGGACATTTTTATTGTTTTGGAAAGTATTACCTTCAGTTTGATTTAGATGGGTGGTTATGTTGCTGACATTTTTTTATACTGACAAGATTTGAGCATCTGATATATACTTAATTTGTTTTTTCTAATGTTTCTGTGATTATGCAGCAAGGGAATTCAGAATTTGTGTATTTGTTTAAATGTTTTGCATTTTTATCTAAATTATCATGATAAGCCAATTTGACACACATTATTTATTAAAATACATGTGAATGAAACTCTTCCATCACATTAAAGAGACATTTTAACTGTTAATTCTGACTTTCAGAATAATTGAATGCCAATGAAGAAACTCAACCTTTTGAGAAATATATCAATATGCATAGAAGCTATAATTTAAACCAGTCATTAATATATATATTTCTTAAAAATAAAATATTAACTTGACAATGAAATAATTATTTCATAGGAGCATTTTAATCTTTGTTATGAACTAAAATTTATTAAGAAATAAGCATTGTCATAATTTTTACAAAATTATCATTTGCATCTATGTGCTACATTAACCTTAATCATCTGTTTGTGCATGTATCTGTATATAAAACACATTGGCTGACATCCATGCATATATTTATCTGTACATAGATCTATGACTTGGGTAATATTAAAGTTTTTGGCTTTTGCCATATGATGAGACCGCCTACACTGCAAGTACTTTTGAGAAGGATTTTCATTTGACGATATTTGATATAGACCACTGCATGTTAATGTATTATAACAATAACCTCATCCAAAATTATAATTTACATCCTCATAAATGTGCCTACTGCTCAAGAAATACTATCAACTGAGAAAAAAGATAGTAGGAATAGTGGAGGGATTTGCTCTCCCGTATATTAATGGATAGGCCTTTCTATCCTTCTGAAATTTCACCTTTTATTCAGTTTGATTTTGTTCAGGGTTTTTGTACTTAATCTTTGGAAGAAAATTTTTTATGACATAAAATAATTAATTTATAGAATTTGTTAGTATAGTCTCTTTAATTACTATTTATTTGAATGTTTTGTCATCTATATTCTTCAAGTAATGGGTATTAATATTAAGTTAGTGCAATTAATTCTGACACAAGTACGGTCACCACAGGTTATTGGGAGATTTAAACACTGTACAATAACGGTAAAAATTTATTTGAATCATTCATTCCTTATCTATGGTGCAAACTTTTCAAATTGTCAAATCAGATTCCTTGTTCAATTTATTTGGTTGATGTTTTAAGTGATTCAAGAAATTGCCCTTAGAATTTGTATTTTCCTGTTTGCACTTTGTGTGTCTCAATTGAGTTAGTAAATGTTGATGTATAGCACTGCTACTGTGTGTTTTAATCCCCTATTTCATTTTTCTTGAAATGTTTTCATTGTAGGAGCTTTTGAAAAATTTGTGCTGTATAAGACTTTTTATCCTGAAAGATGTATTAGTTAAATAAACCTACTCAACTTAATTTATGTGAAATTTATCGGAAAACTTTAATAGCATTTTATTTTCAATATTTTCAGAAATAACTGGAAAAACTAAATAGTTGGCAATATTTATCAACAAATCCCATATTTCAGTGAAAAATTATTCGCAACCTTTTTCCTAGCTTCATTAACTTTTTATCCAATGTGAGGTGCATGATAATTCAATGTTGTGCATCACAATTTAGAAAATATTACCTTTACTATTATTTATAGAATGTGTAATTTTGAATTAAAAAATCGGCGTAAATCACCCTTAGTCACATGAAACCTATAAATAAGTTATCAGTCAAGTATTTCAAACCTAACAAAGTTTGCAACGTGCAAATTGCTTTGAATGCTTTAGTTGAAATCATTTAATTGTACACCGAATGTCTCCAATTGGCTTATAATGCACCAGAGCAGTTCTATCATGATGCAGATTAGATTTAAATTCAGCATCTCTATGAACTGGAATGAAAATTGCGTCGAGTTTTATTATTACTTTAACGATCTCTGATTGCTCATAATGGGAACGTTTTTAATTTTTGTCGGTTAACAGTCTTTCGATATGATGAGTAAGATAAAAATTAGTTTGAAAAACTCAATTTTTTTGTAATTGATCGTCTAACTCTTCCTAAGGATCCATTAATTATTATTAAACTAGTATAAGTGCCCATCAAAAATGACGGGGATGATTGATTATTATGAAATAAAATTGAGGAAGTCTTCTTTGACCTGAAATCATACCTCCTGCTGAGAGGGTTGCCTTCAATCGGAACGAAGGTTGGAAACACTTGCCGCGAGTATCTATTGTGCTTCAAAAGCTGACCTTAGCCCCCTCTTGCCAGTTATATTTCTGTTTATCAGAGAGTGACAAAATGACAAAGGGACAGAATAAGACTTTTATATATTACCGATACATTAAAACGTTTTGTTATTATATCATAATTCTATCCTAAAAATTTCATCAAATTCGGTTCAGTCGTTTGCGAGGTATTAAGCTTCAAAAAGCATTACATGACAAAGGGATAAAAGGACATAGGGACAAAGTGACACTGTCTTTTATATATGTTTTATGATTTTAAGTGCTCAATCGATATACGGCAATTTATGAAATTTTACCAAACTAATCTATGGAAAATGAAAACCGACTCCGTAAAAGTTGAAAAATCTCGGACATCTCGTCTTTTGATAACGTATTCGCTTTGCGTAAGATATAAACATTTTATTAAATATCTGTCCCTTCGATATGATGTGACATCTTTTATTGTTTTAACGAAAGAATGGAAGAGATAACATTAATTCACTGCGAGGCGCTTAATATGTTGCAGTGTATTTTTATTCATGTTAAATCTAGGGGTAATGCATGCGATGATATGTTGAACACCAATCAGTTGAGCTAAATAATCGATTCAATTTTATATGCGCATTGACTGAACAAAAACATTAGATACTACGCTGTAGTTGCAATTTGCACCTTTTGTGATCCAACTGTCTTTTCATTTTTATTCGGTTATAAAAAAATGCTAACTTAGTTATACGCGCGTTGTCACACCCTATTATTTAACATAGAAAATAATGTCTCAGAAATTTGCGTTCTTTTGCACGAATCCACTTTTTCTGACGCATTAACGAACTTTTCGGTACGCCGCACAAATGCACCTAAATAATTTGCGCACGCTCGAAGGTTCCTTCGCAACATTTGCATAGCTCGGCACGTCTCCCATTAGCTATTCCACAACAGCCTCGTTTCCATAGTATCTTCTTCTGTAGGGCGCTCTCATAGCACTCTCTCGTACGTAATCCGTTTACGGTCGTCTGTTGTCGCCTTTGGTCTGTTTGGTCATTACTCACCCGGGTCGCGGGTTTCGGAGAAGATCCCATGGCTGCGGATCGTAGAATCTTAAGTTATGTCCTCACAATCCCAGCGGTTAACACCGTCTTGTTTAGCCCGCCCCTCTCGGCGGTCCTTGGCGTGTGTACGTCGGCGGCACGCACTCTCCGCTATCGCCCTAGACCTTCACCTTGGACACTCCTATCTCTTTCTAACACCCACAACTACCTTCGACGCCACTCAATGACCGTTTACTTCGGTTCTTCCGCAGTCCACAAGCCTTAAAGGGTCGAGGCGCCCTCGATTCGTCCTCCCTCCCCTCTACTCCTTTCCCCTATCCCCATCCCTTCATACACATATATGTATACATATAAACTATTTCGTGTGGGATGAGGATGCGTGAGGAGGGAAGTCGAATCTGGGGGAAGGAGAAAAAATGGAAGGGGATAAAGGAGGGAAGGGAAGGGTTGGATGGCATGTGGAGGTGTTTTTTTTTAAAGAGGCCTACAGGGAAGGTGGTATCTGTGGAGGGAGTATAAGAGTAGGGAGTGGGGGAGGTTTGGGTGGTATGGAAGGGCGGCAGCGTGTTTGGGAAGGGGGAGGAAGGGAGGGGGAGGGGCAGCGGTGAGAGGGATAAGAATGAGGCAGAACGGAGAACGGTCCAGGCGTCCCACATTTTCACTGCTGGGTGACTGGGCACGGGATGTCTGAGGAACAGGAGTGAATAAAAGCTCTTTATCTCTCTTCTGCGTGATGTTCGCGAAGGATGGCATCCTATTCGTTCACTTGAAGCCAACCTCCATCGTTTTATGCCTTCCTCTATATTCCCCCTCCCCTTTTTTCCCGTAATGTTCCCCTCTTTCTTCCTCTCCTCCCTCTTCCTTCGCTTTCAAACGCTCCGCGCCGTGGAGATTTTTTCAAAATTTCGGAATCTGGCATCGATCTCCTCTTTTGTTATCCGTTTAATCGCCCTATGTCTTAGCGTGTTTGATATGTTTAACCTTTTTTTATATTGCTACGAGGCGATTAAATATAAAAATTCAAATTAGATACTTTTATACTAACCTCAGTTGTAATGTTTTATTTATAATTTCTCATTTTCCCGCCAAATGTTCTTGATTTAATAGATAGAGGTATCTTACTTCATAAAATATGTATTTAAACTGCGGAATTGCTATCCTTAGTGTTAATTCAGCAATGTTTGACTTAAAAATGTTAAACTGGGTTTATGTGATAGTTATTGACAGTCAGATCTCCTTATTCCCCACACATTGCGTTAATTTTTTCATTTTTACTTGACGATACAACATATATGCAGTATTTTATTTTACCATTATCTCTACTGTCAGAATGGAAATCCAAGTTTGGGTAATATGAGACACCAAATTACTTATTGCAGAAAATGTGTAAAAATGTTATTCTTATTATTTATAAAAGGATAAATGTCATCAATTCCCCATGTTTAAAGCGTGTTACGTGTCGAGCGTTTAGAACAGCGGCATATATAATTTATTTCATGCTTCTTGGATAATTAGATGAAGCTTTTATTTGGCGTGATTTACTTTTAGTATTTCGAAGTTTTTAATTTATTCGTCTCCGTCGGATTTTGCATTTGCCGTACTGTTATACTGACAATGAGGTAATTTACCGATTGAAAAAATTGAGATGCTAGTGAACATTATCATCCATCGACGTAGGTTATGTTTATACCTTAGTTTAATCTATCGAGGCAAAAATTCAGGAAAATTTGATGGGGTTTCCAAGTGTTCACAGTTCCGAAGCGCTCTAAAAATCTCACCATCATCATAGGCAGTCTGTCCGTAGACAGGTCCGTGATTATTCATGGTTAAACTTGGTTCTCCATATACTCCTATTTTCCGCAGTTTTCTTCATGTCTTGATAGCTCTCTTTCCCTTTCAAGTCGTCTATCTGCTGAAACCTTTCTCTACCTCTTTCTCTTTTTCCATCCAATTTTCCTTCTAGCACTTCTTTAATCATGCTCTCTCTCCTCAGGTAATGTCCAATCCAGTTCGCCTTCCTCTTTTTGACAGTCTGTATAATCGTTCGCGTCTCTCTTCGTAGTACTTCCTCATTTTTCACCCTATCTGTCCATTTTATCATCAGCATTCTTTCGAAACTTTCCAAGTACAAACATATTTAATATAATTTTTCCTTAGGGTCCATGTTTCTGCCCCATACAAAGCTATACTCCATAAATAGCATTTTATCAACTTCTTTCGGATATCCTCATTTATGTTCCCCGTTAGTAGGAGTTTCTTTCTTATAAAAGCGGCTTTTGCTTTCGTTATTCTAGTACTGATTTTATCGGTACATTTTGCTTCTGTCGTTATGATGCTTCCAAGGTATTTATATTGTGAGCCTTGTTCTAATGGCTTTCCTCCAATACTTTTGTTCAAATTTTCTTCCTCTTTACTTGATATTCGCATGACCTTGGATTTTTCTGTATTTTCCGTATTTTCTACCTGTTATCACTAGTCTGTTTATCATTTTCTGGAGTTCCTTTTCCTTTCTTGCTAGAAGTATTTGATCATCCGCGTATTTCACTGTTCTAATAATCCTTCCTCCGATTTTGAAATCTCCCGTGCCTCCTAACGCTTCCTGCATTAGCCTCTCTCCATATATATTTAATAGAATCGGCGATAGACAACAGCCCTGTCTTACTCCTCTACCGATATATACTCCGCAGGTGTCCGAATTCTCCAACCTGTCCTTTACAACTTGATTCACATATAGATTCCTGATCAGTCTCCTGTCTTTCCAGTCTACATCTATATCCTTTAATATCCGAATCAGCAGTACCCAATTTTCTCTATCAAAGGCCTTCTGCCAGTCGACGAAACATACGCAGCAATCTTGGCTGTACTCAGTTGCCCTTTCTGATATGATTCTCACTACAGCGATAGCATCTCTGGTTCCTCGTCCTTTTCTGAAGCCGAATTGATCTTCGCCTAGCATTTCTTCGGTCTTTTTCTCTAGTTTTTTATTAAGAATCCTCGTGATGATCTTCAAAGTGTGTGACAGTAGGGATATCGTTCTGTAGTCTTTACACTGCGTTGCTTTTGGCTTCTTCTTTAGAGGGATCATTGTTACATTTAAGAAATTCCGAGGCCTCTCTCCCGAGTCGTAAATCTTGTTAATTAATTTCGTAATCACTTTTAGTTCTTCCGATCCCATGACTTAAGAACACATGCCGGTATTCTATCGCTGCCTGTAGCTTTCCCTATCTTCAGTTCCAGTATTGCCTTTTCTACTTAGCTCTTCATAATACTTGGTCCCAAGTTGTGTTCTTCTATATATCCTCTTCTTCCAGTTCTATTTGTGCCGATCCTGCCTTAATGTATTCTTCCCATACCTGTGCTACATCCTTTGGTTCTGCGACTATTTTTCCATCTGTATTCATAATTCCTTTACCACGAATCCCATTAGGCTTCTTATCTTCTAACTCCAGTGCCCTAGCGTACATCATATCGTACCGTCCTAACTTCTCCATCTGTTGTATTTCCTCACATTTTTCTTTTATCCATTTTTCCCTAGCTTTATCTGTTACCCTTCTCAACTCATTGTTCGTGCGTCTATGTTGGCACTACCTTCTTCACAGTTAACGTTTTTCAATTTTCTTCTCTCATCCAATTTCTCCAGGATTTCCTTAGTGATCCATGGTTTTCCGATCTTCTTCTCTTGTTTTCCAATCTCTTTATTTAAGATATCTTTGATACTGTTTTTAATTCTCCCATTCTGTTTCCACGGTCTTCGGTTTGTTTTTCAAACTTCTAAGGCGATCTTCCAACTTAGTGCTGAATGCATCTTTCCTTTCTTTCAGTTTTTCTAGGTCCCAAGTCTGTCTATCTCTTCTCGTTTTCCTTATTTGTTTCAACTTTGTAGTTACATCGACTATTAGAAGGATGTAATCTGAATCAATGTCTCCTCCTGGTAATGTCTTAGTATTTTTTATTCTTTTCCTTAATCTTTGTTTTTCTAGGATGTAAACTATTTGGCATCTCATTCTATCTCCTGGGCTTTTCCATATGTACAGCCTTCGTTTATGGTTTTTGAACCATGTATTAGTCACAACTAAGTTGTTATTAAAGCAGAATTCTACCAGTTTTTCTCCTTCTCGGTTTCTTTTCCCAAGTCCATATTGGCCGACAGCATTTTCTTCTCGTACTTCTCCAACTATGCTGTTCCAATCTCCCATTATTATGCAGTTTACCTTTCCTCTTCCATGTTCTTCGTAAATCTCGTTAATTTGTTCATAAATCTCGATTTCTTCTTCTTCATGAGCGGACGTTGGCATATATACCTGGATTATCAACATGTCCACTGAGACTTCTTTTAGCTTTATTGCCATCAACCTATCGTTCGTTGCTATTATTTTTGTCACGATCTTCGTCATATCTTTCCTAAGTCCCAGAGCTACTCCCATTGCCCCAATATTTCCTCCAGATTGTGAATTCTTCCGAGTCGAACTGTCCTCCTTCCCATCTAGCTTCGCTCAACCCTATGATATCAGTCCTATTTATTCTCATTTCTTCTTTCAGCTTCTCTAGCTTTCCTGCCTTCCTCATTGTTTTTGCATTCCAAGTACCTGCGCGTTATTTACGTTCGACAAATGCTTTCCTCAAGGCAGTCCCCGCCCGGAGATCCGATTGGGGGACTATTTTACCTCTGGAATGTTTTACCTCGAGAGAACGCATATTGTCCAAGCATATAATCATTACTCGGGAATTGTAATGTGGTAGTTTCCCTCTTGATTTCCACATCGCAGTACTGTAGCCGTTCAAATCGTTCCGATGTCGCCTACAGTTCTGTTGGATATAGACCCAGCCAAAATCATTTTTTTCGGCTTTATACCATACTGACAGTACTGCTGCATTCTGTCAGACACCGATGATAGTTTAAAAAATTAATTAATTAATTTTTTTGTGAAAAAACCTCCATTCACGTGGATCGGACCCCGGGACTTCGTATCGCACTGCACCGCCAGTGCATATATATATATATATGTATATATATATGTGTGTGTGTGTGTATGTATGTATATATATATATATATATGTATATATATGTGTGTGTGTGTGTATATATATATATATATAAATGTGGCGAAATAATATGTAAAATACCGTCTTCAGCGTTGTCGTGTGAGATAATGAGAATTTCGCAGGAATGTTAAATATATCATCCTAAAACCTGATCTAGGGGCTATGCGCTACAATACCCATTTCTCATCCTGCACATATGGAATGTCTCTCCATTACAACCTTATTTTTTCTTTTTGTTGAGTCAATAGAAAAGTTGAAAAGCATGGATAATGTTTTCTTTCGTCCTATAGTCGCTGTAGCCATTCGTATTATATGCCTAGTTTCTATATTTAGCATTTGAAGAAGTCTTCCGTCGTATAAAATTAAAAATCTCGCGGAATGATATTCGTTTTATTTACACGCACATCATTGATGTATCTAGTAAGGTTCAAATCGAAACGTCTTTTACTTAAACTTAGGATAGAATGTAAAAAAAAAGATTTCGTATTTTCATTCGACTGTGCCCACCGCCTCTGTTTCAACCTGCTATGTTTTCGCTGCTCGCATTCCACTTTCCAAATTCCTCCCCCTCCCTCTCCCCTCTATTCCTCAGCAACTCGAGCGCCTCGAAGACGCACTAGTTCGGAAAACCCCCTTTTCCTCTTTAACGAGGCCACTGCACTAAATGACTCAAACTCTCGCTTCCTTGAGTTTTCGACGTTCATCGGCGTCCATCTCGGAGTAACACTTCGAAAAATGTCTTCGAAAGCGTCGTCGGAAACTTCTCAACTGCCATCAGCTATCGAATGTTATCTTTTAAATAAACCAAAATTGTCCGCGCACGTTATTGTTTGCTTCGTCTGCATCCCATCAATGGTGATTGCTTTTTGTTTTACAATTACTTTGGTGTTAGTTTTAGTTGGGGCTGATGGATTTTAAGATGGATGCGAGATAAATAGGAACGTTTATGGGTATTAAACGCACATTTCCTTTACTGCATCATCGCAATTCATAGTTTTTTCCTGGTATCTTAATTCATTTATGAAGAAAGTGTAATTCATACTTTATAACTAAGCATTTCATGTGATTTATTTTAATTATCTTTATTCTGAGAATTTATTGCCTGAACTATGAGAAAAGGTGGTGTTTTGTGTTGCTTTCACAACGTGGAAAAGATAGAAAGTAATGTACAGTTGCATAGATCGCAGGATAAAAATGAATGCAACCCTTGCGTCATTCGGAATTATTAAAATCAGATGAAATATTGATTCGTAGAAACATATCCATTCAGAGAGGCTGAACATTTAAAAGTCCTGACATACGTATCTTTTAGTAACATTTTTAAACACAGTATTTTGTCGTCGAGTATTTTGAAGCAATTCAAAATAAGTTTATCTGATTCATGTATGATATTAAATGTGCATTTGAGTATTTTTCATTTATACGTTAAATTCCGAGTCAGAATTTTTAATTAGGACTTTGGATATTGATGCAGGTAAATTATGCGCAACATCGGCAAATAAAACCGTTTGTGTACGCATTCCAACCCGCTTAACACACTGACTGATACTCCCACTCAGCTTCATACTTTTCTCGTAACATCTCCACGCCCACCGGATCTTTCCCATGCCAATACTGTTAATGGAACAACTTTCTTGCATCCTGGTTATTTCGAGTCACACCAAGACAACGGGAACTCCGCGTGAATCACTCAGCATCTCACTAAAGGGATGCCATCTGCGCGCACAAACTCTTAGAGAGTGTGTTTCGCATCACCTCGGAAATAGGATTCATCGTTTTTTTTGTGTCCGAGTCACGAAGACTTCTCAGGTCTATCATTCCGTTAATCGACGCTCCGTTTCGTTTTAAATCTAAAATCGACGTAAATTTACATGACCTTTGAGATACACCCTTCGTAGTGACCGATTTGGGATGGTGGCCACGTTTTTGGAAGCCTTCCCCAACGGGGAAAAAAGGGAGCCGGAAAAAAACACCGGCGCAAGGTTTTTGTCTTTTTGCCTTCTGCTCCTTGACAGTGAAAACGAATCGTACTTCCGTGGAGTCATTCTCCTTCTTGCACGAATAGCGGCCTTCCTTTTTTTCACGGGCGCCGCTTTTATTCCGTTTTTACCGTTTCAGGGGCCGTTCGTTGACTCGTTAGCCCACTCACGGTTCGAGTCAGCCTCGCTCTCTCTCTCTCGCCGCTTCCATTATCCCTAAACTCCTCCTTGTTCATCTTCGACCGGCTCCTCTCCTGTATCCCGTAGTCTTTCCTACCCTCTTCTTCACCTCCCTCCTTCACTTCCCACCTTTCTCCTCCATCTCCCCGATCTCCATCCTGCTTCGTGAGGAGGAGGTGGAAGCAACAGGTGGGGGTGACCTCTTGAGCTCTCCTCCTCCTCTACGGAAACTCTTTCGAATGGAATGCATCACGGGCGGCTCCGCGTGCTCCACGGGGCAAAGAGCGCCGTGTAGGATGTGGAGCTTTGTGTTGGAATACGAAAATAGTAAATAACTGTCGTGGGATAAGACGGGCGATTTTCCGTAAGCTCGATTTATTTTTTTTTAAAAATGTCCGTGTTTTTTTTTTTTAGTGGGTTGGGAGATTTTTCCCCCGCGCGTTACGTATGCGTGAACGTGGCAGTCGGAACTACTTGCAAGGATGAGTTTCGTATCGGAGACGTGGGATATTTTTTTGAAACGAAAGGTCTTTTACACTCAGTCCGTTAAGCTCCAGCGAAACGTTCATAATGTCTGAATTCTCGTCGATTCATTATACCAATAGCAACGGTTGGATTCGATAATTCATGCGTTTTTGTTGTTTTCAACTTTTTGTCGTAATTATTATCAGTGCAAGTCAGCGAAGCATTATTAATATTTCGGTTGTTTCATTTTTAAGTTGCTTGCATGTAGATTTTATTTTTTCGTATTCTTTCTTGCAGGATATTTAAGAGCTAGTTATGCCACGCGGAAATCTGACCGTTACGCAACTTGAAAACACACTTCGCACCAATATCCTGCATGCCGGTTCCCATTATTCGGTTAAAATTCCGCGAGTACTAATGTATTACGGTGCTGTCAGTTTTTTTGCTTGCTGCATACTGTGCATTAACCTTTCTGGAAAGGCAAAGAAATGACGAAAAACGAAATCTATGAAAAGTGCACTTAAATAAACATATAGTATTTTATCGAGTTTTTCAATGTCTGCGTTGCATTTTAAGATCAGTTATTTACGCTAATTCGGCACATTTTTATTTACGCTGTCCAGAAGCATTATTATTCCAGCATACATGAATTATGGTGCTCTTACCTCATGGAGCGCGGGTTTAAGAGTTTACGAAAATGGGCACACGCTTTTTGCCGTACTCTTATGAACGGTCTCGGGGGTTTTCCCACGGTAAGTTACGGTTGGTTCAGAGAGGCAACACAGGGACCGTGACCCGACTCTGGTCATTGTCGTGCAGCAGGATATCCTTTTTTTTCAAGAACATTTGTAATCCACCTGGAGCACATTTAAAAACTCTGTGATTGCAACAGGTCATGGGAGATCATTTTCTTAAGTTAAAATTGTTTTCCATCGGTCACCGCGCTCGTTAAATTGCGTGGGAAACGATTTAAAAGAGCAGTTTTTCACTAGCGTTTTTGGGTAAATCATTCTGGTCTTAATTGCAGTGCGCATTACCTTGTAAATTTCATGATAACTCATGCGTTAAATAAATAAAAATAGCAGACGAACACGTAGAAAAACAGTTTTTTTCACTAGCGTTTTTGGGTAAATCATTCTGGTCTTAATTGCAATGCGCATTACCTTGTAAATTTCATGATAACTCATGCGTTAAACACATAAAAATAGCAGACGAAAAACATGGAAAAACTAAGAAATTTTGGTTATCGAAACTTATCGGAATTAATTCTAAGGTATAAGACGAGTTTCTTCTTCGAGTTTTCTAGAATTCGTTTTATTCACGTTCCAGTTATTAGAATCGTATCTATATTGGTGTACATACACGAAATCTACGAACGCATTCACATACTAGGTATTTTAGTCGTCTTTTTTGCCAGGATTTTTAAAAATAGGTGTAAACAAAATTTTTACAAATCTTCTGATAACAAGTATTATCCGGATCTCTCGTCAAGTTCAACTTTTTGTGAGAGTCCCGTTAAGGGAAGTGATGGTCCCGGAGATAATTAACAAACATCCCAATGGATTTACTAAGGTATAAAGTGTTGCCGTAATTTGTTACAAAATCTCCGCTTCTTCTTCTTCTCATGGAACTGGCTCGAAACTTTTTTCCCCGACTCGCTCCTTCCTCTCTCTATAGCGTCCAGTGTGTGTGTGTGTGTGTGTGTGTGTGTGTGAGAGTGAGAGAGCGAATAACGGTGCGTAGCCATGGGAACTTAAAGAAGCCGTGATGAAGCATTAGGATAAATGTCCCACCGAAGTCTTCCTGACCACCGGTAACAAGTTTTGAGGAACAGCCTTGGGGGAGAAGTGGCATTCCTTTTGTCGCGCTTATTCCCAGATATGAGCAAAACTCTATTTAGGAGAAGAGGCTCGTTTTGTTTCGTTTTGTTTCAACGGTATCTTACTACCGGATTTTCCCATCGATTCGTGTCTTGCAAATTTCATCAAGCATCTGTCACGAGAATTTATTTGTTTTTGAGAATTATTTTAATGAAGTTATTCTAGTTCCGATGATTGCAACGGAATCATATAACGTTCGCAGAAAAACGTGGTTTGCCGATTTACTGAGCGTCGTTGGCATTACTGAATTATGCGAGTGCCATATCGCGATAAACTGAGACGCGTTTCTTTGGAGACGAGTCTCTATAAAAAATTGAACGATTTATTATCGTATACGTCGGAAGTGGTACTTGAGAGATAAAAATAAATAATGTGGAGTAGTTTCCTGGTAGAAAATGATCATCTTGGCCACTCTACACGTATGAAGTCATTCGTGAAGTATGATTTCTTCTGGAAATATTTTATTCTTCTTAATATAATTTTTAGAGGATTACATTACGTATATGGTAAATGTGTTGTCGGTCAATCTTAAAATTAGTGTGTGTGCGTTATACACGCACACACACTAATTTTAAAGTAGATTTTGTCAGTGATCATTTACTCTTAGTTGATAACTAGCTATTCGATGTGTTTAAATACTTAATTAAAATTGTTAAATCGACAAACTTCGAACTATAAATTTTAAAGATACATTTTAACAGACATTTTTGCGATTTAATCGTTCAAAAAGTCGTGGGATATATTGCTTTCAAGCAGTCAAAATTATTTAAATTACTCAATTTGTAGATTGGTAGGCAAGGAATATACAATTCTCGAATTGTCATTGAGGCTTTTCTCATTTTCCTAGGAAAATTATAATTTTATGTCGTTATTACATTCGGATTAAAAACAATAATTGATCGGCCCTTGATTTTCCGTGTAAGAAAATATTTAAAATTAAAATTTTTCGTGAACTTTTCAGAGTATTGAAAATTATTTTATAAACTAAAATTTTAATGAAATGAAAATAGGCGTTGTATAAGGTCCTTTATCGAGCGGCGAAACTTCCTCATTTCTTGCACTTTTTCATTCTGGTTTGCATGTTTCGTCGTTAATGCCCCAAGTTTTCATTTCGACCTCATTGAAGCTGGAGGTGACGCGATTGCATTTCCGCCGTTCCTCACGAAACGCCTTCAACGCCACGACGCGCGTTGTCGCCAAATTGTTTATTTATTTTCCCTTAATGAAACACGACACGGTTTAGGCACGTTCGGAAACCTTTTAAGTTGCAGGATACGTCTTAAAATACGACGAGAATGGATCTTTATGCACGCTCGAGCGGCTCGCGTAAAGGACAAGTCCATTACCGCCAACGTTGAAGCGGCGCCAAAGGCATGCACGCTGACGAATGTTTATAGTTTCCAGCGGACATTTTTCATTGGCGACGTGCGATTATAATAAAAAAAATCTTCGGAGGAAGCGTTGAAGCGAGGTCGTTGTTTTTCGAACGAATCTCTTGTTTTGTTTGCTGTCCCAATTCGATACTTGATTTTGTGGGCTCCCTCCCTACGTGGCCAACCTGCGGCATCTTTAGGATTCGCGTAGAGAAACGATGCGAGGCGATGGAGGGGAAAGCGGGGGAATAGAGTAGACGAAAAAGGGGTTTAAAAAAATATGAAGGAAAGAAACTTAACTTTGCTCTCGCGAATGAAGGAGTTTTTATTTTATAAGAAGCAAAAAAATGAATCTTTCCGTCCTTAAGGAGAGCGGCTCAGGTGGAAAATCGTATGTGGAGGCTCCTTGAGAGTTATCCCCTCGAGGCTTAGTCGCACAGGTGTGCATTCTCCTCTCTCTCTCTTTCCTTACCCTTCACTCGCTTCGAGGAATCGTCTCGCTTCCCCTCTCCCTTTGCTCTCTCTGTCTCTTTCTCGCCAACTTCTTTCTCCTTCTTTCCCACGCTGTATAACCTGCCCTCTTATTGTTTTATTTTTACGGCGCATACTCTTAATGAAAGGCGAGATTGAATTGCGCGGCTTAATTGAATTAATAGTGATGATCTATCTTAATTCCAAGGTTTTTTGTCATCTAACGTCGTGCGGTCAAAGGCTTTCTCCCCTTCTTTCGAAATAGTTCGTTCGTTTTAACGCGTTTTTAAAAAGTTTCGCTCAATAATCTGACAGCGTTTCGTTTTATTCATGCGCTGCACGTGTAAGTAATGTTCGTCTTGGTGATGGTGTGGCGCATTAAGTGCCGTGTGAATTATTTCTTCGCGTTAATCTTTCGCCGCTGACAGGACATTTTTAAATGCGTTTTTAATCCTTTCGAACTTCGACTTCTTTTTTAAACCGATCGGCGTGCGTTGGAATTTTGGGATGACAAGACAATATTCGTTGGACGCTGAAAGTTTTGTGTAATTGCTTAAAAATCGAAATGAAGGCACTCTGGCACTATTTGGCCGCTTTAGGAACATATCAAAGTTAACTATAAATTTTTTCAACTTTGGATCTATTTATAGACCGGTGTCCTACTTTATTTTCTCTGCGTTTCAGTCGTACAATGCTTGTTCTTTATGGAAAAGTGGACACCGTAATATTTCTTTACCCTCTTTCTCATCAGTATTTGCAGCATGAGGTGACGTTTTTTATGTTTAAACAATTTTATTAGCATTATAATCGCGCTCGAAGGCATCCCCTTTACTAGTGGCAGTGAATGAAAACATACATTTTATATAAATATTCATTAATTTCCTATATTTTCCTAAATATAAGTTTTTATATTTTTGCATTTACGCTGAAAATTAAGAGAAACAAATCAGTCATTTTGAAATATAAGTGAGACGTGTTATCTTCCTTTGCGCGGGTTCTGAAATTACAGGATGCCTTGATTTACAGATCGCCTTATGGACGAATTCGCCCTGTTACTAAGCCAAAGCGGTATTTGACCGATAATACATAGAAAAATGCGTTTAAAATCGGAGTGAAACTTCCACATCCTCATTTAATCAGTTTTACAATTTATTCACTGGAAAAGAAAAAAAATTAATAGTAACTCCGTATGTTGCATTGTAACGGGAGTATGATGCCTTTCCCTTCTCTTGGAGGGCATTTCCGATTGTTCATTCTCGTTTCCCCATTCCCCCCCCCCCCACTTCCCCTTCCCCCCTCCCTCCACAAAGAGAACCTTTTACCTCCTTGGCCATCCCTTCTGCCATCCAACAATTTAATCCCTTTCTCCTCCAACCGAGAATTTTCCATCTTCGTCTCATCGCCGACTCCAAACCTCTCATTCTCTGCGGGTGACCTGGATCCCGCTCGCTTCCTACAATCCGCCGCGTTTAACATCATGTTACCCTATTATCTTAACTGCTGTTTGAGTCAACGCTGTGTTATTCGCTGCCCTTTGGCCCAATCCTTCAAGCTCTTCGCTGGAATGCTGAATTGACTGTTTCTAGTGAAGTTCACCATGTTCTAACAAAAGCTTGTTCTCACTTTACGCAGGATATTTCGTAAGTCATTAAGCTGTAATTAAAATGATTGTGGATAAAAAGTTATAATAATTAATAATATATCGTCGAGCATATTATTCGTAAAATAGTCCGCCAGATTGGAACTCTTTTTCGACGAGCACACGGTGAAATTCATGAAATGCGTTTATAAAAAAATAAAAATAGGGGTCATGCAAGGAAAAAAGAGCGTAGCATAAATCAGGATTGTTTTTCTCTGTAGGTTAGTCTCTCTCAATGTTTTTCTTTAATAATTTGATTCGAAAATTTTATTATAATACTGTTTTTCAACGAAGGTCTTAACTTTCATATTTCATCGAAATCCGTCGGGCTTGACAAATTGCCGCAGACGTACCGAATGCAATAAGCACTTGCTCTTCGAAGAGGAGCGCCTAAAATGCCAACGGTAGTTAGGCTGCTGTGCAGGAAAGAGGTAGCCGCGGTAATGGATCAGGCCAACGAGACAGTTCTTCATTTTTCCCTCTTTCGTCCACGCCTCTCTATTTCCTCGGATGTCTCCACACTCCGTCTCCTTGGCGACAATTGAAAGTCGCTTTCCTATCCCGTTCTCTTTCCCTTTCCATCGGTCTTTCCTATCGAAGCCTTACTTGTAATACCGTCACTCGTGCGACGAGGATTTCCCTTTCCAGATGCCGACCCCGTTCTTCGCTCTTATTTCTCCTTACGCCTATCCACTTTTACCATCTTCGCTGTGCGAACCACACTCTACCAACGGTTCTCTTTATCGGATAAGCGGACAAATACTCTTTCTTACTACTCTTAAATGTTACAAATTAGTATAAGTTGTATCAACGAAGCCAATTCATTTGATCTAATGCTAATAAATTGATTTTTGCGCAACCTGCTTTAGGTTCATTTTAACATGTCAGATCGATACATTTAATTAGAAACGGTAGGTTTCCGCCGAGTATTTCATTTACATCGTGTTATTTCATTGTATTTAACTTAAGTAACCACCACGATGGTTTTACCCTAGCGTTTGTTAGTAATGCCAATTCACCTGTGTAATATGTATATTCGCCTCATCTTTTTATTCTGATTTTAACGTTTTTGTATTTTTAAATGTTCAGGTTACTAATAAGGGTGACTGCGAAGTAAACACAGCACTTCGATTTCTCTACACCTAGAAAAACAATTCATTAGATAAGCGTTTCCCAATTTAATTTTGCTACGGAACCCTTGCAACTCGAAAGAGAAGTTGCGGAACCCCCAACAGTTATTTTGTTTATAAGGTGAAAATCAAAGCACAAGTAAAGATAATAATAAAAATAGGTCATGTGATCAACATTTTGTTTATTTTCACATATTTAAATATAAAAATCGTTTATATGAACAAAACATTTATTATAAACAATAGATATAATATGAACAATAAACAAAACTGACCGATTGTATACATTACGTTAGCAATTTTCAATGTGAAGAATGAGTTTTCTTCTTATTTTGGCAAATTCTTTTTATATTTGGTTTAATGCTGGAAAGTTGAATTCGCATATCAGGCACGGCATCTAGTCGATTTCTGTATTTTGTTTTTGTTGCTGTGTATTTCGAGAACCCAGTTTCGCATAAGTATATGCTCGCGAATGGTAATAACTCTCGAATTGCCCGTCTTGGTAAGTCTGAATATTCATGATATAAGCTGCCCCAAAATGTAATCAGAGAAACTTCTTTAAATGTTTGTATTAAATGGACATCTGAAGTGATTTCGATTCAATTTTCATAATCTAGTGCAGATAATCCTTCTGGTTTCTCGGTTATACTGAATGGATTTCGAATACAGTATTGTTGTCATTGATGTTTGGAAAATACTTCCTGATGTTGGTGTATAAATTGCGAAGATGATCTACAATGTTGCTCTGAATTTCTTCTTCAAGTTTGCATTTGTTTTCTTCAAGGAAATCATTGAATGTTGGAAAACAATCCAAATTATTTTGTTCTACAGACGAAATCCAAAACTGTAGCTTTCGGGAGAATGACCGAGTTTTATCTTTCGCATTGAAAATAGTTACATTCTTTGTGCGGATGTATTTAAATCTGACCTTTCCAAATACTAATTCCAGTACTTACTACCTAAAGCTAGATCCCATCGAGCATAAATGATTTGACAACCCCGATATACCAAGTTATTTTAAAATCCAGGTCCGGGCTCGTTATTATAATTGTAAAGAAAGGGTTCGGTCCACAGTTCTCCCCTTCTGAAGTCGGTTTCGAGTTTGCATCTTGTTATTCTCGCGGAACCCCTATTTACGCTTCGCGGAACCCTAGGGTTCCGCGGAACACCATTTGGAAAACACTGCGTTAGATTATGCTGCTGTGAACGTTCTTTTTTCTTCATTCATCATCATCATAGGTATTCTGTCCGTAGACAGGTCCGTGATTATTCTAGGTTAAACTTGGTTCTCCATATACTCCTATTTTCCGCAGTCTTCTTCATGTCTTGATAGCCCTCTTTCCCTTTCAAGTCGTCTACCAGCTGAAACCTTTTCCTGCCTCTTTCTCTTTTTCCATCCAGTTTTCCTTCTAGCACTTCTTTAATCATGCACTCTCTCCTCAGGTAATGCCCAATCCAGTTCGCCTTCCTCTTTCTGATAGTCTGTATAATCGTTCGCTTCTCTCCTATTCTTCTTAGTACTTCCTCATTTTTCACCCTATCTGTTCATTTTATCTTCAGCATTCTTCTCCATGTCCAAATTTCGAAGCTTTCCAAGTATTTAATATCATTTTTCTTAGCGTCCGCGTTTCTGCCCCATACAAAGCTATACTCCATACATAGCATTTTATCAACTTCTTTCGGATATCCTCCTTTATATTTCCCGTTAGTAGGAGTTTCTTTCTTCTGAAAGCGGCTATTGCTTTCTTCATTATATAAGTGAATGACTTCGAAAACTTTTAAGACAAACGAGAAATGGGATAACCGGGAAGATATGATTCCATCGTTAATTTCTCGGAATTCGCAAAGGTTGTCGTGGAATTCACCATTCGTCATACTCATTATCACGACATAAATAATACTGTAATTATTAACTTTCCGAAGATCGCCATTCATTTGCATGGAAAATTTGCTCTTGTATATGCTAATGAAGAGAACTCGATGCAGAGGAATTCGTGCGTTGCAGATCCTAATTCCGTTTCGGAGGATAAGTTCCCCTCTTAGCCCTCCTTATATTCCCCTCCCATTCATTTTCTCCGCGCCTATTTCCCACCCCACCCCACCCTTCGCAGATTTCCGTCGCTTCCGCTTCCCTCGATGTCGGAACGAATAACTTCAATTTTTATGGGAAATTATTATCAAGAATCTCGATGGTAGCTCGCCTTTTCTCTCATGAAATTCAGGGAGCTGGGAGACAGTAGGTTGATAGCGTGCTTGAGTGAACTGCTCTGGTTTACTTAGATATTCTTCAAATATTTCCGTGCTCCATCTTGTGCGTTATTGCTTGCCCCATTTGTTTCGCTGTCGCAATTAGATCGCTGATTTTCGTCACTCGAAGTCCATTTCTTGCTTTCGAGACGGCCGCTTTGCGTCTTAAACTCACATCCAGCGGTCCAGTGTCATTTTCGCAGTTATGTCACGAAAAGAAGGTTTCGCAGGCAGGGAAATGGATGAAAACCTCTCGTATACATCTCGAAGGAGAACCTTTGTTGTTCTTTGGATGCTTAACGATTTTTCTTTATTTTCTCTCTTTTTGGAAACATTCTCTCTTTTATTAAAACACTCTCCTAAGTAGCGCTTTAAGATCTAATTCAGTGAGCGATCAAAATTAAGGAAGACATACACACAATACATTCCTGCACCCGCGACCCGTCTCGCTACCCACACATCTATCGAGTCTCGAGTGGGTGGCGTTCCGGTTTGTTTGCTTGGGTCGTATCGATTTGTGACCCCATATAGAGAGTCGGTGACCTCCTTTACAAGTCTTCGTAAACATTAATAGGAAAATAACTGCGATCCAATTATTTTGTGTTGGGAGTAATCAAAGAATGCGGGATTTACGGAGAGTTTCCTTCTCTCATAGTGTTCGTAAACGGCGTTTCTCTCTGTTCAGAAATTAATTACCCTCTTTATTTTGCACACAACGGTACTTTACCTCGAATCTCTTTTTACTCCTGCATTTATTCGAGATTCCATCGTTAGATGAATGGCGTATAAAAACGACTCCAAGTGATTTTCTGAGTTGATTGCTACATTTTTATCTGGTTGATTAAGTAAAACATCTCTATAATTGAACTATGCACCCATCCAACTGTCGCGCTAAATATAATAGAATCGTGGAAATAAATTCTGTGAAGCGCTTTAAATTTTCAATGCTGAAAGTCTAGCAGATGTACTTTTTCGGTTCTATATATTTTTGGCTCATTGTGAACGTATTATAACTTCTCCAACAAAATAATATATTTAATTTTTGCTCGGATGTATGTCTGTCCATGGTCAAGTCGTTTTTATCTTATTTTCAGTCGATGTAAATGTACAACTTCATGACGTGTCTCGTATTATTTCTCTCCTATTGTAGACACTATTTTTAGCATTCACAGCAATTAAAATGGTTTCAGTACCAATTTGTTAAGTTGTTGTTTAGTTTTGCACTTTGAGTGAGTACTGTAGGCACTTACCTGTTTTTAAAACGTGTTAATAAAAGAATTTTCTGGCTAATCAGTGTCTTAAACTGTTATAACCTGTACATTAAAGAACCTGTAGTTTTCTAATCTCAATTTCTTTAATAACTTTTTGTTAAATTCTATTTGGTAATTTGTGTAGTTGTGCTCTTGTATTCAAATCGCTAAGAATGCCGAATAACTCGATAAGGGCTGTATCTGTTTTAGGGATTCTTTCAGATTTAAATAGACCGACTCTTAAAGAGGCTTATGGGTAATCACCGTGTAATATAACTGCCCGAGATCGATTCCAGGACCGTTTAATTCCTCCATTTGAATGAAATTGGAATTGATGCAGCATGTTTTTGATTTTTACTTTAAAATTGCTGAAAATAATCGTACAACCTTGGGACTTGAACCAAAGAGCGCCTAAAAGAACGAAAATTCGTTTTCTTGCCGTTGATTTTCAAATACAGATTTCTTTTAAACACAAAAATTTTACATTTTTAATGAGGAAATCATTCGTCGTCAGGGGAAATCCACTGGTTGCCGATTGATTATCGTTAGCTCCGTGATGGACTTCTTAGATAGTCAGAACTTGCTAAGTAAATATCAGCATGGCTTCAGGAAAACGAGATCTTGTGAAACACAGCTCGCTCTGTTCGTTCACGGTATACTAAGATCAGGAGACCGTAAGACTCAGATGCGGTTTTCCTCGACTTCAAGAAGGCTTTCGATAAAGTCCCGCACAGTAAGTTAGTGAAGAAATTAATTGACTGTGGATTAAATCGAAAGATAATCGAGTGGATCAGGGATTTTCTCAATGACCGTGAACAAATAATAGTTATATATGGATTTAAATCAGATTCAGTCAGCGTAGCCTCAGGCGTTCCACAGGGAAGTGTAATCGGCCCTCTACTATTCCTTTTATATATAAACGACTTAGATAAGGTTATTAAAAGTAAAATCAAGTTATTCTCGGATGATACAGTAGTTTACAGAGAGATTAACAGTCCTAATGATCAATTATTACTTTCTGACGACTTAAATGCAATTCTCGAGTTGTGTAAAGAGTAGCAGTTAGAATTGAACTTAGGAAAGTGTTCCTATATGAGATTCTGGGGGATCAAAAACATCGACGCGACGAATTACACTGTTGAGGGCGTCCAGCTAAAACTAGCCGATTCCGTCAAATACTTAGGCGTTACTTTAACAAGCAACCTGTCATGGGATATGCACATACGAAATATATGCGGGAAGGCTAAACAGAAACTAGGATTCATCAAACGCATAGTAGGTAAAAGTGAGGAAAAAGTCAAAGAGACATGTTACTTCTCGTTAGTAAGACCGCTATTAGAGTACGCGTCGAGCATATGGGATCCTTACGAGAAAGGATCAATCTCAGAGTTAGAAAGAGTGCAACGAAAAGCCGCTAGATTCGTCAAAAATTGTTACGATATAAACAAAAGTGTTACAGGCTTGATACAGGACTTAAGATGGGAATCACTAACTGAGCACCGATCACGCTCTAGGTTAAAACTTCTTGAAAGATTTAGAACGCATATATTCTCCAGCGATGTCGAAGAAATAATATGAGCGCCAACTTATATTGGTAGAATGGACCATCCTCGTAAAATAAGAGAGATAGCCTGTAGGACTGAGAGGTATAAAGGCTCGTTTTTCCCTAGAACGATAGCTGAGCAGAACAGAAGTTACGAAAAGAAATCAGCCGACGTAGAGTGATACTATACATTATTATGCGTTTTACCTTGGTCCTATTGCACCCCCTGCCACACACCATTGCGGTGGCTTGCAGGGTGAACTGTAGATATAGATATAAATAAACATAATTGTTGGATTATATGAAAATCGATAAGTATTTCATAAATTTACAGCCGTGATACCGAATTTAAGGTTTAACTGAATAAAGTTTGAATATGTATATATGGAATTAAATTAATCCTGCTCAAGTGTATGTCACGCTTTCTTGAGTGAGATCTTCTGCGTTGAGGCATCAATAGTTATGATATACCTATAAATTAATTTTTTTCCTAATTATAAAAACCTTAAAAGTATTAAATAGCAAAAAATACAACCTAGATGTTGGACACGATATGTGTTTCTGGGCATTTATAGGATCTTAACTGTTGAATTAGAATAACAAAATTTACGGCTGTCGTGAAGGATTAAGGGTCCAATTAACCCCTTCAATTTTTCGACGCTTCCTCTTATAGAAAAATTATTTATAAATGCTATATTTGCAAGGTATTTAAATTGGTAGTTGGTTAAAATGGATCCATTTTGGGGAAACGGTAGCTTCCCAATTAATAAATATTTTATTATCTTGGATTTATTTTAGACCTTTTTAAATATTTACTTCGTTATCATTTTCTAACATTAATTTTTTCGAGAGTCACACGGTCCTTTGAATTTAATATCATTGCAAGTGTGTTGCTTTAGTATTTGTGTTATTTATATGATTAATACCAATTCGTCATTAAAGTTTTGGAGGTAAACTAGTGGTTATTTCATAAGTATTGTTTTTTATTGTCACTTTTCTTTGGAAAATATTTCTATCGGGCTTTTAAGCTGCCGCTACATTATATTCAGTCAAATATTGTCAACAGCAAGCTTAACGATCGATATCCGAGAATTTAAGTTAAAATTAAAAATTCAGGCGGAGACGCTTTGGTTCTTTTTCCCTCTTCGGAAAATATGAATTTATTTCTGGAATAGATTGACTACTAGTGATCCTGTTGCATTTTTCCACCCCTTTCACCCATTATAAAAAGGCTGAGGCGGTCTATAAACGATTAAACTGTTAAATTGTGCCGATAGCTCCGTTTCTGAAACAAATGAAGTGACTGAAAATATTTACTGAATTCTCTCTGATATTAAATCGGTCAGCATCTGCCACATGGTCGTTTAGCATTCAAGTGGGAATGAAAGTATGACATTTTGTTCATTTTATAAATATCATCAGCAAGTGGATGTCATTCATCGGAGTCGAATGAAATTAGTCGTATCGGCGAAGTCTGACAACGCTGAGAAAATTGCATATAGTATACGATATAAAATATTTTTTTCTTTTTTTTGTTCATTCAACGTAAAAATTTCAGGGTGATTAAAGTCCGTTGATCTGTTTTTGATTTATGATTTCTACTTGCCGAATTGTTAAATTTTATTTATTGAAAATATGGTTAAAGTGGTTTTCGTTCATATTTTAAAATTAATTACTCATTTTGAATGTAAAATATTTACTTCGTATTGAAGAATTCATCGTATTCGGACACGATTACCCTTTGCTCTAATAAAAAAAGCATAATTACCATAAGAAAGCTTTTTGTACTGGTTTTTCAACTCAGGAACGATCACATTCAAGGTTTTTTTCCCCGCGGCTATGACTTTCATCTCCTTGAACTTAAAAACTTCGATTCAGCATCTCGTTTCAACCATTAATATTTCCCCCCAAAGCTTTCACTGTAAGTCGTCCTTGCTCGGAGAGCGTGACCTTGTTGCTGTGTTGTGCTGAGGGATGGCCACCACCGACTTTTTAGTGGGTGGCGTCCCATCAGTCGGATTCAGAGACTTAAAAAAAACACCCTTTTGTCCCCGCGTGCACCTGCTGCGGAGGAGAAACGAAGGGAAAGACCTTTACCTCCCTTAAGTAACAATAACATTCGTCGGATCGGTCGTGTTGTTTCTTTTTTTCCAAAGGGAGAACGGCGTGGGGTAAAAAAAATATCATTTCGTGTGCGTGTTGCGTTTCGGGGTGAGGACGAACACATATATTAGAGACGTAGTTGGAGGTGGTGGTGGTCTCTCTTTCCTCGGAGCTATCACACAGCATGGCTGAGGGGGAGAGAGAGATAAATCCCCCTCAGCAGCTGCGTGACCGAGTTACTCTGGTTGAAAATGTGGCACATGAGACACTAAATTCCGGCGTGGCGTCGAGAATGCCGGCCGGCCCCTTCCCCCTCCTTCCTCCGATCCTCTCTCCTCCTCCTCAAGATCCACCCCTCTTAATCTCTCCTCTGCTTCTGCCGCCACTCGTTCTCGGTTTGGGGCTCTTGCCCATCTCGTCCTGCGGTTTCCGGCTCCCGAATGTATAACGAGAGTCGCCGGTTCAGGAGTTGTCGGTCGACCACGCGCGCGCGTGCACTCTCTCAAGCCTCTAGATGCGTTGTTTTTTTTTTAAAGGTGTATCTTCCTCCGTTTTACGACCGCTGCACGTTTGAGCGACGCCCTCTTCACTGGGTGCATTCTTAATAAACGGCGTCGCGGGAGGGCGCGAAAAAAAGAGATGGGACGCGATCCAAAAAAAAGGGCGTCGGCGATTTCTTTTTTTGGGACGTGATGAAAGGTAAGGGACGCCGCCCTCGATACTTGGCAAGGTCCTAATCGTTTTTGCATGGGAACTCTTTAAGGCAGAGCTCCCCAACCGGATCACTCAAGATATTTAATTTTCACAAAAGCGTTTGGAGCAAACAAGTTCGTATAGATTTTATCATCCAAGGAATTTATCCTGAAACTACGACAGGAATTGATAGACATTAGCAACGGTCATACAACTTAAAATTAGTATGCCACCTTTAGATGTATTTAGGCTAAAATCTAAAGGTGAATAATCCTTCTATATCTGAATATGCCATCGATATGACTTTTCAAATTCAACAAAATATTTATACGAATTTAGTTGTTCATATTAAACATACTAAATGGGCTAGTTTAAAGAACCTAGATGAAGAAATTCGTGTAACTTTCTATTATTGAGCCAAATAGAAAGCGTATTTGTACCAAAAAGGCAAGCTTACATTTTCCATCGAAGAGCATAATATTTTTACATGTTGAATTATGTATGCACGTAATCTTATAAAAGGCTAAATCTCTTGGTCATCATTTTTTGCGTAACGCTAAATACCTCGACGTATCTCGGCCATTTCTTTAGCCAGTCCAGCCAAATTCGGTAGGATTGCTACGAATACGTTCAAAAAGCGAATGTTATAAAAATTTTTCAAAAAAGTCCCGGGTTCGACGCCATATGAATTTCATATCTCGGCCCATAAGTTTACACGCTAAAATTTAATTTTCAACGAGCAGAGTTGTACTCTTTTGGAAATGAAAATTAGAAAGAATTGACCTACGATCTTCAAATTAGGACCATTTTAAAGGAAAATAAACTGGCCGTTTAATTTTGTTCGTCTTTTCTCACCTAAAGGTAAAACTTTAGCAAATTTTACGTTTAAATTCGCCGATGTAAGAAAAATCGTTCATTTTCATCAATGATCGCCTTGGGAACGGGCATTGTTGTTTCAAGCCATATATATGCTCATATAAACCTATATTCATTTACGTAAATTGGATGGATAAATGCGGTAAATTACATACTATTTTAAAACATGCTAATGTTTGAAATAATTCGACGAAGTTTTAACGTGCCTTCGTTGTCTTATTGAAATCTTTCTGCACGTTAAAGGCAGTTGCTTGCGCTGTGCCTTCGCATTATCTGAATAGAACAGATATTATGAATTACATTTGCCAGATGCAGTTTTTTCACATGGACAGCTGTATGTAGCCATTGCTAGAACACGTGACAAACATAAATTGAAATTTTGAGTTAAGGATAAAGAAAATGAAGGGCAGTTACTGTTAAACGAAAGATTATTTACAAGGAACGTCGTTATAAATAATATTATAGAGGTATTAGACTGTTTTCCTCTTAATTTTTTAAAAGGATTCCTTTGTTTTCATTTGTAGCCCTTTCCAATCTTATTCAAATATTATAATTTTATCATTTGTTTGTTGGTTTTATTTTTGTATTGTTTTTTTTCAAAGGCCGTTTTAAACAGGCTCATTCGTCTAGTGTTCAATAAAATTATACAGTTATTTGAATGTAACTTTTCTAATCATAAAAGTGCGACTTTTACTTGTTTTCTGCTATTTTTTTCTTTAAAAATATGTATTAACGCAGTGAAATTAATTAGGGGTGGTTTGGCATGCCGGGATGTTTATAATGATGCGTGAAGGTGTGCCGTGGAGCAAAAAAGGTTGGGGGGCACTGCTTTAAGGGTTAACTTAAACTATATGGATATGGCTGATTATAAATTTTTTTACTGAGTAAGGTGAGGTTGTCAGTCATTCGAGTGTTATGCCGATATTTCCCAAATCCTCATTGATTAATGTCTTGCCATATTAATAAACATATAAATTGATATGATTGTATAATGCAGGGATTTTCAAAGTAAGGGCCGCGGCCAAACAGTGGGCCGTAAAACGTTCAATAAGGGCCTCAATTAAGGCGCGATCCAAGATATTTTTACACAAAATGTAGGCGACATTGACTAAAGAGATTTAAAGAATATTGCATTGCACCGTTTTGATTTTACATCCTTAGAAATTCTTACATTATTTTATAAGGTTTAATTTTGATGGGCCAAATAAAGTATTTTCTATTATTATCTTGCCTCGGAGATAAAAAGTTCGAAAAACCCTGGTCCGTTTCGTTGCCATTAATACTTGTATTGTTGTCGCGTAAGAGAGTCTCGAAAAATTTTCCTTCTTGCTCCAATATAAACAGGCAAACGTTTGTTTGTTTATAGTCTGATCTACAATTTTATTTCGTTCGAAAGAAAGGCATAAATGTAATGACCGTTAAACGTATACAATGTAATTAATCGACGAAAATAAATAAGCGAACCGTTTAATTTTTTGCGCAAAGGCGTTGCTATAGAATACCGACTTTATATTTAAGTATTTTTCATTATTTTGTTACTAACTTGAGATAAACATGTATGAAAATTATACAATTTTAAATGTGTAATTAATTTTATTAAAAGAGAATTTCAAGCTTATTTAGTTTAGTGGCGATTGAAAGCAAGGAGATGGGCATGTTGTTCGATATAATCAATATAAATTTGATAAGGTTTTTACAATGGTGATCCAATAAAACTTAATCTAGAACCACAGCGCTTTCTGCATAAATTGCTAATATTTCTCATCGTTAAACATTTTTATGAAAATATGATGTGTCCAGCACATGAAATTCTCCATACAGAGTAGAGCTACTGGCTCGAGCTAACTCGATCAAGAAAGTTTGAGCTTACTCGCCAATAAAGACTCGGCTCGAGGCTCGATCTTTTTACTTTGGGAAAGTATTGTATTCATGAAAAAAATCGACTTCGAGATTTCAACGGAAATACATGTTTTGAGGTCCCTAGAACACGTTTAGACTATTTTCGGAATGATGTCTGTGTGTGTGTGTGTGTGTGTATGTTAGTGTGGGCGCTCTAACTCAAAAAGTACATAACATATCGTTACCAAACTTCATATATAACACTTTAACATGAGCACAAAGAACTGATTAGTTTTTGGACAATAACGGATAACCGGAAGTCGCGGTTTATTCGAAACCCGATTCGGTTTTTGCGATATTTCTTTGTTAAAACATCATTATTCTATATACAATTCTAAACAAAAGTTATAGAGAATGTAATTTCCTACAGTTTTCATTTGAAACAATTTTCTATAGGAGTTATTGTTTAGGAGTTATTTATAAATAACCGGTTTTTCGGTTTCCGTTAAATATCTCCTTAACAACATCGTTATTGGTAATCTTCGTAAGGACCAAAGTTGTAGAGAATAATATTTCTTCCAAGTTTTGTTTGAAACTAATTTTCGTAGAACCATCCATTTCGGATATATTTCGCTTTTTCTTAATACCAGCCTACAGCGCCAACACCATGTAGCGGTGAATTCTCTAAACATTCAAAATATACGTAATTTACGGCAACGACGTGTCTTCTTTTACGATACGAAATAATAATTTTGCCTTATAATGCTACTCATAATAATTTAAATATCTATACCCCAAATATGGAGAAAGTCATGTGTTGGCCACATCAGATTTTTTCATAAAAAGATCGAGCCTCGAGCCTAAGCAAGTAAAAGTAGTTTTATCCGGGAATCTTTTTCTAAATGCGGGTATTCTTTGCCGAAAAACCACTCATGTCAGATATAATGAAACTTGTCTATGATTATTACCGGGTTGTAAAACAGAGGCTTGTAGGTGACATTAAGGTAAAAATCCAAGAAAATCAAAAATTTAGTATCACTTTGGACGAGTGGACCAGCAAGAGGAATCGTAGATACGTCAACGTAAATCTTCACGAATCCGATGGACAGTGCCACATCTTAGGTCTATTTAGAATTTTCGGAAATTTTCCCGCAGAAAAAGAAGCACAACTTAATGATTTTGGATTAAGTTTTCATGACATAATAGGCTGCACAACAGATGGTGCAGCT
Organism: Uropetala carovei; assembly: GCA_036926305.1. NCBI lineage: Eukaryota > Metazoa > Arthropoda > Insecta > Odonata > Petaluridae > Uropetala > Uropetala carovei. The sequence goes on along the minus strand of JAXCHB010000152.1, from coordinate 935,175 downwards.
GTAATGAAAAAATTTGGCAAAATTTTACCAATTTATCATCAAATGTGTTACAATCACGGTATACACTTGGCTGTTATGGACGTTTTATATGTGAAATCCGATCAAACAATCGAGGAATGTCCAAACTCGAACTCAGATTGTGAAACTGATAATAATACAGATACTGAATCTGATAGCGATAGTGAAACCGACATAATCAGAATTTTAACATTCCGCATTTCCGTTTTGACTATAGAGAGGCTCTGAGCCGCATTAGGAAAATAGTTGGACTTTTTTCAATTATCACCGGTACGTAATAGTCTTCTGCAAACTTACGTGAAACTCGAACACGGCTAAGAATTAAATTTACTGCTTGATTTTTTAAGGAATAATTAATAAATACATGTATGTTGACCATATTATATATTTTAATTGTATTATATTAGTACTGTACATGTAACTCCTATGTATCGTATGTATAGATATCTGTTAATTTTTATTAAGTAGGTTATTTTCTGCAAGTAATGAATATGATTGCAATTGTACTTACAAGTTCCTCTCGATATCAGCATCCTCAAGAAAAATTATCGGCAATAACGCTCCTGAATAATTTTTCAACACTTTGGATAATTTTCACAGCGGAAAATACTTTGTATCACTTTTCACATTGAAAAAATAAGGCTTAGGTCTGTTATTAGCCACCCACAACTAATTGTTTACTGATCATGTTTTTAATTTGCCTAGTAACCAAGGATATGAAGTCTACAGAGGAATTATATATCACTTGACTTGAGTTAATTTAAAGCTTGCTAACCCATGACTGATCGGCCCGTCGCGACATTTACAAACCCGATCACCGGACAATGGGGAGGAATATTTTCGTTCCAGCCGAGGCGAAGAGCGCGGCACCGCCCGGAGACGACTACCCATTAAAACAAAGCGAGCCGAAGGCTCGTCAATATATCCTTTCAGTATTATATATTTTAGAAAAATTCCTCCAATACTTCTGAAATGGGTTTCATTTTTATCTTTCTATATCCCTCATATTTACTTTTTTTCTCGAGGTAAATAAAAACGGGTTTCTAGTGGCAACGGTGTGTTTTAATGATGGGTGACTAATAACAGACCTGTTCAATTTTTTTTACGAAAGAAGTGAGCTTTTTTCTAATTCTGTTGCGTTCATCTTACCAATGACAAAAAAATACAAACATAAAGAGAATTTACCGTACCTTATGTAATTTTTCAAATCCAATGGAAAAAACTTAAATTTCGTACACTTACTTTATAACTGTTTTAAACTTACCTATATATGTATCCGCTCACGTTAATTAAACAGTTTACGTAACGAAGGTAAACATGATTTATGATTTCTAAACAATGAATGATTCGTCGCTACGTTATAAAATAATATTCACATTTCAAAACATAACATAGCTGTTACATCTGTTTAATAAATTAAGACGATAAATTTAATTTAAAGATTTAATGTTAATGTTTCATCGTAAGATATTTTTGCTAATATAAGGGAAAAGAAATTTTGTGCACTTAGTTTTTAATGTATCCGTTCGCGTTAAACCACGTTAAACCGCGTTAAACAGTGTTAAACAGTTTACGTAACGAAGGTAAACATATTCCTCAATAATGATATGCCTGATTGGCTTGCCATTCAACCAATGAAAACGCTCTAAAAGCTGTACAACCACTCAAACAAAAATTGGCTATTATATGAGACGATAGAGCTCTTCCTTTCCTCGTTCTGCTTCGTCGCCCCGGCAACCGATAAATAATAATCCGATATAGTGAAATCTTGATATGGTAATCACGAAAGGTTAGAAGTGGAAGTAAATAAATAATATTGGGTATTGTACAATTCTAATATTTTTATCGCATTTTATTTTAAAGAATGACATAATATATCAAATTATATACCTAAATTTCAATCGTAATTATTAGTAATTTCGTTTCTTTTTCGATTTGTTTACATAGCAACGGAAGCTTTGGTTTGAAGATACAATCAGTTAAATTTTAAGAAAACGGTAAATATAGCGTTGTATTTTCCGCAATTGTTGTTTAGATTTCATATTTAATATTACTGTTTTAGGAATTGTTAACTCAACAATGGCTACATTGTAGACAGTACTGGGCGATTGCTTTTATTTAAAAGTATAACAGAAAGTTGCTTATTTAGAAGTTTCAGCTTTGTTAAGAAAGAATGGTCAGGCATTTGACTCTGGACCATATATGCAGAAAAGTTGGCGATAAATTACTTTGCATCGTTAATCTATATAAGGCTGACAGGACAATGGATTCCATCGAATTAAACTTTAATAAAAACTCACAAATATGAGACTTACCTCGCGTCTGCTATTCTGTAAATTATAGTAAATGTGATAACTATTTACCCGGAAATAAGTAGTATTCTAAATTTTATTCTTGGAATCGCGACCATTCAACAACAAACTTAATGCAACGTTATTTTATAATATACAATCTAATTTATACGTAATCATTATGAAGGAAAAAGTTGACTTGTTAGCAAAAAATTGGGAGGAATCCAGAAAAAAGCCTATAACGCAAACTCAACGATTCTTCTTTGACGTCAGGTCAAGAGAATGGGAAAATCTCCTTCGGCGGATGGAGTATCGGTATGGCTCCTAGAAATGTAAATTTTATGAGAATGTATTAGTGAAAGTACTATAGAGGCATCTGATCTCCCATTAATTTTGCCTGCTTCTTAATTACTTCTTCAGTTATTGTACCATTTTTTGCATTCATTTGCCCTATCCAAATAACTAACGGAACCTCCCCATTTTCCTATTTTGGGCCCAGAAGCCGTTTCACATTTACTCTAGTTTGATTCACCCACTTATCTTTTTCACTCAGATGTCTCCGACACAGCGCCGACTTATAGGTTCTATACTTAGAATCAGACGTTTTATTTAAAGCTTTGCCTAAGTAGCTATGGTGTTAAAACGAACTCACTTTTGACGCAAAACCGTATATTTGTGTGTTCACAGGATATGGCGGCTAGCGGGGGGTGGCGCTTTACCGAGGGTTTCTCTATGTAATCATAATGCGGAAATTCTGTTCATAAGGATTCATTGGCGCTGTGTAGAGGGGCGTTAAATCGAGTTTGACTGTGTATGTATTTTCGATCAACTTCCGTACTATTACTGTAATTGTAGTGCGTGTAGGGGGCCTATTCTGCATAAGAACCGTATTTTCTCTTCACTTGCCCACGTGTTTGCGAATGCTTTTTTGCATGTAATCGTTCGAAATCATTCTTATCCTAAACGTCTATTTGATGATCGATACAAATTAAAATTTTATATAGTATTTATGCATTAAACGTTATACGTATATAACTATATTCAGTAGCATTTTTCACGGTATAACTTCTTTCTTATATGTATAAGATACTCGTATTTCGTTGGCTTGTCAGATTCTCCGCTCTGTCATCCAAAAGTGGTTAAACATTGTTTGAGCGAGTGCAAACATTGTAAGCGTGAGCATAATTGATTGTTATGAATCCAGAAGGCGTGGCCTATCTTTTTTCATGGCAATATGTCAGCCTCGAACGAACGCGCTTCTCCATTCTCTCTTGTCGCGCATGTCGTGTGCCAAGCGCTCATTAGTTAGCCCACATTCTGAATTGCAACTTTCCCTCCAGGGACGAGCAATTATGCGCAGGTTTCTCCAACCTCGGGCTCTCTTGGGATGTGCGCCGTGCTCAAAAAGTGTCGGGTTCCATTCCTGGGTGCGTGGATATCCCTCTCTCTTCTTCGCCCCATCGCGATATTATTTTTTCGTTCTTCGACTCTTTCTCGTTGCCGAATCGAGGTCAAGGCTAACTGGGATGCAGGTTTGAATTAACCGTCTTTATAGCCATACGGTCCGGGAAATTCATCGTAAGCTAATGGAATCGATGCGTGGATATTCGCCTCACGAAAATAATTAGGTCGCGTTTGAGCTGAATCCTTTTCATCGACTCATGGCGATAACTATCCTAAAATGTTGTATGTTTAGGTTTAACTACTAGACAACTTCAGTTTCCTTATGTTACCTTGGATCCCTGTAAATTTAGAGGTTCTTGATCCAATGGAGAACGTTATTTGTCAATATTCCTTCATTTTATTACAACAGCTGAAGTAGGGATTGCAAATTTACCGACTTTTGATTTGCCGGTAATTCTGTAAAAATTTTCACAAATACCGGTTTACCGGTAATTTATCCAGTTTAAAAAAATGCTAAATTGAAAGAAAAATGATAGGTAAATATTAATGGAAGACAAATTTTATTTATTATTAACTCAACTATAAAACTAATATAAATTTAAAAAATTTATTCAAAACATGTATTCCAAACAATTTTAAATTTAACATTAATATAAACAAAAACACTTTGAACAAAATTGTATTCCAAACATAATTACAAGTTTAATATTAATATAAACAAAAAACACTTCGAACAAAATTGTATTCCAAACATAATTACAGGTTTAATATTAATATAAACAAAAAACACTTTGAACAAAATTGTATTCCAAACGTAAGTATAAGTTTAATATTAATATAAACAAAACACTTTGAAAGTCTTTCTTATTGGATGTCTTTTTCCTTAAAATAGGTTCGCAGAAAACATAATTTATCGAGACTATGGTCACCTAACTGCAACCTTATTTTAGTACATATAAACCCAGCCATTGAAAAAGCTCGTTCAGATTCAACACTTGTTGGTCGACTGGTCATTAGGAAATCGAAATCCATTTTTAAATATTTTCCTCTTATTTTTTCTTCTTGAAAATACATTAGTTCCTTTCTTACGACTTGTGTTAGGTCTTTTGTGTTTTTTTTTGTTTTTGAGATGAATCTTCATAGGCTGAGTCAGTTTTTTCTTTATCGCCAGATGAAGTTGATGACGAAGGAACTGTAGTCGGTGCATCCTTAGACTGGGAGTTAGAATCGTTGACTACTGTTGATTCAGTTTCAGAAATGCGTTCAAGTACCTTTGTTATTGTGGCCTTGCTGGTTTTATTAAAAATTCCGTAATCGTCATCAATTGATTTCTTTGGATCATAAAGAAACTGTGGAATATCAGAATAAGTTGTTCGTCTTTCCTTTATGAGAGCTGTCAATGCTTCTTTAAGGTCATTGCTTAAAAATGTGTTTTGATTTGTTAGTTCATCAAGCATAAAATTTAATGTTACGTCAGCAATATACAAATTTACATTTTTGGAACTTCCAGCAACTTTTATTGGCTGCAATGCTAATATTGTATTAGAGAGCAGTTCAAGTTCATTTTCCGTAAAGATCAACAGATATTATAGTGCTAAGATATTATCGTTTATAACGCATTATCTGCATTAAACATATTCAAGAAATAATATTAAAAACAGAAAAATAACTACTGAATTACGTCACCATAAAGAAATATTTTACTAAGGTTTAAAAAGTTCATGTAGGAATGAATCACTTTGTAGGAGCCGGCACTGTACATGATCAAATACTGCGGGAAAATTTCTTTCGATTTACGCCATTTTCGATTTATGCCATAAACCTCAGAACGTATCTATGGCGTAAATCGAGTGTCGCCTGTACTTTCTTGACTACTGATTATTGCGTCAGCCTTCAGCGCATGCGCAATTGTCTGCCGAGAGAATCAGGACTTGAGAAACATTGAAACATTCAAACACGGGAATATTATTATTTTTTTAACATGCATTAAAACATTTTTTATCTACCAAATTACTGGTAAAAAATTACCGGTAAATTTTTACCGGATTTTTGAGCTATTTACCGGTAAACCGGTATTGCAATCCCTAAGCTGAAGCGCTGCTGTCTCAACAGCGATTGGCCATTTTGTATTTATATTTCATGTGTTCTTCGTTGTGAGTGGTTTTGTTTATTTTACTTTTGGTCATTAAGGCAAATGTTCATTTGCTACATGTTTCGAATTATATTTAAATATCTCGAAAAATGTACCATAAAATTTTTAACAAAGCAGACTTGTATAAGCGAAGTCAATATTTTAAGTTTTCGCATCTGAACCAAATGTGATTCATTTAAATTATTTCTAATTTACGCACGATTATTTGGAGCTCTTATAAACTTTCGTTTTTTAGGAGACATTGGAAATCGTACAGTTTCTATACTAAATGAAACTTTAACTCCGTTATTAGGCGCGTTTCTCCTCAAGAATGATCGCCTATTAGATTCGGTTTGTCCGTCCGTCCATATGTTCGTTCTCGGCTTCTACCGAACGGATTTTCATGAAATTTGCTATTAATGACTTACAGTCAGAGATAATAGTAAAATCACATAAATGAATCACGTAAGCCAATCAGGGGTACCGCTTTACTGATGACAAAAAATGAACTTTCCGTCACATCTCGTAAAATATTGGTCATATCAAAATAGTTCTCAATTAGAACTTGTAGAACTAGTCGAGTATTTCTTTTCCTATACATTTTTATCGTAGGAGAAGCCATTATCAAGAAAATCAAACAAGAATGCCTTAATTCGAGTAGAACTATAGAATTTCTTGCATGGTTACTTCTTCATTGTGGCTAACATAAACAATCTCACAAAAATACCTTTTATTTCCTTACGTGTGCATGCAGTATTTTTAAATAGGAAGAAAATGAATTATTTATGACGAAGAAAAGAACTTTAAAACGCAATTTCCCTTACGTACAGGTAATTTCTTTCAAATACTCCATTGTACGAAACGTGCCCGTTTGTGATACGCTGTACACTTTCATAATTTGTTTTGTAATAACAGTGTCACCAAAAAAATATCGGAGAGTACGAATACACGGAAAATGCAGGAAAATTATAGGTCACATCACCGTTATAGATAAATATCTGCTTTAATTTTTATCGTTAATTCAGGTTTTTTTTTGCTTAAGCGATGGCAGTCAATTTTCTTTTCTTTGATCTTCAGTCATAGATTGGTTTGAAGGTGGCGGAAGGAGAAAAATCCTTACCACCTTCCCTGGCTGCGCCGCCGTCACCTGACTCGTCGAAGCAGTTCTGCCAGTTTGCGGAGAGAGCGGGAACATTCTTTCAGAATATGATTCTAGAATATTCTTTTTTATTTCTCTCATAAAAATAGTTTCAAATTACGCATTTCACGGAGGTTCCAATTCATTTGTTTTTGTATGGGCATGTCGATAGCAGGATATTTTGGTACGCGCGTCAATAATTTATTGTAATACGTACCACACATTGAGTCGGTATCAGTTTGAAAATCTCTCCCAGATTTTTGATTCGCTGGATTGTTTTCTGCGCGTATTGATCATATTTTTTTTTAAATCGAGCCTTCGACTATTCATTTCGTTTTTCAGTAACTCGCACGCCGTGACGGTGGAATTAATTTCGGCGATCTTGCGTTGAAAAATGTTTCTTTTCGTCTCGCGCTCATTGAAAAGGACCTCTTCCACTTTTCCTTATCGAGTGACCCACTTGACGCGGATCCCGTTTCGGAAACTTAAAATCTGTTTGACTCCCACTTTTTGCGATCCGAGTGTGGATAAATAACTCCAAGCTCCGTGACTAAATCCAACTGTACTCACGTTTCTTAATTTGGCCACAGTTGCGATCGTGAAATTAGTGCGTAAGATTGGCACCCGGGTGGAATGAGTTCAGATCTCGTAACGCTCCTTGGATATTCGGCAGTTGTTGTCCGACTATCTCAAGGATAAAAAAAAGTTTTTGTTGTACTATTATAGTAGGTGCCATTCGTGCGTGCGTCTTCCAGTTCCGGAGTTTTAGGCTGAATAAATTTCGACATCCATCTCACATTCGAATGCTTGCACCGTCGTGCTTTGAGCAAATATTTTCGGCAACAATATGCAAATCAAGTCCTACTTTTAGAAGAAGGCGATTCAGTATCGAGCAAATTCATGATGTATTATGCGAAAGGAAATGCCTAAAACAACAGACCTCGTGTTATACATCCTTTTGCTTTCAGTATATGCATATAGAGAACAGTTCTTACGAATGATAAAAATCCTTTTATTCGAGCTCTTTTTTTTAAGAAATAGTTTTCATAAATGCTCGGCTCAATAAAATCAACTTTCATGAGAAAGGTATTTCCCTTCCAGGCTATGACGTGAATAGTTTTCTATGTCGTGTTACAGCAGTTTATTTCTGTTTCATCCGGGTATTGTTTCTTGTACGTCCATTCAAAGATGCTTTACAAAGAATGCTAGACAAGTATGAAAAGCCCATTCTTATCCATGTTTTGTTTCCTCTACGCAGATGGAAACAATGGAGGAAAATAACCGCGCGTCGCCTTCTTCGGCTTGTTGCCCGAGGACAATGGCGTCTTGCACGTTCAGGAAGTTAACGATGTGCTTTATAATAAAACAAACAAATGAAAGTTTTCAGTGGTGGAACTTATTTTCACGATGCCACGCTGGAAATATTGATAATCGTTTTTATATTTCGACGTTGATTTAGTACGAATGTTGTTCATTAGAAGTTGCGAATCCATTTGCACCGAACGAATGAATTTAAATTTTTAATTCCGTTAAATTTGTTGGGAATTCTGTTTTTACATACAGTCGACGACTTGTTGAAAATGTAATAGAGGATGGAAGATAAGTATTTTGTAAAATACTGGTTCTAAATGTATTTATTTAATCTCAAATAACACAGATTTTTAGCAAGGGAAGTTTATGTAAGCATTTTAGTTATTTAAGGGTTTCCTCATTCGTTAATTTCACTGTTCATATTTTGTTTTTAGTCTATTTATGCTGTATGGTATCACGACACGTGGTTTTGGTCTCGATTATCTCAATTCCGAGGAATATAAGTTCGAGAAGTTCAATCTTACGTAGAAATTCAGAGTACGACTGGCTTAGATACATTTTTCTAATCTCCATAATGTGATGGTCGTAAAAAATGAAATATTTTAGCTTGAATTCGCTCGTTTCTTTTACGATTAACTTGCAGTTATGTTTGACACGAATATCTCTCCACGAAGATAACATTTCCAATCCTAAGGTGGTACTGAGTGGCTTTTTTCCTTTCCCGTGTGAGACGAATTTTAATGCAACTTCCATCGCCGCGTACCTCAGCCGCCGCGAGCGGATCGAACCCCTCTACTCGCTCCCACCCACCTCACCCTCTTAACTTTAACGCCCTCGGCGTTCACCTCCGCCCTCCCCCCTGACTCACTCGTTTGGCCGGAACTTCCGAAGTCGGAGATCAAGGGAGTAAAGAAGAGGTGGGAGCATGGAGTAGGAGACGCCGGGGCGCTCGACCTACAATCTCCGCGCTGCGAGTGCCGCGGAGGCGGGCGGCCATTCGCCAGATGTCCTCTCCCTTCGCCCTTATAGGTACTTCCTCTTCTGCCTCCCACCTCTCGACCCCGTCCCTCCTTCCTTTTTTTACTCCTCTCCGCCGATTCAGTCCCTTTCGTTCGAACCCGCCCCAGATTTGTTTCTTATCCCCTCCCCCCCTCCTCCTCACCCCCCACCTCCCACCCTCTCCCCCGTCTTTCCACGGAAAACCCGCGATGGGGTTGGAGCGGCTTAATGAAAAATTTGGATTTCTCATCCCTTTCGGATCCCTTCTCTTTTGATACCCTCTGCGATGTGGAGATGGGCTGATTAATCGGATATTTTTTTCTTCGAAAAGTGATGTCGCCGCGAGAGATTTCGCACTGCCCCCCTTCCCCCCCTCCCGCTTACCCCTCCCACCCACCCCTTCGCTCACGGAAGTACGTTCCACACGCGCCGTTTCTGGTTTCCTCTTCTCCGGTCGTGTGCCGTGATTTAGCGTCGCTCCTGATCGTACGTGAAATGACCAGCCCTCGATGGATGTCCGTCTTATTTTTCTGGGCCTTTCTCTTTTCGGATTCATTATCGATGGCGGATTTACTGGAAATTTTTTTCCTTCTCGGTCATGTTTCAATTTTCGTCGGCTTAAAGCACGAAATGTAACTTCGAAATGCGAGGGGCGTATCGTCCAAGCACGTTTTACAAAACGTTCATCTGCTGCTAATCTAAAAAAATTTGTTTTTGAAAATCGCTCGACCTTGAATCCTTTAAAAAGCACTTGAGGATTTCACTTTTTGTTGCGTTCTACTTTCTTTGTCCGTGCTTCAATTTTCTTTTAAAAAATGACTTATTAACATGTTTCAACGAATGTCTGTTACCAGCTAGACTTTTTTTGCGATTGTATTCAAATCTGCGAAAAACAGCAAGAATACTATTCTAAACTAATCGTAGCCTATGATTGATGTGAGGGCAAAGTTGAATTAATTTTATAATATCAATGCTAATTAGTTTTTAAATAAATAAAGATTTGTTTCAAGCACAAAAGCTTTCCTGGAAAAGTTTGGGTGGATAGTTTCTTTTTTAAGCATAGCGAGTATTTTGTTTGTGGAGAGATGGAGTACCGAAAGGTTGATTAGTCAAGTAGATTTAGCAGAAGAAACAAATATTACCTTAGAACAGGCGTGCTCAAGACGTCGATCGCCAACTAGTTTTAGGTAGATCTCTGAAACTTTTTTGCTCCGCTCTAAAACATTTTACGAATGAAAATGGACGGTCGTTGTGGAAATTGATAAGTAGCTCCAAGGTTTAACTCCTGAAGCCCAAATGGCATTTAGTTAAATACCGCCAGTGAGGTCGAATTCAGTTCACTTGGGTTGATTATATGGAATGAAAACAACCAGGAGCTTATCTTCCTGCGATCGATTTAAAATCTCCCCTCCCCCCTCAAAATAATTTTTAACAGTGAAGATGGACGGTCGATCGCCACGTAAGTGGGAAATGATAAGTAGCTCCCAAGCTTGTAAAGTCTCAGCACTCCTGCCTTAGAACATGTATACGTAGAGGCCTCAGAAAGGCCCTTATTGAAAAGTCGATACGCGACGTAGTATTAAATTAACTTCGCATTTGAACTTGAGGATATTTCAAAATTAAGAAGAGCTCCTTAACCGTACAAAGTAAAATATTTAGAGAAAAAACCACCGGTAAAAATTAAACGGTAATGAAGAAAAAAAGAAACAAAAAAATAGATGTTAAACTTACAGGTTTACGGAGATAACTCCTCGCTGATGACCTGGTGTCAAACATTCATGCACTCATTCCCTCCCAAAAGAACTAATCCTGTCAGAAGAACACTCACACACGCAATCAAGCAACAAACGGGAAACTCTAAATATTCTGTGGGAAATTATTTAAAAAAATAGATACGTATTTCGAGAGCCAAGGCCCCATCATCAGCTGCTGATGTGGATATTCGTTTGAATTTATTTTGAGATTTATTTGTTATGTTTAATGAAAAGAACAATTGTATATAGATTTAGATAAAACAGCCGAGGTTGTATTGGATATTGCCAAGTAAGTCAGGGCAGATTTTAAGAGGAAAGGAATGCTGAAAGATATTATCGAAGAATAGATATAAAAGGGAAAAGGATTAGGAATACGTAGTACAGGGGTTTTCAACCGGGGGTATTCGTAACCCTAGGAGTATTTCAACAGTTTTGAAGGGATATGCGAAAGTGTTGAAGATTATAATTTTCCTTTTTACTTTGGTCTTTAATGCATGAGTTTGGAATCAAAAGTTGCGATGTTACGACCAAGAATCTATAGATATCTATGTATCAAGAAAAGCGTTTGTATGTATGTTTTTTTATAGCTCAGCAACTACAGCACGTAGAAACAAGAGGAATGTGTCATCTTGATCGGAATAAAGAGTTAAGTGATGTAGTCAGGTTTTTATACCGATTTGATGGACCTTTCTAATTTTAAAAAATATTTTCTTTTTTCATTTTCTCCAGTTGAATAACATAGGGATGAGTGCAGATTATTTTTCATTTGACAATTAAAATTACTTAGAAACATGGTACGAACTTGAGACTTGGATGTTTCTATGATGGAAAGAACAAAGTTGATTTTTATTGAAGACAGAATTCTAATCTTGATCCAATTAGTGTGAAAATGCGTTTAGAATCAGAAAAATACGTGATTTTATCAGTTTTATGACAATCCCAATTATAAGCTACCATGACAACTCCCATTGTCGCTGAAGTTGAGAGTCCAATACATTTATATGGGGAAATTTTTAACGTAAAGTCGTTTTTCAATTTCTGCTTTGTTTACATTTCAGCTTTGTTTTCATGGCAACCTAATATTTATTGATTTTAATTGAAATTATTACTAATAAACTCTTTTTAATGATACGTTCGTGTGGCGTAGAATTCTCCAAAGAAAGCCGTTTTTAAAAGTACGTAACTTAAATAATTAGATGTAGATTTATCACAAATTGTGATAGGATAAATCGTTTCATTGTTTCCAGAGTATTTTTGATATAAAGAATTTTCTCTTAACAGATGGTAACAGAACTCATTGATGAGAGAATCGAGCTAATAGTCGGAGATAATATTCACTCTGCGATTCTTTAACGTTCTCTATTTACCTTTTTGTCTTTTGTTAAATTAATTAATTTCGTTTGTTCCTTTGTTCATCCATTTTCTGTTGATTATTGTGTTCTTGCTGGTTTTACTTAGTTTTCGTTTTGAACATTTCTTCAGGAAACTTCACATAGGTATATAATTTTACCCTGCGGGCGATAAAAATTTGGAGTGAGGGAGAGCTTAATTCTATAATTATTTTCCCATAAGTTTACACGTAATTTTCGATTTTTCACAGTGCAAGATTTTATTCCTTCATTCCTCTAAATAGGTCTTCAGTTTTGCTTTATTCGACGGTTATAAGTGTACTTTGTTATTCTTGCGATGTTTACATGTTACACGGTCGAAGTTTTATATTCACTAAATCCGTTGAAATTCAACGGGCACTTCTGCTAGTAACGTTGTAAAAAATGAAAGTACGCCAGACTGCGAATATTAAGCTTATAAACATGAGCTATTTATCTCAATACAAGTTTTATTCTATTATCACTGTAAAATGTACTACGGGGTACGTCAGCTAAAAAAATGGTCGAAGATCCCTGGCATAGAGGAATATGATCCAAATGCGGGGGGAATTACTATGGACAGATCAGGAAAAATGTTTTTATTTTGTATTTTTAAAGGAGGGACTCCAGGTTTAAAAGTCGCGGCGATCAGTATTAATACCTATAATTAAAGTGATTACCTATATCGCGATGGAATACCGGCAGAGGTATTTAAAGTCATGGGATCGGAAGGACTAAAAGTGATTACGAAATTAATTAACAAGATTTACGACTCGGGAGAGAGGCCTCAGGATTTCTTAGATGTAACAATGATCCCTCTAAAGAAGAAGCCAAAAGCAACGCAGTGTAAAGACTACAGAACGATATCCCTACTGTCACACACTTTGAAGATCATCACGAGGATTCTTAATAAAAAACTAGAGAAAAAGACCGAAGAAATGCTAGGGGAAGATCAATTCGGCTTCAGAAAAGGACGAGGAACCAGAGATGCTATCGCTGTAGTGAGAATTATATCAGAAAGGGCAATAGAGTACAGCCAAGATTGCTGCGTATGTTTCGTCGACTGGCAGAAGGCCTTTGATAGAGAAAATTGGGTACTGCTGATTCAGATATTAAAGGATATAGGTGTAGACTGGAAAGACAGGAGACTGATCAGGAATCTATATGTGAATCAAGTTGTAAAGGACAGGTTGGAGAATGCGGACACCAGCGGAGTATATATCGGTAGAGGAGTAAGACAGGGCTGTTGTCTATCGCCGATTCTATTAAATATATATGGAGAGAGGCAAGAAAGGAAAAGGAACTCCAGAAAATGATAAACAGACTAGTGATAACAGGTAGAAAATACGGAAAATACAGAAAAATCCAAGGTCATGCGAATATCGTGTAAAGAGGAAGAAAATTTGAACAAAAGTATTGGAGGAAAGCCATTAGAACAAGGTTCACAATATAAATACCTTGGAAGCATCATAACGACAGAAGCAAAATGTACCGATAAAATCAGTACTAGAATAACGAAAGCAAAAGCCGCTTTTAGAAGAAAGAAACTCCTACTAACGGGAATATAAAGGAGGATATCCGAAAGAAGTTGATAAAATGCTATTTATAGAGTAAAGATTTGTATGGGGCAGAAACATGGACCCTAAGGAAGAATTATATTAAATATGTTTGTACTTGGAAAGCTTCGAAAGAATGCTGATGATAAAATGGACAGAGAGGGTGAAAAATGAGGAAGTACTACGAAGAATAGGAGAGACGCGAACGATTATACAGACTATCAAAAAGAGGAAGGCGAACTGGATTGGACATTACCTGAGGAGAGAGAACATGATTAAAGAAGTGCTTGAAGGAAAACGATGAAAAAAGAGAAAGAGGTAGAGAAAGGTTTCAGCAGATAGACTTGAAAGGGAAAGAGAGCTATCAAGACATGAAGAAAACTGCGGAAAATAGGAGTATATGGAGAACCAAGTTTAACCATGAATAATCACGGACTACCTATGATGATGATGATGATCGCGGTTTTACAATTTGGTCCGGTGACAATTACACAGACGTTACAGCGAATTAATTTGAAAATCACATCATCCTCTGCAGCACGCCTATTTCTGAGTTTTACTCCAAAAAAACAGGCTAGGAATCACTTACAAATTTAAATAGCCAACTTAAAAATAGCATTTCTTTGGCACCATTCCGTGCTTCAATCGGTCCGAAATTTTTCTCTTTTTCGCGAATGTGTATTGCGTGACGCGTATATTATAATGGTATTAAATGGTATGCATTGATCCAGGATTGGGGTCGGTAAAAATGCGCATTGCTTGGGGATGAAGGGCCAATGGAACACGCAACATCCCGAGGCCTTAAATATTTTATAAGTGACTCAAATGGACCTTTCCTTCCGCGGCTATTTTCTTAGACCTTTAGTCATCGATGAAGTGAGTTTGAAACATTCATTTCCTTGTAATTTTCCTCTTGAACGGTTTTCAAAGTCTGATTTAGGGTAAACTGGGTTTTTCTTTTTATCCAATTGGTTTTCCTGTGGAAATGTTGCTGACTTACGATGGAATGGATGTGTCGGTCGCTTTGGCACGAGTTGTATGATTATAAGTGATCCAATCTACCTACAAAGCTACAGGTTGAGGTCTGTCGTATTTAACCTTCTCCTATCGTGCGGTGCTTTTGTTTGTTATATGACATGTATCTTGAAATGCCCAGAAGTTGGCATTGTTCTTCTATCATCACCAGTTTATTTTGCGAATATTTTATATCCGTAGCGCTTTTTTAAAAATCCGCTAATCGTTTTACCCGTCATCCCGTCACACTTCCGTATTCGCTGAACTACTTCTACAAGTTACTACAACCAAATTTTTAGGAATCATTTATGTACAGAAGTTCTTCCCATGGTTGAAACTTGGAGACTCCAGTGGTAGTGGGTATAGTTTTTATTTTTAAAACAGCTCTTAATATCTGATTAGTCACATCTTTCCTTTCTAGTAATTACCTATTAGAAATTTCTTTTCCTGAAATGTTTAATATAGGAAGTCTTCTTCTTCTCACCGAAAACTTAATTTCAAATTGCCTTACAGGAATAATCTTGTCTGATTCTTCTTATGGTGTGAAGTCCTAACACACAAAAAAATGAATCAACCCCTCTATATAATTTGCTTGGTTATGCGTGATAGCTTAATGCTCAGTCGGCGTTCTCGTTTGTTGAATGGGAAGCCAATCAGAGTTTGGGAAATCACTTATGTCAGTGACGCTCGACTTCAGTGCCGCTTCTAAGGCGTGGAAGAAACGTCATCTAATAGAATATATGTGATGGTATAATTCAGACTTATTTGCCGCTAGAAATTTGAATAAATTTTTGATATGTGAAAGATGTGAATAAATTGTTAATAAGAAGAATAAATACGAGATTTTAAGTTAAATATATTCCTTCTCGTCATATTGATGGACTTATATACTAGTAGGTATATAATAAAATATAAATCGTCATGGCGGCGTTCTTGCCGAACATTAACCAATTAGATGTGCTCGGCATTTCTTACACGGTATACGGTAGAGGTGCTTTGGAAAGTATTTCATCCAGCACAGCTTGCAAGCGCTTCGAATGAAAGAGTCGTGCATGTTTTTGTGAACCACTCGTTAACCTCGAAAATAGCTCTCTTCGTCCGTAGACGTCATTCTCTTTAAAAAAATTTCACCGTAAAATTTCCCTTTTCCGATGCCTTACTTCTCTTACCATCAATAGAAAAAAACTTTCGATTCTTTCGATTCGTTTCAAGCGTGCATCTGTTGACCACTTTCTGCTCTAATAACGAATTACGTTTTCTTTCTTAGCTTCATTAAAGACGCCATTGATATTTTCGTAAATATCATTCTGCGGTTTATATTTTTTGATAAGCCTGAGGCATTAGATCTGATGTCGTATCATTGTTTGTTTTTGAAGAGTTGGCTGTCTTGATTTCTCATCATCGTGAGTCGTATATCGGTCAAAGTCAAGTGCACGGTCTTTTCTCTGAAATCTGTCCTAACGGTCGTTGCCTAACTCCTCGCCATTTCTTGGTTTTTGTTTGTTTTTATGCTTCATTTCTTGTAGATTCGCAATCCCGCTAGGGAAATATAAGTTTATTATTTTTTTAAATTACGGGAATCTCTGGTCGTACGTCATAAAAACATTAGATCACAGTTTCAGGTCTCCTTAAAATACGGAATTATTTCGTAGGATTTTGGCTCTTTTTGCACTAACATTAGAATTTTGTTCGATCTTAATGTTTCTGTTGTTCTATTTATTTTGTTTTTCGTATTGGTGACAATTACAAGGGAAACAAAGACTGATTCTGTAAAGCTGAAAAGTTATCTGAGAAAGCGTTTTCAGTTTCGGATATATCTTATTTAAAACTAACAGATTAATTCACTATAGAAGTACAGATCAGTGTGCAGAATAAAAATGAAAAAAAAACTAGTGTACTTGCAGAGCTGAAGGGCGTTTTTCTTCCATGATATTACGAGGCTCAGCCTTTACATTCTTTGTAAAAACTTCCTTTTATATACACCTAGATTACTTTAGAACATTTATGCGATTTCTCCTAGGATTACGCTCCATGTTAATATTTTCATTTTACTTTCGATTGTTTAAATGGATATCATAAAGGCTCTGCATTTGTTTCTTCAGCCTTGGACGTTTCATTCAATTTTCGATTCAATTTCTTCTGGTCGCTGTTCCTTCTCCTTTCGATGCATGATGAATTTGATAGAATTTATTATAGCAGTGCTTTGTTATACCGCCGTCATTATTGAATTATAATGTTAAAATAAAATTAAGAACTTGATGAATTTTTTTCATCAAGATGTGCAGCTTCGCAGTGTTTTCCGTGCTCACGGCAATAAATAAATAACTAAATACATAAATAAATAAATAAAAATAAATACATACCTAAATATGTAAATAAACAATATCATTTAATTAACAATCTAATAATAAGTAATTCGAATGCACAACAACGCTCAACAATGGAATTCTAATTTATTGATTTTAAATTAGTTTTCCATTGTTGAGCGTTTGCGTTAAACTCTCATATTCCTGCTACCAGTTTCCGTTCTGTTGGAGAGAAAAGTTGTGTGTACTAATTGTAAGATAAATAAAAGTAGGTTTTTAAAAATATATTTTTTTATTCTTTCAACTTGTTTATAATGCTTCTTATGAAATAGTAATTTTAGAAACAGTCATTGAAGCGAATGTGTGATGCCGACATGAGAGGATACAGGTTAAAGCTACATCAGTCCAACACACTGCGATTCGTGTAAATTTATCTAAATATATGAAACACTCTACATTTTTAGTTTAAATCGCGATTTGAAGTTGTTTCACTTGTGTTAAATTAATTTATCGATTTGGGAATTAAAATGTATCATTAGAATAGGGTTTCGTCGTGGCGGACATCGAGTTCTAAGAATATCAACCGTAATGTTATCCGAAGCTACAGTTGTTTACTTTTTCATCGTGCTTTATTCTTTGTGGTTCCCCGATATGTTTCCATATTTGTGGATTCTAAGAGAAGGTTCAGGTGCTATGTTTCGGAACTTCGAGATCGCGCGTTTTTCTTCGATAGTCGGGATCTCTGAACGAGCGGCAACGATTGTTGCGCTTCGATCGCACGCATCTCGTGTATCGTGTCGACGAGTCAACGGAATTCGGCTAAGCGGACCGGGGTTTGTTTTCATTTTCGAGCGCTCAATCATCGGCATTCCAGGACTAAGAAATGAGGGAATGCCGGAGGAATGCGTAAGAAAAATGAAGATGAGGTGTCGTCTTACAGAACGTTTAGAAGAGGAATAAGAAAAAAAAGAGGAGGAGATGAGCGCTCAGGAATGTTGGGGCTAGCTCGCCACCTACTTTCGTTTCCGCTCATTCCACTCTTTCCTCCCTTCCATTCACCTCTCTCTAACCTTCTCTCCTTTGCACGCACGCACGCCCCTTCTCGTACGCACGCTAAGCACCCGGTTCCCTGGAACGCATCCAAATACCAACTACTGTATTGTTCAATTACTCGGACCTGCAAGAAGTTCCTGTTCTCTGGACCTTAAGTGGAATTTAACGCCCATGAACTGGAAGGATTAATGGAAGATGGAAGTGGTGTTATAAGAAACATCTCTGGAATCATCCGCATCCATGATACTATTTATTTTCCAACATAAATGATACGGTGGGAGATTACCCTTTAAACCTTGTTAGACACAAAACTTTTTGGCAAAAAGAAAACATTTCTAAATCATTTAGGTTCGAACTGCTAGAAATCCTGTCTGGTTTACGTTGTAACTAATGTTATGGTTCATACACATTGCAGGAATTGAATCTCAGTCAGTATATTTTTTAAAATTTCAATAAAATAATTTTTTTAAATATACTCGAGAGGGTTGACATTCCCGCAGGATGGAATCACATGCGTAGTTGAACTTGGTGATAATAACATAGATTAGTTTTTTATTTTTCCTACTACCGAAAACAAAGCAATCGATGGAACTGGCGGCAAGTCGAGTAATTTTTTTGATGGCTCATTATTGCCCAAGGAGATCCAAGCAAGTTGAAAAGGAGTTTTTCTCGGTTTGTTGTGCTTGCGTTGTTGCGGATGGTGTTGCCATCGGCGGAAAACGTAACTACCTAAAATCTATTTTGAAGCGCAGGCAATCGGGCGTTGGAATCAGTTTCCTAATTATATTTCATTCTTGTCATGTACTGGAGATGACCTCTTCGACCGGAATGTGAAGGAGACGAGGCGTTTTTGGTTTTCGCCTTAACATTTTGCCAAGAGCTTTAAAAATTACTTTGAACCATTTTTAAAAGTCTTCAATGCCTTGACAGGCGTTCAAATCTCTTACCGTTATCACTATGTAACCTTACCTCGTTCACACGAACTTTGTTTTTGAGAAAACTTTTAAAAATAATGAGATACCGCATCCGCTGAAGCAAAAATAGCTTTAATTTATGTTAGCACAGGGTTTATTGGAATTTTTATGATGAAGCCTACGTTTCAAGAAGTTTACACGTAATTTTCTCCTTAACGGTACTATTAATTATGGATGCCGTAGCAAGATGATTTTGTATTTATGAGCGTAATATGTGGTGATACTAATGTATGTGGAAATCATTCCGTTGTATCTTTATTTTAGTTCAATTCGTGATCAAAGTGTACTAAAACTGTAACCTGGTACAATTTTAATCTTGAAAAATACGGAAACGACTGAAAATTTTGGTATCTGCAGTTATCAAAATATATTTTTAAGTCATGGCGAAGGGACGTTACAAGGGGTTTTTGATGAATGTAAGAAATTAAAAACATATTTTATTGTTATTGTAAAATATCGACTTATTTTTATAAATGCACCTCGTTACATAATACGATAAGGTTCGAGCTACGTCGAAAATAAGTGACAATATCTAAATGCGTTTGTTTGTAAATTATTTTTAGGTAAAGTTTTATATTTAAATAAGGAAAAGAATTGTTTCATTACCACAGTCCTGAATCTTTTTTTTAAAAGCGTTTATTCACATTTATAAAGTATTTAATCTTGCCGTTTTGGTTTTTTGCCTTTCTATCATTTCAAGATCTGCCAGCTAAACTGATAAATGCTTACAATAAAATTTCAAATGAGGAGGTGGAATTATTGCTGAAAATTACCGAAAAATATTTTAAGTGGCTCCTAGAACTTGATCGTAATGTTTAGGTATTATATTTAATTGTGTATTTATTATGCATGCTATTGAATGCTCCCCGAAGGTAATTTCCAGCAATGATGGCATTGTGGCTGTGAGCAGTATTAGCACGCAGCATCACGTCGCTCTCGTATATAAACGGAAATGTTAAAAACTTTTTACCGTTATTTAGTCTCTCTCTCTGTTTCAAATGAATCCGAGGTGGTCTCATTCCAATTTTGGATTTTAATTCGAATCCCGATCTGATTGCACGTCGTTCCAAATTGAAAATTTGAATCGGAAGAGGGTTTACTCGCGACCAGTTCGTGCGCGCACTAAAAAGAAAATCATCATTTGTATTATATATTTTTTGAAAGAAATTTTAAGTTTGAACGCGCGAATGGATGAGTGGTTTGATTACTCTCCACCATCAGGTTTATTAGTGAGAATACACGTTCTTCACTGTTTCCTCATAAACAGCTGGAGATAGGAGCGGTGGGGTGGATGGTGGACGGGAAGAGGTTTTATTAGTGACGGAAATAGGGTGAAAGAGGAGGGGGACAAGGTCGATGTGTTGCACCGAGAAGCGGAACTTATGGTTTATGGTCATGTGGACGGTGTGCGTGCTCTCATAATGAGAGAACGGCTTGGAGAGGGTGTTGTGACCGGCATAAGCACCCAACTGGGAACAGCGGGAAGGAGAGAGCTGTGTTTTTTATTGCCTTCAATGCGAGACCGCTTTCGGACCATCTTGGAGAACTACACCGACTAGTTTTCTTCGTCTTGATAACTTCTTGTTCAAGTTAAATTTTCAATTAATTGAGTTCTATCTACCTTTCTGTTAATGGAAATTGATTAAAGTAATTAGATAAACTGGATGAGGAAGAACTGAAGATTCTAATGACGGATATGATATATAATTTGAAGTTTTCCTAAAATGTCAGATAAGAAAAAATGGAAATTGAGCCGTTGAGTAATTTCCTTCTTTTAACCAAATTTTCGGGTTAACGATTTACATAAGCGTAATTATGGGATTCGGGAACCGTTTCAAACGAAGCGACGAGTTTTGGGAAATGTTTTTCGTAAACCTTTTCAATTACAAAAATTGTTCCGTTTCGGAATTAAACGATTTCAGAAAGTTTGCTTAAAACATTGAAAGACTGTTCCTGCATTATCATTATCTTCTCCTATTATTTTGATTCTCTAAATCAGTGTTTCATATTTATTCGAGAGTTGTGCAAAAATCTTTAAGTAGAAGACGGGACTTATGTGTATTGGCTTTTCGGGTAACTTTTGTTGTATTCTGTAACGTTTTAGACCAGTGCTTCCCAGACTATGGTCCGCGGAGGTTTCCAAAATGTTTTTTTAGAATTAACCGCATATTTAGTTGAATTTTTTGGGAAAAGTTAATCAATTCTTACACTATCACAGGTATTCAATACTTTAGTAAGGTACCTGGTTAGCTTAAAGATTTTTCTACTCCTTCATATTTCCAGATTTCACCTCTCTGCAGTCAAATTAACCCCTTTTCATTAATGTGGTTACAGTACGTTTGTGTCAGAAATGAGGTGGTCCACAGGACCTGGAGGGTTGCCGTAGTGGTCCGCGGAGCTCAAAAGTTTGGGAAGCACTGTTTTAGACCATTTAATCGTGAATCTAATTGTGTGCAGTTAATCGGCTCTTTTCCTTGACCATTGGTTGTTCTATTGTCACTGGCTATGTTAACAGGCCACTTAAACATGAATGTAATTGCTTGGAGTTAATCGGTGCTTTTCCTTGATAATTGTTTGTTTTATTGTCACTGACTTAGCAGCGGTAATGTTTTTGCATGTGACTCAACATGAATTAGAATTGGATTGACCTTTATTTCTTTATTGTCCTGCGCGTAATTAATTCATGTCATGTACGCATTTGCGTATTCTCTTCCCCAGATACGTGGCCTGCACGACACCTACCAAGAGGCCCTCACGGGAGAGCTCACTGACTCCATGAACACCTTTTGGGCTGAATGCTACGAGGCGTCTAAAATCGCCAGCAATAGGAGGGCCAAGGAAGTTGCCGAAAGTAGACTGCGATTCGAGGTAAGGCCCTCGATCGCGTCATTAACTGGAATGAGTCACGGGTCTATTGGAAATATTTTGCTCTGTTCACTAGTCTGAACGAATTCATCAATCGATGATAATATATTACCAAAGGAGCAATTTTCTCGTTCGTGCGTATTATCCTACATTTACATTTTCACTTTACACATTTTAGTTTAGGCTTTGTGTATATTCATCAACTGATTCTATGAAGAGTATTCCTGTTTAGGCATTCTTTACCAGCGGAACGCTTTATAAGCACGTCTCGTCTAGCCTTCCATTTGTCCGTTCATCTGTCTGTCTGACTTTCATCTCTTGAACAGCTTGGCTGGATTTTATTAAGTGTGAATGATCGTGATTGAAATGTATCGCCTTTTTATGATTTTGAACTGCACTCGTCAATTAGAAGTTTCACTTTGCATAAGCTTTTAAAATAAACATACTCGTTTCTCTTTAATTGGCATCCGTCAAGCAACCATAAAAATACTATTTTTCACTCCCTAGCTCTTATATGGTCAGTGAGGTACCGATTGAAATTTTATACGGTTTGAAGATAATATTTACCAAAAAAAGTCCGCGAGACCAAATAATTACGACTTACCGTTTCGGAGATAAACATTCCAGAACCGCCCAATATTTCGATGGCGTTTTGTACGTAAATCCCATGAAGAACGCTTTTGCAGTTTCTGTGTATTCCATTTATGGAATATACTTTTCTTTCTTATTAATATAAGAAGAAATCGCGCTTGAAACTTATATGATGATAGTGATCATTATTTACCGACTATAGCTGGAAAATGTTGTATATAAATACTTAATTCCTTCATAACTATTCTGGCATCAAGGGTTTCAAATTTTAATGAAGATTTTCCGGCTTCTCACACAAAAAATTGATGTATTTTCGTCTCGGAGAAATTATTAATCCGTTCGCCACATGAAAGAGCAACACTTCTGAAAGAAGAGGAATATATATGAAGAACGATCAATCGCACTGATCAATTTTGTATCACACTGGATGTTGCTATGGGCTATACCCTATACCCTTAAATCAAAATGGAGATGGATATTTGATGACATTTTCTTCTCAGGTTAAAAAGGAATTTTTGTACTTCCAATTTAGTACATTGTTTGGTTGCTACTAGTGGTTTATTGACAAGTAAGTTTTGAAAGTTTTAAATTTGTTTATTAAAACTAATATTAAGGAAGATGATGTTAAATCGTAAAACGCGGTCTTCGCTCGAGGAAAGCGGATAGTCAGATCTCGTTTGGCAGTTGGCCGCTAAGGCGCTACGAGGTGCAATGTATCACGTGCTGCCACGGAATTCTGGTGTACTACCTACTGATACTTTAATGTTCAAACCAATTTAATGGCTTTTTCAAATTACTTGTCGCACGCAACTGTATGCCGGAAGTGTAACGAGAGCGATTATAACTTTATAATATATCAAAATAGTTTTAACTGATTTCATTTTATAATTGTGTAATTTTTCGACAAATAAGTCCTCCGTCTCGAGTTGGATTAACAACATTTTCCTTAAACAATTGGTAAATAAATCAAAACTAATATCCTAATGCATTGTATTATAACTTCGTGCTGATTAGAATTTTTCTATCAGAAGAATGAAAATTTATAAAAAATATCAATTGAAATGCCAGTTGTCATAAAATAGCTGAAGAAACCAGGTGTGCATTTTGGTTAAAAGGCAGCCTTTATCAGTGGCGATTGTTTTACAATATTTTCGGTGAATCGCTACTGTTGACGGCTAATGGTAGCAGAAATACTTGTCTGTTTTCTGGCAATTATTTATAGCTGTAGAATCTGCGCAATCCAACAACATTCTCAGGGGTAGGGCGAACTCAATAATAGTTTTTAGGCGCCTATTATCGTCGGTCGGTCCGTCCGTCCGTCCGTCCGTCCGTCCGTCTGTCCGTCCGCATGTTCGTTCTCGGCTTCTACTGAACGGATTTTCATGAAATTTGATATTAAGGACTTTCAATCAAATATAAGAAAAAAATCGCAAAAATGAATCATGTACGCCCATCAGGGGTACCACTTTACTGAAGACAAAAAATTAAATTTTCGTCATATCTCGTAAAGTATTGCTCATATCAAAATATTTTTCAAATAAACGTTGTAGGCCTTGTAACGAAGAGTATTTTCTTTCCTATACATTTTTATCGTAGGAGTAGCCGTTATCGAGAAAATCAAACAGGAATGTCTTAAATCGAGTAGAACTATAGAATTTTTTGCATGGTTACGTCTTCATTGTTGCTAACATAAACAATCTCCCAAACAAACGTTTAATTTCCTTACGTGTGCATGTAATATTATTAAATAGGAAGAAAATGGATTATTTATGATGAAGAAAAGAACTTTAAAACGCTATTTCCCTCACGTACAGGTATATAATTGCTTTCTAATACTCCATTGCACGAAACGCGCCCATTTGTGATACGTTGTACACTTTCCTAACTTGTTTGAATAATTTATTATGTTGTAACTAACTATCCGATTAACTAAAATATTCTGTCGTATGTCTACGCTTACAATATTTTCAAACTAATTTACACAGTTTATTATGGTATTACGTATCCGATTAACAAAAATATTCTAATACGTCTACATTTACGTGTTTACGTTATTCTCAAACAAATTGAGATAAATTTTTATTCAGCAATATTATTATAGTGTTGCGTTAATGTTTATTTTTAATATAATGTTAATTAGTAATTATGGATCGCCCCATGTCTCTTTTGAGGGTCCATGATATCCGTAAAACTTAAATAGAGTCATATAAATGAACCCTTTTCATATGTTATTCACTTGTGTGCACACGAACTTACTTAAATTTACATTAGCGCTTCCAAGTTCGTAGACATTGCAGTGCGTTCATTTCTTTTTGTTTTGTTTATCGTTTTTTTCGGCGCCATTGATCATGGTATTCATTTTTGAAGCTTAATCTCCGCAAGCCTCGCAAACGAATGCCATGAAAATGTATCGTTTTTTTTGGCAATGCGTAATTTTATACACGATGATTATACCTAATATTTTATATATGTCGCAGGCACAGATAATGGACTACTATAGATCTCGTCAAATAGAAGACATCGCGAGGTACAGCAATCTGCTCAACCAGGAGAAGAACTACGACCTTTTGGTGAAGAGGAAATGGCATCACCTTAAGCAGAACCTTATCAGCCCAAGGGGTGCATGGCGGGAAAGGTAGGAACCTTGTTTTTTTAATGCTGCTTTGCATGGGTGGCAGTTGCATGCTTGGCTTTTTTCTTTTACAGCCTGCAACGTGGGAATTATACAGTTTTCCATCGCATTATGCAGCGGTTTGAGCTAATAGTATCTAGGAAAGTTAAAATATGGAGAGGCATTCGTTAAGGGGTTTAATTGATTTTCTTCATATAATTTATGGGAATACTGTTACCTACTTTGGATTATTCGATCAAGCGTTTTTTGTCATTTAGCCCATGGACAAGTTATTGCTTATAGTTTTTTGCTCCCCTAAAAATGCTGAAATTTGCTCATTACTGTTATGAAGTTTTCTAAACTTCCTTCTTTCTAAATCGGGCGAAATATTTTTTCCATGCAATATAATTATATTGCAATGTCGTAATTACAACTTTAAAATTGTTTTTGCCGCGACACAAGTGATATCTATGACTGCTATTTATTTTAATTTAATTTAGTGTCGTTGTTAGTTTCCTCTTCTCTTTTGCGTTTGAATGTATCATTAATAATTATTGTCGACGGAGAAATAAAAGCGTAAGGTATCCGTGAAATTTATTTGGATTTTCGTTTTAAAAATTTAATTTCATAAACGATAATTTGAAGTGTTAAATGTAGGCAGATATATTACTTCCCTACGAAAGTATTATTTCCAGGATTTTCCTTTATTAGCACAGAAGAAGAATTATCAAAGTAGAAATTGATTCTCTCAAAATCTGCATTTTTCGAATTTAAATTTGTCTCTGCCTCTCCTTTGTTTCTATAGTTAGGTTGCGCAGGCATATTTCATCGAATAAAAGGTAAGTGACATTTTTTTAGTGTTTTTGTTTTTGATTTTTCGATATTTCCTAGTTTGAAAACTTCCTTAAAAACTATACGTATCGTATTAATTGTGACAGGCTCGATGTCGCAAACACTCTTTTCGAAACTCTCTCTCATAATATTATCGATTTACTTAAACTTTTAGCCGAATTTTTCTTGGGAATTTCACAACTATTTAAGTAAATTTTTAGATATACCTGATATGATTTCAATACTATTAGTTCACCGTGTCTTCGCAGGACTCGTACGACGAAGTTGTTGCATCCCTCAGGTACCGTAGTGACTATTGCGAAACAAATCGTGATGAATGGATGAGTGTGAGAGATTCGCTCAC
This sequence comes from Uropetala carovei, assembly GCA_036926305.1. Classification (NCBI taxonomy): domain Eukaryota; kingdom Metazoa; phylum Arthropoda; class Insecta; order Odonata; family Petaluridae; genus Uropetala; species Uropetala carovei. Next base: position 908,597 of record JAXCHB010000152.1, on the reverse strand, counting down.
CAGACTCATCCCGATCGTCGTAATTTTGTTCCACGATATTGCTCTTTAGTCGCACTCGAGATTCGAACGAACAAACCCCTTCTCGACAATTGAGAAAATTTTACAACCAGTCCTCATATTGGGATACCTTTTCAACTCTGGGTGAGTGTATTAAGTCGCTTCTTTTCATTTGCCTTTACTATCATAAGCCAAAAACCTAATTATGAAATCTGAAGGTGATGGAATTAAATGTGCTTGTATTTGCTGATTTTTTCCTCGACAGTGCTTACGCATCCCGTTTATTGAATAGTTCCCCTTGACTATTAAGAATATTAGGTCAGTTCACTTTTCGGAAACAAATTATGTGAGTTTAGCGATTGCATGTTGTTTTCTTTTTGACATTTTGATTCGGTCACGACATTTATCTTGTACATAAAACTGCTGGTTTTCAAACGTCACATATCTTGGATAGTTTATATTGCGTGAATTTGGTCCCTATTTCTTATTGCTCAGTGAATAATATCCTTAAACGCTTTTATGAGGGAGCACTACATTTCGAATGCGGCTTAATTCGTGCTTGGAGTTAAAAAATCACGCATTTGAATTATGTGCTAAGGAAAAGTTGATTTTAATAAAGGCCACTTATCGTCGGATAGTCATCATTGCTTCTGTCCATTGAACTTTCTCCGTAAAACTCGTGAGCTCCTCGAGCGTTTTATTTTCTCCTGTATCGAATTCCGCCATTAATTGCCATCGTATGAGTTTGTATCTTTTTCGCATCTATAACTCGCTAATCCATTTTTGCGTCGATCAACTTTTGGTAAGGAAATTGCCAAACAATGTCCCCCGACGCGTTCGGGATGGACCTTTGCCATCCACGTGGGATGTAATCACGTTTGAAGATCAGAGATTCTAACGACTGTTACAGCACAACCGGTTTGACTTCCGTTGTAGAAAACCTTTAGATATTTGTTCTACCCTCAGGCGATCACGTTCTTTTTTTTACACTCGTGGAAATATTATCGCATCGGTGCTTCGAAGTGGCCGATGTCGAATTAAACGAGTCTTGTGTCATACTTTATTCTCCAAGATTTTACGACTGCTCAGTATGTAGAGGAAATCACTTCTTCAGATCAAATAATTAAGGAGTAGACGGTGGGTAGCCTTAGGTAAATTTTGAATCACCTAATTCTATTTTGTATGCTTTCATTATTCCGACGTATAAATACCTCGCGCATGAGCAGTTATCTTTTATATTGGCCGCCTGAGCAACTTTTTAACGCATTTTATTGTTATCTAGCTGTTGGAATATTTTTGAAATACCCAACTTTACAGCTTATGCCTGTCTGCATATCTTAATATCACTTTATTCCGACAATAATTAACTGTGGTAATGAGAATTATTTGAATATTATGAATTAAGATTGAGATAGGTGTACTGTATGTTAAACTTTTGTTCACGAAAGTATGAGGCTCAGCGAAATGCTTAGTATCGGTAGACATAAATTTTTACGGTATTTTTTTCATGTATCCACTCCATAGCTATATTTTTATAGGAAAAACTCTCACCCCTATTGTGTCTTTATCTAGAGACAAATTGTTTACTTAAATAGCTGATAATGTTTATTTATGCATTTTCTCCAGATATATATTTTATTTTCCTTACGCATCTAGTTTCCTTTATAAGATCCGCCCTATCATTGTAGTCTGTCACTCCATCTCGACCAATTTGCAGGTGAGCTGCCATTTCGGCGTTGCACAAGTCTTTTTCCCGCCACGCCCTTGCCGTCCCACTCTCTCTCCCCCAAACGTCCCTCTAATGTCTCTCAAATACATACTTTTCACCCCTCTCAACCCCTATCTCCTACGCCACCACCCCCTCTCGCCTTTGATAGATGTTTCTGGAGGTGGAGGAGGCCTTCCTACATAGGGAGGTTGAAATTTCCTCTCCCCCTGCCCCTCCACTAATCTGTTTTCCACTCTCACATAGAGATGGTAGACGTCGCTATACCTTACACATTCATCAATCGCGTGTCTTGAGACTGTGTGTATGGGTGTTCTCGACCGCTCCGCAGAAACCCCTTGTCGATTGGTCGCGAACCGATTTTCGCAACCCAGTCTTCTAAACGCAATCCCTTCTCGGTTGGCGCGGTGCTCCCCTTCCCTTTACCTCCTAGTAGGGTTTTCGTGCCAAAAGGGCTCCACCTTCTCCTCCTCACGTAACCAGAAGGTGTGCGGAGCGGCCAACACTCTTCTCTCGTTTTCTCTCTCTCTTTCTTTCTCTAAGAATGTATTCGTTATCAGAGTGGACGCGGTGCACTTTTAACCTACCGCTATTCCCCTTCAATGACTCGGCGTTTTGAATCCATCTTAGATCAGTATCTCATTTGTTCTGGTGAGGACTTTGTGTGACCTGTCGGATTTTCTTATCAAGTAGTTATACACTGTACTGGTACTATTTTATCGAATTAGCAACGGCATATTTAGGTGTTTTTTAACTTTCTATTTTTAGTTACGATGGACGAAACCCTCTTACCTTGAATGTAATCAGGCATCATGGCAATAGCGACATTCATATTTGGCAATTTGGACCACGGGTTAGGATACTAGAAAGGCAAGGGAAAGTAATTTCTGGTGAACTCTGAAGAATATATTCATATTTTTGTAATATTTTTACAGAAGATATTTGAATGAAGAAGTATGACTATCTTTCTCGTAAAAACATTGTATTCAGTTGACGCCGAGTTCCATGTGAATTTTTGTGACCCAACAAAATCTCTTAGTGAGCATTAGTATCTCTAAAATTTACGAGTATAGTGATTTTAAGGCGTTACCAATTGCTGAAAGTGAACTAGTTTTATTAATTCAATTATACCGTCGCCATCAGTAGAAAGAGTTACTATTAGCGGTAAAGATTCAGAAACTATGAATCGGAAAGCATGATTTAAATTCTTTACCCCATAGTCTTCGCCTTCGAATTATTTAGGGCAAGAATTCCGTATCATTGAAGAATTTGAATCCCGCGAAATTAGTTTGCGTGCCACGTTCAGCGTGTGGTTTGGCATTCGCACCCGTTCGAGCGGGCAAATCTTAAGATTTCGCTTTACCTAACCGGATGGTGCGAAACATTTCGCGTAACCGTCCCACTTCGCCGCGTCGATCCACTCTTTTGTTTTGTCACCAAGGGCGGTCTCCTCTCACCAACCATCCCATTTGCCATTAAAAAAAGTCTTTCCCTTTACCCTTTTATCGCGGTTGACCTTTCGATGTTTTTACATGTCTCCTCCGCTGACAAACGATTTCTTCCCATTCGGTTGGCATATCAGTCTTCGCCAAATCTCTTTCGCCACACCCCGTCTCAAAATTTTCCCTCTACCACCTCTCGTCCACCTTTTCCTTCCACCTTCGTTCATCTCTTTCCGTATAATCCACCTCTTCCCTCCTTCGCTCCGTCTGCTGGCAGAACCCATTGCTCCCACACCTGTTACACCTCTTACCGTTAAGCCCGTCTCTCTTATCCCCATGGAAACCTCCCAGTTTTTCCCATCCCACTCTCTCTTTCTCATCGTCGCTCCGGCTTCCCCTTCCCTTCCTTTCCCATCCCGAACCACCACCAGCAGCCCCGCCCTCCTGCAGCCCACTCTCACCTCCTTTCCTCGAGTCGCACCCCGCCCGCTCGCGCACACCACCGCTCCTTTTTCACCGAGTGAAAGTGCTCCTTGTAAGGCGTCCGCGGACGAGGAGTGGCAATCAGGGTCATGGTCCTCCCATGTGATCTATGTGCGATGTCCCGTTCTAGTTGTGCATACATGTACCGTCAACTTTTTTTTTGGCGAAGCGAATGGACAGCATTCTTGCGTCGACTTAGTAAAGGGCGTCACGACCAGTTTAGCACGCTGCATTTTTTGCTTCAATGAATATAACTTCACCCTGAGCATTTTTTTTTCAAAGGAAGAAGATTTCTGTGATTTATAGGGACGAGATCATTTTCAAATATATTATGATTTGAGTTCCTTGAAAATTAGTAAAATGACGTTATGGAAAATCGATTGGAAGTTGGACTAATTTTATGATGACGACAGAGTTTTAAAATGTTCCTGGTTTTTATTTCTACGATGCAAATGAAAAATATTTGCTTCTCAAATGTGAAATTTTCTTTCTTAAAATCCTCCTACGTGTATTATATTGGTACTTATTTTTTAACTCAAGTTAATTCGATGAAAAGGTTTAAAATGCGTATAGAATACGTATTCCGATTCTTGATGGTTCGGAGAAGAAGCATCGTGTCAAAAATGGCAAAAACTGCTGTGCATGGTAAATATAGCAAACCAGAGGTTTGGGGTACCTTTTTTGCAGTTAATATCCTTCGAAGAAGGCGACTTTATGAGGGAAAGAGATCTCTGGTGAAGCGTGAGAGAGATGGAATAGAACATTCTTGAAAATCGCAAAAAATGATTCATTTTTCTATCGAAATCCGTCCGAAGTTTTTCTTTCATACTACTTAATTTAGCATCCATGTACATATATTTTATCATCACGCTAGATTGGATGAAAGGTTATATTGCTTATCAATAAACTTCTTATGGAAAAGTTATAGAATTTGCACGAATTATTTCATTATTTACATTTTTATTCTCAAATAATTCATTATAAACGAAGAGGATGTTTTTTCTAGGTCGAAAGAACGGAATTAAGGAATGCGAAAATTGAAAGTATTTTAACTGGAATACATTTTTGTTGATTCGTAACCGCATCTTTGAGAAAAAATAATAACCATTCACTCTAACGTGGTTTCTGTATGAATTCTTTACCTTACCACTATAAATCATATCATCGGTTGGCTAACGTGTTCTCATGTTACGGAGTTCTTATATAATTTGCACGTGGAGTCTCCTCTGAGGCAGTAAACATTAATTTTCTCTCGTAATGGAATTCCTGTTATCTCCGCCGTAGTAGACTCAACCGCGCATCCGGACGGGGGCGTTCGCGGCCGTCCTTTCCCTCCATATATCTTCAAGGTAATCTTTAATTAGATTACCAAGATGTAATTTCAGTTTTCTTTAATGCAGCGAACACGTCCCCCTCTCTCTCTTCCTCTTCCCCGCCGCGTGAAAGGTTTCTTTGGGCAGACCGAGCGATGAGAGAGAATACTAGGGAAGGGCGCGGCAGGGCGTGGATTTTTCAGCGGGAAAGGTTATTGCAGTCGTGTACCATATGCGATCGTGTGCATTTCCAGTACGTGCGGTCGTTGCCCCCGCGGGGCGTACAAGGGTGCCAATGACGTTTCTAGTTCTCGGATGATCAGTTACTCCGACTGCACGAAACTCTCACTCTCAGATTTACCCTGACTGTTTGCGTTCGCTATCGGTGTGACAGATTATCGGAATTACGATGGGGAGAGAGATACCATCGCCCGAGATAGGAAAACTCAGGAGTCCCAAGTGTTATGACTCTGTACCGGTATTACGGGCAGGAGAAATGCTCGCGTAGTTACGACACTATATAGCTTAGGGTGGCCCCGACAGGGCGGAGGCGACGAAGGTAGTGGAGAGAAGGGGTGGGAGAGGCAAATGGGAATTCTGAAAAGTGACGGGGTGAAGCGTCAGGGGTGGGGTGGGTGGAGGCGGCAGGGCACGAGGCCCCCAACCGAAGAACGGCGAGATGAAAAAAACTGGTCTTGCAACTCGTAGCTTGCACAACGCGGAGCTTTTTGATTGCCCCGCACACCTAAGTAGGTGGATCGGGGCCACGGCGATTTTTTCTCCCCATCCTTCTCTTCCTCTCGCCTCCTCCAATCCCCGCTCTCTCTCTCTCTTCGACTTTTTCCATCGTAACCCGCAAAAGCTCCTCAATTTACGCCTGCCTCAAGGGTGGACTTTCTTGGAGCATGTGGCCCGAGGGTGGCGGCTGCGCGTGATATGAGGGAGAGTGGGTGGAAGAGGGGGATCGAGAAAAGCAATAAGGTGCGTGGGAAGTAAAGGAAACGAAAAAAGGAATTACGTAGTCGCGACTGTTTTATTATTTTTTAAACCGTTCGCTCAACGAGGAGGTAAGGCGGTGGATCGGCGCTTTTTGATCGAGAGAGTTATGCGCTCTCTGAAAACTTCGCGGTCTTTATATCCCTCGCTTATTCGCACGAAGCGGATTCGAGGACGGAACGCGCACGACGGAGTCGTTGGGAGAAATGGTTTCGAAAGGGAGGAGACGCAAGTGGGCTCAGAGAGAGGGGGGAGAGAGAGAGAGGGCTTCCTGGAAGGGGGAGGGAGATTGAGACGCGAACGAATGTCTATGGGGTGAATGAGTAACAAGACTTTCACCGGCGAAGCGCTCGCTCTCCTTTTATTTCCATCTGCTCCGCCTCTTTCTCCGCCGCCATTCTTTATATTTTATTTAGCCGAGGCGCGGCGTCGTATAGAACGGCCGTCGCTCGGATGGAGGGGGCGGAGAGAGAGGAGCGGAAAGAAATTGAAAGGTTTTTCGGCGTTCGAACAGGGTCTTTTATCAACGGGTGGCCCTGTTGATTTGCAGGGTTGTTGATTGCTATTGATATGTTGTAAGAACACTTTTTATTTTTATGAGTTGGTATTGATTATTAGGACTCGAGCAGGGGCTGCAAGCGTGTATTTGCAAACCGTTGGGCACATCCGTGGAATTCTTCACTCTGCCTTTCGGTATTGTGTGTTCATCGACAGAAAAGGAGAAATTTTACCTATGCTATTTGGAAATTATTTCCTTCCTGAAATAAAAGGACGAGAGTCGAATTATTTTTTGAATTATATGTGAAGAAAACTTTCGAAGAATTTGTTTTGCAGAACGTGAGAGTAAAAAATCGAAAGTGGTTTGTTGGGTGTTTGATTGTGGAAATTATTTATTTGTTATTGATTTATGATATTTTAGTTTTTCTTAATGTTTGGATAACATAATTAGTTAGGACACTGTGATATGTTACATTTTCACGCGGAACGTATTTTGTTAATGTAACGAAACTTGTTCAGATAAGGCTACAGCTGGTATGTAAAATAAGAGATTAATGCGACCATTGTTGTAGGAATATATTACCATAATTTCACGATGGTCGCAATGTTAATTGTACAATGATTATCGTGTGTTTTCTGCAATGAACAAAACTTGATTAGTCGGTAAGTCTAATTTTATTCATTTCGAGCAAATTCTAAAGAAGTTATTCATGGGAATACGGTCTTACTCACTATACAAAGCATAATTCTGAACTGGTTCAAAGTACACTTCCTCATCAAGTTATCTCAACTACACGATATTTTTGTAATATGTTTTTACTGTAGTGAAAATTCAAAAATTATCAGAATTTAAATGTTGAAAATAATCATAACTCCTGGGTTGTTGGCATCGACATTAATCTTTTAGGCCGGGTTCACACGATACGAGTTCACGCACGAGAAATGACTAGTGCGAGCTCTCGAATGGGCACTCGAACCGTCTGAACACTTCACGTGCTTGCACGCACCAGTCCACGCACGCGCTCGAATCACTTTTAAACCTGCTTAAAAATTTTCAGTGCTAGTCGAGAGCTCGCACGAGACCTCACACAGTGGGACCAAATACCAGTAAACGTGGACAAAACCTAAATCCAGTCCCAAGTGCTGTAGTTCAAGTTCCAACGGTTATGAAGAAATTTATTCTGTACAAACATTTCTGCGATGTTTTAGCAAAGATGCAATGAGCGTGTATTGCTGGTTGCCGTAATCTGTAGGGAGTGTTTGCACATCCATGCACTAATCTTATGAGAGGTGGCTGTCCGAGATGGAAGTAATAATATTTTTTATTTTTTCTTTATTGCGGTAGTGTTATTACAAAAATTTAGAGCTTGAAAATTACAATGCATGAGAAATTCTTCTTATTAAATGTAATATTCAAACAAAGCGTGATAAATAAATGAGAACACATTTTTCATTAGGCATCATTTTCGTCATCTGATTCATTTTCGATTTCTACATCTGTGAGGAGAGCCAGCATCTCTGCACTAATTGTAAGACTACGACCCTTCTTTGGCGGGAGCGGCCTCAAAGAGAAAATAATTGGATCAGAAGTTGTTAAAAAAATATTCAACAAATACTCATTGTTTGCTACCCTTGATGTTTGTCGGCATCTTTTCTATATGGCGGGCCACATTCGTTGTTGTGAATGCTTCGGAGGGCCGCATTGAAAATCACGAGAGCTTCGGCGGGCCAGCTGAGCGTTTAATTCAGAAGTTACCTAGAGATTTTGTGGTCTCATATTAGTGAAAATCAATTCTAATTAGTTTAATAGCGTTAAAACCACCAGAAAAGGTTTTGAGACTATAATATAGCTGACAAAATATGGAATTGACTGCGTTAAATTATACCGATCACTTATTGAACATGGCTTCGCGGGCCGCATAAAACGCTCTCGGGGGCCGCATGAGGCCCGCGAGCCGTAGGTTGCCGACCCCTGCTCTGTACTATCTTATTCTTGCTATGTTTACATGCTACACAGTCGAATCATTCAGAAATACGCATTCTTTTTCGAAATTACGGATTTTTCTTACTCTTTCCGGACGTTGCGAAGGCGTCCGTCATTGTTGCCTCCGATTCAATTAAACCTTCGAATTTAGCTGCATGAAAATTCTCATTTAATTACCTTTCGATGAAGTTGACATTTCATTAGATGCAGCTGCAGCAGCCGTTGCAGTGGGAATAGAAATAGTAATTGATTGGTCAAGCCAGTTATTGTTTTTATGAAAGAACCTGTCCTCCTTACGGCAACTTTCTTCCCACCTCTTTCTGACAGTAGCATACTGCTTGCGAGTCTCCGATTTCATTGCCTTCCAGTCAGCTTCTGTTATATCTACTTCGAAGGCGCCCTTGATGTGAAGATCCACGTGCTCGTACCTCACATCCCAGCTATCAGGAGACTTTTCGATCAAAAGTCTGAAGAGTTCTCGACATTTAATAGTGAATGACATGTTGTTTTGTGAATGTTCTGAGGACATCTGAAAACACTTGTGGGGCAAGACGATTCCAAAACTGATCTCAGTTCATAACATAAAGTATTAGAAGCCCCACTTTCGCCGCGTTTCACGATCCACTTTCTCACCCAACACCTACTTTTACGTTTTCTTTTAATCCTCGATATCAATTCCTCAGCTATTACTGCACAAACCACGTTGACACCTTCACTTACCAGATCCATTTTGGGAACTGAAATCATTCGAGTCCGTTGCATCGTGTGAACGCTACCACGCACACTCCATTCGAGTTCGCCTACATGTACCATACCACGCACTCCTCATCTCGTGCGTGAACTTGCATCGTGTGAACCCGGCCTTATTAGAGCTTAGGGCTGCGATGTTAGAAGGCGTAGATTGGGGAAAAATTAATCATTCATAAGAAATTGTCGATTCTAATTCACTATTTATTAATTACTAGCAGAATTTCCCGTTGAATTTCAACGGATTTAGTGAAGCTACTACAGCACAACATACAAACTCTTTAAAATATATAGTAGATACTTTTAAAATTACAATTAGTTTTTCTTAACAATTAATCATATTTGCTTGTTACAATCCGTTTCCGAGCGTATTGCATTCAAATATAACGATAATTTTATTTCCTATCATATTACTTTCGCCAAATCCAGCTTCATTTCTTGTGTAATTATGCGTCGCTGAAATATTTACTTTTATGTCTTGAAAAAGCAACATATAGTTGTCCATGATTGAACACTGACTGGTAAATGTACACCAGATACGTGAGATTATTTACGTTAATAAACGTTATAATCTGGCATATAAAGATTGTACTTACAAAAAATGTAAAATTCGAGTATTCAATAGACGAAAGAAGGTTCAATTGCTTTCATCAATAAACGCTTCCTGAATAATAATCAGTATCTATTTACGTTGCTATCCATAAACATCGATTGTTTCGTTGCTTAAACAAAAGTGCGAATCGAATAACGCAAAACTTTCGTCTATTTGTAAGCATCATTGAAGGTAATTGAATCGGAGGTAACAATGACGGCCGCCTGGGCAACGCCCGGAAAGAGTACGAAAAATCCACAAAATTTCGAAACAAATAACGTATTTCTGAATAAGATAGTATAGGGTTTTATTCGTCGAATAAAGAAAAAACGAAAAAAATCGGTCCATATTTACGTATTTTAATACTGAAGGAAAAATACCTTGCAAGTCAAGAAATGGATTCATACGTGTTATCTTATGGAAAAATGTTAATCCCCTATATTGGCAGCACTGATTAATCCCGGTTGACCAAGCCTTGGATATTCACTAAGTTAGGATGTAAGGAAGAATCGTACAAAATTTGGTTATTCTAGCTTTTACCGTTTAGGAGGAGTTTCATGAACAAACACACAAACCAGCAAACACACCCTTCAAAATATATTATAGTAGATATCATGAAAGTAGATCGAAAGTTGTGGAATTTGATGTTTATCTTCTCCTCTGCCATAGTAGCAGCTGTGCATGCTTTTCAACATTGGTACCATTTTTATCGATGCATCATGTGACCAATGATACGTACCATCCGATAATTTGGCCATTCTAGAAGCGTCTTCCAGCTATACTTATTCGAACAACAGAAGGAAAACAGATATTCGAGTTTATTTTACGTCGCTGAGACATTTTTATTACTGTGTAACGGAATAAATACAGTTCATTATTATGGGGAGTTGTTCCGCGCCGTGTATTTATTTACAAAGATAAAGATAGAGAGAGGGAATGGAAGGACAAGGACTTTGGGGCGGATTCCTCTTCAGTGGTAAACCTTAGCAAAGGCAGGTGCAGCGAACCCTGCTGGAGCAGCGAATTTGGCGACGGGGGCGGCAAAGGCTATTGGGGCTGCGGCTACGGCCACGGGAGCGGCTGCAGGCTGTCGGTGGACTATGGCGTTGAATCCGTTGATGTGATCGGCGGTGTACTCGACCGTGCGTCGGGTGCCGTCTGGTTCCACGAGGCTGTAGCTTCCGTGGACGACGTTTCCGCTGCGGCTCTCTTGGGCGCTCTTCTGATCTCCCGTGTGGTGGTCAGACACTCCGTAGGAGTAGGTGTACTGAGGATTGGGGTTGTGGTAGTCTACGATGGCGGTCTTAGCTGCGACGGCGACGGGGGCGGCCACGGCCACGGGAGAGGCGATGGCTACTTGGGAGAAAGCGGGAGTTCCGAGGTAACCAGCGTGGGCGACGGCCACGACGGCGGCGAGGGCGAGAACCTGCAGAAGCGGAAGTCGAGGAATATGTTAGCGGAATATGGAAGAATCGGAGCTTTCCTTCGTACTCTTCCTGTGTTTGAATATAACTTCGTTTATGTTTGCGTGTTTAACTTCTTGAGTACATCCTAATAACGTGATTTTGTAATTACGTTGTAGAGCGAAAGCTTATTTTGTTTTCACCTTTAAGCGTTTTCGACTATGACTGTGGAATAATACGATTCAATAAACAATTTCACCGAGTTTCACTGGTGTAGTGTTGAGGGTAGTTCTGACCGCTTAAATTAACAGCTCCGATGAAGAAAATTATGCTGTTCTTTTAATGAAATATTTACGATTCTAGATACGTTTTGAGTTGCTGTACATCGATTCTTTATAATCTTTCCTAATTTTTCCACTAATTTAAAAAGAGTTTGCGATTTAGGCCTAAACGAAAAGCAATAATTGTGCTAATACCTGTATATCACATGCCTTACGCCAAATTATTTCCTATAGTATAAAATATTTAGCAGTTTCTATAAATTAAAGTATACGTATGAGGGGAATAATACAGAAAAATTCAGGGTCATGCGAATATCAAGTAAAGAAGAAAATTTGAACATGAGTATTGGAGGAAAGCCATTAGAACAAGTTTCAGACTATTAATACATTGGAAACATCATGACGAGAGAAACAAAACGTACCGATGAAATCAAGACTAGAATAATGAAAGCAAAAACCGCTTTCAGAAGACAGAGACTCCTAATAACGGGGAATATAAAGGAGGGTATCCACAATAAGTTGATAAAATGCTATGTATGGAATATAGCTTTATATGGGGCAGAAACATGGACGCTAAAGAAAAATTATATAAAATACTTGGAAAACTTTGAAATGTGGACATGGAGAAGAATGATGAAGATAAAATGGACAGATAGGATGAAAAACTAGGAAGTACTGCGAAGAGTAGGAAAGGAGCGAAAGATTATACAGACTATCAGAAAGAGGAAGGCGAACTGGATTGGGCATTACCTGAGGAGAGAGAGCATGATTAAAGAAGTGCCTGAAGGAAAATTGGATGGAAAAAGAGAAAGAGGTAGGAAAAGGTTTCAGCTTATAGACGACTGCGGAAAATAGGAGTATATGGAGAACCAAGTTTAACCATGAATAATCACGGACCTGTCTACGGAAAGACTTCCTATAATGATGATGAGGGGAATATATTTTACTATTTGGCAGTCGAATTCTATAGCAGTTTGAATGCATTTTTTCATATTTCAAGCATTTTGTTCATTGAAGCATCTATGCAGCGATATTTATCTGAGGTAGATAAGCGCTATTTACTTTTTTGTTAGCAGATTATTATCGATCTAAATGTTTTTGTACGTTTGTCTTACGTTTTTGATCATAATTCGATCTGACCTTACTTTGCTTTGAAGCAAAGATGAAAATGAAACCTCAATATGTCAATAACAAAATCGTCAATAAAATCGCATTTCTTTTTTTTAATAGATAACGTGCTCGTCGGGCATCTTCAGTTAAAATACGCTCGAAGTAGGACATCTTTCTAACTCTCGCTTCTTCGCATGATAATAAATACATATATTTCTTTAAACTCAAAAGGAGCTTCGCGGTGGTTGTTCCCATCCTACTTATAGGAGCTCACGCGTGGAAGCACGTCCCTCGAACCGGCCCTCGATGCGATCGAGCGATTGATCCACTGATCGGTATGCCACGTGCCTCCGCATCCCCCCATTTCCCCCCTGACTCGTGCTTCGGATCCTGTTATCGCTCGTGTACTTCCACTTTCACTCCGGAGGTTGGCTCTTCCTTCCTTTCCTTCGCCGTCGGTGAGAGGAGCGTGGCCGCGGAGCGATCGGTTTACCCGGCACTTGGTCCGTTCCGTGGTCGGCGGACTCACCTTGAGGAGTGCCATTGCGGAAGCGTCCAGATGCGGGAGTATTGCGCTCTGATGTCCATGCACCCGTCCGCAGCTCTTTTATATATAGTCTTTACTTAGGAGTGTTGGCCTCGATGACCGAAGGGGTAGACTTTGGTTCTCTTTAGGTACGCTTAACATGGCATCCTAGTTTCACCCTGCCGTAATTTCCCCGCACCGCTCGTCCTATGTGCATCGATGTTCGCTCCCTACCGAACCCGCGTTACCTCCCTCTTTTGACGTGAAAACGCCGCCGAAGGCACTTGCATCGCCTAAAATCGACTGCCGTATGTTAATGTGCAAAGGATCTGGATCCCGGAATTTTTTCATTCGTCTCCATCTGGGGGTTTTTATTAAAGATTACTGTAATGGGGATGTTTTAAACGTTTGGCGAACGAAAGTAATTTTGATGTTTTGGTAGCTAATTGAGAGGATTTTTTTCTCTCGGTGACCTTTTACCATAGCTGATTACTTCTTTTAAAAACATTTTCATGTTGCGAAAAACAAGGAAATTTTAAATGCCTGTTCAAGCTTTAAGGGAGGTATTTGTTGGCAAATTCCGTCATTTTGGAAATCATTCATTTGATTCTATTTTTGTATCTTCCAGTCGCGTATTACTCAAACGTATTGCGGATGCGAGTTTATTACGGAAACAATTCTTTAATTTCTTATGTTCAGAAAATAAATGTGTGCCACTTCTAAATGAGATTGGAAATGTTTGTCAGATATCCTTTCCTAATTTACTGGACTACAAAATTTGAGTATTTTTTAAAATTTAGAATGATTCCCATAGCATTGTAATAAAATTAGCCTTTACAATTAAGGATCAGTTTTTAGTGATATTCACTTATGTGCTTGATATTTGTTAATTTTCCCAAAAATATTCAGAATAAATTAAATATTCTTCGTAGTTATTTAATAAATCGCTTCCGAATGTACGAAATTACTAGAAATTCTTGCAGTTAAATACATATGCAGTTTTACCTACGTTTTCATTGTTTATATATATATAGGTACAAGTAAAAGTTAGTTTTATTAGTTGAATTTCACAAGTTTATCAGCAGTGTTTCATAGAGATGTAACATAATATCAAACGAAAATATTAACGAGTAGACAAATCAAAGGAAAGTTATACCAAGTTCAGTCAACCCTTTATTTGACGTCAACGTATGTTATACATTGAGATTGGCGTTATAAGGATTATTCATAGATAGTAGGTTATTAAATGGCATCATCTCATGTAATTGGTGAACGGAGGTTTTATTCCAAAACTTTCATTCGTGATGACCACAGGTGGCTGTATAGAAAATGCCCTAAAGCTAGGATTAATTGTATACGTATTGATAATAGATGAAAGTATTTATTTTAAATGCCATTGTTATTGTATAAATTTCAAAACTCTTGGTTTTTGTTTTATTATGCGTTATCGTTTTTAAATTCATTCTATTAGAAACAACGTTTGATACTTTTTTATTTAATACGAACATTAAAAAATGGACGGTCAATGCTGGTATCAAATCTGAAATACAGCACTTCGTGAATATTGCAGAAAATAAATCACGTGATCCTCATGACCTTCGATTTCAGGTTTGAAGAAGGCAGGCGATCGTTCACCTCACGCTGTTACACAGCCGCCACTCACTTTAATATGAGCGGTGGATTTGGAATGTATTACTAATCGGAGGTCAGACCATCTCCATCTCTCTAACCATTATCCTATTTCTGAAATTCTCTCTCTCTTCTTCTGCATCGCCATTTATTTCGAGTTCAATATGTTTTTAAAGATAAGCTGGTTAATTCTTTTCCACGGTAAATTTTAATACGCCTCATCTTTTACATATATCAGTTTGATGCAGTTTGTGGACTGTTTCTTAAAATTTGAATGTTTTGGTTACTTTAAATTTGGTAAAATGCTATATATTTTTACAAGAGCTGTAATATTTATTAGTCGGTGAAGATTTAAATCATAAACGATAACGTTTTCTGGTTCAACTGCTAAGATGGGCAAATCTTAAAAAAATATATCAGGACAAATAACTAAAGTCACGAACCAGAGAGCTCGTTTTATAAATCTGTTTTGGGAGTTATTAACCAAGCGCGCCACACTAAAGGCCATTCTGTATTTTCATGCTAACTGAAAATGTGAATTTAAGCAATTCTTATCATTTGGTTCTACCTCAAGAAATTATTGTAAAATTTGTTTTAAAATGCGTTGGATTAATAGTTGTTCGCGTATATTTTAGTTAGACGAATTGTTTAATCGATGACTCACCGAAGTTACTTGGAAATGGACATCTTTCGGAGAAGTATAATAGTTGAAATTTATATCACTGAAACGAAATGACAACGCTTCACGAGAGAAAATTTAGTAATGTCAGCACTTCTACTACACGTTAAATTCTAAGAACTGTTTACGAAGAAATGTAGGAGAGAAATTCAAACACTTTGCTTCAAAGCGTTAAGTTACTAAAACTTTTAACCTTCGTTTATATTATGAATTATATTGCTTCGGAGTCGCATAACTCAATTCTTTCTCTCAGTAAAACCTTTTCCTTTAGAAGGCGAAGTTAAAATAAGAAAGTGTTAAATATTTCACGTGTTTTTTTAAAGAATGACACTCGCGAATTTACCTTCAAGCATCGTGCAGGTGGTGGGGGTAATTCGACAACTTTCACCGCGAAAGATAAATAGGAATTTCTTTTGTCGAGCAATTTTACATTTTTAAACCGCCTCTTACTCTTCCACTCGCTTGGTTTCTTCCACCCTTAATCTTCACGAACTGCACTTTCATCCTTCTGTGCTCTTACCCCAAGGCGCTCGAAGTGAGGACAAACGGCCGCAATTCCCATCTTGTTCGTTCAGATTAAACCCGACGATTAACGCTCCCAGGTTTTCACCCATTGCGAAATGCATTCCGCGCGACGTGCACGATTTTTTTCAAGACTTTTTATTCACGCATCCGGAGGCGGGATTGCAGGAAGATTGAGGCAGATCAAGGGACGTGGGGCATTATACTGAGAACTCGACGAAATGGATCGGTACAGAGAGGTGTAGAGCGAGTTGTCTCCTATGAAGGGAAGGAGGCTGGTAGATCGGCTCGGTGCGGGCAAAACCCCCGTCTGGGCGTGGCGTTCTTAAGTAAGCTTCGCTTAACCCACTTGCGTCCTTAAAAAATAAGCAGGTCTCCATTAATATATTCCGACCAACGCCTTATTCCAATTTTTTTTCATATGTCCCCCACCACTTCTCTTTTCTCCCTTCCTACCTCCATCCTCTTATCCTTAAAGACCTTTACGTCATCCTATTTCGCCCTGGAGCTCCAAGTAGGTTTTCATCTGGAAAGCGTTTTCTCCGTTAGTTATGCTTGCGTAACAATTGGGATGAGATTCCGGAGCCGTTCCTCGCCGCGACCTTAGATTCGTGCGCTAGGGAGAAAAGGCCGCCTGCGGCCCTGGACCGGTCGCCTGCTCGATCGTTGGTCTCTCTGACCTCCCGCTATGCTTTCGCTTTCGGTATATTCATGCCGCGATGTTTCATTTCTGACTCGTAGATCGTGACGATTGTTAACCGTTGATAAAGTGATCTATCGTAAGGTAAACTATCCATTCTATCCCCGTACAGTTACAAAAGATGCGTGGTTGTGAGTTCAATTTGATGGGCTTATGTTTGTATTCGCTGGTTGAAATGCCTGGTTGGTTTTGGTTGGTATGTTGGTTGGTTGGGTTGGTTGAATAGCTGAGCGAGTTGGTGAGGTAGATTTTTGGCCCTTTTGGTCCTCTGTGGATGCACCACTGGAGAAAATTATCTCGTGTGCACGAAGTCGCACAGGACCGGTCTTGCCCTGCGTGTCCATTGGCCGTAGCACGTCGGACCTAACTCGCCCACTTCCGCCCCGCTCCACTGACCTGAAATCGAAAGTGAAAAGCGAACATTCGACGTGGCGGTCTTAACTCGTCGTTTTCTCGCTGGTGTGTGGGTTTAATATCTACCTGAATCCCTTATCCGTCTAGTGTTCTCTTCGACTCTGATATTATCACTCAGTTTGATTGATTTTTTAATAATTCGATTTAGTTGTTATGAATTTTAAAGTCATTTCCTTCCACATATGCTCTATTCCACCCTTGCAAAAAGAATAAATGAAGGCTGTTATCTTCAACCAGATATTCCTGTGTGATTTTACATCAATAGAATGCTTTATCAAATTTGATGTCTATTTTACCATGTTGTTCACAAGTTAAAAAGTGATTATTATTATATAAGAAAATATGATTTCATAACGGAAATAAAGAAAAGCTGCATTAAATGAACGTAACGTTTTATTGTAGGTTTAACTTTGGTTCACAACATGTGAACGAAAGCGTACATATTAAATATTTATGGAAGCACATACTGTACATGCAAAAGTGAACCCGTTATATACAGGCTGATTGGATGGATATAATTTAGTGGATGAGGGCCTTGCCGAAAGCGGGGGCTGCGTAAGCGGGGGCTGCGTAAGCGGGGGCGGCGTAAGCGGGGGCGGCGTAAGCGGGGGCAGCGTAAGCGAGGGCCTTGCCGTAAGCGGGAGCGGCATAGGCGAGGGGTGCAGCGACTTTAGCGACGACGGGGGCGTGGACGGCGGCCTTAACAACGGCGGCTTCACGGTGGACGACGGCGTTGAATCCGTTGACGGGGTCAGCGGTGTACTCGACAACACGACGTGTACCGTCGGGTTCAACAAGGTTGTACTGTCCCTGGACAACATCACCGTTGCGGGTCTCGGACTGTCCCTTGGAGTCTCCGGTCAGAGCATCCTGGATGTCATAGGAGTAGGAGTACTGAGGGTTGGGGTCGTAGTCGGTGTCGACGGCGACCTTAGCGATGGCGGGGGCGGCGACGACGGCCTTAGCGAATGGAGCAGCATGGGCGTAGGCGGGTGCGGCATAGGCGGCGGGAGCATAGGCGGGTGCGGCATAGGCGGCGGGGGCGGCGTAGGCGACGGGGGCGGCATAGGCTGCGTGTGCGGCATAGGCAGCTGGTGCGGCATATGCGGCGGGTGCGGCATAGGCAGCGGATGCGGGGTAGCGGGCCACGGTCGCTCCCACAACGGCGGGGCTTCCGATAACACCAGCTCGGGCAACAGCCACGAGGGCGGCGAAGACGACGAACTGTTCCGAAAAAAAAGTATAGCGTCGGTTAGAACCGAATCGGGTGGGAAATCATCACCCGTTTGAAATTTCTAGCTATTGAGATAGGTTTTCAGACTTACCTTGAATGCCATTTTTTGACTTTTCTCTCGTTGTATGTCGAGCTGAATGTGCTGGCTCCAAACCCTTCCTCAGCTTATATAGGTACACGCTCCTCTTCTCCGGTGATGAAACCGGATCGGGTCATTTAGTTACCCTGACGTACGGATGGACTTCCCTTTCACTCTCTCCTCCATCCTCTCTCTCTCTCTCTCTCCTCACTTCAATTTTCCTTGTGGCCTCCTGACTCCTCCCGCCCTGCCTCCTCCTCCCTCGTGGGAAGGGAATCCCTCTCTCTCTCCGTTTGCAAGGCACCTTCCTTTCTTCCCTCATCCCATTGCATCTCTCTTTTCCGTCTCTTCCCTCCCCGCGATCCATTCTATAAGGGAGGCTTTCTTTGCGGTGTCTGTCTATGTATGACGAAAAGCCTTTAGCGATCCGAAAGTGGAGCAAGGCGCCATGACTTAGTATCGTTTGGGATGTATAGTGCCTGGCAAAGAACCACACCCAACCGATTTAACCTTTGGCTACTCTCTTGTATGATATCCCATTATCGCGGATCGCTTCCTCAAACTTTTCCTCTCGTTATAGTAATGGTTTTTTTGGCACATTGACGGTAAAATTCACCTTATTGCGGTTGGATAAAGTTGCGATGTCGCGTAACATGCTCGGATGCCGTTGAGACGCTAAAAGCGTGTAATATCCGCATGCCCCGTCCGAGCTTCTAATCCTGTCAATTTCTATTAAAATAAATTCCCAAGCATGGGATAAATTTCTTTTTCAAATGATTCGGGGTGAATTTTCCGTGACTTTCATTGCTGAATACCTAATAAATATGACCTCAGCAATACAAACATTTGAAAATCCGGTTGCAAAAATGTAGGTTATGAAAGTATCATTTAGCATATATTCCGTGAAGTATTATATTTTAACTATATGTGGGTTTCATATTATTATACGTTATAATGTATCATAGATTACGTGTGTGTGTGTCTGTATGTATGTGTGTGTGTGTGTGTGTGTGTGTGTGTGTGTATAGAGAAAGAGAGAGAGAGTACTTTCAACAAATATATAAAAATGTAGAGTATTTAAGGAAACGAAAATTTTTATTCTGCAGTGATGGAATGATCCCAATTTATTAATTGAATTCATTGCGTAATTAGGCCATATTCATAATCAATCTCTGTCGTTTCTCTCTTGACCTGATTTTAAGAATGTATTGTTAGCTTAAGTGCTTCTTCTATTTTAACCATAGACTTCGTATTCCACTTTTCATCGATCATGTCCTACTTAGTACTTTTTCCAATCTTCTACGTGTAGCATCTTAAGACTATGAGATTGGTGTTAAGGAATGTTCTACTCATCATTTTGCAGTAGAGTTCTACTAATGTCATGCTGTAATAATCTTTCCATTTTTAAGAAACTCTGCATATTTTCTTCCTTTTATTGGATCAATTTGTAATCTAATGATATATTTGTATGCATTTAATTACACAACATTTTATATTTATCTTTACATTTAATAGCCTTATCATTCCTCTCGAGTGGTTCTGTATTGCATTCACAACGAATTAGTTTCCTTTACTGAAATTCCTTTGAATCATTTTCAAAAACAAGAAATCTCGGGCAGTTGACTTTGGATCAATCCGATATGCACAGAACGCGATATATGTCTTGATTTAACCTTGATCTTAATTTTTGAATTTGCCTTATTTTGTAACCGTTTAAAGTATTATTTTCATGAAGGACATGATTCAACTTAAAACAAATTCTTAAATTATCTGAACTATTGTGGATTAGGTGCATGTTTTTAATTCGACACCTTCGAATGTGAATTTTGAATTGGTTACCGTTATTTGGCTCCGACTTTCTTGTTCCAAATATCACACATATTCGGTTGTAATTAAGATACTCCGACGCTGATATTTTTATTTCGGCCTTTTTTAATTTTCAGCATGATTGCAAGTTCCGCAGTTTTTCGCATCTCTTTCCACATTTTATTTACCTTTTCCCACTTTTATGTATGTATGCAAAATGCCATAATATAATTCGAAAATCTGGAATCATTAAGTGTTTGTCGTTTTATTAACCTGATTTACTCACTTTCTTTCAAAATGGACTCTTTGCCGAAATGTGTAATTAGTATTTTTTCGTGACGATTACTGATAAGTATCGCAGTACAGTTATTCGTTGAAATGCACTAGTGTAAATATTTTAATAATTTCTTATAAATTTTAACATTTTCTTCAAATTCTGGTCGTTATTTGGATGCTATTCCTTGATAATACACTCGTTTATAATAATTGAACATCGACATTGAGATCGTTTTTACTTTAAATGTAATAGATACAGGTTAAGAGAATTTGCAAAGCAGCTGCACGATATCAGAAATGGAAAATATATTATCAGATAATTTATCGTTAATTATTTAATGGCGTTTTTGCTTTTTTTCTTCTTGGAATATCGATGAATCCACAGTTTGTCTGATGACATCATATTGGAGTGCGGCAGATTTTGTTCCGTCGTATCCGGTCTGAAACCTACTTTCACCGAATTCTTAAGAGAACTTTTTCAAATGAAATGGTACATCTTGAGCTATTTTTGGTACCCGTATAAGATTATAAATTTAGATTATAACGAATTGCTCAGCGTTAAAAACTATCTATGAATAGATAAGAAAAAAAGGTGTAACCTTTAATGGCATTCCTTTTATGAAATGAGAGAAATTTTGGCTGCAATTTGTTGAGGCTGGACCTGGGTTATGTAAGACATCACGGAAGTGTTCGCTTATAATTTATGTGATGTCATAAACACTAGGCGAACCTCCTCTGTCAGTCGGGCTTATCATTCTTATCATCTAAATTTTTGTATTTCTCCTCCAAGGCTTATCTTGAACTTTGCATATTATAATGTTTTTAATTTTGTTGTGGTGGCCGTCATCTGTTTATCTAGGCTCAGTATCTTAAAAGGGCTCTCCCACTATCTTGAATCGATATGCGCCTTCATGAATCCTTCAATGACTGTGAATGAAGACCGCCATTTTAGGCTCCTGTAACAATGACTGCATAAGTTAGCCATATCACCAACCTCAGTATTTTTTGCGGTTAAGAATTCTGTTCTAAGCATCTGTTACACACTAAAACGGGAATTGAAGCCAATTTGGCGGGACTATTATTTCAATTTTGTATAGAATGAATAAAACGCACTTTTTGCTTTGTTGTGTGTAAGTGGATGGAAAAGTGGAACTTTTATTAGTCTGCATTGAAACGTCGTGATCGGAAATACAGAGAAGATAACAAATACTCTCTTACTTGATTACTGATTACTGAATATATTTGAGAAATCTTTCTATGATGATTTCTAAGTAAGAATCTCATTCATTTGTTCAGATTAATCCAGGGCGGTGTTTTTAGTAGTTGTAATTATGTTAGAATTTCTCGAACGGATTTAATTATTTCATAATAAAGGTGGTGATTCTAACTTCGTTGATAAATATTGTGGAAAGCAAAATTTTATTCTACACCTTACTTTCTTTCTTTCAACCTTTACGTCCATATCAATATTTCATCCGTGTTGGTGAAATTATTTCATTAGATAGTTTATGAATGCAAAATCCTTACGAATTAATCCAAATGATGGTTTTATGTAGCATTTATGACAATTAGCACTCCTATATTACTACATGCTATCATTTTCTACCGTGTACTAGGCCCATTTCAAATATAACGCATTACACCTAGATATTTTATTTTAAAATTTTTTTTAAATTTCAAAATTGGTCCGTTGACTAAATATCTGTTGTATTTCTGGTTCTAGTCTCTCCCCCCTCTCCCCCCTCTCTCCCCTCCCCTCTATCTCCCTTCCCCCCTCTCTCCCCTCCCCTCTATCTTCCTTCCCCTCTCTTTCCCCCTCCCCCCTCTACTTCCCTCTCCCCCATCCCTCTCGCTCCCACCTCTACCTCTCCCCCCCTCCCCCCCCCCCCCCCTCTCGTATTAAAAGCATACAAAGCACGCTTACACCCATAAGGATTGATACAACAATAGGATTTTGAGGTCTAACAATATAATTGGTAGCCAAGGCAACATTCCGTTAAAATGGCAATATTTCCACAAAATATGTGAATGAAACGTATAGCATGAGCGATTTCGAATTGTATGCGGAAAAAGATGAACAGAGTAAGAAACTTTTTAACTTTTTCTTCAAAATGGTTCAGATCCGAAGATCGTAGGTTAATTCCTTCTAATTTTAATTTCCAAAACAATAAAAGCCTGCGCATCAAAAAATTGATTTTTACATGTTACCTTACGGAAAATGGACATGTCTTCCTTGGAGTCGAACTCAGGACTTTTTTGGAGATTTATTTACGTCATTACCTTAAAATATGTTAATCAAGCATCCTTGCCAAATTTCAATCTTCTACCTATTCGGGAAGTTTGTTAAAACACTCTATATCGGCCATCGTGAAAGCGTGACCAACCAACCAACCAACAGACCTGGGCTATTATAGTATAAAATTAAGTCTTTTGTAGATTATTTGAATACGTACCCGATCGATGAAATTACGGTGACCAAGCCTTATATAAATACAGGCATAATGATAGTGGAGGTTAAAATGTAAATCATCGAAATCATTTCCTTGACCATAGCAGTTTTTCTCCAATATTGCCATGTATTTCTTACGCCTCCTTATCTCAAGTTTCACGCAACATTCCAGATTCACGTGACCGCTCTCTTCCTCGCGTTTATTACCTTACTTTTAATTTAGCAGGAAGAGAGTCTCTTTGGCCACTTTCCCTCTCTGTATGAGAGGAAGAGGTCATAAGAGAGAAAGATATGGAGAGCGAAGGAGAGGTCGAACGGGAAAAGAGAAAGTGTTGCGTAGCCATTTCTTCGTGTCATTTCATTGTTTTTATTAACGGTAATTTTATAATGGCGAAAAATTAATATAATTATTTCGAAAATCTGTCATTTTATTTTCAGTCCGTGTAAAATTACCTCTTAGATAGTTTTCTTTCAGTATTTCCTCGGTCACCTGTTTCCAGTGAATATTCTCGCAAGAGTATTCTATACCGTAAATCAGTGTTCTTCAAACTTTTTCCATCGCGACCCACTCGATGGGTAGGCAAAATGAGGAAAAATACGTTCTTAACTGAGTTTTCATTGACTCTCCATAAAAAGTAACTCATACTAAAATACTGGCATTTATATAATAAGAGCATTTAGTTTATTGTAATATTTGACTCGTTTCAGCTGGTTGTGCATTGAGTGCTCATATTTTCCTCATGAGCCACGCGACCCAGTAATGGGTCTCGACCCGTACTTTGAAGAACACTGCCGTAAATGACTATCTTTCTAGTTAAAAAAATACATGACTAAAGGCGGAAAAGGAATTTATTTTTTTGCTACGTCTTATGGCAAATACGATTTATCCATGAATATTGCGAAGCGATTTAGCTGGTTTTTCTTACCAAACTGAATATTGTTATATACTTACTTTATGAACAGCTAATAACATTGTTTAATACCTGGAATTTGTATATGATAATTGACATTTTAACGAAAGTTTGCGGAAGGATTTATAAACTAATTTGGACAAGAACCTCCATCGTGAACAAATGGAATCGATCGTATAGACTGTCGTTTCTACAAAGATTCCACAAGAACGTCTCTTTTCAGCTCAGGTTTCTCAAAAAGAAGCTAAGAACAATTTGTGTTTATAGCTTTAAGAAGGTTCTTCTAAATCATAAGTGATACACTATTGCATTATTTTTACTGTAAGGGGAACAAAACGTTATATTCGATCTAGTTCGATGTACTGTACAGGGGATGTTTCCTGTAGGAAATGTAGTCGTATCAACTGGTTCATCCTCCAGGAAAATCGAGGTTATCAAGTACTTAATTGTGGACAAGTAATGATAAACTTGTGTGTCGGCAAGTATTTGCCACTCTTATATACTGACCAATTCTTTACGACGCTGTAAATTGGCTGTTTTTTGTCTTCAAGCGTTTAACTATTCTTAATAAGCGCATATTATGGAAAATTATGTTATGCCCAATCATCCTGTCAAATTTGATATTTAATAGGACGACCCCCTTTCTCTGAGAAAGCTTGTAGGTTAAGGTTATGCAGGCGTGAAAATAAAAAAGAAAGTCTTATGCCGTTGTCGCATTCAATAAAAACAAGCGGAAATTTAAGCGAAAAAAATTTACTCGAGGAGAGTTTTACGACTGTATGCTCGTCTTTGCGAGGCCCAGGTCGTAAAAATATTAAAAATAACTTTTCAAAGTCTCGTCGAAGTTGATTTTTAAAAATT
Source organism: Uropetala carovei (assembly GCA_036926305.1). Classification (NCBI taxonomy): domain Eukaryota; kingdom Metazoa; phylum Arthropoda; class Insecta; order Odonata; family Petaluridae; genus Uropetala; species Uropetala carovei. The sequence goes on along the minus strand of JAXCHB010000152.1, from coordinate 883,939 downwards.
AATCTCTTCCTCTTCATATATCGAGCAACATAGTCGATTTCAAAATCTTTTTTCTTCGGACTGCCCAAGTGCTATATGTTCTCACGGGCACGTTCTTCTAAAACATCGGAAAGTGGTCGTGGAAATGGAGTCAGTTTCCAAGCCCTTCCTCACCTTGAGATTATTATATGTTTCATGGATATCGCGGCTAACCTGCGGGTGAAGGGCGATCGGCAGCTGTCCTCTTTTCGGACAACGCCCATTCTAATCGTCCATCCTTGGCCTGCCGTCGCGTCTCGATCTGTCCTCCCTCGAACTCGGTCCAATTGCCCTCTTCTTTACTTTCGCCACCCTTTGTCACAAAAAGAAAGGGTGCCGAAGGAGAGAGAATTCCTCCGACCCCAACTCAGTTTCCTATCCCTCTTTCCTTTTCCTCATCCCCGCCTCTCTTGTTCTTCGGTGAAATTTCACGCCATCTTATGGTAGGTTGGGTAACACTCCCGGCGCGGGAGAGGGAATGAGATTCTTTATTTATTCCGGTTGGCTGGAGCCGCTAATGCGATTGCTCCCTGGACGCCGGAGAGGCACGCCATTGACCCTGAGCTTATTTTGAGTTGAAAGTACTCTCAACCATCGGGGCGATTAATCCAGTGACTTTAAGAAAGTTGGAAGTGTTACTTTTTTATTCCAGTATAGTTTAAGTGTCCTATCTGCGCCAGTTTTTTGTTTTTACGCGAAATTAACTTAGTAGTGGGGCATTATATTATTTCTGTGAGTTTAAAGGGTATAGAAAATAGCGAAAATGGATTTAACAGGATCCCCCCGATGTTTTCCCACTCAGATGCTAATTTATGAATTCTTATTGCTATCTTGTAAGTCATCGTAATGTTACGCCTAGCCTCGCGGAGGATGGTCCTTGCTAATTAATCAAATGGAAGTCTTTAATTTACTTGTTTGGACAGAAGGATAAGATCATCATCGAGTATTTTTTTCCAAAGATAGTTGTGGAATTCGGTAAGCTCAAATCTTTGTTGACCTTTGAATGTAATTTACACTTAGTCGACATCAGTGCAACCATTTAAATTTCACAGCGCACTTTCGGGTGCTCTCGAACTTCGCCGCACTCCGAACCAAATTTATCGAGACTGTAGAACATTTTACCACCCTGTAGCCATCAAAAAAGGTAAAAATCGCCTTTCACACACAAATGAAGGAAATTATTGTTGAAATTTACGTTTCAAATCGTTTAGCCCCGATTACGAATTAACCCTATGATAAAATCCCAATTATCCAGTTACGAAGCAACTCGATTTCGGTTTCACGGAGCGGAAACAGCCTAATAAATCGTACCATAAGAGATATTTAGTTTCTGTGGTCTTAGCAATAGAAGAATAAAATTGTATTGTCCCCATGCCTATAATTTTAAAATTTTCCGCGGAACACCGAGTACTTCGTCGCGGCGCAGTAATATGATCATTTAGATTCTAAATCATCAAATAGGTAGCCAAAAAGGTTGAGGGAACCACGTTATATCACATATTTATTTCTAAATTAATAACTTATATAAACCCATCATGGGAGATTCCATATCCCAATGTTTGACATCATCTCCAATGAGATTGATGATTTCGTCCAAGATTTAAACAACCAATAACCTAATGAAATTTAGATGCGATATCGAAAAGGCAACACACTTAACGACAAAATAGATTGGCGTATTCAGCAACTGTTATCAATTTTCCCTAAAATAACTCATCATAAAATGTTGGCAACTTTCTTAACCTGGTGCATAACACTTACCATTGTATTACTCAATAAAACTCATAATAACGAAGGACTCGAAAACACTAAGCATATCGCCACATAACATGAGCACAAGACGAGTTGTGACATTAAAGTTAAATGCTTTTGTTGTTTGCTAACTGTTGCTGCTAGTTGTCTGTTATATCTTCCGTATACCTACACTCTGAAAGAGCACAAAAATTGAAAGTATCTCCACAATGAATTCCAGATTTAAAATCGGCGCCTGGAGAGCCGCCCGTGGCAGTTTTCTGCGAACAGGGCATCGATTGCGATGAGTTAACGCTTAATTAATAGAATCAGTCCTGTAGATCGAAAGGCATCTAGCCGCTCTAAATATTTAGCAATAGGAAGAAATAAATCGCGAAACATCCTCGTTGTTCTGGAAATGACATCCTCATTAGATTTTCTTATCCCAGTTTCATATAGTTCAGCCGATACAACGGCGCTATTTCATTCGCAGAGTTTTGCCTCAACTTTTTTCGAGCCACCTGGAAAAAATATCCCAAGACATGCTAAGGATTTTCACATAATCAGTAGTTGTATACTTATCATGGAACGCTGCTCAGATTGGTTTTAATTGGCGATGAAAATAGCATGGGCCATTTGGGTTTGCCCTCCTTTTTCTCCGTCGTTGAATTTTTCCCGTCCGTCGTTCACCTTGCTCTTTAATCAGTCAACCTGTTATTGATTCTCGACATTCAAATCGGTCTAGACATTCGTTTGATCTTTAACTCTCCAATGGAGTTACGGTTCTTTATATTTGCCGCTGGCCAGAAACGATACGAATCGTTTTTATCTTTGAGCGTCTTATTAATTCTTTATTTAGTAATATTTTTATTTGTCAGGTTAAAAAACTTGAGTATACTACAGCGCTACTAGGAATCCTGGATGAACTACACTTTTTAAGTAGAATGCATATTTAAATGTCAGTTATGAAAATAAATGAAAAAATATTCTTTATTAATATTAACCCGGAGTACAGATGCATATGCAGGCGTAAGCAGGAAAGAAAAAGCCTCATATTTACATTCGAAAATTTACTTTCAACTTCTTTTACGTATATAGGCGCATACATCTCACATTAATTTTAAAAAATGGGAGCTTTATTTGCTGACGCCAATTTAAAAAGCTTGTTTTATTTATTGAGCTTTATTTAGAATTATAAACTTATTGCTCTTTATAAACTTACAATTAGTAATATAATTACAGTAAAGCTCGTTTATAACGATCACGCCATAAACGAAATCTCGGCTATAACGAAGAAATGTCTCGGTGCCTTGAACTTCTCCATAAGGGCATTGGTTAAATTTCTCGGATGTAACGAACACGCATTTTACGAATTCTCGGCTGTAACGAACAAATGTTTGGTCCCGTTGCAAAAAATTCCCCATATATAACGAATTTTGGCGAGCAGAGCGATAAGTAATGAATAGTTTCCGCCCGTTTACCGCGCACTTGTTCGTAGAGGTCCCCTTCCTCCATCTACCCCTTCCATACGAATTTCCACGCTCCCTTTGTTTTGAAATTGATATTAAAAATGTGAAATGTTTATGTAAATTACTGACCATAATAATAATATTAATTGACCATTTAAAAAATCGTATGTAATAGCAGTCGAACATTTTACATGCCGCGAAGTTGATAAGCATCTCTTTGCATATGTAAGTACAGCATTGAAGTCGACTCACTGTAAATACAGTAAAAGCTGTGTTATCCGGCTATCTTGGGGATTGTGGAAAGCCGATTAGGAGAAATATCCGGCTGGGGGAGCGATTTTCGATTTTGACATCGCAAATTTAGCAATAACCAAACAAAATTGGACTTTGGTTCACTATCGTACTCCCCAAACATAACTATGCATGGGGTTTGCATTTTCCATTTTAATTCTTCCACACGTAGTTAGATATAGACATTATTTACCCATTCTTATTTAATACACTGCTACGCTTACATGCAAAACAAAAAGACTATTGAAAAGTTTAGGGGGTCCGGGAAGTTTGGGGATTACGGCAGTGAACCTATTCCCAAAATTGAATTTATTGGATTAAATAATAAATAATAAAAAGCGATAAAACTGGAAATTGTAGAAGTACACCAAAACATCTAGACAATGCAAATGGCTTACGTAACCAAAAACGCCATGCTTACTCGGCAGCCACAGAATTTACGGAGTAAATACGTAACATATACATCTTATATTTTAAGAAATTTTAAAGTGGAAGTTGTGGTATTACACATATACAATTCACACAAAAATTCATAAAAAAAGAAAAAGAAATACAAAATGAATTGTATTTGTGTAATTGCCGGTATCTAAGAGTGGCCGGTTCTAAATAACCGGATAGCACAGCTTTTACTGTATGTGTATACGTGTTATATGGGATGTATAGGCCAAAAACCATGTTTCTCGTATATAACGTAGTCACGCTTATAACGAAGCAATGAGTCGGTCCCCTCCAATACGTATTAAACGAGTTTTACTGTATGTTACAAAGTAATTTATTCAGTAACTAGCAAAATTGCCCAACGTTGCTAGGGGTTATGTTTTTTAATCGACACGACTGCAAATGAAGACAATTATTATGAATTAAAAATTATTTTGTTTGCATATTTTTATCTGGGAATTTTTTCATATTTTATTTTATAAAAATCTATTTTAGAAATTTTTTTGAGGATTCTTAATTAAAATGAATGCGTTTGATTCATTTGACAATGAATTTCTACTGCGAGTACATAGAGATTTAGTCCACTTCTCACTCGCGATGTTGCAACGTACAATTTTCCAACAGTATAACATGTGAGATCAGTTTCCATATAAAAGAATTGACCTCGTTGCCATTGTGTTTATCATTTTCCATTGTTACAAACCTATGCAAATACCTTTTTGCATCATTAAAAACTAAATTTTACGCTAACTCAGCTTCGATTTGAACTCTGTCTTTACACATATAAATGTTAATTCTTTCAGCTTAATACGTGTTTTAGTGCTGAGTTCGTACCTTTATTTGAAGGAATTTAAATTTGCAAAAGAACAAAATCCTGCACGTCAAGCAATAGATTTTACGTGTTATTTTATGGAAAAAAGTTATCCCTTATATTGGCAGCACTGATTAATTGTGGTGTACAAAGCCTTGACTATTCACTAAGTTATGATGTAAGTAAGAACTGTACCAAATTTTGATGCTCCAGGTCTTATAGTTTGGGCGTGCATAATGAAAGACAAACTTTCGTAAATATATTTATGACTAGCAGAAATTCCCGGCGTTGCCCGGGGAAATTTGTTTCAAATCCGATCGGAATTCTAGATCATACATGGTATTTAAGAATTCACTCGGCCGTCGTGTTGAATACAATATGCATAGAGAAACAAAAACCACGTATGAATTACTTCTGGGAGCCCTACACAATCGTACCAAATTTGATTCAAATCAATAGCAGAACTTGGGAAAATACGCGTATTTTAATCAGTACATGCCGTCCAATTGTGGATAAGGAAGTAGTCCTTTCCCACCTTTCTCACTGTGTGTAAGATGTAGAAAATAAGGAAAATCAGGTAAATCAGGAAATTCAGGTAAATCAAGAAAATCGGGAAAATCATAAAATTCAGGAAAATCAGGAAAATCAGGAAAATCAGGAAATTTAGGAAAACAGGTAAATCAGGAAAATCAAGAAATTCAGGAAAGTCAGGAAAATCAGGAAATCAGGAAATTCAGGAAAATAGGTAAACCAGGAAATCCAGGAAAATCAGGAAAATCCGGAAAATCAGGAAATTCAAGAAAATCTGGAAATTTAGGAAAATCAGGAAATTCAGCAAAATCAGGTAAATCAGGAAATAAGGAAAATCAGGAAATTCAGGAAAATCATGATATTTAAAAAAATAAGGAAAATCAGGAAAACTACTTTCCTTATTTTCCTTATTATCCTTATTTTCCTGATTTACCTGATTTTCCTGAATTTCCTGAGTTTCTTGATTCTCCTGAATTTCCCATTTTCCTGATTTTCCTTAATTTCCTGATTTTCCGTATTTTCATCAATTTCCTGAATTTCCTGATTTTCTTGAATTTCCTGATTTTCCTTAATTTCCTGATTTTCCAGATTTTCCTGAATTTCCAGATTTTCCCGATTTTCCTGAATTTCCTGATTTGTCTGAATATCCTGATTTTCCTGAATTCCAGATTTTCCTGAATTTACCGAATTTCCTGAATTTCCTGATTTTGCTGAATTTCCTGATTTTCCTGATTTTCCTGAATTTCCAGATTTTCCTGAATTTCCTGATTTACCTGATTTTCCTGATTTCCGGAATTTCCTGATTTTCCTGAATTTCCATATTTTTCTGAATTTCCTGATTTTACTGATAATGTCCTACATCTTTTATTTCAAACACTTTAATAAGGAAAATCAGGAAAACCGAAAAATTCAGAAATATAAATAAAATCAGGAAAATTACTTTCCTTATCTTCCTGATTTTCCTAATTTTCCTGATTTTCCTTTTTTTCCGGAATTTTCTGATTTTCCTGAATTTCCTGATTTTCCTGAATTTCCTGATCTTCTTGGATTGCCACATTTTAGTGATTTTTCTGAATTTCCTGATTTTTCCGATTTTCCTTATTAAATTGTTTGAAATAAAAGATGTAGGAAATTATCAGGAAAATCTGGATAACCAGGAAATTCAGGATATTAAGGAAAGTCAGGAAAATCAACAAAATCAGGAAAATCGGGAAATTCTGGAAATTCAGAAAAATCAGGAAATTCAGGAAAATCAGGATATTCAGGAAATTCAAGGAAATCAGGAAAATCAGGAAATTTAGGAAAATCAGGAAATTCAGGATAATCAGGACATTCAGGAAATTCAGGATAATCAAGAAATTCAGGAAATTCAGGTGAATCAGGAAAATCAGGAAATTTTGGAAAATCAGGAAATTCAGGAAAATCGGGAAATTCAGGAAAATCAGGAAAATCTGGTTAATCAGGTAAATCAGGAAATTCAGGAAAATCTGGTTAATCAGGTAAATCAGGGAATTAATCAACCGTTAACTTGAAATCTGCGATTTCTCTTACGGGTGCTCCCCCTCTCCCCACAACCCCCCTCTTCTTGGTCTGATTTTGCTCATCTACAAATTTGATCTTATACTTGTATTGAAAGTGACAAATATCAAATTTGAACTTCCTAAGTTAATTTACCCCACTTAAAATCTTTTTTGAGATACACCACATAGCCTATATTTTAAGCTGGACCAGTCTAAAGATACTCTGCAACTTTCATAAAAATTCGACCAGCCGTTTTTGAGTGATGCGGTAACAAACAAACAGACAGACAGACAACAATTGTGCAAACCGGTTCAAACGTCTTCTTATGATGCAAAACACACAAAAAAAGTATAACCCCGACAAAAAAACAAATGTACAGACAGAGGTTGCAATTTTATTTATATAGATTTTTAGTCAAAACATGAAAAAGTTGACCTGCGAGAAGCTATTTTTTCTTTGGTTTAGGTAGGTACATCTAGCGAATGAAGTGTTAATAAAAGCTGAAATATTATTTTGAAGAAGACTGCGTATCAATGCTGTTTATAGCTTTCTTAATACTGAATGATATATGAAAGCACGGGTGAGCGCTAACTGGTCGGCAATCGGGGTGATTTACGTATTTCGTATTTCTCTTCTCTCCTTTAAAGATTGTGCTTAATGTAAGATAATGTAAAAGAAGTTGTTTATAAATGTTTAGATCTACTAAAATATTCAAAAAAATTTATACAAATCCAATAAAAATGAAAAAAATTACGAATGTTTCAATTTTCAGGAATCGAAATCGCGCATTTTCGCAAATTTTTAAAAACTTCTTATGACCTCAAACACGGGAGTAAACGTCCTGTGCGCTTGAAGGGTTAAAGTAGGTCAAATGATTTTTAAGGAATATAAGGACATTGTTATCTTTTACTATTAACATTGAAAGATTTATCGCAACATAAATCCATCTACTTACATTTGTTCGGTAACCAAGATGTTGTTTATTGTTTACGTTTTGGCTAATAGTATTGACATAATCCACATAATTTTATTTCTGCTTTAAAGGCTTCGGTGCATCTATCCATGTGAAATAAGTAAGACGTTAATGCGTAATTATATTAATGGTAAAACTTGACAATATACAATACATAAAATAGTAAATGTTAATGTAAGACGTTAATGCGTAATTATATTAATGGTAAAACTTGACAATATACAATATATAAAATAGTAAATGTTAATGTAAGCGTCGCTTGCGTAATTAAGGAATGGGGAACGTTTGTCCCGAGCAATAAAAAGCGTTTGCTACTTAAAAGAAAACTTTCCCGAGCGACCAACCGTTTTTGCGTGATGCGGTAACAAACAAACAAATAGACAGACATTTTCCTAAAATATTTACTGAAATTGTTTTCCTAAAACATTTCTTATTAGACTTCTTCGATGTAATCAACCGTTAGCTTGAAATCAGCGATAACTCTTACGGGTGCCCCCCCCCCCCCCCCCCCCCCCGCCGCCGCACAACCCCCCCTTCCCCTTGGTCTGACTTTGGTCATCTACAAACTTGATCTTATACTTGTATTGAAAGTGACAAATATCAAATTTGAACTTCCTAAGTTAATTTACCCCACTTAAAATCTTTTTTGAGATACACCACATAGCCTATATTTTAAGTTGGACCAGTCTAATGATACGCTGAAAGTTTCATAAAAAATAGACCAGCCGTTTCAGCGTGATGCGGTAACAAACAAACAGACAGACAACAATTCTGCAAACTGGTTCAAACGTCTTCTTGTGATGCAAAACACAAAAACAGTAAAACCCCGACAGAAAATCAAATGTACAGAGAAAGGTTACAATTTTATTTATATAGATTAAGAAAAACTTGATATCTGTAACCATTTCTGAATTTGAAAATTTTTAAGGTACCCCCTTCCGCCAACCGATATCTCAAAAAAAAAGTCTTCTGCAGTTTTATTTATATCATTCAAGTCCACACAAATAGTGAAAATTTTAACTATCTATAACCATCTGCTATTAATCTTCATTTAAAACATTTGAGGGCACCCTCCTGATGCCCAGCGATCGTTCAACAACATTTCTTTTGTAGTGTTATTTATAACATTAAAGTCTCACAAATAGTGAAAATTGAACTTTCTATCTATAACCATTTGCTCAGACTCATAATTTAAAAATTTTGTAGGCACGCCATGCCGTCCACTTATTTCTTCAAAAACATTCTTTGGCAGCGTAATAAATGACCTCGTAGATTACGTACACCCTGCGAATTTGCCTTCTATCTATTACCGCTTACTTGCTATTTTAATTTAATCGATTGCACAGACGGTTAGACGGACTGATAGTGAAAATAAAAGTGCGTTTATTAACTAAAACGTGCTAAAAATTAAAAAAAATATTTTAAAACAAGCTAATTTATGTTAGTTATGATAGGGGTTCCTAAACATTTCGATGTGAGGAGCGCCAAGTTGTATCCTAGAATATCAAAAGAGCACGACTACACTTCCGCAAGAGTAGTAATGATCATTAATAAAATCAAACCACCGTCACAGTTATTCTTAGTGATCTTGAATGCTTTTATAAAGAAATCAATCGAGAAAATAATACTGGTCCTAAGAAATGGAACATGAAGCATCATAGAAGAGCACCGTCAGTCTGTCAAAGAACACTATCAGGCTTCTAAAGAGCACAGTGGTGCTCGCCAGTACCAGGTTGGGAACCCCTGGTCTAGTAGGTGAAATCTGAGTATTGTAGGGAACTGATATAATTTTTTCGGCGACGATGTGTTTTGTAGTTCGACGCTAATTGATTTTTATGTTCAAGAACAAGCACTTAAAGTACTCATCTCGGGTTTCTCCATTAAATACAATAAGGTCATGAAAAACCAGATCAGCATTTCGGCTAAAAGCAGCCGTATTCGGTGGTAATTCACCGAGGGTAGATTATGTATAATAGAACGTCTTTAAGAATATACCTTCGGTGAATTAGCACTGAATACGGCTGCTTTGTAGCGAAATGCGCATCTGGTTTTTCATGACCTTGTAGTGTTGGAGATGCCTGAGGCAAGTGCTTGTTCTTGAATTTTTTCAGCCATAAGACGAGCTCGACAATTCTCTGCTGAATATATTTACGTTGCTTGTAAAAGTGTGAGATAGTTATCTGAGCGTAGGAATCCTCTCATCGATGAAGAACAAGTTCTTGTAATATAGAACTATACATAGCAGCAGCTTTCAAATCGACGGATGGTAGTAAGAAGTTTGGCCAATATTAGGAGCCTGTGATTTTAATCTGTGTAATTATAAGTTTACATTAAATAACACTTGAAATAAATAGACTGCGCCATAACTTTTTCATCGATGATTCTTGTAGATTCTACGTCGAAATTTTGTTTTAGTTTCTCCTTAAGTGTAAAGGATACCTGCCGAAATAAGTTTTTCGGACTTTAATATTTTTACTACCTGATTGTATAACAGCGTAATAAATACCGATAAATTGAAACAAAAAAATAAAAAAGAATAAAATTCCAGTGTAGTCATACCTCCCTAAACAAAGTAGATGTGTTCCTGGTATCCACTTCATTGGCATATAACATTGAATGAGGACAGTTTCCAGTACTTTGTAATACATACTGAAATTTGTATATAACTATTACAAATAATAATAAATTATTTAAGTACAACATATAGTGAGAATGTTTAATGCGAATGGTGCATTCCTACACACTCGTGCACATAACGATGACATGGGCCCTTTTGGGAACCATTTTATCGAAGAAATCCCAAACACTATATGGTCTTTCACAAACGGTGGCAAAACAAGTAGCGGGACTCCTAAAGTGTGTTCAACAAATAAAACACAAATTCCTGCGATGGAAGCTAAGCTAGCTAATTTACCAAGAATTATGCAGTGTAAAAATGAAAAATAAGTACAGGAAGGGCTTCGTTATGGAGGATTATTGTATGCTGGAGTTTTTTTTAACCAAAATATGCTTGTACAGACTCTGGTAGTGCTTATACATTCTAGCTAAAGTCAGAAAACTTTTAGGCTCATATTCGTCAAAGTTCCTCATTATGCCTTAAGTATTAATTCGACAATTAGAAAAAATTCAGCCAAAAATATGTTATTAAATACGTTTATTTATATTTATTTTACAAGATTTATGAAGATGGATGGAAAATGGGATGTGGATGAGGTTTTTAGCCGTAGATGGCCTTTCCATAGCCGTAGGGAGCGGCATAGTGGGCGGGAGCGGCATAGTGGGCAGGAGCGGCGTAGTGGGCGGGAGCGGCGTAGGCGAAGGGAGCGGCCACCTTGGCGACGACTGGGGCAGCGACTGCCTTGACGACGGCAGGCTCACGGTGGACGACGGCGTTGAATCCGTTGACGGGGTCAGCGGTGTAGTCGACGGTACGGTGGGTGCCGTCGGGTTCAACAAGGCTGTACTGTCCCTGGACGACGTCTCCGCTGCGGGTCTCGTGCTGGGCCTTGTTATCTCCGGTCAAGGCGTCGGAGACACTGTAGGCGTAGGAGTACTGGGGGTTGGGGTCGTAGTAGTCGGGGGCGGCTACGACGGCCTTAGCGACGGGGGCGGCGTAGGCGAGGGGGCGTGCGGCGTAGGCGACGGCGGGACGTGCTGCGTAGGCGAGGGCGGGGCGTGCAGCGTAGGCGAGGGCGGGGCGTGCAGCGTATGCAGGGGCGGCATAAGCCAGGGGGCGTGCAGCATAGGCGGGGGCGGCGTAAGCCAGAGGGCGTGCGGCGTAGGCGGGGGCGGCATAAGCGAGAGGGCGGGCGTAAGCTCCATGTGCGTATGCGGCGGGGGCAGCATATCGTGCCAAGGTGGGGGCCACGACTGCTGGGGCGCCGAGGAATCCGGCGTTAGCGACGGCCACGAGGGCGGCGAGGACGATGAACTGGAATGAAGGAGAGCTTACAGATATTTTTTATCTTAAATTAAGCTGCGGCAAGCATTCAAAATTATCAATTTTGTACGTATTATTTTTAAATTCAGCTGTAGTTTTAAGTTTACATATAGTCGTCTTATATCGTTCTACTTTTTACAGGTCATGCGTCCAATTTACCAGTATACACGGAACTTAGTTGTATGTAAATTGACAAAACTTAGATATCTCACTTCTTACTGCTCGATAGTCACGAAAATATATTTTCCGAGAATATATGATTTTGCAGCACTGGTCGGTGTCTGACTTACCTTGTATGCCATTTCGAATTGTATTGTGCCTTACCCAGAGATATGGAGCTTTATATACCATTGCAGGTGGATTTTTAGAGAGTGGGTGGATATTTTCCGACCTGTTGCAACAGGGGCCCTCAATGGTCCGCATAGTTAAATTCCCGTCTTCTCCTTTCCAGTCCCGTAGTTTCCAGTATTTTCCTCCCCTCTTCGCGCTTTCCTCGTCCACGCCTTAGATTCGAAGCCCACACCCATTCGCATAAAATTCCTCCCAATCACCTTTCTCCACCGTCTTGTCCGAACCACTAATAAGGAAGTTCTTATTTTCGTATTTACGTTATATTTGGATAATAGCTTCAAATTGGTTATATTGTTTCATTACGCTGGTGGTCCCTGATTGCATTCTTGACCTTCTGCAACAGTCTCATAACCGTAATGAAATTTTGGAAGAATTTTTCATTAATCGGAGTATCATTAATCGAAATAATTTTCTTGAGAATTAACCGGAATAGATCCACTCGGTTAACTGCCAACCTAAGATTAAGTACAACAGTATTGTTTCGATATTTCAATTAAAAACAGCAATTCAATAATAAAATTAAATAGGTAATTAAATTACAAATTAAAAATTTCGATGCAATAAGTGCCGTACGTCAACTTGGAGTAATATGCTTTCCAATAAAATATTAGAACCTTATTTTTAATGCTTATAATGCTAGTTAAAAAGTAGGATCGTATCACTTTTATACGGGATAAAGATTGAATAAGACAATGGTCGGTATGATCTGCTACTTCTCAATTGACTCAACTTTAGCTGTATAGCTAAACATTAACCAATCTATACAAGCAGGGCCGCCGAGAGCCAGCGCGGGCCCTGGAGCTAATACCCTCGCCGGGCCCCCTTTTCTCTGTTTTAAGTTAAAAAAGGGAACCTGGCCCCTAGGCAGACCCAGGACTGCGAACTCTCCCTCCCCCCTTCTCTACGGTCTTGGCTCGCAGTATTATAAGCAGAAATTGTCAAATTCCATCCCATTAAAAATTATCAAAATTACACAAAATATATGTTGGTACTATATGTATCATGTCATAATTAGACTTGGTATGATTCGATTAATGTCCATAAACGACGAATTTGTAAAATTCAAATATTCGACGAAAATTAATTGCCGTCGATAAGCGTAGATTTTTCATCATTTAATTTTTTGCGAAATTACATCATGGTTTTTTAATTTTATTTTCCCAAATCAACACCTAATGTATTTTAGTACCAAAAAAGTAACGCGTAAAAGAAAATCAGTACTTGTCATAGCAGACGACCACATTTGAATCGGAATTTCCTACACTTTGCATTGAGTTCCCCCGTGACATTTTTGAGTAACTGCATATCTTACACTGCAACAAAGTCCAAAAGTACGAATTACAGGAGAGTAGATCTTACAATTAGTATTAATGAATACCGATCGCCAGATGTCCCTCTAGTATTTTAAGTAACAAATCTCAAAAAATTTACATTTCTAGGGACCATACCGATAATCAGTCCTCCGAAAGAGTTTCCCATTCATGCCGAAGAATCTTCGTTCCGTGTGTGCGTTCTAGGCATTTTTCCTCCTGATTTTTTAAAACCAAAGTGGCAACTTTTTCCTTCATAATATTTACGTATAAATTTGGTTGTATGTTATAATAGCGTAACAATAACTTTGTTATTGAATGGTCACGATTTCGTAATGGTACGATTCAACGAATAAACTTTACAAATGTGAAGATAGAGAAGGAGAAATATCTGATCTACTTGCCAGGTAGAAGCTTTAACCAAATAAGCTATGAAGCCAGTGTTGAAATAATGGAAATTAAAATTATATGTGATTTGTGATCAGTCTTATGCACTCACGCACGTAAGTTAAATTTTCATCGTTTCACTCGTGTTGAATAAAATGTAGTTTCCCATTTATTTTCGGGTATTTACTGTAATTTACAGAATGCAGACACGAAGTAAGTCATATATTTATGCACTTTTAGTAAAGTTTAATTCTATGGAAATTATCGTCGTGTCAGCCTTATATGCGATATTAAGTGTACTTAAATATTCCAAGTTCAACATTATAAAATATGGTCAATAGAGAAAGAAAATCTACTATATCTCTAAAAGTTTGGAGTAAATAATGTTGTCCTTCAGAACTGACCGTACGACGACACTCCGAGTGCTTGTGGGTCCTAACCCCGGGCCCAAAGGCCGCATTTCCCGTAGGGGAGAACAATTAGAGTAGTGAGGGTGCTAAGGGGAAATAGTAAAGCAGTGACTTGGGTTGGGAAAACCCAAATCCAAATCTGAGAAATGGAAATGGGAAAGGGAGAAACCGCCGCCCATTGGTATCGGTTATCGACATGCCTTGCACCCGCGTATAGCAATAGGAAAATCTTATGATCGATCCTAATACCGGACCCCTCAGTGACCCGACCCCCCGGGGATTTTTCCCCGGTATCCCCACCCTCTCGGTGGCCCTGTATATAAGTGTCATTACATATGGGTGCTTGATTTTTAAAGATTCATAAACCGAAACTATAGTTTCCTTACATTATTTTATCGATTTCGTTTATTAAATATAAATCAGTTTTAAAGTGCTATAAATATAAACTAACCTGTAAATATGGTTAAATAATTGAGATATTAATTGAAGGTGTTAACTAAAACAAAACGAATTGACATTCTACAATTTAACATAAGAAGTAATTATGGTTTTCTGGCAATCTACAACAAAATTACCCTTCTAAATAGCACTATTTAAATGAATTATTTTGTCGTTATTTAATTAGTGTCAAAAATAATAATAATCAGGGACTTATGTTGGGGTTGTTTAAATTTATGCCTTATAAGGAAACGGAGCATAGTAAGAGGGTGCCAACGTCGTTCGCGTTAAAGTTGTTCATTATCAAAATGTGTTAAATTATGGTGTAATTTAAAGTTTCTATAATAGTATTCGTGAAATTTCTCATTTAAAATATATTTTACGCTGAAATATACGTGAATTATAAAATTCGTATTATATTGTAAACCGTGGAAATGATCGAGCGAACAGAGAATGAATTACATTATCAGAAAGCAATTTGCATTTCTAATGAAAAGAGTTGGCGACTGTGCGCTAGCCGCTATCCAAATCTCTCCGCTAGGCGTAGGTTGCCTAATCTAGGTCATTTAGAATGAGGCATTTCAATATCTCTTTCTCAATATCACTTTCTCAGTTTTTGTTTTTATTTCTTTTTCTTGATCAGTGATATGTGGCAACAAACATCCATTTATCTAAAAGATTGGAAACAGAAGAAATAAAAACAAAACAGAAATAATTAAAAGCAAGTTAAAGAATTTAGAGATTGCAAGCAAATAATGATAAGCGTATTAGTGTCGTCATTTTAGACCCTAGAGTCATTATCGTGACCGACCCTTTCCCAGTACAGTGTTGCCACACATTGCCAAGTTAAACACGTTTTCTGAGGAAACTCCGCGTCTTCCGTAGACGCGAATTCTGGGACACCCTGTGTGTGCGTGTGTGTATATATTTGTATATATATATATATATATATATATACACACATATATATATATATATATATATATATATATATATATACACACATATACACACATATATGTATACATATATATATATGTATGTGTATATATATATACACACACACATACGCACGCACGCGCACGCACACACAGTATTTTCTAATTTTTATGATACAAAAAACTACTTAGTATATGCTATTAACGAGAATTGGTCGTTCGTTTATTTATGCAGAATTTTTTCTTTTCGTCTAGAAGTATTTGAACTATTTAGGCGGAAGCTGTATTTAATTTTGTCATATTGTCTTAGTATTGCATCAGAATTGTCTGGATTTTTCTGTTTATATTGGGTTTATTTGTATCTGTATTTTATCAATTTAGAAGTTTTTCGTTTTCCTTTGTCGTTATTTGCGGACCAGAATTTTCCTCTGTACCTATTATATCAAATTTATTAAGCATATCCGTAAAATATTTTAAAAGATGTCTAAACTTTTGTAATATATTTAGGATTTATCCATCTTACGAAGTAATCCTTTAAGGCGCTAATAAATTTTCTGTACTTTCCGTAAGTTAATTTTGCACAACAGGAAAGAGAATATTCAGGTTACCAGGTTGCTTGTCCAATGCGGAAATCTCGTCAAGGTTTTCTTAATTTCCGTAATACATCATGTAAGATGGTGTAACTTTTCAGGCAAAATCTCCTTTATTATCTGCTCTCAAATGCATATTAAATTCATACATTTTTTCTCTTTCATTTTAGGATAGTTTTTATCGCTTCTGGAAATTGCATAGGAATATTATTATGACTATGCTTCTCCTTTAACATCTATTTTTGAAAATATTTTAATTTAAAAATTAAAATACAACAAGCCCTACCCGTGAAATGTTTGCGCGGATTTTTTTAATGAATTTATTAATAATAATGTAAATCAGTTAATGGTGCAAACTATTCTGTTAAATACGTCTTTTACCTTGCATAACCCTTCTTCTCCCCTATCTCCCTCTCTCTCTCCTATCCCTATCCCCCTCTCGCCCTTTTCCCTCTCTCCCTTCCACCTCTCTGTTTCTCTATTTCCCCTCTCTTCTTTTCCCCTTACTCTCTTCATTTACACGGTTTATAAAACACGTTCATTTTGCGTTCATAAGCTATACACGGTTTTACAACAACAGGAATTCGAGCACGACAGTGTCCGTTGTCAAGGTATTTAGCGATAAATTGGCAACTCTGATGAAAATTATGTGCATTAAACTTAAAATGCGGGCGATTTCACAAACGAAAAAAGACCATAAGAATATGAATCCTTGATCGTTTTTCTTTAAAAGAATCCAGATCCGAAGGTCGTACGCCAATATTTCGAATTTATATGAGCAAATGAATGAAAGCCTGCACGCCGGAAATTTAAGATATATATATATATATATATATATATATATATATATATATATATATATATATTTTGGGCAACTAGGTGTTGAAGGAAACCCAGTGAACACTTACCGGAAGTAGAGGCGCTGGGGTGTTGGAGAGACACATTTGTAGAGGTTAGAGCTTTCGGGATGATCCCTTCGTCAGCACAAGAGAGAGTTGTGTCTCTCTTGTGCTGACGAAGGGATCATCCCGAAAGCTCTAACCTCTACAAATGTGTCTCTCCAACACCCCAGCGGCTCTACTTCCGGTAAGTGTTCACTGGGTTTCCTTCAACACCTAGTTGCCCAAAATATCCTTACTTACCTTTCCTCTTCCTTAGTATTTATATATATATATATATATATATATATATATATATATATATATAGACTGCCATGAGGGTCAGATTTGACCCTCACCCTACCGTTCCCGGGGAGCCTTTCCGATAGAACCCAGAGAGTAGTTCTCGATGGAGTTGCATCAGACGTCGTCTAAGTGACATGCGGCGTGCCTCAGGGAAGTGTAATCGGATCCCTGTTATTCTTGATATATATAATGATTTAACGTATAATATAAAGTGTAAAGTTAGACTCTTCGCGGATGGCACACTTGTGTATGGAGAAATCAACACAATACACGACCAGGAGAATTTACAAAGGGACTTTCAGGCTATTACGAAATGGTGTAAAGATTGGCAACTTGACCTGAATATAGAGAGATGCGCCGCAATGAGTTTCAACCGTTACCCATACCAAATATCTGAATTAAAGCTAAAATACCTCAATAGCTACAAATACCTAGGAGTAACTCTCAGTAGCAATTTGTCTAGTAGAGAGCATATCAAAACCGTTATAGCATCGGCAAACAGAGTTCAAGGGCTTTCCTCTAGAGTCCTGCGGGGATGCCCCTCGAATGTGAAGGAAATCGCATACTTTTCTCTAATCCGACCCGTAGTGGAATACTGTAGCGCCGTCTGGGACCCTTTCGAGGAGTGCCTAACTAGGGAGCTCGAAATGGTTCAGCGTAGAGCGGTTAGATTTGTAAAAGGAGAATATCGGTATGATGCGAGTGTATCAGAGATATTGAGGGATCTGAAATGGCAGACGTTGAAGAGTAGAAGAATTGAATACAAAAGGAAACTATTTGAAAAATTCGAAAGCTCCGAATTCGTTGAAGACGTACGCGGCATAGTCGTCCCCATCGGTGTTAGTGAACGTAACGTTAGATCAGAGTGCAGGAGAAAATATGTCGAAACAATCGCTAGAACAGAGAAATACTACAGATCCTTTTTCCCAGACGCGATAAGACAGTCCAACAGAGGAATTAATTAGAGTTCACTTGGTGTTGTGACACCCCCTGCCAAACGCTCTGGCGGCTTGCAGGGTATTGATGTGAAAATGTAAATTTAAATATATATCCCTCAGCTGATATTCGTATTTGAGCCGCCGTGACTCATCAGGAACCTTGGGACTGCATGTTTGCTTAAAGCAGTGGTTCTTAACCTTTTTCGGCTGCGACCCAAATTCTGATCGCGGCAACCCATTTCCTCCAATATCTCAATTGTAATAAGTAATAAAATTAATAGGAATTTAATAAATAAATGAAAATAAGCTCTCAGGACATTAGTATTGAACGGATTGTTAGGAGGAATGATATATATGGATATAGAAAGCAATAGAAAATCTTTGACGGTCCACTCAAAATGGTTTGGCGACCCAATTTTGGGTCGCGACCCATGGGTTAAGAACCACTGGCTTAAAGTCTTTGAGAACTTAAGTCTCTGAGATTTCCGCATGACCTTGGCCTCTGATATTTCATTTTTGAATTGTCCGAATGCTAAAGACAACTTTTTCCTTCAATTTTTTTATTTACAAAACGTCAATCCATGAAACTTGCATAAAGAAAATTATGAGAGTAATAAATACCATATACATAACTCTAATTAATATGTTAAGAAATAATAAATTCAAAAATTGTATCAAATGTTCAAAGGTATATCCAAAAAATGCGAAATTAAAAAAATATATTTTTTGTCCCTATAAAAAAAATGGATAAATAAATTTTCTCTATTTTTACCGCATAATATGCTAAATTATTTTATCTTTTTTCTTAACTTCAACACAATTTGGTTGAACAGGAGGGGAGGGAGAGAAAAAGGTGGGGGAACGGCGTGCACCCTCGTTCTCCCAAAAAAGCTCTGCATATACATAGTGTGACGCAGTTTCTGCAGATGCAGTTTGTTACTGAGACGCAGTTTCTGTGCATTCAAACATTCCGAAATGCAGAACCTTTTCAACTACATTGTAAATAGAAAATTTAGTAGGCCTACTCCCGGTCATTGTATTTCCGATGAATGGATGAATGACCCGCTCTTTTTCCTTTTGGTTTGCCACACTTCTTTCTATTCTTTGTAAATATTTGAACGGATAGTAGCCTTACAAACACTCATGGAAAACCAAATTCTTTATGAATAGGAGCATCACCGCTCACTCCCACTACCTCCGTTGGCTTGACCAGAAAAAAAACTTTTTTTTCAAAACATGCTTTCTCTATAAGCACTGAGGTTCTGCGTAGCTAAAGATACAAGGGAATGGGAATCTATATATTTTTCCATCTCAACCCCGGTTGCGTCTTTTCTTCATTTGAATTCGTATAATTTATATTTGAAATATTATCAGAGTGTAGATTTCTTAAAGTAACTTTTTTAATGAATTTATTTGAAAAGATACCAAATGATCAGTCTATATCAACAGTAAAAGTAACTTATGAATTTTACACGAATTTTAACATAATTTTAATAAAATCTGATTTATACCGGGTGCCCGGGACCGTGAGGGTCATATTTGTCCCACGCTGCGAAAAATGTATTAATTCCATAAAAAAGTAAAATAACGTAAAAATAATTGTAGTGTTTTTCTATAAGGAAATAACATACTAAAATGCCTTTGGCTCCAGGGACATTTTTTTCAAATATTAGTCTGGCAGTTAACGTGTTAAGCATCGAAATTAATGATGTATAGCAACGTACATATTTAAGGATAATTATATAATTCAAAGTTTTAAACATCATGTTTATTTTAAAATTCACCACAAAATATACAATAATGAAAAACATCAGTTTTACAAATATGATGGGGCTATTTGGATCAGAGGTGGGACTATTTGGATCACATATTTTATTTGTAAAAAACACTGAAAATTAGTCGTATTAAAGTTATAAACTACATATAAACAAAAAATTATATTTTCTCTCCACAGTCATTCATATTAATTACGGATTAAACGCATTTTCCACACTTAATAGCTTATGTCCAGCAGCCCCTACACACAGCTCGTGGTACCAAGTTTTGTATGCTTCACTACTGATCCACTCACATTTGGTGAGAGGTATCGGATAAAAATATTTAATTCCGCAGAACCCACACGGTACATCTTCTTCATGTTCCGATGATATGTATGAAGATTCTTCACTTGAACTGCTCAAGTCCATTAATTTTCTTCGCATACATTTTTTCTTACTTTTCTTGACGATCACTTTTTCTTTTGATTAATTTCTTTGTTTCTTAATCTTTGTTCCTTTCTCAAACTGCAACCTACTCTTTATTTTTGTCTTTTTAACGTTTTGAGGAGGAAATGTCAGGTGACAGGCAGAATACTTTGCTTTGTTTACTTTTTCCTTTGGATTGGTTTTGGTAGGTGTTGGTAAAACATTTGAAAAGTTTGTTGTTGAAAATGATGGTTCTGTGTGAACTTGATTATTAGTTTCATGATGAAAATGATTTAATTCAACATTTTGTTTTAGGGGGAGAGGTATTTTGTTTGATGAATCTGCAGTTACATTTGATGGTCCGGCAGACCAAGTTGATGGTCGGGTATTTGCACTTGATCGTCGGGATTCTCACTTGATGGTCCAGTATGTAGACTTGAGGGTTCAGTAGGATCATTGGAAAGAATAGGGATTACATTGGAATATTCACAGTAGGAAAAAGAGTTGTTCTCAGAGTTAAGGTCAGAGGAAAAGATATTTGATGGGAGAAATTTGTCTTCAGGTATTTTGTTTGAGTTGAAAGGATAAATTCCGATGCATTCAAATCCTTTTACTGCATTCCCTTTCTATGTATGACGAGCGCTTTTGGGAATTATATTACTATTCTCAAGCCATTAACTTTTAATAAATTATGTAATTAAAGAAATAATATTTTTTAGGCTATAGTTATACCATCTGTCCCAAGATCTCTTGTCATGTTATCAACTATATACCCGTAGAATGAATTAAAAACATATATGACATTGTTTGTCGAACATGTTTGAAAAAATTACTCTTATTTATATTAAAAATATTATATTGCAAACATTATTAAATTTATAAACCTCTCGACCTATTGGCTACTACTGCAAAGACAGTCGGTTGACCGATCCAAATAGCCCCACTAAAAGTGATTCAAATAGCCCCACTAAAAGTGATTCAAATAGCCCCACTTGTATCGACTTCAAACAAAAGGAAATAGTTCTTGTAGTTGATTACAGAATGCGTTACTTGTACCATGGGACAATGCAGAAGGTTGTACCACAGTCTATAATATACAGTCGCGTCATACCATGTACTTCCCCCTATCCCGACTTGCAGCTCGGCGATCGCAGAGCCTCAAGTGGCGTACGTGTACAGTTACAGTTGAGTCCTATGGCGTATAGGTAGTAATCGTACTTTGATGTTGTAATTGGATATTTAATTTTTGTTCTCTGTTCGGAGTCAAGGATAAATGTTAATCTATTGTTTTTGTTCCCTAATCTGTAAATTTCTTTAGTTAATATTCGTAATTTACGCAACATTAGCACAGACACTGTACGGATATATCGTTATAGACGTGCGGTTGGAAGTTCTTTCAAAATTTTAATTTTTACATCAAGACTACGTAACTCTGTTTTTCTGTAAGTTAATAGTACTTCATTTAAACGTGTTGTTACAAAAGTTATAATTCATTACAATGGAATCTACGTGCTGAATTTTGCTGCAAACTTGCGAAGTTTCATTCATACCATATTATTTGCGTGAATTTTTATTTTTAAGGTACATTTTATGTCAGAAAACAAGGTTGTTAAGAGCAACAACATAGGAAAGATTGTAAGCTGTCGATTTTCAGACAACACAAGGAGAAACAGCAAGAAAAACGCAATGGTTTCATGACCTTTGCAGGAGGGATAAATATACATATCTTTTCGGAACACTACAGAACTAAAAAACTATTGTTGTAGAATTGAAAGGTATACATATATCTTTCACCAATGACATTTATTCAACAAATTTAACATATAATTTAGTATTCCAGATTACAAACCTTAAAGTATTTATTACATTTTTTATTAAAATTTGATGACAAATTCTGGTTATTGAGTTCTAAAATGAAATATAACCTAATTCGAACAAATATCATGCATAGGCATTCTTTAACCTCCACGAGGGCTGATTGTGAGAACCAACTCTTAACTTCGTACAATTTACACAGGCGTGGGTTACGAAAACGTAGTGTTACACGTTTGACACTCGTGGCGCCACTAGACTGTTAGCTGCATGAAAAGTGCGCTTCATGACGCGACTGTATATTATAGACTGTGGTTGTACATTGTGAGAGAGAAATAAACAGCATATTGAATAATTTTAACACTAGACTTTAAATTCTAAAGACATAATGTTACATACAGTTAAAATCAGAGCTAGTAACGCTTATCTCGATCCTTTAAATGCGTTTTGAAGGTGCGTAAAGATGTAGAACTAGATAAATCCACTACAAAAGCATCACCATCAGTCTTCCATAAAGGTTCACTAGTAAATGGATGCCGGATGCTCAAAGCATTGTGTGCAGTAGGTCAAATGCTTATTTTGATCCAAATAGCCCCTACCATACCCTATTGACAAGTTCTACTAATTTTATTTTATTACGTTTTTGGTATGACTAATATTTTACGAGGTATGACGGAAAATTTGGTTTTTGTTTTTGAAGTGGCACACCTCATTTAGTTATGTGAACCATTTAAATAATTTTATTATTGTCTTATCCCAGAGATTTCTTTACCAAATTTAATGAAAATCCGTTCGTTAGACGGACGGGCGAACCGTAGCTAATAGGCGCTCACGTTGGAAGCGAAACGCCCCTTAAAAATATTTGCTGTCTTATTTGCTCCATTATCTTACAAAAAATATTTCAGTTTGAACGCCTTAAGCTGAAAATAGGCTACCCTGCGTTTCTTAATGATGATTAGGAGGGGTTGCATAAAATTAGGATACTATTAGTTGCTTTTAAGGATCGTAACATTTTCCAGTTTTTCCAAATTTGATATACATTTACTGGTTATTTTAAAATAATTAGCTAATTATAAAGTTTAGGTACGAATGTAAATTAAATCGTTTGGCTCTATGTGGAATAATTTTTACAGTATTAAAAAATCGAATACATATCTTCGCATATAACTTTGTAATTGTAAATTACACGATTGGTAATTCTATGTAGCTCATCACGTCTTAAATAATACTGTGTGTAAATTGGGTGTCATGTTTTAGTTGTAACTAGCATAGTAATATATCAGTTATTTAAAATATAAATTCAATATTAAATAAGTAAACGACTTAACATGAACTGTACTGATAAGATTTTTTCCATATTACTTATAAAATTATTGAAGAAAGCACTGATATGGAGAAAGATATTGAAATATATGAAATGATACGAGGATATTAAATATTTCTTAAGTTTTTAATGCTCGGCGGAAAGCGTATTAAGTAAACGAATATGAAAGACTGCTTAATGACAAAAGGTGATGTGATAACCTACAGAATTGTTCTGTATAGTTGTCCATGACAAATATTAGGGTTGATTTTTTAAAAAGAATTAGCATTATTTTCTACGGCTTTTTTGCTCGAAGAGAATATGTCACGTGCAGGAGCAAATTACATTCTAATTTTCTTAGAAAAACCATTAGTAAAACAAACGTTTCTTCTTGTTTAGCGATTTTTCAACTGGTTTGTCATATTCATATTTAAACACGCATATTCTTGAATACCTTGTTACTGGAAGAGGAAGGCGTGGATATGTATATAACGAAATTGTTCTTTATTGATGCACTCAAATAATACTCTACATGACTTCTTTTCAAAAATTGCTTCCTGAAATTTGGCCTTCGGTGCTATGTGAAAAGGGATTGGCATATAAAAAAACATGCCGGAGGTAGCGTGAAAGTTCCTGATAGAATAAATTTCTTATAATCGTAATATTTTCCTGTGAGTAACCAGGAATTATAAAATGTAAAAATAAATGTAAGGGTTGGAAGGGCTTCATTATCTAGGTGCATTGTAGGCTGGAGTTACGTTAACCCAAATATGCTTGTATTGTCTCTGATAGTGCTTATACTTTCTTGCTAAGTTACGAAACTTTTAGGTTCATATTTCGTCAAAATTCCTCATTATGCCTTAAGTATTAGTTCGATAACAGGAAATAATTCAACCAGAAATATGTCATTAAATACGTTTATTTATATTTAATTTACAAGATTTATGAAGATGGATAGAAAAATGGGATGAGGTGTTTAGCCGTATATGGCCTTTCCGTAGCCGAGGGGTGCGGCATAATGGGCGGGTGCGGCATAATGAGCGGGTGCGGCGTAAGCCACGGGAGCGGCAACGGCGGCCTTCACGACGGCCGGCTGACGGTGGACGACGGCGTTGAATCCGTTGACGGGGTCAGCGGTGTAGTCGACGGTACGGTGGGTGCCGTCGGGTTCAACAAGGCTGTAAGATCCCTGGACGACGTCTCCGCTGCGGGTCTCGTGCTGGGCCTTGTTATCTCCGGTCAAGGCGTCGGAGACACTGTAGGCGTAGGAGTACTGGGGGTTGGGGTCGTAGTAGTCGGGGGCGGCTACGACGGCTTTAGCGACGGGGGCGGCGTAGGCGAGGGGGCGTGCGGCGTAGGCGGGGGCGGCATAAGCGAGAGGGCGGGCGTAAGCTCCATGGGCGTATGCGGCGGGGGCAGCATATCGGGCCACGGTGGGGGCCACGACTGCTGGGGCGCCTAGGAATCCGGCGTTAGCGACGGCCACGAGGGCGGCGAGGACCACAAACTGTTGAATAAGAATACCATTAGATAACGATGGGGACAGTAATTTCCAAATTATAACTCTTTCCGTGTGCTTTTGGAACTACCTAGGTGTTTTTTTTGAGATTTTTCCCGACGAAATATTAACGATATAGGGCGATTAGTACACTTTAATGGTTATTATATTATATCATAATAATATTAACATTTTCGCAATAAAATATTTTTACGGTGCATGTCATGGTTAGGAATTAGAAATTATCTTCGCGGAAATTGCTGAAAGATTCATTTCATACTAACTTCTACTTCGGTTTTTAAAATTTCAACCTTTATGTGGCGTAATGCTAATTGTTTCTCAAAAATTATGTATATGATATCAATAGGAACTACTACCAAAATAGTTATCTATAATCTCCCTCTTTTCACTGTATTTCGAGGTATATTTGTCGTACACTTGGCAAAATCGATCCTTTTGCTATTGCACTTATTTTCCAAGCTATCGCTATAGCCATTAATGATGGTGCGACTTACCTTGAATGCCATTGCGAATGTTATTGTGTCTTTCCGTCCGATATAGCTTCTTATATAGCAATGCAGGTGGAAAACAGTGAGTGGGTGCGTGATTTTACCCTCTGATGCAACGGAGGCCCTCGGTGGAACGTAGAACTAACTCCATTCTCTCGATAGACCCCCTTCCTCACATGAAACGCCCTCTGTTTTGCCTTACTTTCACCCCTGTCCACGCCTGGGATTGATCCCCAATCTCCATTCCCGCATACCATCCCCCTACCTCCTTTCCAGGTTCCCCTTCCTTCCTCTTCCCCGGTCAAAATAGTAGGGATATAATGGATCTTTATCATTACCGTGAATGCGACCAATCTATCCCGTTTCTCGCTATTGCCTTTCATTTCAACCTTGGCCTTTAAATGCTGCTATGATATTTAAGAAAGTTGGCGATTCTTTAAATTTGATGAAAAAATAGTGATTTTCTGCCCACTAAAGTAATATGAGGTACACAGTTGTCCGCAGAATTTTCAGGAATTTAAATAGGACACGACAGGAAGCTATGAAAGTTGATTACGACAGTTTCTTTTAAGTGAGCTCATTTGCCAAATTTTAAACAAAAAACAGTTAGCAACCTTAAAAATCATGTACTACTTTTATTTTCTTGTAAAGGGATTTCATTCCAGAAAAATCTTTGAAAGTTGCTTTTATTCTTAAGATTCACTTGTAATTTTTTATGTCGTTAATTCTTTTAATTTGGTGAAAATATATCCATGCTGTAAGTGAAAATGATAATACCTATTTATCCTATAAACTTTTTGACCAGAGTCAATTTTACTTTTATGCGTGCACGTGTCCCTTATAAATAATTATTACTTGCTTATAATACAGTTGCAACATGGTATTGAAAACCAAAACTATTTGCAAAGGTTGAATACTTTTTTGGTAATCGTGATTATAGGCTATTTTTTAGGTCGGTGTTAAGAAAAAACAAAGTATGTTGGGAGATATACGCATATTATAGTTCTGTTAAACCCAGCTCACTGAACGTTACGACCAATTGTGATAATACTTATCTATCGACACTTTCAGTTATCAATGCGTAAATGTCGAAGCAGATGTCTCTCTGGTCCAAGATTTTGAAGAAAACATATATTTAAAAATAATTCGTGACTATTTATGTGAATATTTCTCATTTGTATAAATTTTCCGTATTAATGATTGTAATTTACACTTTCACAATTTTCAGTGTTCTTCGTATAGTTTTGGATATATATCATGATGTTCTAGATTCCATAGACATTGTAATTTTCTACAAGTTCTGTTTGGAACCTGTTTTCATAAAACGGATAGTCTAAGAGAGGTTTTGATTTTTCTCCTAATTTTATGTTAAATTCGTTATACCGTTGTTTTATTTTCTGTTAACATTTTCTAATTGTTTATAGATTTGCTTACGCTGCCAAGGGTAATTTAAATTGTGCATCGATATTTTGTTATTCATAAAAAAGAATTTTCTTAACTTATTGTATTTTTTTAAAATACAGGATATTGAAAATGGTTTTTAATTATTCATGAGTAATTGTTGTTAATTAATACTGAGGACGCTGATGTCTAGAGCTATCATATTCATTGCTCTATATGGAGAAAGACAAGATTTTTTAAATAAAATCCCTAGGTTTTGTTGTTTTTACTTTCTCCATACGTAGTAATGGGAAAGTATTTTGATCACGAAAAAAATCGACTTCGAGATTTCAACGGAAATACACGTTTTGAGGTCCCTAGAACACGTTTAGACTATTTTCGGAATGATGTCTATTTGTGTGTGTCTGTGTGGATGTATGTGAATGTGGGCGCTCTTAACTCAAAAAGTACTTGTCGTATTAAAACCAAATTCCATATATAACACTTTAGCATGAGCACAAAGAACTGATTAGTTTTTGGACAATACCGGTTAACCTGAAGTCGAGGTTTATTCGAAACCCGATACGGTTTTTGCGATATTTCTCCGATAATACGTCATTATTGTATACATTGACCATCACAAAAAATGTAGAAAATGTAATTTCCTACATCTTTAATTCAAACAATTTTCTCGAGCAGTTATTGTTTAGGAATTATTTATAAATAATCGGTTTTCGGTTTCCGTCAAATATCTTAAAAACCCCGTAACTGGTCATCTTCGTGAGGATCAAGGTTGTAAAGAATAACACTTTCTCCAACTTTTGTTTGAAACAAATTTTCGTAGAACCATCCATTTCGGAGATATTCAACTTTTTCGTAATTTTCAGTATACAGCGCCACCACCATGTAGCGGTGAATTATGTAAACTTATTCAAAATATACGTAATTTACGGTAATAAGGACGACTGTATCATTTACGATACGAAATGATAATTTTGCCTTATAATGCTATTCAAAATAATTTAAATATCTATACCCCAAATATGGAGAAAGTCATGTGTTGGCCACATCAGATTTTTTTCCACTATGTCACCACTTTCGTGTCGGATTATTTTGTTTTAGATCAATTATTTGTCCTATTTTAAAAATGTTTACGGTTTAAATAGTAATTTTTTGACCTAATGCTGTCCTGTGGATTCTAAAATAATTTATATATGCGGGGACCAAATGCACGGTATGTACATATTAAACGGTCTCAGAGCTAACAAGGAATGATTATAAAGAAAACTTTAATATAATAGTTCGTTTTCAAATTTTGTACGGTATAATTGGTAAAAACTGCGATTTCGCGGTTAGCGCGAGAAAACATTTTAAGGCAGTTGTTTTCAAACTGTGGAGCGCGCTCCCCTGGAGAGGTGCGTAAAGACTTCACACTGTATTTACTGTAGTTTTAACTGTCACAATAGTGAGATCTAGAATATGCAGTCGATGAATTATAGATCTCAAGTGGCTAGGGCGTATCCTTTGCCAGATATATGACATACGTATAAGGGGTCGCAAGGACATTTTTCTTACTTGAAGGGGGGCGCGGCTTTGTGAAATTTAGAAACCACTGCTTTAAAGTGATTTTATCAATCATCCTAGCATTTATTTATGTTCGAGAAACGATTGTTTTTATAGATGCTGCTTTTTACTTTCTCCATACGTAGTAATGGGAAAGTATTGTGATCACGAAAAAATCGACTTCGAGATTTCAACGGAAATACAGGTTTTGAGGTCCCTAGAACACGTTTAGACTATTTTCGGAATGATGTCTGTGTGTATGTGCGTATGTGATTGTGGGCCCTCTAACTCAAAAAGTATCTGCCATATCGTTACCAAACTTCATATATAGCACTTTAGCATGAGCACAAAGAACTGATTAGTTTTTGGACAATACTAGGTAACCGGAAGTCGAGGTTTATTCGAAACCCGATTCGGTTTTTGCGATATTTCTCCGTTAAAACATCATCATTGTATATACAATTCTATACAAAGGTTATAGAGAATGTAATTTCCTAAAATTAAACTTTCATTTGAAACAATTTTCTATAGCAGTTATTGTTTAGAAATTATTTATAAATAACCGGTTTTTCGGTTTCCGTCAAATATCTCCTTAAAAACATCGTTATTGTTAATCTTCGTGAGGACCAAAGTTGTAGAGAATAATATTTCTTCCAGGTTTTGTTTGAAACAAATTTTCGTAGAACCATCCATTTCGGAGATATTTTGATTTTTCTTAATTACCAGTATACAGCGCCACCACTATGTAGCGGTGAATTCTGTAAACATTCAAAATATATTTAATTTATGACAATAAGTACGACTGTATTCTTTTACGATACGAAATAATAATTTTGCCTCATAATGCTATTCATAATAATTTAAATATCTATACCCCAAATATGGAGAAAGTCGTGTTGACCACGTCAGATTTTTTCTTTTTCTTAGCGACACAGTCCTTGTATTCAAGTTTGTCTTTAAGTATCCTAATAAATAAGTCAAACGTAACAACGAAATCATTGGGACGCACAGTATTTGATTTTTGAATTCGGGATATTACTCTAAAAGATATTTTAAATTTAATAAAAATAATAGCTGTCGGCTTTGAACTTATAAGGAAACTGCTGGTAATAGTGTAGATTTTGTCCTGGAGAAAACTTCGTTTCATGTGTGCGTAACTTTTAGCTAAGCGGTGTAATATAACACTTGATAACATTACTTTCCCGAAGATTATTCCCAAGTGTACATTTTATATGAATATTTCTAGTTTCTAATTATGTTTGAGGTAACGGCAAATACCTGGTCAAGAGTAGGCAGGCACTTAAAAGAATGTTTTAAAAATAACGCATAATTTTCGGAAATAATTCAGTATAAAGAGAAAAAACAGCAAGGTTTAGATAAAATTCATTTATTTGAGTTTAGTTTACAGTATTTATGAAAATGCGTAACAAAATTATATGCGGTGAGTCATTTAGCCATAGAAGGCCTTTCCGTAGCCGAGGGGTGCGGCATAATGGGCAGGTGCGGCATAATGAGCGGGTGCGGCGTAAGCCACGGGAGCGGCGACGGCGGCCTTCACGACGGCCGGCTGACGGTGGACGACGGCGTTGAATCCGTTGACGGGGTCGGCGGTGTAGTCGACGGTGCGGTGGGTGCCATCGGGTTCAACGAGGCTGTAAGATCCTTCAACGACATCTCCGTTGCGGGTCTCGTGCTGGGCCTTGTTGTCTCCGGTAACGGCGTCGGCGACGCTGTAAGCGTAGGAGTACTGGGGGTTGGGGTCGTAGTAGTCGGGGGCGGCTACGACGGCCTTAGCGACAGGGGCGGCATAGGCGAGGGGACGTGCGGCGTAAGCGGGGGCGGCATAAGCTCCATGAGCGTAGGCGGGGGCGGCATAAGCTCCGTGAGCGTAGGCGGGGGCTACTACTGCTGGAGCGCCGAGGTATCCGGCGTTAGCGACGGCCACTAGGGCGGCGAGGACAAAAAGCTGTAATAAATAAAAACAGTATCAAGTGTGTGCGAAAGATTACACCATTTCATAAAATTAAGAGTAATAAAGTGAATAAATAATTGCGTCTATTGTTGTTGATTCACTCCACACCCAAATATGGTTCAGTTTTGAACGATAATTTTTTTCGGATAAATCTATCGTTATTATTTTAAACTTTAATAGTATTATTTCAGGTAATTTTGCTTGTTTCTCGAAACCGGAGACGGTATTAAGTGTCGCGTATTATAATCACAGTCCATGATTGACGGTGTGTGGAATGACTTGAGTTAAATTCTCACTATAACCATTTGGTGCTATATATCCACAGTAGTCGTCACATAGTCCACGTTTGTATTACGCGCTTCACAATTAAGGCAGGTCGTTTCACAAAATGCTCCCGTAGTATCACTTACCTTGAATGCCATTTCGGATTGTGTTGTGTGACTCTCATCGGTCCGCTTGAGCCTTTTATACTCTTTTCTTCTAGATGTTGGCATTTTTTTTCCGCTTTGATGCAACGAAGGCACTCAGTGGTCCGTGCGATTTTTCCCCTTCCCTTAGCAAGGACTCCTCCGCTCCCTCGTGCAACGCCCAGTGCTTTGTGCCTCACGCCTGCCTTTCACATCTGTCCAAGCTCGGTATCGAACCCCACACCCTCACGCATTCCCTTCCAACCTGACCTTTCCGTCTCTATGGTACACGGCATTCTTCAGGAAGCAATGAATCTATTCATCCAATGTTAATTCTGCCGCAACTTGCTCCTTGTGTTGGATTGAGAATTACATGTTGACCCCGATATTGTTATAGTTGTATCTATTCATTTAAATAATTTAAGTTCAAATTTTCAGTTAATATTTTTGGAATCACTCGTGTATATAGTTGTTAGGAGAATACATAATATATAGGATTATGATTGTGTAATTTTATTTCTGGATATCCTTCATTCTTATATTGTTTTTATGCCTAAAGTAATGCTTTCTTATCGTTTTTTTCAATTCAACTCTGTGATAGGCGACATTTTTGGAGCTTCTTGTTTCATAATGTCAACGAAAGCTTGTAACAATTAGTTTAATTTTTCTTGCTAATCAGTCGCCGAGTTCTTATAGTTACGTACATTTGATGTGATATCCTGTTATTTGAGTAAAGAATTCATATATGTTGTTGTTAAATGTTTTTCCATTATTTTGTTGTAACACATTCTGAAGATTTTTCCATGCGGACGCTTTTAATCAATGGCAGACCATTTTAACATTATCTCCCAAGATTCTAAAACATTTGTTTTTAATGCTTTGTTTAGAGCAGGCCTGTGCAATCCGCGGGCCGCATGCGGTCCATTCCGAGTTTTTTGCGGCCCACAAACTTCTTATGGCTTTCCACACAAAAGTGGCCCGTTTCTTGCAAATCGTCTATTTTTGATTGTCGTGGATGCGAGCACAGCACCAGCACTATTGCAGCTGCAATTCAATACTGAATTTAAATTAATTTTTGAAAAGTAGAATGATATTGTTAATTTTACAACAAATACGTTGAAGAATCAAAACTTTCAAACTTGAGAAATCATGCTGCAAAAATAGTTGGTGCTTTTGGGAGTACTTCGCTTTGTGAGTCCCTTTTTTATAAAATGAAGTTCACGAAGAATAAATCTCGTGGCTCCTTGGAAGATATTAAGTTAGAAAATCAGTTGAGAATTCTACCAAAAAAATTGTAGTAATCTCTGATAAATTATGTCAGTGCAAAGAAAAACAAATTTCTGAAAAATCAAGTTTTTGAAATTTTTCTCTTTCGGTCCCCCAAGAATATTTGTCCTCAAAATTGGCCCATTGAGTGATTTGGGCTGCTCAGGCCTGGTTTAGAGAGTGATTCTGTATGAAAGAGAGAAGGAAAATTTTAGGGAATTTTTTAAAACAAACAAATTGCTTTTTCTCTAATTAACCCATCTGTAAATTTCATATCATGCCTTTTCCAACTTTTTAAGATAAGGAAGATTCATTGAGGAATGAGTAGATTTTCTTTGTTTTCCCTATATATTAATCGTGAGAAATTAAATTAAATTTTTTAAGGAAATTATAAATTTTCCTGTAATTAGTTCTTCTTCGTTGATAACATGCCTTATTAAATATCTTAGTTTTTATTTTTCTCAAAAATTGTTGTTGAGTCAAGAAGCTGACTACTTAAGTTTCGCATATCAGAAGTCAGAATTTTGTTAGTGTCTTCCTTGTTTAGTGTTGACGCTATCGATGCAACTCAGGGGTGGGGAATCTGGGGCCCACAAGAGCGTTTTGTGCGAAAAGCGAAGCTGTGGTGAAAAAGAGATCCGTAAAATTTAACACACAAGTGAATATTTTCAAAATTCAAACCATGATAATAAATCCTTTCATATTGAAACTTTAATTTTAAAAATCACATTTAGAATCTGTTTTCACATATGTAGTAGCGCAGAATCTCTAGTTAAATTCCGATTTATAGCATTGGCAACTTCCGATGCAGCCTCCCGAAAGATTCGCTACCACCAACGCGGTTCGCCATGTAGAAAAGGTTCCCCACCCCTGATTCTAGTTAATAACAATGATTCACCTTGATTTTTGTTGCTGACATAGTTTCAGTTTGATGAACTGATGGATTCGGTAATTAAAGTTTGATGGAGATATCATAATAAGAAGGATAAAGCTTTTAAAAATTATTGGAAAAATTGAGTTTTATCAAGCATCGATTTATAGCACTAACCATTGCCAATGACTGCGTGGAAGATTAATCAGTACGATTATGTGTAGTGTTCGAAACAGCTGTTTATTGAGAGTAATGGGATGACAGTAGCCATTCCCGCCATGTTCCAGTGAAAGTTCTTGAATGCGTTAACGAACTGGAGGACACCAATAGGAGCTACTATGTCATCGATATGTATCAAAGCCTACATAATTAATTACACAGAAGTACAGCACTAAATCACGCGATTAAAAATTTGTCATGATATGCTCAGCATTGTTGGTGAAGTTGCTGTGATCATTCAAGAATATTATATACACGTTGTATATTATATTTCACTATAAAATTGAGCTTTGTAAATTCTCTATGATTACTGTTATTTATGAAATTCATGGTAAAAAATGTGTCAAGTAGTGCGACAAAAATTGGCGGTGTTAGCTAATTAATTTAATTCACGAAATGATTTTTGTGAATATATACCTTTTATCCTCCTTTACCTTTTAATGTTGCAGTAATTTTTTTAAACCTGGAATAATATCATTCATAATTACTCTCAAGGTAGTTATTTGAGTGGACATTGTATTTTGGCAAATTGTGTATTAACTTTGAAACTTTTTTTTTCGGCAACGACTTATATTCCTCATGGATTGAAGTATGATCCTATATCATCTTTAAAATTGATACTACCGTCGTATTTGATATTAAGTAGCTTTTTCACTTATTGTTTGTTACATCTTATGGTGCAGCATTTAATTATTCACTCAGTTACTGCGTTAGAGTATCCAGTTTTGGAAACCCGTTCATTTACCTAAATGCATTTAGAAGTGTTGGTAACGTTCACTTAAATCAGGGGCGGGAAAGCTGCGGCCCACGAGAGCATTTTGTGCGGCCCGCGAAGATTTGATGAAAAAGTAACCCGTAAAATTTAACACGCAAATTCATATTTTTCGATTCAAATAATAAAGCATTATATTGAAATTTCAACCATAAAAACCTCATTTATAATTGATTTTTATTTATATGATACCTCAGAATACCTAGGTAACTTGCGGTTTCAAGTCTAATCCGGCCCACCAAATCATTGGTAACATCTAATGCGGCCCTCCAAAGGTTTCATTGCCGCCTATGCGGCCCGCTATGTAGAGAAGGTTTCCCATCCCTTATTTAAATATTAGAATGCAATTAACGCTTGTTTGATAGTTAAAGTTTGAGTGATTTTTTTGTTGTAATTCTTATGTTTATACTGAAGAAGCCTACATATGCGTATTTGCATATTCCAAGCTTCTATAGAAACTTGTTACTGTAAGTAGGCTACCTTACTACACGTCTAAATAATAAGGTAAATGCGGTTGCATAACCACAGGATACTCAACGAATGCAACTGCATTTCGATGCTTTTGTATGGCACGCAGTTTTTATTGATGGTATCGGATTTATTGAGGCTGATTTTTCAACCAGGAGGAGAGTTTCAGTAATTGGCGTCATATTCAGCTTCCATCGTTTGATATCGAATTTCTGTTCAATATAATCATTTACAGGATTGTGTTGGTGTCGTGATAAAAATTATCTTATTTTGAATCGTTTATCTGGAAACTGTGAGAAAAATAATTATTGTTCATCGCCCAAAAATGCACTCAATTCTCTTCGTCTCATGAGAGACTAGTACAATGATGGCGAACCTTCTATTGTCTGCATGCCAATATTACTAAAATTGTCGAATCTTTTCCGCCTCGCTGCCATAAAAAGTCCATGATTTTTTTTGCCTGCCAACTAAATTAAATTCGTGATCAAGACATAAGATTGTAACCGTAAAACTAACGTTTACAATAGTTGATTAAATAAAATTTTTTCCTGCGCTAAATCAATGCGATAAATGCTTTGATTGGTTTTCGCCTTTCATTGGCGTGCTAATCAAAATCGTCTTGCGTGCCCCTTATGGCACGCGTGCCAGAGGTTCGCCATCACTGGCCTAGTACAAGGGTTCGAAACCTTTTTAATGTGTCTACAAAATGGATGGCAAATGATTTTTGAGTCGCGTGACAAGAAAGTAGTGTCACCCACTTGAATCCTTTTCGCATGTCACTAGTTTTCTCCTTCTCTAAGAAACCGAGTAAAAATCGCACATGTGACACGTATTTTCCATCCCTGCTTTAGAACATCCATCGATCACCACTACACTTCTGTAAAAATAGGAATGATAATAAAAAAAATCAAACCAACCTGAAACTTATAAAAAAATGTTTTATCGTACATATATAAATATTACATGCGAACACATTAAATTACCCGTCCTAGGAAAAGCGATTTTAAGCATCGTAGAAGTACACGATAAGACCGTCAGTGAGTACGGCGGTGCTCGCGAGCACCAGGTTGCGGACCCCTGGCATAGAGGCTTATAAACAAACCTTTTGACTTTCTCCATACGTAGTAATGGGAAAGTATTGTGATCACGAAAAAAATCGACTTCGAGATTTCAACGGAAATACACGTTTTGAGGTCTCTAGAACACGTTTAGACTATTTTCGGAATGATGTCTATTTGTGTGTGTCTGTGTGGATGTATGTGATTGTGGGCGCTCTAGCTCAAAAAGTACTTGTCATATTAACACCAAATTTCATATATAACACTTTAGCATGAGCACAAAGAACTGATTAGTTTTTGACAATACCGGTTAACCTGAAGTCGAGGTTTATTCGAAACCCGATACGGTTTTTGCGATATTTCTCCGATAATACATCGTTATTTATACGTTGACCATCACAAAAATGTATTTCAAACAAATTTCCATAGCAGTTATTGTTTAGGAATTATTTATAAATAATCGGTTTTTCGGTTTTCGTCAAATATCTCCTTAAAACATCGTTATTGGTAATCTTCGTAAGGACCAAATTTGTAGAGAATAATATTTCTTCCAAGTTTTGTTTGAAACAAATTTTCGTAGAACCATCCATTTCGGACATATTTTGCTTATTCGTAAATTTCCAGTATACAGCGCCAGCACCATGTAGCGGTGAATTCTGTAAACATATTCAAAGTATACGTAATTTACGGCAGTAAAGACGACTGTATTTTTTTACGATACGAAATGATAAGATTGCCTCATAATGCTATTCATAATAATTTAAATATCTATACCCCAAATATGGAGAAAGTCATGTGTTGGCCGCATCAGATTTTTATATTTATAAAATTGCACATAATTGAAGGAAATATTTAATTGTCGATGACTTATCTCTGTTGAATACTTGACTATCGTTTTCATTTGTTGTTATTTTTTCTTGTTGAATACCTTTTCTTAGACATCAGCTCAAATAGATCCACTATCGAGGTGGATATATAAAAAAATGTGATACTCGTGTATCGGAGACTTTATCCCTGGATTTTTTCGATATAGTTTAGTGTATGAGATCATAGCAATATTAGGTTAAAATATTATAATGGGGCCAAATTACTCCAACACAGCTGCTTATAATGTCGGAAATAGTCACTTGGAGCTGGATAATACATTTTAATAAAATCCGCATGCGTTACTTCAGGGGTGCCAAATGTGGCCTGCCGACACCTTTTGTTTGGTCCGATTGAAGCTGGGAGTAACTTAGCTCGTTAATTCCTTTATATAAAAAATGCAATTAAAATTTGTAAATTATATTTGTTTGCCACTTCATTTTTTTGTCATATAAAAATTGCAAGTAAAATTTGTTAAGGTAATTAATAAATCTACACTAGTGTAGTTAAGTTTTTATTATGGACAAAATTTTCAGTGTCTCTCGCTTAGGTCCAATCAAGGTCGATTTTGGCCCGCGTCAACTTCTGAGTTGTGCATCCCTGCGTTACACAGACGCTTATTACGGTATATATTTTAACTGCGAGTCACAGCAGAAGAAATAAACACAGGAGACTTGTGTTGTGTAGCTTTAATAACTTTGAATTGCAATATATATATAGGTATATATATATAGAGGTATATATATATATATATATATATATAGAGGTATGTATATATATATATATATATATATATATATATAGAGGTATATATATATATATATATCTTACTCTCCAATATAAGATATTCCCACAATTCGAGATGATCGCATTTCTTCTTTGAAGACTTTTTAATTGTAAAATACACGTAACTGGAGGATGATGAGCTATTATTTTAACCTGCGTTTCTGTTAATTTGCTCGCGTTATTCTATTATTATGTGTAATATTCACCGTAAGCGGCGTTGAGTAATGGTGGTTTTGATAATATAACTGCTACCTGACGAGTTATATTTGTAATGGCTTAATTAGCCCATTTCTTCTTATCCTCTCTCTTATATGCCATTGTGGTATAATTTTATTTCCCATTTAATTTCGATATGATGGCTCGAGGCTCAAAGTTCAGACCAATTTACTATTGATTTATTTCGAGAAATTTGATTGCAAAAATGATTCTGTACCTCGAGGACAGAAACTTGTATTTGAGCGTA
This sequence comes from Uropetala carovei, assembly GCA_036926305.1. Classification (NCBI taxonomy): domain Eukaryota; kingdom Metazoa; phylum Arthropoda; class Insecta; order Odonata; family Petaluridae; genus Uropetala; species Uropetala carovei. Next base: position 846,276 of record JAXCHB010000152.1, on the reverse strand, counting down.
TTTACTTTTATTCGTTTTGGAATTTTCACTGAATTATGCATTTAATATCATTTTATTTTTGTGCTATTTAAATGCTAACTCTGATGTAAAATTTAATTATGCTGTACCTTTCCTCATAGGTATTATTATTAGCACATCGAAACAACCTAGTTTTTTTTACAACGGGACACGAGGACGTTATAATTGTAATATTTTAATAATTATCTTTTTCTGCGCTTAAAAATATCTATGCAAAAAATAAAATGATATTTTGGTATTGAATTATGGATCAATTTTTTTATTATTTATATCGTTTTCTTGTTTTCTTAAACATAAATTGAGCACATTGCGCTGAGAGAACTTTCAGCTAAATCATATCGAGTGTTTCTTCGTGTCAGCTTGGCATCCCTTAGTAATTAATCTCAGGATTGCAAAATTGACATCGTACCCCTTCAGACTTAAAATGTAGGTCGCGGTGGTAATCAGGTGGCGAAAATTCCTCAACTTATATTGATAATTTAGATCGTGTTGTGTACAGTGTTGCGAAAATAATACTAAAGTAAATACTGTCGATGTGATTACGAGCTTTATTTTGAATTTTTTTGTTCATGGGTATATTCTGCTAATTCTTATGGAATTTCGCAAAAATCTTTGTTTTTAGGTAACGTTCGCATGGCCTGGTACCTGTTTACGTCAGAGCCAATTCATGTCAATGTTTTCGGTTCGTGCAGCTCTTTTGAAAGCTAGAATCACAAAAAACGAATTCCACAAGGCAGACACTTCTCCCTTTCACTCTGCCTTTTATATAATCGTTTTAAAATCGAGTTTCGGTTGTCATGTTAATCGGAGATACACTATTTCGAAGGGGCCTTTCTTGAATTGCAATAGAATTAGGCTCACATTGCACATGTTGTCCTTAGGTGTAGGTCAAAGCATTGAAATCGCGTGTATTCAAAACCAATATCTACGATGATCTTTTATCTAGTTAGAATTGTGTATAAAATTCGATTGCACCCTTTTTTGTTTTACTGTGCTAATCCATGTTGTTGGCATGTGCGACTTTATCACTCCTATCATCAAAATCTCCTCAATGTGTAGTAATCTGCAAATTAAAATTTCGAAATGCCCTATTAGGAAACATCTATTACGCAAAGAATTATTAACTACTCACGGTAAATTTATCTGAGAAAATTGAAACAATAATAGTAATTTATTATGGCTCTCAAATGGCAATAATTGGATTACATAACGAAATCTCCAAATGCAGAATGTATAACCGAGATTCACTTTCATAAACTATCATCGTTATTTATGAATCTGTTTTATTTAAATTTCCCTGTTAATTCATGTAATAAGAAATCAACGTCTACGTTATTTCTGGCCATGAATGCAACAACCATTCGCGTCGCGTAGGTGGACGACCAGTCGAGATTCTCGCGTCGCGCCCAATTGCAGCGCATCTTATCTCATCCTTCCCGCTTAATCGTTCCTCGACACCCTTGACATTAAGAAGGATATCGTTGGTCAAGGTGAATCTTCCCCTTTTGAAGTTTGCGAGGTCGACGATCTTTCCCGAGCTCTTCTTCATCGAGTTTTATTTTCGGGACGTCACCGAACAGTCGTTCGGACCGGTTTATCCGCCCTCCACGTTCTCGCGTCTCTGATTCAATGGCTTCCGCGACTGCTTCGTCGGGGCTGCTGCCCCTTCTCTTCCTCTATTCCTCTCACTCGTCCTTCATTCCTGCTCTTCTCCTTCCTCGTGCTCATCGTTCGACCCCTCTCCCTCCCTCCCTTCTCTCCTCCTTCTCCCTCCCTCCTCTCCTCCTCCGGCTTTGGTCGATGTCTGTCTTTGTCTTCCGGGACGGCGTATTAATTCGAGTGGGAGATGGACTACCCCCCTTTTTTAGCGTCTCGAGCGATCTGCCCGGAATTTCTAAAGTGTGTCAGTAGTGAATGGGTTGAATTGCCATTTATGGGAATCTCTTTGTGAGATGGCGATGGCAAGAAATTGTTTGATTTTTTTAAGAAACGGTGTGAAAGACTGCAAATTTTCGCATCTACTGCGGTGATTTTAATTTGCCTTCGAAGGATTTACGTCTTCGTTTTAATTTTATATGGCGAAATTTTGGGGCGAATCATTAATTCGCTCTATGCTTTTAAGTAAAAATATATTTGATGCCGTTATCAAGGAGGGAACAAAATAAAATGAACAATATTTTTCGCGTTATCGCATTTACGTAAAAATATAAAACATAAAATTCAAATTAGGTGAATTGAAGCATAGTTGTTGCTGATTTGTTCTGTCGCGAAAACCTCATTTTTAGAATCTATTCCTCTTGTTGACTTGCATCAGGCTTGCATGACTCTTAAAAAAAGCTACATATTGTAATTCGATCGATCTATTTTTTATTGTATTTCTCCAACGTTAAGGAAGCAATTGTTCTCCTTGCTTACGTATATTGGGCAGATAGCCATCTAAATTCCCCGAGGGTGTACAGGTACAAGTGTGAAATGGCGGGACAACGACATTCGAAAACCTACTTTTCGCTCAACTTATGGTTACGGCCAGCTATGAGACAGTTGCGCCACGTGCGTAAGTCGACTCGCCAAGGCGTGGCTTGTCGGCGGTGTCTTAGTCCGCGATTTCCATATTTTTTTACTCATTTGATATGATACTCTTTGATGTATTTTGAAAATTTTTATCCTTTTCCACTGCGTACAGACAACCTATAACATTCCGCAACGGTTTTTTCAGATCCACGACGTATATAACATCCTCTGTTAACGAGAAAAACCAGATTTCCTACTACTTCCTGCTTCGAAACTCAAATTTTGGTCCTATAATTATCAGAGAATATTATAAGCATGTTTTGGAAAAGTTTTGAAAAAAGTTGATGATTAATGAGATTTATCGAATTTTTTAAATTATTTACAATATCTCTCCCTGGATAGCTTCCATACTGATTATAGCCTATTATTAAATTTGGGCCCACTTAATTACTGCGGTCTAAAATCATTGACTATTGGATAATTAGAAATATAATATATAGTGAGTGGATTTACTCGAATTTATTTGTCATTGGCTTCATATTCTGCTCATTCTTGATAATTTAGTGGTTTTAACATTAATTTATTAATTAATCTATTAATTTATTAATTAATCTTTCTGTTAATAAAGCATGGTTTTACGTTGTAAACATGCTCATTTTTTAAAATACTGGGAGTATGTACAAAATCCAGTTCAAATGCCATTTTATTTTAACCGTTTCTTATTTTCAGATATTTTAATTTCCAATTTCCATACAATTCGTATTTTAAAGAATTTCATATTATAGTATTTATCTATATTATGTACTATGTATTAGAAATGGTATCACAATACCGTGAAATGCTTGTACCTTTGAATTTTTTATTTTTACGGTTAAGGTTATTATAGTTTTCCTTAACATGGTTCTTTTTGAAGGAAACGATTTCAAAGCCATTTAATTTAAAATATCCATGTCACTTCGTTTCTCTTTGTCTGGCCTTGTACTTAGTTCTTACATATAAAGAAATCGTTCCTTGTCTAAAACTGTTCTACTGTAGGATTTAAGAAGTTATCCTGCATAGAAAAATCTTTTTAAATAAACCTTTACCATTTGTTTGTGATATTCCCTAATTCTTGTTGAATTCGACCTCTGATGGGAATACACCTTGATATGCTTACCATACAGTCGATGGCCGCCTTTGATGGGCTCAAGGCTGTCTAGATAGAGACTCGTGCGGGGGTAGATGACTGCTCGGAACAGGTCGCCTGCCTCTCTGCGGACGTGCACAGCCGGTCACGTGGAGTGAGATACGAGGTGACGCCACGAGTCGACACTTTATTTTTGTGTGACAGGTGAATTAATTTGAGCGAGTCAGTTTCACGGGGTTAAGGTTGGGTAGTGGATTCTTCACCAGGCTATTTTCATTGACACATGGCCTTTTGCTTTTCTCAAGAAGAGTTTCATCGGCTTTCAATGAGAATAGTAATTTGTATTTAACAGATATGCTGCATGGTTCCATTAAATTATTATTTCTGTTTATTATTATACTTTATCGGTTATTGACCTAATGTAGCTTCGTGAGGGAATTATGTTGTTTTTTGGCTTTGCTGCAACGGATTCACATTAACGTTGAAGTAGGTATTTTTGTTGACGTGGTTTTATTTTTATAAAATGATTCTTTGTAAAACTCGGTGGATAATCGAGGTTTAATACTACCAACACTTCTAAGCAAGCTGAAGGTTGAAATATAAAAATATATATTGTGGTATTTTTTCATGTGACGGTAGAGAACATAATTTCACCATCATCATCATCAGGTTCTCTGCCCTTGGGCAGGTCCCTGGCACCAGCCTTGTCTCTATTCCTCCCTGTTCCTTGCCAGTTCTTTCATTTCCTGATACCTACCCCTTCCTTTTAGGTCATCAGTTATTTTCAACCTCCTACGTCCTCTCTTCTTTCCACCTTCTACTGATCCTTCCATATCTTTAATTATTATTTTTTATTATTCTATTAATTTTTCGACGTTGAACGCCATCCACAGATCATTACGTCACATGCACCTATATTTCAAATAGCGTCGAACTACTTGAGAACGGCCGCATCAATTTTAAAGAGTCAGTCTTGAATAGATTGACAGCATATGACGTCATTGGCCATTCGCCGCGTAAAACAAATTCGATTCCACTAGCTTTTCGTTTTTCCATTTGATTAATATTTAATCGGCAGGAATATGACGAGTAGAACTGCTTTTCAACATTTATGAATATGTTATAATTGCGACTTCGACTGTAGATTTGTTTTGTTTCACACGGAAAAGATTAGAAATTCTTATTCTTATCGGTGATTCTGCTATCTAATTCGCATTTTCACATTTTGTTTATATACGTATATCCGATTTGTTAGCATTTAAAAAGTTACTACGGTTGCTGGCATTGCTGGTCTCGGGTCTTCATTATATTTCAACTTAATTTGCTATCAAACTGACATATGAAGGATGAAAGTCGATGAAACGCTTTTGTGAAAACTTCCGCCTAGATATAAAACAATTGAACGATTTTAGTTTTGTGATGAAGGAATCCGAGGCATGAAAAAATAACATACGTGACGGCGTGATAGTTTGCAGCAATTTTAAACCGATTTGAATCATCAAAGGACTAATAAATACGTCAATTCCGGGCATTTAAAGAGCCCTAGAATATTGCATGGGGATAGAATAAATCTCCCAAGTTCATTTCGTTAACTTGGACAATGAACAAGATCGAAGTGATACTAAAATGTTTACTTAAAAATTACCGATCGCAAGCTTGGTGGAAATTTTCATATCCCTAAATACAAGGATAAGTTTACATGGTCGGTTTTTATAGTTGTTTTGATTTCTAATTTACAATACTTCGACAGCTAATTCCGAAATCTTTAACGACTCGTTTAAGGTAATTGTAAATAAATATCGGTACTTATATGCAATAAATTTTTAAATCACGTAATGCATAAATTTTCTTTTTTCTGATTTTAGCTTTCATACCGTCCCATTCGTAGCTTTTGATGTTTTTGCAGTTTAAATAGATACTTTTAACCAGATTTTGTTTAATTTTTGAGAACCTTAAACACATTTCAATAAATTATCTATTTAAAACACAATTGAAATTAAATTCTCTTTATTTTTTATTTTATGACCAATAAATAACAATAAATTAGTATTTTTTTACTTTTTTGTGGCAGTACGTTTCTAATTAAGCTAAAATGCACTATATATGTACATTTTTAATATTAATATATAATCCAATTAAATATTAGGGCGATTTGAAAGCGGGACAATGTTCAGATTAGTGAATGAACGCCTTTCCTAAAGCAGAAGTAGCAAATTCAATCGGTCTCTCGAATGCTTTTGCAAAAGGGGTTGCATACGCAACAGGCGCAGCGATCGCTTTGACTACTGGAGCAGCATGGAAGGCGGTCAGCGTCGGATGGGCAACGGCCACCGGAGTGGCGACCTTTGCGACCACGGGAGCAGCGACGACCAACGGTGAAGCGACCTTTGTCACAACCGGTGCGGCGACAGCTACCGGGGTCGCGACCTTAGCAACGGCGGCGGCGTCGCGATGTACTATCGCGTTAAATCCGTTGACAGGATCGGCTATGTAGTCAACGGTTCGGCGGCTGCCATCCGGTTCCACTAGACTGTATTGCCCCTGTACCACGTCTCCGCTGCGACTCTCGGATTGCGCTTTGTTGTCTCCGGTCAGGGCATCCCGTACGTCGTACGAGAAGGTGTATTGGGGGTTGGGGTCGAAGTTCGTCTCTAAGGTCACTGTTTTGGCAATGGCGGGAGCGGCGACGACTGGAGGGGCCACGATGGCTTTAGCGACGGGAGTAGCGTAGGCTATCGGGGCGATGCGGGTCACGGCTGGGGCGACTCCAACCGTAGGGGTTTCGAATATGCCTCCTCGGACCATCGCCGTCAGCGCAGCGAGTATGGCGAACTGTGGACATAATGATTAGTTGTGATAAACACCGATATGTTTTGTTCTTATTACCTTAAGGTTTCAAGTTTGGTATGTGCACGGTGCTTTTGACCACCTCACCACGAGATTCATCGTGCCAATGATCTAGGCGATGGTTCTGCGTCCGAAAGCTGTCACCGCTCTTTTATATACCCTAGGCTATATTGTGCAATGATTTTTCGCGTCGTTATCGTGTCATTGCAGAGATCGCTCCAAAAATGCGATCGCGCATTGTAAGACGAGTACCCTGCTTGCGCCAGACAGCTCCCCATTTGGAGTATTTTTGACATCTTATCGTGAGGCAGGAAGATTGTGTCACCCCTAAGTTCTCATTTTCTCTCCTCGCCTCTCTGCAATCGCCGCCTGAAATTTCATCTGTTGTGGGTTGATCGGTTTTACGTGCGTGTGCCTATGAATAGATTTTTGTATTTTTGCACCATTGCGTCGAATCATATTTTTTCCCATGGATGTATTAATATTCTACGTTATTTTGTTAGCTCTTCGTCGGAAATCAGATTTAAACATATGGGGGAATTATATTTCGTTATTTGTAAGGAGAGGGAGCGTGATTATTATCATGGTGTGTTGTGAATGACACAATGGTTAGTGTCTTTATCAAAGTTAGTCATTATGGTGAAAATATTTTAAACTGCAGGAATACTTTCAAAAGCGTTGTAATTGAAGGGATGCAGGATCTTCCGCGGTGTTTTTTTGTAAAATTTCGATGGAATGTTCGCACTTAAGAAACGAAACTGCGTAAATTGGTTTGTTAGGAGAGTGAGTGAGAGAAGGAGCAATGAAAGATATGGGGAGGAATGAGAAAGAAAATTGTTAGGGGACAATTAAGAAAGATACGGAGGTACAGGAAACGATCTCAGAAGAGATAAGAATATCCGTCGACATGTGAGGGTGTGAGAGTTATTATACGTAGGACGGGAAACGCTCCGAGCGGGAGTTACGGTTAGGGTGGCAGTGGGTATTTTGAAATTTCTATCTTTCTCTCTCTCTCTCTCTTTAGGGTGCCGCGGGTGGTAAATAACACCCCACATTCACGCGAGTGAGTGCGCCCTTTCGTGTGTGTGGGGGAGGGCGCCTTGTGAAGTGTGACGGTGGTTGTGACCCAGATATATCCATGTCTCGTGGATTTATTTCTCCTCCTCCTTACGTACTTCCATCTCTCTCTCTCTCTATCGCTCCACCCTAATTCTTACATATGGAGCGTAATTGTTCACCTGTCTTTTGGATTCGATTACTGTGTTCTCTCATCTCTCTCGTCTTCGTTTTTATTCACGTAATACTACTGGCGTTACCGCCGTCAAGGGCATAATTTTTAGCTTTTACCGCAGGTGTGTAAGAACGTTTTTACCAAGAAAAACGCGTTGTCTTAAACTTCAATTTCTTAGCTAAATTAAAAAAAGAGGCAGCCATTTTGACAAGGGGATGCATTTAATATCTTTTCTCAGCTTTGTTATGATTCGCTACTTTTAGTAATATGTCACACACGGAGTAAGAAATATTTTCGTCGTCATTTTCTAACTCCATCGAAGGTTATCTAAAATTTGCTATACACTTCATTTTACATTTTTAAGGAAATAGTTCTTTATGTCTTAAGAAACTACTATACGATTTTTCATATTATTAATTAAAAACATCGTTTATAAAATATAATATTCGCTTATCTAAGCTGTGAATACGAAACTCAGTTGCATCCATAACAAAATTTGAAGGTGTTACTTTGGTGCAACTTGCTTTTCAACCCTTACAGTTCCTATATTTTACCTCGATTTTAGGTCTAGAGATAACGCTGTTTACTAGCAAACGATGCTAGCTTTCAAAGTTTCCCGACTAAAGTGTGCAACTACTATCCTTTTATTCTTAAAGCACTTACTCGTAATTGAGTTTTTTCCCACCCTATTGAGAACTCCTAAGTGATATTATAGAACAATTTTCTCTGCACATGGAAACATTCCTGTGGTCTGCGATTCATTTTATTTGTTACTTTCAAGATTATTTAGGTATTTATCTAATTGAATGGTAAAAATATCGCAGTTTGTTAAAAGAAATTACGAATTTTTGTTTAGTGCAGCATTTCATCATCGCCATCTGCTTTAAATCACATTTTATTATTGGATTATGGTTACCAATGCTAGAGGATAATAAATAAAACATATATTTTAAGTAGATAACAGTTTATTGTGAGAAGAGATTCGTAATTGAGATGCGCATATATAGATGCGTACAATAAATATGATGAAAAGATTCACCTCGCTCCGAATCTGGAAGAAGAAAGAAACAAAAGCAGAGCGGTCAAATCTAACCGTGGTAAGCGAAGGGGGCAGCGACCTTAGCGACGACGGGGGCGTGGACGGCGGCCTTAACGACGGCAGCCTCACGGTGCACGACGGCGTTGAATCCGTTGACGGGGTCAGCAGTGTAATCAACGGTACGGCGGGTGCCGTCGGGTTCGATAAGGCTGTACTGTCCCTGGACGACGTCTCCGTCACGGGTCTCGGACTGTCCCTTGGAGTCTCCGGTCAGAGCATCCTGGATGTCATAGGAGTAGGAATAGTGAGGGTTGGGGTCGTAGTCGGTGTCGACGGCGACCTTAGCGACGGCAGGTGCGGCATAGGCGAGGGGACGAGCGTAGGCGGCGGGGGCGGCATATCGGGCAATAGCTGGTGCAACCACGGCGGGACCACCGAGGTATCCGGCGCTGGCGACGGCCACGAGGGCGGCGAGGACGACGAACTGTCCAGATAAACAGAAAACCATAATTGGAAACTCTATTTTCCTTGCGCTGTTTCCGCGTCGAACTTGGGAACTGTTTGGTTACAAACTTACCTTGAGTGCCATGGTGCCTTTCGATTGCTCTTGGGAAGACCTGTGTCTCGTTGCACCGAAACCTTTTGCATTTATAGTCGCGTGCCCACCCACGTCCCCTTCCACTTCCTCACCCTTCATTTCTTTTGATACTGGTGTAATGGGCGTCGGTCGCCACGTGCCCCGGCGGCCCACACTCCCCTTACTTTTGCCTTTCCCAGCGAAATTCCTAATCGAACCACGCCTTATTATCCACCCCCTCCCCCTCGTATACACAAATCTACTCGGAGTTGCCCTTTTGACGTTTACCCTGTTGTCTACCTTCCGGTGGGACCTAATTGAATAACTGTGAGGTAATTTCCCTCCGAGGAAGAATTTCTCCTGGTCATTGAGATTTGATTCTTCTGATATCATTTCGTCTGCATGTTTATACAAAGAAATTATAAATGGTACTTTTTTGTTCGGGATTGATAGTTTTACGATAATATTTGAGGTCTGTTCGTAGTTTCATGTTTTTGTACACATTTCAGATAAATTTTGCAAATCTATAAATTATTCAAGATTTTGTGTGATTTGTGTATTTAATGAATAACTTATGCTATCGTATTTCATATTCAAGTTATATAGGTTAAGAAAATGAATTTGTTTGAAGTTCTTTGAGCTCCTATGAAAGCCATACTTATTTGACAGTTGGCTATTTTTAAAAAAACAAAATTTGTGGACAAATGATCTCCGATATTTATGTAGCGTTGTGGCTTTAGGGTCGTTTTACTTAAAATTTTATTGAAATTGTATCAAGCTATCCACATTCGTTTTCTTAATTACTGAAACTGAAAGAAAATTATTTAAATTTTTATTGTCTGCATATAAAGTTGATTTTATTGAGTATTATTTAACGTTCAAGAATAATTTTAAAACGCTTGTATATTGACTTTGAAGAAGCATTGGCTGCAATTAACGTTTTGAAGCTGTGTGCTTTTGCAAAGTATTGCCGTAACTATACGTTCGGATACGATAGTATAACTCTTGCAGTAGTTCTTTATAATAATTTCCATAAAAATACATGTATCAACATTTTACCTTATGATACATTTTATTATCTTATAAGTTTTGAATTGTTATCCAGTTTTTGAGTTCGAAATGTTCATATGAACAGTGATGCTGTTATTATCCATGCATAAAAAAGCGAAGCGCAGTGAGTTACTTTTATAGCAGAGCAGTGAGGGAGCCCTTCTATGAGATTTCATATTATAAACGCCATTTTCTAAAAAGAGGACTGTATTGAGCAGGTGGCTATGAGACCGTTCTATTATTCTACATGCGACTGACTGGCTGTGTAAACGTCTCACTTTTCCCCGTTTCATTTAGTCTTATGCGCATTTGTATATTCTTATGACATAAATTTTTGCGATCATAAATATAGTTAAGCGCTAAATTTCATCCTTAATTTATTGTAGGTAGTATAGTAGAGTGTGGAATGCAGGCATCTGAAACGGGGTAATGCTGTTAGTGTCGCTAATATTTTTAGTTGTCGAACTGGAAGGGAAACTTTTCGCTCTTAATTGCTATAAATGATGACACGTGTGATAACATGAAAAGAAAACAGCTGCCATTCTCACCGTTAGATCGAGAAACGCAAGATCCCCTCGAGTGACTTGAATGGCCGCATTCATTCCTCTGCCGAAGCAGGAAATGGCAGTGACCGAGATGCGGAATAACTTCCAGGAGAAAACTTTGTTTCGTTTTTCAGGTTGTCGTGAAATTATCTATTTTGGTAATTGAAGTGGATCGTATGAATAGTGGCAGGACTCTTTTTATTTGCCTATCTTGTTCTACAGATATTTAGTAAAGAAAAAATCTGAGTTATTCTGATTCTATTGGTCTAAAGGTATATTTCGTAAATTTTCGTTTATATTAATATTATCAGCTTACCGGGTATACTTTTTTCAATTTTGCGAATGATTTCGAAGTTGAACGAGTTAGGTTTTTTTAAAAATTTTTAGGTTCAACGATCGTCGGAGATAAACTGGATGTGGTTTTTTCGTAGTTGAATTGCGTTTTCGGTTAAATCATCATTTTTATTATTGTTAGAATTGAGGATATTTGTTAAGAATAACTTAAAAAATAAATTTAATATTTATATGTACGTAAAGTTTATTAATTAAACCTTATGCGCCATTAAATTTTTCGACGGCCTTAGAGTTGCATAATAAAGCATTTACATTTAAACATTTTCTCACCAAACTCTTCCCTCAATTTTGCAGTCAAGATTATGTTTTCTGTTGTTTTTTTAATAAAAGAGTACTTTTTTATTCCATAAATATTTATTGATAAAAAATACGGTGGAGTGATCACTTGTGCATCATCTAGATTATTGATTTCATAAAATGTTTCTTTGCTTTAAATAAACCGTTAACTATAAATAATTTTTTGAGAAATTCCACATTCGGTATTCGCTAAGCTGCCGAAATAGCAAATGCCTTTATCGAAAAACAGGCATTAGTTGTAGCTCATTTTTCCTCCACCTTACGTTGCTACCGTAAAACTCACTTTGGCGAGGGAAATTTTCTCAAAGCTTGTGCATGCTTTCAAAAGTCGACATACGAACTAGAAAATATCAAGACCACAATCCACTGCACTTAAATTCTCCCTTGTTAATATAATATAAACTAGGTTATGTGGATATTCGTTGAAGAGTGTCGACTCATTCTGAATCGTCGTAGCTTTAATAAGACGGTCGAGATCGACTCTGTACCAATGAAAACTTGAGCAATAAAAATAAAACCTGTTATCGAATACACGGTTGTATTTATAGGATATTTGCCAGAGCTAATCGGATTTAATCTGTATCTCGATGAACCTATTTGCACTACTCGACGTATTTTTCTGTAAAGTATGTCGTATCATTTTTGTAGGGCTCACGGTCTTTCGCTGTCACATACTTATCTTTATTTTTTGAGAACCCTGTCCTATTTTTTTAAATAGGAAATTGACCTCTTTCCACTTTTATGATATAAAGTATCTACGACAGGGGTGGGCAAACATTTCACGAGGCATTAGCAGTTGTTAGGCCTCACATAGAAAGTTATTTGAGAGAATGCGATGGGTCATACTAGTAAAAACCAATTATTAATAAATTTTTAGTACCATAGCTTCACTATATAAGGTTTTTAGGCCACAATTTTAACCACCAAATGTGAAATTTTACTGTTTTACATTTCACGGTTCTCTTTCATAAAGGCATAGAGGGCCGCATAAATGCTCTCTCGTGCCTGGTCTTAGGACATGGGTCGGTAAACAAAGACACGTGCTAGCATTTGGCTCACGAAAAGATTTTAAGTGGCCCTGCAATTCACAGAACTAATGCGTTTATATTTTAAATTTCATGAGGGACTTCTCCTTTAATTGTGCTTAATATTTCAATTTTCCCGAATATTATCACGATTCCTGACAATAATCGCTTAGTGAACTCATTATATGAATTTATACCAATGATGATAAACATGGTAGATCACAAATTTTAATTGTTGATACCAAGTGATACTGGAAGGAAAACTCTTGAACTTTGTCTTCGATCGAGGAAAAACCCCGGAAATTATTTGATTAGCTACGTGCGGCAATATTCAAATATCGTTGACAGGGATGGTTGATATTTAAAAACGTTTGCGTAAATAGTGATATGGTGACTATAATTAAGATATTTATTTATATTATGTTTTCTTATTTTCTCGAAGCTACATATTATCCCTTTGCTAAGAGTAATATTATATTTTGTATAGAAAGTATTACCTCTGCGCTGTATCTTGTCTCATTAGAAACTACTGAAAGACTGACCATTTCATATTCTAAATAATTGATTTGGCTTCATCCAGAATATGGAAGAACATTAGGGTATGCTTGTGAAATAAAATCGTTTAGGAAATTATTAAAAATTTTACATTACTTGATACTGTTGTCGACGGGATATTGTTTTTTTCTAATTAGTGATTTAATTCACGCTGTTGAAATAACGAATGACATCCTTAACGGCATTATTGTTGGAAATAATTGAGCATGTAATATTTAGTTCTGCTATGCGCAGTTTCGATAATCGTTCTTCGCCCAGCGGATGCAAGCACGGATTCCGGAAAGTCAGATCATGTGAAACGCAGCTTTTGAACGACGTATGGCAATGCGGATAGAAATATAATCAGGTCGATGCCGTTTTCATTGACTTCAGGTAGACGCTTGATAAAGTACCTCTTCAGATATTAATAGCGAAGCTACGAAAATACGGTATGTCTGCGAAAGTTGGAATTGGGCGAGAGACTTCTCAAATAAAGAACGGGTAGTAGTCATCGATGGAAAGTCATTGTACCCCCGTTAAAGTTGCGTATTCTTAATTTACTTAAATTATATCGGTAGTTCATAGTAAAATCGGACTTTTCGCAGATGACGCAGTCTTATATAAAAAGATAAACAATAACAAGTTGACGCGACTATGACGATAAAATACGTGAGATAGATTGTGGGGCACAGCGTTACCGAGATTCGTTTATTCAGGGGACGAGATCGTAATAGGATAGACGACATTGCACCCCCTGCCACCCATCAATTTGTAAATTGCAGGGTAACATTTAGATGTATTTCATATTGTATATCCTCATAGTGTTTCTGAAAAGAATATGAAGTAATTCCTAAAAAAAACATGCCATGTCTTCTATTTAATTTTGTAATCTGTACTAGTCAAAACATCGGCAATTACTTATTAGTATGTTTTTTTGTAATCAATATTCTCATAAGGGGACGTTGTCAAGTCGATGTCAAGGATCCGGTTGAAACTTCTTGAGGTGAAACCAGAGACAAAATAAGCGGACACGTGTCCCGGCTTTCTTCCCCATAGGGTTCGAGAAAAAATGGGCAAAATAGATTTGCACGTAAACCGTATACCGGTATTTAACGCGGCCATTTCATAGAGCCACGGCGGCTGCGGTCGCTAAGGCGTTAGTATTGTTAAAGATAAGTTTGGTGGTTCAAATCCCACCATCTGCAAACTTCTTTTTCAATTTTATTTCCGTCTATTTTTTCAAATACCAAGCTGGGTACGTTTCTCAACTTCGTTATTTGTGATAAAACGTTTTTTATAGTATTTACGAGTTAAATAAACTAATTTTTGGTAAACTAGGAACTATTCTTCGGGTTTACCAAAATTAGAAGTAACGCATCGTCGAAGCTTGAAAGACGAAGCCGACCTTGCTTTTCTATGAAGAAAAAGCGAAGTGCAACGCAAAAATAGCCACAACACGCCGTTAAATGAGCGTTTCTCACGGTGCCCGTGACGCCAAGCGGGGTGACGCGCATGCTAAAACTCTACATATTTCCCCGCGACAATGTTGCAATACACGTGCTATTGTGGATCGCTCTTACAATTAAAGGCCGCAGATCATCACCAATTAAGTTATTGCCGTTCGCTGCTTTTGCTACGTGCTTCTCTCGCTTTACTCTTTTGATTTGCTTTTTTGATATCGACCTCTGCTCTCCCGGATCACTTACTCTACCGTTAACGACCTCTGCGCTCTTTTTGGATTACGATTTAGCTGTTTGATCGTTCAGTATTGCGATTTTTCGTTTTTTTACGATTATCGTAATATTTTACGAGTCTTGATTACCTCCCTGATTTCGACTTTTGCCTTCATGAACCATTTCGCTTTATCGATGGAGATCGATGCAGTTGCCGGACCCTCCGGAAGTAGCTTTGTACCGGACGATGAAGACGTCGTCAATGCTTCGTTTTTATCAGATAATCACGATAAACAAAATATAACGGGGGCTGTTCGATTTTTTATGGGTAAGCAATTTACATTAATATGGCATCTTGTAGCTGTCTTCACCCGCATTCCGAGAAATGCTCCAGAATGCATGGTATGCATCGAAATTAGCGGACACCAGAAGTGTTTTCATGAACGTTCGGGAGGATTGTTTTCCCCAAGACCTACGCAAACGGAAGTGCATATGTTTCGCAATAAGTTTCGTAAGATGCGCGTGTTGCAAGGAATATCTGTGCTTACCTTGTTTTTACGATAAATACCATCCAAGCCTTTGCCTTAAAAATATTCAGTTGAATGGTTAATAGTGAAGAGGACCACCTCTTTTTACCGCTGGCAAATAAAAAATGAAAGATTAAAATATGAAAAATTATTTTATTACTATAAAAAACATTTAATCACAAATAACGAAGTTGAGAAACGTACCCAGCTTGGTATTTAAAAAAATAGACGGAAATAAAATTGAAAAAGAAGTTCGCAGATGGTGGGATTTGAACCACCAACCTTATCTTTAACAATACAGTATACAGACGATACAATGGAAATATTTATTGTGTTTGTTGTGCAGCTGTTTTCCTATTTTAATACAGCTTAAGTTATATGCTGTAAAGGTTTCTCTAGCTTCGCAATAACGTATTCTTGCAGCGCGTATAGCTTTTTCTTAAGTTTTCAGGTTCGTGAGTTGAGAAAGAAAGAATAGTTTAAGTTCACATGTTACACGCCGTAAGCTCGAGATTTTAGTATTAACTCATCACTGTGAATGTATTAATTTAATTGAAAACAGGAGAAACAGATTCATCCCTTCTTTGGCAAATATTCGACTCGCCTAATACGGTCTAAACTAGAAAAATCGACTTTTTTTCAATGTGTTCATTAATTGAAAGATGCATTGTGGACCCAGTTGTTAACATTTCGTCATAGTTCATACACTGAAATGATTTGAGTTATTCTTGTCTTTAATATTTCTCTCAACTCGGCTATTGTGTCTGAAATAATAGCTTTTTTAGAATTATGGATAATGTATCATCATTTAGTATCGAATAGCTCCACGTTTTTCTAGTGGCATTTATTTCGGTGCCCTGGTCAAAGATTAAGGCTTTATGCCATAATTTATCACCCGAATTATTTAATTTGAACGAATTTAAAATATCAACAGCTTCCGAGAAATTAAAATGTTTTGTGGTTTCGTGAGAAGGATAAAGAATTCTCCTTATTTTTGAGAAAGATAGAACTTATTTTTATATTTTTTCGTAGGGGTTTTGTGACATAAAATCTGTAAAAAAAAGTCCTCTCCTGCAATAGTCCAATTCATCCGTTTCGCCATGGCTTGTATCTTTTTACCAACATTAAACAAATTTTCGCGCCAAAAGCATTGTTTACTTTTTATCTTATGTACCAATTACTGTAGTAGCTGAATTTCCCCGATTTGCGTAAGTTTAGAATAGGGACTATTGGAATTTACTGCAAAAAATTATAAAATCCATACAGGTCTTATGTTATGCACACCGTGTAGCGATCTATTTTATAGAATAAGAGGAATTTAGTGCTTTCCTTCTGTGACAAGAATATATCTTTAGTGTTCATCGAGGTAATGTAGTATAAACTTTCAGGCAGGGACTGCTTAAACTCTGAATTACTGTGAGATATCGGAAATGTAACATTCTGTCCTCCGGAAGGTCCGTTAGTTCCTTGGTGTATTTTTTGGGATTATTCCGACGTTGGAATCCCACCCTCACGTGAAAACTTATGAATGAGCTCGTGAAAATCATTTATTTGGGGTTACTCCTGACTGAAAACTTATCACTTTATCTGGGAAAAATGATGAAGTATTTCTTCGGATGAAAATACATCATCCGGTCACAGTAGCTCCATGAATGGAAAGAAATTGTGCCTTTTCACGAAGAGATATCATTGTGATATTTTTGTCTCATTAAGTTTTTTTAGACTTTTTGACGTTAAAAGCAATCCGTTGAACGATTAGAATGAATTGAAAATAATTTTACAGGTATGCCACCTCCATAATGTGTTATTCTTCCATAAAATTTAGAAAAATGACACATTGAATCGTATAATGTATTCAAACAGTGTATCAGATTTGTGTACAATATTTGGGACCAAGCTGATAATTAATTCCAACTTAAACTGAATTCTATATCTTATACTATCGTAATTACTGGGTCGTGCGCTGTAATGCAGTTCCGTGAATCTGGAATGTTTCGTTTTTTTTGTATAACCATATGCGTAATGTTAGATATTTGTGATATGTTCGAATCATCTCAGATGATAATATTGCGATTTACGCAGGAATTTTATATTAACATTAAATGCATCATTTTCCTCATTAAAATCAGAAAAATTTATACCCTTTGCAAAACCACAATAATCTCGAAAATTGGCTGTTTTAATTGATTTGTCAAATATTCAGGAGTTGCATTATTACGGCGTGGTATTAAAAATAATTATTTTATTTGTTTTGTTTACCTTTTGATAATGAACTATTTCAAATGACAATATAAGTATGCTTTACAACAGTGGTTTCCAACCTTTTTTAGGCACGGAACCCTTTCAATGATAAACAGGATCTCGCGGCAACTCAGCCTTGAAACAGGGTTTATGTTTTTATGTATGGTGTTAAAAGTTTGGACGCATCCATTTGTTGGTGCTACACCGTAATAAACTTATTATATCGAAATTTGTTGCTCTAATAACCAAGTATAATCGCACAATCGTTGAATTAATTATTTTTAATTTTTTCGCGCATCCATAAAAATGAATATCAGCGATACCTAACAATGTTTGGCTATCTGTAAAAATAATTACAGTAGGAGTTAAATTTCAAATTTAAATTTATTTACATTAAATATTACAATAAGTTGGCTAGATTAACCGTAGAAGGCCTTTCCGTAAGCGGGAGCAGCATAACCAAGAGGAGCGGCGTAAGCCTTGGCAATGGGGGCGGCGTAGGCGAGGGGGGCAGCAACCTTGGCGACGACGGGGGCGTGGACGGCGGCCTTAACGACGGCAGCTTCACGGTGGACGACGGCGTTGAATCCGTTGACGGGGTCAGCGGTGTAGTCGACGGTACGACGGGTGCCGTCGGGTTCGATAAGGCTGTACTGTCCCTGGACGACGTCTCCGTTGCGGGTCTCGGACTGTCCCTTGGAGTCTCCGGTCAGAGCATCCTGGATGTCGTAGGAGTAGGAGTACTGAGGGTTGGGGTCGTAGTCGGTGTCGACGGCGACCTTAGCGATGGCGGGGGCGGCGACTAGTGCCTTAGCAACGGGAGCAGCATAGGCGAGGGGGCGTGCGGCGTAGGCGAGGGGAGCAGCGTGGGCGTATGCGGGTGCGGCATATGGGGCTCCGAGGTATCCGGCGTTGGCGACGGCCACGAGGGCGGTGAGGACGACGAACTGAAAAAGGAAAGATCAGTCGGACGCCGATCACAAATTTCCGCAGTCGCATTCATATTCGACTGAGTTGCGGTTTTAAGGCTTTTTCATCATTACCTTAATGCTATTCATTAAAAAAGATAAATTATCGCATACTGCTAGTTATTAGTTATTTTGTCAAAAAATCCTCTTCCGAAATTGTCTCCTTTTCGTATTATCCTCATTTTAACTCCTGATTGCGTACATTTTACGCACTTGCAATCTTTTCCTTGCCGGAAAAAACTGTATAATGCGAAAGCCTAAGATAACTAACCTGATAAATCATTTTTCGTGTTCGTTGCGAAACGTGTGCGTAATTCCTTTCACCGAGTTTTACTTTCACGTTAACAGATGTTGGGATCGGCCTTTTGGGTCGCTTATGCTAGTCGAGCACGTGATCGCGTATCCATCGAATGCTTTAGTTTTTCTTTTGAAAAATAACCACCGAGCGCTTACCTTGAATGCCATGGTGTTCTCTCTGTTCGATGGTCTCTTAGAACTCTACCTATCCTTTATATACCGTTCTCTGTTGCATCCCTCTTCCCCCCTCATGCCTTTCCTTCCACCCCTTCCTCCTTCCTTCCCGATCCCATAGTCCATCTTGGCTAAAGGGGCGACCCCTTCCTTTCCCACCCTGTATTCGTTAAATGGGAGCGAATGGCTGTAGGCTACTCTTGTGTTCACTCCCTTGGTAGCGTTTCGCCACTAAATTTCTACGAGCCACGCCTCCTAACCACCGCTTTTCCTTCACTCGGTTTTTTCTCCTCCGCGTATCATTAGATTTCCTGCACCACGTAGGCGTGTCTATGAAAGAATATTTTGAGGGACGCGTATCGATCACGCGCTCTCTACGAATAAATTGTGTCACATGCTAATATTGGCGTGCGTTTTTGAGGGTAGTGTGGCATGGCGTACAGGAGGCACCGGACGAATCGTAGTTTACTGAGGTCTTGTATCAAAGATAAATATGTAGTCTAGACTCCGTGTTCTTCGGTAAATTTTGTATGAAAAGTTTTTCTCTAAAATATGTTAATTGGGAAATATAGCATCTATTTCGATCTGTGGATAATTGACAATTTCTATACCACCATACGATAGCGTTCCGATTTAGATGATGCTTAATTTATAAATGCATGCAAATTTCTGATATAGATATTCCTGGTTTTAATCTATCTATAGATATCTATAAAATAAAGTGTTTGTATGCGTGCGCGTGTGTGGGTGGGTGCGCGCGCGCTCGTGCGTGCGTGTGTGTGGGTGCGTGTGTGGGTGCATACGTGCATGGGAGCGTGCGTGCATGCATATTTTTTATACCTCAGCAGCTACAGCACGTAGAAACAAGAGGAATGCGTCATTTTAATCGGAATAAAGAGTTAAGGGGTGTAGTCAGGTTTTTATTCCGAATTGATTGGCCTTTCTAATTTTTAAAATATTTTCTTTTTTCATTTTCTCCATTTGAATAACATAGGGATGAGTGCAGCTTATTTTTCATTTGAAATTTAAAACTACTTAGAAATATGGTGCGAACTTGAGACTTGGATGGTTCACTGAGGGAAAGCACAAAGTGTATTTTTATTGAAGACAGATTCTGAATCGTGATCGAATTAGCGTAAAAATGCGTGATTTTATCAGTTTTATGACAGTCCCAATTATAAGCTACCATGACAACTCCCATTGTAGCCGAAGTTGAGAGTCCAATGCATTTGTACGGGAAAAAGTTTAAGGTAATATTGTTTTTCAATTTCTGTGTGATTTTGCTTTGTTTACAAAGCAACCAAATATTTGTTGATTTTAATTGAAATATTACTAATAAACGATTTTTATTGATGTTTTTTATAGAATTCTCCAATGCAAACTGTTTTTAAAACTACGTAAGTAACTTAAATAATTATACGTAGATTTTCCACAGATTGTGATTGGATAAATCGTTTCATTGTTTCCATAGTATTGTTGATAAGAACAGTTTTCTCCTAACATAACTTATTGATGAGAAAGTCGACCTAATTGTCGGAGGATAATATTCACTCTATGATTTTTAATCGTTCTCGAATTACATTTTGTCTTTCGTTAAATTAATTCATTTCGTTTTTTACTTTTTTCATTTATTTTTTATTATTGTGTTCTGGCTGTGTTTACTTATAGTTTTCGTTTTTGTCTTGCTCAGACTTTTGTTTACATATATAAAAGTGATTTTTTTGTTTTTCCATACACCAATGAAGATATTGTCACGAAACCTCGCATAGGTATATAATTTTACTCTGCGGGTAGCATAGGTTATATTACGATACATATTTGGGAGGAGGGAAAGCTTAATTCAATAATTATTTTCCCATAAGTTTACACGTAATTTTCGGCTTTTCAGAGTGCAAGGTTTTTCCCCGTCATTCATCAAAATGCCTATATTTTCTTCGCTTTTGCTTTATTTGATAAGTAAAACTGTATGTACTATCTTATTCTTACAACATTTACATGTTACACGGTCTAAGTTTTAGATTCACTAAAACCGTTGAAATTCAACGGACACTTCCGTTAGTGGTTCAATAACTTAAAAATTTCTGTAGTATTAAAATAGGTTTACAGTTATATATTGGAAAGTTTTGGTTTCATATATTATTTTTTAAATGTATGGTTTTATTAAGTGAAACAGTTGTAGTTATTCTTTTTGTATTTGAGGCTATTATATGTGTTGTTATTCAATTTTTCTTACTCAGGAGAATATATATCTTAGTCGTCAATATAGGTTAATTTTAAAATTGACCTCGAAATAATTCTTGTAGAATGGATTTCCTTATAATCGTTTCATTCCTGTGCAGTCGAGTAATCGGAGTGCATAATTTATCCGCCCGATCGGTGACCTAAATTTCCGCGTTGCCTCAATATCGAGCAATAGAAGTGCTTTTTTGCAATTTTTTTATTGACCTTGGACCTTTTCCATGTTTTGGCAGATATTCCATTTTCAACGAAAAATATTATATATACACACACAAACACACGCTACAATACCCGGCGTTGCCCGGGGAAAAACACAAAAAAATGTCCTAACAAAAATTAATGTTTTATTTCACATTCCGTCACTCTCGCACGCGACAAAAAGAAAACCCGCTGTCTTCCCAGATCACGTCACCAGTTATAGGGGCGTGAATAACGTAACGAATAACAACTCTGGGTTTTATAACAATTTAGTAACAACGAGTAACAAATAACAATAACGATAACAAGCGAAAGAAAACAGAATAAGTTCGTGCTCGCTGCTACTCTCAGAAGCTCCTGCTCGCGCGTTGATGACTCGGCGTCACTGATCTCTTCGCGCTCCGGAAGGACCTTCCATGCCCGCAGGGAAAGCGATCGTCGCGCGCGGTCGGTCAGCGGACAAAGTAGGCGCCCAGAATTCACCCGTTGCCATTAGCATACAAAGTTATTTTGCTTTTTGTACTATTAATATAAAACATTTGGCATTAAAAAGTAGCCTACGGCCTTCCTATTTGTGAGGAAAGTATCTGTTGAAAGTTTGATTAGCTTTAACGGTGTGGAAATTCATAGATGCACAAACAAACACACTTTCATATATAGGTATACTCGTATGAGCGCTTCCATAATCAGGTTATTAACAATATTGAAACTGGTTTTAAACCTGATATATTACAAATGCTACTTGCTTTAAAAATTAGATATCAATCATTTGAAGAAGCAGCTTTGCAATCCATTTGGAGTCCTGTTAACAGCGCAGATGCAGAATGCTATTTCAGTGTTTACAATCTGGTAGTGACTGATCGACGCCAACGAATGAATGAGAACACATTCGAGACTTGCTCCATGCTTGTATTCAGTAAGTAGTTTGTTCTATTTATAAACTTTTTTAAAAGTATTACCGTAATTTTCCGATTATAGTACGCATTTTTCACGAAAAATTGACGGAAAGTTAGGATGCGTATTATATATGGTAACAAGTGCATACAACTTTTTTTAGTAAGGAAATAATTTATATTTTCCGACTTATTTTTACCAGTAAATCGTACATTTCGCTGCATTTCGATAACATTCCTTTAAATGTCGTTTTTCAAAACAAAAATAATAATAGTTATTTATTTACTTTTAGCTGTCCGAATTTTAGCCTCCGAATTCATTATTGCTGTCCTCAAATAGTTCGTCGGCGATTTTGTGTTCTCTCTCATCGTCTACGTAAATGGCGCCTCACTATCCACTTCGGCTATTTACTCGTGTAATACCCGCACTTTTTTCCCTAAAACTGGACCCAGAAAAAGTGGCTGCGGACATTACACGAGATATGCCCCTTTACCTTTCGACACGGTAGGACACCCGCGAAACGCCTACCGTGTTTCGTGGCAAAGAATGAATTCAGTGTGTTTCCTGGAAGGTGCCGTACATCGCGGATTTTGTCTTTAATTTTACGTGATTCATGCTTAAATTTTGAAGAACACAGCAACAACGGGCAGGTTCATTAAACGAATACCTAATTTCCCAGATATTTACTTCTAAAACGCGTGCGAGTATTACTCGAGTCAATACGGTATCTCATTTGAAGGCAAGGCGAGAACTGTCTCGATATTGCTAATAACCAAGTGAAAAATTACAGTGATCTTTTTACAAAAAATGAGTTGCGTATTATACATGGTGATAAGACAATTTTTACATTTCACTTGTAAAAGCATGGGTGCGTATTATAAGGGGTGCATATTATAATCTAAAAATTACGGTAGTTATGTATGAAGAGATTTTTTTACTCGATAAGTTCAAATTTTGTTACTTTTTTAGTTATATTTTTAATGTTCTGTTTTGTTTTGTTGTATTTTAAATAAATTAATATTTTATTTGTCGCCAGGGGAGTTTTATTGTTCATTGTGTTTGATTTGACTTTTTTGTGAAACAGAAACAATGCTAAAATTAACTTACAAAATAGTTGCTAGATAAATGCGAAAATTAAAGTATTTTGATGCAGTTAAATGCTAAATCCTAAAATGAAAATGCGAAAATTTCAATTTTTTGTTGCTATAAATGCGTATCTCTATTTTTTACAACGAAAAAAATTTCAATCGTTTGACCGAGATTAGTTCTTTGTGCAGTGAAACCAATCCAAGCTACTACTAGTTACATTTATTTCGGAGTCCATTCGTATATTGAAAAGTGAAACTAGGATATAGAATTTGTGCTGGAGTTTTCCTTGACAAGTCTCCTCGGCCAATGAATACTCGAAATCTAACTTTGTTTGCGACTTTTTTTTTAAGATTTCAATTTTTAACCAAACATGAAACATTTACATCTTTATGTATTTAATACTATAATAGCCCAGATCTGTTGGTTGGTTGGTTGGTTGGTCACGCTTTCCCGAATAGGTAGAAGATTGAAATTTGGCAAGGATGCTAGATTAACATATTTTAAGGTAATGACGAAAATAAATCTCGAAAAAAGTCCTGGGTTCGACTCCAAGGAATACATTTCCATTTTCCGTAAGGTAACACGTAAAAATCCATTTTTTAGCGTGCAGGCTTTTATTGTTTTGGAAATTAAAAATAGAAGGAATTAACCTACAATCTTAGGATCTAAACCAATTTGAAGAAAAAATTACGTTTCTTGTTCTGTTCATCTTTTTCCGCCTACAGTTCGAAACCGCTCATGTTAAACGTTTATTTTACATATTTTGTGGAAATATTACCATTTTAACGGGATGTTGCCTTGGCTACCAATTATATTGTTAGACCTCAAAATCCTATTGTTATATCAATCCTTAGGGGTGTCAGCTTGTTTTGAATGCTTTTAACACGAGATAGGGAGGGAAAGAGAGGGATGGTAACGGAGGGGGAGAGAGGGAGGGAGGTGGAGAGAGAGATAGGGAAGGGGGGAGAGGGAATTAGGGGAAAGGCGGAGAGAGGGAATGAGGGGGAAGGGATGGAGAGGGAGGGAGTGTGAGGCGAAGAAGGGAGGGAGAAAGAGGGAAGGAGTGAGAGGGAGGGAAAGAGAGGGAGAGAGATGGAGGGAGGGAGGGAGAGAGAGGGAGGGAGAGAGAGTGAGGGAGAGAGAGTGAGGGAGAGAGAGTGAGGGAGAGAGAGTGAGGGAGAGAGGGGAGGGAGAGGGAGAAGGGAAGGAGAGGATGGAAGGGAGGGAGAGGGAGGGAGGAGGAGAGAGGGAATGAGGGGGAAGGGGTGGAGAGAGGGAGGGGGAGTGATGGGAAGAAGGGAGGGAGAGAGGGGGAGGAAGACAGAAAAATGACTTTGTTGAGGGTGAAGTTGAGACTATATAGTCCCTTCTTACATTTAAGAGAGAGAGGGGGGGGGGGGGGAAGGGAGTGAGGGGGAGAAGGGAAGGTGACAGTTTCATATGACAATCAATGCCATTTATTTCATTTTTACTTTCTCCATAAGTAGTATTGTGATCATGAAAAAAATGGACCGAGATTTCAACGGAAATACGTTTTGAGGTCCCTAGAAGACGTTTAGACTATTTTCGGAATGATGTCTGTGTGTGTGTGTGATTCTGTGCGCTCTAACTCAAAAAGTACCTGCCATATCGTTACCAAATTTCATATATAACACTTTAGCATGAGCACAAAGAACTTATTAGTTTTTAGACAATAACGGTTAACCGGAAGTCGAGCTTTATTCAAAACCGGATTCGGTTTTTGTGATATTTCTCCGTTAAAACATCATTATTGTATATACAATTCTATACAAAGGTTATAGAGAATGTAATTTCCTACAACTTTCATTTGAAACAATTTTCCATAGCAGTTACTGTTTAGGAATTATTTATAAATAATCGGTTTTTTCGGTTTCCGTCAAAAATCTCCTTAAAAACGTCGTAATTTGTCATCTTCGTAAGGACCAAAGTTGTAGAGAATAATATTTCTTCCAAGTTTTGTTTGAAACAAATTTTCGTAGAACCATCCATTTCGGAGATATTTTGATTTTTCTTAATTACCAGTATACAGCGCCACCACTGTGTAGCGGTGAATTCTGTAAACATTCAAAATATACGTAATTTACGGCAATAAGTACGACTGTATTCTTTTACGATACGAAATAATAATTTTGCCTCATAATGCTATTCATAATAATTTAAATATCTATACCCCAAATATGGAGAAAGTCGTGTTGACCACGTCAGATTTTTTACATATGAATTATTACTAACGCAGTAATTGTTTACTTCATTATATGTTGCATTTTTCAGTTATTACTAATCCATAATCTCCTTATGATTTTACACAACGGGCATTTTAAATGTTTATTATTGTAATTGTTAAGTGCAATTTTAATTGCTTTTATTTCTCCTTTCAAATCTGTCATCATTTTATACTATACTAGCAGGATTTCTCGTTGAATTTCAACGGGTTTAGTGAAGCTACTACAGCACAACATACAAACTATTTAAAATATATAGTAGATACTTTTTAAATTACAATTAGCTTTTCTTAACAATTAATCATATTAGCTTGTATCAATCCGTTTCACAGCCTATTGCATTAAAATATAACGATAATTTTATTTCCTATCATATTACTTTCGCCAAATCCAGCTTCATTTCTTGAGAAATTATGCCTCTCTGAAATATTTATTTTTATGTATTGTAAGCAAGAAACCCATGAAAAAGCAACGTACAGTTGTCCATGATTGAACACTGACTCCGGTAAATGTACACCAGATACGTGAGCTTATTTACGTTAATAAACATTATAATGTAAAATATAATGATTTTACTTACAAACACGTAAGATTCCGGTATTCAATCGACGAAAGGAGGTTCAATTACTTTAATCAATAAACTCTTCCTGAATGATAATCAGTATCTATTTACGTTGCTATCCATAAACATCGAACGTTTCGTTGCTTAAACAAAAGTGCGAATCGAATAACGCTAAACTTTCGTCTATTTGTTAGCTTCATTGAAGCTAATTGAATCGGAGGTAACATTGACGGCCGCCTTGGCAACCCTCGGGAGGGGTACGAAAAATCCATAAAATTTCGGAACTAGTAACGTATTTCTGAAAACGTCGACCGTGTAACATGTAAACTTCGCAGGAATAAGATAGTATAGGGTTTTATTCGTCGAATAAAGTAAAAACGAAAAAAGTGGTCCATATTTATGTATTTTAATGCTTGAAGTAAGATTACCTTGCAAGTCAAGAAATGGATTCATACGTGTTATCTTATGGAAAAATATTAATCCCCTGTATTGGCAGCACTGATTAATCCCGGTTGACCAAACCTTCACCATTCACTAAGTTAGGATGTAAGGAAGAATCGTACCACATTTGGTTATTCTAGGTTTTATCGTTTAGGAGGAGGTCCATGAACAAACACACAAATACACACTTCAAAATATATTATATTGGATTACCATTTTTTGATGAATATATCGTACATGCCTTTGTCGTTGATTTTCCAGAAGTACATTACACAACAGTTATTGTGTAATTAAGCCTTTCTGAAATGTTGACTTTGATGTCTTGCAAACAGTAAACACTTGAAAAGGCAAAGTATAGTTGTCCATGATTGAAGACTGATTCTGGTGAATGTACACCAAATTCATGGGCCTATTTGCATTAATATACATTATAAATGTGGAATATAATGATTTTACTTAAAAAAAAGATAAGATTCCAGTATTCAAATGATCAAATGAAGGTTCAATTATTTTAGTCATTCGTTATAATCGCATCCTTCATCATGAATAATTATCGGTATCAATTTACGTTGATTTGTATAAAGATTGACGTTGTTACTACGATAATTTCGAGCTTAAACTAAAGTGCAAAGCGAATAACGCTAAACTTTCGTCTATTTGAAGGCTTCATTGACGCTAATTGAATCGGAAGTAACAATAATGATCGGCTTGGCAAAGCCCGGAATGAGTACGAAAAGTCTACAAAATTTCGAAAAAATTGAGTAGGTATTTCTGAAAAATTCGACCGTGTAGCATGTAAACATCACAAGAATAAGATAGTACACAGATTTACCTTCGAATAAAGCAAAAAGTTAGGAAAATGTACAGCGTAACACAAATGGGCGTGTTTCGTTCAATGGAGTACTTGAAAGAAATGATACATTGTACCTAAGGGAAATAGTCTTTCATAATTAATCCATTTTCTTCCTATTTAAAAGTACTGCATGCACACGTAAAGATGTTCAACGTATTTTTGTGAGATTGTTTATGTTAGCAGCAACGATGAAGTAACCATGCAAAAAATTTTCAACTCGAATTAAGACTTCTCTTGTCTGGTTTTCTCGATAACGGCTACTCCTACGATAACAATGTATGGGAAAAGAAATACTCTATTTTACTAGTTCTACAAGTTTTATTTGAAAAATATTTTGATTATAGCAGAAATTCCCGGCGTTGCACGGGGAAATTTGTTTCAAATCCGATCGGAATTCTAGATGGTACATGGTATTTAAGAATTCACTCGGCCGCCGAGTTGAATACAAAGGCAAAGAGAAACAAAAACAACGTATGAATTATTTCTGAGAGCCCTCCACAATCGTACCAAATTTCATTCAAATCTACTTGGGAAAATACGCGTATTTTAATCAGTACCCGCCGTCCAATTACGGATAAGGAAGTAGTCCTTTCCCACCTTTCTCACTGTGTATAAGATGTAGAAAATAAGGAAAATCAGGAAATTCAGGAAAATCAGGATATTCAAGTAAATCAGGAAAATCGGGAAAATAAAAAAAATCAGGAAATTCAGGAAAATCAGGTAAATCAAATCAGGAAAATCAAGAAAATCAAGAAATTCAGGAAACTCAGGAAAATCAGGTAAATCAGGAAATTCAGGAAAATCAGGAAATTCAGGAAAATCAGCTAAATGAGGAAAATCAGGTAAATCAGGATATTCAAGAAAATCAGGAAAATAAGAAAAATATTTTTCCTGATTTTCCTGAATTTCCTGATTTACCAAACCTCCACTTAAATTTTTTTTTGATATACACCACATAGCCTATATTTTGAGCTGGACCAGTCTAAAGATACGCTGCAAGTTTCATAAAAATTCGACCAGCTGTTTTTGCGTGATGCGGTAACAAACAAACAGACAGACAACAATTGTGCAAACCGGTTCAAACGTCTTCTTGCGGTGCAAAACACAAAAAAAGTAAAACCCTGACAAAAAAACAAATGTACAGACGGAGGTTACAGTTTTATTTATGTAGATGAGCAATACTTTACGAGATATGACGAAAAGTGGTACCCCTGATTGGCTTACACGATTCATTTATATGATTTTCTTATTATCTCTGACTGTAAGTACTTAATATAAAATTTCATGAAAATCCGTTCGGTAGAAGCCGAGAACGAACCTGCAGACGGACGGACGGACTGACAGATCGACGCTAATAGGCGCTGACGCTGGTAGCGAAACGCTCCTAAAAAAGTAGAAAATCCGTCCATATTTAGGTATTTTGATGCATGAAGTAAAAAAAACCTTGCACTCAGAAAAAAAGAAAATTCCGTATAAACTTATGGGAAAATTGTCTCCCGAAGTCGAACCTCGGACTTTTTCCGGGATATTTTTTTTATATGATACGATTAATTAGAGTTAGAGTATTGAAAGCTTCAACTCTAAATTCTATTATGAAGTGTCCTAAAACGGTGACAGAATATATATCCGGACACACGGAAGGTCAGCTCTCTTTTTATAATAAGATTAGAAACTGTGTGAATTTGATTTCAACCATGAAGTGAGAGCGATAATTATTAGAAATTATTAATATCTTCGGCAAAATTTTTGTGGATGAATTTCACTGATAGTAATATAATGGAGAATGGTTGTAGTAGTAGTAATTAGGTTTTGAGGTGCGTCAACAGCTAAGGTTATTTTGCACCGTCGAATTCTCTTAGAGAAAATCAACATACATCACAACATCCAATCCCGAAGCGGGATTCGAACCCGCGACCTTTGGGTTACCAGTCTAACCCGGCCGGAAGGAGAATGGTTATTTACCGTAAAATCCATTCCGTTGTTTAAGCTTTCATAGAAGGAAATAGTTGACTAATGGGATACACATTCGTAATAGAGAATTTTGGCGTTGCCAATTAGTAAAGACAAAGATTAGGAATGACTTAAAGTAATTAATATTTTCGTGGTTAGAAGAAACCGCTGATTGGGTACGTTTCAATGGTATTAACCTTAGACATATGAAATTAAACTAATTTAAGAACGTAGAAACACAATAAAGTTAAATGTTCCAGGATTTTATTGTTTCATAAATATACATTTCACCGTACAATGAAAATGCTTTTCTGGGAAAAATTTCGTGGTTTTCACCAAGCCATCTCGTGGAAGCGATATATTGGCTTCTTTCCACAAGGGTGTACGACACCCAATTATAACCCGATCAGATTAATATGAGTCCTAATTTTAATTCCAAGAAGACACTTCGGTATATAAGTTAGAATTCTCACGTGAGCAATAATGTGACGTATCATAAGCGTGTTTCTCAGCTTCGCTGTCTTCTTAAGGAATCCCAAATGCTTAAATGAAAATTGAGAAGTTTCTCGCTGACTGGCTTTTTCATGTTTCCTCAATAATTTCGTTGCAAATGTTTCGTTCGTAAATTATTGAAAACGTTTATTAAACATATATTTTCAATTATGCTATTGACTATAATTGCACGAGGATGATGAAAGGAAATTTTACATATTAACGCAGTGGTTCTCAACCTTTTTTTTGTCTGCGTCACCCTAGTTTCAATTCATTCAGTCATGCGTCACCCTGTTTACAGTTCCATTATCTTCAAGTCACATTTAGGGATAAATTGGGCTTTACCTACCATATAAAGATAAAATTATGGCATTTAAATACGCACGAGTGTTTATTCTCCCAATTTTGTTTATCTTTATAAGCCAAAATATGATACACTGTGAATTAATCAAATATTCGCGTAATCTCTTAATAACCGTCGCGTCACCCTGTGGTGTCATGTCACCCCGGTTGAGAACCACTGCATTAACGGATGGAAACCGAAGTAAGTTCCATGCAAATTAGTATAATACACAGATTACACTAAATTTTTAAACCATCAATTACTAGAGCATTCAGACAAGACGTACTAGTCGATTTCTGGCCCTACGGGCCGTCATCTCCTGTCTCTTGCGGAGGGCTTGGAGGCCTTCGGCCCCCATTGATCAGCTTTCGGATTTCAATTCTAACCTCTAAGCTACTTAAATGTAATCGTAAAATTTGCATAAATTACCTTCTCAGCATTTATTCCTGTACATTTCAAACTTTAGGGGTTTGAAGAGTATTTTATTTTCATCTTCAAACGATATTAAACATCACGCAAAATAAATAATAATCTTTTGTTTCTCTTTATTTGCGAGAATATGAACTTTTTCCTAAACAGAGTGTGAACTCAATCGTATAAGCCCTTCTTGTTGTCAATCAGCAACATTGAATCTGAGCATGCTCCTCCGCTCTCGTAAGCGGAAGTCCCTTTGGCGTCTCCGCTTTTATTGGTTCCCCTGTGAAGCCTACCCTCCGGGGTTTTCTCGTACAGGAGAAAGAGCCTCGTGCATTCCCATCCTTATAAATGCTGTTTAAATGTGGACGGAGTTCTCGAGGTTTTAATAGTCAAATGAAGTTATGTTCGTAGTGAGTGCCACACGCGAAATAATAGATTCCCAGAATTTAAACTTACAATTAGTAGGAAATGAGGAAACATGAAAAAAATCTGCCATGACAGGGAATCGAACCCGGGTCTTCCACTTGCCGGTTGGATATTCTACCACTGAACTACCGTGGCAGACTAATTCTCCTGTTTCAGAACGGGAGTATTTTTTCACCTGTTTCCTCATTTCCCATTATATCAGCTTATGTCTGTCGCATAAGGATCTTCGGATCGTCCTTTCCATCAGTTTTACAATTAGTAGTTTGCGATGAAATAGTATGTCGGTTTCGACCGACTTAAAGTTAGTAGGGAGAGGGTTGTGGAAGGTAGGATGGAAAGGAAGGACTTATTATTTATATTTATAAAACTAAAATCTTCTATCGTAACAACTTCATTTTTGTTAATCAACGTATTGTAAGAAAAACGTCCACAATTGTAATGCCCATATACCGTTGTACGCGATTAACGCTTCTCCGCTATCTGAAGTTTTAAATATACGAGCGACGATGGCAAAATGTTCGGTAAAAACACAAAGAAATAACTGTGAAAACTATTCATGTAGGCTGCCACTGTAAAAATTACGTAAGAAAATTGATTACTTGGGTGTATTGTTACAAAGCGTTGCGATAGTTTTTAGTAAATCCTACGATTTTTGACACAATAGAAGTTTGTCTTACGTAAAAATTTTAATAAATTTTTAAATTTACAAATTTACAAATTAGACGCTAATGCACATTATGAGTGGGATTAAGCGTTTTATTTTTCCTTTATTTTTTTAATATGGTACAGAGGTGTTCAAGTGACGGTAAACATGCTCCTAATTCATAGAAAAGTGATTGAAATTTATCGCTAAGTAACGGAGAGAAATTCGAAAACAAACATTTAAAAAGGTACTTATCTCAGGTATTTCCAATAGCTACAAAAAGTATTATAAAAAAACCAATTGCCCATTCCGGCTAAAAAGCAGCGGTTATTCTTAGAAAGTGGGTTTAAAACGAAAGCTCTCTTAGAATATATTTTCGGTTACTGATATTAACATCTGTCTTGAGAATTCTGATTGTTTGATTCAATAAATTTGTATTGGCAACCGGGAATCGAGAGCGATAACATAACGAAAACTAATTGCTCCTCTTTTATTGAAATATTTCACTTCGCCATAATATTCTGTTCCATATCATTTCATTCAGTCTTACGGTATTTCATTCGTAACTCTAATTGAAATTCATTATGTATAATTTTAATTTAAATAATGAATTGGTATATTTTAATTACTACTAAATGTAATTATTTAACGTCCGGATTTTTTTGCTCAACTGTAAATCGCAAAAAAGGAACTAATCGTAGAGAATTATGGTTATCGACAAAATTTTAGATCTTCCGATGAATAAGATTTGTATGACGAAAATTTAAAGGTTCGTAAAGTAAAAAAATCCATTCTTTGAGCAAGGATATGATAAGAAAAGACAATGCAAAGAAAAGAAAATGACAAATAGAATAAGACTTTTAAAGAAAAACAAGAAAAGTTTGCCGAGCTTGCGAACGAGATAATACAATAGGATGTATATTTTCTCATGTTGAGATGAGGAATTTGCTCTCACGTATTTCCAGCTGTTTCTGCATTGCAATGGAGATATAATAAGGTTTGGCAGTTAAGGAAAAATAATTTAGAAGAGAAACAATATATTATTAACTTGTAAAAACTTTTATTGTTTGATAAAATAAATACTTTTCATCGTAAGATGAAAATATTTTTAAAGAACGAATTTAGTGGATGAGGGTCTTGGTGTAGGCAAGAGGGGAAGAATAGGCCAAGGGAGAAGCGTAAGCCCTGGCGATGGGTGCGGCGTAGGCGATGGGGGCAGCAACCTTGGCGACGACGGGGGCGTGGACGGCGGCCTTAACGACGGCAGCTTCACGGTGGACGACGGCGTTGAATCCGTTGACGGGGTCGGCGGTGTAGTCGACGGTACGACGGGTGCCGTCGGGTTCGATAAGGCTGTACTGTCCCTGGACGACGTCTCCGCTGCGGCTCTCGTGCTGGCTCTTGGAGTCTCCGGTCAGAGCATCCTGGATGTCATAGGAGTAGGAGTACTGAGGGTTGGGGTCGTAGTCGGTGTCGACGGCGACCTTAGCGATGGCGGGGGCGGCGACTACGGTCCTGGCGACGGGTGCGGCATAGGCGAGGGGAGCGGCGTGAGCGGCATAGGCAACGGGAGCGGCGTGGGCAGCATAGGCAACGGGAGCGGCGTGGGCGTAGGCGGGTGCGGAGTATGCAAGGGGAGCAGCGGCGTAGGAAGTAGCGCCCAAGAATCCAGCGCGGGCGACGGCCACGAGGGCGGCGAAGACGACGAGCTGTTAAAAATTAACATTATGTGACCCTCAAAAAGCCAGTCTTGTTTGGTTTAAATGTTTGCTTCTGATTGCCTTCCCTTCGAAAATCCTCATTAAACGTTTAAATAATGAACGTTATTCGCGAAAACAATGCTCTATTGGGTGAGGCATTGTCAAAAAAAATATCATTAAATGTTAGATCAGATACACAAATTCGGTATCGTATTATTTTTTTAAATCTTTGACTCTAACGCTTATTTTGTTTATATATTTTCGGTGCTTTGGTATACTCACCTTGAATGCCATTTTTCGGTGGACGGATGGGATCTGTGGTGAAAATTTCCGACCGCCGCCTTATATACTCCACTCCGTTGCTTTCCTCCCTCCACCACCAACTACCCCACCTTACGGGTTCAGTGGCGTAATGGCGCAGACCACCACCCCTGCCTTCCGACCTTCAATGTTATTCCAGTGAAATGGTATCTACTCTTGGGCGTTTTCCACGCCCATATGAAATCTTCTTTGTGGCATATGGCAAATATGAACAGGAGAGATTTTTACATTCATCTCGCCAGTCATAACTGGTATGCATTACATCATTCTGGATGGTTTTCTCTGTATTAATTATTAACAGACACATATTTATTTTCATATTCACAATCTTCATTAAACCTGTTACCTCTAGGCATACCAAATTTATCTATGGCTCGTGTATGATTCATTTTTCTCCAAATTTGACATTATGGATTCTTCCTTTCGTGTTTTATATTAGCATAACCTTTGATGATTTCTCAATAACCGTCTTTCTTTCGATGTCGTGAAAAAGAAATACTCTAATTTACCATTTCTACAAGTTTTATTTGAAATATATTTTGATATGAGCTATACTTTACGAGATATGACGGAAAGTTAATTTTTTGTCACCAGTAAACTGGTACTACTTCTGATTGGCTTACGTGATTCACTTTTGCGATTTTCTTATTATCTTTGATCGTAACCCTTAATATCAAATTTCATGAAAATCCGTTCCGTTCAAACAGAGAACAAACATGCGGACGGACGGACGGGCAGACCTATGATAATGGGCGCTCACGCTGGAAGCGAAACGCGCCTATAAATACGCTTTAGATTTTAAATTTGGAGTATCATTTAAAATATATATTACTATCATTACGACAATGATGAATTTTGCAGAAACGATATAATTACTTAGTATATATACCTAGTTGTCTTTTACCTTTTTTTCAATCTCACGTTGGATCGTGATTGGAAGATAGAATGTTTTAAATGTAACGTATTTTAAAATTTTGGAACTATATTCATTGGAAGAAATTCAGAAAAGAACGTGACAACATAATTTATTACTGTTGAACCTAATATGACGGTTTCATTACTTATGTCAATTTTGAGGGTCATCGAATTGTTCATTTAATAAATTTGCCATCTTATGGCAGAATCTCATTCCGAAATTTTTGGGATAAAGTTACAAATTTAAAAGAAATACTTTAATGTAATGAAAACTGTAT
Organism: Uropetala carovei; assembly: GCA_036926305.1. Taxonomy (NCBI): domain Eukaryota; kingdom Metazoa; phylum Arthropoda; class Insecta; order Odonata; family Petaluridae; genus Uropetala; species Uropetala carovei. The sequence goes on along the minus strand of JAXCHB010000152.1, from coordinate 811,239 downwards.
ATTTATTTAGTTTTCCAACCGATATTTTTATTGGTTCTAGATCATTTTAAAAGTTCTTCTTGTTCAGGCTCTGATAAAAATTTCGCGAAATCATAACAATTCATTTCAAAGTTCATTATAATTAGGTCAGATTTCACAGTATTTATTTCCAATTGATTTTGATCATTCGGCCTTAGATTTCCCATTACGGAAAAAAAACTCTCTACATATGGATTGGAGACTGGTATTGAAAATATTTTAGTGACAATTTTACAGATTTCTGGTAATTTTGCACTATTAAATAAGTTGACCCATTTTAAGTCTAATATTTGTTACGTTAAGTAAGATTCTCTTTAATACGTCTACTTTATCATACAATTTATCTACATCAATAATTACAAACAGCTTTCGCAGTATTTATAAATCTTTGATAACTAATTTCATCCCAGAAATTTTAAACTTCAAAATGTTACCAATCATGTCGCACCATTCCTCCAAGTAAGAAATGTCGCGATTGTATATTGTTTGGCAGCAGTGGCGTATCTAGGGGGAGGAGTTTTGGGGGTTAAACCCTCACTCTATCCTCCTCTCCCCCCACCCCCCCTCCCGTTGAGCCAAAGTTGTTTTCAATGTCCCAATCTTGCGAAAGTAAACCCCGTTTGTTCGGATTCATAAAAAAAACATACTACTGTTCGGACAGAATGGGGCGGCCAAAAATCGCTACTAAGCGTTGGCGAATTAAACCGATTTCATTGACCTTTCTAACAAAAAAAATATTTTATTTTTTCATTTAATCCATTTAATAACATAGGGATGAACGCAGCTTATTTTTCATTTGAATTTTAAAATTACTTAGAAACATTATGCGAACTTGGGACTTGGATGTATCTATGAAGGAAAGAACAAAGTTTATTTTTATCGAAGACAGATTCTGAATTCTGATGGAATTAACGGAAAATGCGTCTAGAATCAGAAAAATACGTGATTTTTATCAGTTTTATGACAATGCCAATTATAAGCTACCATGACAACTCCCATTGTCGACATGTTGAGAGTCCAGTTTATATGGGCAAAAGTTTAACGTAATATCGTTTTTCAATTTCTGTCTGATTTTGCTTTGTTTACATGACAACCAAATATTTATTGATTTTAATTTAAACATTACTAATAAACGGTTTTTAATGATATTTCCGTGTGGCGTAGAGTTCTCCGAAGCAAACTGTTTTTAAAACTACGTAAGTAACTTAAATAATTATACGTAGATTTTCCACAAATTGTGATTGGCTAAATCGTTTCATTGTTTCTATATTATTGTAAAAATAAACAATTATCTGGTAACAGTACTCATGGAAGAGAGAATCGAGCTAATTGTCGGAGGGTAATATTCACTCTGTGATTCTTAAACGTTTTGTCTTTCGTTAAATTAATTCATTTCGTATTTTCCTTTGCTTATTTATTTTTTACTTTCTCATATACGAAACATATTGAGAATGTATTGTAATCGCGAAAAAATTCGACCTCGAGATTTTTACGGAAATATACGTTTTAGGTGTAGCTGAGTCCGAAATAGTGGTTTTCGCAATGCCGTCTGTCTGTCTGTCTGTCTGTCTGTCTCTTATTTGCTCTAGGGCCTAAACGGTGGAGTGAAAATTAATGAAATCTCGTACTTAGGCACTTTATCATACCGAGCAGAAGCTATGAAGAAAAAGTTGATATTGCTCAATAATTAAGGGAAGTTTATTCGACGCAACTTTAACAATAATTTGATTTTCTCAAAAACGGCTCGAACGATTTTGATAAAATTTCGTACCGTTAGTTGAGTATACGTCTGCAATAATACTACATACTTTATATTTCTCAAAAAATGAATATAAGGCTAGTTTATCTTTGGGCGACTTGTACACAAATTGGATTTTCTAAAAACAGGCTTATACGATTTTCATTTTTTAAAGATAACTAAACGACGCGTTAGTATATGAGAAAGTTTATACAATGTATGTTGTACCGATTTTTTATTATTATTCTTGCTGGTTTTACTTACAGTTTTCGTTTTGAAGATATCATCATAAAACTTTGCATAGGTATGTATTTTTAACCTGCGGGTAACATAGGCTACATGACGATAAAAAATTTGGTGGGAGAGCTTAATTCAATAATTATTTTCCCATAAGGTTACACGTAATTTTCGACTTTTCATAGTGCAAGATTTTCATATTTCATTCGTCAAAATAGATAATTGCGAACCGCTTTCCATAAATGTTGCTTTATTCGACGGTTAAACTATGTACTATGTTATCGTTGCGACGTTTACGTGTTACACGGTCAAAGTTTTGGATTCATTAAATCCGTTGAAATTCAACGGACACTTCCTCTAGTGCATTTATATAGGAAACTTTTAACGTAATACTAGTAGAAATGCCCGTTGAAATTCAACGGGGAAAATACAGGAATATTTGTATATTAAAGTTTTTTATATTACCCCAAAATCTCAATGAAAAGATTTAATCTACTACATAGAAAGCACCCGTCACAAATGACGGAAACATCACAATTTCCATCATCAATAAATCTAAAATGGCTTTTCTATGTTACCTGTGGCACAACAATAGGATTTGTAAATTTGTTTATTCAGTATGAAATGTTGAATTCACAAAAAATGAAATTAATATAACATTTACAAAAATATAGTAATCTAAACTTTATTTTGTTTATTTATTTTGAAAACGTCAATTTCACAAACAGTTGAAATTTGAAATACTACCAGGGCGGTACTACATGTATTGAGTGACGCAAGATTGTGGCACTCAAGTATAATCGGTGGCGTATTGCATAAATTATAAAGAAGTTCATCTGCATTAGTTAACGCTTATGCTTGAGTAAATGTCTTAACATAATTTTGAATGCATTTGGATGCCTTACTTTCGAAAACACGTATAGAAGCGCATTAACTTAATATTTTGATTAATATTAATAATATCACAAAGTTTCCGATCTTATAATCATACATAATAATATAACTATTACGAATCAAAGTTTTACCCACCGAATGTATCGATTGAAATGATATGCTTCTTCATAAAACAAAGAAATACCTCATTGTAGGGTTGATATCAACAATCAGTAAATAAATAAACTTCTTCATTTAATATCATAATTGAACAGCTTCTTTGTAACTCATGCAATATATAGCACTAATTATAGTTGAGTATATGCTTGTAGTAAATTCTGTAATACTTACGCTGTTGAATGTCTTACATACAAAAAACATTAATGATTAGTTAGTATCGCCATCTATTGAGTGAAAAATGAAGTTGTTGCAGACGGAGTAAGAGAAATATATATATAGATCGTTTTTCAATTTTTGTGTGTGATTTTGCTTTGTTTACATGGCAACCAAATATTTGTTGATTTTTATTGTAATATTACTAATAAATAGTTTTTAGTGATATTTTCATGTTGCATACAGTTCTCCAAAGCAAACTGTTTTTAAAACTACGCAAGTAACTTTAATAATTAGACGTAGATTTTCCACACCTTTGAACATATCGTCACGAAACTTCGCATATAATTTTACCCTGAGGGTAACATAAGCCATATGGCGATAAACAAATTAGGGCGGAGAGGGTGCTTAATTCAGTAATTATTTTCCCATAAGTTTACACGTAATTTTCGATTTTTCAAAGTGCAAGGTTTTTTTCTCTTCATTCATCAAAATACCTAAATATGGACCGATTTTATTCGTTTTTGCTTTATTTGATAGTTAAAACTGTGTACTATCGTATTATTGCAATGTTTACATGTTACACTGTCGCTTTTTAGATTCTCTAAATCAGTTGAAATTCAACTGACAATTCTGATAGTACGCTATATTACTATTTTTGGTTCTACTGATATAAAATTGTGATACTCTCAAAGAAATTGTAAAGCTATTTTATTTTATCCTCGCTTTTCACTTTGAATTTTGTCAGTATCTCTTTGGCATCCTTGATTATTAATCACTTGGGAGTTGAATTATGAATTTTAAACCTAGAAGCGGCAAACCCTGTAATTTCAGTAATTTTTTAGCGATTTCACTTGTGTATTATTTTGCTTTATTATCTCGAAACATGCTATCTGCGTGAAGAGGTTAAAATTAAACGAAGATTTCCTAAGCTTCGACAAATCACCACCGATGTGGACCGCCACGTGGAAATGGTTAGGCACCACTGCCTATGTGATTATCTGATAAAATCAAATAGAATGTGGTGATATCTGGAAATCTAATATACAATAAACATATTAAAAGTAAAAACCCAAGTCAACTTATAACTGCGGATAGATAAAAAAATATATGATGTAGTTTTTCATGGCGAGATACGCAAACGACTATCACGTATTTTAGGCCGTCATTGGACTGCAGTAGAGATACAATAGTGTTTGGTAGTCGAGGAAAATTAATTTAGAAGAGAAACAATATATTATTAACTTGTAAAAGCTTTTATTGTTTGATAAAATAAATGCTTTTCATCGTATTTTGAAAATATTTTTAAAGGACGAATTTAGTGGATGAGGGTCTTGGTGTAGGCAAGAGGGGAAGAGTAGGCCAAGGGAGAAGCGTAAGCCCTGGCGATGGGTGCGGCGTAGGTGAGGGGGGCAGCAACCTTGGCGACGACGGGGGCGTGGACGGCGGCCTTAACGACGGCAGCCTCACGGTGGACGACGGCGTTGAAACCGTTGACGGGGTCGGCGGTGTAGTCGACGGTACGACGGGTGCCGTCGGGTTCGATAAGGCTGTACTGTCCCTGGACGACGTCTCCGTTGCGGGTCTCGGACTGTCCCTTGGAGTCTCCGGTCAGAGCATCCTGGATGTCATAGGAGTAGGAGTACTGAGGGTTGGGGTCGTAGTCGGTGTCGACGGCGACCTTAGCGACGGCGGGGGCGGCGACTACGGTCCTGGCGACGGGTGCGGCATAGGCGAGGGGAGCGGCGTGGGCGGCATAGGCAACGGGAGCGGCGTGGGCGGCGACCACGGTCCTGGCGAGAGCGGGTGCGGCCACAACAGACCTAGCGATGGCGGGGGCAGCGACTACTGTCCTGGCGACTGGGGCAGCATAGGCGAAGGAGCCTGCGGCGTAGGCGAGGGGAGCCGCTTGGGTAATGGAGGATGTTGAGTAGGCCAGTGGAGCGGCATGGGCAATGGTGGGTGCTGAATAAGCAAGGGGAGCTGCGGAATAGGCAGCTTGGCCCAAGAAACCAGCGCGGGTGACGGCCACGAAGGCAGCGAAGACGACAAACTGTTGAGAAAAGGATGTTATTGTAGTTAAAATGGCACAGTGCATCTCATATAGGTGTTGTAATTGTCTAGTAGTAATATGTACTTGTTCGTTTTTGAGTTTTGGGAGTTGAAATAAGAAATGGAAGGTTATGTCTCCGTTTCTTTTTACACTGAAAAAGGAGCTAGCGATGATCTGTCAGAACCATTTCTTGTGTTCTTATATGAAGACCACCGTTTCTTAATGTAATGTACTTAATGCACTCCCATACTATGATATCTTAATTTCGCCACTAAAATCAGTTTGCCAACTGTATCGAAATCGTCTTTGCAATTGTTATTTAAGATGATTAGTTCTGCTTTTACGTTATTAGTATTTAATGTATTATATTGTACGGTATATCCATTTGCAGGCAGGTCCCGAACGACAGCTGATTGTGGTCATACGTTATCGGGTTAGTTAGTTCGGTGGTATTTGAACTTGGACTGCGTGTTTCATTATCCACGACGTTAGGACGTTGAGTGTTCTATTATTTTACCGTACTCACCTTGATTGCCATTTTATCGGTGTACGGATGGGATAGGTAGTGAAAATCTCTGACAGCCGCCCTATATATACATCAGTCCTTCGCCCGCCCACTTTCTCGCTCCCTTCCCCACTATACGGGATGACCAGTCCATGGCGCAATTGCGCAGTCCACCTTCAGTGTTATTCGGCTAAAAAAAACTAGCCCCAAACCGGGTGTTGTACACGACCAATAATCATTCTGGGTTTAATGTTGTACCGACATGCAGGAGGGAGTGTTTAACTCGTGTCATTATAACCAGGTAAAATATAGTGCATTGACGTCTCCTCGTTCAACGCTGCAACGTAATCTTAGCGATGTGAATGTTCATTTTTGGCAGGTGTGTGATCTTTTACCATGGATATTTTTCCTTCGGATTGGTTACCGAATCCAGCGCCTTGAAGAAGTCATTGTAGTGTCTTGTGTCTTGTGTGATTGCACTATTACTACCTTTCTTTCGTATTGAAACTCAGTTGTGATTTTAAAATTTTTTGTGGTATTTATGGTGTTTAAACTCTTAGTCGCGGTTTTGCTTTCTTTCGTAGGAGCCCTTCAATCACGCATTAAAGGTTAATGACGAAAATTTCCCGGAGAAGGACCACTGTGTAAATCCGGGAGTGTATCTTCTCTCCGTTTGAATAGCATAAGAAAGCTGAAACGTACAGGCTTACAAGATTTTTCTTTAATATTTTGAAATTATTAATAAGAATGGAATATATTCATTACCTGAACCTTAAAGAATGAAAATTTGTTTTCATACCGTCGACTTTCGAATGCATGTCTATTTTGTCCACAAATTCGTTTTTAACGCAAAAATTTTGTTTTTTTGAGATTTTGAGTTTGTCTTGTCAATCATCATCAGAAGATTTTTCGCTTAACTACGTAATCATAATGTGACTGAAATTGAATGAGTATACTGTTTTCAATTTTTAGGCGCGTTTCGCTTCCAGCGTGAGCGCCTATTATCATCGGTATGTCCGTCCGTCCGTCCGCCCGCCCGTCCGCATGTTTGTTCTCGGTTTCAATCGAACGAATTTTCATGAAATTTGATATTAAAGACTTACAATCAAATATAATAAGAAAACCACAAAAATGAATCACGTAAGTCAATCAGAGGTACCACTTTACTGGTGACAAAAAATTAACCTTTCGTCATATCTCGTAAAGTATAGCTCATATCAAAATATTTTTCAAATATAACTTGTAGAGCTGGTAAATTAGAGTATTTCTTTTCCTGAACCTTTTTATCGTCGGAGTAGCCGTTATCAATAAAATCAATCGTCTTAAATCGAGTTGAACTAGAAATTTTCTTGCATTGTTGCTAACGTAAACAATCTCACAGACAAACGTTTAATTTTCTTACCTGTGCAAGAAATATTTTTAAATAGGAAGAAAATGCATTATTTATGACGATGAAAAGAACTATAAAAACGCTATTTCCCTTACGTACCTACTGCTATATCATTTCTTTCAAATGCTACATTGCACTAAACGCGCCCATTTGTGATACACTCTACACTTTCCTAACTTGTTTATTATTGTAATTGCATTGTTTTTGATTGGTTATACTTATTTACAAGTTTGTCATTCATACTTAAAAGGATGACATGTTGAGTAACGTGTACAAGGTAGGTAAAAACGCTTCCTCTGCACATTCGGCGCGAAGCAACCTTTCAAGAGTCATTTAACAAACCTGTTCTTAATTTTGACCTCTTAAGGCGTGTTTTTCCTCAGGCCATCACGTGGAAGCGATTTAGTGGCTTTATTCCAGAAGAGTGGTCGACACCCAATTATAACCCGATCAGATTAATATGAGTCCTAGTTGTGTTTACAGGATGATACTTAGATATATAAATTACTAGCAGAAGTCCCCGTTGAATTTCAACGGATTAAGTGAATCTAAAACTTCGACTGTGTAACATGTAAGAATAACATAGTACACAGTTTTAACCTTCCAATAAAGCAAAAATGAAGAAAATCCGTCCGCATTTAACTATTTAGATGAATGAAGAAAATCTTGCACTGTGAGAAATCGAAAATTACGTGTAAACTTATGGGAAAATAATTATTGAATTTAGCACCGCCTGCCCTCCAATTTTTTATCGCCATATAGCCTATGTTACCCGCAGGGTAAAATTGTATACCTATGCGAAGTTTCGTGAGAATATCTTCAAAACGAAAACTGTAAGTAAAACCAGCAAGAGCATAAAAATCAACAGAAAATGCATGAACGAAGGAGCAAACAAAATTAATTAATTTCACGAAAGACAAAAACGTAAATAGAGAACGTTTAAGAATCACAGAGAGAATATTATCCTCCGACCGTTAGCTCGATTCTTTCGATCATGAGTTCTGTTACGAGAAAATTGTTTATATCTACAATACTTTGGAAACAATGAAACGATTTATCCTATCACAATTTGTGGAAAATCTGTTGGACGCGGTCTGATATTTTTAAATATACTCGTCTGTGATGGGAAAATTTTCGACAAGCACAATGAAATGCCACAGTACTAGGACTGCCGCATTAGACTGGAATAGCATCAGTGATGGTGTAGCAAATACTAATAATACTCTTATATCTTTCTACAATACTGATACATGGGCTCAAATAACTTCCTAAACACTATTTATATATACTGTCGCTGTGTAAATGATATACTTAGATATTAATTCACCTTATGGCTGATTTTAAGTACAAATTACCAAATATGGGCCATCCATAGCCCTTCTATTAAAGTTATAATACCCAATTTCTTCGTTTAGTACATCTAATATATCTTTCCTCTTCCTACCTCTCTGCCTAGTTCATAAAATTCTTCCTTCTATGATTTATTTCAGTAAACCGTTCCTTTCAAATCTGGACACCCATTTCTTCTGTCTATCACTTATTACTCTAATGAAGTTCCTCTCTTCCCCTGCTATATTCAAAACTTCCTCATTCGTTTTTCTGTCTGTCCAACTGATTTTCGCAAACCTACGCCATACCCACATCTCATAAACCTCAACTCTGCTCACATCTTCCTTTCTCATTTTCCATGTTGGGCACCCATATAATGCTACACTCCATATCAGGGTAAATTATATTAAAAACGATAACTGTCCTGTATTGTTACGTAGCGTCGCGGTATGCTCTTTATAAATCCTTTGCGTTTTTTCATTATAGAAATTTATGCCTAACGTAAAATTTTAAAGGATTTTTTAAACTTACAAATTAGACCCTAAGGGGTTTTGAGTGGAATTAAGCGTTTCATTTTTCCTTTATTGTTTTTAATGTGGCCATAGTAATGAAAGCAGAAGTAAATAAAATTTAGCGACAAACAACAAAGAGAAAGACAAAATAGTTTAATACGAAGCCGTGAACAATCGTAAATTTTTACTGGCTTTGCATACAGAAAAAAATGCAATGGATGTTCTGTCAGATTTATTGTGTTGACTATAAATTTCGAAGCGATTCTTTGTCGTCTCTTCATAAGTTGTAGACAGTAATATATCTGTTATGAATGTATCGCAGCTCTGATTTTCTCTCTTTATTTAGAGAAAAATAAGGATGTCTGCTATACGCATTAGCTTATTGTCTATCTTGAGATCTTTGCTTGGTTGATTCCATAAGTATAGTGATTGGGAACAAAGACTCTATAGCAAGAATTTAACAAAAACTATTTGTTCTTTTTTTATTGAAACACGTCGCGGCATTTTAACGTTGTATTCCATATGATGCCATTCATTCTTATGTCATTTAATACGAAACTCTTATGTGGAATATTGAAGAATTTTAATTCAAATCAAGAATTAGCATACATATTATAATTACTACTTTATTGCATTATTTAAAGCACTGATGTTGGTTCTAAACTAGCAATAACAAAGCTGAAAAATTAAACATAGCTAAATATGGTTAACGTCAAAACTTTAAAAATTCCGATAAAGAAAATTTACAGATTCTTAAAGAAAAGCAAGGTCCATTTATCTATCAAGTATGTGATGGAACGATAAATTGCATCGTAAAGAAAACGACAGAAGTAGAATACGGCTTCGGGAAAATGGAAAATTTATTATAAAATGGACTACTTATCACCACTAAAAAACAAAAAATCAGGAATATACGATAATAGGTGCGTGATTGCAAATAAAAATACTGTCTACAAAGGATGCTGAACGACGTAATTTTGGATGCAAAAAATTACTCCAAGATATTGGTCTTCGTGGCGATATACGCAAACAACTATCACGTATTTTCAGCTGTCTATGGACTGCATTGGAAATATAATAGGGTTTACCAGTTAAAAATATTAATTTAAAGAGAAACAAAATATTGTTAAATTGTAAAAGTTTTTATTGTTTGATAACATAAATACTTTTCATCGTACGATGAAAATATTTTAAAAGATGTATTTAGTGGATGAGGGTCTTGGTGTAGGCAAGAGGGGAAGAGTAGGCCAAGGGAGAAGCGTAAGCCTTGGCGATGGGGGCGGCATAGGCGACGGGGGCGTGGACGGCGGCCTTAACGACGGCAGCCTCACGGTGGACGACGGCGTTGAATCCGTTGATGGGGTCGGCGGTGTAGTCGACGGTACGACGGGTGCCGTCGGGTTCGATAAGGCTGTACTGTCCCTGGACGACGTCTCCGTTGCGGCTCTCGTGCTGGCTCTTGGAGTCTCCGGTCAGAGCATCCTGGATGTCATAGGAGTAGGAGTACTGAGGGTTGGGGTCGTAGTCGGTGTCGACGGCGACCTTAGCGATGGCGGGGGCGGCGACTACGGTCCTGGCGACGGGTGCGGCATAGGCGAGGGGAGCGGCGTGGGCGGCATAAGCGAGGGGGCGTGCGGCGTAGGAGAGGGGAGCGGCGTGGGCGTAGGCGGGTGCGGAGTAGGCAAGGGGAGCGGCGGCGTAGGTATTAGCACCCAAGAATCCAGCGCGGGCGACGGCCACGAGGGCGGCGAAGACGACGAACTGTTGAACAATAGATATTATTAGCGCCTCATAAAACTAGTCTATGTATCCTAATTATAGTTAAATAAAACTTTTGTTCCTTTTTTAATATATTAGTTTCACATTTGTTCATTAAACGTTAGATGAATTAATGATAATCTTAAAAACAATGTATTGTTTGAAGAATCTTAATGAAATTTTTTTATTAAATGTTAGATCTTCCATGCAGATAGAATCTGGTGATTTGTTATTGATATCGTAAATTCTAAATATTTTAAGTTAATCCGTATGTTCGCTGGGATTATATGTTTTCGGTGCGTTGGAATACTCACCTTGAATGCCATTTTTCGGTGGACGGATGTGATCTGTGGTGAAAATTTCCGACCGGCGACTTATATACTCCACTCCACACTTTCCTCCCTCCACCACCAACTCCTCCACCTTAACTGGATGGCCGGTCCATGGCGCAATGGATGGAACCGCCGCCCCTGGCGTCCGACCTTCAATGCTATCCCAATAAAAAGGTAGCTGCTGCTGGGTGTTTTTAACGCCCACTAACATCTTTTGGGTGTCATAAGTATGGCACAGACACGCACAGAAGCGAGTGGTAAATTCATATCTCTATTCAAAACGGTGCAAATAACATCATTATATATGTTTATCCCTGCAATAATTATTAACCTTTACGTAGTTGATATTCATCTCCCTAGTCATCTTAAGGTCTGGCGGTTCTTCTAGGAATTCGAAATTCATTTAATCTTTCGCGTAGTTTTTGTTTAGCGATTCTCCTTCCTGTCTTTTTTCACCACGTAACTTAGAGTGGATGATCTCACAATTATCTGTCCCCCGTGTTTTACATTATTATTTGCTGTTATTCAAAATATCAGTTTTTCTTAATAATTCCCAATCTTTCTCGGTGTGCGTTACTATGTGAAATTTTCTCTGATTTAGTCTGTTTTGATTATTTCTATAATTTTTTCAACACCCACAGGAAGCTCCGCGTGTCATATGGTTCAGACTGACACAGAAGAGTATTAAATTCATCCCTCTAGTCGGAACTGGTGGGCATTATATCATTAAATCTGTGTATTCCTGCAATAATTATTAATAGATACGCAGTTCATATGTATCTCATTTTTTCAGAAGTGTCTGCACCCGTAATTTCAGCACTTTATCTCTAATGACCATGAAATTTATTAATGACCAACAGTTTTTCTGTTGCGGACTTAGGAGGTGGAGTGCGAGAATCATAATATATAGAAATGAATCTATGTCAATGTCGCATGTGTATGGAGTGAAATGGGTGAATGTGAAACCTAAACTTATAGCTAAAATCATTTCATTCTTTTTCGATCAGAGTTTCTAGAATTACTTGGAAGGGTGACTTTTTTATTTGAAGTTGCTCGCCGTCAATATTGGGAGCAACAGAAACACCTGTAACTAACATCTTTACATTATTTTTTTGAAGCTTTCAGGAATTATGTCGCATTATCCCTTTGAAATTTACATCGAAGGTATGCTTTCGATTACAGGTGCGATTATTTTCTACGTTTGATTAACACGTAGATGAGTGTAATATATTAATAATTTCCATATTAAAATTACTTAGAATCATAGTAGTTACCGAGAGTCGAAAAAACGAACGTTTGAAAAAAACGAAATTTAGTATTCATAGCCTCAATTGTCGAGTACACATTGGATCGGTCCACAGATTAATTTTTATGTCGTAGTTTAATGTTAAACATGTATTTTTAGATATGTACGGTTCGATTTTAAATTAAACTTTGCGTAGAAAATTCCTTAGTAGCAAGCTTTTTTAATAATATTCACTGCTCGATTATTTTATAAATAGTGGAAATGGACTGTTAAATGATTTTGTTTAAGGATTGAGTTAAACCAGTCTGTTCTTTATACTTGGACATACTTGCAAAAATGCCGAGATGTAATACGACAGTCAAAATGGAATGTGAGGCGCATTCAGTGACCGCATATGTAATTGGACGAAAAATGAAATGCAAGAATTATTCAATCCGTTACTGAATGAGGAAATTTTTTAGATTTTGTTATCGTGAACTCAACAGTAATTAGATTATTAAATTAAGAAGTCCAGATGAAGGGTTTGTGAAACGGCTAGAAATAGGTTACGAATTCCACAGAAAATAACAAAATAGTTTTCAGCGTTGATATACGAAAATATGTTATTAATTCTGTTAGTGTGTGATCAAATAATGTAAACTAAAGTTAAACTCAGTATTACTCTCTTCCTGCTAAGGTTATTATTATTATTATTATTATTACACTTTTACTTAACTTCCCTTCGTATTTATTTATTTATTTGTCACACATCAACGCTCGCTATAAAAATGCGAATAACTTGAGAAAGAATGGAGATTGAATCTCTAAATTTGGCCGGAATGCTCAACTCACATATTTTTAAGGTGATAGCGAAATAGTATCTCTAAAAAGTCCTGGGTTCGACTCCAAGAAAGACATTTCCATTTCCCATAAGGTAACACGTAAAAATCGGCGTTTCGACCTGCAGCCGTCTCTTTTTGAGATTAAAATTAGAAAAGGTTAACCTACAGTCTTCGGATATGAACCATTTTGAGAAAAACATTGTAATATTTCTTATTCTGTAATCTTTTTCCTTCTACAGTCGAAATCGCGCTATGTAGATGTTAAATGCACGCAGTTTGAGGAAATCTTGCCATTTTAACGGGATTTTGCCTTTGCTACCAATCCATTGTTAGACCTCGATATAATATTGTTATTTCAATCCTTATGGGTGTAAGCGTGCTTTGAATGCTTTTAATACGAGAGAGAGGGAGAGAGATTGAAGGCGAGGGAAATTATTTTCATGGCTACTAAAGTAAACAGGATTCGTAAATTATTATATTGAATATACATTCATTCCCTTTCGTGGAAGAATATACGCAACAGTTTTAAGTTTAAGTTATAATTGTTATCACTTCGGAAATTTCGGTATGATAACATAATTTTGAGTTCCATACTCTCAAGTCGTCGGAAGTTTTGTTAATTCAAAAATATTATTCAGTGAAAAGTTCATCAGTCCGATGAAACAAGTAAAGTTTTCGGTACACATTTGTCCTGTATTGCAAAAATTATTCCAAATTCATTAAATTTTGTTCCATAACTATTTCTCATGCATGGAAAAAACGCATTATTAATAACAGTTATAAGACGAAAAAGATAAAGATTAATTAATTAACATTACACTCATTAAAAAACAAGCTAAAAATAGTTGCCTGTTTATATGGATAAATAAATATGGATCCACAATTTTCATTACCCTTGGCAGCGTAAGCAAAGGTGTCAACAATTAGAAAATGTTAACATTGCCAATGAAAAATTGGTATCACTTAGCGACGAATTTAACATAAAATTAGGAGAAAATCAAAATCTCTCTTACAGTTAGACTATCTTTTTTACGAAAACATGTTTCAAACAGAACTTGTAGTAAATTACATTGTCTACAAATTTTATATTAACAAATATTAAGGAAAATTGAGTTTTAGAGGAGGAATTCGAAAAAAAGGAAAAACGATACGAATAAACCTATTCCGGTTGAGCAGTTTCAGCCGAAATATTTACTGATCTTCTTCATTTGCTAATATTAATCTTAAGTATAAAGATTTGTGCTGATCTGATTATCAGTTTTTGAGTTAGGGCGCCCACAATATGTTATCACATACACACACACACACAGACATTATCGCGAAAATAGTCGATACCTACTCAGGAGATCTCAAAACGTGTATTTCGTTGAAATCTCGAAATCGATTTTTTTCATGAAAACAATACTTTCTCCATACTACGTATATAGAGGAAGTAAACTTCCACTTCCGATTGACCTATATTGTCCAAAAACTAATCAGCTCTTGTCCCTATGATGAAAGTATTATATTTGAAATTTGGTACTGAAATAGAAAATACTTTTTGAGTTAGAGCGCCCACAAAGTTCCTATCACATACAAGCACACAGACGTCATGGCGAAAATAGTCAAAACGGATACGTGTATTTCCGTTGAAATCTCGAAATCGATTTTTTCATGAAATCAATACTTTCTCTATTCTGCGTATGGAGAAAGTACTATCACATTAAAGTCCATATAATCCTGGGTTGTACCTCAGAAAAGAAGCTTGCTGCAGCCGAATGCTAATTATTGTAACTTAAAGGATGATAAATACGTGTGGCGGGATACCTTTCTTGGGTTTTTTATTTATCCAAGATTCCGCTATTTTTAGTGCGGGATGTATTTGCTGGAAATAATTTATCGTTAAAATTTGTTGTGAATAGGATAAATTCGTGTAAGCCATTTAGGTTAGGTTATAGATAGTTTTCACTGAATGTATATTCCGATGCTACTGAGATATCGTTAGCATTTGTTGTGCCACATGGTCTGTCAAAGCAGATTGTCTAGGATTGGCAACTTTAGTTGCTTTGAATTATGTTTTAGAAGAATTAAACTTAGAAAAAGACGCCTGCATTTCCGATAGAAAAGGAAAAAGTGTAATTTTTATTTATAATATTTTACGAAAATTGTACTATATATTTTTGTTATTAAAGAATCGAGACCAAAGGGTCTCTTTGTGCTACGGCTCTTCTGAAGCCAATCCAGCCTACCAGCCTTCCTGGGCCATCCAGCACCTATAGATCCGTGGCAACTATATTGGCTAACGCGGATTTATAGGGGTTGGGTGGACCTTAGTCGGTGCTACGTAGGTTTGAAATTGGAGGGAGCAGACGTAGCACCAAATAATTAAAGTCTATTATAAATACCACGTGCAGACTCATAATTGGGGATGGTTAAATAAGTACATAATTGTATAATAGGGTTTGGCAGTAAGGAAAAAAATAATTCAAATAGAAACACTACATTATTAACTGTTTAAAAAAAATTTATTGTTTGATGAAATAAATACTTTTCATCGTAAGATGAAAATATTTTGAAAGATATATTTAGTGGATGAGGGTCTTGGTGTAGGCAAGAGGGGAAGAGTAGGCCAAGGGAGAAGCGTAAGCCTTGGCGATGGGGGCGGCATAGGCGACGGGGGCGTGGACGGCGGCCTTAACGACGGCAGCCTCACGGTGGACGACGGCGTTGAATCCGTTGATGGGGTCGGCGGTGTAGTCGACGGTACGACGGGTGCCGTCGGGTTCGATAAGGCTGTACTGTCCCTGGACGACGTCTCCGTTGCGGGTCTCGGACTGTCCCTTGGAGTCTCCAGTCAGAGCATCCTGGATGTCATAGGAGTAGGAGTACTGAGGGTTGGGGTCGTAGTCGGTGTCGACGGCGACCTTAGCGATGGCGGGGGCGGCGACTACGGTCCTGGCGACGGGTGCGGCATAGGCGAGGGGAGCGGCGTGGGCGGCATAAGCGAGGGGGCGTGCGGCATAGGAGAGGGGAGCGGCGTGGGCGTAGGCGGGTGCGGAGTAGGCAAGGGGAGCGGCGGCGTAGGTATTAGCGCCCAAGAATCCAGCGCGGGCGACGGCCACGAGGGCGGCGAAGACGACGAACTGTTGAACAATAGATGTTATTAGCGCCTCATAAAACTAGTCTATGTATCCTAATTATAGTTAAATAAAACTTTTGTTCCTTTTTTAATATATTAGTTTCACATTTGTTCATTAAACGTTAGATGAATTAATGATAATCTTAAAAACAATGTATTGTTTGAAGAATCTTAATGAAATTTTTTTATTAAATGTTAGATCTTCCATGCAGATAGAATCTGGTGATTTGTTATTGATATCATAAATTCTAAATATTTTAAGTTAATCCGTATGTTCGCTGGGATTATATGTTTTCGGTGCGTTGGAATACTCACCTTGAATGCCATTTTTCGGTGGACGGATGTGATCTGTGGTGAAATTTTCCAACCGGCGACTTATATACTCCACTCTACGCTTTCCTCCCTCCACCACCAACTCCCCCACCTTAACTGGATGGCCAGTCCATGGCGCAATGGAGGGAACCACCGCCCCTGGCTTCCGACCTTCAATGCTATTCCAATAAAAACGGTAGCTGCTATTGGGCGTTTTCGACACCCACGAAACTCTCCTGGGTCTCAGATCTCATAGACACACACAGGAGAGAGTTTTAAATCCATCTTGCCATATGATATACATTACATCATATTGGCTGTATGTCATTGAAGTCGTTGCTAAATATACATGGGTCAAAGTAGACTTCTCTGTCTACTTCACCTCTGGCCCACGTTGGTTTTCCCAATCATATACGATACGCGTGTAATCCTTTATTCGCAGCAGTTACTATCACGTAGTATTTCTTTTAACGATTTCCCCTCCTGTATTTTTTCATCACGAAACCTAGATTAGATGATTTCACAATTTCCAACTCCGTTTTCATTTAATTATTAATTGCCGTTATTCTGAATTTTAATTTTTTCCTTATATTTCCATATCGAATTCGGTTGTTGTTGTTATTTCAATTTTTCTGTGATTTAATCTGTTGAGACTATTTTTATAATTTTTCTTATGCCCGTATTAATCTTCCACCTCTCAAATAGTACGGACACAGAGGGGAGAGTTGTAAATTCTTCTCCCACCATCTTGGATGTGTATTCCTGCAATAATTATTAATCGATACGCAGTTCATATTCAGCTCACCAATCATCTTCTGGTCTGGTTTCTCTAGGAATTCCAAATTTATTTCATCTATAATTTTAAATCTACCTTTCCTGTATGCTTTTAGAATCTACTCTTCGAACACATTTCTCTTATCGTATCCAATTCTTTATTTTACTGCGTCTTATATAAGATTCCTTTCTACGACCTATCTTTGCGGGTCGTTTCCTTCGGTAAATTTACCCCCCCATTTCTTCTCTCTCTTCCTTATTACTTTAATTATGGTTCCCTATTTTGCTACTTTATTCATAACTCATTGTCCACGTCACTCACCCATATATTGATGTACTAAATCACGCTTTTCACTAAACTTTATTATTTTAGTCTTTTTTATTAAATTCACTTCGTATATAAATGAATTCACATCATTATAGAAGTATGCAAGTGCAAGAAGTCCAAGAAAATATTACGACCAGAATCTAAAACTCAAAAACTGAAATAATAAATACGAAACCTTTTAAATTTTTTATAGCAGGTGTCGTATTTTGAACCGAACTGTTTCCTAGTAGTCGATTGTTGGGTCCTAGAAATACTCCCATTTTTTCGATTAAAACAATAAGTGTAGGTTAATGCTACAGACATTTGAATTCCTTTTTTGAAAATAAGAAACTATTTCTAAATTTTCCGATAGCTCAAGTCCTGAGTTCGAATCTTGACGGGAAATAATTTAAAAAAGCAAATATATAATTCTTATCATCAATTTACGTGATTTTCTTGTTGGGCAATAATGAGGCAAAATTAGCTCCCAGCTGCTTATCCTGGATCCACCAAATTCTTGTCACATGTATCTCTTATATGTAGTAACTTATACTGTAAATTTGGTTTCTCTGGGTCGAACCGTTTCAGAGATATCGTCTGCACAGTCGGACTGACGGACATACAGACAAGTAATACGTAAGCGATTTGTAAAAAAAATCCCTAAAAATACTTCTATTTTTATAGTGTGTGCTGAGAGATAGAAATTTATGTGAAAATTTCTGGACCTTTGGAACTTTTTCTGTAGGTTTCATATACAGTAGGACCGCGATAACTGTCGCCTATCAACCGTCGTTTGTCGCCAAGCCGTACAAAAAAATGAAACAGTTCAGTCCTCATTTTTGAATGGAGCAGACAAACGAATAAGATGACGATTGCACTGTGACTGACAATGAGAGAGAAAGAATGCTATCGCAGTGGTGGGCAACCTTTTCTGCATGGTGAGCCGCATTGGTGGCAGTGAACCCTTCGGTGGGTCGCATTGGAAATGGCAAATGAATTATAGTTAAATCATAATTTATCTAGAGCTTCTTATGCATCATATGCATGGAAATCAAGTTAGAATTAACTTTTTGGGGTTAACATTTCAATATTAAAAATCATAATGGCATTCAATCTTAGAAATATCTTTGAGAAAATACCCAAAAACAGCATTAAAAAGAACTTACTTGAATTGATAAATATTTACTAAGAGGTCGCAATTCAACGTTATATATCTTATAGGATTTTGCTACACGGAAAGTAATATTTGGTAGTTAATTAAAATAAATGTAAAACGTTTTGAAAACTATGAAACACTGGCGGTGGGCCGCATGAAATTGCTTAATGGTCCGCAACCGGCCCGCGGGCTGCAGGTTGTATACCCCTGATATATCGAAACGGTGCGCTGCGGCTGTTCTCAGAGGGCATTTAGTCGATCGTGTTAGAGTGAAAAACATTCGTGTAAATAGAAACATGGTTAATAAAAGACTAATGGAATTTAGAATTTTGCCTTCATATATAAGAATCAAACAGCAAAAAACTCCTTCGCGAATTGCTGCAGTACAATTGCCAACTCATTTGCCAACAGTTACACATTTCTTAAATATTTTATAGCTTATTAAACCTCAAGTGATAAAAATGGTACCAAAACAAAATGTTAGTGACATGGTAACGATGATTAAATTATTCACCACTTTCTAAACAATTAATTCTCAGATGACGATCGAGACGGTCGTACTTCCTTCGCGACACCAGCCCTAGGTAAAATGATCTCATACTCGTCGTGAATCAATTCTTTTACTTCTGAACTCTGAGATGATGCTGGGGGTAGTAGTTGAGGTTTCCCTTTACCTTCCTCAACGGTCTGTTTAACATGGTACCATCGCTTAATAATACCGTCTGACTGGATACTGACGCCTTTTTCAGCCACCTTTCACAGGAGAGATGTTGCACTGGACTACTCTTAGTCTGGTCCATACTTATTGTGCAAACACGCGTGAGTGACCCTACGTGGATAAAACCTCTCAAGGTCTGCGGAACACTGAAACTCTTTCACCGCTCCAAGATCGTAGTCAAAGTAGGGACCTATAATCGTAATTTATTTATGGTACATTTATAATCCTTATTCCTCCAAAATTACTATAAAGAAGTTTATTGAACGATTACTACTCCTTTAATGTTTTCTATCACACCTCATCTCGGATGATTTCAACATTAAAATCCGTTTTTTTGGCGTTATCTTGTGGAATTTATCCATTTTGGAGAATAAACAAATTGAACACTTGTACTTTTTCCACTTTTTAATTTTAATATACAGATGCGACCATGGAAAAAGTACAAGTGTTCCATTTGTTTATTCTCCGAAAAAATTTCAACATTACTTCCGGTTTCTTTAATCTCTTTTTTAGGCCGTTATGCATAACTTAAAATTTGTCCGTGTATTTCCAAATAGTATGCTAATGCCGACAGTAGGCTTCTCTCCTACCTTCTTTGCTTGTCCGGAGTGGAAGTAGTTATGGCTATAACAATCCAAGAGATGAATTAGACAAAAATTCTACAAATAAACAGTGCTTTTACGGCTTTGTGTCCATATAAATTAGAAAGACCATGCGATCAATAATTTGAAGTGTTTTCATTATATTTCATTGTCGTCTGTCTTAGGTTCGCATTTCCTTCAGCACCCATAGGACCTCTAATTATTAAGTCATTCACTGGCATAGGTAGCAGTGTATGACTACAAACGATAAAGTCGCCGTTTTGAATCCTGACTTAGACAGGGTCTTATGGTGTAATCTGTTGTTTGATCTGACAGTTTAAAAGGTTCTATGAGGAAATTATTGATTACACATAAGTGAGACTTCTAGATTAGCAGTTATTAAAAGATACTAATTATTTTCGGCTTTGTCTTTCAGCATTATGTCAGGTTGAACCTAGCAGCTTGCCTTTCTGGTAAATTTCCTTCCAGCATAAGAAATTATAGGAATACTTCTATTTTAACGCAAAGTTCAAAGTTAAACATGTAGACTTATAAAAGTAATCTCGATTTTAATTTAAATTGCGTATCTAAAAGTTCCTACTGGCAAGTATCATACTATATAGAATTGAATTTATGTCAATGTCGCATGTGTATGGAGTGAAATGGGTGAATGTGAAACCTTAACTTATAACTAAAATCATTTCATTCTTTTTCGATCAGTCACTCGAATTACTTGGAAGGGTGACTTTTTTATTTGAAGTTGCTCGCCGTCAACATTGGGAACAACAGAAACACTTGTAACTAACATCTTTACATTATTTTTTTGAAGCTTTCAGGAATTATGTCGCATTATCCCTTTGATATTGTAAGCTACTGAGCTCCAACATCGAAGGTATGCGTTCGATTACAGGTGCGATTATTTTCTACGTTTTATGAATACACAGATGAGTGTGATATATTTATAATTTCCATATTAAAATTACTTAGAGTCATGGTATTTATCGAGAGTCGAAAAAAAAACCAACTTTAGTATTCATAGCGTCGATTGTCGAGTACACATTGGATCGGTCCACAGATAAGATGAGCAGAACTTAAAGTCAGTAGTAATCCTTTCTGCGAAGCTTATTTGTTACGATTCTCAATTCGGAACCACTAGTATCGACTTTACAACAAAAAACTAATTGCACCGCATATAAAATAATTTTAGAAAATGATTAAAGGACCGGAATTTCGAACTGAATGCCAAAAACAAACGCAAAATGTATATTCTTAATGTTCTTTTACTGCTAACGCATTTTTGTTTAGGTAAATACAGGAATCATTAATATAACATCTTAATGTGGGAATAATCCTGGGATGTACTTCAGATAGGAAGCTTGGTGCAGCCGAGTGCTAATTTAGAGGGTCTGTTATAAATACCCCAGGTAGACTTATAATTGGGGATGGTTAAATGAGTACATAATAGTATAATAGGGTTTGGCAGTAAAGGAAAAATTAATTTAAAGAGAAACACAATATTATTAACTGTTTAAAAAAAATTTATTGTTTGATGAAATAAATATTTTTCATCGTAAGATGAAAATATTTTGAAAGATGTATTTAGTGGATGAGCGTCTTGGTGTAGGCAAGAGGGGAAGAGTAGGCCAAGGGAGAAGCGTAAGCCTTGGCGATGGGGGCGGCATAGGCGACGGGGGCGTGGACGGCGGCCTTAACGACGGCAGCCTCACGGTGGACGACGGCGTTGAATCCGTTGATGGGGTCGGCGGTGTAGTCGACGGTACGACGGGTGCCGTCGGGTTCGATAAGGCTGTACTGTCCCTGGACGACGTCTCCGTTGCGGGTCTCGGACTGTCCCTTGGAGTCTCCGGTCAGAGCATCCTGGATGTCATAGGAGTAGGAGTACTGAGGGTTGGGGTCGTAGTCGGTGTCGACGGCGACCTTAGCGATGGCGGGGGCGGCGACTACGGTCCTGGCGATGGGTGCGGCATAGGCGAGGGGAGCGGCGTGGGCGGCATAAGCGAGGGGGCGTGCGGCATAGGAGAGGGGAGCGGCGTGGGCGTAGGCGGGTGCGGAGTAGGCAAGGGGAGCGGCGGCGTAGGTATTAGCGCCCAAGAATCCAGCGCGGGCGACGGCCACGAGGGCGGCGAAGACGACGAACTGTTGAACAATAGATATTATTAGCGCCTCATAAAACTAGTCTATGTATCCTAATTATAGTTAAATAAAACTTTTGTTCCTTTTTTAATATATTAGTTTCACATTTGTTCATTAAACGTTAGATGAATTAATGATAATCTTAAAAACAATGTATTGTTTGAGGAATCTTAATGAAATTTTTTTATTAAATGTTAGATCTTCCATGCAAATTGAATCTGGTGATGTTTTATTGATATCTTAAATCTTATAAATATTTTAGTGTGTATGTGTGTGTATGTATGTTCTTTAAACGTTTTTACACCTTTGAAGCTATCGAATTCAAGTTTCATGGGCCATGCTATGGACCAAAGGAAGAACTTGGTCTAGGTTTGCAGACCGTGGGATCTTTTATACCCCATGGGGTCAACATAATACTATTTCCATAAGTATGCATGGGAAATGGTGTGGAGAAACCCCAAAATGCCATGCAGCCCTTAACTGATGTGGATATTAATATACCTAAATATTAACTTACGATCACGGGAAATGGATTATTTTCGCACGAAAGACTGAATATTTTAATTCTGTTCATGTTTCGCGGTATTACATGCTAAATCGCTCGAAATTTTCCTTTAAGCGCAAAATTTATCGGTTTAGATGTCCATTTTCCAGGCGGCAACAAAGCTAAATTTCTTAATTGTTGTCCTAAGGGAGATATACACGTAAAGATTAATGCAAGGATAATCCACGCCGTAGAGGAAGAATAGTTAACCCCAAGATATGCCTAAATATGAATACTTTTAATGTGAGTCAAATGATTTTTAAGGAATATTAGAACATTGTTATCTTTTACCATTAACATTGAAAGATTTATCGCAACATAAATCGATATATCTACTTACATTTGTTCGGTAACCAAGATGTTGTTTATTGTTTACGTTTTGGCTAATAGTATTGACATAATCCACATAATTTTATTTCCGCTTTAAAGGCTTCGGTGCATCTATCCATGTGAATATTATGTAGGACGTTAATGCGTACAATACAATACATAAAATAGTGAATGTTAATGTAAGCATCGCTTGCGTAATTAAGGAATGGGAAACGTTTGCCCCGAATAATAAAAATCGTTTGCCACTATTTCCCGAGCGAAACCGGGCGTTTCAGCTAGTTCTAAATATTTAAGTTAATCCGTATGTTCGCTGGGATTATATGTTATCGGTTCGTTGGAATACTCACCTTGAATGCCATTTTTTGGTGGACGGATGGGATCTGTGGTGAAAATTTCCGACCGGCGACTTATATACTCCACTCCACGCTTTCCTCCCTCCACCACCAACTCCCCCACCTTAACTGGATGGCCAGTCCATGGCGCAATGGAGGGAACCACCGCCCCTGGCTTCCGACCTTCAGTGCTATTCCAATAAAAGAAAAAGTTGCTGCTATTGGGCGTTTTCGACACCTACGAAACTCTCCTTGGTCTCAGATCGCATAGACACACCGGAGAGAGTTCTAAACCCATCTTGCCATTCACATATGGTATATATTACATCATTTTGGCTGTATGTTATTGAAGTCGTTGCTAACGATACAAAGGTCATAGTCGACTTCTCTGTCTACTTCACGTCTGGATCAGGTGGGTTTTCCCAATCATATACGATACGCGTGTAATCCTTTATTCGCAACAGTTACTATCACGTAGTATTTCTTTTAACGATTTCCCCTCCTGTATTTTTTCATCACGAAACCTAGCTTAGATGATTTCACAATTTCTACCTCCGCTTTCATTTAATTATTAATTGCCTTTATTCTGAATTTTATTTTTTTCCTTATATTTCCATATCGAATTTGGTTGTTGTTGTTATTTCAATTTTTCTGTGATTTAGTCTGTTGAGACTAGTTAGTCCCTTTCTCATTGTAGTTATTAATATTATCTGTTCGTTTATTTTAATAAAATATTTTTTGTTGTAAAAGAAAATTTAACGATCATGTTGGATTGTATTTTTGAAGTGAGCAACTGCAGTGTTAAAGTGATTGGTTTGGTGTTGTAGAAGTTGCGCCTGTCTAATTGGTGACATATTGCTCTTTATAATATTTAGTCGTTGCCGATATATATGTAGTTTTGGTTGGGTTTTAAAGTCGCTCTACCTGAGGCACAGTGGATGACATACGAGTTTTATTGATATTTATTATTGACATAATTAAATGACGTCATATTGATTATTCATTGTTATCTAAAATCACGATAGAGAAGGCTGTTTTATTTTAAATATCTCGTTATTTTCGCTCATTATTTATATTCTTTCAGCCCAATTTTATTGACTATTATATATGCATCAAGATAAACAAGTAGCCGACGCACTTTAGTATACTTGTTTAAAGACATACAGCTTGTCGAAACTTTGACTAGAAACCTAACAAAGCAAGTAGTTATAGCATTAGAAAAAAATAGTTGTGAATCGCAATTTGGACTGTTAATATCCTGTGTCGCAACATGGACACATGCGATGGAAATGGACTATTATCCCACAGAAAAAATTTATTTAGCATTATTGGGCGAAAATATCGCCATTTATATGCAGGCGAATAAAAAACTATTAATCTTTTAAAATTTACTCAAAATGTCTGCGTGGCGCTTGCGAAATTTTATCATGTTGAAGTAAGTACTTTTGCATCCATTGTATTTTGTACGTATGCTTGACTTTGGATTTCGAAACAATACTCGGCTGCTATTTTTTGAAGTGTGGCAAAAGTAGTATTCTGAACATAATGTTTTTTCCTTTTTCTAAACTCAGGTGTTCAGTAATACCTCATAATTGCTAATAAATTGTAATTGTACGCAACAGTCTTCATTGAGCGTAGCAGCAATCTCCCTGCATGCTGTGCTAATTCATTCAAAACATTGCCTAAAATGCCCGGGTAGATGACGTTTTTTTCCAAAATGGGATAAAAATCTGTTTCATTATATAAAAGTGTGCATGATTCTTATCAATATAAAAGGGAATACTCATTTAGGTTTGTAAAATACCAAAGCATATTTAAATATCATGATAATAGATAATACTATACATAATGTTTATCATAGAAACCGATAGTATATTAGGAACGGACTATAGAGAATTTCAATAAAAGGAGTAACGAAATTCAAACTCTCGCATTCTTTACTTACGCAGATTTAAAGGCAAAAATAAAAACCTTGAAATTCTTTCTCTGCCAATTTGACCTATTCATTCTTGACGACGTCATGTTTCGGAGGTGAGAGATTCGTTCATCACGGCCGTCGTGGCGTATTCTTTATCATCCTGTCGTGATATGACATCCTGTACGCATCATAAAGTTGTGTATATACGAGCATTTGCGACGTTTTTTTGATATTACATTGTCTTGGTAATGCCGCAAAAGCTTTGTAACTCGCTCTTCTCTTAAGTTGCAATGTTATATATGTACACTCTTTACTGTATATACTAGAGTTTTTATTAATGAATTTCTGTTTTTACAAAGGCATTCGGTAACAGTACTCGTAATTTTTATCGTTATTATAAAATGTACGTGGCACAGATTAGTCGCTAGAATACATTTATGCTTTCGATACCCTGACACATAAGAGTTTTCGTAGAATTTGAGCCCAAAAACCTTCCTAGGTCATATACACTGGTATATACGGTAGCTTAATACCGACATATTATAATCAAGTAGGTTAAGAAAACAGAAATTTATAACTTTTTTGGAAATATATATGGAAATAGTTAAAAGGAACATCATTTAAAAGAAGAGTAGATAAATTAAGAATTTTGCTGCTGAGGTATTTCTGTTTATATAAACTACTTTATATAAAACTACTTTCAAAAGAATTGCGGTGAAAGTGTTAATGTTACTAGATAAATCCCTTTTCGTAGAGAAATAATTTTAGCTGTTAGAACGTATTTCGTTTATTTCTGAATTCAGAGCCACTGATATCCAGTTATTAACGAAACGACTATCGCATTACCATCACATGACAAATTATGTTCATATAGAAAACTGTACTTCGGAAAATTATGAAGGACATGATAAACATCAAGGACTGCGAATGAAGTAGAATTTCATTGTGAACTTGACCCAAAGTGACTGGTTGACTTCTTGAGCTAATGTTGGCAATAAGATAACTACCATGGGCATAGAAATGTATGATGCTATGATTAACTGCTCTGAAAAATCTCAATACATTAAGTATAGTAATCATTATGACATACATCGAGAATTATAGTAAGAAATGACCTCACTGGAAAATAGCACTAATTATTTTCAGATGACTTGTCTTGTCGATTTATACTGTACGTGAATTGTCTAGATTTAACAGCATACAAATTACTGTGAAATGATTCAGCAAAAGTGACGAGTTTTTATGATTTATGAAAATGCATTTTGCTCAACTTCACAATTAGCATTAGTCATTACTGATTTATGATGTTACTCATTAAGACTTAATGAGGCACAATGCTTATGTGCCTATTAATGGGGAGACTGACAACCGCCCAGCGAACAGGAGGCCAACTTACCTATCATTTAATCTAAACTGAATCTTCCTCAGAGTATTAGGTATTGGGAAAAACATCCGTAGCACACGTATTTTCCACGCCGATCCTAAGTGTAGGATGCATTTTTCGTGACGAGATACGGAAACTATAGCACAAATTTTTCAGTCTCTTGGCTATGCTGGTCAGAAGATATCAGTTAAGGTAAATTAATTCAAAGAGAAATATTTAAAGGACCGGAATTTTGAACTGTTTGACAAAAACAAACGAAAAATGTATAATTTTAAAGATTTTTTACTGCTAAGGCATTTTTGTTCAGATAAATGCAGGAATCATTAATATATAACACCTTATTATGGGTATAAGCCAGGGATGTACTCCAGATAAGAATCTTGCTGCAGCCGAATGCTAATTATTGCAACTTAAAGATGTTAAGTACGTTGCGTCCATCATTATAAGGTATATTATAAATACCCGAGGTAGACTCATAATTGGGGATGGGTAAATGAGTATATAATAGAGTTTGGCAGTTAAGGAAAAATTAATTTAAAGAGAGACACGATATTGTAACTTAAATTTTTTTTATTGTTTGACGAAATAAATACTTTTCATCGTACGATGAAAATATTTTAAAGGATGAATTTAGTGGATGAGGGTCTTGTAGGCAAGAGGGGAAGAGTAGGCCAAGGGAGAAGCGTAAGCCTTGGCGATGGGGGCGGCATAGGCGACGGGGGCGTGGACGGCGGCCTTAACGACGGCAGCCTCACGGTGGACGACGGCGTTGAATCCGTTGATGGGGTCGGCGGTGTAGTCGACGGTACGACGGGTGCCGTCGGGTTCGATAAGGCTGTACTGTCCCTGGACGACGTCTCCGTTGCGGCTCTCGTGCTGGCTCTTGGAGTCTCCGGTCAGAGCATCCTGGATGTCATAGGAGTAGGAGTACTGAGGGTTGGGGTCGTAGTCGGTGTCGACGGCGACCTTAGCGATGGCGGGGGCGGCGACTACGGTCCTGGCGACGGGTGCGGCATAGGCGAGGGGAGCGGCGTGAGCGGCATAGGCAACGGGAGCGGCGTGGGCGGCATAGGCGAGGGGAGCGGCGTGAGCGGCATAAGCGAGGGGGCGTGCGGCATAGGAGAGGGGAGCGGCGTGGGCGTAGGCGGGTGCGGAGTAGGCAAGGGGAGCGGCGGCGTAGGTATTAGCGCCCAAGAATCCAGCGCGGGCGACGGCCACGAGGGCGGCGAAGACGACGAACTGTTGAAAAATGAATAAATTAGTACTTTAAATGCTACAGTGCAAATTACTTGACATTAAATAAGGTAATGTCGATGTTAGTTTCATCTGATGGGCTTCATTTTGCACTAAATCTATATGTCTTTGAGCCTGCAAACCATTTGATCAAGGATCACCTCTAAACTATTATATTCGTTTTGTAGTGATGCGTTGTCTTTGTTAGCATCAATGAAAAATATGCTTTGTAATAATTGCTCGGAGTATCTTTCTCTTGTAATTTAGCATACATTTACCCTAGTAGTGTCCGGAAAATGTCTTTTTTAATTTTTATGATCTAATGATCGAGGTTTTTCGGTTGGTCAATACAGTAAGATTGTCTCATACTACGACGTGAAAATTTATTTAAAGTGACAATGAATTCATAATTGGGATTTATTTCAAACCCTGTTAACTTTGGTTTTTCTTGTAGTTTGTTATAACAGCAGTTTATCGTATTCTCTCGATATACTGCTGGTATCTTATCTTAAATGAAATGAAAATCAAAATTTCGCGATTTGTCATTTAGGGCGGGTTATCTGGACCTTTTCATTGTAGCGAGCATTAAGTTTTATCCTACAATATCAAGTGACCCTTCAGTATACTTTTGCAAACATACCTATTATCATAGATAAAAGCAAACCAACGCCAATGTTGTTCTGAGTTCTTAATTACCTTCAGAAAGCAACCGAAACGCGATTTTAAGCATCTTAGAGGAAGACATGTTGCTAACGAGCCCAATGGTGCTGTCAAAGAGCAGAAGGAGGTACTCGCGAGTGCCAAATTAAGAACCCCCGATTTAAAGCGTGACTTCGGATATATTCCACCGAGACTTTTATGGTTTCTGATATAGTTAAAAACTCCACTGTGATTTGTATTCGCCCCAGCGCTTACACTTATTCGGTGTACTCACCTTGAATGCCATTTTGTTGGTGGACGGATGGGATCTGTGGTGAATATCCCCAACCCAACGCCTTATATACTTCGCGCCGTCGTTCTCCGTCTCTGACGTACTCCTCCACCTTTCGTGATGACCAGTTCGTGGCGCAATGGCCCAGCCCACCGCTCCTGGCTCACGACCTTCAATGTTATTTGAATAAAAAAAACTCGCTCACACTGGGCGTTTTCAGCGTTCACAAAATATTCGAGGATTCTACTCGATGAGATGCACAGGAGGGGATGTTGAACTCATTCTGTCAATTATCACTAGTATTACTATATTCAGGTAACATTTTATCATGTGGTCATGGTCCGATAGCATTATTCTCATAGAAGATTACTACTTATATCCCAGACCATGCTCCTCATACCATGCGGAAGTTCATGTTTGGCAGAAGTATGTAGTCTCTTCACACGAAGAATCGCTTTTTTTGGTCGTTGCTGAGCGATTCTGTACTCCTGATATGGTATTTTCGACGTGTCAACTTTCCCAATTTCAGGATTTCTTCCTAAAATTCAACTTTATTTAAAATTAATTTTGATATCGTTATTATATAATTTACTATAGGATTTCCACGTTCGAGCGGATTCCGCGTGATTTTGAAATATTTCTACGACTTTCTCTGTTGAGGCTGATTTCGCGGTGTATCACTTTCAAGGAGACTAGGTTTTTTTCGTATTACCTACAGTAATTTAAATGATATTTGGTTTTGCCTTTTTATCTTATTGAATATTCTTTATAAAAACTCAATATGTCGTTGTTTTAATAAGTAAGCAAACGATAGCGCCAGCATACTCTTAAACGTAATATTTAATTTCTTTGTGTAAAACAAATCACGTCGTTCCGCCACATCATAAAATAGCCTTATTCAATTTATTTTAATTGCTAATTTATCTCTTTCAAATAATGAGGATGTGCTGAATCGAAGATTCTGTTTGGGTATGTAATTGCTCATGCGTTCGAAGTAGGGGCTTATCTGATTACTATGT
Source organism: Uropetala carovei (assembly GCA_036926305.1). Classification (NCBI taxonomy): domain Eukaryota; kingdom Metazoa; phylum Arthropoda; class Insecta; order Odonata; family Petaluridae; genus Uropetala; species Uropetala carovei. The sequence goes on along the minus strand of JAXCHB010000152.1, from coordinate 781,283 downwards.
GTATGCTTAAAATATACAGATTATTTATTCTAGGATTTTACAACTTCTTAAGAGTCATTTATTAGAATTCACATCCCCTATAATTAGCATTCCGCTGTAATTATTCCATGTTCACTTTCATATTGGTGTGTTGAAATAGCTTCTGCAATTGTTGAAGTTTTTATAATCTACATTGATTTATCTTGAAGTTCGTAACGCGGGACATCGACATTGTGTGAGATTTGGCTGTCGACTTCAAATGGGTAGGGTTTGTATTTTTTATTGCATAATTGAATAGCAGCTTTGGGAATTCTATATACACGTTTTGAGGTCCCCTGAACACGTTTTGACCGTTTTCTCGATGATGTCTATATGTCTGCGTGTGTGTCTGTATGTCCGTATGTGTGTGACAGAAATTTTGTGGGCGCTCTAACTCAAAAATTATTCATCAGATCAGCATGAAATTCTATATTTGGGATTTTATATATATTCTTATGATTTGATAAGATTTTGGTAACAATCGGTCAATCGAAAGTAGCGGTTTACTCTTGTCAAATTTTACTTTTTTCTTTCTCCATACGTAGTATGGGGAAGTATTGTGATCACGAAAAAAATCGACTTCGAGATTTCAACGGAAATACACGTTTTGAGGTCCCTAGAACATGTAGACTATTTTCGGGATGATGTCTGTGTATGGATGTATGTGATTGTGGGCGCTCTAACTCAAAAAGTACTTGCCATATCGTTACCAAATTTCATATATAACACTTTGGTATGGGCACAAAGAACTGATTAATGTTTGGACAATGACGGTTAACCGGAAATCAAGGTTTTTTTCGAAACCCGATTCGGTTTTTGCGATATTTCTCCGTTAAAACATCATTGTATTTACAAATGTTATAGAGAATGTAATTTCCTACAACTTTCATTTGAAACAATTTTACATAGCAGTTATTGTTTAGGAATTATTTATAAATAATCAGTTTTTTGGTTTCCGTCAAATATCACCTTTAAAACGTCGTTATTGGTAATCTTCGTGAGGACCAAAGTTGTAGAGAATAATGTTTCTTCCAGGTCTTGTTTGAAACAAATTTTCGTAGAACCATCCATTTCGGAGATATTTTGCTTTTTATTAATTACCAGTATACAGCGCCACCACCATGTAGCGGTGAATTCTGTAAACATATTCAAAATATACGTAATTTACGGCAGTAAGGACGACTGTATTCTTTTACGATACGAAATGATAATTTTGCCTCATGATGCTATTCATAATGATTTAAATATCTATACTCCAAATATGGAGAAAGTCATGTATTGGCCACATCAGATTTTTTAATTCATACACCAAAATACTACTTTATATGTTACCCTTGAAATGGAATTTTAATAGGCGCTATCGTTTGAATGTAGAATAGTCAGAATATGCACTGCCAAATGCGAATTGGATGTGATATAGTGATTAACATGAGAAAAATTGCAATAGTTATTTTGAACTTTGATTGATGTCTATAATTCCGTTTTAATAGAAGAGAAGTGTGTCTTAGTCTGTTCCTAATTGAAATAGTGGAATATGAACTTTGATAGCGATCAATAGAAATAATAAATATATAATGCTTTTAAGCGTCAATATATATTTGCAGCGTTTACTATTAGTTACATGGATGAAGTGTATTGCTCGTCACTTCTTTGAAATTACGTCCATAATACAGTTATTCATCGTATGGCGCTCTGGTTGTATTAATAGAAAACGGAGAGGTACATGAAACAGTGTTGTTAGAGGTCATTATCTTTTATATTAATTTCTTTGTTCGTGCATGTGCACGCTAATAATAACCATGGAAACAAGCAGTGTATATCTACTATATATTTTGAAGAGTTTGTGTGTTTGTTTGTTCATGGAACTAGTTCTAAAAGCTAGAACAACAAATTTTGGTACAATTATGCCTTACATCCTAACTTAGTGAATGGTCAACTTTTCTTTTCTGCAAGTCACTTTGATTCGAAATGGCGAACGATTTAATCATCCAACGCCACGTATTTTTCCGCGTTCTGCAACTGACACACAGGGATGAGTGTAGACTATTTTTAATTTGCACTTTAAAATTATCTAAAATCACGGTACGAAGACGGGACTTTAACCCAGAATCGGAGGAAAAAGAATTTTCATTTTCCTACCTTCGAATTTCAAATGCGAGCCGAAATTGTCCAAAATTAATGTTTTTACCAGAAAATTTAAAGTTTTTTGGACAAAATTTTTCCTTGCCATGACAACCCATTTGTTAGGGATTTAACACTGTACCGTAATCCCAGTTACATTGCTATGCTTATTATTTATCGCTGTACATATGAAATTGCGAGAAATGGAAATTTGGAATTATTAAAAAAACTGATTATATCAGAATTATAATTATGGTTGATATTTATATTGCTGTTGTAAAACGGCCTAATTGTTTAAAATATCTATTATACATACTTGATATTTTTTGTGAGAATGGATATAAAATGTATCAATATAACCTTGACGACGGGTCGTTTACAAAAATGTACATCATGGTGTCTTTTGGCCTATATTTTTTACTATATAGCCGGGTCATCGTGTCCCGCGGAAGGTATAACGAATGAGAGAAAGATTTGTTATAGCAACGAAAACAAACATGACATACAAACCAAGCTCATAACATTTTAGCATATTAATTTATTTTGTCATTTGGTAAAATGAAAGAGCGATTGCAACATTTATTAAAGGCTACTTACCCTCTGGCAAACTAGACATGTGACTTAAGTCAACTTTCAATATAACAAATATAATGATAACGATATAATCAGCTTTTTTGTGAGATTTATTAATTGTTGACAATGTGCCATTAACATTTTCAACAGTACCTTTTGTTTAATGACTCCATTCAGTTATGGCTGAGCATTGTTGGCAAAGCTGGGTCTTACAATTAGTGATATGATGCGAATTAAAATTAACCAGTGTTTTATGCTGTGCTGTAGTAGATTCACTAAATCCGTTGAAATTCAACGGGCACTCCGCTAGAAACAATTATTGTTCCAACGGAGATGCGTTCATTAGGGTATCGGCAACAGAAATAATAGTGACATTGTGTACACGATATGCCTTCTATGAATAAAAAGAAGTGGAAATACTGCTGGGAGGGTTGTCCAAGCTGCGGCTTATCCTCGGAAACTGCAGGCATCTTGAAGTGAGCATCAAGGGTAGATTGTCTTTCCCGCTGTTTCTCCTCAAAAAAAATATATAATTCCCGATAGTAGTATTTTTCCGCGATAACACCTCTCTTCATAGCATTGCCGTGTTTCCAGTCTGCGTTATTCTACGAATACATTTCGAGAATCTCGTTGAACTTAGATAATCGAAACCAACACTCTTATCTGTAGATGTATTTGCGTCAGAAAGAGGTTTGGGAATTTTGAGACTGGAAGAGGGTGGCTGAAGGGATATGGAACCATAACCAATCTTTTACTATGTGAAGCTAGCCTCACATAACATGGATCCACATTACACGGCACTTTTTCAGAACGCATGTTACCTATAATAGGAGGGGTGGTTGTACCTGATATGTATCAATAAATAAATGGAGTACATAGTGTGTTTTGTGAATAACTAGAATATTTCGTGTTTAGGGATTGTGACTTTATCATATATTCACGTCGTTGTTTGATATCAGCGGCATCATAATATAGTTTGTTAATTTACACAATAAGCATTAAATCAACCCTATTTTAATATAGGTTATCAACAGGGCCGGCCCGGGGTACCGGCAAACCGGGCGGCTGCCCGGGGCGCCAAAATCTTGGGGGCGCTATTCCGACCATCTATCTATGCATTACTTGCAAATGAATAAATACTGGCTACCGATTTATATCGCAGAACATGCTGGAATCTTTGTGGCATTCATTCTGTTTTGTTCTTTATCTATAACGTTTACGGAGGGGGGCGCTAGAGTGCTATCTCGCCCGGGGCTCCAAAATTCCTCGGGCCGCCCCTGGTTATCAATTCCCATTTAAAATGACTCATTGTCATGCAAGTTTTCATTGCCAAACACAGAAAAAATTCCACCTTTTCTATGGTATAGTTTTATGATACATTTTTGTGCTAATGCGGTTTGTATTGGAATTTTTCTTCGAAAAAATAAACCCAATTCTTTCGGTTATAGAACTGTTTATACCCCCAATTCATATCTCAACTTTAACTAGAATATACTCAAAATGAATTTTTTGAATTTTCCCCTCGGTTGTATCCAATAACGAAGCTGCTATTTATTTTAGAGGATGTCAATTTGTATAGTTCTGTAAGCCAGTGATTCCCAACCGGTGTGTGGCGGCACATTACTGTGTCGCGAACATGTCCTTAGTGTGTCGCCAAAATTTCTATGAAATTTTCAAACAATATTATATTATAGTGTCATATTGTGTATTAATATTAGTTTTGATATCTTTGTGCATGTTTCTTTTTGGTAATAAATGTTTTTTACTTTCTCCATACGTAGTAATGGGAAAGTATTGTATTCATGAAAAAAATCGACTTCGAGATTTCAACGGAAATACATGTTTTGAGGTCCCTAGAACACGTTTAGACTATTTTCGGAATGATGTCTGTATGTGTGTATGTTATTGTGGGCGCTCTAACTCAAAAAGTACATACCATATCGTTACCAAACTTCATATTTAACACTTTAACATGAGCACAAAGAACTGATTAGTTTTTGGACAATAACGGATAACCGGAAGTCGAGGTTTATTCGAAACCCGATTCGGTTTTTGCGATATTTCTTCGTTAAAACATCATTATTGTATATACAATTCTATACAAAAGTTATAGAGAATGTCATTTCCTACAACTTTCATTTGAAACAATTTTCTATAGGAGTTATTGTTTAGGAGTTATTTATAAATAACCGGTTTTTCGGTTTCCGTTAAATATCTCCTTAAAAACATCGTTATTGTTAATCTTCGTAAGGACCAAAGTTGTAGAGAATGATATTTCTTTCAAGTTTTGTTTGAAACTAATTTTCGTAGAACCATCCATTTCGGATATATTTCGCTTTATCTTAATACCAGCCTACAGCGCCAACACCATGTAGCGGTGAATTCTGTAAACATTCAAAATATACGTAATTTACGGCAACGACGTGTCTTCTTTTACGATACGAAATAATAATTTTGCCTTATAATGCTACTCATAATAATTTAAATATCTATACACCAAATATGGAGAAAGTCATGTGTTGGCCACATCAGATTTTTATTTTACCTGCTCTAAATGTGTTGGCCATATTTGATTTAAATCTCATTAGTCTCTCCAAAATCCTGCTCACAAAAAAGTGTGCCGCGAGGCCAAAAAGGTTGAGAAACACTGCTCTAAGCCAACACATTTCTGTATGTCTTTTTCATGCTTTTGGAGATCCATATTAAAAGTGAAGTTTAAGATTCATCGAGAACGAATTCAAATATTTCACATTTACACTTAAGATCGAACGACGTGAACTCTTACTACGGTTATTTTTCCAGGAAAGGAACTCATGCGTTATACAGTCTACCCTGTCGCGGATGGTTAAAATATGGATAACGATAAACGTTTTCATGGTGTAATACGAAATCTAGCTTTGCGCATTTCCACCCGTTCGTCGATTGCGTTTCTGCTAATTTAAGATTGGGAATTTCTAGGTAAATGACTTACAAATAGAAAAACAAATTTTTTAGGTGCTAAAGGTTTTTATTGTTTGGTAAAAATAAATACTTTTTATCTTATGATAAAAATATTTGGATGAATTTAGTGGATGAGGGTCTTGGTGTAGGCAAGAGGGGAAGAGTAGGCCAAGGGAGAAGCGTAAGCCCTGGCGACGGGTGCGGCATAGGCCAGGGGAGAAGCGTAAGCCCTGGCGACGGGTGCGGCATAGGCCAGGGGAGCGGCGACCTTGGCGACGACGGGGGCGTGGACGGCGGCCTTAACGACGGCAGCCTCACGGTGGACGACGGCGTTGAATCCGTTGACGGGGTCGGCGGTGTAGTCGACGGTACGACGGGTGCCGTCGGGTTCGATAAGGCTGTACTGTCCCTGGACGACGTCTCCGCTGCGGGTCTCGGACTGTCCCTTGGAGTCTCCGGTCAGAGCATCCTGGATGTCATAGGAGTAGGAGTACTGAGGGTTGGGGTCGTAGTCGGTGTCGACGGCGACCTTAGCGATGGCGGGGGCGGCGACTACGGTCCTGGCGACGGGTGCGGCATAGGCGAGGGGAGCGGCGTGAGCGGCATAGGCAACGGGAGCGGCGTGGGCAGCATAGGCAACGGGAGCGGCGTGGGCGTAGGCGGGTGCGGAGTATGCAAGGGGAGCAGCGGCGTAGGAAGTAGCGCCCAAGAATCCAGCGCGGGCGACGGCCACGAGGGCGGCGAAGACGACGAACTGTTGAACAATAGATATTATTAGAGTTATATAGTCTCTGACGTTATTGTCATCGCCCTTATTAAAGTTTATAACTTGTTCACTGTGAATTTAATCAATGGATTTGTGAAAATTTAGTTCATTAGTTTATTTCGTTTAACTTGATAAGCGTACTGTAATTGGCAGTTTTGTTTAATTTACATCTTAATTGATTTCAGCGGAAGATTTTAAAGTATAGTAATATCGTTTCCGTTCGTTAATTTGTGACAGCACCTAATGTTTTTCTTTTAATCTGATTGTGTGAAGTTCTACAAAAAATAACATAACTTATATTGGGTTGACATAAAAATTTTTCCGCTATAATTAGGAGCTGTATATCACCTCCAAGCCACGATAGTTACTTAGAGAATGATTTGCTAGGAAATCCCGGTTACTTATCGTTTTAATTGAGTGTCCATTGTTTTGGCAGTTATTCAATTACTCGTAATATCTCAATATATCCCATTTTTTATAAATTATAATCTTTTCCTATTTATGGATTTTCCGAAAATAAATTACGGTAAAAACTTACTGTCATCCTAATTTCGGAATTGTGCGACCGTGAACTGCACATCCATTATCTCGTTAGAATTCTATTAGGCGTTCGAACCGTAATGTGTTTTCGGTACGTTGCTGTACTCACCTTGAATGCCATTTTTCGGTGGACTGATGTGATCTGTAGCGATAATCTCCGACTGCCGCCTTATATACTTCACTCCGTTGCTCTACTCCCTCCACAACGTACTCCCCCACCTTACGTGATGACCAGTCCGTGGCGCAACGGCACAGCCCACCTCTGGTTTCCAACCTCCAATGTCTGCTCCACCCTTTATGCAATATGGGAGCCGAATTTCACTATCTCTCTCTGCCAACTCTGAATCTCAGTTGCAAGAATTGATGATTTGAGTTTGAAACTATTTATATAGTGTTTTTTCAAACGAAAAAATGTGTACCTGCATTCCTTACTCAGTATTAATTGGAGTAATTATGCAGTTTAGATTAAATTGTAGAATAAATTTCATTTCGCTGTGACAGAATGATATATGATACATTTTTGTGAATTTAGATCAAATTTGAGATTCTTTTGTACAGTATTTATTGTTTTGGCATATTATAATAGTTCTGTTTGTAGAGTAATAAATCCGTATACAATTGCAATAAGTGGCGTATCGAACAAATCGTTAATAAACACAAAAATGTAGAATATAATGATTTTACTTACGAAATAATTAAGGTTTCAGCATTCAAATGATGAGAAGAGATTCATATCATTATATAATAACTATTTACGTCGCTATGTATAAAGATTGACGTTGCTACAACAATAATTTCGAAGCTTAAACAAAAGCGCGAAGCGAATATCGCTATTCTTCCGTAAATTTTAAGGATTAATCGACGCTAATTGAATCTCAGGCAACAATGAGAGTCGCCTTTACGGCATCCGGAAAGAGTACGAAAAATCCACAATTTTGAAACGTAAACATCACAAGAATAAGATAGTATAGAGTTTTTTCCATCGAATAAAGCAAAAACGAAGAAATTCGGTCCATATTGACGTATTTTGATGTATGAAAGAAAAAAAACCTTGCACAGATCGATAGGGTATCAGAAATAGTTCGCCTACGACGATTTATGGTAATAGAATTAATGATTTTACCGGATTACATTAAGGGATAGCATATTGCAAAAAGCGAACTTGGACACCGACCTCTGACATGGCTGTATTTCGCGACCATCCCGCTGTTTTTTAATAAACTATTATTTTTGCAAAATGATGGTGGATTTACTATTTCTTGTTTATGTATCTGCAGAAATTCATATTTATCATTTAGTTATAACGAATTAGCGCAGTGAGTTGAATGCATGTAGACTTTAGCGCTGCATATTATTTTTCGCTTCGTATAGCTTCATCCGTCTTTACACCTCTATATCCTAATCATTGTTTATTTTTTTTAAATCTGTTTATGCAGTGGTTCTCAAACTGTGGGCCGCAGCCTCCCAGGGGCCGCAAAATTATTTTAGATGTAAAGTGAAATGCCAAAATGTAAAAAAATCACGAATAATAAAATTTCATCAGGAAATATAATGCGATAACAATTATTAACAGTTATATAAAATAAAGGAATTTGTAATAAAGTTTATTATTTTTACTGTTTTCAATTCTAAGAGGGCCGCATAACATTCAAGGCCGCGATAGTTGAAAGTTAGAGAACCACTGCGTTAATGTATTCGTTTTGTCCGTCAAACTTTTGTGTCCGGTGAACTATTTCTAAATCGTTCAAGTTAGTGCAACCAAATCTTGAGGGATTGTTCACGGTCGTAAGTTCTTCCGCGGTTGAAATCTGGATTATCCGGGGGCAGCCTAAGGCGTGCATTTTTTTAATTTTCACAACCCCGCCCTTAATGTCTGATTTATTAGTTCTATCCTTCCTTCTTTTTCACTTCTAAACTTCTAGTTTTGGTTGTTTCAGCTTCCAAAGAGTGGTCATAAAATTTTACATTTTAAGTGAGGTATTTCCGGTCTGCTAGAATAGTTCGTATGGTCGCCGATTCGAATCCTGCAGAGTTTATGGAATTAAGTGCTTGTCATTGCTACTGTTAATAAGCTCTAGTTGTAAATATGGGGAGGCCATTTAAGGTGAAATAAATATATTTCAATAAGCGTCATTAAACTACTTTTAACGTACCAATTAAAGATAAAGTTTTATTTATATTCAAATTCGTTATTTATAGAGGTCGCGTCTGTTATTTGCGAATGAATATTTTATGATCACACAACTCTGATAAGATATTATTTCTATAAGATTCGTTTCATAAGAACCAAATTAGTAATGTAATTTCTGCTCTAGTTACAACTGCTTACTAAATTATTTCAATGTATGTTCATAACTTTTACTCTATTGTCATAGATTCGTTGAAAGCAGGACTTTATTAACGAGTGAAAATGTTGTCATAAAAATAAGGACTGTTCGTTAGAAATTGACTTGCTTAAGAAGTCTTAATGATTTTTTTTCCATTTTGCAATTACCTAACAATTATTATGGATAATGTGTGGTTGATGTGTAGTATATATATATATATATATATAATGAAGAGTGACTATCTGTTCTCTATACCACGAGAGTCAGTGCAACCAAATTTTGCATGGAATCCACTTTCATCCAGGGGAAGGTCAAGGTTATTTTTGCGTCGAATTCCAAGGTCCCAAACTCGATGTTAGGAGATTTTCTTTTTCCTATCAGAATAGAATATGAATGAGTGCACCGTATTTTCGCCTTGCATTTTCAAATTACTTATATTTGTCATACATGAAACGTATTGGATTTAACCTGGTGACGTCGTGTCAGCTAGTATAATGTAAGAAGCTGAAGTTTCCATCAGTATTATATTGAATAAAACAACATGTATTTTGATAACATGATTGATGGTTAACTATATTATTCTTCAATTTCCAACTCTGTTGCCATTCTAATCTTACATTCTATTGTCACCGAATATGACAAAATATTTAGCATTGAAGTAAACCAAATTATGTTTAATGTTTTTGAAATTAAATTTTTTCGCGAATTAATATTGGTTGATAGTTTTTCGGAGAATAACCACATGGATTTATATTCTTGTGACATGAAGTCTAATTGTAGACTAATTTTCCGCTGTATTCAGAAAAAAATTCCTTACCACTATATTTTTCCTTATAGGGCGTTGAAATTTCAGTTGATGTCTTTCATTTTGGTAATTGGGAGAATGTTGTCTTTCATACGTATTCTGTGGTTCAAAAAGAGTGATGGCAGTTAGGGATATTTTCGTACTCGTATATTCAATGATGAGCATATGGAGCCGTTTTAGGTATGGACTACAGGAGCAGCCAAGAGGCTACCCTTACATGTTTCATTTAATCGAAACTGAATCTTCCTGAGAGTTTTTAACGATTAAAGGGCGGCCAACTCATTCGTCGCCCACGTATCTAAATCTTGCCCCACCGGACCTGAGCATTAGGCAAGTTTCCTCTTCTAAACATTTATTTAGAAAATCAGAGCGAAACGAAGTTGTTTTGTGATTATTTTTTTGTTCATATGTTCGATAGGTATGGCTTTTGTGCACTTATTTTGCGGTAATGTGATGTTATCTTAATTTAATATGTACGTCCAGTGATTAAAATCAACGTAATGTATTTTTGGCCAGTCGATGCCAATCTTCTCAGTGTTATTTGCGGATCAACTCTGAACAGGGCGAGAAACATTGCAATATTCTTTCTCCTGCTTTAAATTTTCTTCGCGCAACTACATTTCTCTGTACTCAATGAATGTTTTGCAAAAATATTCTTAAATCGATTGACATTAATATCCTTGTGTTAAAATGCCTGATGAATCCGCATGCGTTTTAGTTGATGGCAATGATTTTTCATTCATTCAGTTAATATTTGTTTAAATCAGATTGTGTATTAGACATAAAGAACGACTATTACGTTGTAATAAGGACTTTTGTTATAAATAAGATCTGAGGCATTGACGGCCAACGGGACTAATTTGTGTTTGATGAATTTATGGTTTACTAAAGACTTCCATGTCTATTGCAAATACCGTCCCATTTAATTCAAGTTAAAACATTTGAATGTGTGTTATTTTCCTTTGAGCATTTAACTGTTTCCAAATGTATTTCTTCGTAATTATCTCCAAATATTAATAGCTTAGTAGAAAATAGCGCCAACATTTCTATTACATCTGATTTTTGACGTGTATAGCGCTATCTATTTTAGAAGTGTTTAAAGTATACCAATATGGATAAATTATTAATTTCATACGTATATCCAGTTATTCCATATAAAATATTAACCCAGAAAAACTTTAATTATTACACCACTTTGATGAGCATATGGAGCTGGGTCTAATTAAAAAATAAAAACATCTAGTGATAATATTTAACAGATAATCTGATACTCTTGTTACTAGCTTGCTTCTACAAAGAAAATAAAATAGAATACATAAAGGAATTTGAAAACAAATTCGAAGTGATATAATGGATGGAAAATTCTTCCTCCACAAAGGTCAAGGGGTTGTAGAGAAATGGAATAAAATATATCAGGTGTTTAGGACGTTTATTGCTAGATACAAATAAATACTTTTCGTCAGAGACGAAAATGTTTTTGGAAAGTTACATTAGTGGATGATCATCCACTATAGGCGAGGGGGGCAGCGTAGGCCAGGGGAGAAGCGTAAGCCCTGGCAACAGGAGCGGCGTAGGTGAGGGGGGCAGCGACCTTGACGACGACTGGGGCGGCGACGGCGGCCTCAACAACGGCAGCTTCACGGTGGACGACAGCGTTGAATCCGTTGATGGGGTCAGCAGTGTAGTCAACGATGCGGCGGGTGCCGTCGGGTTCTATGAGACTGTACTGTCCCTGGACGACATCTCCGCTGCGGGTCTCGATCTGTCCCTTGGAGTCTCCGGTCAGAGCATCCTGGATGTCATAGGAGTAGGAGTACTGGGGGTTGGGGTCGTACTCGGTGTCGACGGCGACGGCCTTGGCGAGGGCGGGAGCGGCAACTACGGTCCTAGCGAGATCGGGGGCAGCGACTACGGTCCTTGCAACAGGGGCAGCATAGGCAATAGGAGCAGCGGCAATGGCGGGGGCGGCATAGGCAGCGGGGGCCACGATGCCGCCGCGGGCAACGGCCAGGAGAGCGGCGAAGACCACGAACTATTGAACAGAATAACTTATTATTATTTGCTGTTGTCGACGTTACAATAAATATACCGTCATTAAACACATTGTAGCCGTATTTTGTTATTTTTATCGCTATTATATTGCTGAAACATCTCCGTATGATATTATACTTGATCCAGGTGTACACAAAAACATTTATCACTTGTGACGTTATCCTGAATTACTACAATATTTGCACTCCTTGGCTGTCACTTTTCAGTGATGATATGTATCACACAGACGGCAATTGAGTAAAGTTGCACAACTCAAATATTTTCTATCTTGGCAATGCAATTTCTGAAACCAGAAGCAGTCGACTGAGCAAGTACTAGAGGAAACTCCAGAGCAAGATAAGTTTTTACGATCTTAGCGTTTTAATCCGAAAGTCGTAGTGTGGCGTTTGGACACCGTTGGTGAACCGTACGTTGAGAACTGCTACTCACCTTGAATGCCATTTTGCAGGTGAACTGATGGGTTCTATGGTGAAAACGTCTCTTCCTCGTCTTTATATACTGTGATCTGGCACCCTCACTTGATCGCAAGAGAATGATGCAACGTCCTACTTCATTCTGTGTCCTTCTCCAAATCCTCTGCTCCACCCTTTTGCAACATGTTATACGATCTTCGATTTGTCTTTATGTAGCGTACTGTCTTGGGCAATATCTTATTTTGAAAATCGCCTTAGATACCGTTCTTGAAATATTCGTCGAATTCTCCGAAAATTTTATCCACCGTTGTTGTCTTTTATTATCATAAGTTCCGACGGGTACATAATATATTATTTGGACACATTAATGCTTAATATCAGTCTTATGTTTGCATTCATTATCTTCTATTTATTTTAAATATCATCGGAACTTCCGTATATTTAGGGTGTCCAGATGCCGAGTAAGGAAAACCGGGATATTTTATGTTCTGAGGAAAAAAACGGGTCATAATCGGGAAACATTTATTTTTATTTTATTGCAGACAAATATTACCTAATGTTGATTTGAGTGTAATAATATTATAATAATAGAAGAGAATGATTTCTTCGTTTACCAGTTTTTTTTACAAACTTTATTCTCAAACAAAAGCTTAAGCTCACTACAAATTGTAAATTATAAGTTGTTATCATATGAAAAATATAATTCATTTTCAAATGAAAATTTGAAAAAAAATGGGGCAATGGATTTGTCCAAGGGGCAAGAGGGAGATGCCCATCCCCCTTGGATCCGCCAATGCACGCTACTGTTATCTAGCGGGGAATAATGGTACTAATTTTGAGATTCTAATCACTTTCTACTTATTGTGTTTTATAAACTGTCGTACCAGAGACATTTAGCGATGAAAAATCGTACTAATGATAAGACGCCACTAAACAATCTCTTTGTTTCAGCGCTAAATTTTACTTTCGATTTTTGGAAGCAACTACTTTACATAATGACAGCAACCCAAAAAAAAACGGAAAATTATGCGTTCCGGAAACATTTTTTGGGACACCAGGACACTTCACAGAAAACCGAGACAAATTCCCGAAAACCGGGATTTCTGGACACCCTACGTACTATACTCGACAGTACATTTTCTGTTCAGCTGTCATAATTTAAAACACGAAATATGTGCTACTTTATTTTAAGTTAAAACTAATTTATTTTACTGGCATAAAGTTGGAATAAATACCTTAAACTCCCCCAAATCAGCACACTTTCCCATATTCGTCCATCAAGATACCCTCGACCTATTATATTCTAGTTAAACATTGTGGTGGGTTCAGTAAATAATTCTTTCCCATATATTTATTCACCGAATTTTCTAGATTTTCACCAACGATAAATTATTTAATTCCTTTCTCTATCCTTTCCCATGTAAAGGAAACTCCATTTTCTCATGGAAGGTCACTATGTAGTATTAATCCATAACATTTTATTTGTCCTTGGAAATTTTTGAGCTCCATACTAATAACATTTTGTTAACGGAAAATCATTCCATCCTCCACGTCCACTTCAATTGTTAGCCGCTTCCGTTATTATTATGGTTTTGGGGATTATGTCGTGTCTCTTGTGTTATCAGTCGTTTAAGAGTTTAACCGATGTGTGTCATATGATTGCTGCGATTACTTATATGGATAAAATGCACCGTAATGACGCGAACTACTCGGTTCACAGCAGCTTCTATATTCTGAGTATTATTTTTTCGTTTTTTTTACCGCTCTTTATTGGCTGTGGTCTTTACATCGAGTTCTTTATAATCTGGCATATCTAGTTTTTGATCAGCGGCTTCACGGCTCTCCTCATTTTCGTCAATATTTGCTACAAATCCTGGTTTCTGAACCTACTATCCGTTTTATTGCCATTCATATTTCATTATTGCACCTGAGTTGTGGCTTGTAATTCTTAGCTTTTCCTCTTTTGTTTTAGTGTTTCATTTGGCCATCGTCTTTGAAATAAATGTTCACTTTTACAAAGCAGAAATGTGTAAATGAAATTGATCCCTTAGAATATATGTTTCATTCATAATTCTCTCTCGAAATATGGCATAGCGAAGAGGTCAGCATTCCAGCTTTGTGTGTTCGAAAATATTCTCAGACTTTTTCAAAGATTCTCTTGTTTTTTATAGGAAATTATATCCTTTCTTTTTTATTTAATTATAATTTAGAATTGAAGGGATTCCACGAATCGTTTCACAGAATACTAACTCCCCAAAATAGTTAACTTATCAATAAATTTAGAATTAATTGCTTTCTTATAATGTTCTGGTGAAAATATTAGTTAGTTTTATAGCACTGTAGTGTTATATATTATATCTTGATGTCCCTAATAAAATGATAAAATGTCGTGGGCGTGCGCCCAGACGTTCCAATTTTCGCAGTAGTTGAGGCGTAAGAGACGAGAAATGTAACGCAATTTCTTCAAACTATTGCGAAGAGTTGACCAAAGAGTTACTTTCACTTGTCTGAAACGGGAGTTGGCAACCTTACTCTTTCGGAAAGAAAGTAACTTCGGAAGGCTTACGCAACACTTCGTACTTTAATATACCTATTGTTTGAATGTTTAAATGGTATTATTTTTTTACATTTTAACATAACGAAATAAACGTTAAAGTTTGGTTTCAAAATAGAATTTACAAAAGACAAAAATCGACCAAATGAACTTCCAATTGTAACTGATATATTCAATTAATAATTACATCCACGAGGTATTTATTAAATAATAATGACGAATTTGATTTGTTGTTTATTATCGTTCATGTTTTATGAGTATGTGATGTTTTTCCACAGCTATATACATTTTTAAATATTTTATATATGTATATATAATAAAAATAATTTAATTTATATATTTTGTGAAAATACGGAAGCATTTAAAACTTGGATTTACAGTTTTAAAAATTATAAAGAAATCGTATTTTAGGTGTATCATCATGCCTATTGTAAATATTGAATAATGGTCGCACGTATTCAGAGGTTGAGGTAATGGAAGAATGAATACTCGTGAAGTTTATAAAGCTGGTATTAATTTTGGAAACATTATAACGATCTGAATTTGCCCGACGAAAATTTTTCGATAAACATATTAATTTAAATATGACTAGAATGGAAGAAGGTTGGCATATTACAACATTAAAAGCATTAGATGAGCTAGAATAACTTTTATTGCTTTATTTTAATAAATACATTTTCATCATAAGGTAAAAATTTTATTTTGATGCGAATTAGTGTATGAGGGTCTTGGTGTACGCAATAGGGGAAGAGTAGGCCAAGGGATTAGCGTAAGCCCTGGCGATGGGTGCGGCGTAGGCGACGGGGGCAGCGACCTTGGCGACGACCGGGGCGTGGATGGCGGCGTTAACTACGGCAGCCTCTCTGTGGACGACGGCGTTGAATCCGTTGATGGGGTCAGCGGTGTAATCGACGATACGGCGGGTGCCGTCGGGTTCAATGAGGCTGTACTGTCCCTGGACGACATCTCCGCTGCGGGTTTCGGTCTGTCCCTTGGAATCTCCGGTCAGAGCATCCTGGATGTCATAGGAGTAGGAGTACTGAGGGTTGGGGTCGTAGTCGGTGTCGACGGCGACGGTTCTGGCGATGGCGGGAGCGGCGACTACGGTCCTAGCGAGAGGGGCAGCATAGGCGAGGGGAGCTGCATAAGCAGCTGGGGAGACGAGGCCTGCACGGGCAACGGCCAAGAGGGCTGCGAAGACGACGAACTGTTAAAAAATCATTATTTTTTAGTTGTTTTTGTTTGGAAAACATGTTCTAAAATTAATAACGGTACTCTGCATTTTTATGCTAAAAATTCAACGAAACTGTTGGCGAAAAATTATCACGTTTATTTAAACTTGCTTATCGTTCGTAGCAACAAATACTTCTATATTCTTTTTAAATTTTCATTTTTGATAGTTTGAAAATTCCTTAAAGAACTTAAGGACTCGTTCCCACCGGGGTGGAACTTACCTTGAATGCCATTTTGTCGGTGAGCTGATGTGTTCTGTGTTAGATGTCTTTTTACCTCGGCTTTATATACTAAATTCTGGCATTAATCCCTTAGCGTGGACGGTGATGTAACATCCTACCTGTTTCGGTGTCTTTCTCCAAATCCTCCGCCCCACCCTTTTGTAGCGTGTCGTCCAAGCTTCGATGTGGAGACTTCTGGCTCATGCTCATTTAACTTAAGGTCGTTCTTTTCTTTAAATAGAAAGGGATTTTATTTTCTTTTTCTCTTTTTCAACCTCTGTGTAACTGGATTATGAGATTTCGTCATTTACAATTTTTATCTTTGTATTTTTAAGGATAAGCATTGTTCGTATTTGGACTTCTTCAAATACTGAAATAAGTTTATTATGTATTTTTATTAATGCCAGTTTTTAAATTTCCTAAATATTATATTTCAATACAAACGATAGAGTATCAGTGTTCACATGTTATCTGAATATTTACATTTCTCTTTCGTTTCTTATTTAGGATCAGTGGAGTTATTTTCTGAGAATAAATAATTACAATTTGTAGCAGAAATGTTCTTTAAGATAACTACTAAACTTAATCTAAGCGATATTTGGCTTGTATGGTATGGTGTATTTTTTAATACTTTTTGTGTAAGATACCTCATCATAATTGCATAGAGATGTATGTAATATTACAATTTTAACATCATTTTTCTTACTGTTAATGTAAAGAATTAAGAATTATTAATGAAAGTTTGATTTTAAAGTATCCGAAATCGTGTAAGCAATTGTATAGAAAGTGTATTTTTTTAAGCAGACATTGCAATGAATAACGATAAATTTCATTTAGTTTGTAATTTCCATTTGATAACATTATATTTATTATTAATTTTTCCGAAATGCTTTGTTGATGTTTATGTTTTTCAATACGGATAAGACTTTTAATCTATTTATTTTATACTTTTTTATATATTTGACCGTTTTTTCATTTACATTTAATTACTAACTATAGAAGTACAATCTACTATTTTTGTATGAAAAGTAAACATTTAATGTCACAACATAAATCAGATGCTGGGTTTTTGAATGCATATCACCCATTTTACCGAATTAGCCCCGTTTTCATATTCGTTTTATTACTCCTGTGACATGAAAAGTACCTTGTTTTTCATCATCTCGTTGTGTGGTTGTTATTATCGCTTTTACGTTGAAGTTGTTCTACTTTTGCGTATTTATCTTTGGTTTATGGTTCCATTAAACTGAAATTATTGATAATATAACTTAATTTTAAAGAAACATTTTTAACTACTAACTAAGCATCTGAAATTATCTTAATTTGTATAGGGAGAATTTTAATTTAAAGAATTCTGTTTTTTTACTTTCTTTATAGGAAGTATACATAAAGTATTGTTTTCATGACAAAAAATATGGAATTCGGGATTTCAACGGTAATACACATTTTATGGTTCCCTTAATACGTTCTTGCTATTTTATCGATTGTGTTTGTGTGAAATAGGAATTTTGTGGACACTTGAACTGAAAAAGTAATACTCATATCAGCACAAAATTTTGTACTTAAAGCTTTTATTTAAAATTCAAGGTGTGATTAGATTTAGACTAAAATTGGTCAGTTTTTCTAATTTTTCATTTTTTTGCCCAGTATCTCATTCATTAAAATGAATATTTGTCATTATCAAAATTGTAAACAGTATAATTTTCTATAAAATTTGCTCGAAGCATTTTTTCATCGAACAGATTGTATCAGAGATGTAATATGTCTATTGTCCGTCTGAATTTTTTTCCAGTAGGTATATGAGCGTAGCTAGCTTATAGATGTTTCCGTTGCTCTGATAAAAATTTCGAATTGTTGATAGTAACGTCATTGCTGCCGACGATAATTTAATCGCAATGAAAATTATCCGATTGCTATCTAGCGTAAGATTTTATAAACAACTTGTAAACATGGGCAGCGATGCCATCGCTCCCAGTGTTAATTATAATCACGAATATTTTGCGCAACGATTTGAAATTAGTAATAGGATGCGCATCAATGTTTCATTATCCATAGCGTCAAATAATAATTTTGCTTACCTAATTGTTGTTCAATGTGAAAATCGATTCAAAGTATTTTTTCTTTGTGAAAACTACTCTGTGTTTAAAAATGATTTATAAGTGTAATTGCTGGTAGTTATTATTCTTGAAGACACTTGTCGAGTGCAATCTGAAAGTTCTATTGCAATCACATTCATAGCTCCGTTTGGAGAAAGTCATGTGCTGGACACACAAGATTTTTTGTTTTTCGGCCTGTGATGCAATGGAGAAACTGTCGTATAGTTTTTAACTCTAAACTTAGTATCATTACGAAATAACATTATTTTATAGGGCTTCGCCAAAATTTATCTACTCGGTAAATTATAATAGCTTAAATTTGTTATCGAATAGTCACAATTTGCGATTCATTAATGAAGTTTTTCCAAATAATGAAATTCCATTAGTTTTTTATCTTTGTTTCATATGTTAGTTGGATTGTTATTTTCTTTGGTTTTGTCATATTTTAGCGTTTAACCGATGATTAAATTTCCATAGCATTAGGCAGAACATTCGTCTATAAATTTTATTGTTTCGTACTAATACTAGAATAGTTATACAGTAAAACCTGGTTAATTCGAAATTCAACTATGGACCAAAGAAAATGCATTTCGAATTACGTAGAACCTCTATAATTCGAAATTTACAAAAAAATCGCGATTTATCAAATTAAAAAAATGCAAATATAAATTACACAAAAACAAAAGAATACCACACCATATTAAAATACAGAAAAAGGATGTAGTACACATACATACCTCAAAATATGATGTTGATGAATAAAATTCAAATTTAGGATTACTCATTTAAACATATGAACATACAGTTAAACCACTAAACTTCTTTCAGTATGCAACTAAACACTCATCTGATTTATTTTACGATGTATAGCCTCTGGATATACCTAGGTCATACATTATTTTCTCTCTATTTTATTTTTGTGATGTATTATCTCGTCTATTTATTATCTTCTATCACTCATGTCCAAAATTTCATCTTGAATATCTTTTTTACGCCGTTATATCTTTGGGTAAAATTTTTTAATTTGTTTTTAAACTTCTTTTACTAAATGCCACCTTACACTTTTTCCATAGTTGCGCATAACTACTTTCTCATTTCACTCATAAATGAGATAATTACTATTCATCGGTTAAAATTTATAGGTAATTTTTGTTACTATAGTTTGATTTATTATCTCGTAAAACTAAATTAATGTATATTAAGATAATGACTATTAGGACCACGAATACTATGGCTCTGCTATGCTTGTTGACGATATAAATTAGAAGTGAAGTGCTATAGAGAATTTATAAAGTCATACTCTGTTGTATAATGAATATAATTTGATATAATGAACTAGTAACGAAATATTACTGCGAGATGTTAAAAAGGAATGGAGTGCATTTGATTAGTGGGAAGGGTGGTGCTGTTGAAACTATCAGTTTTTTGGTATTAATATAAGTTTTCACGTGTTTTCGAAGCCTTATATTCGTCTACAAAAATAGTTCGGTGCCCCCCGTTTATTCGGGATATATCTCTTTAGTTCATCAACCCTCCTAATGAGTTGAGAAGCTACTCATTATCTCAGTCACAATTATTGCTATATACGCGTTGAAATTCGGCTCAACTTTGCAGTATGTTTTTTATCATTCAATCAAAAATTATGTAATTGTACTAATGCATTGAAGGTAATGGTAGAAGGCGTGAAGGGAAAATATTATTTTCATCTATAGTATGTTATTTAGTGATTTTGCTGGTGTCTATTTATTAATTATAATTTTAAGCCCTGCAAAAGCGAACACCTATAACTCAAAGAAGTCATCTCGCCCGAATTCGTCCGCAATGAGATGGTTTTAGATATCAAAGTTATGATTGCCCTATATTTTTCCCTTTCCATCCTTAATTGCGTTAATATGAGATTATATGAAGATAAACTTCCTAGAATTGTTTTTCTTATTGGTTTTGTTAGAAATTTTATCCATCATTGCCGGAGTGCAAGGCACTTAAGATCAGCACAAAGCGACACATATCAACTTGCTGCACCATTGCGAAGCGTTAATACGTATACAGAGAGTATAAATTTCTTCATCGCTTTAAGTCCTTGTATCGTCATTCATCCAGAAAATACAAGGAAACAAATCGTAAAAAAATAATACGTTGAATAAGTTTTGCAAGTATTTATTGAATTATGAAAATAAATATTTTTCATCAGAAGATATTAACGTTCTTCTGAATGAAATTAGTGGAGGAGAGCTTTTCCGTAAGCGAGGGGGGCGGCGTAGGCGAGGGGGGCAGCGACCTTGGCGACGACGGGGGCGTGGACGGCGGCCTTAACGACGGCAGCTTCACGGTGGACGACGGCGTTGAATCCGTTGATGGGGTCGGCGGTGTAGTCGACGGTACGACGGGTGCCGTCGGGTTCGATAAGGCTGTACTGTCCCTGGACGACGTCTCCGGTGCGGGTCTCGGACTGTCCCTTGGAGTCTCCGGTCAGAGCATCCTGGATGTCATAGGAGTAGGAGTACTGAGGGTTGGGGTCGTAGTCGGTGTCGACGGCGACCTTAGCGATGGCGGGGGCGGCGACTACGGTCCTGGCGACGGGTGCGGCATAGGCGAGGGGAGCGGCGTGGGCGGCATAAGCGAGGGGGCGTGCGGCATAGGAGAGGGGAGCGGCGTGGGCGTAGGCGGGTGCGGAGTAGGCAAGGGGAGCGGCGGCGTAGGTATTAGCGCCCAAGAATCCAGCGCGGGCGACGGCCACGAGGGCGGCGAAGACGACGAACTAAAGGGCAGAAAGGCACATTATTTGTATAAGTACGTAAATGTTCCTTTATGGAATTTTTTTATAACTTCCGTTCCTTTATCTCACTAATATCATTCAATTTTTTGAAGAATTCGTTTAGCGTGAATTGCTTTGCATCTTTAAACGTTTATTTTTTTAATTGCATCGTAATGTAAAAATTATCTGTAATTAGGATTTTCCTAGAATCCGAATTTAGATCACAATTACAAGAATTTCTCTGTAGTAATCACTACCGCGAAGCTAATAAAATTTATATCTTGATCTCAGGGATGGATCCGAGCCCTTCCATTTGATGTTTCTAACGCCTACAACTACTCACCTTGAATGCCATTTTGTCTCTGGACTAATGAGTTCCTTAGTGAAAATCCCTGACCGCCGTCGCCTTATATACCTTAGCTGGCCACCTGATCTCCCTCCCCTGCGAGGTGATCGCCGCCGGCTCTCCGATGACGCAACCCCATTCCCTGCCCCTAGCGCCCGACCCGTCTCACTCCGCCCTTCTTGCAATATGGACTCCGAAATTTCACCCGACCACACCTTGCTGAAATTTTTTTAAAGCCTGATGGCTTGTCCTCTTATGAGGTGCTGCCTCAACTCGCTTTATCTCCTTCTGCAGCCTAGCTATGTCTCAGCGGAATACGAGTTTTCATTTTATAGGCCCATGTTCCTTCAACCGTGAATATTTTAAGCTGGCTTTCATTCAATGGAGGATAATTATCGTAATTTTTGAACTTATGGAACAAAAAATAAAATAATTCTAATTCATATTTTCTCTCTTTTCCACTGTTAATAACATTGTAAGATCGTCTTGTATTTTGTACAACGTGATTTAAAAACAATTTGCTTTTGGGTAGTTTAAAATAATGGAGTTGTGCTGACGAACAATCTCGTAACTGCTGAAACAATTCAAATGATCGTTTGAATTGTTCAGTTATAATTAACTCCATAGCGTGGTCCATTCATATAGTTTTTAACAATTAAATTTTTTGTAATTTGTCAGTATGGTAGATCTTTAATGTTATCGATTATTCTGGTGTAAATATATATCAATAGATTCCCAGCTATTGCATTACGTAAATCGTGGATATAATTATATTAATGAATTAGTGTTAACATAATACGAATTTGCATTTAATTCATTCTGGCATTCGATTTTTAGGTTAAAGATAACACGTGAAGGCGCTTGCATTTATGAATGACTGACCTTCATGCCATAGTTAGAAGAGTTGACTGCCTTGGCAATGAGGTCACGAATGTATATTTCGCCTAAGGCGTATGTCGTCGCGTATATTTTTTCGCGCTTATTATTTCTAACGTTGTTATTGACTTTATCATGTATGTTTCGATCCTAATATAAAACAAAATAGTTACTTAGCTGTTAACATTATAATGTCCACTTAAATTTCAAATTTAACCAATATAAATACATACATGATTCCACTTTTTCGGTATTTTTCACAAAAATAATAATCACATTATGTTAAATTAACATCTTGGTGTTTTGGTTAATGTCTTTGAGAGGTTATAGTATTTGAACATTTTATTTTGTGATACACGAGTATCTTCCATGAAAAACTTATATGGCAGGTGTGTTATTCGGGCAATCATAATCCATCATCTATTATATCTATAATATATAGACGCTTCTTACATAGGATATATTCATTTACAAGTAGACGGTGTTCTCATTCTGCAAGAATTTCAGGTTATTCTGAATAATGGGGTAAAAACAACCCCTAATGATTGAACTTGCAACAATTTCGGATTTTTTCAATTGATTGTGACCAAAAACCTATACTCGTGACAATTTTAACGGTTGTAGCTCATTTTTAGGTGCGTTTCGCTTCCAGCGTGAGCGCCTATTATCATCGGTCTCTCTGTCCGTCCGTCCGCCAGTCTGTCCGTTCGTCCGCATGTTCGCTCTTAGCTTCTACCTAACGGATTTTCATGAAATTTGATATTAAGGACTTACAATCAAAGATAATAATAAAATAGTAAAAATGACTCGTAAACCAATCAGTGGTACCACTTTACTAGTGACAAAAAATAAACTTTCCGTCAAGGCCCATACCAAAATATTTTTCAAATAAAACTTTCACATTTTTACCATTGGCTGTGACCAAAAAACTATAATCGTACCAAATTTCAAATATATTGCTCATCTGGAAATACCTTATAATTTCTATCCTCTTTTGGGGCAGTAGTGGGGCAAAATAGCCCCTAAAATTAGAATGTCAACAAATTAGGATTTTTCCACTGGTTGTCACTAAAAACCTATAATCGTTCTAATTTTCAAGTGGTGAGGTAGGGAACCTCCGGCCCGCGGGCCGAGAGCGTTTTGCGTGGCCCGCGAAGCAGTGATGAAAATGTGATCCGTAAAATTTAACGCACAAACTCGTATATTTTAATCCAAATAATGATAATAAAGCATTTAATATTGAAATGTTAATCCTAAGTACACTAATTTAGAATTGATTTCCACTTATATGATACCTTATAATCTCTCAGTAACTTCAATTTAAACTAATCAGGCCCGCCATGCATTGGCAAATTCCAAGACAGTCCCCCGAAGGATTCGCCACCACTTATGCGGTCCGCCATGTGGATAAGGTTCCCCACCCTTGCTCTAGCTCATCTAGAAGTGCCTTATAATTTTCGCACTCTTATGGGGCAGAAATGGGGAAATACAGCCCCAAAAACTTGAATTTTTACAGTATCGGATGTCTCCAGTTGGTCGTAGTTTAATATTAATGGCATTATGATATAGCCCTCTGATTCACTTTAAAAGCTTACTCATATAAAAGCATTGAGCTCGTTGCCGTGACAGTCGATTATTGGTACCCAGAAAAATTCCCACTTTTTTCCGATAAAAACTATAAACTTCCGCTAAATCAACACGGATTTGAAAACCGTCTTCAAAAATAAGAAAGTAAAATTTCTATACTTGCCAATAGTTGTCCGAAGTTTGAATCCTCACGGGAAATATTTTTAAAAAGCAAATACAAAAAACTTTTTTATGGGTATATCATTTGCACCATTAATTGGGTCACATTATTAATAATAAATTAATTGAAAGAAACCCACTCAACCATTGCGCGGATACCGCTAGTAATTTTTTAAAACTATACAAACGACCATATGGGAGTTTGGCTAAAATCTACCCTTTTCTCACGTTTATCTGGACGTTATTTTGCCATATTATGATACAAAGAAAAATTATTTAGCTGATTTGTTGTATATGATGTTATTAAATTACTTAACGTTTTATATTTAAAAACGAAAAAGGTTATTGCTATTGTAAAAGGAGTACTAAGTAATTCTAGGCTTTGATCAATTCCTGAGTAAATGAATAAGAATTCAGTTTTAAAAAATATTGGATTAATTACGAGGTCTGTGTTTTTATTTAAATATAAAATTTGCATATATTTAGCGAAAATCTGGTTACGCTAAAACTTTCTTTCAATTTTTTTATTCGGAACATTTGTTTCTGTCAGCCTTGTTGGTCCATCAAAGCGATCTTTCTCTAATCGTTTTGCACAATACAATTACATTCTTATGTATACTATATGGAAACTTGGCAACTTTCTGTATAAGTATTGGCATTATTGTTTTGAACTTTAGTTTGAGCTACTATGCTGGATGTGGATATGGGTCACAATTTCACACTTTATGAGATTTCGTCTCAGGCATAATTTAAAGCAGCTGTACGCAATGCGTACATTTTTACTAATTAAAATCAAAGATATTTCTCATACAAGCATTCTAGCAAGTCGAAATTGAGTGTATGTTTCGAGTTTGTTCGTAATTACGTAAAACAACATGATTAAGGTCTAAAACTACTAAATTATAACTCATAAACTTGGGTAAATAATTTATAATTGAGCAGCATTAGTGCAAGGGCAATTCAGTGGAATGATAAATAGCGTGCAGTTTTCTTTTATGATCTTCAAACGGCTCTTTCCGAACTTAAACGTCCATTTTAATTTACGAGGTCCTGCATCCCTTGATGGAGTGTTGGACTTGGGCGCATTCTGGTGACTATATAGAGAAACATTTGGAAAGTTAGGTCTTTCATTTTTGTTATACCTGGAAGCTTAATGGATCCAACAGTGAAATTCCTCTTTTTCACTATTACATGTCGTTTTTTCCATAAAAAATTTCATTTTCATAAAACACTATAAGTTCGTTTTCGTAAACTTGTCGATAAGGATTTTTAATATCCCGTTATTTCGAGCAGGGCCAATGGTCTTGAAAAATTCTTTGAAGTAAAAAGAGACCTATGTGTTATGGATTTACAATATATATTACACGTTCGCAAAATATCTAATTTACCTTGTGTTCCAAAATTAGTTATTTCAAATATAATGTCAGCGAAGTATTAGTTAAAAATTGACATTTTAACATCATGTCGATGAAATTTTATTTCGTTAAATTTATCAAAGGTGGGGAACCTTTTCTACATAGCAGTCCGCACTGGCTTCAGTGAATCCTTCAGGGACCGCGTTGGAAATTGCCAACGCTTTGCCGGGCCATATTAGAATTTAAATCGGAAGTTGTCTAGTGATTCTGGGGTATCATATAAGTAAAAATAATTCTAAATGAGGTTTTTAGGATTGAAATTTCCGTATACTGCTTCATTATTACAATTTGAATTGAAAAATATGGATTTGTATGTTAAATTTTACGGGTTACTTTTCCATCACATCTTTGCGGGTCGCACAAAATGCACTCGTGGTCCGCTTGTGGCCCGCGGGTAGGTTCCCCACCCCTGACTTACATGTACCCTCTTCAGTCACGATGGATAAAAGAAACTAACAATAAGAAGTGTAAAATTAATTCTGGAGCATGTGGTCAACATAACTCCTAAACCTTTATCTTGAATTGCAGTTTAAGAGTTATTTTTTAACTTTGCTAACTTTCCACCGTAATGTCCATAATATTTTATTATCTGGATAACATGATTAAATTAGCGTCACTATTTTTTAAATACATAAGACTTTATGGAGAAATTATTGCTCGATAAAACCAACAGATATGATCGAAATCTGTAGGTTTGATGAATCTGGCTGTACTGCTTCTTATACATTCATCCTCCGATTGAGATTTTACGGTTGAAATAAAAGCACAGTACGTTGATAAAAATAATGTGTGCTCGTGTGTGTGTACACACAAAATTTCCTTTAGTTCCAAAGTATCGTCTCTTTCGGCACGCTTATATTTTGGTTACTATTTAAGAATACCATACTATATATGAAGATAGTCACCCTATGCTTGTTCAAGGAGACGCGAAGTAACAGTTGAAGAATCGCATACTCCTGTTTTTAAATATTTGGTGTATCTAGGAAGAATTATGTACTTAATTATATCTGCGTAAATATTTTCATTAATTTTAACCACAACGAAAGATTTTGTGAACATCTATGACGGAAATTGTTAACAAGCGCTTAAATTGCATTTCAGTTGTATCGTAGTCTTATTATTTATGAGAACTCATTAAAAGCTCTTGGACCTCTAAGTGGACCAACGTCACGGCTAACACACCCGCTGTAGTTGCAAAAGATTCTGTTCAACATTCGTCCTTCGCCCTATATCTTCCAACTAGTTTTGTTTGCAAGATTATGTAATTATGAGCACAAACCGCTGCATTAATTTTATAATTTACTTAACGTTAAACGATTGAAATGCTCTGGAGTTGTTTCTAAGTGAGAGTAACACTAGCGAAAGATTTCAATTATCACCGCCGTCTTAGGATTTAGATTAATTTTCCTGAGATTAGTATATCGCTGATGACCTAAGATTATTTCATATTTTAACGGAAAGTATCATTGCTCCTCATTATATCTCAGGTACCCTTAGAAGTTGAGACTTATACGGAAGACAAAGAAACAAGAGTTTTTTGAAAAATTCACCCCGTATTTAGCTTACGTCCGAACTAAGATGAAGATGAAAACTTGTAAAGAGCTGAGTCATATTTTTGTTATAATGCCAGCGTTCGAATCATTTTCGCAGTAATGTGTGTATAAATGGATAGATGCGTATACTATACCGTAAGACTCCTGAAAAGTAGCCTCAATGAGTGTTATTGTGTTAGTTTTTCTTTTCACTAAAGAATCTTAGAGGTGTCTTATGACTAAAAACAAATTTCAGAGTAAGAAGTTGAAAAAAATACTCATCATAGGTATATCCAACAGCCATAACGAGGTAAAAAGCATACGCGGATTTCGGCCACAATGCAGCGGTGATTCACCGAAAGTTGTTTATAAATAAATGAAGGATTATCTTCGCCCGTATTTTTTCCTCTCCGACTCCTTAATTGGTATAATTTTCTTTTGGTAAATGTGTGATAAACTTCTGTGGCGTTAGAGCATTTCTTCATGTTTCTCAAACTACGAAGCATGAAATATAACAAAAAATGTATTCACTTTTTAATTTGTGAAAATACTTATTTCCTGTCAAATTGGATATGAGAAATAAATGCAAGATAACATAATATATGAAAGATTTATTGAATTGATAGAGTAAATGAAAAATTCACAATATGTGAATTCATTCAGAAATATAAATACAGTCGTTTACAATGGTATAAAGGGTCGCTTAGCCGTGGAAGACTTTTCCGTATGCAAGGGGAGCGGCATAGGCGCGGGCAGCCAAAGGATAGGCTCCATAGGCGGGAGCGGCGTAGGCGACGGGGGCAGCGATCTTAGCCACGACGGGAGCAGCGACCTTAGCGACGGCGGCCTTGACGACAGCGGCTTCACGGTGGACAACGGCGTTGAATCCGTTGACGGGGTCAGCAGTGTATTCGACGGTACGGCGGGTGCCGTCGGGTTCGATGAGACTGTACGCACCCTGGACAACATCTCCATCACGGGTCTCGTGCTG
This sequence comes from Uropetala carovei, assembly GCA_036926305.1. Lineage (NCBI taxonomy): Eukaryota > Metazoa > Arthropoda > Insecta > Odonata > Petaluridae > Uropetala > Uropetala carovei. The sequence continues at coordinate 752,963 of JAXCHB010000152.1, read as the reverse complement.
TCCCTTGGAGTCTCCGGTCAGAGCATCCTGGATATCATAAGAGTAGGAGTAGTGAGGGTTGGGGTCGTAGTCGGTGTCGACGGCGACCTTAGCGATGGCGGGAGCGGCGACTATAGCCTTAGCGACGGGTGCGGCATAGGCAAGAGGGCGGGCGGCATAGGCAACTGGGCGCGCGGCGTAAGCGAGGGGTGCAGCATGGGCGAAGGCAGGGGCAGCGTATGCGGCGGGTGCAGCATATCGGGCCAGGGTAGGGGCCACGACTGCTGGGGCGCCGAGGTATCCGGCGTTAGCGGCGGCCAAGAGGGCGGCGAAGACGACGAACTGCAAAATCGGCATTTGTATATATATTCTCGATGCGTGGAAGGTGTTATATTTCCACCCCGTTAACAATATCTCATGAAAATATCCCGGGAAACGCAAATGTACGAGTGTTTTCAAGAAACACTTGCAGATTTTACTTACCTTAAGTGTCATTTTGAAGTGTTCGTATGAAAGTGCTCTGGTTATTGCTTCCAACAGTATTTATACAATCCGCGGCTAGCCCAACTCGCCTAACCCCTACCCCCTACTTGTGCTGATGTAATCGCCTTTGGAGCGGGTGATCCAAACTCGTTGCTTCTGGGCATGCAGTCTTTTACCGCGGCCTCTGTGACCACGCCTTGCGACTTTGTCGACTTGTGTTATCAATTAATTTTCTTCTGGCCTTGCTTCACCTCTTACGCCCTCGTATTTCCGTATTTTTGGCTACAGGGCTTAATGTTTTTCGCAATTTCTCCCATCGCTTTTGGTTTTAGATTTTTTATTGCCATCTGTAATAATTGATTTCTCTGTATTCGTACGATCTAGCTCAAATCTGATAAAATGTTTATTGGGAAAAACAATATTTGCATGTTGTAAGTTGACAGGGAAACTTTCGGTTCATTTCAACCTTTTATAGGTACGTGCTCATAACATTTATTTCTCTATGGTTAAGACTTTGAATTAAGTGTTTGAGTGATCGGTGACATGCAAGAAATTGATAATCAGTATTTATCTCAAGTTTAGTAGTATATGCATAAAACCATTATTTGCTGTAGCATGATAGAAAATGAATTTCTTAAGTCTATACAATCGCTCGTCGACATTAGTTTCTCGTATTTAAAATTTTTCGTAGGCTTAGTGACATGTTTGACTAAACTTTTTACTGTAATTCGACGATTTGGTCGAATATTGAGGTCAGCTTATTCCATGAATAGCAACGAGCTCGTGGTGGTCAATTTACAAATGCTGCATCGTTCTGATTCTGGACAATCAACCACCTCAGCCCTCGCCGAGAAATTGCGCGCCAGAAAATTATATTGCGGTTATGAAGCTCCATCGGCCAGGTCGTATGCATAGCAAATTCAAAACGCTTCAGTTTCATCTTGGCCAAACTATTACCGTATTTCCTAATTTTAAACGATTCTATTAATAATTATATTCCTTGTAAATAATTTAGCGTCCAAATTGGAAAATACCTGTCATTAAGGAACTTTAGCTGTCAGTTAAATGTTCTCGTTTTGTGATATGTAGGATTACGGGATATGTGAAATTATTAATTGATACTGAATTATTCCAAGTGCAGAATTTGAAAGGTAAAGGTTGAATGACTGCCAAGTAATGATTTCCGTAGATAATTGCAGCATTCTTCTGGAGAAAACATTTCCGGTATTTTCCTACCAAAATTTCTGTTTTGATCATAACTTCATTTGAGCAAGAAAATCAATGTTCCCTAGATATTATTGGTAAGATTTAAACACATTTTTAAAATTAATTTATAATAATTTAGCGGTAAACGATGAAATTAATTTTTCCCTTCTCACGACTCCATGTGTTCATCATCGTTCGATATGTTGTCGATTAAACTTTTCTCGTAAAAAAATTTTAAGTCTTTATTGCTAGTGGATATGTGATCACTTCTACTCAAGTTTTTACAGACTTTTCTCACCCATCGAGGCATTATTCCAAAGTTTTTTTCAGGAAAATATACCACTTTTGCTAATTTGTGCCAGAAACATATTGGTCGCAATTTTTTTCTTCTTTTATGTGGTGCTTCTCTTTTTTTCTCAAGATCCATTTCAACCCAAAAAAAGAAAAGCTAATTTAAAAGTGTCATATATCTCCTAAAAATTATTTAAAATGGTCAATAAATGTTAATTTTACAAATAACTAACTATAGCAAAATTTCCGAATTTCCTTGTCCCGGTTTTATTCGTTGTAAACTGGTCACCCTTTACTAACAATAACAACTGAGAAAGCAATTCTATTGCCATTTGAAATATTCCTGTTTCTTATAATGGGTTCATTGAAAGTAAAATTGCCTCTTAATGAAAAAGTTATTTTAAACGTTATTAGCATCATTATTGGGTTAATATATCTTGAAAAGGTTTCACTACATAGGTAGGAGCTATTAGTTTATGAAAATAGTGTTCTAAATTTTCGAGATAATTAATTAAAACATTGATATTAGTAGTTCTACTAGTATATTAATTTTTAACTGCTGAATCGTAAAAATACTTTCACTCGATGAATGTGGTTCGTTAATAAAGACATTGCCGGTTTTATCGCAACGGTTTGACGCAAATTCAAAATATTCCTCCGCTATGAAAGATGCTGAATTATGGTATTTTTTAAAACTAATGGACGAATTTAATTCCATGGAAACCGCATTTTGAGTTTACAGCAATATCGGTAAGGTGGAACCAGTTGAAAGTTCCAGCACAGAACTCGGTAATGGGAATATTAACTTACGCATACGCGCTTTCGCTTAGAATCGAGAGATTTTGCGCAATCAACCCTCGATTGCATAGGCAACGATGTTGTTGGAGTTCTCACATCCGATGTTGGACGCCCACTTGCTGAAATGTCTTCCTTTCATTTTTGCTCTCTTTTTCATACTTCCATTTCTTAATCGGACATTTTAGTTATCTGCTCAAATACTATTATTGATAAGCAGATATGGTACTAATATAGGATTTTATATTTAAAACAACATCCCATTAAAGAAACGCCTGAATTATATATATGATAAATTAGAAGTTTAAGGAATGGAAGACGATGTATGAAACGATGCATGGATGTGTTTGAAGCGAAAGAAGTATGCAAGGATAGAAAGTTGTGGAGTAATATTGTGAATGGTAGAGACAATTAGCTAGCTTACCTCGTAAGGGAACAGCGTGTATGTATAAATTAGTTGGCTCCATTGATAAGAAAAAAAAACAAAAATTTATAGCTATTTCGTCTGCCTAATTTATGAATTGAACTCTGATTTTTATGGATTATATTTACAGAAACTGGCTGAAAAAATTAATCATCCTCTAAAGATCCTGTTAAAAGCATTTTATCTTAAATCGGAGGATGTCGAGTTTAGATAACATTAAGAGATTAGTGTTGCAGAGGTAGGTACAGTGACCTACTTGAGATGTTAAGTTATTTTAGAAACTCTAAATTCCATAAATATATTTCATGGAAAACATGAATAATGGTTACCATTTACGCTAAAAGTCTCCTCATGTAATATTGTTTCATTATTGTTGTAATTTATTACCTTATATCTTAGTATAATTCACTTATTTCCTGTCTTATCTCTCTAGTTTATTTCTTCTTATTTGTTCATGTCGTCCAGAGAAATCGCTCAAAATTCAACGGTTGTTTCCGCAGAAAACCTTTGGTTAATCAAAGAACGAGATCCAGAGGTCAAAGCAAAGAAATATTTTGTTTTAATACTAGCGCAAGTTATGAATGTTATCGGGAAAACGTTAGCGATTTATCAGGTTTAACCTATAGTTTCAGAAGTAATTTCTGTTTCCGTGATGTTTGAGGTAATAGGAATTGCCTACGTCGCCTCCGATTCTGAATAATTAATTACGCGCTTATAAACGAAGATTTCTGCCACAAAATTCCCCCTTCCCCTCTCTCCCTCCCTCTACCTCTCGCTTTTTTTCTCTCCTCCGTCACTTCCCAATCCCACACCTTTCTCTTTCTTTCGCCGCATTCTTGCCGAAGTGACTTTGAACTCGTTCAAGGTCGGTCAAACGCACCGTGCCCCTACCGTCACTTGATACTCGTTCAAGGGCGTAAAATGGCCGAAAAGTTTTCGCTCATCAAGACACGTGTTAAAGTCTCGTCTTTTTATTCCAATTTTATAGGTCTTTATTGGGCATCTTATAGATTGTATAAATCAAAGCGGTATTCTGATGTTTCAGTTTTTCCACGTTTATTTTATTATGAAAAAAAAAACGACGAGGAAATAGGTAGTATTAATTTCATTTATTACGTTTAAAAATATCTTATTTCCATCGCTTTTCAAACGTTGGTCGTATATTTATATTATAACCAATTTCACCTGCCTCACCTGAATCACTTTTGGATACCGGTTTCCTGAACACACTGCAATGGACGAGGTAGAAGAGTTATTGCATCCAAAGCATTAATTTTGATTCAGATTCGATAGTCTGTTGCATGTATTCATAATTGCGACGAATAGTTTCAACACCAATTTTTTTCTAATGCATTTTAAAGTTTTGAATTACACCATTCAAAGAGGTAAACAGATTTCTTTTTCCGTCTCTTACATGTTCAAAATTCTCTTAATAATACACAATTTTCTAAAAAAATCCTTTCCCTCCCGATCGACTTCTATTGAAAATATATACACACATCGAAGCTATTGAGGCTGGTATAATTGAGGGATCAGTGCCTACGGATTTTACTAGAAGAGACGCATTGAAGCACAAACAGAACCACAATCTGGTGATATTCGGCTTTTGAGTTAAATATTCATTGCTTTGACATAAGATAAATTCATATTTTCAAATCAATTTCAGTTTTTATCGCTGGAAATGTTAATGGAAATCATAAAGGAATAGCTCTTTTCATGAAAATTTATTTTAAATAGATGATTGTTTAAGTTCGATATCTGTACGAAAACATTTCACCAAATTAAGAGTGCAGAAGTAATCATTTAATCCAAAATTAATATCATCTTATCAGTACATAGACGGGATCTAAATTAAATCTGACCAAGTTGTGAAGATTTCTTTTGAAACCAGTTCCAGAACTACTCGCCTTTCAACTTTCGCATAGTTTGTTTTTTGTATGATCGTTGTTACAGAGAAATTCTTGTTTCAGTTCAATGCCATTTACGCACGATTTTCGCGTACTTTTATGTTAAAAACACGTTTATGTAACATCTAGAATTTAATTGATTGATACACTTAAGTTATTTTTCCAGTGAAGGTTATTTCCAAAAGCAGAATTTGGCGCATAACTAGTTTTTATACTAGAGAGTGAAACTGCATGTGATTATCGTTCATAATTAATTATATTTTCAGACATAACTCTCATTCAAACTATAAATATAGATGTCAATTTAGAGGAGAAAAATTCTGAACTCGCATATACAAACTGGGTTTCCTAACATTCAATCTTGTTGATAAATATAAATTTACTAAAAGTCGAGTTTCTTCGAACGGCAAGTTTGTGTCATCAAAGCATGACAAATTTCCCTGTTCTTAATATCGCTACTAGCAAATTAGACATTTAAATTTCATTTATTACTTTCTCCATACGTTGTAATGGAAAAGTATTGTATTCATGAAAAAAATCGACTTCGAGATTTCAACGGAAATACACGTTTTGAGGTCCCTAGAACACGTATAGACTATTTTCGGAATGATATCTGTGTGTGTGTGTGCGTGTGCGCGCGCGTGTGTATGTGATTGTGGGCGCTCTAACTCAAAAAGTACTTGCCATATCGTTACCAAATTTCACATATAACACTTTAGCATGAGCACAAAGAACTGATTAGTTTTTGGACAATAACGGTTAACCGGAAGTCGAGGTTTATTCATAACCAGATTCGGTTTTTGCGATATTTCTCCGTTAAAACATCATTATTGTATATTCAATTCTATACAGTTGTTATAGAGAATATAATTTCCTACAACTTTCATTTGAAACAATTTTCCGTAGCAGTTATTGTTTAGGAATTATTTATAAATAAACGGTTTTTTCGGTTTACGTCAAATATCTCTTTAAAAACGTCGTAATTTGTCATCTTCGTAAGGACCAAAGTTGTAGAGAATAATATTTCTTCCAAGTTTTGTTTGAAACAAATTTTCGTAGAACCATCCATTTCGGAGATATTTTGCTTTTTCTTAATTTTCTGTATACAGCGCCACCGCCATGTAGCGTTGAATTCTGTAAACATATTCAAAATACATATACCTAATTTACGGCAATAAGGACGACTATATTCATTTACGATAAGAAATAATAATTTTGCCTTATAATGCTATTCATAATAATTTAAATATCTATACCCCAAATATGGAGAAAGTCATGTGTTGGCCACATCAAATTTTTAGAAGTAATGTTTTGTAACGCTCCTCAGAATCGCCGTCATATTGTTCTTGACTTGTTCCACTGACTCAAGATGGCCTCCTTTCGACAAAATGTTGATCTTGCTAAAGAAGATTCACATGGGATGAAATCGGATGATTACGGCGAATGGTCCTAGTGATTTTCAAATTTTCCAAAATTTCTCTTAATTAGAGAACGCTGTGCAATTCTGCATTGTATTCGGCTAAAACTTTTGCCTTATTCGACTAAAAGCGCCCCGTAGATGTCGAAGAATGTAAAAGTAGGATTCTGGGTTCATATTTCGACACTCGGACAAATGCTGTATAAATATTGCTATAAATAATAAAACAAAGGGGTAAACATTGTATTCATCATCGATTTTGACAGTCCCGTCTTTTTGTTATAAGTGACTTAGAAGTACATGGATTGTACTAAAATACCCAAACATTATCCTCCAAATCTGGATACCTTCGTATTTAGTTATCAGAACAGATTTCGCCAATCGCATTTGATTTTGTTGGTAAACACTTTGGAACCATTTTTACAAAAACGGCAGAAAACCCAGCCATAACTGGATTATCATAAATCAAAAATAATAAACGGTTATGAAATTATTCAATATCAGCAAAAAAAATCGGATACAAGTTTTCCAGTGCCTCTAACTGCTTATTGCTGCTATTAAGTCCACAAAAAATCGGTCTGGAAACTTTTGGGCCACTTTTTGTATATCGGTTGAAGTTGTACGCACAGTAAAAACTAATGCACATTTGTAAGATTGAGTGATATTTATTGAAATAGGATAGCAATAAATAATCCCGCAATTCATTTGTCATTGCCGGAAAAGAGGTTGCGGTTAATTACACAATAATCTTATGGTGGACAGGTGCGGCGTAGGCAATGGGGTGGTGGGCAGCGTAGGTCACTGGGTGGGCTGCATAGGCGACAGGGTGGGCGGCATAGGAGACAGGGTGAGCGGCGTAGGAGACAGGGTGAGCGGCGTAAGTGATGGGGGTGGCGACCTTTGCGACCACGGCCTTAGCAACGCCCTCCTTGTGAACGACAGCGTTGAATCCGTTGACGGGGTCGGCGGTGTAATCCACGACGCGGCGGGTGCCGTCGGCCTCCAACAAGTTGTAGCTTCCGCTGACCACGTCTCCGTTGCGGGTCTCGGACTGTCCCTTGGAGTCTCCAGTCAGAGCATCCTGGATGTCGTAGGAGTAGGAGTACTGGGGGTTGGGGTCGTAATCGGTGTCGACGGCGACGGTCCTAGTCAGGGGTACTCCACCAAGGAACCCGGCACGGGCCACGGCTACGACGGCGGCGAAGATGAAGTACTGTTGAGGGAAACATTCGTAAAAATCAATGATTAATTTTAAATTCATTTTTCCCTCTCATGCATACCAAATCCGTTACAATTTTTGAAAATCTTTAATTTAGCTTTAATTCTGAAAAAAAAAACGAACCAGACGAAATCTCGGCAAAAATCATCAGAAATTATTTTTGAATTTAATTTACAGCGATATTTAAGAAACTTTGTCATTTTTTCGCTTGTTTTATCACACTATGCAGACACTAGCTGCAGGACTAATGACTATAAGGTACCAAACTTTCGCTAGAATAATGCATCCAAAGAAACCAAACTTTCGCGATTGATTGGTTTATCCGTGATGAAAAGTTGAAGATTAGTCTTATTGTAACTTGCGACGGAATCACTATTCCGGTTGTAATATGGCAAGCTGAATTATAACTGTTGTCTACCTTAAGTGCCATGTCTGTTGGTGTTCGTATCTAGAGGATAACTGATTCACTGTACTGAGTTCTGCCGCTTTTATACTCACTCATTGCATCTCTCCCCCTCTTACTTTTTTACGCGATCTCATCTTGTGCAATACGGTTCTGGAGACTTCTTTAGATTTTTGGATGCCGCTTGACCAGTCGCCTTTGCTTCTCCCAAATTCCAAGAGGGCGGTAGTTTTCTCTTCTGCGGTGATCGCGATTAGCCAATCTCTGTATCGTCTCCATTTGTCCTTGATACTGAATATGCATGCCCACGGTGCCCGTGAAAATGTCATCGTGTTTATGAAAATGTGGAACAGCCGATGAACGCCTATAAAAGTGCGAGATTCCTTCACAATATTTAGTCGACATCGTGATGCTGTACCTCTCCGCATGAACGTTCTTTAAATAAAGATCTTACAACCATCAGATTTACTTAGTCGAGTCTTTTTCTTCGGACTCGTCGAAAAAATTAATAGACGTCCTAACTATACCCTTGCGTTTAAATTCTTTTTCCGTATTCATATCATTATTCCCGTTACAATTAAACAAGGCAAATAGCGTTTAATGAATCCAGGAATCCAGCTTTTCTTATTTTTTAGTGGAAGAATTGTAATTTTTCTCTACTTTTGAAATGTAATCTTTTTTTATGCGAGCGATATTCTTGAGTAGATATAGCTCATCTTAAAAAATTTTTGGTGTCTAAAGTATTCCCATTTGTGTTTCAAAGTTTTTTCTTTGAATCTTACATCACAGATATTTGAATTTATAAAGTCTGATTTTGCTAATTTATGATTATCGTTTTCTTCTATTACTGAACTAGATTCGTCAAACTTTGGCTCAAACAGGGATGACTTTTAATACTCCTTACGTATTACCAATTTCAACAATCATATATCTGCTTCTTAATTGGATGCTTTTAAAAGTTGAAGTGAATATTTTAGTTATTTAATTAAGTTGATGCGATGCAATAGTAAGTTCAGAGCTCTATGGTTACAACCAGTGTTTTTTTCTAGAAAATAATCTCCCGGAACGCATAGGTTTTTTGCCGACGAAAAGGTGGATATAATAAATGTCAGGTCATAAACGTCATTTCATAAATGGTGGTTTGCATTTCACATGTGAAATGCACGTCAATATAGTAATAAACATTTTGAATTTGAAGTGTTTTCAACATTTATAAATTTTCATTCTTACAAGTTTTTTGATTTTATATTTTGCGTGAAAACAACTTCAGGAACGGCGTTCCGGTGCGTTTCGGCGGAATAAAGCACTGGTTACAATAATAAGGAGAAACCTCCTTATAACGATAAAAATTTCAAGAAAGGAAGTGTTCAATCAGACATACGCCAGTTTAGGGGAAGTTACTTCAAGCCAGGGATCGTACACTCACGCTATCTCACGCACTTAGGGTTTAGGAGAAATTACTCCTCCATCTTTGTTTGCACGCACAAAACACATAAGCAAAAAGCACACATTGTACTTCATTTTTAAAAAGGCCTAGATGCGCATTTATAAAGCAATTATATTTTTAGTAGGCCGATCATAAAGACTATTAAGTTGAGGTAATATTATGTAATTTATGGATTTAGATCAGTGATGACCAAACTACGGTCCGCGGGCCACCTGCGGCCCGCCGAGTGTCTCCATCCGGCCGGCCATGAGTTTGGCAATTAAAGCATATAGTGTTACATAAAGAGAAAATAGAAAATTAAAAAACAATATATTTTGTGTTTACCTCTCTAATTCCATAATAGATAAATGCATTTAAAACAAATCAGATAATTTCTACTCACTACTAAATCCTTCATATCCTTTAGTTGTTCTTAAACTATTTTCGACTGGGGGTGACCCGCGAAGAGGACGGAATTGAGGTATGTGGCCCGCGATGTTTCCAGCAATGGGTCATGTGGCCCTCGGTCCGAAAAGTTTGGACACCAATGGTTTAGATAGTTCACATAATTCTCCAAGATAGTCTATAGACACATTTCTATAGTCCAATAAGTGATTTAAGATACTGCGTCATCGATTTTAAATGTCATGTTAGGCTCATTTAATATAAGGCTTGGTAAAATTTGTTGTAGAATTTCCAAACCATCTTCCTATTACTTAGCACCTTAAATTATATTCTTTGGCATCCAAATAAATTTTTTTTAGTTTTTGTGACATTTTGAATTTTTTCCATGCTTCCATTATTTTAATAATATAGTTTCGTCCTTTCGTCGTTTGTAGACATATTTTAATTTCAATAACCTGAAATCATTGTTCAAACTTCAAAAATTACCAAATCGTTTAGGAAATAATTAAATGAATGTATTTATAGTCCTAATGACATACTTGTGATTCGATGTTATAAAATATTGAGATTTAGCTCTAACATGTGTCGGGAATATGTAGTAATATAACTGATCGCTTACTTTTTATAATAATTTATTAGAAAAAGAAATGACTAATGAACGTATATGTTACCTCTAGGAATATATAGTTGAACACATCTATAAATAATATTTTCAATTGCTTTAACTTCCATTTTTGTTTTTAGTCGTTCTTTAAAAAAATCGGTACAATATACATTGTAGGTACATACTTCCTCATATACTAATGCGTCATTCAGTTATCTTTTGAAAATTATTAACTATGTAGAATCATTATAAACATCAACTTAAATAACTATACGAAATTTGATGAAAATCGTATGAGCCGTTTTTTTTAGGAAATCCAATTGTTATTGAAATAGCCCAAGAATAAACTAGCCTTATGTTCATTTTTTTTGATAAATATGAACTATGCAGTATTATTGCAACACAAGTAACTGTACGAAATTTGATCAAAATCGTTGCAGCCGTTTTTGAGAAAATCAAATTGTTATTAAAGTTGCCTAGAATAAACTAGTCATATTCATTTTTTGAGAAATATGAACTATATAGTATTCATTATTAAAGGCGTAAACTCAACTGTTCGGAATTTGATCAACATCGTTGGAGCCATTTTTGAGAAAATGGAATTGTCGTTAAATTTGCCTAGAATAAACTGCCCTTAATTATTGAGAAATTTCAACAATTTCTTCATAGTTTCTATTCCGTATGATAAAATGCCTAAGGACGAGTTTCATTCATTTTAGTTCAGAGTAGTCAGACAGACCCACAGTCACAGACAGACAGACCCATATATAGACGGCATTTCGAAAAATACTTTCGGATTCAGGAACTCCTAATACGTATATTTCATCAAAATCTCGAGATCGATTGTTTTCGCGATTACAATACTTTCTCAGTATACTTCATATATGAGAAAGTAATATCAAATGAATGCCTTTTGGTCAAGTCATATCCATTCTTTCGTCTGTCAGAACGTCTGAAAATTCTGGGCGAATTTTCATGAAATTTTGGGTTAACAGCTGTTAGGCAAATAAAAAAAATTGTATAAATAGCTTACAAATCCTCGTCAAGATTGCTGTTTTACTAGCGACAATAATATATAATACATTTAATTTCCTTCGTGCTTATAGTAAATTAAACTAAATAGATAGTCTACGACGAAGAAATGAACATAATTACGTTTATTTTCATTACGAATACAAAGGGTTTGTAAGTGAAAATAAATAGATAATTTACGACGGAGCAAGAAACAAAAAAACTAAATATGTATATATTACAATAATAGTACCCCATACAAGTTAGCTGTTTGATATAATTTTCGATTGTTTTATTAATTACATCTGTTTATAAAATGAATCAGTACATAAAAAATCAACATTTCCTAGAAATCAGTTCTGATATATCGTTTTTCAGTTTTTTGTCGTTGCAATTATCCATTAATATTTCTCTTTTTTGACGTGATTACATAAATCGTAAAGAGTGTTTCTACTTGCATGTTATAACGCATGATGCGTGGGTCTTTCCTCTCTTGTCTTGAAATATGATGAAGCCAGTGTTATAGTCTCAATCGGGATTCCGGAACGCAGGCGAAATCATAATAATATTAAATCAATAGAGTATTATATCCCCTGCCTATACGCAACCCGCGAGTCAAATGTTCTGTAAGACCAGGTGGTCATACGCAGTAGGACACGCCCTCGTGAGAGAGTGGATTCTGTCACAAGGAGCGGCGTAACTTCGTCGTAAAAAGATTACTCCCGAAAAGGCGACAAGAATCAACCGCCGTGGGCGTAAAATTGTTTTCTTAATTTCCCTTTTCAGAGCCTGTGCATCAACCATGCGATTTTTTCCGATTGCTTTAGAACGTGGAATTGGAGTGTGGATTGTTTTATGTTATCATATTCTTTACTGTAATTGAGAAATATGCGCGATGCTCGTGGACAACCTTGTTCTGATGGATAGGAAATTAGAAAACCAATCTTTCCACTTCCTGTTCGATAAGCAATCATACAGCCCGCTATTAACGCGATGCCTGCTAGAATTTTGTTAGGTGACCTTACTCCATTTTGCGTACTCTTTGTACACTTTGTATACAATAGAATTTTACTTATTGTTAGAGTAATCCAGCTTGTTTGCCTTATGCTGCACGATTACAATCTATTAGAACTTCCCCTTTATATGTAAAAACATGAAATTCTACCTGTGTCTCTTAAAATCTATGGGTGCTTCGAATTATAACTGCAAGATTTGGTGGACATTAATTTTTTGGTTATTTCCATCGATACCATTTGTTAAATTTGGCTTGATATATATTTTCGGTAAGCAATGTTAAATTTCGCGAAACTTCCATTTAAAAATAATTAAAAGACAAATATATGTTTACAAAATAAACTGCAGAGCTAAAAAGCCGAAAATGTTCGTCGTATAATATTTTTAGCGTAATATATTTCGGTTTCGAAATTTTCGGGACAGTATAAGGTTACATTCTGGCATGTAGATTTTCAACCAACTAATGGTTTAGGTAAATTTTGCTTTCTAGGAACAAAAATCGCTATCTGTTGTTCTGAAAGCGCTAATACTATTCCGGAACGTTATTTACTCTGGCATTAAAATCACTCTTGTTACCCCGCATTGGTGAGTTGATTATAACTACAACTTTGTAACTCTAATAAAATTTTATACGTATATGCTAGGTATATAGGAACTGTTCTTCTAATTCTTAATGTTAACCCTTCCTTAGAATTATCAGATGTAGTTCAAAGAATTTTGTGATCGACGCTGGAATCAGGCGTATATAAAGACTAAATACGTATTTGTTTCCTTGATTAAAATTTATTGAGGCATATATACAATAAATATTCTGCCAAATAATTTGATGGTCGCTGAAGCCGTATGCTTGCTTAGACGATGATCTTGTGGTGGACAGGTGCGGCGTAGGCAATGGGGTGGTGGGCAGCGTAGGCCACTGGGTGGGCGGCATAGGAGACAGGGTGAGCGGCGTAGGAGACAGGGTGAGCGGCGTAAGTGATGGGGGTGGCGACCTTTGCGATCACGGCCTTAGCAACGCCCTCATTGCGCACGACAGCGTTGAATCCGTTGACGGGGTCGGCGGTGTAATCCACGACGCGGCGGGTGCCGTCGGCCTCCAACAAGTTGTAGCTTCCGCTGACAACGTCTCCGTTGCGGGTCTCGGAATGTCCCTTGGAGTCTCCAGTCAGAGCATCCTGGATGTCGTAGGAGTAGGAATACTGTGGGTTGGGGTCGTAATCGGTGTCGACGGCGACGGTCCTAGTCAGGGGTACTCCACCAAGGAACCCGGCACGGGCCACGGCTACGACGGCGGCGAAGATGAAGTACTGTTGAGGGAAACATCGTAAAAATCAATGAATTATTTCAAGTTCATTTTTCTCTCCCATTCACACTAAATCCGTTATTATTTTTGAAAAATCCTTATTACCGCTTTCATTCTGAGAAAAACGAACTAGATAAAATCTCAGCAAAAATCAACAGAAATTATTTTCGAATTTGATAATCTTTATAGCTATATTTAAGGAACTTCATCATTTTTTCACTTATTTTTTCCGCCTTTGCAAACTCTAGCTGCAGGACTAATGAAGCTAAAGGAGCTAATCCTTTGCGATTATATCATTTATTCATAATGAAAATTTGAAAAATGATCGTAGTGTAACTTTCAACGTAATTACTCCTTAGCTTGTTATATGGCAGACTGAATTATAAACTTTGCTTACCTTAAATGCCATATCTGTTGGTGTTTGTATCTGGAGGATAACTGATTCACTGTACTGAGTTCTGCCGCTTTTATACTCATTCCTTTCATCTCTCCCACTCTTTTTTTACGAGACCTTATCTCGTGCAATACGGGATCGGGAGACTTCTTTAGATTCTTGGATGCCGCCTGACCAGTCGCTTTGCTTCTCCCAAATTCCTAGAGGGCGGTAGATTTCTCTTCTGCGGCGATCGCGATTAGCCAACCCCTGTTTCGTCTGCATTTGTCCTTGGTACTGAATATGCAAGCCCACGGTGTCCGTGAAAATGTCAACATTTCATTAAAATGTGGAACAGCCGATGAACACCTATAAAAGTACGAGATTCCTTTTGAATGTTTAGTGGACATCATGATGCTGGACCTCTCTTCATGAATGTTTCTTAAATATAGATCACTTATCCATTATATTTACGTAGTCGAGGCTCTTTCCTCGAACCCGTGGAGAAATTTAATAATCTTCATAACAATCCGCCTATATTTTAATTCTTTTTTCCCAGTTCATATTTTTATTCCCGTTACAATTATACAAGGCAATTAGTGTTCAGTGAGTCCCGGAATGCTGCGTTTTCACATTTTTGAATCGATGAATTGTAATTTCTCTTTATAATTATTTATTTACATTTTTAAAAAATATTTGTGGGTCGAACTTGTGAGACAGATGTTCCCACACTTTGTGAAACCATGGAACCCTTGTATTTAAATTATTTTTCTCCCGGAACTATAGCTAATATATTAGAAGCCAAATCGCCATAAAATTAACTTTGTAATCATTGAGATTTTAATTTGTATTGTTAGTTTGTTACATTGTACATTTCACAAGTGACGGTCATATTTCATACTGTAAATAAGATAGGAAGAACGTTCTGGTGGAACCCCATTAACTTCAGTTGAATCCTAGAGTTTCGCGGAACACAGTTAGACAACCTTAGTGTAAGAAATAAAGATTTCCTTCCACCGTGGGTCAAGAATATTAATTATGTAACGCATCAGTCGCTTTTCCCTATTCATTTATTTAGATAATTTGAAATTTTAAAGCCGATTCGAACAAGTTAGAACATAAAGGGGTATGATTAACGACCGCGGCTCTATTTCCAATTCCCCTCTCTGCAGCTTAATCCTTGACCATCTCCCTACCCCTCCCTTTTCACTTCCACGCAAACAAGCAACAGGTTAAATACCGGACACAAAACACCATCCCGCCATTTGACATCATCTGCTGATAATGAGAGCTTGGCTCTCGAACTACGTATTTAGCGTTACTAGTCCTCTCTAAGTTCACGCTGTTACGGTTCAGAGTCAGAATTTCAAATTGTCAGGTATCTTCGCCCTAATCTATTCTATTTATCAATTTATTTAAAAACCGAAACTCTCAATGAGTGAAAACCTTACCTCTAGAAATGTACTTGAACACGAAATCTACGAATAATATTTTCAATTGCATTAACTTCCAGTTAGTTTCCGTTTTCTAGGCGTTCTTTACAAACTCTAACAACTGAACGCCTTTCGGCCAGACCACGTCCATTCGTGCCTCTGTCCATCCGTCCGAATACTTCACCTCCGAAAGTTCTTGGCGATTTTTTAAAAATTTGTTGCTATTATCTTTTGGGCAAATAAAATAAACAAATGATTTGAGTAATTCATTTAGTCTAATCAAGAGCGCCACTTTACTGTTGACAATAATTTACTTTCCTTCATATCTCGTAAAATATTATCCACAACAATATTCTTCGAACAAAATTTGTAGGACTATTTGTGAAATATTTTATTTCTCAATACTTTTTCTCGAGCGGGTAGCTGTTTTCAGTATAATATAAACAGAATATTCTATTTCACGGTGAACGTAGAAAATTTCTTGCCTGTTTTTTTTTTAATTGTTGACAGCGAAAACAATCTTGGCGGCAACTGAAGTAAACAAGATCTATTATAAATACGTTTAATTTCTTTTCGTGCATATGGTAAAGAAGCGAAATAGATTATCTGCGGCTAAGAAATGAACTTAAATACATTTAGGTATTTTCCTTACGTATACACGCAGAAATGTATAATTTACGTGAAAGTGTAGATTACGTTCATGCTAATAAACTCAAGTGAGGTATAATGCAAATAATTTTTGACTGTTTTATTAATTCCAACTGCTTTGAAAATGAATCGATAAATAAAAAAATCAATATTTCCTTGAAATCAATTCTGATATATCGTTCTGAAGTTTTTTGTGACTATACTAACCCATTAATATTGATCTCTTTTGACATATCTAAATAGTTAGGAATGTCTCTAGCTTGCATTTTAGCCCGCGTGATGAGAGCATCTTTCTTCTCTGTCCTTACGTTAATATATCATTACAAGTTGTGTAGAAAAATTGAAATACTAAATTCTTTTCCCAAGTGAAACCAGTATTATAAACTGTATCGTGATTGAAGAACGAAGGAGAAATTAGATAACCTTCCATCCAGATCCTTATATCCCCCTGGATGTGTGCAACCCGCGAGTCAAATGTTTCTGCTAAGGCCGGGTCGTGGATTCACAGGTAGTAGAGCGCTCCCTTGTGAGAGAGTGGATTCTGTCACAAGAAGCAGCGCAATTTCATCACAAAAATACTCATGAAAATGCGGCAAGAGTCAACAGAAGTGGGCGTAAAAATGCTTTCTTAATTTCCCCTTTCGGCGCTTGTGCGTCGTCCATGCGATTTCAGTCGGTGATCTTACTTAATTTTACGTGCTTATGTCTGTCCGCGTCTAACATCTCATAAATACGTGGCACTTTTAATAGAATTTATTCCAAGATATCTACTATATAATTTACCGTGTTAGTTACTATTTGGCGTATACTGTCCAATTAATATCTATCAAAACATCCCCTTTATATGTAAGCACACACATAATTTTACCTGTGACTCGTAAATAATATGCGTGCTTCCAATTCTTGCTGCCAGATTTGTTTTACATTAATTTGTTGGTTATTTCCATAGACATCACTTGCTTAAATTGGGTTGATGAATTTGATTTCATTCTCTCTAAACAATTCCAGATACACCTATCCCTCGATTTACACGGTAGATTTGTTTCTGTAAAACACCGTGTAAATTAAAACTATAACTTCATTTAAAATTGGGGGTTAGGTTCCATTTTTCATTTTCATTGTAAATAAATTTCTGAAATTTTATTTATGTACATAATAAAAAATGATACTTAAATTAAACAAGAGCTTCATACAATCTGGGAAATTCAGAATTGAAGTATTGAAAGTTGAATATTAAGGAAATAAATTTATCTATAAAATTTAAAACACTAATTTAACTAAAACCAGTAAATTTCTCCCCAGTCCCAACTTTTATACTGGACGCTCCGTTTTCCCACACCTCTATGTGCTCGTCGCTGGACCTGTTTTGATGGGAACTGGAACAGGGGTCTGGGACGTCGCTTGACCGGTAGCCTTTAGTGCAGCCATATTTCCATTGGACATAAGTCTACTTTGTCCCCAGATTTAGCAATCCCTTGCTCTTTGACTCCTGTCCTTGTACCCACATTCAAACTTTCAATGCCCCTGAAAAATGTCTCCTAAAAATAGCGACCTATTTATAATGTTGCACGCTCGCAAAAAAAAACTTGTTTCCAGTGTGTATTCTAAAACGGTTTAAGGTGATTAATCTGGGTTTTAGTTTTATTCAGAGTCATAAAATCTCGAAAACGCTCAATGTTTTACTTTTGTATCGTAAATTTTGTATAGTGTCCTGGGCTCTTGTATTTATTTACAAACGCGAATATATTCATATCTGCATTTCCAGTAGTAAATTCGGATATTTTTTTACATTTTTCTTCCCTTGTATGCATTTTATTTTGTTTTACTTATTGTTTCTTTTCTAATCTTTTAAGTCCAGTATATTTTAATGCTTGCTCGATAGTTTTTTTGTCATTTCGGCTTGCGTAACATACATAAAAATTAAATTTGTTTGACGCACATAACATAGTTGCTGGAGATGACTTATCTTTTGACGAAGTTCTAACGTAAAGACGGTAGAATTAATTGGAGGAACATTTTATACGCAAATAAGTCGTTTTGCTGAAATGATCAAAAGCGCATTCTGGATTTGTTATATTGGAATAAAACAATGTATTGTTTGGTAATATCAAACAATAGAATGGAAAAAAATCTTCAAAAATATTTACCCGTATTATGACGTTTTTAGGATTGAAAATTCGTTTTATAGTTAACGCTAACAATAATATCATGGAATTGAAGGACATTTTGGTGTAAATTTTGTAAGAGAGAAATTTCCAAAGACTGGAGGATTTAAGGGGAAATTAAAATAGTATTGCCATTAGGAGTGAAAGTAATATATGGGTTTTTCAGGATGGGGGATATTCGAAGGGAGGAGAGCAAAACAATTTTGGGGAAACTATAGATTATGCCAATGTTTGAACAAGATACTTTCTCAGAATAGTAGTTATTTTCGCAAAAATATTAAGAAGAAGAATGCACGGCTTCTTTACAATTGAAATGCTAATCGAGTTAACTCATACTTTTTATGGTTGCATAAGTTACCTATGTCATCTTATTGATTGATAATAATTCGTTAAAATTTATAGACTTCGGAATGTTTGGTGGAAAGTCTAATATAGAACGTACTAGTTCTTTATGGAGACTCGAAAATCTCTACGTTAGTATCGATACTTTTTTTGTTGGATTCCATAAAATCGATTTTATTAATGCAAGAACATTTATTGGAGAGCAAATGTTGTTCATTTAATTATATAATAAATGATGTTATATATAAAAAACGTTGAAAATCTTTATAGAGCGTCTTTGAGGCATCATTCGTTATCTGGTGTATTTTTTGAATTATTTTATTCGCTACATTTGATACCCTCGTTTGATTGTCAATTATGAAATTATGTGAAAATTTCATATGTATCCTTATAATAAATCCAGTCTTTTCAGTCCTGAAAACATTAATATTGTTTTTAACGTTAACATAGGCTTCTGCCCTTTGCAGCTCCGCTTGACAAAAAAACAATATAGAAAGAATGGAAGTTCGGAAAGAAAAAATATGCCTCAGAGATTTACTGATAATCTTAGAAAAATCATTCCAGAGTATTGCATTTTGTTAGCATTGGGTGTGAAGAAGATTGATACTTGAGCAACGCTTAAAAATATTTTTCTATTCTCAGC
Organism: Uropetala carovei; assembly: GCA_036926305.1. Classification (NCBI taxonomy): domain Eukaryota; kingdom Metazoa; phylum Arthropoda; class Insecta; order Odonata; family Petaluridae; genus Uropetala; species Uropetala carovei. The sequence continues at coordinate 733,472 of JAXCHB010000152.1, read as the reverse complement.
TGTCACATTATGTGCGAGGTGTTGTTTAATATATTTATCCGGATATTGGACAACACTCGCCACCAAATAGACAGCGGCAGACCAATAAATGGATTCATAATATCAGAGTTAAAAAATCGAGTGAGTCCTGGGAATATTTTACACGCAAATTCTGTGACGAAGTGGAAATCGTCCCTGAACTAAGACCCAGGAATTTCTGAGGAAAGGCTCGAAAAGAAGAACTTCGGCCCATTCGATAGACGCCATGAGGATGTATACGCTTTCCTCCTGACTTCCTTCTCCCTCCCAATTCCCATTTATAAGCATTGAATGAGTTGTTCTCAACTCTTTACCTGTCGTGTGCCATTTTCCTTGTGGCATAGTTTCGAGGCGGCACTTAATTTTTGGCGTGCAATAAACGTATATGCAATAATTAGAAATCCCATCTTTTACTCACAACCAAATCCGATATAACGACGTAAACCGTAATGAAATATTATGATAGTCGTTTACAATCCCTGATATAGTTTAATTGCGGGGAAATGAATTGATTATATCAATTGTGTGAACCATGCACCACCTAGTATGAGACGCGGATACGCCGGAAATGGCGCATGCGCCTTAGATTGAGCATCCCTGCATTACATCATTTAAGCATTGATTGCTTTCCGTTGTGTTAGAATTTCTCAATGTGGAATTCTTGAAAAATTCCCGTTTTTTGTTACAATACAATTATTTTTTAAATCTAATTAGACACGGATTCAGATTCACTCGGGAAAATATATGTAATTCTTTCGGCCGCGCAACTGTCCAAGTCTCAAGATTTTATCTCTGTTCTAATTTTAAAAAGCAATGTTAGGGACATAAATGGCGATACGTATGGGAAAAATTTTATTTAAAAAAATGAATTACTTCGTAACTATTCCGCATTCCGAGGTTTTAAGATTTTTCTGATGTTTTCACGTTTATGTCTACGTTACTGCCAAGTTTCAGACTATCAATTGTTACTTCTACACCAGTGCACATACTGCAGTGTGACGTACGGATGCACGCAGCTACATCACGAAATTAAGACAGGATAATAGATTCGAATACGGCACCGACACGTGCTTACAAAAGATGACCTTAGTTTCATTGCGCATTTAAATCCTATTTTAAGAACTGTGGAGTTTCTTTTGAATCACGAAAAAGGATATAAAATGTTGTTTGCATTTTTATTCTTTTTTATTGTTTGTTCCTGGATTAGTGTATGGTGATTGAGAGATATATCTGCGAATATCTTCGCCAAAGAGGTATGTATAATTAAACGAAAAAAAATTCACGTTTACATTTATCCTCTTTGAAAAGCCAATACATTGGTGATCCAATTTGCACCATTAATTACAGTTTCAATGTAAGTGATATGTACAGTATAATATTTTGTACTTCTTAATTATAATCATTGTTATGAAAATGATTTTAAACGGAAATTCAACTACTTAGTATGTTAAGAACTTTAAGTTTCTAAAGCCATGGACACAATTTCGAATTTCATTATCCCAAGGAAATTCATAATGCGTATATACTTGCTGGTCCCCTTTGCCATGTGAACGCTGATTTGCTCGGTTTGGAGAATTTAGAGTTCGAATTACGCTGTGGGATGATACTTAATTTTAATTTGGACTAACGTATGTACATTAGACTCTTTTACTTCAGATTGAGAGATTATATTAATGCCTCAATTTTAGGACCTTAACGAAAGGTCGAGTTCAGTGGTGCAATTTTTATTTTCCATCGATTGATGACATTTTATCTAACTATTTGGTTTCGAAGACATCATTATCCAAAATGCAGGTAAAGGTTGGTTACATTAAAAATTCTATAAACCACTCAGAATACTTTTTAATACGATTTTTGAAAAACTGGAATAATTTTTACTAAATTCGGAATGATAATTAAGGAATGACTTTGCTTTTCTAAGAAACACTTGTTCCTGGATTCAGATATTATTTGTCGGCATACGTACGTTAAATACGATTGAATAATAAACTGTTATAAACATTATAATTATCTCCTGTATGGGTCTTATGAACCAGGGATAGTACCAGCCACAAAGTGGCAACGTAGTCGAAGGGGACGGCGATAACAAAAGGGGCAGCGAAATTAGCTAGATATTAAACCAGACTTTAGAAATTCCATGACAGTTAATTAAATTACACAGTAGAAGTTGAAGGTAGGTGTATATAAAGAATAAATACGCATTTGTTGCCTTGATTAAACTTTATTGAAGCATATATACAATAAATAATGTCAGTTCACTTGATGGTCGTTGAAGCCGTATGATAGCTTAGACCAGTGCTTCTTAACCTTTTTTGCTCCACGGCACACCATGCATGCTTAAGAACATCGCGGCACACCAAACCGCCCCTAATTAATTTCCCTGCGTAAATACTCATTTTTAAAGATAAAAACTAGCGTAACAAATAAAAGTCGCAGTTATATTAGATTGTTACGATTGGTAAAACAATAATTTATAATTTTATTGTACATTAAATACATACATAATTTAAAAATTAAATATCTTCGGAGTGTGCGGCACTAATGTGCTGCGGCACACCGGTTGAGAACCACTGGCTTAGACGATAATCTTGTGGTGGACAGGTGCGGCGTAGGCAATGGGGTGATGAGCAGCGTAGGCCACTGGATGGGCGGCGTAGGAGACGGGGTGAGCGGTGTAGGTGATGGGGGTGGCGACCTTAGCGACCACTTGCTTGGCGACCACTGCCTTAGCGACGGCTTCATTGCGCACGACAGCGTTGAATCCGTTGACGGGGTCGGCGGTGTAATCCACTACACGGCGGGTGCCGTCTGCCTCCAACAAGTTGTAACTTCCACTGACCACGTCTCCGTTGCGGGTCTCGGACTGTCCCTTGGAGTCTCCGGTCAGAGCATCCTGGATGTCGTAGGAGTAGGAGTACTGGGGGTTGGGGTCGTAGTCGGTGTCGACGGCGACGGTCCTAGTCAGGGGTACTCCGCCAAGGAATCCGGCACGGGCCACGGCTACGATGGCAGCGAAGATAACGAGCTGTCGAAAAAGATCATCTAGATATTAAATTCTAGTTATGTTTATTTTAATGCACGATCAAAGGCAATTCATTGAAAAATTGTTTCGTAAAAAATGTAAAAATATATAAGATACGTAAAGCAAAAACTTTCTTCAGAAAGTGTGTCCTTATTAGATTCTACCTTTTTATAATGACGGCATACTAATATAACAGCCACTGCTTTAAAGTTAGTCTTAATGCAGCAGCCGTCCGCAATTTTATCATGCGAGGAATTTTTATTTAATTACATTTTTATTTTTTACGTTTATCACGATTAATTTTCCGAATAAAATTTATTATTCACGTGGAATTATTGCGGGCAGTTATTCTTGTCTGTGTGTAAAATGACAATTATAAGATGATAAATAACGAGCCATATTTTAATTAGTTTAGCTAATCAGTTTTATTTCATTTTTCCGTCCTCAACACCAGAAATGGAGCGAATAATTGAGATATTTTTATACTTAATTTCATTCTTTTATATCGATGACTCATTTTATGTTTTCGGGGTCAAATATGTCAAATAATATTCTGGCTCAAATAGAACATCTTTTGCTTCAGATTCATATGTGGTTATTTGAAGAATAATTTGTTAATATTAGTTACTTAAGCACGTTTAAAATATTCTCGTGGGAAATGTGTTACCTTGAATGCCATGTCTGGAGAGAGTGCCTCTATGGATTCTCTGATGAAGTCTCCGATGTTTTCGATCTTTTATACAAAATCGTTAACCCCACTCGTCTCGCTTTCGATGTTCATTACACCACCAGTTATGATGCATACTGGGTTAGAGGACTCTAAAAAATATCTGGCTACCGCCTCAACATTCTCCAAGTGGGCGGTTTAATGTGTGCTCGACCAATCGGTTCCTTTCCTGGCGTCCTTTCGAATTATTTTTGATCATGCATGCCTGTGATATTTATATTGCTCAAGATTTTGACCTTTATATGTAAAATTCTCAGATGCAATGAGTTAACCATAAATAAGGATATTTTACACAGGTTTCACGTAACTGTACGACTATATTTATTCATTTTAATTTTATTTGGGCGATTGTACTGTTGTTTTTTGGCAATTGTGAGTTTCTCAAAGGAAATAATGAAATTATATTTGAAATTGAAGCGTAGTTTTTTCCTCGATTTTTGTGAGAGATTTCCATGCCCTGTATTTTGCGTAAATACTTTTTTAATTGTATTTAGCTTGAGATGTGTGGACATTTTTCATTATTTTTTAGCTGCTAACAACATTAAGATGTTGATCAATTTTCCAGAATTAACAATAAATAAAGACATTGATAAGAAAGACAACTGAATTGAATGGACGGAATATATCATTTTATAGTTTCTTTTGATTAAATTCTTCAATTCTTGAAAGCGCAGTAAATTCTATTTAATTTCGCTTTATTAATGATGATCGAGACCAGCCATATTGCTTGAATAAAAATATTAACAGAGGCTGGCTGAAGTTTACTGAAAGAAATACTGTACGATATTGTAATTATTTCTGAGTTATAATGTTTTCTTGTTATAATACTTTAAAATCGGGCGTTTTTTCTGATTGTAAACAAATTTGCTGAATGTTCGTTTCGGATTCGAATTTCCTCTTTTCGAAAATAATTGATTTTGCTCTTCCAGGCGTACAAACGTTCAACTGCGGATTTTTAATCTGTTATATTAGTGAATGTAAATAAAAAGTGCACAGCACTCTCGCAGAGATCCTCCATTTCGAGTGTTTCTCAAATGTATCGTTGAATTGCAGTTGTATTATGCATGAAATGTATTGTATATACTGTGAAAGGTTACTGATTGCACATTTTATACACATAAATATTTTGGGTTTAACAGTGACAGAAAAAGATTGTAGAATGAGTTCGTCTTTTCAACTGACAAGTTCGGCTCCATCTGAAAGTTTCCCTATAGTTAAAATTCAAGTGATCACCTCCCAAAACGCCTGAAACTATGACGGAATGATAAAAAACTTTGCTTTAACTAGAGTTCTTCAACTTTTTCGCCTGACATACCCGTTAGAGCACTTCTTAAATAGTCGGTTTCCTCCAAGTATATTTTAAAGAGATGATTAAACACTTCTGTTAAAACGTATCACTCTATTTATCAATGTAACCAATTATAATATAATGTCATAAACTTGTTCTTAATATAGTTTTCAAAGGGTTAGTACGTTATCCCTTTTCTGAAACAAGATTTCCCCAGTTTTCAATAAGGAGTAATCATGCTATATATAATTTCCCAAGTTTCTATATGTCGTAGAAAAATGCGGTAAACGCAACTTTGCTTCTACCAGCTAGGAGAGCCCGGGAAAACTATTTTCATTTTCATCTTACATATTGAAATTAAACGTTGAAAATATCTTTAAAATGTATGTTTCGGAAACGGCTAGTGGAAGAAAATTTTTTAAACAAATTATGAGTCTTGATGCGAGGCGCGTAGCACCAAAGTCCCTGGAGCGAGTGGGTGGTGGGGTGAATGCACTTAGCACGTAGGGCAGGGCCTCTATTAGTAATAAAAAATATTACAAAAATGCTTTACCTTCGCTCCAAGAACTGTACATCTCACCGAATATTTGCGAATGCTTTCAACTTTTAATCTCGTATTCGAAACCCTTTTAAATACAATGAACTTGAGTTATTTCATAAAGGAAAATGAAAGAACATGTAGGCTCCAGAGTCGTTTTCTCCGTCAGATACAGATTAACGTAAAACATTCGAAAGTCTTAGTTCATCTATCGTTTGCACGTATGCTTATTAAGATCGCCATATAGAAGAGGGCTTTTTTCAGATGTGGCTTAGGACATCATCTACTTTGCTTTTTCCTCAAATCTGTTAACGTGGTGGATTTCTGTCTGAGGTTTACATTACAAGAATAATTTGTATAAAGCGGCAATAAGTCGAGGAATTTACATTTAAAATATTCAGCATAGTTTTCATCTTCTTTATATCATTCCTTATATCATCGACGGCAGGAAAATGAAGTCCCGAATTGCTACGACGATTCTAGGAAATTTTAAAATACAAATGATTAATATGCTGCACTCATATTGGTGCCTGACAGATTCATATAGTTTGCGTTTTATTTGCATAGATAGATAATTAATATTATGAGTCTTTAAAAAATAATATAAGTATTTCGATGTTGAGTTGAAACTTTCGCGACTGCAGGAAAATGCAATATATGTAGCTTCTCTATTTAGAATCCTGATATATGGCCACCGTTGTTGTAGAATTAATGGTTAATCAAATTTTGGAAGGTTTTATATGCTTCATTTTCAGTAAAAGGAATTGGATGTAGATTTCTCAAATAAAATTAAACGTGCTGATATTGATTTTTGTTCTGTCAAATTTCAGTCGTGGTTAAACAATTACAATAGGCAAAAAAAATAAAAGGTGTATAAGTACAATATTAAAAACTAAATGTTTCATAATGGAAACTTACATTTTAAGTTTTCAAAGACCAGAATTTGTACGAATTTTAAGTAATTTTAAAATGAAAAAGGAAAATATAAGTGAAAAAATACGAACATTGCACGGCGAAAGAATGAGCATAAGCGTAATGAATACATTACCACTGCTTAAATCAAGTGACGTATGTCGAAAATAATTTTGATTAATTACAGCTGTTTACAAAATGAATCTGTATGTAAAAATTTTAATATTTCTTTGGCTTCGTCTCTGATATATCGATTTTCAGTAATTAGTCATTACACTTATATTACGGAAATACGTACATTATCGCAACAGCTTACGAGAGGGAAGAAATTTTTAGTAGACATAACCGTGTCATGGCATTTCGCTATTTATGGTGAGCGTTCGTTCAAGCTCTATAGTTTAGTTTCAAATACTCCACCGCACGAAACGCGCATATTTGTAATAAGCTGTACACTGTCCTGTCTAGTTATTAAATCTTAAAAGGTTTTTATCCTGAATTATTAACATTTGTCCATGTTTATTTTGTGACGCGCCTTAGTTATCATTGGGATCATAAGTGAAAATATTTCAAATAAGTTTAAAAGAATTCGTAATTGCACTACGCTTTAAAAAAACGTCATGCTAACGCCCTAGTTTTTCGCTTACGTTTATTATTTTTTGTTTTAAACCTTAGTTATAGTTCCATATTACTTTCACGTAAAGATATATTTTTGCATCAATAAAAATTTTTTATCAACTGTATAGGCAATCGTATTAACATAAAAATCTTTTTAAAAGTTTTGTTGTGAGAATCATTTGGTACTTCTGAATCGTACTCTAATAATTACTAAAAGGTCATTTGGTACTTCTGAATCGTACTCTAATAATTACTAAAAGGAGGATACGGTTGTATAAAATGAAAAATATATTTTAATGCATTGGTTTCATTAATGCTGTTTTGCCATCATATTAAATTTACCATAGGTTATTCATAAATAGAAACGATATAGAGCACTGGTTTTAGCAAATGATCTTATGGTGCACTGGAGAAGCGTGGTAGGTGAGAGTGGAAGGCTGGACGGAGGAGTGGCAGCTGATGTAGGAGAGAGGAGATGATACTACTTTGGTGACTGGAGCAATGGGTGCGTGGTAGGCCAAAGGGGCGGCGTGATGGTCGAAAAGGGCGGCATGATAGAAGGATTGGGCAGCATGTAATTGCAAGAAAACAAAATTCAAATAGTTGTTGCATGAATAATTTATTAGATATAGAGCACGACCTGAGCACACAAATATTGTATCTCTTATCACACATTCAGTGAGGTGTCATAAAGTCATTTTAGAAGAAAGCTATGGATCAGAGGCGGTTGGAGTGGTGGGTGAGGTAAGAGTTGGTACATGGGATATAGAATTTGTACGTCATAATAAATATCGTAGGCGAAGAAAATCTGAAGAGAAAATGTGCGTCAGCTCATTAGTAGACGATCTTGTGCTGCACTGCGCCGGAGGAGTAGGTAATCTTGGTAACGGGGGCTGAGAGGACCTTAGCGATGGGTGCGTGGTATGCCAGAGGGGCGGCGTGATAGGCCAGAGGGGCGGCGTGATAGGCCAGAGGGGCTGCATGATAGAAGGATGGGGCAGCAGCAACGACAGTTCTGGTGACAGCGGGTGCGGCGACTACAGCCTTGACAACAGGGGTTTTGATCACGACGTTGGATGGCTCGCTGTTGACGACGGCGTTGAATCCATTGACGTCATCGGCGGTGTACTCGACGGTGCGCTTGATGCCATCGGAGCCCACGATGGAGTAGCTTCCCTTGACGACTCCGTTCTCCAGGCTCTCGCTCTGGGTCTTGGTGTCTCCGGTCTCGGCGTCGCTAACGTCGTAAGAGAAGTTGTAAGATGGGTTGGGGTCGACTTCGTCGTCTTCGGAGACGGCCTTAACTGCGGGAGCGGCAGCCTTGGCGGCGACAGTGGCTACGGCAATAGGTGCGTGGTAGGCGATGGGAGCGTGGTAGGCAAGCGGGGATCCGTAGAAGGCGGGAGCGGAGTAACGTGCAATAGCTGGGGCAACTGCCACCGTTGAGCCTCCGAGGAAACCGGCGTGAGCCACGGCCACGAGGGCGGCGAGGACGGAAAGCTGCATTGAAATATAAAAAATATTTAATTTTGGACTACCAATGTATACACATTCAGTAATAGGTTTAGACGTAATAAGAAAATCTGTTGTGATATTTTTGGGTCAATTAAAGTCATTAGCAATTTATCGCTTGCAGGTATTTGTCTCCCTAAAACATCGGAGAACGTTAGATAACAAATGAGCAATTAACCTGGAGTATATGAATTTCATTTGGGTTTATTGCCTTATTGATTGAATGCTGTAACGTGTATGATATTTCAAGTGGTGTCAGTTTTACTTATTTATTAAAATTACTTTATAAAAAGTCCCACCTAATCTTCCTCGATAAAACTGACCCTTGTGTCAAAACATTCTGAAGTTATTTTTCCATAATCTTCTAGGACACTTGAAAATGTTCCACTATTTGTGTTTATAATTAATCGACGACAAGTAATTTGAAGCTGAGCTTACCTTGAATGCCATGATTGTCTACTGTTTGATATCTCTCCAGAGGATGATTTGCCGTTCGATCTTTTGCGCCTCGCTTTTATAGTAGGACCCTCCTCGCTTTTTCTTCAATCATTCCCTACCTCACCCCATCCTTCCATCATTGAAATGACAGAAGAGTCCCCAGTCCCGGTCCGGTTACACCACTTGGTCCAAATATCACCATTAATATGCCCCTCCTCCCTAGCGGCCTTCAATCACTGACGGCATTTTTTTCGCGTATGCAAAATTGTTACCCTCAAGCTGCATTTCTGGATCGGGTTTCTCTTCCTAAATGATCTATATTTGAGCATAGTGACTGTATACTTGCTCGTCCCAAAATATTTTTATTAAATTGATTCGTCTAAAACTCAAAATAATGCTCATTGTAATGAGTTACGTCATCATTTGGATGTATGAATGATAATCTTCAATATGGGGATTTATTATGCAAAATCATCTTTTAGTGACAGATTTGTGAATTAAGAGATAATTAGTTCGGCGCTCTTTTCGTTAAAGTTTTATCTTGAGCACCTCCATGGTTTATATATCGGTGGAAATGTATTTCCCGAACCCTTATAGATAAAAAATTGTATATTTTAAACATAATTTTATTTCATTGCCCTAATACCGGCTTATTGTAACAAGTTTTTTTTCTAAAATACAATATTATCAGTAGAAAGGAATAATCCGTGAAGCATTTATCTCTAACAATTGATCTAATTTAACTCTATTTACGTGATAGCGTTATAACTGCTACCTCGTGATATATTTAATGGAATTTTTTAAAAGCGAAATTCATTCTTCCTAAAAATGCATATATTTGTTTCTTTAATGCATCGTAACTTTTTTAATTTTGTCGTTTATATGGTGTCCCTTTCTTTTAACGATGCTATTCTGGGTATTCCGGGTCATATGCAAGAAGCACTGTGTTATTGACTTTCTGGTTTTTCTTTGTCCCATTTTCTTCAAATTTTTCATTATTTTTCCCGATTTTATTACTTATTCTGTAAAACCATTGAAATTTTTTATATATTTTACATTTTGAAGGAATGTATCATGAAGTATATATTTGATTATTCCCTGGGAACGAATTCGGGGAAGAAAAATGGTCTTCTGGAAGTATGTAATGTAATAGCTTTGCATTACTTAAGGACGTCTTCACGATATTATGTGATGTGTAATAACATTTCTCCCTATTGTCTAGAAGTAATTGTAATCTTTTTGAGGGCGTTAAAATGAGTGAAATATATCATTTTATTGGTCGATATATTCTAGTAAAGTTTTTCTTACATCTCGAGTGTTCAGTCTGCACCATTTTTCCATGCATATAAACAGTTACTTCTGAAAAATTGAACTATAGGGATATAAAAATTCGATTAAATATTTGATTAAATAATCTTTGCATTTTATATTTTAATCAATCAATTCATAAGTACGTTTCAATGGAAATGATTTGCTACGACGTTACATTTTGCACTTTATTTCGACCTCTGACGACAAGTTTCGTACATTATTAACTGTGTTGTCACTCTGAATCTGTGTTTTCGTATTTATACTGCATATTGGGGAACATTTTCATGTAGTCGTCAAAGGGATTGATATTAACTATCAATATTTTTCAATATTTGTGGTACTTTTATTATAAAATAGCATGTAATATATCAATCAATCAATTCGTAGCTGGGGATAAAAAAAAATTATAGGTACCCTACCTACGCGGTTTTCTCGTCTTATTTTTGAAATGGGATCGTCCTTCCCATACGTCTAAGGTTTTTGCTACAAGACCCGTTGTGATGAAACGTGAATCCCATAAATCCCCTCCTCGTTGCTTGACCAGTCTCCTTCCCTCCCTCAGCAATATATAATTGGACATCATTGGATTTGCCAATCGGGTGTCGTCTGCTGGGATCCTTGACGCCTATATGTATTTATTCTAGCATCGCCCATGAAAATTATAATACATTCAACAATAGCGACCCGTTTTCAGAATTGCTAAATAATTCCTTTTGATTTTAATTCGATCATAAAGGAGTTTCCTTGAGATCCTAAAAATAACATACCGTGTTTTGTGGTTAAATATTGCTTGCAGTCATGCTTCATTAATGTTTTTCGCTTTATTCATCCATTATTGGTGACAAAGTTAATGGCTGAATTAATAATCTGTTTTACTCGCATTATATTATTGTTATTAATGTTAACTAGCCGACTTGCCCGATACTTTCTGTCTAAGAAGTGAGACAGGTGGCATATGAAAGGTCAGAGATAGTAAAGAGAAATTAACTTCTTTTGCGTTTATTTTTCTCATACGAACTGTTTTCTGTGGCCATATTCCAATCCAGTCGGTAGCCTATCCGAAATATGTAATTTTATTTTTCATATCGTTTTATATTAATGCATCAATAAGATAAAATAGGAAATAATAACTCCAAATCACCGTAAAGGCGGTACTTAGGTGGCAGGGCACAGAAGACTCGCAGAATCAACCAAGACGCGCGTTTCGACAGCAACGCTGTCATCTTCAGCAATGTTATTTAATGCATCAACAAACTTAGGAGTATATGTCGAGTCATCTATAAACCCTAATGCTCTAGCATGTTCAGATACTCAAACATTATCAACTTTTATGTTGATCTCAGAGTTACGCGGTGACAGTTTCAGACCAATCCACATTACAGAAATTGAAATGGAGTAGCTTATACAATGAAATCTCGTTACAATGTACATATTACGTATGTTTCAAATTAACGTTCTATTTTAATCCCTGTCGATTACCCTGTATATATAGATAATGATAAATATCAATGAACTTGGAATGTAATGCATAATTATCCATGGGAACGCTTATCTTCTTTCATTTTCGTTGAATAAGTGCTTCGGCGATCTTCAATCGCATTAGGTAGCATGTCCAAAATATTTTATTTATATATAACATTGCAAATTTTGTCTTAGAGAAATGTTTTATATATAATTTCACAACCATCTGTCCATCTGTTCGACCGCCTTTCTATCTCTCCCCCTTTTATCTCTTAAAGAGGTTGGTATATATAAATGCTGTAAACACCATTCTCTTTCTGCCAACTAGGAGACCCAGGTAAAACTATTTGAGTTTAGGACAGTTCGGCACGACCGCTTGGGCACGACCGGTTCGGCGACGGACTATTCGGCGATGGAACTGTTCGGCATCGGACAGTTAGGCGCCAGCCGTGTTCCGCACGGCACAGTTCCAATATATTTTGCAGGGAATGGCGTCATGATAATATTAATATTGCAACTATTAAGTTACCGAATCTATTACATAGAAATAAAAATGACTATATTTAAAGGAAAGTAGATTTAAATTATCTTTCGTGAAAAAAGTACACGATAAAAATTATACGACGAAAAATCACCAGATAATGATATGCATAATGATTTTGCACAATTAATTAATTATATTAATGTTAATTTAATACAAATATTACTGTTAAGTTAAATAGCTGACTTGATTTCATCGAACCAATACCGTTTAAATAAAAATGATTATATTTTTAAAGAATTAACTTTCAAATTTACTTTCGTGAGAAAACGTTCACATTATACAACAATGAAGTTAACGCGGCTGATTTGACTTCACCGAACCAATAATGTGTGAATAAACATGGCGATATTTAAAACAGCTTAACTTTTTAATCAATTTTAACTTAATAGTATATTAATATTATCATGACGCCATTCCCTCCAAAATATATTGGAATTGTGCCGTGCCTAACACGGCTGGCGCCGAACTGTCCGGTGCCGAATAGTCCCATCGCTGAATGGTTCCGTCGCCGAACCGGTTGTGCCGAATCGGTCGTGCCGAACTGTTCTTTTCCGAAACTGTTTTCGTTAGCAGAAGTGTCCCGGGTTGGACTTCAAGAGACAATCATTTTGTCCCATAAGCTTACACGGGATTGATGATTTTTCATAGTGCGTTTGTTCTCCTTCATTCATCAAAATACAACCCAAATATGGACCGATTTCCTTAATTTTCTCTTTATTCGGCGGTAAAAACTGTTTACTATCTTATTCTTTACAAAAATTCGCAATTTTTTTTAATCTTGTTGATTTTTCGTACTCTTTCCAGGCGTTGTCAAACCGGCCATCACAGTTAACCTGCGATTAAATTAACGTCAATGAAGCCTTCAAATAGACGAAAGAATAGCGTTATTACCTTCGAACTTTTGTTTAAGCAACGAAATTATCGTTGTAGCAACATCAATCTTTATAGATACCAACGTAAGTGGAAACTGCGTGTGGGAATCGTTTATAATGATTGATCAAAGCAATTGAAACTTCATTCGTCAGATGATTACTGGAAACTTACCTTTTATGTAAGTAAAAATCATTATATTCTGCATTGTTAAAGTTTATTAACGCAAATAGACCCACGAATCTGATGTACATTTACCAGTGCCAGTGTTCAATCATGGACAACTATACGTTGCCTTTTCATGGATTTCTTACTTACAAGACATAAAAGTAAACATTTCAGAAAGGTATAATTGCACAATAAATGAAGCAGAATTTGGCGAAAGTTTTCTTAGGAAATAAAATTATCGTTATATTTGAATGCAATACATTCGAAAACGGAATGTTTACAAACAAATTTGGTCAATTATCAAGAAAAGCTAAATGAAAAAGTATTATTTTTTGGTGATTTTCAGTTTTTCGTAGACTAAAATGTCCTGTATATCCCGCATACGCCCCAGAATTGGCAGCGAAAGTAGATTCACTAAATCCGCTGAAATGAACGGACAGTTACACTATTTTTAATCTCTTAAAAATTGTAGTGAAGCAACAAGGCGTAATGACTTTTATTATAGAGATATCCAGAGTTAGGCCAAAAGTTGACAATTCATAATTATGAATTGAACAATATGTCAGTTATTGTTTTATGTACTTTATATAATTACATTTTTATATATCTGGTCACTTGTAGTATATTATTGTCATTCATTGTCAGTGTATAACCATATTTTAATCTCTGAAATATTCATACTCACCAAAATCTGAAAATTTCTCCAAAATAGAGTGTATTCACTAGAGAATTGCTAAGTTCGTGTTATGTCTGAAAAGAATTTCGCTTAAGAATTACGAATTAAAAATTAAACCTTTTGTTTCAGGTATCTTCAATCTCCATAATGTATTTTTTCAAATTTTTTATTGCTAAAGTGCTTATTCTGGAATTAGAATTAGTTATGATGGAACAAACGCGCGATTTGATCTGCTTTTCATATTAATAACTAATTTTGAATCTTAAGATTGAATAATATGATTTATTTCTATTTTCTAAACATTTTGTACTGAGAATAATAAATCTGTAGTTGACTTTCATGTCGTACCTTACAAAATAATCCAAAGTTTAACGCAATTAGCAGCGCTTAATTGATTTATGGTGTATTATCACCGTTTGACACGAGTTTACAAATGAACCCGATTTGATTTCGATTTTCTTTCAAAACTTCATCTTTTAACAAAGATTACCTGCACTTTCTTACACATAAAAGTAAAACCATTGTTCGGCCTGTTCTATTATAGACTACACTATCAGTGAATAACTGATAACGGCCGCTTTGTGGCCAAATGTATCTGATTTTACCAACCGCTTGACGACTATTGAAGCAATCTATCGTAATCGAATGGGTGTAATTCATAGGGAAAGATTGATAACTCTTTCTTGAACTATCATTGTTGTGATAGATTTTTCGTATTCAAAAATTACATGTAACAATTATGGAATAAAAAGTAACGAATAGTAGAGGCCTTCGTCATGTTAAGATGAAAAGAGCTGCATATTTTTCGATTTTCCGTTTGATTTATTATATTTAAATTTAAAAATTTTCAAAATCGTTAGATTGATTTATACGAACTTATTAAAGATCGTTGTAAAATACTGCAGAATACTTGTTGATTCGAACAGATGTTAAACGTTGCATATGAAATTTGATGGTAATTATAATCCGACTTAAAAATGTAGATTTTTCTGATTTAGCTAATGCCAGGAGAACATTTGCATGTAGTCGTTTCTCCCGATCTTCATAGATGCTCTTCGAGTTATCCAAAATAATATTTTTTGTAAAATATATAAGAATAGTATTTGCAAACCTGATGTGTTGTGCATGAATCGATATATTTTCATAGTTTACAATTTTGGTACATGAAATTGCAAGAAAACAAAATTCACATAGTTGTTGCATAAGTAATTTATTAGATATAGAGCACGACCTGAGCACACAAATATTGTATCTCTTATCACACATTCAATGAGGTGTCATAAAGTCATTTTAGAAGAAAGCTATGGATCAGAGGCGGTTGGAGTGGTGGGTGAGGTAAGAGTTGGTACATGGGATATAGAATTTGTACGTCATAATAAATATCGTAGGCGAAGAAAATCTGAAGAGAAAATGTGCGTCAGCTCATTAGTAGACGATCTTGTGCTGCACTGCGCCGGAGGAATAGGTAATCTTGGTAACGGGGGCTGAGAGGACCTTAGCGATGGGTGCGTGGTATGCCAGAGGGGCGGCGTGATAGGCCAGAGGGGCGGCGTGATAGGCCAGAGGGGCTGCATGATAGAAGGATGGGGCAGCAGCAACGACAGTTCTGGTGACAGCGGGTGCGGCGACTACAGCCTTGACAACAGGGGTTTTGATCACGACGTTGGATGGCTCGCTGTTGACGACGGCGTTGAATCCATTGACGTCATCGGCGGTGTACTCGACGGTGCGCTTGATGCCATCGGAGCCCACGATGGAGTAGCTTCCCTTGACGACTCCGTTCTCCAGGCTCTCGCTCTGGGTCTTGGTGTCTCCGGTCTCGGTGTCGCTAACGTCGTAGGAGAAGGAATAAGATGGGTTGGGGTCGACTTCGTCGTCTTCGGAGACGGCCTTAACTGCGGGAGCGGCAGCCTTGGCGGCGACAGTGGCTACGGCAATAGGTGCGTGGTAGGCGACGGGAGCGTGGTAGGCAAGCGGGGATCCGTAGAAGGCGGGAGCGGAGTAACGTGCAATAGCTGGGGCAACTGCCACCGTTGAGCCTCCGAGGAAACCGGCGTGAGCCACGGCCACGAGGGCGGCGAGGACGAAAAGCTGCAATTAAACGATGTTAAGCAGAATGTAGTCATCAAGAAGAATATAAATGTTAAACATAATTTGCATTTGCGTTTTCATTTTGTTAGTTGGTAATTATTTGGTATATTTTTTTTAAAGACCGGTCGGATTTTTCGTTTTAACGGTTATTTTCTCCTAATCATACCTTGAATGCCATGACTGTGTCGATTGCTCCTCTCGGTATACTCTGTTGTATGGAATTTCGCACACCCTTTTTATACGCATCACTTCGGAATCTTCTTTTTTGCACCTCTGCCCTCCTCGATCCACCCTCTCCACTACCTTGCCCATCCCAAATCTCTCCTTCCCCGCAAGCGGTGATGTAACCATTGAGGAGTCCCCAATCTGGTCCGGTTTACTTCTGCCGGTCCGTGTATTACCCTTGATACACCCATACACGCCTCTGACCTTCGGGCAAGAAAGAACATCTTTTCTTTGCCTTCTTCTCGTGACATTTAGCGATAAGGAGCCGTTGGCGTCATAATTGATGCTTTCCTTAAAGGAATTTTGGCTCTCTTTCCACGCTTTTATTTGGGAAAGCAATCTAGATCCCATTTCTGCTTTTCTTTTTTCATCGGTTATTTGGCGTTATTTATGTGATGATGATGTGTTTAGTTTTGTTTGTTGGCCAATTTTACCATGTGATTATTACGTAACTTTTCTATTCGAATAATCAGATTTGTATTTGACCTGAGAACGTTAATTTTAAAATGTTCATCAAACATTTAAGGTTTCAGTATATTAATATCATTACAGAATAAATACTTAAGCATCAATGTATTACTCGTCGTGGGTATTTCTAATATATATAAGGTTATAAAAAACCATGTGTGTATATCAACTTCAATCCAGCCAACTTCATGGCGATTCAACGACTGCAGATTCTAATAAAAGAACCATAGAATCTACTTTTGGTGAATCACCACTGAAGACGGCTGCATTGTAGGCAGCTGGGTTTTTTTTATAACCTTTTAATGTCTGTTGGAGGTACCAAACAAAAGTAGTTAATTTATCGATTTTCTTATTCTGAAATTCATTTTCTCCCATAAAGTTATCAATTATTCTCTATAAATTATTCCTGTCTCACAAATAATTGAAATCATTGAAAGTGAATAAAAATATATGATTTATAAATATTGACATATTTTACTAACAGCAAGTTTAGAACGTGCTTGAAGAACACAGAAATGTATACATTACATTTTAAATCATCATTTAGGCAAGCTTCGTTGTTTATCTGCAAACAGTAAATCAATTTGAGTTGGCGCCATCGATTCTCATAAATTATTAACGGCCTTTATACGATATGTAATCGGCTTATCGAAGGATTTATTCGTTTTTCATCGTATTTCTTTATCAATCTTCTAATTATTTTCGTATGGGTATGTTTTCATTTTAAAAGAAGATTTCCCATGCATATTTCTGTATCTGAATAGTTCATAATAAATGTTTTTAAGTAGATGAAAATTTTATAATGGTTTGCGAAGGAATAATTTCAATTTATTATTTCCTTTATTAACCTATTCCAAACTTTATTTTCTTTGGGCACTTATTACGAAATAACATTTCCTAATAGAATAGCTATCTTTGGTTATTGGAATTAAAGATGATTATGTTTTCATATGGTTTACTTCATTCGCTCTTTTCGACAAGATTCAATTCATTACCGTCAACTCAGTGCTGTCGTACATGCCATCCATGGTTATTATTAATTAAAATGGGTTGGGAACTAGAGCACGGCATCTGGAGTTCATCTGTTTCAATATATCCCTAATTATTTCATTCGTTTATTTGTGGAAACAAAGGTAATAGTGATTAGTATTTAGTTCTAGGATTTTCCACGTAAGGGAAATATGTATCTGGTGTGGTAAAATGTTAATTAAGGAATCTCGTACCTATGGCAAGTCAACATTTTTTCGGATTCATCAAATATAAAGCAATGTAATGCACCATTTAATGTACATACTTTTGTTTCATATTTTTCTTAATTGGGTTGTCTATTCCTAATTTGTTTATGCATTAGGTTCACGCCGAGTGAAAAATATTATTGGGAAAAACAATTTTTAGGTCATACGAGTTGTAAATGTTGTTTAAAGCTACATACACAGAGGGATCGTGAGCGTCGAAATATCACTTAAAAACCTGTATTGATAACATTCATCTATAACGTTCTATATGATTCTTTTCTAGATGAATTATGGAATGCAGAACACTTTTTTAAAAATAAAATGTAGTTTGAGAAGACCGGATTATCATGAATTACCGTCGGCACATACATTTTCCTTTTATTTCCCCATGCTCTAATGAAGTTCAGTGGTATATTTTATCGGGAATGAAAATACAACTTATATACTTAGGTAAAACAATTTTATTTATATAAATATATATTTCATATAACTTCTCGGGAAAAATACGAAAGTTAACTAGAATTAGGATATGGTTGCGACTAAGCGTATATGAACTTGTGGTGCACAGGCGCGGCGGTGTAGGTGACCTGGGATGGGTGGTAGGAGATGTGAGAGGCACTGTAAGAGAGGGGAGATGGGACCACTTTAGTGACTGGGACCGATAAGACCCTTGTCACGGGGCCGTGGTAGGCCAAGGGGGCGTGATAGGCAAGGTGGGAGGCGTGGTAGAAAGCGGGAGCAGCGGTCACGACGGTAGCTTTTGCGGGTGCAGCGGGGGCGGGAGATGGGGCCGGAGCCGATACCGGAGCCGGTGACGGGGACGATGCCTTCGAGGACTGGGTTTTAATCACAGCGTCCGAAGGCTCCATGTTGACGACTGCTTTAAATCCGTTCACGGCGTCGGCGGTGTACTCGACGACTCGCTTGTTGCCATCCGGGTCCACGACGGTGTAACTTCCCTTGACGACTCCGTTCTCCAGGCTCTCGCTCTGTGTCTTGGTATCGCCCGTCTCGTCGTCCTTTACATCATACGAGAAGGAATAGGATGGGTTGGGATCGTAGTCGGCTTCGTCTTCTGCGGCAGCAGCGGCGGCCTTTGCGGGTGCGGCTTCTTTGGCGGCTGGAGCTTCGGCCTTGGCGGTCGGTGCAGCTGCCACGGCGATGGGAGCGTGGTACGCTAGCGGTGCGTGGTATGCGAGCGGAGAGGTATAGTAGGTGGGGGCGGAATAGCGCGCGTATCCTGGAGCCACTACTGCTGGAGCCTCGAGGAAGCCGGCGGTGGCAACTGCCACGAGAGCAGCTAGAATGAACGGCTAGAATCGAAAAATTTTAATTTATCTAAAATGTAGTATTTTGGTCCACCTTAGCGTAAACATCCTCAAGCGAAGTGTACTCCAATTACCATATTAGGTGCTAGTAATATTACATTTTAAGCTGCAAATTCTTTGATTAGTAAAGTAAATTTAGAGAGTGTTGCTAAATCAGGATTTTATTGATTTTATCGGTAAATATTAATAAGATGAATTTCAAAAGATTTCTGTATCCTCTGTGAATTCAGAGCTTAACTCACCTTTGCAAACATGTTGCTTCTTTGTTATTACTTGGTCGGATGTGCTACTCATTCATGCAGGCGAAGTATATATACGCGGCCATCTGCGCTGTCTTTTTCTTTTAATACCTCAGCTACTTACATTTCATTTTCCTTGAGTCTTTTGCTCTGGTTTCCCTCTCTCTCTCTCTATTCATCTCTGTGACATTTTTCATGGTTAATTTTCCGACCGCTAAGGATATCCTTTGCTATAGCGTATGTCGTCTGACCTTGGCTCACCCAGCATACTTCCGCGAGAGCGATTTTGTGGGCAAAATATAACTTTGAAATTATTTCGCCGCATGACTCAAATTTTATTCTACCGGAAATAGCTATCATCAATATTTTCCTTGAATGTATTTTGTTTTGCCGCGTCCCCATAAAAGTGTCATGTAGTTATTAACAAAAACATGCATTATTAGAGGTATTGTCAGATAAATTTCCTTACAGGGTTAACATTAATGATAATGATTTGGAACTACATATGCTGTTTTTTGTGATTATCATCGAAAGGTTTTCGGGTATTTTAAATAAAAATGATAAAGTTACATATTTACGGTAATTCCTATAATACTTTCAATATTACGTCAGTTGAGTGCTTTGGCTATCATTACACGTGATTATTTAACTTATACTATATAATTTCATCAAAGTAATTCATCCATACGAAGTTTATGCTATTGAAGCATTTTAGTGGCCACATGTATTTCTCTAGTGATGAATTTCATAAGATATAAAGCTAACTTTTAGCGTTTTAGAGGGTGTATGGGGTTAGCTGTGAATCAGCAAACTCTCATATATTTGTTTCTGTGGAACCGAGTTTTGCTTCAAGCATTAATTGGTGTTAAGACATATATTTTGAATTATTGTTAGCAATTAATCAAATAGTAAAACTCGAACAATTAGAGAATTGTATTACCTAAATCTTCAGACTTAAATGATTCTGTTTGAGAAAATATTGCGTAGAATACTCTATCATCTTCGAATATTTACATTTATTAGTTCCTTTGTACTTCTTTTTCGTAGATACTTTTTGAGAATAAGGTTGAATGAGTATAAAAAGCACCCTGCTCAAAGAGCGTATTAATACTTGTATGGTATCACTGTAAACATGCATGCATTTTACGAAACATATGGCGATCGTCGACTAGCAGATGAAGATTCGGTATGTCAGCCCTTACAAAGACGGATGTACATGTTTTTTAATATAATATGTATTTATTAAGTTTTTGATAATAACTTTCCATTTTACTTCGTTTATTCTTGCTTAGAAAAAGTCATTTTTGTGTATCAAGAACCTATCTCCTCTTTACCTCTGAGCCCTTGGTATCGATATTCACGGTTGACTTAGAAACGCATTCCCCATGGATGGTGAGGATTTTCTCTACATTTGATCAAATGCAATACTTTTCAAGGTAGGAACCCGTTTAATGATAAATACTTCTAAAGATATGCTCACATATTTCGTATTCTAGAAATGTCCGTAGTCAACTTTGAAAATTTTTCCAGCAATTATAAGCCTGGTGGTAAGTCATTATTTTAAAATTTCCTGACGTTACGAAGGTAAATTTGTTGTAAGTTGCTAAAAAAAAACAATTTGGTGCCTTGCAAGTTCAAGAAAACACGAAACATTTTACATTTTCAAATTGCTTTATTTATCTGAATTCACATGAATGTGATTCCTTTTGCAGCAGTGTGTTTTGCATTTCTCTGCGAATTGTTACTGTGGACATGTTAGGCAGTCTTCGAGTAGCGTAGGTGTTGGAGTAGGACCGTATGAGATTTGGGAAGTGCTATAGGCAAATTTGGTCACAGGTTCAGAGAGGACCTTAGTTAGTGGTGCGTGGTAGGTCACTTGGGCGTCGTAAGTGACAGGGGTGTGGTAGGTCACGGGTGTGGGGTGGTACAAAGCGGGTGCGGTAACTAGCACAAATCTGTCTGCAGCAGGAGCAGCCAAGGTAGGTGCAGGGGTGACGGGTGTAGCGGCTGAGGCTTTAATTTCGATAGCGTTGAGTCTAGCATCTTCAACGTTACGTCTGGTGCCGTCGGATTCTACGGCTCCATTTTCTATTCCCTCTCTCTGGGCGTTGGCGCGAACTGCCTCTGCGTCCTTTTGGTTATAGGAATAAGAAAAGGCGGCGTTAGAATTGAAGTTGGTGTTGCCTTCGGAGTCCTTCGTGGAAGATGAAGAAGCTTGTGAGGGTGTATCTTCTCTGGCAACTGTGTCCTCGGACCTTCCAGGTGGTGATGCAGTTGCAGCGAATTGGACGTTGTAGGTCTGTGGTGCTCGGTGGCTCAATGGTGGGCGATATGCGAGAGAGGAGCCGTGGTAAACGGTAGTTGAGCGGCTGCCGTATCCAGGGACTACCACTGTGGGAGTCCCGAGGAACCCGGCGTTGGCCACCGTCAAGACAGTTGCAAGGAAGGCGATCTGAAACGATAACACAAATTTAAATTATAATTAACCCAGGTAGAGAGCAGAAAATATAAACATCTCGAGAAAAAAAGGTTCTAATGTTTAAGCTCTGTATTTTTCTCTGTATCAGTTCCTCGATGTTAGTTACGTTTAATAATTTCTGATTGCAACGACGAAACAAATGTTTTTGTGATATTTGAATTATAACATTAAAATATATAAAGTTTTATATTCATCAGGGATGATTTTTGATTTTTTAGACTTATAAAGCGTTCTGAAAATCGCGAGTATAGCTCACCTTAGCAGACATGTTGTCTTTGAAATGTCTCAGGGAGATATGATTTGCAATGTGACTTGCTGTGTATTTATACTAATTGGAAAGGGTTACTCATTGCTCTTTTTGTCTCCCGAATCATCTCATATTCTTCAGCATCATCGTCTAAGTATAGTTTGTACGAATTATCGCTTTGCTCCGTAAGTCGCATTCATAATCCGCAGATTGTCTCCTAATGGTATTGAAATTGTAATTCTATACCACTGAGCTCTCAAACGCACGTTCAACGTGCTCCACCCTCATACAATTCGCATGCGAATGTAATAAAAGTGGAGCTATATCATTTTCATGCTCTAATTTGCTTTTTTATGTATTGATATCTTGAAAATTATAGTCGCCAGTTGATGCTTAATCTATTTTGATGAACATTATTTCCACATTATTTGTGTCAGTTTTTCTTGGGAATATACGCAATATAAAAATTACTGACTTGCTAAATTATTCGCGGGAAACTTACTGCAAATACTAATTATATAAAATACTATTATTATAACGTATTAAATAAATTTGAGAAATAAAACTTATGATATATTTACTACCTCGCAAGGAATATATTAATATTTGTTATCACTACATCATTCTTAATTAAAAGGGTTTTCACGGTTTTTTTCTCTAGTTCTTCTTCTAGTTCTAGTTCCTTAACTAGTAGGGAATTTGCGCGTGAATCGTAAGTACCAAATTGACGCCGATACTAACAGACAAGGGTATCTTCAGGGCATAAACATTGAAGAAGTGCCTTTTACGGAAGCAGCTAACATAATTTGGAGTGCACTTTAATATAATTTCAGAAAAACTCGGTGTCTAAATTTTTAAATAGTACATCTGCTTAAATTTGCATATTCTGATTCATGCATGATTTTATTTTTTATATACACATGATGGTCCATTTATATATTTACAGAAATGTTATGGGAGAACTCTTGAAACTTTTTCAAATTTTTAGTTTATTATTTAAGAAGCGGCTCGGTTATTACAGCAGAAGGTGGACTCAGCAAAATTTTGTGGTCTACGGAGGTAGGAAGAAAGAGCTCGTAGAAGTTCATTTCTTCCAAGCATGACTGCGGTATTTGACATACTAGCTCTTAACCTCCACAGAAGTGTAAGTGGATGTCAATGATGTGAAATGATGTAGCGCGGAAATGTGACGCATTATCAAGAAATATGTGTTTTTCTTCTAGTTCTTAAAGAAGTAAGGACCAAATCTGTTCATCAGTGGCGCACACACGGGGGGGGGGGAGATCCACCGGGTCCGGACCCCCCCCCCCCCTCTCTTCGGAAAATTGTGATTTTACTAAACTGCGGAAACATACATAGCTGTTTTAAATTTGGGTTCATAGGCGTCGGTTTGACCCTTCGTTTTTAACTTAAATATAATTAATAATGCAACACGCGACATAGATATAACTTGTATACAACTTTTGGGCTTGTCAAATATTTTGTACTCCTCCCCCTTGAGAGAATCCTGTGTGCTCCACTGCGCACATTCAATACTGAAATCTGTTATTTTTACGTTTTACAGTAAAAACTGACTGAATGTTCATTAACTGCGATTCTAGAGATGGCATGTATTTAACAACAGTTATCTTGCTTGTCGAGTTTCCTGAGCGTTAGCTGCCGCAGCGGAAGTATTTGAGAGGAAGATTATTCTATCGGAGGAAGCATGTTTTGATCGAATGTTTCTGATTTTTTATGTAGCTATTTCCTTTGTGTTCAACTGCCATACATCGAAACTATTAGTGCATTAGAACCTAATTTAACGTCTAATAGAATAATGCATTATAAGCAGAATATTGTGAGAAGTGTATTATATGATGCTAAGAATAGAATTTTCTCAGGTATTCAGGCGTCGAATTTAGCTTGATTTTGATTTTTATCGGGCGTGATATTATTGCATTATATATAGTTTATTAGGTTGAAATTATAATTTTGCCGCATTATTTTATCTGCTTTTTTCATTACTATGATAAAATTTTAATTGTATATTTTTCATAATTTAATTACAATTTCAGTTCCAGTATTTTCAATTTTTTTTAATAAATCACTTTGCAGGATCTATCTCTCAATGATCTCACATTATTGCAAAAAAAAATATGTAGCACAAGGACATTAATATATTGAATCGTGACTTTGAGATATTAAGTTCAGGAAACATGAGTATAACTTCCTGGTCTGGTGTTTTATTCAAGTTATTTCGTTTTTTTTTTAACAGTAAACTGATATGCAGTTATCATGAACTGAGGTCATTTCGTAAATTTCTTGGTCGTAGTTTTTTAATGGATCCGAATTGTCGTGTTAGGCTACAAGACAGAATCGACGGTCATTTTTTGTAAAAACCAATAAATTTTCTATGAAGTTATCGTCACAGTGCTGTTAACTTTGTTGAGTGTAAAATTTTTAATTATTTAAGTGCACTGAATAGAAAAGCTCTGGATGTTTTAAACTGCGTATTTTAGCGTCTATATTCATATTAATGTTTTCATTCCATTTATTTTATGATTATAATAATTGTCGCAGTCGACGATAATAGTCCAAGAGTCTGATTCACCCGGTAAAACTCACGCACACACAATTATCACAGCAATCAACAAAACACATTTATTGCTTTGGACTTGCAACACAGCCACTTCAAATTGTTTTAATAGGTGATGCTACTTTATTATAAGAATGATTCCAATGTTAAAAAACTAAAAGTAAAGGTTTTGATTAAACTTCATTCATCGGCTATTTACATTTACATTTACATCAATACCCTGCAAGCCGCTAGAAGCGTTTGGCAGGGGGTGTCACAACACCAAGTGAAGTCTAGCTAATTCCTCTGTTGGATTGTCTTATCGCGTCTGGGAAAAAGGATCGGTAGTATTTCTCTGTTCTAGCGGTAATTTCGACATATTTTCTCCTGCACTGTGATCTAACATTACGTTCACTAACACCGATGGGGACGACTATGCCGCGTACGTCTTCAACGAATTCTGAGCTTTCAAATTTTTCAAGTAGTTTCCTTTTGTATTCAATTCTTCTACTGTTCAACGTCTGCCATTTCAGATCTCTCAATAACTCCGATTAAAGTTTATTTATAAAGTTACTACAGGTGAACAAATAGAAATAATCGGAATATGTTTTGGCTTTAAAAGATATGGCGCGCGTGCTTTAATTTAATTTAAATTTATATTGCAAATTTTATTTTTTCTTCGCAAGCTTTCCATTATATGTTGAACTATTTGTTAAAGCATTGATATGACAAATTTCAGCTATGATTTGCTTTTCGTGGGTGATATTTTCCTCTTATGATGTTTGGCACTATGCATGACTTGTAAGCAGAGGAATATTGTTGAATGTGCTATTATTTTTGTGAAAAAATGTTTGATGTTGCCTATTAGGATAAATTGACGTACTTATGTTAAATAAAAACTGGAAGTTGATAGCTTTTCCTTGGCACGTTTGCTTGACAAAGTAGATTCTCTTTCTCTTTTGCCGATTGAGCAAAAATTCATTTCGTTTTGATAACTTTGCAAAACTAAGTCTATTTCGTAATATTTTTGGGAAAATGTACAATGGATGGGATAGACACTTTTTGAGTTAATAAATCACGATAAACTGACGAATATTGTATTTGGTCAAATATTCATGTAAGCGGAAAGGTTAAAATATGAATTCTCCATTAAATTGCACTAATATTTTATTTCACTTGCATAAATACATTTGGATTAAAAAATACTATAATATGGTAAATACATACGTTGTGAAATTTCCTCAACGAACACTCAACCATAAATGACTTTGTGGTGCACTGGTGCGGCGGCGTAAGTGAGAGGGGCAGGATGGTAGGCGTAAGAGAGAGGAGATGAGACCACCTTGGTGACTGGGGCAGAGAACACCTTCGTCACGGGCGCGTGGTAGGCCAGAGGGGCGTGATATACGGCCGGGGCAGCGGCAACGACCCTGACGGCTGCAGCGGGCGCGGGTGCGACTGCCTTGGCGGTTGGTGCCTTAATCACAACGTTGGATGGCTCGCTATTGACGACGGCGTTGAATCCATTGACGTCATCGGCAGTGTACTCGACGGTGCGCTTGATGCCATCGGAGCCCACGACGGAGTAGCTTCCCTTGACGACTCCATTCTCTAGGCTCTCGCTCTGGGTCTTGGTGTCTCCGGTCTCGGTGTCGCTAACGTCGTAGGAGAAGGAATAAGATGGGTTGGGGTCGAACTCTGCGTCTTCAGGAGCTGGGACTGCGGGCTTGGCAGGTTGGGTCTTTGCGATGGCTATCGGTGCGTGGTATACCAGGGGTGAATGGTAGGCGAGCGGGGCTCGGTAGATGGTGGCCGGGCCCCCTAGGAATCCGGCGTTGACTGCGGCCACGAGGGCGATGAAGACAAAGAACTAAAAATCGAAAAATAAGCATTTTATTGAAATATTCCTCTAGGTCGGATTTTAAAATTGTCGACGTTTTCATCTGGCTTCCTTGACAACTCACCTTAATTGCCATGTTGACTGGTTGACTGTGACTTGGTGGCTCTCCTGGCTATCCCTTTATATACTCCTGCTGGGTGTCCATCCCTGAGGAAAAGGAGGTCTTCTTTACGTTGGGGCATCGTACTCATCCCACTGCACCATTGATACCACTTTTTTCATCTTCCAAATGTGGATTGGACAGCTTAAATTCCCCACCGGTTAACATTTTGGGAGATAAGTTTCTCCCCCTCCAGTCCTTGAGCCGGCGGCTGTTATTTATGCGTTTCTTGCGGGCCTGCTCTTTGCGGTATCTGTTGCGCAGTTGTTTTTTTATTTCTTCCTCATTGTATGCATGGCATATGAATGGGACGTCATTGTCTTGTGGATTATGTATGATATTGCTCCTGTTTTGCATTTAACGGCATGACTTGTGGAGAAAAGTATGAATAATATCGTGGTTGTTTTCTCTGAATCCCAAAATTAAATTTATTGCGTCTCTGTGTACATATATATATATATATATATATATATATATATATATATATATATATATATATATAGAAGAAGGGCATCAGCCCGAAAGCTCCATTTTTGTGTAGTTTTTGTTCTTTTGTGTTTTTCGTGTGTCCTCAGCACCCCCAGCGGCTCTTCATTCTAGGTAAGTGTCCACTGGG
Source organism: Uropetala carovei (assembly GCA_036926305.1). Taxonomy (NCBI): domain Eukaryota; kingdom Metazoa; phylum Arthropoda; class Insecta; order Odonata; family Petaluridae; genus Uropetala; species Uropetala carovei. Next base: position 705,890 of record JAXCHB010000152.1, on the reverse strand, counting down.
CTTCCTCCAACACCTTGTTGCTACCCTTATTATTACCTTTCCTTTTCCTTAAGTATTTATATATATATATATATATATTAATTACTCATCTAATTTACATCTTATCATAGGCTAAAACGCGTACAATTTCTATTGATGTTCATTGGATATTATACGCACAATGATATCTATGGTATAATATCTATCCTGACTATATATGTATACGCTAAGGCTGGTTTTAAAATTTTCGTCGTGGATTGAGTTCGCGCTGTGCATTTTTTTTACATTATCTGACTTTTTAAAGTGGAAAAGTCTCTCAGTAATAGACAGCTTTAATGCCTCATCTCTGTTGCCACCTTCTATGAGTGAACGAGCATCCGATTTTCATTTATGTTCATCGCATATTACGCGCAAAATGATATCTATCCATCATTATGGTGGTTTCACTTTCTCCTTCACGAATCTTTTAAAAATATCCCTTGTCGTTTGAATCTATAACTTGCCACATACATTAAGTACATTTTCAATTATTTCATTCTTGGACTGGCATTTTGTAGCTGTTGTAATTTTTTATGAGGTGTAATTATCATGCTAAAGAATGTTTCTCGTTACCGCCATTAAATGATAGTAAATACTACTTTACATTGGTGAATGATGTAGCGTAAGTAAACAATTTATTCATTTGATACGTCAGGTAACAAATGAAACAAATTTTTATCATAGAATAAAGAACACTCTTAGGAAACGCTTGAAATCGAGGTATGCGCTTTCTATATAATGCAAATTACAACTATGCTAAATTTATGAAAATGTTCTTTAGAGTTCATTATATATGTATCCTTAATAAATTACTGTATACAAATAGCGTCCTATTTGGGGGTGATGCTGATATCCCTGTGATCAGCAGACCTTTTGAGGTAATTTATACATTATTTTTATACTAAAGCCATCCATAAAGTTGAGATTTAAAGACTATACAAAGTTTACTTTGCCAAGGCCGTGTTTAATAGCACCATATAATTATGATATTTCAGATTATTAAGATATCTTCTCATTGGGAAATAATTAATAGAAAATACTTAAGGTATCGCGTTATTCATGAATTCGTATACTTATTTTTAAAGGAAATCTCATTGATACCTGTCGTTGTTCCCTTTATTAATTTATATTATAATAATTGTTACAATTTTGTTTCATCATGAAGTTTGCATTGTCATCATGTTGTTACCTTATCAAATCTCCAAATTGTTGCATTTATCATTATTATATTTATGACTTACTTGTAATAACTTGTTTGGCGTCAAAAGATAAACTGCAATACGCCAAACTTCTTATAAGCTCAAAGACGTGGAGTAAAATTAATTTGGTAAATTTTTTTATATGCTTGAAAAATATCTATTAAGACCTGCTTTCTTATTTCTAATTACTATTTATGTAACAATTTCGTTTAACTTTGTAACTGTTAAAATTCTCAGCCGATTTTCCTTGAGTGCATTCTTTCCCTTTATATTGTTGGAGGTAGGTTTCTATATTGTTTTATTTTGAAACGGAAATACCAAAATAACTATATTTTTACCAGTGACACGAAAATATTAAACGGAAGAATAATTAAAAGTATTATTAGTTTTAAAATGAAATGGAGTTTTATCTTAAAGTTTTCCCAGTCGATCGAAGCTGACTTACGTGCAAATGCGTAATATTCTGTTTAGCTGTCGCCTCTTAACTCGTGGGTACTATCATTTACTCTTAAGAGGCTGGAAATATTTTAACGGGCGCTTTTTATTCGTTCAGTCCGCGTCTTAAAGAACCACCTACGCCAACTTCCGAAGTCTCTCATATGTCGATCGCCACCCGCAACAGCTTGCAACAAAAGGTCCCGAATTGTGTCAGTCGGACTCTAGAACTGAATTTTAAAATAAATGAAAAGTTCGAAATTAGCTTTCTCCTCGGCACTCGCCGCCAACAATATTGTAACCGGAGTTTTTATTCATTCCCTCCTCCGCTACGGCCATCATCTCCTTTTCCTCCTCTGCCTCATCCCCTTAATCGCCTCCGTTTGCCCGTCCCTCTTTTTCTTCTCTGCTCACTTCTCTTTCGTCGCATACTCCGTCCTCGAGATTCCGTCGCGGTCTCGCGTTGCCTTGGAGGCGGTTGACATTCTTGATCGTTTAGGACGACTCTTTTAGGAGGAGACGACGCGACGTCGCTCCCTCTCCTCAAAACTTCTCCTTTCGGCGGCCCTTCGCAGGCGCAGGAAGTGGCGTAGGTCAGGATTATGAGTGCGTGTGTGTTTTGTGTGTGATCATGTGCGCGTATTGAAAGCTGGGCGTGCAGATATGTGTCCCGAGGCTTTCTCTAAAACTGAACCTTTCCCTTCTCTCTCTCTTTCTCGCCGCCCGTTTTCAGGACGCGTGGGAAATTAAAGAGTTCCGAGAATCCTCCATTTATTTTCGATTCTTTTTTGTTTCTCGTCGCACGTGATCGAAATCGAACGAGGCGGATTAGACGTCTACTCGAATGTGAATAGTCGTTGACGGGGGAGGAATGTTGCGATGGTTTATTTTTTGCCAATTAAGTCTCAGCTTTTTTTTAATATCCTAAATTTCGAAATGAAAAAGAAGTTTTTGCGGCCATAACTCCAATTTGTGCGCTAACCTTAACGTTCCGTTGCGGTAATCACGTCAGCAAAGTGAGGATTTAATTGATTAAACCGCGGCACCCAAAAGATTTGGTGTGCGCAGCTTAATTTTTTTGTAGTTATGGACACTTGCAGGAAAGTGTTTGGTTTATTATCGTTTGAATGTACTGTAGGAGAGGTAAATTAAAAGAGTAAATTTGATGAATTACCATAGAAGTTTAGTTCTGAAAGAGTGAAATGGCGGCAGAGCGAATGTAATGTAACTCTGAAATATTGTTTCCATACGAAGGGCTATATGAAAAAGCGCAATATTCCATTATGATGTTTAAAACTTCTAATTTGAACGGAGATTGAGTTTGAAGTATGAAACATCAACTTGGACGGGATTCGTCTGAATATTTTCGTAACTGGTTACGTTTTACGATATTTTACGCTTGCGTGGTAAATAATAGAGTACACCTAGAACTTAAATTTATAAAGTAATATTGCCCAATTCCTACTCATGTAATCGTCATACCTGTTTCTTTAATCGGTGTATTCAAAATTCGAAAACTTTTTCACAGGATCTTCTTTTTTATCAAATTTCAAAATCTGTTTTTCTAGGAATACGTATTTTGCAGTAAGTTGATCTTTTTAACACTAGAAGGAACGGGCATCTGACCCCCCCCCCCCCCCCCCCCTAGAAGGACCGGATGCGCCAATTTGGCTCATGGCGTTATATTTTGACTCTCGGCGTTCGATGAACCTAGGGATGGTGTCTTATGATCCTTAAGACCGTAGACAACCAATTAAAACTCATCGGACGTACAGTCTGCTCAAAAATTAAAGGAAACCCTCAGAAATTCTATTTTTTGGAAGTTTAGGGTACAAAAGAGTTCTGAGAAGATAAAACTTGTCATGTTCATTTATTCTTTACAAACTTCAAATTGCAGAGATAAGTACAGTTAATGTGAAAGTAAGCATGTTTATAGTACAGGTAAGTACATCCTATATATTATGCTCGTAGTGAAGCTGCGTCCGTCCGTCATTCCGTGCGTATGAAGCCTCGCGTAATTATATCGGCGTATTTCTCGAGAACCGTTCGTCGTAAAGATATGCGGTAAACCACGTTTTGTTTCTAGTGACTATGAGGTCCCTGGAAAAATATTTTCGTTTGCTGAAGTGTTCCGGGTTCGAATCCAGGAGACAATTATATTTTCCCATAAGCTTACACGGGATTTTCGATTTTTCAGAGTGCAAGGTTTTTTCCTTCTTTCATTAAAATAGGTAAACACTGATCGATTTTCTTCTTTTTGCTTTATTCGACGGATAAAGCTCTATACTATCTTATTATTGCAATGGTTACACGTTATGCCGTCGAATTTTTCAGAAATACGCATTCTTTTTCGAAATTTTTCGGATTTTTCGTACTCATTCTGGGCGTTGCCAAGGAGACTCTCATTGTTGTCTCCGATTCATTTAAGGCCAATTAAACCTTCAAATAGACGAAAGAAAAGCGTAATTGTTATATTCTCTTAATTGTTAATCTAAATAAACGCTTGCATTGACGTCGCCTTTATAGTAGGTCCTGTAAGAAGTTAAAAGCAGTCATTGATAGACACTTGAAGGAAAGCAGCTGTTTGTGAGTTCGTCTATAAGGGTGCAACGATAATCATTGGAACTAAGGTAAGGTAGAATTAAAATTTTTTCCCCTTTGAATATACCGCGATATTAAACTAGCATTGAGTAACTCTGTGACATTGTGGTCACGTAATTGCTCTAATATATTGCTGTAAAATCACAGAAAATTAAAAAATGCCAAGGGGTAGACCAGTGAAAAGGAGAGCTATTAGCCCAGCTACAGCTGCCAGAGAAAGGAAGAAGAGCCAGAGACCAAAGGAAGAGTATTGTAGGAAAAAGAGATGCGGAAGCTCACAGGATTGCCCGTGTAGATGAGGAGCGGATAGTACAAGAAAGACAAGGAAATAGGGAAACACGTCAAATGAATAGGGAACAAAGAAGATCTAACCTAGGTCCGAACTATTTAGATTATTTGCAAGCGTAGCTGCAACGGGCTTCTAGTTATACATTATATTTGTTTAACTGTCGATAGAATTATACCTACTCATTTTACAGTTGATCATTTTACAGTACATCATTTTACAGTGGATTTACAAAAGTGTTATTATTCCATATAGTACGCATGTCGTAATTATTACAGGAATATGCCGTATGTTTTTTGTTTTTACGTAGTAAAGACAAAACAATTGAGTATAAATATTACTAAAGTCTTGTTAGCCGCACGATCACACAGTCGAAATATGATGTGTAACCATGCTCGTAAACTTTTAAACTCAATATCAACTCCATTATGCGGATAATTAATCCTATGTAGGGAAAAATTGGCCCTGAGCCAAATTGGCGCATTCGGAACTTTTCGTTAGAACCTCCATTATATTAAAATATTCTGTATCCTGCCTCACCAAAATATCACAACACAAATACAACTTAAAATGATGAAAAGTCACGAAAAAAAGCGATGGGGCCTCAAGGATTAAGAAACGGCAGAAGAAACAAAAGTCAGATGAGCCAAAATGGCGCGCCCGGTCCTTCTAGTGTTAAGTCGAATAAAATCGTTCTGTTATTTTCTACTGATAAAACTTCAAAAACCGTCCTCTTTATCGATTGCATTTCCATAGATTTTCCATAAATATGTATATACTTTTGAAATGTTCAGTATCCCATTTTTTCTCCGACATGATTCATTAACTTTCATGCAGTTTCAATGAGTCATATGTAACATTTGAGGCGTTCTTTTCTCTCATGAATTTAGCGATAATTTAACTGTCAAAAAGGAGAGATACAAAATTTAGTTGTAACGTCTTTAACTGCGAAGAAATTTATTTGTGGCGGTTGAACTTTTCGATTTTGTTGTAAAACTTGGAATATTTCTCTTTTCATCTGTTTCATATTCCATCTACTTATCAGAGTCGTTGTTTTTAAAATGTGATTTGTTATCATCAGTTTATACTATCTCCGTTTTCATAATTGTGCAAAAGTCCATATTCTGACAAGAATGCGGGATTTTAAAAAATGATTGAAGTATACGTCATGCAGTTTTAAGTATGAAAAAAGAAATCCCATATAAAGAACAATTTCACGGTACATTATAGAACAGATTGTTATGAACATATAATAATATAAGATTTAATTCGACGTATGCTGGATTCTTGTTAAATAAAATCAATTAGTAATCAAGAATTGATAGTAGTCGCTGGGTTCATTCTTATACTTTGCTTTCTCTATTAATTTTCAACCGTTTCTTGGCGAATATTGTGCAATGGAATATCAGAATTCAGGATGTTGTATCAGGCGCACTACCAACTTGATCTTGTTTTGCAGATAATCTTATTCCGAGATTTTCAATTCGGAATCAATTTCCCATGCTTCATTTTGAGAGTTTTACATGTAATCTGCGAGACTTCATTTCGCTTTTCACTCGCTCATGCAGCCACTAGTGGTTGAAGTTCATGAAACCAGCTCATATTCGGCTCACTGGTCACGGAAGGATTTGACATTCCTTTCAATTCTTTTTCAGTTCACCAAACCTATAACGATTTCACTCAGTGCCACCGATATTTCTCATGTCACTCAATTTTTTGCCTTGGCTTCGTTTGAAACCTCTAGTTTTCAGTTTGAATCTTGAATTGTTGTAAATTAATTGGGAGGATGCATTAAAAAACTTGTGCGTCTCCTCACATAAGCATCAGCATTTCACAGGTCTTGATCACTTAAAAATAATTTTAATGTTTAACTATCGCTTTTCACAGCTGTAACCAAGAGACTACCAGTCAAACTGCGAGAGCCTGCTGGAAGACTGAGGTGTTACTGTATGGAATAAAACGATTTTGTTCGCCATTTGATCAAAATGAAGTAGCTCCAGTAGCTATAAAAGGGTTGGACAAACCAACTTCTGTCAGTCATTTTTGTAGCTATCAGATATACCTAATATATCAAAGCACAAATGAGTTCGTTAGTACGCAAGCGTTGGTTTCCTCTACATATTACGCAATTCAAATACCACCTTAAATGTTTTTGTTTGGCAATACAAATCGTGTTTTAATATGTCTCGTCCTCGTCTATTAATTTTCTGTAAATATGATTTATATAAAATTTCATCATACATGTAACTTTTCTGTCAAACATTTTTCCGTCTATTCTATATAACAGGACTGGCCAACCCGCGATTCGCGAACCGCATGCGGCTCTTTAAACTTAGTTTGCGGCTCTTTTAAACATCCATTCAACGTTTTTCACCACAATACAGTTACGTAGTGTGGCTTGAGACGTTTTGGAGATGCCTAAAAGACATGCTACATATATATCTTATTGTTATAGTGCGTTTCCCGAAGTCGTACGGGTCAGATTCGCAGTATTCCGTCCGCATTCGGGTTATTTCGCTTAGGCTACGACCCAATGTTGCCACATTTCGAATTTCGCTCATTTCAACAGCAGCTGTGGACGAGTGAAGTTCTGAGAGCAATCGTGTCAACAGCGCTCGTCAAGAATTTTTGAAAGGCGTGGGAAATTTAAGACCTCTTATTGGCTGACACTTTCTCTCCCTCACCCTACAAGTCTAACCGTAGACACGCCTAACCCATACGATCTCTGGAAACGCAGTATAGTTAATTCGGATACAGGTTATGTACTGTTCGTAATATGAGCACAATGTTTGTCATGCGGCACTCATACCTCTGATGATTATCGTATGCGGCTCCGAGGATAAGTAGGTTTGGCCACCCATGCTGTATAATATCCCCGTCATGAGTTCCCAACGAGCAAAACACAAAATATGCATTATCTAAGTATTACTCTCGCCTTAAAAATGTATTTATTCCTATGCGTTATCGTTTTTCTTTGAATTGAAGCGCCCGTTTAGCTTTGTTTATCGAACAATAATTCCAATAGATCCTATGAAATTCTATTTCTGCCTGTGTCGTTATTATGGTCTATTTTTTCCTACTCGTTCTCCTGTTATATAAAACGTTCTTTGTGTGATTATCGAGAATTTCCCAACATGTATTTGCCATTATTTTTCCTATCTTATACAAGTAACTGATGCAATTCCCCAGCAACGACGCGCAACCGCAAATGAAGTAGTGACTTATCAATTCATATATATCGTTGGTATCAAAATTTTCTGCCTGTAGTTAAACTAAAACATTGGGATAAAAGTTTTGTCGAGAAGTGGTGATATATATCAATGGTAGGTTGTTTACTATATAAGTTTGATACGGCATAACTTATGTGTAGGTATAAGTATTTTTCTTCAAATGCATGTCACTTATAAATATGCCATTTTATCGGCGTTGTGGTCTTTAGATGGAATGACCTCTCTATATTCGGTTTCAATAGGTTCATTTTTTTTAATTGAAATAATTTAGGAATGTGATTATAATGAGTTATAAAGACACGGATATTTTCCAGTAAAATTCATTTGTTTAAATATACAGACGTTTATATAATTGAATATATATACAGGTAAATAACAGAATTTGCAAAAGAAAAGTTAAATTCATGGAATCATAAATCTAACCAATGTATTTGCCGTAAGCGGGGGCGGCGTAAGACACGGGGGCAGCGGCGTGGTAAGCCACGGGAGCGGTTGCGTGGTAGGCCACTGGAGCGGCTGCGTGGTAGGCCACTGGAGCGGCTGCGTGGTAGGCCACTGGAGCGGCTGCGTGGTAGGCCACTGGAGCGGCTGCGTGGTAGGCCACGGGAGCGGCTGCGTGGTAGGCAACGGGTGAGGCGACGGCGGCCTTAACCGCAGCGGGTTCACGGTGGACAACGGCGTTGAATCCGTTGACGGGGTCAGCGGTGTAGTCGACGGTACGACGGTTGCCGTCGGGTTCCACAAGGCTATAAGATCCTTCAACGACATCACCGTTGCGGCTCTCGTGCTGGCTCTTGGAGTCTCCGGTCAGAGCATCCTGGATGTCGTAGGAGAAGGAGTACTGGGGGTTGGGGTCGAAGTCGGTGTCGATGGCGGCCTTTGCGACGGGAGCGGCATAGGCGAGGGGAGCGTGGGCGTAGGCGGGTGCAGAGTAGGCAAAGGGTGCGGCAGCGTAGGCAGCTGGGGCAACAACTGCAGCGCGGGCAACGGCCACGAGGGCGGCGAAGACGACAAACTGTGAGGAAGAAGCGTTATATCCAAATAAAATCACTCCACTGGTATTAATCTATGTAAACAAAGGTTCGAATTTCACGATTTTTGATGTTTGTTAGTAAAATCCTGCGTTATTCAATTCAGGGCTCCTATGAGTAGCTGGGATCCATTCGCACACTTTAAACTTACCTTGAATGCCATTGCTGGTGTGTTTGTGATGATCTCTGTGTGTGATCTGAAGAATTATCCCTACCGGCACCTTATATATACATGCCTGGGGAGCTCTCTCTCCTTCCGTCTATGCAGTCCTAGCGTCTTCATCATATGCGACTCTTGTGTAATCGTGACTCGGATCTCCGTGGCCCACCTGAAACCTTTTGTTGCACGTCCCTGGCCAACGCCCCTAGATGCTCTCTCTTATTATTTCAAGGCTCCTCCCTACCGCTCCCATTAGGAATCGCCATCTTAAAAGAGGCGTTCTCCGGCAGTGGGAAACGAGGCGGGAAAAGTGATTCATTGTCATGGGTTCAGTCGTTCATTTTAGTGAGCGTCGCTAATCGTCAAGATTCTGTCTGCATCGAACGGCGGATGGAAAGGTTGCATTCGTGTTGCATACTGTTTGGCTTCGGGTGCCTACTCCTCACCGACGGATACTCGTTGGCCTGCGTGGTCGTGTGGTACAATGCGCGTAGTGCTTTATTCATTCACCCCTTGATGTGTGTGTGATCTAGGGCGAGATTAAGGGCAAGCATAGCTCCTATGTTTTATTGAGACTCTTTAGCTTTAAATATTTAAATATATGGAATAAGACGGAATTGATTTTATGCTTTCTGTTAAGTATTAAAAAATTCTTTATGATTTGATTCTGTTGTTTTTAAAATGTTTTTTTTCGTTGAAATTTGGCTTAATATTAGAGCTGTCAATAATCGATTTTCGAAAACCGATTCTACTTACCGATTTTCGACCGCCGTTTTAAAAGTCGAAAACCGAAAAATCGAAATCGATTTTTACCGAAAAGTCGAAATCGATTTTTTTTACCGAAATGTCGAAATCGATTTTTTTCACCGAAAAGCCGAAATCGATTTTTTTACCGAAAAGTCGAAATCGATTTTTTTCACCGAAAAGTCGAAATCGATTTTTTTACTGAAATGTTGAAATAGATTTCTACTGAACTATTGAAGTCGGTCTTCTGGATGTCTACATCGATTTTCTCAAAAAAGCCTACAGTAATGTGACCGTGGAACGAAGTGACACCGCATCGTGTCCGTTGTCTATGGTAACCCGATGTGCTACGGATCTGAAATTTGGAATGTAGGTATAACTCCGGGTGAAACAAGTTCGAAAAATAAAATTCTGAAATTCATACTCCAGAACAGACATATAATGTAATGGTGAAGGCTCACTTATAAATACTGCTCCTACTATTTTATTTTATTTGGAGTAAGATTAAGTAATGATTAAGTTATAATTAAGTAAAATTAAGTAATGTATATGTATGATTGTAGCAATAAATGTAAATCATCTTCTGTGTTTTTCATCCTATTATGAAAATATTACTGCTGTAATCATAAAATGCAGCTTACGGACAAGGATTACTGTAAAGTGCTTCCTTTTCAAATCCTAGAAGAATTTGCCGTTTCTTATTTCACCGCCAAGATGAAAACGTCGCCTGCTGGGAAACGGTAAGGTCCGAAATAGCCTTGAATATCCACGGGTCCATCTGCAATTGTCCGCTTTAATTATCCTTTATTTTTTATTTATAATGGTATTTGTCAGACCAAAGGGCAGTGGGGTATCAGCGTCACACCGCCTTGATTGTTTTTGTGGAATGAGAAAATGAAAGAAAGGAAAATGGAAGAAATGCAAACCTCGATGCATCCTTTGTGTAGAGATTGCCATAATCGAATGATTTCCATAATGGTATGTTTTTTAATTATTATAAATCGAAAAAAAATAGTGTTTTTTAATCATTTTAAATCGAGAAAAACGACATAGACATCCGAAAGACTGACTTCCCCAGTTCAGTAAAAAAAATCGATTTCGACTCCTCGGTAAAAAAAAATCGATTTCGACTCCTCGGTAAAAAAATCGATTTCGACTTTTCGGTAAAAAAATCTATTTCGACTTTTCGGTAAAAATCGATTTCGATTTTTCGGTTTTCGACTTTGACTTACCGACTTTTCGATTTTTGACGGTCGAGTTACCGATTTTCGAAAAAAATTGACAGCCCTACTTAATATATACTTTTGTATTTCTCCTCTTATGTATAACTAACGTCCTCAGCGCTGTTACCGATTCTACTTATTTAAATGATCCATTTAATTCATTCAAACATTATTTTATTAACTGTTTCAGAAAAATGAGATTCATTTTACTAATATTTTACCATTTATTTTTAAGTAGCTCATTTCAAATATATCTTTATCGTTGAATGTTATTAAGTTATTATAATCATTTCAATTGACCGAACTAAATATTGAAACCATTTTGTATAACGGCTCAATTTTTTATCCAACTTTCACGTAAATGTTACTTTTTCTCGTGGATGGATCAGTTTCAATGTGATTGCATGGCGATAATTGGAAAATAAGAAAAAATGACCTGCGTGTGAAACTCCGTGTCCTTGATCCCGTGCCCTCGGTGTTGAGGCAGGCACAATGTGTGTCCTACGCACGAGGTCGGAATGACGGCTTTTTTCGTCTCTTATTGCCAGTGGCACTGCTCTTGAAGGTTGGGCATTCGTCGGAAGTGATGGCGATGTAAATGTTCCGACGCGTTGACCATATTTCTTTTTCGGTTTGGGAAAGGTCCTATTATTTGGAATTCCTGGTGATGCATTTATTATTCGACTCGTTGTTTAGAGATGTGTTAACGTATACCTGAGTGATATCATTGTTTTGCATGCTTTTCTGTCGTCTTCTTGGATTATCAGCCGTTTTTAATGGTTTTAAGTTTTTGTTTAAAATAAATTTTGAATTTTTCCGTAAATAACGACCTGGATTAATTTTATCTACTCAAAAGAAATTGATCTATTTTCGATAAATTTTATCTAGCTAAAATAATAGAGCCAATTTTATTTTCTCCATACGTAACATAAAGAATGTATTGTTTTCCTAAAAAAACCGAATTCGAACTTTTAACGGGTGTACACGTTTTAAGGTTCATTGAGTACGTTTTTCACTATTTCACCATGTGCTGGACCTATCAGCATGTTTACCAAATATTGAAATATTATTTCTTTGTATATTATATTATAATGTTCCTTAATGTGAATATTTGTCATAATATTTCATTTAATTCATCACTCATTTAAATGCACCAATTAAATGTTAATGCTCTTCTTATAATAGTGTTTAATCTTAAATATTACGATTTTAATTATAACTAGCAGCCCATTGCAGCTACGCTTGCAAATAATCCAAATAGTTCGGCCCTATGTTAGATCTTCTTTGTTCCCTATTCATTTGATGTGTTTCCCTATTTCTTTGTCTTTCTTGTACTCTCCGCTACTCATCTTCACGGGCAATCCTTTGAGCTTCCGCATCTCTTTCCTACGATACTCTTCATTTGATCTCTGGCTCCTCTTCCTTTCTCTGGCAGCTGTAGCTGGTCTAATAGCTCTCCTTTTCACTGGTCTACCCCTTGGCATTTTTTAATTTTCTGTGATTTTACAGCAATATATTAGAGCAATTACGTGACCACAATCACAGAGTTACTCAATGCTAGTTTAATATCGCGGTATATTCAAAGGGGAAATATTTTTAAATCTACCTTACCTTAGTTCCAATGATTATCGATGCACCGTTATAGACGAACTCACAAACAGTTGCCTTCCTTCAAGTGTCTATCAACGACTGCTTTTAACTTCTTACAGGACCTACTATAAAGATGACTTCAATGCAAGCGTTTATTTGGATTATCAATGAAGAGAATATAAAACCCGCTTCCCACGACGCGTGGCTTGGCGAGCTTTTCGAAAAACTCGCCGAGCCACGCGTCGTGGGAACAGGGTGGCTCAGGATGGCTTGGCTTGGGTCGGCTCGGCCTTCCCGCAATTTGTCGGTAAATGGACGCGAGTCAAAGCGACGAGCCGAACGAGCGCGCGTAGGCTCGCCTGTTTTCGTACGTTTTCCAACATGATTAGTACTTCTGTATTGTGTTTAACTGTTCATTTTCAACTGACAAGAAGCTCGCCGAGTATGTACGAGCCACTCGGGACTTGCCACATCACGCGTCGCGGGAACAGTCAACAATCGCCTACTCGCGATATTCCGAACTTTGACGAGCATTCGCGTGCTCGCCAAGCCACGCGTCATGGGAAACGGGCTTAACAATTACGCTTTTCTTTCGTCTATTTGAAGGTTTAATTGGCCTTAAATGAATCGGAGGCAACAATGAGAGTCTCCTTGGCAACGCCCAGAATGAGTACGAAAAATCCGCAATATTTCGAAAAAGAATGCGTATTTCTGACAAATTTGACTGTATAACGTGTAAACATCGCAATAATAAGATAGTATAGAGCTTTATCCGTCGAATAAAGCAAAAAGAAGAAAATCGGTCAGTATTTACCTATTTTAATGAACGAAGGAAAAAAATCTTGCACTGAAAAATCGGAAATCCCGTGTAAACTTATGGGAAAATATAATTGTCTCCTTGATTCGAACCCGGGACACTTTAGCAACCAAAAATATTTTTCCAGGGAGCTCATAGCCACTGGAAACAAAACGCCGTTTACCACATATCTTTACGACGAACGGTTCTCGAGAAATATGCCGATATAATTACGCGAGGCTTCATACGCACGGACGCAGCTTCACTACGCGCATAATATATAGGATTTTTTGATATTTGTCATAATATTTCATTTAATTCATCACTCATTTAAATGCACCAATTAAATGTTAACGCTCTTCTTATAGTAGTGTTTAATCTTAAATATTACGATTTTAATCATAATTTTGGTCCCAAAAGTTAAACTGTTAAAGTTATAACTGTTGCGGTTTTATTTTCCGATTAAATGCTTCAGTGAAGTTAGTCTTTACGAGTAGAATACATAATTTTAAAAGTTATTAGATAAAATTTTGTTGCCATCATTTCCTATCGTGAGGAGAACAAATAAGTATTCACTTAAATGCAAATTGTTGAATGGGCGTGCTTAAGGATTGTTGAACGGTCACGTTTCAATAGGGAATCCCAATGAGGATGAATTAGATTGGGTGAACCATTGTATAAGAAGGCGCATGTGTGCGAACGAGGAGTTGGAGTGGGCCTACATTTCCATAATCGCCACCGTGATCAGAAAGTTTTTGCTGAGGTTTACTCAACTAGGTGCCTGTTGCCGCAATTGCTGCAAGTAAGTTTCGGCAAGTTCTAGGTTCCCATTGTAAAACATAAAATGTTTTCACGCTGCTTTGGAGTAAACGTAGCCCGTCGCCTAACTTTCTTTGTCGTTCATCAGTAATCTACAGCTACGGTCGCTGACAGTATCTTTTTATCGTTCCATGTAGAATGCTAGGAAAGATGTTTATTTTTAACTATTATATAATTCGGAAAAGAAATACTGCTATTATTAATAAAAAAGATAAGAGTAATAAATGTATCTTAAATACAGCGGAAATGATGCCTTATTTTAATTCTTCAGGAATATTCTTTTTACTAGCTAATATAATCGGACTACAAAACATGCAGCAAGCTTTCAAGCCTTATGATCATATAATAAAATTTCTTCTGTTAGAGGCTTCCATTTAGACTGCTAAGAAATCTGTTTGTTTTTAACTCTTATATAAATCTGAAAGGAAATATTGCTATTATTCATAAAAACTAAGAGTTATAAAGGTACCTTAAATACAGTGGACATTAAACCTTATTTCAATTCTTCAGGACCGTGGATGGCGGCAAAAACTCAGCGTATCTTTGTAGCTCTGTTTCGCGGCGAAAATACGAGTTTTGCTTGTTATCTTATGGGAAATAGAAATTATCATCTGGAATCGAACCCTGGTCTTTATTCGTGTGTTTTTCGTTTTTCCATTTTTATCTCTGAATCAAGCATTCCTACCAATTTTCAGTCTTCTATCTATTCGGGAAGACTGTCAAAACACACTTAAGTTGTTATATGAGTTTAAAACATTTCCTGACACTAGTCCTTTATATAGTACTAGCAGAACTGCCCGTTGAATTTCGACGGATTTATTGAATCTAAAACTTCGACCGTGTTACACAGTGTTTCCCAACCTGGGTGCCGCGGTACCCTGGGGTTCCGTGAAGTGTTCTGAAGGGTGCCGCAAAAAAATATTGTTATCCCATTTTTAACTTCGTTTTGCATCGTCGGCTTTCAAAAATGCAAACTAGAGTTAAGTCGACCTTCATTTCGTCGCAAATGAACTTCGATGTGAAGGAAGATATGGAGATTGGGGTTAGGGGTTCAACTTCACCACGATTATTACTGACAGTGGATATGGAGAGGTGCCGCCAAATTCTGAAAAGTCACTTAAGGGTGCCGCGACTGTAAAAATGTTGGGACGCTCTGATGTAACATGTAAACGTAAGAATATGATATTACACAGTTTTAACCGTCGAATAAAGCAAAAATGAAGAAAACCTGTTCGCCATTACCTATTTAGACGAATGAAACAAGAAAATCTTGCCCTATGAAAAATCGAAAATTACGTGTAAACTTATGGGAAAATAATTATTGAATTAAGCACTCCTCCCCCCAAATATATTTTTTATCGCCATATAGCCTACGAGCTCGTATGTTATCCGCAGGATATAATTTTGTACCTATGCGAAGTTTTGCTACGATATCTTCAAAGGTCTGAAAATCACAATTTGTGGAAAATCTACCTCTAATTATTTAAGTTACTTACATACTTTTAAAAACAGTGTGCTTTGGAGAACTCTATGCCACATTTTGTGTTTCTTTCTTCGCAATTTTTATCGCCATATAGCCTATGTTACCTGCAGGGTAAAATTATATACCTATGCGAAGTTTCGTGACGATTTCTTCAAAACGAAAACTGGAAGTAAAACCAGCAAGACCACAATAATCATCAAAAAATAAATGAACAAAGGAACTTACGAAATGATTTAATTTAACGAAAGACAAAAAAGTAAATAGAGAACGTTTAAGAATCACTGAGTCAATATCACCCTCAGACCATTAGCTCGATTCTCTCATCCACGAGTTCTGTTACAAGAAAATTGTTTACATCAACAATACTTTGGAAACAATGAAACGATTTATCCTATCACAATTTGTGGAAAATCTACGTCAAATTATTTAAGTTACTTACGTAGTTTTAAAAACACCTTGCTTTGGAGAACTCTACGCCACACATGAACATCATTAAAAACTGTTTATTAGTAATATTTCAATTATAATCAACAAATATTAGGTTGTCATGTAAAAAAAGCAAACTCGCGCACAGAAATTGAAAAACGATATTACGTTAAAAGTTTTCCAATATAAATGCATTGGACTCTCAATTTCGGCGACAATGGGAGTTGTCATGGTAGCTTATAATGGGTATTGTAATAAAACTGATAAAATCACGTATTTTATTGATTCTAAATGCATTTTTATGCTAATTCGATCAGTATTCGGATTCTGTCTTCAATAAAAATAAACTTTGTTCTTTTCTTCATAGAACCATTCAAGTCTCAAGTTCGTACCATGTTTCTAAGTAATTTTAAAATTCAAATGGAAAATGTGCTGCACTCGTCTCTATGTTATTCAAATGAAAAAGAAAATATTTTTTAAAATTAGACAGGTCAATCAAATCGATATAAAAACCTTATTACACACCCGTACTCGTTATTCCGGTTAAAATGATACCTTTCTCTTGTTTCTACTTGCTATAGTTACTGCGCTATAAAATTACATACAAACACTTTATTTTATAGATATATATACTGTCCTTTCAAAAAGTCTAGATACCCGAGTTTTAAGAGGTATATCTCGAAAACGGTAAAAGCGATTTTGATGCGGTAAAGATTAGCGGGTAGAGAATTTATTTCTACGTTAATTGGTATACATTCCGAATTTTTAATTTTCATTAAAATGTTTTATATTGATATATAGATTGGACGCAACTTCGGCGACAATGGGAGTTGTCATGGTACCTTATAATTCGTATTGTCATAAAACTGATAAAATCACGAATTTTTCTTATTATAAACGCATTTTTACGCTAATTCAACCAGGATTCGTATTCTGTCTTCAATAAAAATAAACTTTGTTCTTTTCTTCATAGAAAAATCTAATTGTAAGTATCAAGTTTGTATTTAAAGCCCTTAGCTCACCTTGAAGTGCCTTATAACTTTTATCTTCGTATGGAGCATTATATCTAGCTCCTAAAATTTCGAATACTTACAATGTCGTATTTCTTCCATCTGTTGGGACCAAAACACCTTTAATCGTACCAAATATCTAGTTTCTAGCTCATCTGGAAGTGCTCCTAAATTTTATCCTTGTATGCGGCAATTATTTGACAAAACAACCCCTAAAATTTGGTATTTTTACAATTTCGGATTTTTTCCATTTCTCTCTGATTCCCTTTAAAAGCTTACCCATATAAAAGTTTCAAGTTTCTAGTTCGTCTGGAAGTGCCTCATAATTTTTATCCTCCTATATCATATATCCTATGTCAGAAGCGTCGGTATATTATAGATATTTCATTAAATCCATGCATAAAATCAACGTTTAATGTTAATATTAATAATAAAAAATAAGGATATTTTCTTTTTAAGTTAATCCAGAACTCTCAGAAATATTCGCTTACAAATTTAACTTTTTAATTACGATCTGAATAGAGTTCATTGAATTATTCTTCTTCAGAAATAGTGAAAACACTATCTACTCGAACATTAAATGGATTTATTTACACGTGTATCTATGTTCATATCAGAAAAATATTTTTTTATTTTGTCTCATTCATTTGAGGAGAAACAGTATAAAAAATATAAGTTCACATAATGAGTTCGGGAGGGCGAAAGTAGAGAAACGTCTCAGGTGTAAAAATAGATAGTACCCACACAGGCGGAGAGGAAAACATGGTGGTTCAGGGAATCAGGGAAGTCCGAAAACGCAAAGTACTATTTATCATATTAGCAATTAGAATTAATTTATTTCTAATTTTGTAAAAATTTAATATTTCTAGTAAAATATTACAACATCTTTAAAAAAATTAAAAAATAAATATTGAAATTATTTCATATACACTGTTCTGTTTTTGCGACCCCTCTGCTAACCTTTCGCGACCCTTAGGCTGGGAACCGCTTAACTAGATCAATCACTAAAATCTATTTAAATATCCTACGTATATTTTATATTATGGCTCATCAAATTTTATAATTTTCTTAATTCGTCATCTACTGTCATATATTTTGAAGTGTGTGTTTTTGTATTTGTGTGTTTGTTCGTGGAACTACTCCTAAACGGTAAAAGCTAGAATAACCAAATTTGGTACGATTCTTCCTTACATCCTAACTTAGTGAGTGGTCTAGGTTTGGTCAACCGCGATTAATCAGTGCTGCCAATATAGGGGATTAATATTTTTCCATAAGATAACACGTATGAATCCATTTCTTGACTTGCAAGGTTTTCTTCCTTCAAGCATAAAAATAAGTAAATATGGACCGATCTTTTCCGTTTCTGCTTTATTCGACGAATAAAAATCTATCCTATCTTATTCCTGCGAAGTTTACATGTTACACGGTCGAAGTTTTCAGAAATATGCTATTTGTTTCGAAATTTTATGGATTTTTCGTACTCTTTCCGGGCGTTGCCAAGGCGGCCGTCACTGTTACCTCCGATTCAATTAGCTTCAATGATGCTTACAAATAGACGAAAGTTTAGCGTTATTCGATTCGCACTTTTGTTTAAGCAACGAAACGATCGATGTTTATGGATAGCAACGTAAATAGATACTGATTATTATTCAGGAAGCGTTTACCGATGCAAGTAATTGAACTTTCTTTCGTCTATTGAATACTGGAATCTTACATTTTTTATAAGTAAAATCATTATATTTTACATTATAATGTTTATTAACGTAAATAAGCTCACGTATCTGGTGTACATTTACCGGAGTCTGTGTTCAATCATGGACAACTGTACGTTGCTTTTTCACGAGTTTCTTGCTTACAAGACATAAAAGTAAATATTTCAGCGAGGCATAATTACACAAGAAATGAAGCTGGATTTGGTTAGGAAATAAAATTATCGTTATATTTGAACGCAATACATTCGGAAACGGATTATTACAAGCAAATATGACTAATGGTTAAGAAAAGCTAATTGTAATTTAAAAAGTATCTACTATATAGGTATTTTAAAGAGTTTGTATGTTATGCTGTAGTAGCTTCGCTAAATCCATTGAAATTCAACGAGAAATTCTGCTAGTATTTTATAAATCAGTGGGTAAATGTTTGCTTTTATTTCAACTAGTTTCCTAAATTGAAGGCAAAATTTTAAAATTAAGATTTAACAAGGTTTTTGTTGTACTCCCTGGACTTTTGAAGGTCTTAAGGCTTAACTGCTCGCAAAGTTGAACTAATTTTGAATAGATCTATTTACATTTAACACTTTCGTGATGGACATGGTGTGTCAATATACGTCGTAATTAATGATTCATTTTTAAACATCAGATAATTATCGAAACCAGACACTCATTTCGGTTAAAATCAGCGGTAATTATTGATGTTTCCCTAATAGATTGAAAAAATAGAACCTATATGTTAGAATTTACTAACGGCGATTTGCCACTTGGCATGCTTGCCTTGTTGCTGAATAGAGCATTTGTTTTTTTTCAACCTTTAATTCTGTATTTTAGCCATCACTGAAGTACTGTGACGATATCATACTGATATGCTTTCAGAAAATGTCCCTAAAAGGGATTATAAATCAGGCAAGCAAATACATTATGCATTCACTGATGTGAGATATAATTAGCGGTTTGTAACTGATGAAACTAATTTATAGTAAAATAAAACTGAATCCTTAAAAATCAATATTTAGAGACATACTGAGAAAGAAAGTAAAGAAATAATACGACAAAGCGTCAAAGTGGAGGTTTGAATAATGACAAAATAAATTAAAAAGTACAAACTTACCGGTTTTGGGGTTGTGATTCCTCGCCAGGAATCTGTGGTCACTTACACTAGTGATTATTCTACGCTATAGTCCCGAAAATCACACTGTTGCTAGAATGTTTGTGTGTTTATACGACGTGGAGCTACTAAGCAATATCACACGCACAAGTTTCATGAAAACCTATTATTACATTATTATATCATTGAATTATACGGCTCAGGAATCAATTTTATTTAACTGTCTATTTCACCGTAGTCTTCACAGTTATTTATGTAACACTTAATTTATTTCTGTCACTTTAGTGTTTGGGATTCATTGACATAGTTCGTGCCACTACTAATCTGAATTTTATAGTAAAGATATTCGCATGTTTTCTGTACGGCGATAAATATGATATTGTTCCAGAAATTTTTCCAAGTCGTTCACAACATAATCATGTTTCCTTCATCTAGTTCAGACTTAACATCACCTCATATTCACCTCACAGGAATCAATAGCATTTAGAAAGGGATTTATTTTGTCATCATTTTCAACAAGTTCAGTTACCACAAATGCTTATGATTTAATAGACATTGCAATGCCACAGTCCGTTAATTTGATATTATAGAGATATCACTATTGATTACGGGGTCATCAGTTATGTGATATTCGACGAAAAACCATAAAAGGCGAACATATGGCGGACGATATTGTCCAAATCTACCCCCTCACTCCACTCAACAGTCTTATTTGATGCCTTAAAATGTTACCTGATTTTGCTATACTTCACGTTGCCTAAAAGATTTAATTACATTATATGCAGGAATATATTCGTGGAGCTACAAATAATTATAAATATATAAAATATGATATGCAAAGATCATGTTAACCAATGTTTCATCTAAACCGTTTATTTTTTCTGTATCTTTTATTTTTGTCAAAATATTCATTACTGACTTTGCATGGGGACTATTATCTCGGGGGAATTCGGATCCTTTACCTTTTTATAAAGTGCTATTGCTAAAAACTCATTTCCGATGTACTTGACTAGGATTTTCCAGTATTAAACTACTTGCACACCTCTGGGCCAGTAAGTACAACCATCAAACAATATCGATCATCATAGGAAAATGTGTCAATAATATATAATTTTATGTTATAACGGATCGATATACTCTTAACAATATAAAAAGCCACGATTTAAAAAACATTATAACACCAGTATTTGGGTGTATTAAAACTATCTAGCGGTTAAAATTACGGTAATACTGGAAAACGAACGTCAACTTCAGACAAATAATAAATTATGTTTATAAAGATGCTTCATTTATTTAACATAATATACAGTTTTGGATAATTTAAATAAATACAGGTCCTTGTGCAAATTGCTTAACCGAGGATAGCCTTGCCGTAAGCGGGGGCGGCGTAGGCGGCGACGGGGGCAGCGTGGTAAGCAGCAACGGGAGCAGCGTGGTAGGCTGCGACGGGGGCAGCGTGGTAGGCTGCGACGGGGGCAGCGTGGTAGGCTGCGACGGGAGCAGCAATAGCCTTAGCTACGGGGGCGGCGTAGGCGAGGGGGGCAGCGACGGGGGCGGCGATGGCGGCCTTCACGACACCAGCGTCACGGTGGACGACGGCGTTGAATCCGTTGACGGGGTCAGCGGTGTAGTCGACGGTACGGCGGGTGCCGTCGGGTTCCACAAGGCTGTAAGATCCCTGGACAACATCTCCATCACGGGTCTCGTGCTGGGCCTTGGAGTCTCCGGTCAGAGCATCCTGGATGTCATAAGAGTAGGAGTAGTGAGGGTTGGGGTCGTAGTCGGTGTCGACGGCGGGAGCCGCGACGACGGCTTTAGCGACGGGAGCAGCGTAGGCAACGGGGCGAGCGGCATAGGCTAGGGGAGCGGCGGCGTGGGCATAAGCGGGTGCGGCATAGGCGGCGGGGGCAGCATATCGGGCCACGGTGGGGGCCAAGACGGCTGGGGCGCCGATGACTCCGGCGTGGGCAACGGCCACGAGGGCGGCGAGGACGACGAACTGTTATGAGAATAGAAATACTGTTATTTTTTGCCAAAGGGTCCGTTAAAAATCACGAAAAATCGGGATAGTGATCTGAAAGACGTCTCTATCCAATACACAATATTTTATCCAAGCGAAACCGTCGCACTGAATGTCTTGATAGTTTCACTCAAATATCTTCGGTGAAGCACTGCTGTTATCCTTACCTTGTACATGGCTGTTTCCTTAGAGATCTTCTCTCGAAGTTAATCTGGGTTCTGCGATGCCTCAGTCGTCCTTTTATACCGCTCCGCGGTCTTCTCTCTCACGCCCTTACCGAGGATGATGCAATCGTCTGGGATGCCTATGGGGGTGCGAACACCCAAGTGGGGGCCTTTCACGTCAAACCCCACCACGCCCTGCGGAAGGGGGCTTTGTACCCTCCGGTTACGTTTTTCGCAGTCGAGTCACGTGATTTCATCGCGGCGTGTGTGTGTTCCCTTGTGGGGGTGCCTTCGAGGCATCTGCCGTGGTTGCGACTTTCTCGAGCAGTTAACCCCACGCCGATTTTTGTTTGCAGAATTTCGGTCATTCATAGCGATTGTTCTCCTTTTGAAATTTCGAAATTTTCCTTGACTTTTTTTTGTCCGTGGATCTTTTGAAGGTCTTTATATCTTGCCATATATGTATTACTTATCGTCTTAGGGGTCATTTCTGAGAAGAAATCACGAACGTTATTGTGAATCAATTTTCAAACCAAATTATCGTCTTATAATATCTATTTTGTCCTCAGAATTATCAATCTAAAGTTATGTCTGGAGTGAAATTGACAAACTATGTCTTTCCAAAAGTCGGGAAAACTGGATGCGCTTGTCAAAAGCCACTGTCTTCAGTTACTATTCAGCTATAGTATTATATATTTTTAGAATCTTCAGTTGGCAAATTACCACTCATAACGACTGCTTTGTAGCAGTAATGAGAATCTGGTTTTCCCAATTTGAAAGACATCATTTGGCAACATAAATTAGAGATGAGCAATTCGAATAGTCACTCTTGATCAAAAGCTATGGACGAGAAACCTCCCTATTCGTTTCAGCATCCATTGTAGCCGTCGGCGATCGAGATGGATGACTTCACTCCCTAGTCTTGCGCCATCGAATATTTTAGCGTTGCCCAAGAGATGAAAACGAGTTCTTGCTTTTTCAATGGATACATTACCGCGTGATTTGATTGAATATCCTATTCGGAGTGATCTTATAGTATTTATCTTTTGGCTAGCCACCACTCTATTTAAAAAATTTAATTTTATGTTCGGAAGCTGCCGTTACTGCAGATATTGTCGATGAGTGGTAATGCTCATTTCTTTCATATTTCAATTTGCAGTACTGCGTCGTAACATACGTGTCATTTATGATTGCCGCAAAGCGTGTTCTACATTATTTTCTTTTCCGTTTTCTTATGCATTTGATGATTTTTGTAAATTATTATAATTTTCCTTGCCATGCGTGAAACACACTATTCCATTGAAGAACAAGTAGGTAAATACCTAAAAATCAAAAGTTTAAAAAATGACTTGCCATACGTATCTCCAGTAGCCACAAAAAGGCTATGAAAGACTAGCTACGCATTTCTGCTACAATGCAATCGTCTTCAGTGACAATTCACCGAAGGTTGATTCTAAAATAATTTCTACCGGATGCAGATTCTAAAAGAATTTCTTTTAGAATCTACTTTCGGTGAATTAATATTGAAGACGAAATGCGTGTCTAATTTTTCATAACTTTGTTATCGATGCTGCATATACCTGAAATAAGTAATTTCTTAATCTTTTGATTTTTAAGTGGCTGTTCCTGATGTTTTTCAGCCAAAAGATGAGCTCGATATTTATTTGATGAATATACTAATACACATTATCTTATTAAAATCACTAAATAAGAATTAATCATTCTAGTGAACATGATTTCCGTGAAATATTTGTTATAGTGTTTAAATTATCTATTTAAATATAACTAAATAACCTCTAATCCTGGAAGATCATTAGCATTAATATTGATAAATAAAAGTTTCCATCTCTTAATGCAGTAAATTTAAGATAAGAAAAACGTGTAAAATCATTTATTACTCGGATTTTTACTTTCTCCGTAGGAAAAACTATTATATTCGTGAAAAATCGATTTCGAGATTTCAACAAAAATATAAGTTTTGAGATCTCCTGAGTACGTTTTGACTATTGTCTCGATGATGTCTGTGTGTATGTATGTGACAAGAATTTTGTGGGCGTTCTAACGCAAAAACTAATAATCAGATCAGCACAAATCGTTATCCTTCAGTTCTTTTATCAGCAAATGAAGATCTGAAAAGATTTTGACTGAAACAACCGGAAGTGGTTTAATCTTGTAGTTTTTCCTTTTTACTTTCTCCATACGTAGTAATGGGAAAGTATTGTGATCACGAAAAAAATCGACTTCGAGATTTCAACGGAAATACACGTTTTGAGGACCCTAGAACACGTTTAGACTATTTTCGGAATGATGTCTGTGTGTGTGCGTGTGTGTGTGTGTGTGTGCGCGCGCGCGCGCGCGTGTGTGTGTGTGTGTGTGTGTGTGTGTGTGTGATTGTGGGCGCTCTAACTCAAGAAGTACTTGCCATATCGATACCAAATTTCATATATAACACTTTGGTATGGGCAAAAAGAACTGATTAGGTTTTGGACAATAACGGTTAACCGGAAGTCGAGGTTTATTCGAAACCCGATTCGGTTTTTGCGATATTTCTCCTTAAAACATCATTATTGTATATACAATTCTATACTAAGGTTATAGAGAATGTAATTTCCTACACCTTTCATTTGAAACAATTTTCCATAGCAGTTATTGTTTAGGAATTATTTATAAAAAATTACCGTTTTTTTCGGTTTCCGTCAAATATCTCCTTAAAACGTCGTAATTGGTAATCTTCTGGAGGACCAAAGTTGTAGAAAATAATATTTCTTCCATGTTTTGTTTGAAACAGATTTTCGTTGAACTGTCCATTTCGGAGATATTCAACCTTTTTCGTAATTTCCTGTATACAGCGCCACCACCATGTAGCCGTGAATTCTGTAAACTTTCAAAATATACCTAATTTACGGCATTAAGGACGACTGTATTCTTTTACAATAGGAAATAATAATTTTGCCTTATAATGCTATTCATAATAATTTAAATATCTATACCCCAAATATGGAGAAAGTCATGTGTTAGCCACATCAGATTTTTTCCGTTGCTATGATAATATTTTCTAATTGTTGGTAGCTTTGCGTACGCTGCCAAGAGTAATTTTAATTTCGCATCGACATTTTGTTATCCATAGAAACAGCTAACAATTTTATTTACTTATTATTATTTTTTAAATAGAGCCTATTGAAAATGTTTTAAAATTATTCACGAGTGTAATTGCCGAGTTTATTTTTGGAGACGATAATGTCGAGAGCAATCATATTCATTGCTCTGTATGGAGAAAGTCATATGCTGGACACATCAGATTATTTTTTTATAATGCTTCTTTTTTGGCCGCAGATATTTAAAGACTAATGTATATTCGGTTTTGCTACGTGTATTTTAGCATTTTCTCCCATATATCCCGATCGAATTGCCGAAAAACAAATTGTCCACAACAAAACATCCGATTACCAAGTGAACAATAATATCAGTTTATAATGATGTATTGAAATCAATAATTATATTATAGTTTTATTTGGCCTCAGCGGTTCGAAGTAATTTAAGTTGAATCCCGATAGTTATTTAAGATATAAATATTAGTGTTGAAAAATAAACATTTAATTCGAGTTTAGAACTATTTAGCGCTTTTTTATAAGTCGTTTTTTTCACTTTTTGAAGCGACGTGAACAGCTGGGGAGTTAAGATTTACAGGATATTTTTTGCTGGTGACAAAATGAACTCGATTGATTTTGGGGTCCCTCTATCCGTTTGTCTTTTAACAAGGTTTCAAAGAAAACCCTTATGAACTACATATACGGGCCAATTACTATAGTAATGTTTTGTTTTGTTTAGGTTACTACGACATTGAAAGCGAAGCTTCAATACGTTCAGTTTACTTTAGAAAGGATCATATTACAATAGCTTAACTTCGGTGAGGTATTTTTTTTAAAAAGCTTTTGAATCATTCTGAGTAAGAGGTCGAAGATTCCGAAAATTTACATGAACATTATAAAAAAATTGCTTCAGGAATCTGCTTTTGCAGTTCTTTTTTTACTTGTTACTAACTCAAATTTTGGTGAAATATTTGGGAGTTGAGTTAAGTTGGGTTTGTTATTTTCCCATATGTAGTTACCGCTAATCACCAACCCTCCCCCTCTGTTCTTTCTTCCTCCTCCCCCTAGCCTTAGTCGTCCCATCGTCTGCTCTTCGTTATTTCTGCCCTTTGGGAATTGTCGACTCTTCAGTCTTTTTGTTGGCTCTTCGGATGTCGACCCTTTGACTCAGACCCAGTTGATCCATATAAATTTTAAGATTACTTTCAATTTTTGTGGAAGATTTTAAAAGAAATCCAGTTGATTCTGCATAACTTTAAAGATAACTGATTCCTACAAGTAAAGGAATCATATCAGATGTGTAATCCACATCAATTACAGATCCATAAGGACTTATAAGTGTAGGCGAAGGCCTCTGTTTCCCTTGGCGAAGATGTTAATTATCCCTTTTCGGAATCGAGTTTTGTGTTATCACTTGTTTTATGTTCTATGTAACCATTTTTAAGTATTATAATTAGTTTTATAGTTAGCCTTTGTTAGTAAAACTCAATAAGTTATATGGGCACTTAGGAACCAGAAAATATAACTTTATAAAAATTCACCTCAATTTAAGGAAGTTACAGTATGTACATTATAATGCACAAACCATCTCAAGTCATGCCAAATTCCAAATATCCAAACACTAGAGGCAAAATTATTTCATATAAGCATTAATCAATACTTTATCATTGGATTTCCACGTAAAGAATATTAATTAGTGCCACATTTATAAAAAATATATTGTAAATAAATGTGACTTACTAGGAGCTTACTGGTCAGATTCCGCCATGCTGTTCGCTTTAATTTCAATTTCGCGCTATAAGTGGCAGCAAAATCGTCTAAAATGAATTTCTTAGATATGAAATAGTGTTCCAAAAGTTTATTGCTGGGAAAAACTTATTGGAGGGTCAGGAAAATTTTTCAAAATCAATGTACATTATAATGGACACCAAGCCTGAAAGGGGTTAAAATTAGTCTTCAACTCTGTTTTCGGATGGGTGTAGCCCGCGAAGAGCGCAGCAATGGGTTATGTGGTCCTCGAGCTGAAAAGTTTGACTCCATTGTCTAGATCAGAGGTCGGCAACCTCTGGCACTCCTTCCATAAGGTGGCACGCCAAGAGATTTTAAGTGGCACGGGATGAGATTTGCAGTGGAACGAAATTTCAGAGAATAATTACGAAAAGTATGTATTTTTTAAATAATTACACTTTTATTTCAATTTTATATTGTATTTTAATAATACCACATTATATTCAGGATTCCTTATAATATGGGAACCGCTTTTCGTAAGCGTAACGGACAAAAGGAATTTAAGGGTGGCACGCGTGAAGGGTCACGGATTATGAATATTGATAAATAGCGGCATCCAACAGAAAAACGTTGCCGACCCCTGGTCTAGATCATCGCAAATCGCGTTTCCTAGAACCAGTAATTTAATTTTTACGCACTACGCAAGAGTACGTCAGCCTGATTTATAATAATTACTTATTTGTGAGAATTTCTTAAATTTCGGTATGCTTCTGCATAAAGTAGGAATCGAACATTATAATTACTCACCTCCGAGTCGTCTAAAGCAGGTGTGCGAAGCGGGCGCGGCACAAGGATGGGGAATCCCCGACATCTTAGTGTTTCCGTTCTACTGCATGTCGGTATCGTGTGGAATTATAATTTTTTTCAATTCTCAAAATTTTTTTGGTGAGACCGGTCAGAGTAATTGATACCATACATCTTTGCAACTCTTTTTACTCCTTAAACTTTGTAATCTCTCATCTTTCTTACACCTATCGGCTACGACCGTATCATATTAAAAGCTGCAGTCTTACTCTTGACATCGGATCGAAAGTTTGCACATTGCAAAGGCAATCCATTCGTTGCTTATTCGAAAAGAGGTGCTTCAGTTCTACATTGGAAGTGTCTTTTATCAAATGAAAGTACTTTTATTTAACTGACGGTTCTATAAGTTGATTCATTATTAATAGAAGGTTCGTATATTTTACTCTGATGGTAAATTTGTGGTTTTAAAGTAGATGTCGAAAAATTATTTCAAATTTAATTTAATTCCACTTTATAATTAAAGGATCCTGCTTTATGAATAGGGTTGCCAATTTTGACCAGGAGACTCCAGGTGAAGCAATGTTTCTCCGAGCTCAGGGTTTTACAACAATTTCTCCGGGTTAGTGTCAGTAGTGGAACTATAAATTTTGTAATGGTTCTCCTTACACAAACATACCAAAATTCACTTAGCATTTGCTTAGAAAATATTGATTTTAATGAAGGAATGCACTTTTTATGTTTTATCTTTGAAACGACAAAAAATGGTATATTGGACGAAATATAACATTTCTTTGGGACCCAAAAGCACTCTCATAGTAATATTTTGATTATAAATCGCATTTCCTCGAATTTAGAGTAAATAATGCCGTTTTTACCGTTTTGAATAAATATAACAATACAAATTTTAACCTCTGAAAAAAATTCTCCTAGATAATTACTTTAATACATTTTGATCTCGCAAAGAGGTGAGAATACCGTGTTTCTTACACTACTTATGCATAACGAAATAAATAATATTTCACTTGATAAATGAAAATGTATTGATATAATTTACAATACTTTTTTAAATAACAACTCCTGAATAAGAAAAAATCCGTAAAAAGCGAAAAAAACAGGGTTTCCTCCAATATCTCCGGGTTTCAGACTAAAATCTCCGGGTCCTGAAGGACTTACAGTTGGCAGCCCTATTTAAGAAACTTGCTAGTATCACTAAGCATGGATTATCGGGATTATCCAGTTCAACATCAATTCAGTTAGGATAAGTTCAGGTTGGTAATAAAATACAAATTGTTAGAAGGCATTCACTTTTAAAGCGTTTGTGCTAAACATTTTACTGTATTCATCTGTTTAATATTTTATTATGGCCTTTTCAATTTTGACAGGGTATTTGCTCTTTCGATTTCTTCTAGAACCAGTGCTCATTATACGAATTCTACAATATCATTTGTAGGAAAGATCCACACTTGAACAATTTCGAAAATATTTATGGTGTAATGGTGATAGTATTTACAATTATTTTTGAACCCATAAACATTATAAAATGAATACAAGTAAAAAAAGAAAAGTTGATACAGAATCTCAGGTATTTAGAGAGGAATGGGCCACGGAATATTGTATTTCAAGAACAAGCTATATGCTTAATCTGTAAAGAGAAAATAGCCATTCTGAAGTTGTATAGCATTCGAAGTCAATATAATTCGAAACAAAAGTAAATACAATGAATTGGAAGGTTTAACTGGAGCCGATAAGGTAGAATCCTTGAAAAAGGCTTTGAAGTGACAGTAGAATGTGTTTACAAAGAAAATAGAAAAAAAATGAAGCAGCAATAAAAGCCAGCTACTAAGTTGCTCATATCTTAGCTTGGAGATGCAAATCATTCACGGATGACGAAGTAATGAAAGACTGCATGCTAAAAATTGCAGAAGTAATTTTTCCAGAGAAAATCGAAGCTTCCAATAACGTCTCTCTCTCTCGAGAATGACAGCTCGACGGACAGAAGAAATCGGACAAGAAATTCAATTTCAAGTAACACAGAAATGCAAATATTTGCAATATTTCTCCGTTGCATTGGATGAAATTTTAGATATTGCCGATATCGCACAACTTTTAATCATTATAAGAGTAAATGACGAAAACGTTTGCATATTAGAAGATTGAGGAGGGCTCCGTGCAATGAAAGACACCAGGGGTGTTGATAGTTTTAAGAATTTAGAAAAAACTCGAGCCAGTTACCTCTTGAATGGAAAAACTGAATCAACGCAACAGCCGATGGAGCCAGAAACGTGAATGGGACAGACACATGATTAATTGGAAGAAATTACTTTACACGATTTATCGTACGTATATGGCCCGCGCTGAGTTTGGGAAAAGGAAATCTGGCCCGCGAGCCGAAAAGTTTGGGAACCCCTGGTCTAGCTTTTTCTCATAAACATATGCTTCTACTCGATAGGTTTGTATTTTATGAGTATATAAGCGTTTCAAATACATGCAACAGTATATCTAAGCAATCTAGGCACGCAGTTTTACTTTTGAGGTAAATCGAACAATTGAGCTTTTTTGTTTCTATGTATTCACTTCTTTTGGCTAATAAATCAATTCTGATAATTTTTACTGCGATAATTTAAGTCCTATTTTCGTCTCAAGTCTTTTTGAAATTCTCGCTTGATAATTATTTGATTGTCGGACTCGATAAAGAGGTGGTTAGCATGTACGACTGCCAGTGCCAGGGTCGCGGGCCCAGGGCATGGTTGCAGGGCCGCGCCAACCCGGGAAGCAAGGGGTGCACGGCACACGAGCAACTACTGGTCGGGGGCGCCTTCCCGTCAAGATATTTATATCTTTGTTTTTGTAGTTCATTTTTATTCGAAATGCTTTTAAGAGGAGATAAATATGAGCAATTGGCTCGATTAGTAATTGAAAGCTAATTTTAACAAACATAGAAAAGTTTAACTGTAAGAAAAGTTTAACTGTAAAAATTATCGATAAATTATTTTTAAATTAAGGCTGTCCATAATACGAATAAGAACAGATATCTAGTAGTCACTTTGGGGGCTGAGAGGGGGGCGCCGCAGAATTATTTTGCACCCGGGCGCCAAACACCCTTGGCACGGTCCTGCATGGTTGTATATGGTTGTCTTTGTTAGCGTTATTAATATCATCTTAAAAGATCGCCAACGGGTTTTTATAAGCTAATTAAAAAAGGAATAGTTAAATTGCGCTCATTGATGCATTTTTTATATTTTACTTTTAAGACAAACTTTAACGTGATTATTTCCTTCTAAAGAATTCCCATTTCAGATATGACGTAGTTTTAATTTCGTCAATATGGTGCCGTTATGAATACATTTATGTTACGTCAGTTATGATTCGTGAATACGAAGACAAAAGAGAAACTTTTGACCTACTTCAAGTTTATATCGGAACTTATCGCTCAAACTGTATTGTCTACGTTGACGTAATGGACCGGTTATTATAATTAAGTGCTTTATATTAATTTTTAAGCAATATTCCTTTTCCATAGAAATAAAATGAATAAATAATACTGTATTGAGAATAGTGCAAAATGATCATTTAAGGAAAGTTTCGTTTTTCGGTCAATCTTTTTTCAGTGACCAAACTATGGTTCTAAATGTTATATAAAACCTTTGAATATGCCAGATGCATATGTAAGTCATGAGTTCATTCGCCGAATGTTTCTTCCGCTGTGTCCTTTGCGGATTTTCCGATAGCGGAAAAGAATACATCTCGTGATGCATAAAGCGAATAGGTGCGGATATCAAAAGAGAAGAATTTTTTAGAACAAATTTATTTTTTATACATGCCGAAAAAATCGATTTTTATAAATTATAAAATTTCAGATGGTTAGAAATCTAACCAAGGTAGGCCTTGCCATAGGCGGGAGCGGCGTAGGCAAGGGGAGATGCGTGGT
The DNA here is from genome assembly GCA_036926305.1 of Uropetala carovei. Lineage (NCBI taxonomy): Eukaryota > Metazoa > Arthropoda > Insecta > Odonata > Petaluridae > Uropetala > Uropetala carovei. Next base: position 674,286 of record JAXCHB010000152.1, on the reverse strand, counting down.
AGCCAGCGACGTGACCGCCGTGGTAGGCAGCGACGGGAGCGGCGTGGTAGGCAGCGACGGGAGCGGCGTGGTAGGCAGCGACGGGAGCGGCTGCGTGGTAGGCAACGGGTGCGGCGATGGCGGCCTTAACGACAGCGGCTTCACGGTGGACGACTGCGTTGAATCCGTTGACGGGGTCAGCGGTGTAGTCGACGGTACGACGGGTGCCGTCGGGTTCGGTGAGGCTGTAAGATCCCTGGACGACATCTCCGTCACGGCTCTCGTGCTGGTTCTTGGAGTCTCCGGTCAGAGCATCCTGAATGTCATAAGAGTAGGAGTACTGAGGATGGGGGTCGAAGTCGGTGTCGACGGCGACCTTGGCGACAGCGGGGGCGGCGTAGGCAAGAGGACGTGCGGCGTAGCCGAGGGGAGCGGCGTGGGCAAGGGCGGGTGCCGCGTAGGCAGCGGGGGCGTAGGCGGCGCCGTAGCCGTGGGCAGCATAGGCTGAGGGTGCTCCGTATGTGGCTACGGTGTGTCCCAGGACTGCTGGGTTGTTGACGATTCCGGCACGAGCCACGGCCACGAGGGCGGCGAGGACGACAAACTGTCATAAGAAAAGTACATTTAAAATGAGTTAGAAAATATATTATTTCACCACTATAGATCCAATTTTCTTCTTGGGGGAAGTAAAAATTCCCCAGCTATACACTAGGGAGGTCTCAGTGTTGCACTGTATTCACGTATCCACGAATTGATCGAGAGAATTCGGCTTCTAACGGAGAGCTCACCTTGAATGCCATTGTTCTGTGGTTAACTCCTGACTGTGTTCTGACCGTTGATGGTCCTTACCCTCATATTTATACGAAATTTTGTTACTGCCTCCTTCCTCTCGCTAATGCTAGCGTCCTTCCATTTCTGTTGAAATCTTAAGACGTCGCTGGGGGCTCCCTTCCTTCTCAGCATTGCACACATTGGGCAGCAGCGGCTGACGCCCTGCCTTTCACCTCTTCCTTTACCTTCCCCTTTTTCCTGACCTCAGCTTTAATTTCGTTCCTACTAGGTCCTTTTTTCTTGTTATCCTGTCTCACTATATTGGGCATGAGGAATTGGGGCACCGTATGTATTTTAGACGCCGTTACGAGTTTCCCTAATTCTTTTTTTTAATTTCTTTTATTACGATTGACCTTAGATGCCATGCCATTTTATTTTCGTCAAATTAATAATTGTCCGCGCGCAATGTGCGCGAGTATAGGGTTTTTGGGTTGTTAAACGAGTCCGTTCTGCGGACCTGTTCGAGTCACTTTCGATTCGCTGATCACTTTTTCCACGCTTTAATTCCTTTCGTATTTGTAGATGACATTAATTTTCATTTATAACAGCGCACTGTAGGACTTTGAGATTTAATTTTCACAATAAATATTTGTGAAATTTGTAAGATTTAGGTGTTAAGGGAAAGTACTTCTTAATATGGTGGTTAATTGGCAAGTATCATTTGCGCCATGTGTATGGTGGTTTTTATACTAGGAATCGCTTTCTTCATGTTGATGTCCATATGATATTTACCTTATAAAATGTTTTTTGTAATGATGAACCTAAAGCACTATACGCCTCATGAGAAATTATTTTGCTACATAAAGAAAATATTTCAACTGATTATTGTCTCGAAAGATCTCTATTCCCGTAATTTCTTCGTCAGGAATCGCCTTGTTTCTTAATCGGTTGGATAAACATCAAGATTTCCGGTTCCGTTTTCTCTTATGGAATATTTCTCCATCATAATCGTTACATTTCTTGACTAAAGAATTATATAATTTTATGAAATTAATGCGATTGTCTTCAGTTAAAATCTGAGAGGTCAAATGTTTTAAATAGTTTTTCTGCGTGGGGTTTCAGACAATCAGGTTAATTTCTTTCTTTAAGTTCATTAAGCCAAGTTTTTTATCAAATCGAAAATTTCAGTCTTGTTACTGCGCCATAATAACTGTATGTTCATTATCTTTATTTCTATGACAACAATTTCTATGACAAAAATCGCCTTTGTATTTCGCCTGCCTACGTCTGACTGTCTATCCCTCTGTACGCATATTTAATGCTGTATACCAGTGGTGGGCAACCGTTACGGTATGGTGGGCCACATTGGTGGCAGTGAACCCTTCGGTGGGCCGCATTGGCAATGGTGTATCGATTATAGTTAAATCGTAAGTTACCTAGAGATTTTTAGGCATCATATGCGTGAAAATCAAGTTAGAATTAACTTTTTAAATATTAAAAATCATGATGGAATTCAATCTTAGAAATATCTTTGAGAAAAAAAATCAAAAACAGCATTAAAAAGAACTTACATGAATTGAGAAATATTTACTAACAGATTTTGCTATACGGAAAATATTATTTGGTAGTTAATTAAAATAAATGAAAAAAGTTTCGAAAACTATGAAACACTGGCGGTGGGCCGCATAAAATTGCTTAGTGGGCCGCATCCGGCCCGCGGGTCGCAGGTTGGGCACCCTTGCGGTATACCATTGCAGTGTTTTGATTACTTTGGTGTTTACTACTTATATAAAATTCTAAGACAGCAATGAAGTACTAAGATCAAGTCAGTATATCATGCCAACCACTCTACCGGAAACAAATTACTTTTAGAGGTTCTTGTGTACTAATAAAACTCCGAGAAAATAAATTTTCAATTTTTATGTTGTTATTGCACTTTTCTATAGGATAAAGGAGTTGTCAGATTTCGTTATAGGATGCTAATAAGACCACCCTACATTTATAACATGTTATTCTTCTCTCAAGTAAAATGGCAAGGGTTTACTCATCATGTATTCATCCGAGAAGGAAGCAATTTCATTTAGGTTGTAGAAGAGCTAAAAGAAATATAATTTTCTTTTAATATAATTTTATAGGAATTTTTGAGAAATTGGGGATAAAACTTGCTCCAATGCATATCAGTATCATAAGGACAGATACATTTCAACGGTTTTCTTTACTGCTTTTATAGAGAAATGCGGCAATTGGAAATATTCTGGCCGCATCACTCAAGCAGAAGACCCTATGAACTATAATATTATAGTATTATAGTTCATAGGGTCTTCTGCTTGAGTGATGCGACCAGAATATTTCCAATTGCCGCATTTCTCTATAAAAGCAGTAAACAAAACCGTATTAAAATATGGTGTGAATAGTTCGGAAATTTTTTTATTACCGAAAATAAAATTGGAAACTTAAACTCATTAACCCCAAGGTGAAATTTAATTATATTTGCTCTTAAGAAAAATTTGAGAATATGTTGAGGCAATAGCGTATTATTATAATTTTGATGTGACATTGCTGTCACTTTGTAAGACAAAAAAATCGAAATTTCAACTTCTAAATCTACCGAGAGAATCGCACTTAATTTCTGCTTCGCTTCTGGCGTGCGTTACACCTACTTGTTTAATTAATCTGTCATCTAAATTTACTCTCGGAAGCCCAAGTGTTTTCCGGTGGCCTTGCAACAATCTGCCATTGAATCATTAGATTATCACTTTCACTCTTCACGATCACCACTTCGGAACCGCCCTTCGCCCTTTTATCACTTGTCATCTATCCCTTGTTGAATAGGTGTGATTTTCCGAATCGACCCTGAATCCTTAACTCGCTCGCCTATCCCGAGGCGGGGCAAACAATCATCACTCAATCGCTGGAAGTGAATATTTCGTAGACGGCGCTTTTTTCGGAGACCTTGAGGGTTTCCTCCCGTTTTCTTCCCGTCTGTCGTCGTTGAAGTAACACGTGGTTCTCCTCTTTCTCGCCCCGTGAGACCTTCCGCTACTTTCTAATGTTCTACCTCCGGCCACGATCGCCCAGCGGAATGCTTGTGAGGATTTCGTGAAGAACTGCTTTCCCGCTTAATTCTTCGTCCTAAGTGTGCGGCCTTCCTTAACTCTTAAGGCGGCTATTGGCAAGATTATTGCTCCTAAGTAAGATTCTTCTTTTTTTGAGATCTCTAAATCTTCATAATGTGCCACAATTTTCCGACATCGAATATTTTTGGCTTTTTCAAGTTTAAGATTTCATTTGTTTAATCTTTAATTTTAATTGATACGTATTGTCTAGAAATATATTAACAGTCAAAATAACGCTTTTAATTAATATATTCCAGCATAATGAGAATAAATATGACGTCTACTCTTTGCACGTGCATCATCTCATTTAATTTTTATAGGATTTTTGCCAGATATTTCAATATCTGTAGGAATGTTTAGGTGTATTGGTATTTTTATTAGCCATGTGCGCTGGAATAAAACTTAAATGAAGATGGGCACACAAAGCTGGTTTGAGAGAAGCGTAGAGTATAATTATTGTAATCAAAGCCTTTGCACGTCTCTAAAAAATATCTCATTGCATTACTATAAACTTAATCATGTTAATTAGTTGCAGACCGTGTTTATTACATGCGTGGGCTACGCTTCGAAGATGCGGTTTCCATTTAACCTAGCAGTAGCGGTTTGTAAGAACCATGAATGATGTTTCTGTGTCTTTAGAATTATATACTTGCCTGTGAACATTTCACATCTGCTATTCCGTTTATTAGGATTTACGTCAGTTTTTTAAAACATTTTCTGCTCTCTTGTAGTATAAGTCACCATATTGCAAAATCAACTCCTAAAGGGATTAGTCCTTGCAAATCTGTCGGTATTACATTTGTGATTTTTAAAATTCTTCTTAGACATGTTTGCATTCTTCTCCGTTACATATTTATTAAGTAGATAAAAGCGGGTCTCGGAGGGGCTTCCTCTAGTTTGTCGCTTTACCTGATGTATGTAATTTAACAGGTTTGACTACTTCAGAGGCGTTAAGAAATTAAATTTAGTTCTCCTTACTCCTCCCTCATACGAACATCATTTGAGCTGATTTTATCTCTTTTCTTATTCGGATATTAGTGAACGTTTTTGTCATTATTATTTGTTTTCAAGGAATTGTATTGCTCTAGTATTTTACTTCGAAAAAATTTGCCTGTTACATGTTGAAATTAAATATATTTAATAATCTGTTATTAATTTATTTCACGAACTGTCTTAAATTTTTTACTTGCAAAATATGACACTAACTTAAAAATCTCTTTTGCTATAGGAGATTCAAATTAGGAAAATTGTTGCTTTCGACTATTCAGTTGACTTTAATCTCACAGGAGTTTACCGTCGCCAATTTTTGTTGTCTTCATATATATGCGTCCTCATGAATGTGTGTCCGCGGATACATTTTAGCATCAGAGCAGTAATTTATCGTACTAATCGACTGTAGTGCATAATAGCCTTCGGAGAGTTAGAAATTAGGATTTGTTGCTGATAGAGTAAATATCCTCTTTAATTTTCATCACTAATCACCAAATGAATTCAAGCATTTATCAAAGTAATGTTTATAACAGCGGGTTTCAGTTGGCCCTTTTCTAATGGTGGTATTGATGTGCTTGATTTAAACGAGCTTCGTTATATACGTTACTATGCCGTTGAACAGGCTTATTTGATTTTAGGCGCATTTCGCTTCCACCATAAGCGTCGGTCTGTCCGTCCGTCCATCCGTCCGTCCGCATGTTCGTTCTCGGCTTCTGCCGAACGGATTTCCATGAAATTTGATATTAAGGACTTACAATCAAAGATAATAAGAATACCACATAAATTAATCACGTACGCCAATCAGGGGTACCACGTTACTGGTGACAAGAAATGAACTTTCCGTCATATTTCGTAAAGTATTGGCCATATCAAAATATTTTTCAAATAAAATTTGTAGAAATAGTAAAAAAGAGTATTTCTTTTCCTATACATTTTTATCGTAGGAGAAGCCGTCATCAAGAAAATGAACCAGGAATGTCTTAATTGGAGCTGAACTTTGATAATTTCTTGCATGGTTACTTCTTCATTGTGGCTAACATTAACAATCTCACAAACAAACGTTTAATTTCCTTACGTGTGCGTTACATAGTTTTAAATAGGAAGAAAATGTAGTATTTATGTCGAATAAAAGAACTTTAAAACGCCATTTCCCTTACGTACACGTATATAATTTTTTCAAATACTCCATTTGTGATACGCTGTACACTTTCCGGTATTCATGTCGTATGCGGTCTACAGCCGAAATCAACATGCAGTATGCGGTCTACGGGAAATTATATCTCGTTTGACTGTTGCGCCGCAAACTGAGAGGATATAACACTGAAAGGATATATTAACGAGCCTTCGGCTCGCTTTGTTTTAATGGGTAGTCGTCTCCGGGCGCTACCGCGCCCATCGCCTCGCCCGGAACCAAACTATCCCTCCCCGTTGTCCGGTGATTGGGTTTGTAAATGTCGAGACCAGGCAATCAGTTTCTGTTAATGCAAACAGTTTATAGAAGCTAAATATTATTCAGTTAAATATATTATGTTTAAAATATTGGGTTTATTAAATTTAATTTTGACGTATTGTTGGATTTACGACATTTTATTTTAAAAACAACGTTAACAGAAACTGATTGGCCGGTCTCGACATTTACAAACCCAATCTCCGGACAATGTGGAGGGTTTCTTTGGTTCCGGGCGAGGCGAAGGGCGCGTTAGCGCCCGGAGACGACTACCCATTACAACAATGTGAGCCGAAGGCTCGTCGATATATCCTCTCAATTTGCGGCACAACAGTCAAGAGGATATACTGTTGTAGACCGCAGACAACCTGTAGACCGCATATGACATGAATACCCACTTTCCTAACTTGTTTTATATTAGGGAGATCTAATTGACAAAAATTAGGGATTACGTGCGGAATTGTGAACACTTTTCATTATATTATTCCTACGTTTCCACTTTTATATGGACTTTTCTCTGTAATATTTATGTTCATAAAATGTCCATTGCTGACTGCTTTAACCAGAATTATCTTCTCCTCTACATGAAGGGATTAATCTCGATATACGTACATAGCTGTAATATAATGTGAGATAGTCTTTGAAAATATTTTTGATTCAATTTAAAATCAGTCAAAGTTGCTTTGAGTTTCCTTTTAGTATTTTAATTAGTTTTTCCGTAGAATTTATGGCTAAAACATTGCAAATTCTTAAATAACTTTATAAATATATTCGTGCGAATGGAGGAAAAGGAGTTATTTAGGAAATCGAGAAAATATTTCGTGATAAAATGATTTATTTTAAGACATTGCGAGGTTAATTATTTATGGTTTTTAAATTTGTTAACCAGTAGATAGTTTAAGCAAGGTAGGCTTTGCTGTGGCCGTGAGCGGCGTAGGCAAGAGGAGAACCATAAGCCCTAGTCGCGTATGCTACAGGGGCGCCGTGGTAAGCAGCCAAACCAGCGCCGTGGTAGGCAGACACGCCGGCACCGTGGTAGGCAGCTAGGCCAGCACCGTGGTAGGCACCCAGGCCAGCACCGTGGTAGGCACCCAGGCCAGCACCGTGGTAGGCAGCCACACCGGCACCGTGGTAAGCAGCTACTGGGGCAGCGGCATAAGCAGCTACTGGGACAGCGGCATAAGCAGCTACGGGAGCAGCGGCATAAGCAGCTACGGGAGCAGCGGCGTGGTAGGCGACGGGAGCGGCGATTGCCTTGACGACGGCAGGTTCACGATGAACAACAGCGTTGAATCCGTTGATGGAGTCGGCGGAGTAATCGACGGTACGACGGGTGCCATCGGGTTCAACAAGACTGTACTGTCCCTGGACAACATCGCCGTTGCGGGTCTCGGTCTGTCCCTTGGAGTCTCCGGTCAGAGCATCCTCGACTCCATAAGAATAAGTGTACTGGGGATGTGGATCGTATTCGGTGTTGACGGCGACAGTCCTGGCGATGGGAGCGGCGTAAGCGAGAGGAGCAGCATGTGCGGCGTAGGCAAGGGGAGAGGCGTGAGCAATGGCGGGTGCGGCGTAGGCTGCCGGTGCTCCGTAGTGAGCCACGGCAGATCCCAATACTGCTGCGTTACCGACGAATCCGGCGCGGGCCACGGCCACGAGGGCGGCGAGGATAACGAACTGTCATGGAAAAAATCGTAAAATATTAGTAAATGGAAACATTGTGTATTATTGATACTATCTTAAAGGAATAACGATATCTCCCAGTTAAGTGTAGGTAAAGTTTGAAGTTCAGCAGCCAGAGAAGTCCGAATTATTCGGTTCCTTTACTTCACTCTCGTCTCACCTTGAATGCCATTGCTATTCTGCTTACTCCACACAGCGTACTGATTTTCTTCTGATTTCTTCTCGTTATTTATACGACTCGCTGGCCAATTTCTTCCGTCATGTCAGCATCCTTCGTGTATGGATCCTTCTCACCCCTCCAAATTATGCCCCACCTTGGGATCACCTGCTGGACGCCAGTCTTTCCCTTTCACCATTCCCCTTTAACCTCGAATTTTTCTCCTTTAGCTATTAATAGCTTTCTTTTCGGGATTTTTTATTGAAGCAATTATTTAATTTTATGTAGTGAGAAGTCATATATGTATAGTGATTCACTTACCTTCCTCACTTAGGCCCTGTTGGATTCAACTATTGCTTTCTCTTTCGAGATCATCATGGACATTAATGAAATTTCAAGGTTATTTATAAATCAGATATTATATATTTTTGACATCTTTAAGTTATATTCATCTTTGAAATTTTCTTTTCCTAAAATAGTGTTACTCTTGAAATTATTCCGTTCCTGGAACACTATATCATAATATTCACTAGTTGCGAAGCATTTCCATTCACAATTTCGTATCACTATTTCTTCAAGATTTTACTAAATATTAATTTAAAAATTAACATAACTGACATAATGTGTATTGCAGTGACCTCAGTCAATGGATGCAAAGTTAATTTTCATTTCTCACTTACTCACTTATAAGACCATATCCGAAAGAGCTAATAATAATCTACTCGTATCCCTCTTTTGAAGAAACTTTTACGCATGTGAAGTGTTTGATAAAATTATATGTGTAGATTTTTCTAACTTGAAAGAAATGTTTGCTTCCTTTATATTAAATGTCTTTACCTAAATGCAAATATTTACATTAGTACTTTGTGAATTAATTTATTAAAATATGAATTAAGAAGTCTATATGCATTTAATGTTAACATAACTTTGTAGGATCTATGATTTATAAAAATATTTGTTTTAATGTCATCTAAAGGTGCCTCATTTTTAATCTCCGTTCAATAATATATCCTACTCATTTACATATCAGTTTTTATTGGTAAAATGATGGAAAAGTTGAATTAGAATGAAATGCTCTTCCAATGAATTGGGATGGTAATAATGCGTGATTTAGACTCTGTTTGTAAGTCACATCGGGCTTGGAAACCGCCTCGGGCGTGGGTGCGAGGTCTTAAGGTTAGGATGCGGACTGGACTGACTGAAATAAGATTATTTTTTATGCTTAAGTGGGTATAAAACTTCAAGGACGTACGTTTTACGCAGAATTTTTGTAACACGAATCTTCGCTGACCTTGCTATATTTCCCTTCCATTTCCTTCATTTTACATCCTCTTTTATGTTTAGTCATGGATACAGTTTTATTCCTAGAAGGAAGTTTCTTAACTCGCAGAGCAAATACGTTTATAAACGCCTGAAATCTCGCGGTTTAAATTCATAATACTGCTATTTCTTATTACAAATGACGGAAATTACATACTACAAGCTGTTTTTATTTTTATTAATTTTTTCGGGATTTACTATTCCGTATATGCCAGCCTATTCTGATGTTTCTATTGGCTATGGCAATCGAAATTTCCACTGCTTTTCAAAGTAATTTTCACGTGGATCACACCAGCCATCTTTTGAATGTATGTATTTGACGAATCGTATCTAGTTAAGTATTTTTAGATGCAAATTAAATATTTTTGCCAACTTCTTGTATTTTTGCAGCCCATTCTGTGCCTTACTGCGGCTTGATTGCGAATTTAGTCTCAACTAAATCGCTGTAGATTTTATGTGTATACTTTATTTTTATGAAAAGGAAACAAGATTTAAAAAAAAGTTATTGTGCTACAATAGAACGGGTTTTATATATCAGTTTCTTTTAAGAAATTTGAAATATTCTTGAAAACCGTTCATTTTTCCCAACTCTGCCCTCATTAAACTGTAACCCTAATGCGGTCCTGTCATAACATATTTTGTTTCATGCGGCCCTGATGCCCATTGGAGTTTGACTTGCCTTGCTGTAGACCAGTGGTTCCAAAACTGGGGGGCGTGAGAGAGTTCTAGGAGGGGGGGGGGGGCGATACCATGAGATAAAAATAAATTTTTAATGTTGAACTCTGCTGAAATGGTTTAAACGTATTTTACAATATTCCCAATATGCACCAGATACATGGGTAAAATAATTACGAGGTAGTTGTCATGAATAATGATGTGAATACGAGTGTAAATGATTACATTAATTTCAATAAAAAACATGGTGGGGCATTAGCGGGAGAGGCTGCGAGAGTATAAGGTGTTGCCTATATCGTAGGATAAGTAACGGAAACTTGCTTCACTGAATGTTTTTTATCAACTTTCATATTAACTTCGATAGTAGTGCGTGCGAGTTTGTGTGTTAGTGTGCGTGCGTACGTGTGTGTTGATATATCATCATCATCATCAGCCTTTTTCAATCCACTGACGGATGAAGGCCTCCCCCCAGACTTCTCCAGTTTTCCCTGTCAACTGCCTCCCTCCTCCAAGTTTGCCCCAAGAACTTAACAAACTCTCTGTCCCACCTGTCTTTCGGTCTCTTGATGTTTCTTGGGATCCATTCGATGATACTGGACGTCCAACGCTGGTCATTCCTTCTAGCAATATGGCCCGCCTCCTGCAATTTTAGAGCCTTCACTCTTCTAATCACGTCACAGACTCCCGTCTTCTTTCTTACCCAGTCGTTCCTCTTGCGGTCTCTTCGGGTGATCCCTAATATGCATCTCTCCACGTTGCTCTGTGTTGTTTGCAGGCGCTGTATCATTCTGGCATTCATGGTCCATGTTTCACAACCATATATCAGAACAGGTAGAACACATTGGTCATACAGTCTCCTTTTTAGGAAGACTGGAATATTTGATTTAAAGATATTTGCATTCTTGCCAAAAGCACTCCATGCCATCTTCACTCTCCGGTTGATTTCTCCAATAAGCGAACCATCAGTAGTGATGAGTTGACCGAAATAAACATAGCTGGTTACTTCTCCGAGTTCTGCTCCATTGATATGTATCTTCTCAGAATTTTTGAAGGAGTTGTACATAAACTTTGTTTTTATTAAGATTCATCTTAAGTCCACCTTCTCGGCTTGTTTGCTCAAGCTCTTCATTTCTTCTACGGAGCTCTTCTGGGCTTCTTGCGAATAATATGATGTCATCTGCAAAGCGCAGGTGACTCAGATGTTCGCCATTTACCTTTATGCGTTTTTATTCTCAGTCTAGCGTTTTGAATACTTCCTCTAGAGCTACTGTGAATAATTTAGGGGACATATTATCTCCTTGTCTCACTCCCTTTTCGGTCTTAAAGGCACTCGTTTCTTCATGTATCTGTACAGATGTTGTCGAATTTTCGTAGATATTCTTGATCAAGGTTATGTACGTTGTTTCTTTAGTGCACGTAACACCGACGAAGTTCGGACAGAGTCGAATGCTTTCTCGTAGTCGATGATGCCCATACATAGAGGTAATTCGTACTCGTTAGTCCGACTGATTACCTCTGTCGTGACTTGGATGTGGTCCATCGTGTTATACCCACTGCGAAATCCAACTTGCTCTCTGGATTGGGCAGAATCAAGATGGTTTTGAAGGCGCATGGTGAGTATTTTGGTGAATATTTTGTAGACTGTTGGGAGTAGGATGATCGGTCTGTAGTTATTCAAGTCTTCTTTGGAACCTTTCTTGTTCAGAAGGATAATACATGCGTGGTTCCATGTTTCTGCTATATTTTTCTTCCTCAGACACGAAGTAAAAATTTTAGCGAGAATCGTTGCCATATGATTACCCGTTGCTTTGAATACTTCCGCTGTGGTACCATCCACTCCAGACGCTTTTCCATTCTTCATACTTGTTATTGCGTGTCTCACCTCTTCCGGAAGGATAACTGGAGTCTCTTCGGTGGGCATATTTCCTTCATCATTTACTTCATCATTTGCTAGAGGATCCTCATACAACTTGGTGTAAAATTCTTGTGCCCGTTTTAGGATTAATTTCCTACTATGTGTTATTGATCCATCTTCTAGCATCAAAGCAACCAGCTGTATCTTACCAATCGAGAGATGTTGCTTCATTTTCTCGTAGCTTCTATTGTTTTCTATCGTTTTCTCGATTAGCTCATAATTATATGTCTTCACATCTTCCTTGATGCACTTCCTTATAGTTTTGTTTAGTTCAGAAAAATGGATCATTTCTTTAGGATCATTAGTAATTTTCATTTTCCTTCTTTTTTCTGCTGTCTTGTTTTTTCGGTAAACTTTTTCTCTTGCTTTGTTTTAACTGTTCCGCCTATTTCTTGAGCGGTTTCTTTGAGTATCTCTATTAATTGTGATTCAACTTCTTGGTCTTCCAGCGCATTGAATCAATTTTTCAGTTGGAGCTGAAATTCTTCTTTCTGTTCTTTTGGCCCTGGCGTGTCGATAATAGACTTATGTTAGGCTTCTTTATAAGCTTATGTCTTTCCAACTTTGAGTTGAACTTTATTCTGCATCTTACCAAGCGATGGCCGCTTCCAGTTTTAAACTTGTTGTGGACGGAACAGTCTTCAGCCAAGTGCTTCTTATTGACTAGCACGTAGTCAATTCCGTTTTTGGTAGCATTGGGTCCTTTCCATGTCCATTTTCTATTGGGACTCTTTTTGAAGAAAGTGTTCATTATATATAGACTAGTACATTCAGCAAAGTCTACAAGTCGGTCCCCTCGTTCGTTTCTGTCTCCATGGCCCCATTTTTCAACTGCGCTGTCGTCTTCGTTTTGGGGAATGGGACTTTTAGCCGCAGCTATCTCGCTGCGGCCGCCTCGCCGCGAGGACTTCTCTCGCCGTGATTGATTAAAAATTAACGGAAAATCACGTTGAATATTCCATATTAGTTTTATTTTACATTATACGTTTATTTTTAAGTAGGTATATATGAAAATCTCACGGCCTATGCGAACAATGTTGAGTTTTCTTTCTGTCTTCACGTCTTTGTCTGATTTTCGTCCTTTTAGTAATAATAAGTGTTTAACATAATATTAATATTAAACGTGCTGATTATCCTATGCTATTAACATATCGCTCTACCGTAGCAACAAAACTCTGACGATCGCGAAGAACCTTAATCGCTTATCCATCGCTAATTTGATAAAAATGCTTTGGGTGCGATTCGTCTAACATGTAGCTATACACTATTAAATTGAGTGAATTGAGATAAAGCGAAAAGAAGATTTCGACAAACCAAAAAGAAGCGTTGAGTTTTCAAATACGAGTGCCCAAATATGGAGTTTTGAAGTGATAAAAACTATGAATTGTTTTCATGCTTGCTTCGTACTTTCTCATATCCGAAGTATATTGAGAAAGTATTGTTATCGCGAAAAAAATCGACCTCGATATTTGTACGGAAATACACGTTTTAGGTGTTGCTGAATCCGAACAAATGGTTTTCGCAATGCCGTCTGTCTGTCTATCTGTCTGTTACTGGCTCTGGAGCCTAAACGGCAGACGTTGAAGAGTAGAAGAATTGATTACAAAAGGAAACTTTTTGAAAAATTCGAAAGCTCCGAATTCGTTGAAGACGTACGCGGCTTAGTCGTCCCCATCGGTGTTAGTGAACGTAATGTTAGATCAGAGTACAGGAGAAAATATGTCGAAACAATCGCTAGAACAGAGAAATACTACAGATCCTTTTTCCCAGACGCGATAAAACAGTCCAACAGAGGAATTAGTTAGAGTTCACTTGGTGTTGTGACACCCCCTGCCAAACGCTTCTAGCGGCTTGCAGGGTATTGATGTAAATGTAAACGGTAAAACGAAAATGAATGGAATCTCGTACTTAAGCATTTTATCATACTGAGCAGAGAGACTATGATGAAATGGTTGACATTGATCAGTAATTAAGGGAAATTTATTCTACGCATTTTTAAGAACAATTTGATTTTCTCAAAACGGCTCTAACGATTTTGATCAAATTTCGTACAGTTACTTGAGTTTACGTCTTCAATAATACTACATAGTTCATATTTATTCTAGACAACTTTAACAATAATTTGATTTTCTTAAAATACGAAGTTGCCGCTTCGTTAATATGTGATTCACTTTGGAATACAAGTGGGTATTCTAGCTTTGCACACTCCACGTTATTCACAACGCCAAAATTTCTCACGCTCATCGCTACTTAACCGCTCAAACACATACACAAAACCGTCCACTAATAGTTTCTCCTTTCCACGGATAGACAGAATAATTTCCATTTTAAGGGATTAGTAAAAGTTAGAAAAACTTTCGGAATGTTATTGTAAAGTGAATAAAAATGTTCACTGAGCAAGTTAGCAAGGATCCACAGACGATATCACACCGTGAATGGGAACTCGGAGGACGGATGTTTACCATACGGTAGCAAAGATAAGACTGCCATAATCATGGTCGATCTTAAGGCCCATACACACGTCAGTTAATGGCCGGACGGCGGCCTCAAGGCGGCCTGAACGGATGAAATCCGGCCGCCGGATAGAACCTCTGGATGGATAGTGTTTTTCCATCCGGACTTCGTCCGGCCAAATCTTGCGCATGCGCAGTAGACCTTTCAACCCCCTCTCCTAGCTACACATGTTCTCAGAGAACACGTGCATTTGGGTGATGCATGGTAGTTTCGTATTGTTGTTCACGTTTCCCTTTTCTGAAGATCGCCCCGGTACTTTTTTTATACTATAAAGCAGTGGTGCACAACCTTTTTCTATCAAAGGGCCGTATTTCACATTTTTTCCGAGTCCGCGGGCCGCATTATGAAAAAAATTACATTGAATTCGTAAATTTAAGGAAAATCTTAATTAAAACATTTTATTACATTTTATGGGACTTACGTGGGACATCATCACTCACAACATTGTCAGTCTTCCATTGGAGAGGTTAGTTTGAATGTAACGAATTGTTACTGTTTATATTAAACTTCTTTTAGTAATCTGACTTATTTCGAGAGATTTACTTCAATTATTTCTCGGTGTATTGTGACATTTCTCGGAATAATTAGTATTATTAATATTAGCCGATGTCGGCATTTTCACCTTGTCATAATGACCCCTATGTTATTGACGATTCCTATAATAACTTGCAAGTTCAAATCAGTCATTCAAGTAAAAATCTCAAAAGTTAAAAAACTATACCCTAACCCTAATATTTAGGATGATCGTTTTTCGGATAAATTTCCCACCCCGTTATTCGCTAAACCCTTTGTTGTGAGGAAATCCTACCACAGGCCGCCTTGAGGCCGCCCGAAGGAAACGGCCTCACGTGTGTATGCTAGAATCTGAACGGATCAGACCGCCTTGAGGCCGCCGTCCGGCCATTAACTGACGTGTGTATGGGCCTTTAGGCTATAGCTCGATTGTTTAGCGAAAGGCCGAATTGTCCTACCTTCCATGGTCATCGACACCCTCACGCTCCCATACCCTGTCGCCATGGGGTCCAAACCCCAACCAAATTCACTAATCCTCAAGTCCCTTGGTTCGTTCCACAAATTTGACATTAAGATAATATCTAACGACTTCCAGAAATTCCATGGGGAAATTTACTCATTTGAGAATTCCTTGAATCTTATGAATGCCTAGTGGGAGTAGTTTTATTTTCTAGTTCAGTTCCTCGTGCAGGTGGTCAATAGAGGAGGAAGCTTCTTTGATACAAAGTATAACAACTACTGAAATATATTTTTAAGGAAACCTTTATTTATCATTTTATACATGCAAAATATAATAGTTACAATAATAGTTAATAATTATTTTGATATTTATTAGTCACTTGCTTCAGTGCTATCACTTTCATTCTCCGAATTTATATTAACAAGTATTTCTTCAATTCCGTTCATTACACATTCTCTTTGAATGTACTCATTTTCTGTATTTTTTCTGGCATACTGTTCTCCACTCATTTTCACCTATTAAATTACGTTTCTCCTCCACTAACTCCTGCGTCGTCGCCTGCCATTGTAAAACGATCGAGCTATAACCACGGCAAATTATGCATGAATCTCATCGAGAGAATTTTTTGAAGCCATTAGTGCATCTCAATAAGTCGATTTTTAAAAATAGGGTATCCTCTCAGAAAGAAAAATTTATTCAAATGGTCATTATACAAAAACCTTGTTTTTGTGCTTTTTGATAGGCAAACTCATGCAATAATTTTCAAAAGTTTAAGACAACTTCTCTACATTAATGGCCGCCAGTCAACCATTCCTATGACTGCTGATATCAAGCACGTACACAATATAGGAAGTCTAATTTGGATTATACCCCTAGTTCCATTATAAACTCAAATGATACAGAAAATAATTTCTTCAGAATACGAATAAAATGTACTGAATAGACGCTTTAATAAAGTTTTCTAGATCAAAAGAGGAGATAATAATTTGCGTAAAAGCACATTTTATAATTATATGCATTTCAAAAATGAATGTAACTCATGATGATCATTCATGCGGGTTGACTTTAAGAATTTAATTTTACAGTCAAGATAACCTAATAAAAAAGAATTTCGGAATATTTAATTGGTTATTCTGAATTTTAGAGTTTCGTTTCTAGTTTAACTCACAAACGTTTACCATAAAAATTCTCTTAAACACTCGACTTACTAAAATTCAAAGACTTTCACTCAGTTTATCAATACATACTGATGTTTTTTAACTTGGACTCGCTTCTAGAAAAGTAAAAACATTAAACTATTACACACTATACATTTTATATGCTTTGTATATCGTTTGTATTGCAGATAATACCATAGGTAAAAATTACAATTCGGAAGTAAACTTTTATCTATCTTCTCTAAAAATTCAACTCTGGAATGCACTTAAAAACATCCGCCGCAAAAAGTCCCCGCGGCGAGGCGATCGCGGCGAAAGTCCTCGCGGCGAGACTGCTGCGGCGAAAGGTCTCGCGGCGAGACGGCTGCGGCGAAAGGTCTTCGCGGCGAGACGGCCGCGGCGAGGTGGCCGCGGCGAGATGTCCTAGACCCCTCATACTTACCCAATTCCTTACCTAACTACCTTTAACTGCCGGACTTTGCCCAGCGAAGATAGACTTCAAGAGCTCCAAGAACAACTGGAGAAGATCAAGTGGGACATTTTAGGGCTTAGTGAGGTGAGAAGAAAAGGTGAAGGCCTATTGGCGTTGAAGAGTGGATATCTTTTTTTATTACAGGGGAACTGACACAGGAAGAACAGGAGTTGGATTCATCGTCAACAAAAAATTGAAGAATAATATCGTGGAAATGGAATGCTCATCCGAGCGGGCAACTACTCTAGTGCTTCAAATAAATAAAAGACATTAACTTCATATAGTCCAAGTCTATGCGCCAACTTCATCATATTCGGATGAGGAAGTGGAAGATTTCTACCAAGAAATTGGAGAACTGCACGACAAAGGAAGCTGCCATCTCAAAGTGGTAATGGGTGATTTCAATGCCTAGGTAGGAGAACAAAACGAAGTTGCCCGCTTGGATGAGCATTCCATTTCCACGATATTATTCTTCAATTTTTTGTTGACGATGAATCCAACTCCTGTTCTTCCTGTGTCAGTTCCCCTGTAATAAAAAAAGATATCCACTCTTCAACGCCAATAGGTCTTCACCTTTTCTTCTCACCTCACTAAGCCCTAAAATGTCCCACTTGATCTTCTCCAGTTGTTCTTGGAGCTCTTGAAGTCTATCTTCGCTGGGCAAAGTCCGGCAGTTAAAGGTAGTTAGGTAAGGAATTGGGTAAGTATGAGAAGGAGTGGCAGTGGGTGTTTAACCTCCCGGGATTTTTAGCACTCTCTTCCTTCATTCCTTGTTCCTGACCACTCCCACGGTCAGAGGCAATCCATCCTCCGGAGGATGAGGGCCGTTTTTTATGGGTGTTCATATCATGCGTGGATTGTGGGCCTTAAAACACCACTCTGGCCCAGAGCGAGTTGATGAGTACCTCTTTCACTTTAGCCGGAGATATTGCAAAAATACTTCACAGTATGGTTGAACCTACCGGTGTCCGAGGACACCACTGTGCTTCGCCCTTTAGCCTCCGTTTACACCCTTCCGCCGGCTTTGAGGCAGTTGGAAGGGATGTATTTATATACGGGTATATCGTACGACTTGTGTTTAAATTCCGCCGCTTTAAAAAATTACGCCACCGGGGACAATGGCTATGCGTTCGCTTATTGTCATTATGTTACACGTGGGAAGATCTAGATATATGTTTAGCGGTTTTCTTTATTATTTGAATATATTATTAAATTATAATATATTTTTATATTATAGTTTCATTTTCAATTGCTATTCTAATAATATTTAATGCGATCTTTTGATAAAGGATTTACAACGAAAATTAACTTTAAACTATTTATGACGATATCATTGTTTATATAGTTACTAACGAATTTATTTCTTTTCTTTGGTATTATTGATCTGCTTGACTGATTCTATGATCAACGTACGTACATAATTAGTGAATTTCTCTATGATTTTTATAGTTTAATTAGGCATAATTTAATTTTCAATTGCTATTCTAATTACAATTAATGCGATCTTTTGAAAAGAGATAGGCAATAAAAATTCAATAAATATCAATTGGTGAGGAATGAAAAGTATAAAATTAAAAAATATATAAAAAGGCCTTTTTTAATCAACCAACTTTTATATGTTAAGGTGTACTAAAAATAAGAAAACAAACCCATTCAAAAAACTTTAAATTTTCGAATTAAGTTTTGTGGGTCTACAGCAAAACATTAAGATACAGTATGATCTTACACAGAGGCTTGATTTAATGAGAACCAAAGAAACAATTTACAATTTTATTGTAAAAGTTGGTTGTTCATATTGTAAAGATTTTAATTTCTTTTCATATTACATGAAGCCTCTATGTAAATGCTTACTGCACCTTTGTGTTTTGCTAAAAAGCCACCAAACGTTTACATAAAAAATTGTAAATAGTTTCTTATGGTCTCATTACATCTATCCTCTGGGTAAGAGTTTACTGTATCTTTATGTTTTCGTGAAGACCCACCAAACTATTCTAAAATTGTAAATATTTTCTTAAAAGGGCTTGTTTTCTATTGTAGAACATGACATTTTTCTAAGCTTTTATTTTTTACTAGCAGAATTTCCCGTTGAATTTCAACGGAGTTAGTGAAGCTACTACAGCATAACATACAAACTCTTTAAAATAGCTATATAGTAGATTCTTTTTAAATTACAATTGGCTTTTCTTAACAATTAATCATATGTGCTTGTAACAATCCGTTTCCGAATGTATTGCATTCAAATATAACGGTAATTTTATTTCCTATCCTATATATCACTTTCGCCAAATTTCTTGTGTAATTATGCCTATGAAATGTTTACATTTATGTCTTGTAAGCAAGAAACTCGTGAAAAAGCAACGTACAGTTGTCCATGATTGAACACTGACTCCGGTAAATGTACACCAGATACGTGAGCTTATTTACATTAATAAACGTTATAATGTAAAATATAATGATTTTACTTATAAAAAATGTAAGATTCCAGTATTCAATAGACGAAAGAAAGTTCAATTACTTGCATCGGTAAACGCTTCCTGAATAATAATCAGTATCTATTTACGTTGCTATCCATAAACATCGATCGTTTCGTTGCTTAAACAAAAGTGCGAATCGAATAACGCTAAACTTTCGTCTATTTGTAAGCTTCATTGAAGCTAATTGAATCGGAGGTAACAGTGACGGCCGCCTTGGCAACGCCCGGAAAGAGTACGAAAAATCCATAAAATTTCGAAACAAATAGCATATTTCTGAAAACTTCGACCGTGTAACATGTAAACTTCGCAGGAATAAGATAGGATAGAGTTTTATTCGTCGAATAAAGCAAAAACGGAAAAGATCGGTCCATATTTACTTATTTTTATGCTTGAAGGAAGAAAACCTTGCAAGTCAAGAAATGGATTCATACGTGTTATCCTATGGAAAAATATTAATCCCCTATATTGGCAGCACTGATTAATCCCGGTTGACCAAACCTTGACAATTCACTAATTGTAAGTTAGGATGTAAGGAAGAATCGTACCAAATTGGTTATTGTAGCTTTTATCATTTAGGAGGAATTCCGTGAACAAACACGCTTCAAAATATATTATAGATTGTATATTTTCTAGTACCTTATTTGTTATAGTAAGGTTTATCGAAGTATATCTTTTATAAATCTAAAAACAATATACATATTAGAATAATGAACTTGCGTACTAGGAGAACGGGACTTAACTGTAAAATAATATTTCACTGCGCATTCAACTGGCTAATTCTTCCTTATTTATCTCTTTTACTTTTAATTACTAAATAATTTTTGCTTGCTAGTATTTCCTAAATGTTGTTATTTAATGCCGTTCTTGTTACATTCCTGAGTTTAATGGATACCTATTTTAAATGTATGCCCTGGAAGTAAATTCACACTTTGGAAGTTTAAATTTCTAGAGTAACACGGTTTTATCTGATATTGCTCTTCATTCGTTAAAAATCTATGCGCCAAATTCATGCCATTAGATGAAGATGGGTTTTATGGCAGATTCAATCCCAGCATTTTTACTTTCTCCATACGTAGTAATGGGAAAGTATTGTATTCATGAAAAAAATCGACTTCGAGATTTCAACGGAAATACATGTTTTGAGGTCCCTAGAACACGTTTAGACTATTTTCGGAATGATGTCTGTGTGTGTGTGTGTATGTTATTGTGGGCGCTCTAACTCAAAACGTACATGCCATATCGTTACCAAACTTCATATATAACACTTGAACATGAGCACAAAGAACTGATTAGTTTTTGGACAATAACGGATAACCGGAAGTCGAGGTTTATTCGAAACCCGATTCGGTTTTTGCGATATTTCTTCGTTAAAACATCATTATTGTATATACAATTCTATATAAAAGTTATAGAGAATGTAATTTCCTACAACTTTCATTTGAAACAATTTTCCATAGCAGTTATTGTTTAGGAATTATATATAGATAACGGGTTTTTCGGTTTCCGTCATATATCTCCTTAAAAACATCGTTATTGGTAATCTTCATGAGGACCAAAGTTGTAGAGAATAATATTTCTTCCAAGTTTTGTTTGAAACTAATTTTCGTAGAACCATCCATTTCGGATATATTTCGCTTTATCTTAATACCAGTATACAGCGCCAACACCATGTAGCGGTGAATTCTGTAAACATATTCAGAATATACCTAATTTACGGCAATAAGGACGACTGTATTCTTTTACGATAGGAAATAATAATTTTGCCTTATAATGCTATTCATAATAATTTAAATATCTATACCCCAAATATGGAGAAAGTCATGTGTTGGCCACATCAGATTTGTTATAGTGTTAAAGTTGAATTTTATTTCAGTTTTAAGAGTATAGTATATTTTCAGTAAATTATAGGCTAGTAGATATAGTCATATTTAACATTGCGCTAATTTCGGTTATATAAGGTGAGGTTGAGTTAAAGCTTTAGTGCGAGAAATTTAACTTCGTTGTAATATTATAAAGGAACATTTAAAAAAATGCACATTCGGTTTTTAAAATATCCTCACATAACTACGAGATTGTATTATTTATTGTTAAATAAGTGAATGTTTCTGATTGCATTTATTTAACAGCTAAGCTCTTTAATTTTTTAAACTTTTTTGGATTTATTGTTTTAGTACGTAGAAGCTGAATTACTTTCGGTATTTTATATTGCAAATGCTTCTCAGTTGCAACCGCCTGTTATACATGTCATGGAAAGTGCTCTGGATTAACGATCGAACCACGACTCGGTGAAAGTTCCGGTTTTCCAAGCGGTCTGATTGTGAAGGTTATGGCAAGAGAAAAAAGTTCCTGTCTGTCGAGCTTCCGTTGTGTCAATTTATTTCGTAGTATCTTTTTTTCATAATGATCGGTAATTTTTTTGTTACAGTATGTTATTCTATGCTCGCATGTTTTCAAACATGTTGTATTTATTCAACTTTTGACCCTTTAAATTGTTACAAATTATTTT
Organism: Uropetala carovei; assembly: GCA_036926305.1. NCBI lineage: Eukaryota > Metazoa > Arthropoda > Insecta > Odonata > Petaluridae > Uropetala > Uropetala carovei. The sequence continues at coordinate 652,137 of JAXCHB010000152.1, read as the reverse complement.
TTCCTGTTATAATTTCCAAATTGGAAAATGTTTTCCATTTTTAAATAAAAGAGGAATTTTTTCTCATCGAAACAAAATTATTTTATTGCAAATGTAGCTAATGTAAAATTCTCTCTGTTTCGTACGTTTGTGAAATTACCTTCGCATTCAGAAATTTAGTATTTTAATTTTAATGAGCCTATAATTGTGATAAGTACATATTGTTACTTCTCAAATTATTTGCCATATCAAGTACAGTTTCCGAAGAGGTTCAGACTGAGATCTGTGTTACTCAAGTTTGAATTATTTCACAAAAAATGTTGTTATTAACCATTGTACAAAGAGAATTAACTTACATTAAATGCATCGCAAGGGTAGAAACATTATTGTAAAACCAAAATGGAAATAGCACTATTTAAATTTATATATATATATATATATATATATATAAATACTACGGAAGAGGAAAGGTAAGGATATTTAGGGCAACTAGGTGTTGAAGGAAACCCAGTGAACACTTACCGGAAGTAGAGCCGCTGGGGTGTTGGAGAGACACATTTGTAGAGGTTAAAGCTTTCGGGATGATCCATTCGTCAGCACAAGACACACACACACACACACACATATATATATATATCCAATTGATACTTTTCAGTCAATAAATCTTTTATTCGAAAACTTTTGGTTTTTAAAACCTAACAATAATTTAAATGTTATTTATTTGTTATTAATGCATAAAAGTAGAGATTTATGGAGGACTGTACAAATATAGCTATTTTAAATTGATAGAACTATTGTTTCTCTTTTCTCTTTTGCTGTGCCTAATATACATTTTCAAAGATATTTTATTAACAATTTTACCATACAGCTTATTTTTATAACAAATGGACGAAGCGCTAGATGAAAACATGTTTACCCAATTTGTGTTATAATTCTGTTAGTATTCGAATAATAACTACTATAAGACGGGTGAGAGCAGGAAGATTTGTTTTCGAGGAGGTTTAAATATCAAGTGAGTTACAGTGCAACGGGTCGTCATAGCAGTAAAGAAAATTAAACAATAAATTTCACTTTTTATTGAGTACTTTTTAGATCGTGAACATTAGGCTGTATTATCATATGGTTGGAACAATTGATATGACCAGCTCGAATGAATCTTCTAAAGTATGCAAGCTGTAAATAATTTTCTCCAACCAAGGATTGGAAATTGTCGAAACATGGGAGATTAAGGCTTTGGAAAGTATAAAGGAAGATTAGTTGAGAAGGTGTTGAATATTGCAGGATCACGAATAAGGAGATGAAAGAAGGAAGTTTTTCCAAGGAAATTCTAGAAATGAAAGTATTGGGAAAAGGTCCAAGGGTGAGGTCACGAAATAGAACGGGATATTTGGTTAGGAAAGACGTGTGAGTTGGAGGAAGTGACGGAAGGACGTATAAAGAGGGGATTATTATGATTATTTTGCTGGCCCTCCTGGAGGTGTAGATGAAGACTCCCCATTTCCGTAAACTCGTACCGAATTTGAAGTACCCATGATTTTGAAACATTCATGGCGGACTTCATATATTTCTCAGTGCAACCAATACTGATCTCCGTTGTATCTTACAATAGCTTTAAACTGTCGTGAATAAATTTTAATTTCAAGATTTAATTTTGTGAACATTGATAGAAAGGATTCTTGTTGGCTGGTTCCTTGATTATCGTAGTAGGGATGCTCTTCTTTCTTTTCACCTTTTTACTTGAATGAGTTATTCTTATTATATTGAATACATATGTACATTATTGTTTATTACATATAAATGTAATCACCTTTTACAGTGGGAAGCGCCTTACGCACGCACACAGAAGGGAAGAGAGAAGCCCAGCATTAGCTCACTCTTAACGGTAAGCACTTAGGGCAAGAGAGAGAGCAACAACTTAACGTCCTTTCCGAAGGACGGAGCGCTTTTCCTTGAGTGTTCTCCTCAGACCCACAAGTTGGGAGGGGTAAGGCCGTGAAATACCGACCTTCGTAGGATTTGAGCTGGGGCTGACAGCGTGCGAGCAAATTCATCACCATTCCCGTATATCTATATTGAATAACTGGCCAATATTATTTCGAAACATATATATATATATATATAGATAAGTTTAAATATCGCTATATTAATGCACATTTTCTTTTTAGGAGCGTTTCGCTTCCAGGGTGAGCGCCAATTATCATCGGTCTGTCCGTCCGTCCGCCTGTTTGTCCTCGGCTTCTACCGAACAGATTTTCATGAAATTTGATATTAAGGACTTACAATGAAAGATAACAAGAAAATCACATACATGAATCACGTACGCCAATCAAGGGTACCACTTTACTGGTGACGAAAAATGAACTTTCCGTCATATCTCGTAAAGTATTGGTCATATTAAAAAAAATATTTTTCAAATAAAACTTGTAGAGCTAGTGTGCATTTTTATCGTCGGAGTAGCCGTTATCAAGAAAATGAAACAGGAATGTCTTAATTGGGGCAGAACTTGGATAATTTCTTGCATGGTTACTTCTTCATTGTGGCTAACATAAACAGTCTCACAAACAAACGTTTAATTTCCTTACGTGTGCATTCAATATTTTTAAATAGGAAGAAAATATAGTATTTATATCGAAGAAAAGAACTTTAAAACGCCATTTCCCTTACGTACAGGTATATCATTTCTTTCAAATATTCCATTGCACGAAACGCGCCCATTTGTGATACGCTGTACACTTTCCTGGCATGTTTAAATATACTAATGATCCAACTATATGGGCGTAGAATTGGCTTACTTTGAAGTATTATCATTTAGCATTTTCTCTTCTTTTTCGAGTTCGAATGGTGTCACTGATTGTTCACCTAAATTTTACAATTGGAATTTTCTGCATAAGATGAAGAAAGCATGTATGAAATATGAAGTTTTGCTTTTAAACTGCATTGAAGAGACTCAATATGCTAAATATCATCAATCTTCTCATGACAGAAAATAATTGTCAAAAAATATTACTTACAACAGTGACTGTAGCCTGCAATTAAATTGTATACATAATTCTATTTCATTATATTTCATATGAAAACAAGCCAAGCCCAGATGTTACATTTAAATTTTAGGAGATTACCGTACGTTCTAGGCTTTTTTCATCATGGTCTACATTTGCTGAATTAATTCACCGCGAATCGATAGGATTTTATCTATAATTTTAAACCGCTTATGTAAACTTTTTTATAATCAATGAATATTATCTTCATAATATTGAGTGACCTTGTGAAAAAAGTGCATAGGCTTGTACGAATCGTCTTCATCCATCGTGGCCTTTATTTAATTCGCATAATATATTTTGAAAGATAGCGCTCATCCAACAAAGCTTATTACGTAAATCGTTGGGAAATTCTTGTAGGTATCGATTTTCTATCAATCGCATATGTCGCTAGGTGGATTTTGTCAGTCATAAATCATTCATGCGCGAAAACCTACGAATAGGTTTTCAGTCGTAATAGGAAGACTTGATGCGTGGGCCTTTGCTTTCTAGATGGCGTCGAAGATAACAAGATTTCAAAATAACCTGACCTCGAGGCTCGCAACCGGCCCTCCTAATGATATCTCCTATCCAATTTTCTCTGTCCTACGAAACGGGTCCGTAAGATATGATAGGTAGATATATACATATACATAAACGGCGTCTGTTTGAGATTCCATGATCGCATTATTTGCTCCTACAATCTATGAAATATCTCGAGAATCGCGATGCAGTTATTCCGAGTTTTTAAAATTTTTAATGAGCGAACATTTAAGAAAGCGTGTCTGAGCATGTCTTTAAGATCGATTGGTCGTCGCGATATTGTGGAATCAAACGCCTGCATTATAAGAGGCGAAATATACTTAATATATTTACCAGTAATCACTATGGCATTCATATTGAAATACAAAAGTGTACAATGAAATAATTCTTTGAAAACAAAATCAGTTTAGAGTCTTCCATTTTGCTATAACAACTCTTGTTAATAACTTTACCCAAATGACGAGAATGACAAACTACATAACCTCGTGTAGAATTTCCTGCGTTTCCTAAAGCGATAAAAGAAACATTCTTGCATTAATTTATTACATTCATATATCTTTACGTCGATTAGTTATAATTGCTACGAAAAGAAAAACAGTTAATAATTTTAATCATTTATTACAAATATGACTATCCTTCCTATTAAATAATACCCTTATTCTGTAACCGTGTCACGCTATACGGAGTTAGATGGGAGAATAAGGAAAACCGCAAAAAAACTAAAGAGCTTTTCAATCTTTTTCGATCAAACTTTCAGGAATCACTTGGTTTTTCAACTTGAAACTGCTCGCCGGATACATAGTAGTCCTGGGTTTGATTCCAGGAGCATACCATTTCTCCGTTTGAATAACATGGGTAGAGCTGAAACGGAACGAGTAAGCCTTTTTTCTTTAGCATTTTAAAATATCTTAAAAATGAGTTATCGACGCGGTATTTTCACATTTATGCCGTGAAGTAAGTAAGCCTTTTTTCTTTAGCATTTTAAAATATCTTAAAAATGAGTTATCGACGCGGTATTTTCACATTTATGCCGTGAAACTAAAGAAATTAATTTCCATATCGTAGAAATTCAAATCTCATTCGAAAAAAGCAAAAAATTACATTTTATGATGATTTTTCGTGATTATACGCATTTATTCAATTCATCGCCATGACAACTGCAATCGTTAAAGTCTATTATTGAATCGATCCTAATGCGTAAAAAATTTATAAAAGTTGGGGAAAAACGTATTAAAACAATTTTTGGAGATTTTCGGATGATATATGAATTGATACGATATGGAAATTAATCTTTATAATTTTCTTCGAAATGAATCGCAAATCCTCAAGAATTTATTGTATTCCTGCTTATAATTTTGCAGAACTCGGAAACGTTCCTGTTCATAATGATTGCCTTTATTATTTTGTAGATATTTATGAGGTGATCGCTTCATTTAGTGTGCGTGAGGATGTCTCGTCGCTATTTCATCTTTATGCTCTGCTGTCACTCTTTTAATGGACAAAAAAGATAATTTGTTCGATATTTAGTAATGTTGGCATTATATGAATATGTCATATTCCTCATAATGTCTATTGAAACAGTAAATATTGTTATTGGCATATTTCCCATTTCAGCGAAGTATTTGATAATATTCTTTATTTTTTAAATTTTAATTCAGTAGAATGTTTGTGTGGATTCTCCGATTTCTTAGAAGAATATGATCAGTGTCTCGAAAATAGTTACATCCATCGATCGATTTGCATGGTAAATGCGTTCCTAGAAAAGACCGTGTAAAGACAAACCGTGCAATGTGGGATAGAAATACACGAGATTATTTTTTTGCCTACCCTGAGGTGAACATGCAACTATTTTGTAGCGCTGTATTCAGCGTTGCTTCCCTTATTCTTTATTTTAACCTCTTCGTCTATGATTTTTAAATGCTTGGAGACAGCTCCGAAACAGTGCTAAAGTTATATCGATGGCCGCGCAATTCGAGGTAGTTTTCTAAAAATCGTGCTAAACCGAAAATTTGTAAAACGAAACCCTGCAACTCCTGAGATGAGTGTATATTCGTGCTTTAGCGTTCGGCGTGCTTGTTCCCATGGTGCCGTGAGGACCTCAATCAAGTATGGCTTCATTCTCTTTTTTTTCTTGTTCCTGCGCCGTTGAAAAGCGAGAGTGAAGGGGCGTGGTAGGGATAGGAGCATTGGTGTGGGTTTACCCCTCGGGCTAAGAAGGGAAGGGGAAGGATTGGAGTGCGAGGAGGGGCAGGGAGGGAAGGTGGCAAGGCCGCTTAGAAAGTGGATCACGCATGCGTAAGGTGAAGTGAGGAGAATGAGCAGAGGGAGGGAGAGAGGGACGAGAGAGGATGGTAGGCGGGGCTGGGCGTGGGGAGAAGGGAGTGGCGGGGTGGCAGCGGCCCAAGGAGATCTCGTAAGTGGAGGAAGGGGAAGGGCGGGAGGTGGGTGGGTGAAGGTGTTCAACTTGGATGGATTGTATTTGGTGTTTTCAAATAAAATTTTGGCGCTCATGTTTTAGCATTTAGCGACGTCGCCTAACCCCTTTAATTTATACTATGTACTTTTAATATGAAAAATATGATGGTAGTATGGTGCAGTATATTTTAAAATGTGAATAACCTAATAAATTTTCCTATTTTATTCAAATTACTTGAGAATTTGTTAACCTTTATCATGTGATTTTTTCGTGCTCATTAAAAAAAACCTCGTGTGATTGTTTTTGATAAAAGGTCATGCCTTAATTGGAGGAACTTTTCAGGCTTTAATGATATAAAAATGTCTTTTGCTAAGCGGCTGAATATATTTATTCAAAGACGTTTCCTGCAACTCAATTCCTTGTGTCCGTTGACTTAATTCCCTAATTTTGCTATTTTAATAATTAGAAGAGAAAATTTCAAAGTTATCACCCGAAACAGAGGCACTCTTAAATGAGGCCATTACGCACGCATCTTGGAGAACCCAGAAATTTTCAAATGAATTTTAGGAAATGTAAATTAGGTATATGTTCAACGAAGTCATGCTTTTATTGTATCTGCATTCATTCCTATGAAATAAAATTTGGTATTAAGTGTCACAGTAAGATTTTCCATCAAATTGTTGAGAAATCGAAATTTTGTATTTATTTATCTTCCATCGAAACCGATGAAACATAAATGAGGACCTTGCGATAATCGATAATATTTTATACTTCAAATTGTTTAAAACGTTGTAGCACTATATTCTTTTTGCCGCATACTTAGCGATGAAGTATGTAATAACGTAAATAAATATCGGCTCTCCAGGTTGGGCATTGTGCAGTGGGTAAGTATCCCCATTCACTTAAAAATTCGTTGTATTTATAAATGCCCAGTCGGTATGAGAACAGCAATTGCTTGTTGATAACTTTGAGATATATGAGAACAGTCTGGTTAGCATAATCCACAGAGTGAAGTTGATGATGAAATAGGGATATATGAAATAATATTATTAGATAATGGTTGATATATTTACGGTGAACTTTACAATCCCTACATTTAAAAATGCCATCAAATTTTATTTATTTATCGAGAAATGTATCCTTTTTTGCCTGCTCGAATAGCGGCCATAATTCATCCTAATTCGGCTTCCCATCTCTTAAGCGCTCTCGTCCGTGGCGCCCTCCATTGCCCTGGGAAACTCTTCCCACCTCCTCCGACCCGCCCACGAAACTCTCTCTTTCGCAGAGGCATTTATTGTGTTCTTGCCCTCGTTTCGAGTAACATAGGCTAAAATCTACTCCTGAGACCCGTTCGCCTAAAATATTACGGCATATTTAACCAACTGAGCTGAAATCGATCCGAAAGAGTTTGCACAAAAGTCAAATTTAACAGCGAGCGCGTACTGTAATGTCATTTGTTAACCCTCTGCGTGTTTCCAACGAGGAACGCCATTGGAATTGTTCCAGACATCATCTTGGCAATCAAGAGCGTTGCTACAAAAAAATGCAGGTCTCCCCGTGTTATGACACTTGCGCGACATGGTGAGGATAAGATTAATCGTTGGTCTCATTTTTATTTAGTTCTGCACCACTTTCTTCTCTAAGACTGTCCGGAAACTATGGTCTTGCTTTAAATTAGAATGTTCCCTTAATTTGTGTCGCGTCATATGAGTACTCGGTCATTGACTGTGGTCAGCAAACATTTCCTTTTCGAATTTTAGGGTTGAAGATTTCAGATCCTGTAAACTTGGCATCCAGCGTTTCTGAGTGTGATGACGCAACCTGAAACCCGTTTCATTTTATGAGTTGTATATTTTGACGTAACAAGAAGACATCTTACTTAAATGTGTTTTTTTCTCTCGATCCTGCCTTCTTTCTCGTGAAAAAATAAATGAAGCTAAATGTGTCGTTATTTCCACCACGCATCATGTACTGCTACTCGATGCGTGATGTACGATTTTTAAAAATTGAACCACAGATAAACATAACATAATTATGACTAATATTAAGCAAGCTTTGATTTTTTGTCAAGTATTTGAACTTGTTATTTGCTTAGGTTAAAGTCCATTGACTGTTCTGTATTTTCTTATATTCCAATCGATAAAGAAATTTGAGAGACACCCTTTCCAAGTGCTTATTTTATGGCCATTTCCTCCTTATGCCTCAACAGTAACATAAGTGATTTTGGGTGTTCCCCATATTCACCCCTTCTCTTCGTATCGGGCCACAGTTACTCCACCTATCGCACAATGTAGAAAGCTCCTTCTCGATAAATCCATTCCGCACCGCCCTCATAAAACTTTGTCTTTTCATTAAAATGTCACCTGCAATTTCAGGCGCGGTTGCTGGGAAAAAATCACAGCGATTTTCATTCCAGGTTTAGATTGCCGGGATGGAACTTGATTCAGGTTGGCTTCTCTCCAGCGGACGATGTTGTTATACATTTCCCTTTCGTTGGCATTGCGGCCCTGTCAAATTCTACTGTGACATGTTATGCAATAATACAGAGAACGGTGGTCACTTTGTCGTAACTCTTTGCCTATTATCACAAGAATTCAAAACTTTTGCTGCTGTTTAATTGTAATACTTATGTTGTTTTGATTTTGCTTGAAAGTTTTTTTGTTTCTATAAAATTGAAAATTATTTTGTGAATTGTGGAGAAATAGTCCTATATCCATTTTATTTTCGTCTTCGTTATTACTGGATTTTAGAAGATAGATAAAAAAAACCTGTTGTATTCATTATGGCAATCCTTTAAATTGTATCCTGTTAAGGCAATTAGGATGTGGGCGTTGTTCTTCTCGAACTCTCGGTAGCAAAAGCGTCTCATTTCCCATTGACATGATTTCATCCTTTCTCTCCTCTATTCTAATCTCTACCGCGGGAAATTATCATGAGGCAAATATTTGAAAGGCTTAGTTTCTCATCGCTTTCATACTCCTTGAAATTTATTATTGCGTTATAAATAAATTTTATTACCCAAGTAAGTCACATTTATGTCGTGGCACATATGAATAAATGTGACGTAATTTGGCTTGACGGTAGATATAGTTGTCAAAGTTTCTTAATTATGAATAGTACATTTTAGTCGAAATTGTTGAATTAAAATGGATTTAATGCTTGAACCAGGAGGGTATTTATCCTGTTAAGTAAATGTAAGATAATTTGTTGTATTTTCAATATATATGGAAAGTAATTCAAGAAATATAAACTTATTTAACATTTTAAAATATTTTCCTTTTTTAATAAAATAATATGATTGTGAAGGAAATAATACTTTTCTCATGCTCTTCACGCATTGATGGTGGCATTTACCGTTGTATGGCTTTTGCCCTCGTAAGCGACAAAGGCGTGGCAGAAGCCCTTTCTGACCCCAGCGTGAGGACACGTAAGAAGACTTTATCTAATCCAACATGATCGACTCTCGCCGCCCACGTCGCCTTAGTGCATTGTCTCTCTGTCCTAGTTCGCCAGCTTCAATCCGCTTCGCAGTCTTTATTTGTCCGTTCTCCCATCTTATTCCTACGGGGCGTGATGTTAAAGTCAAACAATACAAAGACTCCATTAAAACATCTTAACGGAAGGAAAATACTGCCTTTGAACACGTCTTTAAATACAGTTTCACATTAACCAAGATTTATGCATGTAAAACGATTATATATGAGCACTTTTATAGACATTTTTACCGATAACAAACAAAGTGTAAATCGATGGCTGGCAAACGTTGGCGATGGGATGTCATTGGCTTAAATTCATATAATCAATGAATGAGCGCAATTAGGCGATAACAAAATGATTCAAACCTTAGTTAACATTAATAGTGATAATTTACCGATAATATAGTTTTGATGCATGAACTATCTGTAATTAGTTTTTTGGTATTGCCATTTGAGATAAAGTTTAACTTAATCCCTCCATGTTTCTTTTGCCGTTTAAAGCTACCGACAGTAGTTTGTCATTTGAAATTAACTACGCTTCCAGGATGCTTAAATATTATTGCAAATAAATTTTCTTAAAAATGTTCACCGTTATTTCCCGGTCTGCGATGAAGTTTGGTCAGTTCCTCTCTGCCCAGCGAACCGAATCTAAATTCTCGCTATTTACTCAGTTCCAGGTCACAAAAAGAAAGATATACCGTTTAACATTTACATTTTTACGGTGATCTCGAAACCCACTCAAATTCTCCTTTCGTGCATCAAAACGGCAAGCGTCCAACTTTTTCTCTTAAGGGCCACCTTTTCTTTGTTTCGTAACGCATGGAAATTTTATTTTTATTTTTATTTTTTTATTTTGGAAAACGAGGCCCCTTCCAATAGAGGCCGCCCTCTGGAGGAAGCGGAAGAGGGGACTATTTTTGGCAGACAGTTTGGTGTAAGCCTGCATCTCTTTATCTTCCTCTTTTTGGAGTTCTTTGCCCCTACCTCCTCCCTCTTTTAATCCCCTCTCTTTTACTCCCCCCCCTCTCTCCGTCTCGCTCCCTCCGCGATATATAGCGTGGAACCGCGACGGCGAGTCCTCTTCAATCGGCACGTCTCGTTCTCCCAATCCCCTTGGGAGGGGGGGCTTCTCCGATTTTGGCCACTCGGCGCTTCCGTCCGGTGCCGAATTGCGACGCGAGAGCTTTTGTAGTTTGGCAACGCGTTACGTGGTCACCACCGACACCTCTACCTTCTTCATCTCCTACCACTTCGCCTTCCCTCCGCTTATCCTCCCCATCTCTATTTCCCAAAGTTATCTTGTTCGTTTTTTTTTACGATCCTCCTCCTAACGAATTCCTTTCCGCCACGGTGAAGATGGTTGACGTTATGTTTTTTAAAAGCGCTTCCTTCTTTCGAGACTTTCACCCCCACCTCCCTTTCATATGACGCGCCACAGCTCTCTTCGCACTCCTCGACGGAACCTTGAAGTTCCATTGACGGTAATTTCTGTGCGCGGCCTCGCGCGAAACGATGGACGCCCTTGCGGTTACGCATATTCCGACACAATGGCGAAAAAAATCTCGTTCACATTTCTCTCTCTTTTCCCATCACCTTTTGTGTGCCGTAACGCTTTCTTCGATTCGATTCTTTCAAAATCGTCCCACAGTTTCATTTTTGCGAATTCCACTCTCTAATTCCACCACCTTTTAATGTTCACACTGCCCTATGGTTTATTTTCTTATTTAATAATTTAATTTAACAATAATTTCATTTTATCCAATATTTCTGATTTCACTTATTTTTTTAAAGGCGGCCTAAAAGATTTTCAGGTTGATTTATTTTCGCTTTATTTTGTCGACGACTCGAGTAATTTAGCGAAAAAATCACTCCAGATTTGATTGTTATGGCAATCGTTTAATTTAATTATACTCTATATATATAAAAGGCTTAGGTATGTTTCCGAGAAAGAGATATTAGGTACGTGTGACGGTTTAAGACACGAAAGTTTAGGTACTTTTAGATATTATAGAAACTTGAAATTTGAGGGATGATCAGTCCTGGGTATTAAGGGGTCTTTTTGACCCCAAATTTCCGTTTCATTACGCCATAAGAAAAGCATTGAAATCGGTGCAAGCCATTTTTAATTGCATTTTTAAATTACTTCAAATTGTGATACAAACTCCGGACTTTTAAGTATTAAACGGAAAAAAAGCGTGAAAATTATTATTTTGGATAAGAGAGTACGAATTCGTGCCGAATTAGCTTAAATATTTAATTTTAACTGCGTAAAAACGAGAAATTTTAAAATTTATAACAATGGAAAATTTTATCTACCATGGAAACACTACAATGCTTTTATATGGGATTATTGCGTTTTAAAGCATGAACATCTATATTTATAAAAGGCTTAGGATGTCTGTAACAACTCGACTTTTCGATGTGCAGGCTTTTATTCATTTGCTCATATACATTCCAAATATTGGCATCTGAGCTTCGGGCCTGGATCGTTTTAAAGAAAAAAGTCCTATTGTTGTAAAATCTTATATAGCTTACGAGCGTTAAATTAACGTGTTTTATAAGCCGTTTAAATGAAGAGAGGGTAAGGGAAAAAGGAGAGGGAGAGAGAGGGAGGGAAAAAAGAGAGAAAGGAAAAGAGGTGAAAGGGAGATAGGGGAAAGGGGAGAGAGCGTTAAATTAACGTGTTTTATAAGCCGTTTAAATGAAGAGAGGGTAAGGGGAAAAGGAGAGGGAGAGAGGGAAAGGAAAAGAGGTGAAAGGGAGATAGGGGAAAGGGGAGAGAGGGGGAGGGGGAAGCAGGATATTTGCATGATAACAAGGTTGTCGTTTAAGCATCAGCACTGTATTTATTTTAGATAGTAATGATGATTTGTATAAGTTCCCTTAAGTAATTCCTGTCAGCCAACGAAAATTTCTCGAGTTTTTTTTTCGATTTTTATCCTTCTTACTATTATTTTATTCGATATTATTGGATAAATTTGTTGATATTTTCCAAATCCTGCGGAAATGTTATTTTATTTCTAGCTAATCAAGGTGTATTCATGTTAATTAAATATAATTATTTGAATTTTCACTTATCCGTATGACTGATAACTTAAATATTCTTAATAAACATTGAATAAAAAGTAATATCAAGCTCCTGCGTGAGTTTTACTTAATATAAAGTGTTTCTGTGCACCAAAAGATATTTTATATTTTCACCGTGCCACAGACGCGCCATTTCGTGCAGATATGCTGATGAAATTGTTCGCCTACTTGCTCCAATTGTTTTCTTGGCGGTGCGACCGTAGTTGCGACAGCTTTCTCGATGGATTTACCTGTCACTTTAAGGAGTCATGCTGTTTGGTAACCGAATTTTTTGATAGCTTGATAGCTACAGAAGAAAGCGATTTCTTTTTAGCCTTGAAAGAATAGCAGGTTGAGGATCTGCATACTAAATCTGCGCTTGCAGTTTATTTTGTCACATTTCTGTGAATTTGCTAAATTTCCGAAAATATAGAGGCCAGATAAACCGTAAAATATCTGATTAAATTTAAGTTTATGTTACAATTTAAGAATAAATAAGTGAAAATTTCATGAAATTTTATCATTATCATTGAATATATTTTTAAAAAGTCGCCTTCGTTTAGACTTATTGCACAAGAAGAAATAAGTATTCAATACTTAATATCGCCATTTTAATGTTTATTGCACGTTCTTGAAGTACTTTTTAAATTAATGGATCGTTTCTTGTATTCCTGTGTCGAAAAAATGAAAAATATATTGAAGCTAATTTCAGATAACATGCAATTGTTAGCTTACTCTTTTAAATATTTTGTGTGCAGAAATATTAAAATTTCCTGATGTACTGATTTTCTTTTATTTTTTACTATATTTCTCGTTAATATATAATTTTTTCACATTCCAATGGTGATTTATGTACACGAGAAAAATGGTCTTTTCATAATAATTTCTTCATACATTATTTATTATCTAGATTTGTTAATCTAACCTATCAACTATCATGATGTACCGTAGGCGGAATGAAAAACTGTCAATATTTTTTAGCTTTAGAATATATTTTTCTTTGCGATATTTTGTTAACCATGGTTTTACTTTAAATTTCGATAAACGTTTTGGTAGAGTTTCTATCGTAAATGCATTACAAATCACACCTTGTATTCTTCTGCTTTCTGCCTGCACCTCAATCCAACATTATTTGCAAATTCCTTTGCGAAATTCCTTACTCCGTTCACTTGTTTTGCAGGATAGTACAAAAGAATCCTCGCGTCTCCGTGTTTGATTGGCTTGTGAAGGAGATGGAGTGAGCGATTGGGAGGATTATCGTTAACACATCGTGACGCGTTGCAAAGGTTACACCACAGCGCCGCCTTTTTGGAACACTACTCCGATCTCATTCCTCGCGCTGACGCATGGCTTTCTCTGACCATCGGCCGCTTTCACTCTTCATTTCCATTGGTTTCGATTCTAGTCTAAATGACCGTCTCTCACCTCTCCCGCAGCACGACTGTGTTTTCGCCGTTGTCGTCAATCTGTTCGGTATTAAGCGTTTATTGCCGATGCGAAACAATCCAGTCTCGCAATCTCACTGCCTTGGATATTCTAGATCGATTTGACGACATTCATTACCATGCAACCTGCCTAGCTAGTTTTCCGATCGGAATGCTCCCGTCACCTTGGTGCAAGTTATACCGGATGTTCATCTGTCTCGCAAGGGATTGACTTGTTTTATTTAGAAAAAATATCTGATAAATTTATGACATTTGCGAATATTAGACGTGTAGGTTAGTAATGTCGATTCGCAGTTTCTTAGTGAGATATTTTCTGTCTTAACCTAATTATGCTCACAGGTTTCGAAAGAATAAATTCTGATGTATATTTATAGTTGTAACGAGTGCACTTTTAATTTGGAAATATATTTTTTCTAAGGGTTTAACGATGTTTTACCATAGTCTCATCAGTTTCTTTATGGTTATCGAAAGCACGGTCTTCGTCGAAGAATAATCAAAATTATTGATGTAGAATTAGACATGCATTTACGTTTAACCATAATGCATCTGTTTCTAATCTTTAACCATCTGCGAACCTCTCTTAACGTTTCCTATCTTAATCCTATCCAATAAACAATAAATATAAAACGTAGTATTACTTTCAAAATATTATAAATATCTATTATAGTTGCACAGAACTTTGTTTTCTTTTAAATATATGTATCTGCAAATGAAATTTTAAAAAATAAAGCAGAAACAGTACGTCTTCGTGACCCTCTCAAAACCTTTCATGACCATACTGAAGGCATTTAACGAAAGGGTCGCAACCCCCCAGTTTGGGAATCCCTGCGATAATGGTTTGTCTTGAAAGCAGCTCGGGATTGATAGCTGGGGAAAATGCACTGCAAGTTATAAAAAATAATATTTAAACACTTTCTTGCCAAACAACTGGTCCCGTCACGGAGTAATTTATTGATATGGGTAGTTTATGGTTATTTTTTTATTTTATGCGCTTAAAGAATTACTGCTGGATAGCCTGGATGCAGTGAGTGGAAGTTGATTATTTCGGATACCAGTTTTTTCATAACAGATCTTGATATGCAGCATTTTAGTGTTGTCGTTTTTATGTAACAATTTCTGAAAATGTTTTATTTCTTCTTTCTGACCTATTTATGAATTTTGAAAAGTTATGTGAAAGTTTTTTATCCCGTGCATATAGTTACTCTATTTCATTTTGTAATATTCTGCAGATAAACCAGGTGAACATGTTCACCTATGCCTACGAATTTTTAAGTATTCTTCTCCGCTATCAAATGCTTAAATAAGTGCATAAATCTCTAATTGCCTTCCACTTATATGTATGTTCCCTTTAATGAGATTCATGCTGATATAAGATGTCATTAAATATTGTTATTTGTAGGTACCGAGTCTAGCACACGTCCTAAAAATGTATTCATTTTTCACTTAAGCGAATATATTCGTATATGCATGCATAGCCTTTGTTTTCTTTTAACGGTATATCATAGTGTTTGACCTAAACCCTTTTTTATAGACTAATAATAATAATGCCCAATGGAAAGGTATTCTGTTCAGATGTCTGTATTTCGTGACACGAAAAGTTCATCATGGTATTGTGGTTAGAAATTCCAATGGATCCGAACTAGGGTCTTAGCCCGGAGCAACGCTCTCCGAAACTGAAATCAAACGTCCTCGCCCAGAGCATTAATTGTGAGACGGCGAACTTTGCAAATTTTTTTTACGCCGCTAACCTAATTTTCGAGTGAAAATTGTCTGTCGTCTCATGTCGTTCACAGACACTAAAATAGCAGAGCGATTACGTCCACGAGAAGGGAGTTGCAATAAATCAAGGTTGTGGCCCGGGTGCCGCATATTTTCCTGTATCGAGAAGGCTCTGTTCCACTTTTCACAAATTCCCTTTCTCTCGACTATGCAAATATTAACTACGTGAAAAATATTTTTTCTTGCATTCCATGCGTGAGCCCTAAGAACCTTTGTTGCGATGTGCCTGCCTGTAATGGCGAGTCGTTGCGTATTAGTTATTCGTTCTTGTCAGAAGTGCAGAGATATGTCTAGCGGATCTAGGCCGTTTCATCAAGCCACAAATAAAATATAAGTAAACGAATGAAATTTTTAAAATTAAGCTTAGTGAAAATTAAGACAAAAATTAGCCGAATGGCCGATTTTCAAAATTATTTACTCCATCAATTTTCATAATTAAGAATGTTATGCATTGCAAAGATGTATTCGTCCATTTTTCAGACTAAGAACCTCCTCCTTGAAAGAATTACAATCCGATATTGGTTCTCGCAAACTTAAAATAGCACCTTGCTGGATGTGATGTCACCTCAAACATTACTCGAGATAAAGTCGTATTTGAATGAAACTACAGGAAAAAATATTGAGAAACGTCGTGCAACATCCCTGTCCATTTATTGTTTAAATATTATGTGACTTTCGTAACGTTTATTTTTCGTCCCTGTTGCTTCTCATCCCCCTGCTGCTGGGGACCTGTCCATCCGATGCGACGCCCTCCCGGCCCCTCATTCTTCCTCGGTCAATTCTCCCTTGCCCTTTCGTCCAGTTACCACCGCCCGCCGCATCCCTCCCTCTTGACATAACAGGTAGTCTCGCCCTACTTCCTCCGAGGCTCGTCCTTCACCATTCTCAAAATCTCGAGGGATATTTAGGGGCGTCTCCCGCGAGATTAGCCTTTTGGAAGGCCTTGCACCTCCGACGAAAAGGGAGGGGCTCTCACTCCCCTTGTCACTAGTCTCTTCCCCGCAGAAAGACACGGCCCGAGCACGTGCATGATGAGGGCGGGACGGACCGACGAACTGGGTCACGGGGAACCGCTGCCTCTACCCGTTCGTTGTCCCCTCTGCCTCCGCCACTCCCGCCCACCCGCCTTCCACCACTCCTCCACGAATTCCGAAAGCTCTCCGTCTATCACGCGGAGGAAGAGGTGAGGGGTAGGCGTCGGGGTGGGGCGCGGTCCCACTCGCTCCCTTATGCGCACGTATCCCTCGATCGGACGGGCGTGGATTTAGGGACGCCGCTTTATGGAGGCTGCTGCACCGCAGGCTAAGGGAGGGGCACTCTGGAGCGCACGCCCGGGGAGAGAGAGGGAGAGAGGCAGGAATCTGGGGCACTTGCCCTCCGGTCGGGCGTGGGAGAGCAGCCGCCGACGAGGCGGAGGCGCTGGGTCGGCGGTGGGGGAGGAATGGTGACGGCGGAGGGAGGGGGTGGTTGGTTATTATTACTTTTTTTTTAGCGGGTGGGTGGTGTCTTGTCCCAAGTTTTCTTCTCCTTTTCGGCCGACCCTTTGTCGTATTCCATTTCTTCTACACGTTTTAAGCTGCTCATTCTTAGGGACGAATTGCTATTTTAGCTGCTCTTGTCTAATTCTATCATTATCGTCCATTTTGTCTGGCCTCATCTTTTTTTTATTTTTCCTTCCACAATTCTTCTTTTTTATCATTTCATCTCCCTTTCACAGACATTCTTTTAAATCTTTTTGCTTATTCCTTTTTAAATGTATTATTTTATTTTTCCCTCCCTTGCTACCTTTCTTGCACTCTCTCCACCTTGTATCTTATTCGTGTTGTACATCTTGCACTGAACGTGCAACTAAAAGATTAAACCGCGGTCCCTCGTGTATTTTTTTGCGATGGGGCGGCAAGCTACCTGGATTTGACTCGCTAGGTAATATTTTGCGCGAGCAGCGGTTTATTTTATTTTTTTACAGCGGTATCTGGTTGAAAGTGAGGTGGGGCCGAGTAAGAGCGAACGAAGGGCGGGCGATGACACATGGTTGGGCGGGCGGTCGCATTTTGGATTTTTTTTGCTCAGGTGACCCTTCGAAGGATAGAGTTACCTCTTTGGGTCCAGAGCTGTGATGAAACAGTCTTCGATGAAAATAAGGACGGCTTTTTTTTGTCGAAGGCGTTGGAATTTGCTTCGTGTTGTTCAAGATCTAGGTTAGCGGTTTTTATGTTTTTGTGTATTTTGTTATTTTATTTAATAGGTGCTTATATGTGTTGCTTTTAGATCGATTCTTTTATTTTTAGCGTAAAATTTGGGTGAGAAATCATCGTGGCTATATTTGCGTTTTCGGCCGAGTAATATGAAATTTGGGCAAAGCATTACACCATGGTCAGCTGGTTCCTAGTTAATAGTCGCTTCTTATATATGAGGCAACTATGGCGTATTATTATGATAAAAAACCTCCTATAACACCATGAGTAGTGATGTTTCTAATATGTCTGATATTACAGCGTTTAAATCCGTATTAAAGAAAATGTGAATCTATAATTCTAAGTAAATAGCTTTTCCTGTTCATATTCATACATTACGTACAAATGAAGGTCTATAAATGTGTTTCAATAACTCTCTCACTAGCTTCACTCGAGTAGTTATCAAGTTTACAGTAATATTATACAAATTTTCACGTTTTTATTTATATACTAAAAGTGAGTTTAATGAAAATATAATCTTATCTCTACGGTCTTGTTAATTGATTAGAATCTATATCGTAGAAATGTTCTGTGCCACGATGATATAGAAGGCGCGAATTACGTTTTCGTCGTTCTAGATAGGTGAAAATGCCATTATGTTCATTTAATGAATTTTTTTTTTCATTTTAAAGATTTCTGTTTTATTATTAATATCTACACATTCATACTGCAGTTGTTACGAAAACGTAATGCTTTATGGTTTAATAAATAAAAATATTCGCCTAGTTATATAAAATTAAATTATTTTAGGAGCTACTAGTTGTTCATTTGTATATAATTACTTCCTTTCAAGCCACAGAAATTAACAGATCTGATCTCATGAATCTCTCATTATCTAAAATCCATTTAAATCTAGTTTAATCTTGTATGTGGGGCTTTAAAAATACTGATTAAATTGGCTCTAGTTAAATTTTTATAATTTTTCCAAATGAATATGAAATATTTTATTTGAGAATACACAGTTGAAGGATGCATGCCTCTTTGAATAGCGTATTTAATTTATTATTACCATAAGGTATTTTAGGTATAATCTTCATATTTCGTGTACAATTCGTAAAGTTATTATATATTTTCACAAAGCATATTAAGTACGTTAATGTCCCTTATGCTGTGAATTCAACCTTGGAATGATTATGAATCGTATAAAGTTCGCAGTAAATTCAGTACCAACTATTATCATAAAATACTGTTTTTTGAATATTTTTATTGCATTAAAATAAATGCTTCTTGCTGTTATCATTCAAAATTATTGTAGTTCACGACAGGCAATAGTATATTCATAATTTTGAAAGAATATGGCTGAAATGGCAAGTACATTGTAGCACTTTAACTTTCAGCTTGAATATTTCGCCTCATTATTCCGCGAAGACGTGACCTACGCAACAATATTTACTGTCTCAAGAAACTCGAAGCGTCGCGCGATTTTTTCCGACAGCGTTTATTGGAATCGAAACCGTCACCTTTCGTGCGGAGAGGAAGGCGTCAGTATTTCACGCGAAGTAATTTCGAATTTGCCAACTGCTTGTGCGTGCGTGTGCATCACGTGTCGTCCTCTTACTTTCGCCCTCCGTGCAGTGTCACCCCTGCCCGAGGCGAAGTTTGCCCTCTCCGAAGAGCGGGTGTAACCCGAAACGGCGTCGTGAGGGCCGCCCCGGGGCGCGAGCAACGGCCCTGCTTGCAAACGGCCTCCTCCGCGTCTTTTCCCCGTCGCGTCCGGATGTGGGAATGCATGGAAAGTGGCGCTCTCTTTAGTTGAAATTGAGAAAGCGATCTCGTTGCTGACACACACGCCCTTATGGAAGGGTACCGGAAGTAGATTCTTACCATCGGTTCGAAGGCTTTTATACCGTAAGAAGACGGGACGGGTCCAAAGGGAACTTTATGGGAAATTAGTGAGGTATTTCAATGGAAACGGAAGTGCGCATTATGGACTACCCTGGCAAGGAATTTTTTCTTCTTGTAGTAATTTATTATCAACTGCTAGATATCTCTCAATGTTCGTAATAATTTAAAATGCATGTGCAACAACAAAACGGACTTCTCATATTGTAAAAATCTTCTTAAAAGATGAAGCGAGTCCCTAACATCGCGTAAGACCAAATGTGTGATTTTTTTCTCGTTATTACAGCGTGAGACAGTATTTTTGTATTAAAAGGTCGATTAATAATTTCATTCGTAATCTAAACCAAGTATAAGGAAAATATGAGAAAGCGATAGGTATTTTTAAAGTTTAATAAAGTATAAAAATCTAAAAGTAATATTTATTCATACTCGATTAATTCACGTCATTAACGAACAATCCGGCGATAATTTTTTTACTAAATATTTATTTTAATTACTAGTGAGTATTAATAATTGGATGTTGTTTATATATTATTTAAAGTCATTCGAATTTGAACATGAAGCGATGCGATAGGGTCAATACACTCTGATATATATTTGTATTTGGCTTGTGGACGAGGTATTAACGGGCGCCATAGGGAATCTGAGTCATTGTTGTCAGTTGCAAATCTCTGCGTCTTTTCTATACACTAAAAAGTACACGCCCACTCCTTTCCGACCTTGGATTGCGTAATGTTAGTACTCCTTAAGGACGTTACATGGGCGCGTTCGTGTTTCAAATGAGGATTTCTTATCCGAGGGAAGATTAAAGCTCTCGATCCTCTTCCGTATTAGACCTCAGGCCCTCGGTTGCGCTCTTCGCCGCCGTTGAGACGCATCTCTCAACTTTCCGCAAAAGCCACCGTTCTTCTCCATTTCCATCATCCATTGCTATTCCTGTCCCGAGACTTTGAAACCCTTCTCATCTGTCATAACGGTAATATTTCCCTTTATATACGTGTGCAGCGCGAAAGACCGGTAACCACTCTTAGCTGTGCAACGAAACAGGGAGTTTGGACATGAAGGTAATGTCACCATGGGATTGGTGCTCCTTGCATAGGTTTAAAGCGACGGTCAGGTCATGCGCCGCTTGGCACCTGATTTATGTTGGCATGTATCGCGCCCCCACTTGGCCCACTTTATCGGCGTCGGTGGCGGTGAAAATGCGTTGACGCAATTTTAGATTCGTATTACATCACCCCTTTGGCCTATCATTTCGTAAAACCTTTGCGGTGGATTTGGAATTATTGGCCGGAATTTCCTAGGATCTAGGCAGGTCGGTGTGAAACCGCGGAATTTATATAAAAATGTAGGTTTCTATAAATAGCGTGGCTTGTCACGGTTAAATTTTTTCATTATTTATCCATTAGTATCTGCTCCGGTATTATCTAGTAAGCATTTCATTGTGATAAACGCAAAACTTTTTCTGGCTTCTCTGGCGTTCATTTTCCCGAGTAATTTGTTAAGAAATTATCGTAACGGCATTTTATGGTTTTGTAATGATTTCAAGTAATGCATGATAATATGTAATATAGAAAAATCTACTTTGTAGTCTAAGTTCTGTATGGATGTGACCTTGATACGTTAATTTATAGTTTTATGAAACTTTCTTGGTAAAGGAGAACGTATTTATCTAGTTAGATCAGACATTTATTTATTAGGAATAGGAAATTGGCAAACAATCGCTGAAAATAATCGTTGTTTAATTGCGCTGTAAGAAAAACATTTTATTTATAAAGAAATTCTTGCAGCGCATTAGTATTTAGTTACATTTCTGTTTCAATCTGTAAAGGACAAATGCGAGTAATTCGGCCAGTAAGGTTCATCACGCCTAATTTAGATAAAATTAGTTCAATCGTTATTTATAGACCGGCCATCGTCCAATATCTTCCTAAATGGAACTTCTTAGTGTAACCACCATTCCGCCCCTCCGTCTCATCTCCGGGTCTTCTTCCAGTTCGTCGCCGTCTTTGTCGCCTTAATGGCCATCACCGCCGAAGCCGCCGTCATACAAGAAGCGGCAGCGACAGCAAAGGCTTTGGACTCCGCGAGGGCCGATTTCGACCCCTCGCCCCAATACTCCTTTTCGTACGATGTGAGCGATTCGAAGACAGGAGACAGCAAGGCCCAAAGCGAGACTCGAACCGGAGACGTCGTCAAGGGGAGTTATAGCGTCGTAGAACCCGACGGAACCCGTAGAACCGTGTTTTATGTGGCCACTCCAGACAATGGTTTCCAGGCGGTCATCCGCAGAGACAACCCATTCGAAGCAGCGGCGTCGGCTGCAGCGTCTCAAAGGGCTTCCATCCTGAGCAACTAAGCACCCGCGTTGTCCGCCCCCGCTTGCCTCAACGAAAACCAAAAGGGAGTCGGAGAAATATGGAATTTCGAATCGATGGTTTTTACTTTCGAAGAAGGAGAGGGAAGCATGGACTTTTTTGCTCGCCAATTAAAAATGATCCTCGCTCCCTCTCCACCACGCTTGTCTTATCAATGTTCCTATCTTACGCTAGTCTCTTGTGTATTCTTAAATGTTTTGTGTGTGACGCAGTCCTAGGTGATTCAACGAAATTGATTAAGTTGAGTTACTGATATGAACGCAAAATTGTTTCTAAATGTTGGATGAAATAAATGGGCCTTTCGCTCGTATCTGTTTTAACTTCATATTGTTAGTTTTTCCCGTGGGTTTTTCGCATATTATCTTTGTCTGGTAAATCGCGATTCCTAAATTTATTTATTATGCGATGCCAAATATTGCATTGAACTAGGCACCAACGACAATATACGAGGTTTGAATGCGCTCAAATATTTCTTAAGACATCCTATCTATAGCGTGTAGTTTTTCTTAAGAACCATTCGTCCCGAAGTTGTATTCTCAGTGATCATTGGATCCTATGGGCTCCCTTTTATATCTTCTCATCCCAGCCCACCCCACCCCGTTCACTATCGTCTCTCGTCCCTTTCCGTCTCTCCTAGTTGCTTCACCTCTCAAACCTCTCCCTTTTGTAAAAAAGGAGCTTATTCTCCCTATGCCTCCTCCGTTTTATTCCATCCCCTCTCCTTCTCTTCTCCCACCCTCGCGTACGTCTATGCCTTCTCCTCGTCCCATCACTTCTAAGGCCGTCCCCGTCATCCCCTGTCTTCCGCACCCCGTTCTCCGTTACATCTCCGTTCTATTTTCACCTCATCCCCTCGTCTTCTTCTACCTCGACCCCATCCCTGCTCCTCCCTTAACCACAACCCCTCATCTGAACCCTTCCTCCCCCCCCCCCACTCCCCCCACCCTCCCACCCCTTTACACCCCCGCCTCCTTCTCGCGAATTCCTGCCGTTACCCTTTAAAGGCGACTTACTCCAGTCTACTACAACCATCCTACATCTTCGCATGTAACACCTTTTTTAAATGCTAATCCGCGTGCGATTCCTGCCCTTTTCCTTTTCGGATTCCGTGGCGTTTTTCTGCTATCTAGGCTAATGCCTGTTCTTCTCGTCTTAATGGACTTTCACTGAACTTTTTATTTAAAATGGCCATGTTTATCTGCATTGTATTTGATCCTTCCCGCAACTTTTAATGTTTGATGACGATACTAAAATTGGAAAAAAACATCTTTTGCGTGCATTCAACTCGCCAGTAACTTGCTGTGACTAATGTTTTTATTATGAAAACATTTTAAAGGACTTGTTTTCTTAAAATTAATTTGTCTTCCAGCTTAATGCGTCATTTTATACCGGTATTCATTTGAAAGTAGTTGTTAATTCATTCATTTTGTCAAAATATGCTGTATTTTTTGTAAATTAGTAAATTACTGCTCATAAAATGAATTTATTCTTGAACTTATATATTTTTCAAAATTTAGATTTTTTGCAAGTAAAATGTGACCAACCATTATGTTTTTCAATTAAATTTATTGCCTTACCGAAAAAAACTATTTAATTATGAAATTACCTACCTATAATGCGACGAAGATTGCTGTTTTGCGGTAATCAGTTACTAAATATTGTGTTTTGGCTCGATAAATATGTTAACAAACAGTCTTTCACTAAATAAAGCAATATTTTTAACATTTTGAAATCTATGATGTTCATGAAATCATGAACAAATACTGGTAGATGAACAGGAAGACTTTACAGATGTTTGCAGGAATATACGTATTATGGAGCTTATATTGCGTTCCATTATTATTGAAATTTTATTCATTTTAATATTTTCAAATTATTTTATCGAAATTACAATTGTCTACACTGGAAGTATTTTTGTTCAAAGTTTGTAGAAAAAAGAAATCTAAATTTAGAATATCTATTTACGACGTAATTATCAGGTATATTTTTGCAAGAAGTCCTTACTCCAGTTTCATGCGAAACGATTGACAGACTCCTCTGCTTACGTATCTCGCTTTTCTTGCCCTCTACCGCACCATTCAAATTCCTATCGCGTACGTGGGTTATTAACTGAAATTACTATTATTCTTAATGGTAAAACATGCCAAGAACATATTTTTCTTAGAGATATTTTCCTTCTCAAATTAGCTCCTCCAATCTCTTACTCGCCAGAAAACATGTTCTATTTCGTAATACTCTTCCTGCCCTGTCTGTTTTCTCTCCCCTACCCTATATTTAATACGTGCGTCAATGCCCCAAAACACTCCACGCCCTCCTCCCCCTCTCCCTCCCCCTCTCCCTCCCCCTCTCTCTCCCCCTCCCCCTTTCGGTTTCTCTCGCCCGCCGTGATTCGGTTTGAAAATGCATTTCTCCCGTCTCCATTTCACTTTTGATATCTCCCTACCGCATCTTCTTCTTTGAACGTTTTTCCACGCAAACGATTCTCCTCTCGTAACTTCC
Source organism: Uropetala carovei (assembly GCA_036926305.1). NCBI lineage: Eukaryota > Metazoa > Arthropoda > Insecta > Odonata > Petaluridae > Uropetala > Uropetala carovei. Next base: position 627,463 of record JAXCHB010000152.1, on the reverse strand, counting down.
AAATGCTCTTCAGTATTCTACGACCCTTCTCCCAAATCACGTTTAGGTTCTCCTGAAAATGTCTTTTATTATGGTCAGGTCCGAGCCTCATATGACATTCTTTGCCTCTTTCTCTCTCTCTCTCTGCGCGTAACTCTCTCGCCGCGGCCGTTAAATTTCACCCTCGTCCTCATCGCCGTTCTCATCCACGTCCGAATTCGTACGAGCGATGATTGATTTTGAAACCCTCTTCGCGAGAAGGCACGCGTGCAAATCGGCGGACGGCGTCGGCTCGTGTATGTCCGATATCTTTTTTTTCGCCCCACTCCCGTTCTCCTTATATCTCGGGCCACCTTCCGCATCCGAATATTCTTCGACCCACTCCCCTCCTTCCTATGTACACATTTCCTAGTTGGCTCTTCCTTTATAGAGATCCCTCATCAAGCTATTATATATAAAGAGGGTCCTCCTAACACATCCGCACACTTTGTAACCGAGTCGCAGAGAAAGGAAGAGTTTGAGGATATTCGTTCGCTCGTCTCTTTTACAGGTCAAGGAATCCATCATGGTCTGCAAGGTAACCTCTAAATAGTATTTTTCGAGGTAGTTTTCAGTTTAGCCCTTTGTTTATCCTCGGAGCCAGGAGAGAAATGCGTGGCATTATTGACTCTAGTGATCCTAGGCTTGTAATATCATTCGTCATTGATCTTGAAACACAATTTTCCATTAATTTTTTTCTTGATCGTATAAAAATCAGTATTTTTATCGTATTATTGTGGAACTGCGTAATGGAATAATTATATAATGTCAGAAAAAGCGTTTGCACATGAAGGGCTCTTATGATTTGGAACAGAATGTTATCGCTTTCCATAAAATCATAAAATACAACTTCGTGTAGCTTGAACTCGACCTGTAGAACATTGTTTATTTTTCATTAAAATAAGTTTCGTGATTAACTACTTGCTTGTGATTTAGAGGAAATATTTTTGTTGATTAACATGTCTACCGTGAGTCACTCTAAAGAAAATTGTCTCGGTAAATCAAGCAAGGCGACAGAATTAGTTATTCCTGGATAAGTAATCTCAGGTGTGTAATCAGCGTATCTAGTATCATCAGTTGTTTTTTTTTAGACCTTTATTGATTACGCCGTCATTGGTACTGATTTTCATCCAGAAATTAAAAGGCTATTTTAAAATATAAAAACGATTTTAATCGCACCCGTCCCGTTTAGATTGTCCTGTTGGCCCTGTGCGCCTTGTGCGCAATGTCGGAGGCCGGTTTGGTGCCCGCCGTGCAGAGGGTAATCGCACCCGCCGTAGCAGCCATCGACCCTCACTACGACCCGAATCCTCAATACACATTTTCCTACGGAGTCGCCGACGCCATTACCGGCGACCGAAAGACACAGTACGAGACTCGATCCGGAGACATCGTCCAAGGAACTTACTCTTTGGTTGATCCAGATGGTCTCCTGAGGACCGTCAACTACGCCGCCGACCCGATCAACGGATTCAACGCCGTCGTTCGACGTGATCCCATAGCCGTGGCCGCCGCCCCCGCATTTGCCGCCGTCCCCTCTAATGTCATTCCCGCGGCGGCGGCCTTACACGCCAAGCCCGTCCTCAGAGTGTTTTGACGACCCTAACTTCTACTCTCATGAACAAATAATCCATCTCCCTTCCTCAAGAAGCCCCTAGCTCTGTTTTGTATATCGCACGGTTTATCATAAGGAGTGCTCCGAAGTGAATTTCACGTACTTTCCATCGCTTGCGAATTGTTTTGTCGCCCTCTCCCCTCCGCGTCGGCGTTGTTTATGGCCGCCCCTTACGAGGGTGAATGTCATCCGCTTGGATTCTGTGGAGTGCTTGAGTAACGGTGGAAGTAGTAACCCGACGACTTGGTTATCCCCCGCTTGAGGGACAGATTTGTGGTGGATTGTATTCTGTCCCTACTTGTAACATGACGCATCTTTCTTCGCGGTTTGTGTGTGTGTTTGTGTATGGATGTGCACGTGGTGCTTACTTTGTAACGCAATCTGTTTCATTTTTTGCGCAAAGAAGTAATTTTGCGGAGCCTCGGCTGCCGTTGCTATGTTGTTGTTATGCACTCGTTTTTGTTCAACAGTTCCTTTGTTCATCAATTTACCCAAATGTCGCACTATATTGCGCTATCATTGGCTGGCGAAATGTGTAATGTACTCGTTGATTGTACTCCATATTTATGTTTGTCAAGCTATTTTTATAATAAATGAATTTTATTATACAGATTTTGCCTTATATCCCTTCCATAACTTAGCGTATAAAAACCACACATTTATAGAAAAGTATTCCAGTTTGTATTATTTCAATTTAAGTAGATCGTAATTCGTTCATAAGGATAATCTATTTCACGTGTGTATAAAGTCATACATCGCGATTACCCGCAGTTACAGAATTTTGCAAAAACAATCCTGCTGCTTAAAGTAGCTGAATGCACTACTTTTCACCCCGGAATGTGCTTGGTGAAAGGTTTAAATAATTATTTTTGTTTTCCATTTGAATAACAGGGAATGCCTCGAATTCAGATTGCAAGACTTTTTTCATTGGCATTGTAAACGGTGATAGAATTTCGCTATCGAAGCGAAGTTTATACCATCCTACGGGGAATTAAATAATGTTTCTTATTCGTTTGGTAGAATTTCGCGTTGAATTCGAAGTTGCTGGAAAATTGTTTATTTTCGGATTTTAGGAAATTTTATAACCTTTTTATGTGTTCTCCATGACAACCTGCATTGTTAGCTATCGAATATATCACTTTATTTCAAAGTGATTTTATAACAAATCGACGAATAACGCGAATTTTACTTAATTCATTTGCTTCTCATGTTTTCTTAACGTGGATGGCCTTTCGAATTACACTAGAAGTTCATCTACGTCTAAAGAAATAGAACCGGCTGCCAAAAAAGTTTTCATTTTATAACTACTGATAATGTTACCTTTTAAAATGAATCAACGGAATCATATAATCGAGGCTTAGATTTTAGCATATTATATCTTAGTGAATTGACTAAATATATAAACGTGTATTTCAAATGATGTATCGCAGTTGAAAGTTACCATTTATGTCATGGTTCTATCGATTCAACTTCAGAGTTTTGTTTGATGAACGCATGGTACTACTCGCTCATATAAACATGAAGACGTGGATACCGAATCCTACAAATAATATATTGATTCATTTCTAATCCTGTGTCTAGGTAATAGGATCAAGGAAAGGTAACGTTAAGTTTTGTACTGCTGTTGTAGTTCATTTAAAATCTTTCCGTTGAATTTCAAGGGTCATATCGTCAACTTTTAAATTAAACAAAATGTAATAGTGATACTACCGGAAAATTTATTTCCAGGTTTCATTACAAAATTCCGCGCGTAGATTCTTAATTAACACATTCCTTTAGAAGTCTATTTTATATTAACATTTTACCATACATTTTGAAGAATTTGTTTGTGAAAAATAAAGTTATATGCCGCGACTATTTATATTAATCAAATTATGTATAATCAAACCTCCTATCTAATGTAGATGAATAGAACACTTTTTTACCTGAAATGGTCAATCAGTGCTGCCGATATAGATGGTTAAATTTGTTAATGCCATAAATTATGCAAATCAGGAACAATTGCCAGGAGAAACAGTATCTTACAAATCAGTTGACTCAATAGCAGACAGCAACGACGCTGTTCACAATCCATGTGAGTTTCTAAGTTCGATAAACATAAGTGGAATGCCGGCAAAAAAGTTGGTGACTACCAATGGAACTAAAATGTCTGTTTGGCCGTTATGATGGTATGCTTGTATGTTCATATATCAGGGAAGAGTCTAATAGTGGTCTCCAATTTGAAAATTGCTACATAATCATTGGAATTTATTGAGTTCAGTCAAAGAGTAAAAAATCTCAGTTCCCGTTGATTTTAAAATAGTTTATATAGATAAAAAATTATTCCCAGAACTCTTTACAATTACTTTATACGGAATTTTTATGAATTGCGTAATGCAAAGTACATAATACTTAATAAAAATATAGAAAACCTCGTATCTTGGAAAATTGACATGAAATACATTTCTTCAAATCTACTTTCATTACTATTATTATCAGCAATTGGAACATCTCTTTTTTAACTTATCCTTATCACGCCATGTTTTAAGAATAAATTGAACTTCTTTAAACATCCTAAATGAATACCTGTAAGTTTAAAAAGAAGTCTTCTTGAAGTTTTTATGAGAAAGTGTTAAATTTCCCATTCTCCGCCAAATATCCATTGCAATATTTTCATTCATCTTAACCGTTTCGTAGAAAAAATATCACGTGGCGGTAGGTGGAAGGAGTGAAGGATTGGGAGACGGAAACCCACTCGCGACCCCTCTCGTTCATCACTTCCACGCGGCTCTAGTCACGCAGCTTTCACGGGTCATACTCCTCCTGAATGGTTAATTAGAGACGACGCCCAATAATGATACTTCCGCATTACGTCTCACACGCGCTCCTCTTGCTCATTTGAAAGATAACATTTATTCGGGTGAAAGGGCGGACTGCGGGGGCGTCGAAGATCATTCACTTCTGTCACGGTAAAAGCGGAAGCCGGCCATGGTTAATCGGAAAGAATGGGCAGTGCAGCGCGAAGCGTGTGTCGTGACGTCAATGCCCGCCGACACACGTCTGAGGAAAAGTAATAACGATGGACCGAATATAGAGTGGAAGTAGCAGGAGTACCAGAAATACGGGTTTGCATTGCATTTCTCGGCGGAATCGGCTCGGACGAGCCCACAGATCCGGTCTGGTTTCAGCGACGAACTTTCTTTCCGAAAGGGAGAGGCATGATGATGACATGTTTATTAAGGTATAAACTCTATCGACCTGGTCATGAAGGTTTTATTTGGAAATAAAATCGAAGGCGACAACTTCCAGATTCACCGTTCTGGGATAAAAAGAGATCCAAAAATTGAGAAGGTTGAATAATAGCATCAGCCTATAGGAAGCATAAGAAATTTGAACTGTTGATGCATGACGGAATTTTTTGTTCACTCTTTGATTAAAAATCATGCTTGTTATTCACAAAAAACAGCAATGGGAAATTCTTTTTAAAAGCTGTAAATATTAATTTCTTTTGTGTCTGTTGAAATGATTTTAGACAAAGCTAGCGCATTTTGTTTCCAACGTGAGCGCGAATGTTCTACCGAACGGACTTAACTTAAACTCGGTATTAAAGGCATATGGGCGAAGGAATAATAATATAATTGATTCACTTAATACAATCAGGAGTACAACTTTATAAAAAATAAAATGACGCGCTTTCCGTCATATGTCATAAAATATTGATCATGCCAAAGAAGTCTTCAAAAAAATTTATAAAGCTAATTAAATCTAACATTTTCCTAATACATTTTCATCGTAGGAATAGCCCTTGTCAAGAACAAGAAAGGAGAATGGCGTAATTTATGATATATCGTTTTGCAGTATTAAGTCATTATATCAAAATTACGTAAATACGTTTATTAAAGCACCAATTTAGGAGAGGGAAGAAAATTTTAGCAGACAGGGAGAAATAATCGGGTCATGGTATTTTGCTATGGTGTGCGTTAGCTCAAACAAAATCTTTTACTTTCAAATACTGCATTTCACGAAATTTTTAACTGATTTCCGTTTAAATAAATTTAGCTGTTTCTGCCATTCTGTATTCCATTCCTATAAAGAAATACTTCTATAGCGATGTTCGGATTATACTAGGATCTATCTGGTTAGCAATTGACAATAAATGAGGAAACTTTAATTTTTTCTTTTAACTAGCGGGAAATTCACAGACGACCATAGTATCATATAAATAATTGGTATATTTTTCATGTGTTATCATAGCACCATGATAATGTTTCGTCATTCTTAAACATGGAATGTGGTATCTTTGGCAACACTGTATTTTCCAGCCTGTGAATTTTTGCTTGCACTTAATACCGAAGGCCATTCAAGGCTGCATATACTTGGTGGATAGACGTCCATTCGCTCATTCGGTTAGGAATGATATGAGAAAGAAATCACTTTCTCCTTTGGGACCTTCGTGTCTCTTTAGAGATCTTCTCCCTCAGTGGATAGACTCTAAAGACGCTCTTATACCTTCCTGCGTCTCATTCTTATTTAAAAAACTGTGGCGTACATCTGAAAGGTGTTGACGCGGCGGCGTGTACGGCTGTCGGCCCAAGCCCTTCTTCTCTTCGATCTCCTTACATAGATTTCCTTAAGCGGTAATCTGCGAGCAAGTATGGCGCATCTCGCTCTTAACGCGCTATCCTCGTCCTCATATTCCAAATGGACGATAAACGAATTATTTATGAACGATTTCTTTAAGCTCGAGGATAAAATACCGACACTCGCTTTGAACAATTCGACAATATATATTTTCCTAGTTTTTTGTTGTCTCATATTGCCAATCGCAGTAAAAACCGTTTCTTAGTCCTCTTCCAGCCTTCAGTCCTATAAACTTAGTAACCCACATTCGAATTAGAGACAGTTTGACCATAAGAGTTTTATAAGGCAGCTAAAGGAACTTGCAACCTTCAACTATTGCTCACTGGTATTAGATTCCTTCCATCATGCTACGACGCGTAAGGAGGATCGACCTTGCCGTGAAGAGGCACCTGTTAGACTGCGGAAAGTAGCACAAAACTACTTTTATGTCGCCGAGTCCTCCTGCGATCTTCCCTACGATGTGTGTTTTTTCCAACACCTCTCGAATCGGTGTTAAGAATCAGCCAAGTTCAATCGTTGGGAATCGATTTACATATTCTTTCTTGCTTTACATTTGCGTCCATCCCTACTTATCGTCACGTCTATCAATTGGAGTAGAATTACCCTTTACGATGGGGTTTAAAAGGCTCATGACACAGCGATAGAGTCATTAGTGTCCTCTTGGTTCTTCAGCCAGAAGCAGCAAGGTTTACGGGATGAATTTTAAGGTATGAAAGCGATTGAAAGCATCAGTTCTATCCAGTTTGCACTTTCTGAGGATTTCTGCTTTTGTGAATAAGACGCTATGATGCGTAAAGCATAATTCTTTGAAGCAATTGCTACAAGTGAAATTTCTTTTAATTATCCATATTCTTCATTTAATACAATATAACATACAGATATAATAACTCTTTATTTGTCCATTTTCCTAATTTCAATAACAGCACCGGTGAAAAACGAGAACCAATGATTTTATATATATATATATATATATATATAATATATAATATTATATATATATATATATATATATATATATATATATATATATATATATACACATACACACACTGGTGATAAATGAGAACCAATGATTTTATATATATTTCTACAAGAAATCTGTAATAATTTAGATTTTTTATATAGTTCTGTTACAATTGATTAATCACTCGAAATTTGTCGTCAATTGCAGTACTTTTTCTTGTCAACCCTTTTGGTAATGGCCCGGGCGAGCTATCTGGGACAACCAACTATCTCTTACGTCCAGGTTCCCAAAGTGCCTGTTAACCAAAAACCTCTGACTGTATCGGCTGCTACACCAAAACCCGCTGTGTATTCGCCGGTATTCTCATTATATGACGTCCCATCACCTGAGAAAACTGTAGCCGCCTCAACAGTTTCCTCTTCTGCTGAAGATCCAAAGACATTGGCAGCTGCATCACCAGTTTCTTACGCTGCTGTTTCTGCTCCTAAGATCACCTACACTGCTGCCCCGGAAATTATGTACGCTGCTGCTCCTAAAATATCCTATTCCGCTGCTCCAGCAATTTCCTACGCTGCTCCTGCTCCTAAAATATCCTATTCCTCTGCTCCAGCATTTTCATACGCTGCTTCTGCTCCTAAAATATCCTATTCTTCTGCTCCGGCATTTTCATACGCTGCTCCTGCTCCTAAAATATCGTATTTTTCTGCTCCGGCATTTTCATACGCTGCTCCTGCTCCTAAAATATCCTATTCTTCTGCTCCTAAAATATCCTATTCTTCTGCTCCGGCATTTTCATACGCTGCTCCTGCTCCTAAAATATCCTATTCTTCTACTCCGGAATTTTCATACGCTGCTCCTGCTCCTAAAATATTCTATTCTGCTGCGCCAGCAATTTCTTACGTTTCCACTGCTCCTAAGATCTCTTTTGCCTCTGCTCCCCCAATTTCTTACAAATCTGTCGAACCCAAACTTTCTCTCTCTGCTACTCCAGCTGTTACTTATTCTGCTTCCCCTAAGCTCTTATTCGCTGCTGCTCCACCAATTTCGTACGCTGCTGCCGCACCTAAAATTTCTTATGGCGCTGCTCCAGCAATTTCTTTTTCTCCTACTGCTTCTAAGATCTTTGCATCTTCTCCAGCATATTCATATGCTGCTTCTGCAGTCCCCAATGTCAAAACTCCAATAATTAACATCGCAGCTGCAGCGCCAAAACTATCGTCCGCACCTGCTCCACTATTCGCCGGAGCTACTGAGGCTCCACAGCTTTTCTTCGCCACCACTCCAAGGCCATCATACTCTGCCGCTCCACCTAAGATCACTCTTCCCTCGACATCTTCAATTTCTTATGTCTATGATTTACCCAAAATGTCCTATAATGCTGTCCCTGCGCTTTCTTACCAAGCCACTGCTCCAAAGGTTTCCCTTTCCCTACCGAAAATAAACGTCGCTTCCTCGCCTGTCGTCGAATACGCAGCAGCACCAAAGATTGTTGACGCCAGCTCCTTTGACCTAAACCCGGAATATAATTATTCCTATCAAGTTTCTAATAACAAAAGCGGTGACCACAAGTCATTTCACGAATCTCGATCCAAGAATGGAACAGTGAGTGGAAGTTACAGTCTCGTTGAACCAGACGGTAGCAGGCGCACCGTAGAATATACCGCCGATCATATCATAGGATTCAAAGCCGTGGTGCACCGTGAGGATGCCGCTGCCGATTCTAATTCTACAATTGCACCTCCTCCAAATACGGAAGAGAATGATAATTCTTCAGTTATGATGGTTTTTGCTCATCCATCCCCCGAGTTTAAGCACCACTACTAGTGTCGTGAATTATCACCACATTAACGTTTTTGTGATCCACTGCAGTGACTTTATCCGTATAACATGCACACTTTCTGCCATTAAGTACATGTTAAATACTTTTTTGCTGTTTTTATATTCTTTTAGTCCCAATATGTCGCTTAAAAATTAAATTATATATCCTTCTCAAGAGCGAATGTAACTAGAAATTTATAATACTATGCATTATTAGATGTATAGAGAAATTTTAAGTTTAGATGCATTAATCGCACCAGAAGAACCTACTGTAGCGAGTGGCAAGAGTCTGTACTAATTTTATATAATCTGTTTACTTCCATTTGATCAAATAAAGACTGTTTTCATAAATATTTCATTCTACTTTTATATTCACTTTTAAAATAAGCGAGCCAAAACAATAGCCTTGACCGGTATTATTCAACTTCAAGCTCCCTTTTTTAATAATAGGTATTTCATTGTCAATTTTGTTTTGAAATGGATTATTTCGAAAAAGTCTGTTTATGTAGAGTTACTCATGACTTTTAGAACTTATATTGATCTAAGAATTACAACAATTTTCCAAACTTTCAATATATCGTGTCTGCTAAAGTATTATATAATGGTGATAGTTGGTGGAGTAATATATTGAATATTTTCATTATAGATGCACGAAGTTAGAACTCGTTTTAACTTGACTAATTAATTACTGAAAGTAACATGTTTAAATTTATTTTATCCTCTTTAGTAATAAACCGAATATATATATATATATATTGGAATTGTCTAAAAGTATTTCATAAATGTTGATTTCAACGAATGAAATTAATATAACTCTACAGTGCGAATATCATCCTGGCATCAATACTTAAGACCTTGAAATTTAACTATTTTTCAGTTGACGTTTAGAGCACTAATCTTTTTTTATATATAGGTGCATGATTATTTCAAATGTTGGATGCTATGTAAACGAGGATTTTTATAAGTAAAACGTTTATGACGTCTCACGTAATCATGCAAACGGTATTTTCTAATTTTTATCCGAGCTCTTACTTTCTCGTTTTTCTCTCATCTTTATTTAGATTGCACTATATCCTTTACTCGGCGAAACTTATGAATATTTAAAATATTCGGTATTTATGAGTTATGTATTCGAGTGATGTATGCATCTGTAGCTCGAAAAGATTAAATCGAAACAACTACAATTTCATATCCGTTCAACCAAATGTATTTCATAAAACTTTATCGGAAATGATTCTTTAGATTATACGTGTAGATAATATATTACTTTGGCAAATTTTACCAGATGGAAGTACCTGTAATTTATATTGGCTTAAGGGTGAACATAAACATTTGATTTACATCTTTGTTATTATCACCATTTTTCCATTGTTATATAGTTCCTTTTGGATTTAATTGCTCATCACAAAATTTTACTGTAGTAAAAATCGGGCATTCCCGCTTTTTTCGAATGTCTCGTACCTTATTCTCAAACACCTGGCGACGATTCCATGAACGTTTTCTCTCTCTTCTTTAGGCGTCGCCCGACAAGTAGCGCGCTCTGAAGAATTTGAGTGGCACTGATAGAGAGGGCTTTGGGAAAACCAATTCAAATTGATTCCAGTAACCCTATAATACTTTCGTAAATTACAATATTCGAATAATCGATCTCATCGAAAATTTAAATCGTGGTAAAATGTTTCGTTTTTGGATTATCGTTTCGTTGTTTATGGTAAGTTCAATTGTTTTAGTTTTGTTAGCGATTTGGGATAAATATCATTAGGTATTATTGTAACTATATGCTAAAAATATCGGTTGAAATTTTCAAATATTGATATTTTTGCCTCACGGGAGATGTTTCCGCTATTAGGAAAGTTAGAAGATGCACATTTTCACAATAGAAATTGCGCTTAAACGAATATTCAAGACTTATTTTATTGATTTACGTTAGGTGATACTACTGTAGTTTTCATAATATCATTTCAAACTATGTTAGTTATTCCTTATTTTTATAGTATAAAATTTTACTTGGGAGATAATTGCTTTTATCCTTTATAAAAATGAACGATTTAATTATTTCAGAATAATTATTTTCAAGAAACTATGATTTTAAAGTTTTTCTCTGCGATTAGTTAGTTGCCGAGAATAAAATCGCCTTAAGATTGTTTCGTCAATTTCTATTTTATCCATTAATTATATCTATATATTGCAATATAAATATTTTGGTATGTGAAATACAATAGGTTATATTTCTAGCAAAAGGGGTCGATTGTTGGAAAGTTAAAATCCTGCAGACGATGTTCTGAGGTATCTGTTATTACTGGAGTATTATAGTATTTTAAAAATATTTAAATGCTTTATTGAGCTGTAAAAATTTGTAGTGAAGTGAGAGTGCTCAATTGATTAATTCAGTATTTCTTGAAATTGTTTAATGCAATCTTCTTAGAATGTCAATTGTTTTCGCTCCGAAGAATTTTTTAATGGATATTATATTTATCACCACGGGATGAAGACATCGTCTTTACTGGCCTTCAATTCCAATTGGATCTGACAATCCTTTATTTTCAATAACTTTCTACTTTCGCGTTATCTTTCTTCTTTTTATCCTAAGTACCTAATGTACTGCGGCAAGTCAGGGAATTTTGCGCGGAATGGGTTTTAAAATGCGCTCACGCGATGTTAACGGGAAAAGAGAGGGGAGGCTATTCCTCCCTCCCCAAGGTCCACCGCCTCCTCTTTTCAAATCGAATTCCACCGGTACAAATTGATAATAGTAGTCAAAGTAAGTAAGTAGAGGTACCAATAAGCTCTATCTTTGCCATTGTTTGACATCTAACATCAATTAATTTTTTCGGGATAAATTTCTGTCGATTTGAATTCCCCGACTTGGCTACTATTTATCAACTGGTGTTTGGGTATATTTTTAAAAAGGGGTTTGAATCCATCTTAACTGAAATTTGGATACGGCATTATTACCTTTCCAATCGCACATGCTGTTGAATGTGATCATTTAGGTTGTTGATAATTTCTCGATAATTCGTTTACTATAGTCAGATTCCCTTAAGAACAAATCCATAGCACTTTGTCTGGCGGTGAAGTTAATATTATTTTGGCTAATATTTGTTAGTTTTTCTTTAAAAATTACTTTTTCATCATAGTATATCATTCTAAATAAACTTGATAGGGAAGGATTTTGCTAAGCATTTTACTATAGTTGTCGCAAAAACAAAATGTAAGCAACTTAGCGATTATAAATTTGTGAAAGCGTAAATTCATTCCGCCTTATGCCACTTTTTAGATCAAGTAGCTCTTTTAATATCTACCAAATTCTCTTGGATAGCAATAATAAATGCTTACGCAAAGTCGGTTGTTTGTATCTTCTATATTTTTTGTGTTTTTTATATTTTATAAATTCCCATTTTTCGTGCATAGCCCTTTTACATTAAACCATCACCTTCATGTTTATTTTTCGCTCACAGGCGAACTGTGCAGTCGCTCATCTTATCTCTTTTTAGAAAAAATAAGACGATAGCAATTTATTTTGACGCTCGAATTTCACCCAGTAGTCTTACCCATCTAGTTTATGCGAGATTTTTAATTACCCCATTTTAATAGAGAAAACATTTTCTTCTTTTATCAAAGAGCATTAAAAAACGTCGACTGAATCATTTTGACGAGAAAACACGGTTATTTCATATAGGATATTACATTCCTCCCAATCGTTGCATAAGGGCCGAATGAGTACCTCGTAACGAAATGCTCTGTATTTTCCCGCTTTCTGTAGCTTTCCTTAAAGATTCTGCTCGACCTTTTCCGATCCTCGATGAGCTATGAGATCTTCCAGCGAAGCTGTTTGAAGCGTGTTCCATTAACCACGCGCGAGCGCGTGTCCTGCTTTAAATTCATTCCTCGGGTGACCAGCAAAACAACCCCTCCAGCTATCCTGCCGCCCTCTCATCCCTCTCACCTCTCGATGATGTGGTGAGGTCGAAGGAAGGTAGAAGAAGGGGAGGGGGTGAGGCGAGTTTCTGCGGGGGCGGAGGAAGTAAAGGGTTCGGGGGAGTCGCGGCAGGTTCTGCAGAGCCGTGTCTGAGGTTCTTTCTCGCCGGGGCGGCGTCCCGCACGACCTGCGATACAAAAGCGTTCGGCCGCTCCACCTAAAGGTCATCCTTTCCACCCACCCGCCACTCTCGCTCCCTATCCCTCCTCCGCCGTCGCCCGCCAATGATTTTTCTTTTCGCCTGGAACCGATGAGCGTTGAGCAAGCTGCGTTTGTGTGTGTGTTCACTTTGCCTGGATGTTTCGAAATGGAACGGCATACCAGAAGGATTTGCGTAAGGAATGGTATTAGCTTCTGATGCGATTTTTATCTCTTGCCAAGGATGACTTGGAAGGACATGCAGTGGCAATTTTCATGTATCGAAAAGCAGGTCTCTTTACGCTTTTCGTTCGCTCTTTCCCATTCGTGATTGTTTCTTGAAATGCCTGTGTCAAAAGCGGGCGAACATAAAAATGAAATGAATAAATAAATAAAATCTTCTTTTAATCTCACGATTGATCCATTGATTAATTAACATTAAGAAATATTGCGAAGGCAGATGTGCACTGTTTTTGTCTACGTGTTCCATCCATTCAATATTGGTTAGCTTATTTATAATATAATCTTGTATATTTTCTTTATAATCCGTATTTATTGGATTTCTAGTTCTTTGAAGTAAACATTGTTGGAATGATTGATCATATTTGGACATGCACATGTATTTATGTTTTGGAATAGTCGTAATCTTTCATAAAGTCTCGATTTTAATAATATCTCTTATATGGAGTCTTATATCTACAATTAATATATATATTCCCACAAATAAATATTGGTGGTTAATGTATTAGAAGTATTCATATCTGAAGAGGATTATATTTTTTGATTTTATGATTGATCAATGATATTCATTGCTGCGTCTGCGATGGAAAGCACATCACTATATATGATTGACTGCAGCTTGATGCCGTCATTTCAAAGGATCATTTGTCTAACAATTAGTGAATATGAAAAACGGTGGTGTTATTCACATCCTCAAATGAATTCTTAAAATTTCCTAATTTATTTTCAGTTTTCCAAAAATTACTTTTTATAGCCCTCTCTGAGGTTTATTTATGAGGAAAAACGGTACAATTCTAAAAGTAGCGCTTGCAGTAATAAGATTTCCTAAAATACAAATTTAAATAAATCCATTGACATGAAGAAACCAAGATAATAGCTTCTTTCGCAATAGAAGATTTTAGTATAATATCATTTTTTAATAAGGAAATTATCTAGATTGAGATTATGTGCGAAATACCATTTTAGAATATTTTTCTTTTACGTAAAAAGATGTGTAACTTTTTTGTTAGTCGTCTCTACGAGTTACTGCACCAGAACCTTATGCATTATGCTCTTTATGTATTTCATACTGCGTAGTTGTGATTCACCACCTAACCTCATGTGTCCTAGTTGGTACACCTGTTATGAACAAAACTTCATCGCCTTAGGGATTCGTTTTTCTAGTTTATCGAGTAGAAGTACAAGTTTGTCCTTTAGATTGTCCACTAGACGTTAAAAAGTCATTTTTCCTCCACTTTATAAATATTTTCTCTAGTGCAACCTTATAGTTCTAAAGGTGTGGTTCCAGTGGCTGGTAGAAAATACCCATAGTTTCTCTTTCTCCCTAGTTTGTCTAAATCTAGCAAATTTATAATTTAGTATGCTATTTTAATGATCAAATTCGAAGAATTCGCAATCTAAAATAAACCTTTTGATAAAGCTAACATTTTAAGTGAAAATTAGAAAACTGCTTTTAGTGCTAATCTGATTAGTTCTTTGTATATATAAAAGCTAATCGTATTTGGTACCAGGATATGGAACCATATAATTTTCAACTACGCCGCCAGATTGGAGAAACAGTTGTAACTGCGCAGGAATCGCACTTCTACATTTGGAATATATATTTTTGGTTGTATCATCCAATCAAAAGACGGAATTCTACTCCTCAGACCAGCAAATAAAATTTCTCTGTCATTAAATAGAAGATAACACGGAAGTCACAAAAATTTTATCTGATTAATTCTGGATTTATATTGGATGCTTTTTTATTTTTTTTTGTAACCGTATTATCTGTAATTCGTACGTTACTAATTAATTCTGGATTTCGATTGGATGATTTTTTAATTTTTTATAGCCGTATTATTTTTAATTCGAACGATATTTTTATCAAAATCTTTAAAACCGTTAAATAAAGTTAGACCGTTAGTAATATGGCTATTCCAGAATTATTTCCCATGATGTCCATTTTCAGATCAATTGTTAGCTGTTAGAGATGAAGTACGGTTTCCATAATTTTGCTCATATTCTTAAATGAAAGGAAATTTTATGCAAAGGAAGGTACGATAACAATTATGTCTCCTCATTTAAGGTTTTTCGTGTGATATACGAATAAACGTCGAAACAAGACGACAAATCTAGAGAAATTACCTCCAGACATCAAACATGCATTGAAATAAAAAACAATTCACCTGCAAGTCTCGAGAAAATGTAATTTGTTCTCAGAAGAAAATCTTAGCAAATATATCATATAATCATCGCCACGAATTTGTTCCGTCGTGTCGAGGGCAAGTCTCCCGTCACGAGGGTCTTCTCTCAATCACGGTCTTATCCCGATAAAGATTTCCTCCGGCGAGTGCCGTGCAAATAGGCAGATCTCTTGATAAGACTTGAAGTGTGACAGTGACCTCGGGATTATTTATATATTCGTATATTTCCCTCAGTCTCATTTTTTACATCCATCCCCCACAGTGTTTTTTATCCGGTGTTCGAAAGTCCCGTCGCCGGGCACGATCTCCAACCGACCTATTGGCCCACAGTGCTCACGAGCTGGTTTTTCACGCGTATGCCCGCGGGCGTTATCAATCACCCGGTCCTGTTGTTCGCTCTCGACGACTGCAGCTCCACTGCCTCGCCCTCCTTGGGGTCCCAACACCAAAAGGGGCGTGGCGTACGATGGCGCTAACAACGAGAGTACCCCTCTAAAACGTCGAGGGGGATTTGAACGGTTCAGGTGTATGGGGTGGGGAAAAGAGAGATGGCGAGAGGAAGGTTGGGTATGTGCGGGTGAAATATCAAATTTTTCGGATATTTCACGGTCCTGGTGGGAAGGTTTTTGATTCGTACGTGTTTTTTTGTGTGCTAATCTGAATGATGGGGTGGATGGATTGAAGTTAATGAGCGAGAAGGACTCTCGAAATGTCAGTTGCACGCTTTTGATCTCCAAACAGTTCGCTTTTCCGCCCCCTCTTTCTGACCTCCACTATTTACGAATGTTCCGAAATACGACGGCGTAGAAACGAAATAAAACTTTTTTCTAGAGAGCGTGATGGCTGCCGCGGTCAAAGGATGTTTCTTTCTGGAACAGTTATGAGTTGGATTTCTTCTTTTTTTATAGACATTTCCAGTTTGCAATTTTTTGAGTTTTTGAAAAACGATTTCGACCCTCTTAGCTGTTTCTCTAGAATTTCGGTGATGAGGATACAACATTTCCGTTTCTGTGAAACCTGGTGCGATCTACATCCATATATCTATTGGCATCGCTTTATTGAAATATAAGTATATAATTAGAATTTTTGGTTATCGTTCAAGATTGCGAGAATTTCTAATTACGGATGATCTTTTTTAAGATTTATAACATAGTGTTTACGCCCGAATGAGTACATGAAAAGAGCCTAATATGCCCGGATCTTCCATCTCTTTTTTGGAAAGTTGCCCAGATCACCGTTTCTTCTTTCCTCTATTAATGTTTATTAATGTAATGGCGATATCATTATTTTTTCATCAGTAACGCAGATATTGCGACTCATACGATCCTGCAGCTAAAAGAAATATCATTTGTTAGTTAATTATGCATACATAATTTGACAAAACTTAACTTTTAAATACACTGAAGTAATAGTATGATTTTTTAATAGGAACCATTCACTCGCAGGGTGGAATATTCGTCCATTGAAATTTGCTCGTGATTTCGAAGCCGCACGTATTTCCGTGAAATTTTCTCCGTTCGGATATGTGATGGGTGGGCAAGCGTAGGTGGTTATCTCGATGATCTTGCAAGACGCGGGTCGTGGCACTTGACTCAGGGAAAGGAGTTGCTTGTTTCGGAGGACCAGTCGTCTCTCCAAATTCCGGCAACGCAGCGAACATAACGCGCTGTAACTCTGGAATTTCCGCCACCGCACTTCGGCACGATAAGATCGATATATTTTTCGTCCATTACGAAAGGCTCATTAATCCTCGTCTTCTGTAGTTCGTTGACGTGAAATTGAATGATTCAATACGGCTTCCATTAGTTTCCTTTTCTCGCCTAACAGACTGCGGTTATTTATCTTCTTCCACGATATAGTTATTAGGACTCTAAAGAATAAGGTTTAATTTTATTGATGCTTTGCATTGTTCACAAAGATGAATAGCATGAGGTCATCCTGAAAAATTATTCTTCTGGTATAACGCTTTTATTTTATAACAAAACTAATTTTCTGATTCGTCAAAGTCAAACCACTGACTCCTATGAGGTTTTGTGTACATAATCTTATTTATTTTATCTTCAACCATTCCTAGATTATTACGGAGAGAATTGCATTGCTGAGTGTACATACATCTCTCTCATTGCCCAAAATATCAAAAGATGAGATTATAATCGATCGGTACATGCCACGAGACGGATTTCCTCCTAATTGCGGTTATGACACGATTACTTAACGGACTTCTGATACATATACGCAGTGCATTATGTTGCCAAGTATTATTCGTAAAATATTGCCGTGTTCGCATTTCGTGCGAATATCCCCGCCCTTCCTCTCTCTCCTCTTATTCCCAGTCATCTGCGTCTGTGCCCATTCTCTATCTTACCCCTTCGATCTCCTTCCACCCCCTATGCCATAGTTTTTGCCTTTCTCGCAACTCCTTCCCCAAATGCATAATCCATGCATCACGATCCCCGACCCTTTCCGCCTCCCTTCTCTGGCGATTCTCATTTCCTCCCCACGTTCTGTCCTTTATTCCCTCCCCCGTTTATTTCTGCAAGTGCACTATGGCCAAGAGGGACCCACTCATAGGGAATTGTTTCCCCCTCTACCACCAAGAAAAATCTTAGTATTGAGACGTATAAAAGCTGGACCCACACCTCAGAAAGTCACATTAACCTGGTGTTTCCCGGTCTACGCGAACAACAAGAATCACAGAAATGGCTTGCAAGGTAAGCAGTCGATGTTTTTAGGACCTCCTTGATATATATATATATATATATATAAATTTCCGGGTGAGATTTTAACGTTAATGAATTTTTTCAATCAGCTCCTCCTCCTCGCCGCTCTCGTGGCCGTCGCTAACGCCGGATACCTTGGCGCCCCAGCAGTCGTGGCCCCCACGGTAGCCCGATATGCTGCCCCTGCCGCATACGCCCATGGAGCTTACGCCAGGCCCCTCGCTTATGCCGCCCCCGCCTACGCCGCTAAGGCCGTCGTAGCCGCCCCCGACTACTACGACCCCAACCCCCAGTACTCCTACGCCTACAGTGTCTCCGACGCCTTGACCGGAGATAACAAGGCCCAGCACGAGACCCGCAGCGGAGACGTCGTCCAGGGATCTTACAGCCTCGTTGAACCCGATGGCACCCACCGCACCGTCGAATACACCGCAGACCCCGTCAACGGATTCAACGCCGTCGTCCACCGCGACGGGCCCGCCGTCGTCAAGGCAGTCGCCGCCCCAGTCGTCGCTAAGGTCGCCGCTCCCCTCGCCTACGCCGCCCCCGCCCACTACGGCGCACCCCTCGGCTACGGCAAGGCTTTCTACGGTTAAATAACTCACCAACTATACAACTCCCATCGCTTCATCTCTTCCCTGTACAAAATAATCTGAATGTATAATTTATGAAATGTTTTACGTGAGTGCCAAATAAAACGTGCATATAACAAAAAACCCTCGGAAGTTAATTGTAAGCTATCGCATATATATTGGGCCTTATGCAATTTAGTAGCTCAAAATGTATTTGGGTGTTTCTCTCTGCCTATCTGCCCTTGGAGATTTTATTTTTGTATATTGGACTTGTCGAAACATATTTATACCACTTGCGATTATGAGGCATACATTGAATAACCTGATATTTAATATCTGTAATTGCTACATAATATTTCTGTGATACGAAATATCATGTATTGATTACAATATTTGAACATTAGGAAGAATATTTTTGTTTGTAACATTAATTAAAAGACATCTTTAGCATTTCTTACCTAATTGAAAATAAACATTTTTGCTCGATATTTTATTATCGGCATTATGTTTTAAACGATTTTAGTAAATATTAGGTATATTAGGGATAATGCTGAATTGGCTAAATCTTCTAAATACTGGTATAACTGATCTTACTAAGGTGATGTAGGTATAATTAAAAAGACATGCGTCGTTACTAAATGCACTACATAGTTTTCTCGCTATTGTTTGTGAGATATCAAACGCAACACTGATAGCAGCAGTCACATAATCTTATCTCAAACTCGGGTTATCTCGATTCATAATCACTACGCTCCGATACCTCCTCATCGCCAGCCAACGAGGCGATTGACGGCTCAATGGCGAGTCGAAAGTATCGTCTTTTTACTTTCTCCATACGTAGTAATGGGAAAGTATTGTATTCATGAAAAAAATCGACTTCGAGATTTCAACGGAAATACATGTTTTGAGGTCCCTAGAACACGTTTAGACTATTTTCGGAATGATGTCTCTGTGTGTATGTTAGTGTGGGCGCTCTAACTCAAAAAGTACATACCATATCGTTACCAAACTTCATATATAACACTTGAACATGAGCACAAAGAACTGATTAGTTTTTGGACAATAACGGATAACCGGAAGTCGCGGTTTATTCGAAACCCGATTCGGTTTTTGCGATATTTCTTTGTTAAAACATCATTATTGTATATACAATTCTAAACAAAAGTTATAGAGAATGTAATTTCCTACAGTTTTCATTTGAAACAATTTTCTATAGGAGTTATTGTTTAGGAGTTATTTATAAATAACCGGTTTTTCGGTTTCCGTTAAATATCTCCTTAACAACATCGTTATTGGTAATCTTCGTAAGGACCAAAGTTGTAGAGAATAATATTTCTTCCAAGTTTTGTTTGAAACTAATTTTCGTAGAACCATCCATTTCGGATATATTTCGCTTTTTCTTAATACCAGCCTACAGCGCCAACACCATGTAGCGGTGAATTCTGTAAACATTCAAAATATACGTAATTTACGGCAACGGCGTCTTCTTTTACGATACGAAATAATGATTTTGCCTCATAATGCTATTCATAAAAAGAATTTAAATAACTATACCCCAAATATGGAGAAAGTCATGTGTTGGCCACATCAGATTTTTTACTTTTTCCATACGTAGTAATGGGAAAGTATTGTGATCACGAAAAAAATCGACTTCGAGATTTCAAAGGAAATACACGTTTTGAGGTCCCTAGAACACGTTTAAACTATTTTCGGAATGATGTCTGTGTGCGCGTGTGTGTGATTGTGGGCGTTCTAACTCAAAAAGTACTTGCCATATCGTTACCAAACTTCATATGTGACGCTTTAGCATGAGCACAAAGAACTGATTAGTTTTTGGACAATAACGGTTAACCGGAAGTCGAGGTTTATTCGAAACCCGATTCGGTTTTTGCGATATTTCTCCTTTAAAACATCATTGTTGTATATACAATTCTATACAGATGTTATAGAGAATGTAATTTCCTACAACTTTCATTTGGAAGAATTTTCCACAGCAGTTATTGTTTAGGAGTTATTTATAAAAAATTATCAGTTTTTTCAGTTTCCGTCAAATATCTCCTCAAAAACGTCGTAATTGGTCATCTTCGTGAGGACCAACTTTGTTGAGAATAATATTTCTTCCAAGTTTTGTTTGAAACAAATTTTCGTAGAACCATCCATTTCGGAGATATTTTGCTTTTTCTTAATTTTCTGTATACAGCACCACCACCATGTAGCGGAGAATTCTGTAAACATATTCAAAATATACCTAATTTACGGCAATAAGGACGACTGTATTCTTTTACGATAGGAAATAATAATTTTGCCTTATGCTATTCATAATAATTTAAATATCTATATCCCAAATATGGAGAAAGTCATGTGTTGGCCACATCAGATTTTTTCTTTTAAATATATAAATATATAAATATAGCGGAAGACTTGCAGCCACTTTTTTCGCATCGCATCGAGTCGCAAAGCCTTTTTTGGCACGAGTCATCGCTTTTTGCGTGACTGCCCTCTTCAACGTTATGCGTCGAGTCACCGGTCATAGGTGTGTCTGGTGGCATTTAGACAGCAATAGGGTGCGTCGGATCGATCCATCGTCGCACCACGCACCAATAAGCCTCTTAGCTCCCCTTGCGCACCCGATTAAGGAATAAGGGCGTGTCTGGGTGTTAGCCCGACGGGGTCAGGTGAAAGGACCCCGCCTCGCAGTCTCCCATGGCAACGGCGGCGGACGCTTGCGAGCATGCATCGTTGAGAAGGCGCCTAAAAGGCTGAATAGCACTTGTTAACGGTATCCGTCCCTCTCCATCTTCTCTCCTCGCTCTCCGTTCTCACGAACTCGCCACCCTAGCGGAGGATGCGGTCTCGTTCTCTGCCAGTGCATCCGAAAGCGTCCTTGAAAGACATGACTCAACCGGCCAGCCCAATCCGACCAAGTGGGAGGTTAAAAAGAGAGAGATGTAAAGGGAGCGCTTTCGCAGATGTGGATCCGACCTAATTGCTCCACGTGAGGATAATTGATGATTCTGTCAAAAAGAGGGTCCGATAGTAACCTTTAAGATTATGCTGGATGTAAAATATTTGGAGATGTTCGTTCCGAGGGTGAGTGGGGAGGTGGGGAGAAGTAAGAATTTGTGGGATCGTGTCCTTATTCTTTCGATTATTTTTTCTTATTATTCGGCAAAGTTTCGCGTGTTCTTGAACGGTAAATATCATCCTTGAGAGAATTTTAAGCTATATCTTTCTTTTATTTATCACTCATGGTATTCTTTATACGAGCAAACAGCATTTTTTCCTCCATTCGAAGCATTGAAGGCTAATGTTGTCCTTTCTTTTTTCATCCTAGCGTAAAGGTCTTCATACATAAAAAAGAACTAAAACTCAAAATCTCATCCTTTCCGAGAAATATCGTATAACCTTCGGTTATGAGGCATGACAATCATGTTGGCCAATGATGGGAGGTGTAAAGAGTTATCCCTTGTCTAGACACGTCCCGCCAGCGTTGGGTGGCGACTTTTTTCAACGAAAGTCCTCGATTTGCCCACGGATAGTGCGCGATTCCCGACTTCATAATCGCGGATGGGTTTCACAGCCGTCTCGAACGTACCTTAAATTCACTTGCGTAGTCAGGATGAGTTCTAAGTGACTAGTCGCTAAGAGATAGCATGGAGCCAAACTTCTCTGGAAATATGTCGCATTAAAATCTAATCGGAAAGTTCGTGCAGGTGGAGAAAAGGGTCGCTTTTACGAGCGTTCCCTCGCTCACAGGACGAAGAAATTAATTTTTTTGTTTCATCAGTTATTTAATTTACCGAACTACGTGATCTGGACACGCTCCAGTTGCGTGAAAACTCCCCGACATAAGAAGTCGAAATTATCACCCGAATCCGGAAAATCATGGTGTCATTACTCTTTGGCTGTCTGTCCTTTTTTTTCGTCAATCCAAATCTGGAAGTTTATTCCAATGTTGACGTTTCGAAACTTCGCCACGGGCAGCTATATGCGCAATTTTTAATCTTTCGGGAACAAACACTTAAACGTCACTCTTTTGTACCCCGACGAATATTAATATTCATTGCCACGTATTGTGTTGACAAGGACGAAAAAACAAAGATAAGCTGCGATGGTGGCTTACTGATCCAAAGATTTAGTTAATTATTTATCGGTTCATATCTAATAGTAAAATACACATTGAGTAAAAATAAGTCAACATTATATTACTTTATTTTAAACTAATTCTTGTGTATCTGTCAAATTTTTTATTTATTTAAGATAAAGTAATGTAAAATATAATCATTTTATTGTAAATTTATAGTTTTTGTCTTAAATGTCCCTCGTTCCTGCGCGTTAATCACCGTTATTCCGAGAAAAGTTTTCGATTAACGATCTATTCGATGGCTATTTAGAGGACACTATATTTCACCGTATTTGGTGCACGTAAGCAAGAGTCCGTTAACTTTATATGAAGGTAGCCTGCGGCATTTCATTTCGCTTTCGCTCTTTCGGAAACCTATTTATATTTGCCGCATGCGCCTTTGAGTCATCTGCTATAATATATTTTGAAGCGTGTGTTTGTCGGTTTGTGTATTTGTTGGTATGTGTATTTGTTGCTTTGTGTATTTGTCGGTTTGTGTGGTTGTTCATGGAACTCATCCTAAACGATAAAAGCTAGAATAACCAAATTTGGTACGATTCATCCTTACATCCTAACTTAGTGAACGATCAAGGTTTAGTCAACCGGGATTAATCAGTACTGCCAATATAGGGGATTAACATTTTTCCATAAGATAACACGTATGAATCCATTTCTTGACTTGCAAGGTTTTCTTCCTTCAAGCATTAAAATACGTAAATATGGACCAATTTTTTTCATTTTTGCTTTATTCAACGAACAAAACTCTATACTATCGTATTCAAGTTTACATGATACCCGGTCGAAGTTTTCAGAAATACACTATTTGTTTCGAAATTTTGTTGATTTTTCATACCCCTCCCGGGCGTTGCCAAGGCAGCCGTCATTGTTACCTCCGATTCAGTTAGCTTCAATGAAGCTTACAAATAAACGAAAGTTTAGCGTTATTCGCTTCGCACTTTTGTTTAAGCAACGAAACGATCGATGTTTATGGATAGCAACGTAAATAGATACTGATTATTATTCAGGAAGCGTTTATTGATGAAAGTAATTAAACCTTCTTTCGTCTATTGAATATTGGAATCTTACATTTTTTATAAGTAAAATCATTATATTCTACATTATAATGTTTATTAACTTAAATAAGCTCACGTATCTGGTGTACATTTACCGGAGTCAGTGTTCAATCATGGACAACTGTACGTTGATTTTTCACGAGTTTCTTGCTTACAAGACATAAATGTAAACATTTCATAGGCATAATTACAAAAGAAATGAAGCTGGATTTGGCGAACGTGATATATATAATAGGAAATACAATTATCGTTATATTTGAATGCAATATGTTCGGAAACGGATTATTACAAGCAAATATGATTAATTGTTAAGAAAACCTAATTTTAAGTTAAAAAGTATTTACTATATATTTTAACGAGTTTATGTTGTGCTGTAGAAGCTTCACCAAATCCGTTGAAATTCAACGGGAAATTCTGCTAGTACAAAATATGTGGAACGAAGAAATTACGAGTGGTAGAGAGAGAGGGCGAAAGATTGAGATGACCCCTACATTTTATTCGAGTAAATAATCGCCATTTCTTCCATTCCGGCATTCGAGGCGATGCGTTCCTCATCGGAATAAACATTACTTACTTTCGGAAGGAGTATGGCGGGTAGGGAGGCGAACTCCCAAAAGTTAGCTCTGGGATTTAGGATAAGCCGGAGGGGTGGCGGCGAAGGGCGAGTGTTGGCGTGCGTGGACTACGTGCACTGCGGAATATTATCCGAGGCGTGACTGTCCTCGATTTAAAATTCAATCTCTTTTAGCCCTCCGTGCATTCTCTCTCTCTTCTCACTTTATTTCATCCGCGGCCATTACGAGGTGATTGTCGCTACATTTTTGCGCGTTAATAATTAAAAGCGCGCTATGTCACCCTAGACTCTAGGGTTTTTCAAACTTTTTTCTTCGCGGCCCAATAATAATAATAGAAAATGTGTTATTTGGTCCATCAAAATTATACCTTATTAAATATTGTTAAGTAAGAATTTCTAAGAATGTATTTAAAATCCAAGCGGCACAAATTAATGACCTTTAAATCCTATTAGTTGATTTTCATTTTCTTGGCAACAATTTAGCCTCAATTTTCCATCAAAATATCTCAGATTGACCCTTCTTTGAGGCCCTTATTGAACGTTTCGCGACCCACTGTTGGGCCGCGGCCTATACTTTTATAAACCCTGCCTAGACGATGCATATACTCTTGTCATTTAGGTATAGCGTGAAATCTAAAATCACATCGAATCATAAATATGTAAACTTTATATATTTGTGAATTACAGCAGTGCAGAGTATTATTGGCACAATTAGTCTAACTATGTTGTCTGATATTTTTTATTACAAATTATTTTGAGTTTAATGAACATCTTATCGTCATGCTATGGTGTAGATACATATGGATCAATCTTCAATTGTTCTCGCAAATATATTATTAAATATTCAGAAGAAATATCTGATGAAAATAAAAGTAATTTAATGCCATGTGATGAAATTAGTGAGTGTCGACCTTTTTATGGACTTAAAACTAACAATCATTTGTTTCCCTGCAGTTTTAATATTGTTTTAAATCAGTTACGAGATCTTTGTTCCTAGTGACCAAAAGGTTTCCGTGTTTCATTTCAACTTCGTCTCAAATTTAAGAAATAATAAGATGTAGGACAATCGGTTCTCTTTTTATTTCTATGATTAAATTTGAAAAGTTCAAACTCCCGCGGTCTCGGGATTATTCGAGAGTTACTTTCTATTCCCATTATTGAATTTCCCTCGCATCTCTTTGGTCTTAATACATTTTGCCTATTACAGAAATGCCTAATTGTAGAGGCGCATGCGTATTATTATGCTTTCCTCTTCTTAATTAACATAATTACTTTCCGCCCTATATTTACTCTCTAGCAACTCTGAGTTCTAGGCCTTAAATTCAGATGAATTTTATTTTTATGTGTTACCCAGCATAATTATTTATTTTAGGATCTTTTATCGTTCACTTTCATCTCTAATTTTTATTATACGCATATACATGCACAGTTCTGATTTTTATATTGTAACTGTTACACAATGAGTTGCTACGTCAGCTAGTCGTCTTTATCATTGGTCTTATATTGCAGCGGTTTTTACGTGGCACATCACGTGATTCGCATCACCTGTGCCAATAAATTCTTTCGAATCATAGAGGGTGAGGCATTTGGTCGAAGGAATGTTAAGAGTGTTTTTGCAAGATGAAGAACTTCTCCGTCGTAACCCGTAAAACTGCCAATTTCCTCTCTGCAATGGACGTCTCCTCAAACTCCCTTGCAACGGTATCATTATTTTTCATTTAACGATCGTTCCTTCTTCCTTTCCTTTCGCGTTTCTCGCCCCTCTTCAACACATTCAGCTCACACTTTCTCCGCCTTACGATTTATATGTGACAGTTGTAGGTTGAACGGGGAAAGGTCGTAATGCCCACCCTCCGGACGTTTGAAGCTTTCTCGGAAAATCTCTTAAACCCTTTGATTATTTGGAGGAACTCCGAACCTCAATTCTCACCCTTTGGTTCCTTTCAAACGTGTCATTTATAGAAAATACCTTTTATATTTAACTTTCGATTTTTGCCTGAAACCTAATGGGGCTTTGCAGTTTATTTGTTCATTCAAAAAACATACGAATTATCGATCTCATATTTTGGCTGGTATCTCATTTGCAGTCATACAATGGTCGATAAAAACCAGACGAGTATTTGGTCTAAAAATAGAGGCAGTTCTCCTTGGTAATTTACCGAACGTTGATTCTAAAAAGAACCCAATCATTCTTGATGCCTTATAATTATATTATAATCACTATCTATTTTATCGTCATCTTTCGTAATTTTTATGTACATCTCTGCGTAAAACCAATATTTGATCAATATATCTGTTTTAGTAAGTTCATTCTCAGTCATTATTGTTCACAACCTTGTAGGCTGTTATTTAGATTTAACGTTTTTCGCGATAATTTATCGAATCTGACCTCCATTTAAATTTGTCTCGTTTCCTCTTTACAGGCTTTTACTCTTTCAAGCCATACTTTTTCTGCATGACGATGCGTTATTTTGTTCTCACTCACGAATAAAGTGGCTGAATACCTCGAGATGGAAAAAACAAATTTCTTCCGACGAATGTTTTTTTTTCTCTCTGCGAATTCTCCAAGCGAGTTCTTTCGCCTGCCTTTCTATTGCGTCATCTCTTTTTTCGCCGTTAGGCTTTATGATGCGGTGTTACGAGTCTCTTCCATTTCCAGGCGGGAGACGCGTGAAAACCGACCGCGGCAATAAGGAAAGCTGAAGCGGTTCCGGAGTGGAATAAATCTCGATAGGAAAATGCATCGGGACTTGAGTCGTTCGGTTGAGTAGCGGAGGATACCCGGGGGTCGGGGGCGGAGAGAATGCGTCGGCGGAGGGGAAAGGCAGGATGTGTGCGCGGGCGCACCCAAAATATAAGAGAGGAAGAGGGAGGAAATTGCAGGGGAGGGGGAGAATTTCGAAGGAGGAAATGGAGGCGGAAGATAGGATAGGATTCGTGTGTCGTGGTGTATTTTATGTTTCTACAATGTTGAAAAAAAAATTCTTAACTTGGATGAAAAAATAACAGAGAGTTAGTGTCCTTATCAGATTTTTTAATTTTTATCTATTTAATGTAACGTTGCGGTGTGATATGCTGAGTCGTGCACATTTCTAGACGCGATATTCATAAGGAAGGTGATTTACAAAACACAATTTAGTTCCGATGTTTTGACATGAATATTCTGGTCGTATTTATTCTAGTATATTGTTGAAATGCTCTTCGAATGTGAGGGAATTGTTATAGAGTTATTCTACTTTAATCTGTGATTTTAAATTTAAATTGTACGTCTGTAAATAATTTCATGTATGAAAAATAGTCTCGATTATGTTAAAAAATTTCATCTTTTTTCCGCAATTATTGCCTTAACAGCCATACAAATTAATATTAGTTTAGTACCTAACGTTATCCTTTTTGTATATTCCAGAACAAGATGAAAAATTAACGGGTTGAACGAATATCGGATTATTTAAATGGTTTTCCGTTTATGTGGTTGGTCAGTAAGAAAGCGACATTTTCTTCGCAGAGGAGATCCGGGTCCTCGTCGTGACAGGCCATCTAAGCGCGCGCCCTCTTCCGGCTGAATTACAAGCTGGCCTATATAGAAACTTCGTTTCACGTAAAGTGGAGATTAAAATCATCTCGTTGCCCCCGCGTGTCGACGGACACAATGGCGATGAGGCGTGAGTTATATGCGGCAGAGAGTCGAGAGAGATCATGAAAGTGCAAAGAAAGAGGGGGATGGGGAAAGGAGAAAGGGATTATTAAGGGGTTGGATCGGAGGACCGTAACCTCGCCCAATGACGCACCGAAGACACAGCCGCCTTCGCCATCTTTGGCCCAAGGATCGATTGTGCTCGTAGGTGCTAGTCGTGTCCTACTCATGACTGCCTCTCACTTTTGCATAAGATCTCGGAGTTCACACGAACGGTCGCCAAGTGCCCCTGACACTGAGCCCACGTGTTTCATAGTTCGACGGACATGTTAAACTCTTTTAGAGTTGGCAAGTTGCCTCCGGATCAGCCGGGCATGGACGCCGCTCGCCGTGTCGTAATTTCATATTCCATATAATGCGACTCTTGTCTCGACTTATGCCACCTTTTATAGTTTTTCCTTCTCCACCGATTTGGTTTTTCTGGGGCCTAATATCAGGTCGGGATATTTCGCTTCATCTTTCCAAATGGGTTTATTCCATGATCATTTAATTATCTATCGATCCAGGCAATCCATCCAAAGGATATATAGTAGCTGAGATGGCGAAAGCTATACAAGCGTACTTCCTGTTAACGTGAAAAGCCATTAATAATCGCCTCTGTCAAAAATCGATCATGTGCATAATTTATAGCCATAAAATTGCAGTGGTTTAGCCCATTAATAGAAAGCAGTTTACCGGTTTGCTTTAATGCATAGGCAGCCACATAATTATGAATTCGATCCGATAAGGTAAATGGGCAGAGAATAAACTCCCTTTTTGAAATGAGCCAGAATATGGCTTTATCTTTCCACCTTCGCATAGCGTAAGTTGCCGGCCCCGGTGGCGGAAGGGCTTACGCGCTGGCCTACCATCATCTGAGGTCGCGGGTTCGAATCCCGCCAAGGGCATGGATGTTTGTGTTCGTACTCATAATTCGTATTTCATCACTCATATGTGTGTGTCTGATGTGGAAGGCAACGGGAAACCATCACATCATATGTGTTTATTCCCTAGTCATGTCAAACCAATCTTAGAATTGAAAACCATGAATGAATGAATAGCGTAAGTTGCGAACGGAAATTCCTGTGATCTCATATCCTTTGTTGATATTTGCGTGTTCCACTACTGCTGATCTCCTTAGGAAACTTCGTTTAGTCACCATTCTACCTTTTTGTTAATTCACTCGTGAATGAACGTCTGATGGCTGAAAACAAATTCAAGGATAAGTACTTGTCAAAATAAATATTTATCTTAAGTAACTTTAGAGATGCTCAAGAGACTTATTTTTTCAAGTGTTTATTCTTGAATTTACCTTTACGTTGTCAATAAAAGTCGGTATTTGTATTTTTTATACCGTGAAATAGAATTGGATATAGACATTAGCAGAAAGATTCACTACTTGAACCTATTGCACTCCCAAAAAAATTTAAACAAAAAAATTAGTCATGAATATTTTGAAATGGGGACAAATATTGAAAATGTTTTCATATTTGCATTTGTCCTCTGTGTGATTGCGTTCTACTCCCGGCTTATTCTCCTCGCTCCCTTTCACTCCGTACTCACCTCAGTAAATCCTTTCTCCCTCTTTCCCGCCGACCGACTTGTATTTCTCGATTTGTGCTGCTATGACATCTCCCTCTCTCTCTATCGTTCCTCGCCACACCCTCTTTGCTCACTCGCAGCCTTAGTGCCCAATGGCTTATAGCATCTACCGCGTGTGTAAGAGTATTGTTAGAAAAACCCATTGAACTTATATCTCCAGCTAAGATCTCATCGGTCGCGGAAAATTATTTATTGTTTATATACCATTGATGGGAACGTGACATACATACATGCGCATATGCGTAAGTACGAAGCCCTCGAAAGAACGTATGGCTAATATATTGTAATTGGTGGTATCTTGAATTTTAAGTCGGGAAACATTTATTAATTATTGTGTTAATCTACAACAATTAAATTAAAAAACTATTTCAAGTAAAGTTTACTTTAAATTAGGACAGTGGTCGTAGAGGAGTTCTGAGTGCGAGTCTTAGGCTTCTTGGAGAGAAAAAGATGGACCCATTTTCCGACCTTTTCCCTTCCATCTCTAATTCTTCCATGTCAACTTAGTCAGGTGTAGATAACGAAGGACGGCGGTTGGAAATGGACCTATACCGGTCCTCTTTCTCGGATTATGTTGGAACTTTGCCATTTGGGCGAAGTTGGAAGAAAATGGCAGGGCAACAAACTTTTATGGAGCAAGATGATTGTGTTTTTCCTGTTTTTCTTTGTGAAAGGAATGTGTGTGAATATATATTTGTCTGTGTGTGTGTCTGCATATTCTATTTCGCAACGATTTTTCTTTCTAACAAAAAGTCGCTCCTCTCATTCCTCGAGACCAAATGACATTTCATTGGCCTTTGGGGTTTTTTATGGCACTAGTTTAGCTGTCGTTATGTTACATGCGAGTTCTCGGTTTTAAGTCTCGCTTCCCTTTAAAGCGTTCCCTTCCTTAAGTAAGTTTTATTATATTTTCATTGACAAATAATCTGGAGATTTGGATCGCCTCATAGAGAATTTATTAAAAACTGCGAAGTAAATTTATTCACGGAAACTTGGAAAATATTCTTGCGTTATTCAATCTTAAAATTTTTTATTGTTCCTCACTAATTTCAGAGCAAATGAATGTTTATAAAAATTTCCGCATTCTTTTTAAAAACTTACCTGGAGTAGGACAAGGTATTTTTTATTAATCATTATTAATTTCGCTGCAACTCCGTTCAAATCCTAAAATAAACAGCATATGAAATGCATTTCTGTATTATAACTTACGTTAAACCTCATGGACAGTACTTCCTTTGGTATAATTTATTGCTCTATAGCGTTACATAGGATTAATTCATTAAATTTTAGCCTCGTGAAAATTTCTCGATATTTTGAGTGTGCGATGCTTATGTCGAAAAAGATTTGGGCACATAAAATCGGTACTTAAGTACATTCTACGTCTTAAGAGCTAATGATCTTCCGGTATATGTATAATCCGACGTTACATAAAAAATCTATCGCTACTTCAAAAATTAAACAAGATTATCTATACTTCAGGCTTCATTCTATGTCCGTCATTCAACTGTTATCGAAATAGCTTCCTCTTATATAACGTCCACACTCGTTTTTCTGTCCTAATGACCTCTTCCCCCAAAATAATTCGCGTAGTACGAACTCTTTCTGCGTCAGGTTGCGTACGATAATCCCCTACTCCACTTTCATTACCTCTCTTTAAACGCGACCATGGAGACGGCGGAACTTGTATACGTAATGTCTCTCTCTCCCACTCTCTCTCTCGTTTCTTGTACGTATACTGCTCTCGTAATTGGTGTTTTTCAGATTCGTCTTGCGTACGCGCCTCATCTCGGAGTCGAAATGGGTGGGAGTGGAAGAGGCGCCCTTTTCAAGGGCCGGCGACCGGCTGCATCGCAGCTCCACAACGAGTCTCCTCCTCTCCCTTTTCCGCTCCTTTTTTATGCCCGTCTGCCTCCTCCGAAGCGTCATATTCCCGTTTGATGGAGAGTGGGTGGAAGGGAGGTGTAATGGCGGGAGAGAGAGAGAGGATGGAGGGGAATAACCGGACAGACCACCGCACGAGAAAGGCGAAAGTGCATTCCATAACCCTCCGTACAAAAACTCACACAACCACGCGCGCGCACGCACGCACATAACAGATGCCCACGCCTCCTCTACTCACAAATCCCCTCTCTCCGCCATTTGGCCGAAACTAGGTTCAGTTGCTCCATCAAAATCTCTCTTTTACTCTCTTCCTCTAGTCCTCTAGTCTGGCGCCCTGAGCGTTTACGTTTTACTATTTTACTTGGTCGATACTGATTCTGCATTATACCAGCGACCTTCATTCGTGTTTTGCAGACATACTCCTTAGAGCTAGGTTTCTGAAACTTTTTTGGTCTCGTATCCCTTTGAAATCAATCAAAATAATACTACAAGTATTACAATTAATACATGTATATAACAACGAACGTGTTTTCATACAATAAATAACACTTATCGAGATGAATGTGCCGGTTTTCCATGACATCAAGAGTCAATCATTGGCTCCATTGAAGAAAGCCTCGTTCTTAAGTCAGGTTCGACATGCAATTCCTGACGATTTTTTGTTTTATTTAAACTCTGAGACAAAAATTCAGATTCGCACTTGCACGTTGTGGTGAAAGGAATCAATATTTTGATTGTTTTCTAGCCATTTCCCATATTAGTTTGATAATTGTGCTGAGGATGCAATCAAAAATACCTTCGAGAATTTAATTTTCAAGTCACCGCCAGTAGAAATGTACATGAGACTTTCTTGTTCTTTTCCTGTTAGATGTGGAATCGGAAAATCCACATCAAATGGATTGCGCACCCAGTAATTGGAATCTTTAGTTTCTGGAAAATATTATCCGTGAGTCATTCCAATTGTTTCTTTATATCTGGCAAATGCAGGAATAGAAATTTGTACGTGTTTAAGATTCACCAGTTTGGTTTTATGACTTTAATATATAATTCATGTCTTGTCTCTTGGTCAGGGGGGCGCAAAAAGACTTCACATTGTATTTACTGTCGTTTTAACTGTCACAATCGTGAGACCTACAATATGCAGTCGCCGAATTGTAACTCTCAAGTGACTCATTTAGAAGTTTCGCTTGTATGCATTCGTGAATAAGTGCATGTTCTCTATTAATTTCCGAATAAAAGTTTTATTTTATTTTTCCATATTCCCTATTGCGTATTTTCGAGGCTGTGATTTTTAATTTATCCAACGCTTTCTTAAAAATTATATTTCTTATAACTCTTACATTCAAATATAAAAGAATTTAAACGCTGTTCATCTTAACCATCCCAAAAAGGCTCATCGGGAAACATGAAATATTTCGTGGGAAACTGACTTCTCGGAAGCGTAAACGTTCTCGGGTCATTAATTTATCTATCTTTCCGTATATCCGAATGTGAACATTTTTCAAAAATTGTTCCCGTTTCTTAGTTCTTAGTTTTTGTAAAATCCCAAAAATCATTGTTATCAAAGTCCTGAAATTTTTTTCACGTCTGTTTTTTTGTTTCGTTTTTCTCTCCCCTAGCTGCGACTGTACTCTTTTGTTGGCTCTTTGCTAGATCATGCACATCGTGTGGTTCGAACATTATTATCAAGCGGAAAATAATGACGTCAGATTAATGGGTTACTCTTAATGGCACCAAATTGGCGTTAAAATCATGTATCGATTCAAATGACTCTTTGGGTAAAATATTTTCGAATTGTTGGAGGAATTCAGGTTATTTTCCAACCTTGAGCATCATTTTCTTTGTTTGAATCAGCGAAGGACGTTCGGATTCCAAAATTTCCTTTGCTCCCCCTTGTTCAATTATCTCACTCCAACCAAATCTCCCATACGACTTCCAATATCCCATACGGTTTCCTTTCTCTGTCCAAAGTTCTATTCCCATAAAAAATCCTTTATGCCGAACGTATCTCATATGGCGCTGGAAAAAGGTTGAGAAATCTCTTTATTAGTGTGGAACAGATTTATAAGAAATGGGCGCTTTAGTTTTACGATTACACAAGCGGAACTCGTTTTATAACTATCAACTTTATTGAAGTGATACATTTTTACCCTAAATTTTCTCCTCCCATTAGAAACATAAATGATGAAGGTCATGTTTAAAAAAACTTTTTTCGTGCACCTTAGCGTTTTAATCTGACAGTTTTTATCATTGAAAAATAAAATCTGAAATCATAATGGTCTTTAACGGACTGTTTAACATTAAAAATATTAACTTAAGGTAATTTTTTATATTTTGCTGCCCTAATATTATTTCTACTCGTTTGTTTACCACATAATCATTATATTGATCTCGGCGCGATCGATTTAGTATTTTTATCAGTTCGAAGTTTTTTATTCTGCTTTATTTAAATCGATCTGGGGGAATGTCAGAATATAAAAACAAATTTTTATTAATTTTCGAAGCTATCATGTTTATACACAATGGATCATTTAGCAATATTATTTGATATTACACCACTTCAATTTATATATGCTGGTGCAGATAAGTATAAATTTTAGTGCTAATAATTAAGACGGATTGGCATACTGTAATTTTCAATGTGCTAAACAATAACCTTAAAGTCAAATATTTGGAATGTTATGCTTTTAGAAACAATTCAAGAACGAGCAATTAAAAAAAAGCACTTTTCTCAGGTGACTTCAATGGCCACAACAAGGTTATAAAAAAATGGGCGTACTTTGGCTACAAAGCAGGCGTCTTCTATGGTAATTCACCGAAAGTAGATTCCAAAAGCCGAAAGACGAGCTCGATAATTCTCTATTGGATTATAGAAACAAAATTAGTTTATTTTTTAGTCCCTATTTATCAATGTCAGTGATAATACTCTAACGTAAAGGGAAAGGTAAAAAAAATTTCCGCAGTTCCTTCGTCTGAGGCAACATATTCATGAAAACATAGTCTCGTTTCTAATGAGAACAGATATAGAAGAACTTCGCTACCGTTGATGAATGGCCATTGAAAGGGTAATTAGGGCGTCCCGAAGTGTATTTTCTTTTCTGCGAGAACTTTTTACTTCCTAATAAGTATATTTTTGGATAAAATTGTTGGCTTAACTTTTAGAAATAGTTAAATGTTATTCGGTAAAATTAAAAAATGTCGCGTGCTCAGTGGATAAAGTTCAAATCATCTACGTCTATATAAAAAATTAATGAAAGACCTTGCCCGTAAATCATTGAAGTTTGTCTGAGTGGTTTTATTATGTTTCTTATGGGAGATTTCTGGTGAGCGTGAGGAAGTATTTTTTAAACGAGGGCAAGGAGAGGTGCGTATTTGTTCTGCAGAGATTCAAAGGAATTTCGTGTTTCTCGCCACAGATAATTGGAATGTGGCAATTTATTTTCTGTTTCTCAACACCATTTTTCACCTCAAAAGCCAAAGGACACAAACAAGTTTTTGAATTTAACTAATTCAGGATTGTCTTCTATGTTATTAACGGTTGCTGTATTCCGTGCACTAAATAATCATTTTTATTGTATTCTGCGATTATAGTTATTCATAAATTAGTCTTTACTGGACGTTTCCCATAGTATGATATTGCGATAAAGCAGACTTTTTTTCCTACTTCAAAATCTTTTTATGAATGCCACGTCAAGTGTTGATTATTAGGAGGGAAAGTAATGACAGATACTGTGCATATATATATAAATTTTTCCCTAACATGCTTTTAAGTTGCTTTTTGGATTCTACTCCCCTATTAGTTTTTTGTCATGATTTTGTGGCATGATTTAAACGGAGCCATGACATTCCATCACAAAAGCGTTTTTCTTTTGGTGTTTCAGAATCAAAACGTTCTATGTAAGTTTCCGCTATTAACGAAATAAAGCTTTGACGTGATAACATTTTATTTATGGCGCCGAACTTCTTCAGCATCGGAAGAAAATCTTCAATGGCTCATCATCGTATATGTTGTCTTTGCAATACATCCTCTCACGTAATTCCCGCCGTTGAAATAATCTCTCTGAAAAAGCGAATGGCAGTCACAATACAACTTGATCCTAAAGGAAAGGAGGCGTCATGCGTATCTTTAAGGACTTCGTCACAGTTCTTCTTGAGAGAGGCGTCGAAGCTTCGCGAAATTTTGTTTTTCTCCCACCTGTATTATCTTCTCCATCTCGATATGATTTGTGCAACAGCCGAGATATAACTGTTGGTCGAGTGGATACGCCTTTGCGCTGGGAGTGGTTGACGTTTTATGGGTGGGAATACAAAGTGTGAGGAGGTGAAAAGGGGCCAATTGGGAGGGTCGGCTAAAAATTAGAGATTAAGAGATAGAGTTGTATATTTTCGAGGAGGATGGGACACAGAACCTATGTTGGCAGCTTTCATGTAATTTGGGTCAACATTTAATTAAAATATAGTTAACGATAATAATTTTTTTGATAGCTCTTTTTGTCTCAAATTTACTTTGCGTTCACTTCGACGCTATGTACGTGTTAATATTATATTAAGACATTAAATTCTTTTATGAGATTTCTTTGCAAAGAGCATCCTTTACCGTCTTCTACCTAACGGATTACGCCAAGCCGCCTGCTTCATACTCTTAGTTACTCATACTTTGTTTTCCTACAGCCTGACGTAAAACCACATTTTACAGTGGGTAAGTGTATTTATTACAGCAATGTTATTTTCAGCTGAATTTTCTTTTCGTTGTTTCTTTATTAATTTCGATATTTTTCCTTTTTATTACTTTAATCGGGCAGAATACCAGTTTAATATAATTTATGATTATTTTTAATGGATTACAAATAAATTCATTATTTGTTTTTTATTTTTATTCCATCATTTATATTTTTAACGCGGTAGCATTTCAGTTAATCCATTTTAAGACGAACAGGTGTATAAATCTATCTTAAAACAAGGAAATAGGCCTTGGTCATAAAACTTCTGGATTCAATTTTAGCACTCCTGCGAGTTGATATAGTTACGAGCAAGTCTTTTATTTCAAAGGTGTTGAAATGCAAAAAAAACGTGCAATGGCTGGATTGAAAGCCATGAACTTTGTGTTGAAACACTGGCAGTTTAACAGTAAAGGACGGTGACCCTCTGTTAGAGAAGGTGGGAGAAAGAGAGATATATAGTTGCTTCAAGCAGAATTGAGATTAAGTAGCCGGCGTGGGTGGCGGAACAATGAAGTGGAAAATGTCGCCTCTGATTCGCTGCGATATTCAGGAACAAAAGGAAGCCTACATTCTTTTCCTGCATCATGTCCTGTGTATCTCATTTGTTATACACTTTCCCTGCATATTCGGGGGTAATTAGTTCGTGTTTAAAATTTTCATTTTAGGTACCGTTTTCTCTTTCCAGGACTGAAATTCATTATCAGTTTTATACCCTTGGCAAACACTAGCAAGAGCCGTTAGGATTTTCTTTTGGATCAGAATAGGCAAATAAAATTAAGTTGACCGAATTATTAATAATTAATGGTTTCTTGATCTCTTTTTTCTGTTAAAATTTTTATCGTTTTCATATTCCATGTGATATTAAATTTTAGCGCCTTATCAATATACTATTTTATGCGCGCCTGCAGTATCTTATTTGCTCCTAAAATGTAATGCATACAAGTGTATAAATTTTCACAATTCTTAAATTTAAAATGTATTATAAATTTTGTTTACTGTTACGCATAGACCTCATCAAACTACACGAATGAGTAGTAGAATTTTCCTTGGAATCCATAATCCAAATATAATACTGGGTAACAGTAAAAAATAATAACATTTTCCTTGCAAAATGTACACATATTACTTTAAGTGAAAAATGAATTATTTTAGGTGCAAGCACTGCCCGAAAATTCGCGTATTGTTTCGCCATTGAGCTAAATATAGTTATCCACGCGACCGTAATAACTACGATCTATGTGTTCTTCGCGACGTACATCATTCGCCGGGAACCGTGACGTGAAATATCTTCCACCATAACATATTTTGTCATGCATTACGGAGGCGGTATTTCATGAGGGAAAGGCAAACCGACCCTTTATTTCTTTTTTCTTTCGTTATACATATGAGAATAACTGTTCTTTTATCTGGAAAGTGAGGTGAGCGTGTTTTCTCCTGACCTTTATAGGATTCTCACGTGTTGCACTGATTAAAGTGGTTAGAAACCTTATTTTGTTCTGCCTGCATTTGAAAGCCTAGAGTTATTCCAAAGCAAGTCTGTGTTTGCGGGAAAGATGATTTAGGTAATATATTACATTGCAGATAGAACGTCCTATCTGTTTCAGCATTTCTTTTAAACCGAAATAACATTTTCATTCAAACTTTTCATTAATATTTTTAATTCACCTCAATTATTCATTTCAAATACTTTTATTCAAATTTTGTGTACGAACGAAATTAATTTCATGGCGTTTATATCATCGAATTTTCGTATCATCTGTTTTCTTACAAATTTGATTTCTTTTGTGTGAAAATTCACTCTATTAAAATTTCAGCCATTTGTCATTGTTTTGTCATTTCGCATGATTATATTTTAAAACTTTCATTGTATATAGTCCATTATTTTTTCTTAAAAATTATCGTTTATAAGTCGATTTTTGATCGGTTTATATGAGGCAGAATAACCATTTACGGTCATTTTTGCTGCTCATGCCAGCTAAAAATATTCCACCTAATTCTTTCACTACCATATTATTCCACGTCACTTTTTATCGCGGATGCCAATTAATATATTCGCAGAGTTCACCTCCCCTTGGAAATGAATCATTCTCGCTGTAAAGGGGCGTGAGTTTTTTTTTATCGCTTCCTCGCCAGTAATAATGACGGTACACGTATTCAACACTCCAGGCTGGTGTCAAGAGCCCGCCCGTCCCTTTTGTTTTCTCTTTCGAGCATGGGCGAATGGTCCAGTGGATTCTGAGAGGGCACGGGTGCGTTGGTGAGAGCCCGATCCTCCTCCCATTCTTAAAACCTTCCTTCTTGTCTAGGGAAGGGGGGATCCTTTAGGATGGATGATAGAGGAGTTGGAGAAGAAAGTGATTTGTATCCTCTTAAATGAGAACCAAGGGGCGTCTCCCTAACACGGTTGCCGTGAGCCCAAGAAGTCCTCTCGCCGGTGTATTTATTCGATTATATTCTCTTTTTACTCTCCTAACGCCTCGCGTACGCTCGTGTTAATCCTTTCCGGACCTCACCCACTCTCTCATTTCGTTTTCACCTCGCCTCTTCACTGCGCTGCATCTCGACCAAATAAAGTCTTCTTATATAGCTCGAATCCTCCACTTTGCCATAGCTCGAACGTCCGATCTCCTCTCTTATCTATTGTTGCGGATGCGGCCCATCGAGTCGGCGTCCGGGACAAGTGGTGGGGACGGCGGTTGAGGCGCCTCCTCCTGCGTCGGTCGGTGGGCGACTGGGAAAAGACGATCGCGCCCTGCGGTGCGAGTCGTGCTTCCACCCGCCCCACTAACCTTTTCTCCTTTCGAGTCGCGTCCAATAAATTCGATCTCTACTAAGGACGAGATCTAATATACCCGATCCCTCGTCCATTCCGACTAAAAGTCAAAGTCGTCGGGAGCGAAGCGAGCCCTTCGTCGCGTCCGCGAGAATGTCAGGCTGTGAGTGCGTGTCTCGAACTTCTATGAGTGAAATACGACGGGTAAATTTAAAGTGGCTGCTATGCCTCTCGACAGCGATGGAGTAGATCGCCTGATCTCCCTTTATGGAAGTGGTAAGAAAGGAATAAATGTAGACATATAAAAGGTCTAGTAGCTACTTCAGAATGCGAAGCCGGAGTTGATCATTTACGAATTTCAATCAATTACCACCTGTGTTCGGATTAGATATCGCATGAAAATAGCTCTATTTTTGGTTTTATTAAAAAAAATCGTTTATCTTGAAATGGACGGACACGTCGTCGTCGTCGTTGGTAGTCGGTTCGCAGACAAATGCGTGATTGCAGGTTAAACTGAGTTCTTCACATCGATTTATCATCCGTAACCTTCATTTATTGGTAGCTCCCTTTCCCTTTTAAGACGTCTATCAACCGAAAGATTTTTCTATTCCTTTGATTTCAAATATCGCTTCAATCATGCGATACTTTATTAAGAAATACTCGAACCAGTTTGACTTCCTCTTTCTTGTTGGTATTATCGCCATAACCATCTTTCATATTTCTACTTATTTTTTCTTATTTCCTACCTTATCCGACTATTTTATTTTCTGCATTATTTTCCACTAACACAATTTGAAACTATTCAAATATAATTTTTGAACGAAGCGTCCGTCTTTCCACCCACATTAAGCGTTTCAGCTGCGCAGCCTATCATCGAAATATCCTTCTTTTGCAGACACAATTAGAAACCTTTTTATAATGTTCTTCACACGATTGAGAAAAACAGTAATTTTCCCTTAGTGTGTCGCTAATGTTTACTAAAGCGTTTTATGTTAAGCATTAAGCGATTTTTAACTTTCGGTAGTTTTACAACAACCATTATTATATTATTATGCTCCCCGCCTATGAATTAAAA
This sequence comes from Uropetala carovei, assembly GCA_036926305.1. Lineage (NCBI taxonomy): Eukaryota > Metazoa > Arthropoda > Insecta > Odonata > Petaluridae > Uropetala > Uropetala carovei. The sequence goes on along the minus strand of JAXCHB010000152.1, from coordinate 587,098 downwards.
ATTTATTCGGTAAATATTTTACTTTTAGCATGTCTGAGGATTATTGTGTTAATAAACTAATAAATTTAAAATATGAGCAAAAATACGATTTGTACTGCAAAAATTTTGTTCGAAAGGACTTGCTTCATTTTATTCGCTTTCTCCGTCGATCATTTCTTTAAAACTGAACATGGGAAGTAAGAAATCTCTATAATTTCCGTATCAGTCTTCCGCGTCAGATAGTGGATGCTCGCGGAAGGAGTAATACGGTCGTAACATAGGGTTTGCGTGGCTGGCAACGGACCAATTGTCTAATGCTACTCGTTTCTCTATTTGTGGTTTCCACATCACTCATTTCCTATCATTTCTTGGTTTCTTACAAAGAAATTTTGAACATGGAATATATTACTGTATTCATTAGGAAATAAGCGTGAAATTTATTATAATTTTCTATCTAATTCTTAATTAATCTTAAATTATTTTCAAAAGATGAATACGTATGTTATAAATTGTGTTACTATTGCGCTACAGTCGTTCATTTCGTCGTTATGCTTGTATTTTTTACAAAATTTATGCATTGTTTATTATGAACGTTTTTAATTGAAGTTTCTCGTTTGTGTAAGTATTCGTTACTGGAAACTTTGTTTAGCTTTCTACCATTTTGCACCATATTTAATTGCCTTTTGAATAGTTTTATATCTTATACCCCGCTATATCAGGCTGTTTATCTCCGTTGTTGCGATGCATCTGTATATATGCGAAACAGCTGGATACCCAACTCCATAAAAAACTAAAACCACAGAATAGGTGCGATCTAAAATTGGCGAATATAAGTATATTTTATATATATATATATATATATATATATAAATACAACTATGTAATTTTCAAGATTTAGCGGGAAAATAGGTATATTCAAGAAACTCCGGAGAATTGAAAAATTTCGTCCAAGTTCAATAAAATTGTATGTATTGCTGAAAAATCGAAAGCATTTTTTAAAACATTTTTTAGTAAAACAATAAAAGAAAATTATCTTAGATTACGCGAAACAATCAAATTTTTCAAATAAGTGGATTTGTACTCATAAATCGCGATTTGACTTATCTAGAATCGTTCTAAAATGTAATGCAATGAATAGCTTGTAATTTATCATTTGAAATGTTGTTGAAGCTCTTAAAAGATGCAATTTTATTAATTTGAATTGCTACTTCGATAATTAATGAATTTCGTTTGTTCATATTGTCCATTTTAGAATTCGTAAAATTCTGGCATTATATACCTATCTTTGTTTTTGGTCAAAATATCTGTAGAAGTTTGACGCTTAGATCTCGATGTAAAAAACGTTTTTCTCCAATCGTTTGCTCTTTCCATGGTTTTTAATCAAAATAAACAAATAAATAAAGGCCAAGTTCAATTAAAAGTTGTCTCAAACGCACCCGAAAGGTGTCGCTCTTCTTTTCTGGTCACTGTCTCATGGCCAAGTAAAGAGGTAGCATTCCGTCATGGATGAGTTCTTTAGAAAGGGAATATTGCCAAGGACGAGTTCTGGCAAAGCCAAAGAAATCCACCTTTTTGTCTGATTTAAAATGCTCCAATTAATGTAAAGCTTTCTTCAATTCATAAAGTGGAATGATCATGTTGCTAATTTTGCAATACTTTGATAAATTACGTTGCTCTGATAGTAAAATGATCGATAAAAGTATGTCCATTTTGGCTACAAATCATCCATGATCGGTGACGATTAACCAAAAGTGGATTCTAAAAATGCGTACTGGATTTCTTCAACTCTTCAACGGCTATTGGAGCTACCTATTATATCAGTCAGATTCTATCCGTAAAACGAGATTGACGATTATTTTAATTCCTCGCAATGCTTGTTTCAACGAATTTCAATGCTTCGCGTTTATAACGCCGTCCTTTATATGGGGATTTCCGATATTTGCATTGTACTTTGGAATTATGTCAGCACTGATTTTTCTTGCGATTTTATTAGATAAAAACTGAACAGTTGTATGAACATACAGTATTGGATCAAAGAGACCATGTCCTCGGATATACCGCCAGATGTCATATAACGCGGATCGCTGCGCTTCCCCCGAAATCCGCGGCATACCCGGAGAATACTGAATAATATTTCTAGAAATCAATGCCATCGCTCATAATTATTATAATTTAGTATAACTCGTCTCAAATTACGAGTTCATCTATCGAAGAAATTAATTTCTTTATATTATTTTAAGAGTAAAAACTTTGTCACATAAATTATATTCTTAATAGTTTCTCCATTGCGTATAACTTAATTCTTACGAATTACGAAATAATTTTCTGTCAGTGCTAATGCCGATAATGGAAATTTTTAAATGTTAACATTTAAACCCTCATGAGCAATGGAAATTCCTGTTTAATCTTCATTACGGACTTTAAATCTTCTGGTCGTCCGTTGAAATTGCACCCACCCTTTCGTACCAGTTGTCGAATTTGTCGAATACGTTCATCCTTAACCGTGCCCTACTTTTGTGAACTGCGTTCTGTTTCTAACCGTTTGACTATTCAGCCACCCGTTCGATCTGATTCGATCATTTCCTTCCGTCGTTTATTGCCGTATCATACTAAACCGCATTAATAAAACGAAATTGCATCGGCGCTCGGAGGAAACTTTCGACTCCTTTTATTTACGTAATCTAAAATAATAAGTCATTCTGTTAACCGAAGTTGTTGCTTCGTTAGATTGCAATCAATGAAGTGGGAGGCGAGGTTCGCTTCAGAATTTGGCGTCAACCATACCCCAAAGGAAAGCGAAAATGTATGCCGAGCAAAAAAAATCGAGCTCTAAAGTAAAAATAAAACGGTATCCCAGTGTGTGGTGGTGGATCGGAAAAAATACATAATAGTGACCGAGTTGGGCACCGTAGTCGACCTACTTTCTGAAGGGACAGGAAGGTTGTGGTAGGAGATAGGAAGAAGGGGAAAGAGGCATCTGTTCAATACTCGAGCCGTTGGCACCTTCGGTTATCTCCTCTCCTTCCTCCTTCCCATCCCTCTTCATTTTTTATGAAACTCATCCCTGTTCCTTCATCGCCCATCGGCGTCGTAGGAGAGGGTGGAGCAGTTCCCCTTCCGGAATTCGCTCCCTTTTTCTTTATAATCTCTCCCATTGGTGGAGATAAGTTTCGCAACAATACGGGTCCACCCCCACCTTTGAGTCTTCCACTCACGCATAAACCCACGCATCCGCAGCTGACTCCTCCGAGGCTCTTTCTCTCTCTCTCTCCCTCTCTCTCTCTCCCTCTCTCTCTCTCTCTCTGTCCTTTCCCCTCCATTCCAAGCCAGTTCCCACCTCCTCTTCTCTCCACTCTCTCTTTATCGTACTCTCCTATAAAGTAGTAGGAGAAATTACTACGGAGAAAAGTGAAACAGATTGCATAAAGACGGAGATAGGCGTTATTAAAGAAAAATAAGAATCCTGTGTTAAAAGAGCATTAAAATATCACTATACAGGGCTTTTATTTTTATAAGAAAATTCACATGATACGATACGGAAACGGCATTGCATTCTTATAAAGCATTTAAATAAATAATCAAGGATTAAAAATATTTAGATACTTGGAGAAAAAATGATTTAATCTAATGCTTGTAAATCCTACTTGCTTCGCATACTAAAAGGCTAGTGGCATAAATTTATTTAACGAACGTTATTATAAATATTGCATTAGCAAATGCTGTTAGTTTTTGCACCTAATTAATTATAAGTATAATAATACTATGACTTGGCAGATGTATAATATTTCCTTATTTGATCGGCATAAGATGTAAACTATAAGACATTCGTACGTTTAATTTGAATCAAAATTTTTGACAATATTATTCGTTGCGTTCAATGATGTAAAGGAAAAATGTCTTATGTTAGGCAGATGCAGGCGTTAAAGTCTCCAACCTTATCGGTCATACTACGAAAATTTCCTTCTCATTGAGGAATCACGTAACAAAATAAGTTATTTTTAATACGATCTGAGCATTAAATATAGTATATAATAAAAGTATATGCATGCTTTACAAGATGAATCTAAATTTCGCATTATATTAGTTTTAAAAAGGGTCTCCTTTACCTTACGCGAAATCCCTTTTTTGTTTGTATTATTTTAATTGTGGTATCTCTACTTCTTTTATACATTACGTCCCGTCGTACAATTATTATGTTTTCACATTTTAGTAGAAAACTGTTTTATATTAAGGGCTTCGTTTTATATTAATATATCATCCAAATTAATTTTTCCTTTTTTTCAAAATGTTTTTACTAAAGTTTCTTTATTCAGTATACATTCATATAAAAAAGTAACAGGTGTTAGTAATAATATTTTATGACAACAAGAACTGTTGTACTAATTACAAGATTACCACTAATACTCGAGAGAAATTTTATTTTACCTCCTCATCGATCTTATTTCATACAACTGCATATGGCCAAGCATGGGACAAACGATGCGTACTATCCTTATCATTTGCGATAGGAAATGTGCTTTTCACAAAAATATGGGTTTAACAGTAGAATGTGATTTAAGGCAATATGCTTTCTGCAACCTTTGAGTGAACCAGGACCGTAAATTTTGGTCGATTATTTTTCCAGACATGCTTGATTCAGAAAAGCACTAATACAGTTCCGTTTAATTTTAATGCGCAATTATTCTAAGTGACATCGGCCCAACTTATATCGCTTTTGGGTAAAATTGGTTTCACACTTGCGACAATTAATCCCTTCAGCGGCTTTCCTTTCTCTTTCCTCTACATTTTCTTACCTCTGATCCCCTTTTTTTCGCCTTACGGACTTGACACGGCCGTTTTCGCCGTGTGTCTTCACCTCCGTGCATCGTCTCGTTGACTTTACGGTCTGGCGTGCGAAGTGGCTCGCTCGAGGAAGGCGTGGCAGCTGGGATACGGGGAGACTCCTCTAAGGCAGCCATGTGGAAGCTCATGAAAACTGGTTCGCGACCCGAAGAAAGGAAAAGTGACGGCGAAGAGAGAGAGAGATGAAGAAGAAGAAGAAGAAGAAAAAAAACAGATTGGATCACATGGCCACCCCGGCATTTTCCGAGGAACCATTATTTTGTTCGCATTTCATTCGGAGAAACTTGTGAAATTATTAAGAACAACCGGCAGGAAAAGCTATCGCTAGTTCCTTTCTAGTGGGTTTGCCGCTCTCTAAGGGGAGATGCTCTCCGTCTACCCTTGGCGGGCAGTCGGAGAGGTGGGGGTCAAAAAATCTGGGGGCGAAGGGAGAGGTGGGGAATGGCGGAGTAAAGGGGGGCGAAGAGGAGGATGTGGACGATAGAGTGTACCCCACGAAGGGGACAAGATATCGCTTCGATGGTCGAGGGGGGAGTGCGTTGCGAGGAGGAAGAGGAGAGGGCGAGTCCGAGGGAAGAGGTGCCTCCGACCCGCCCTTGCTCCATCCAGTGCGTATATATAGCGGCCAAGGCATGGGAGAAGACATCAAACACTTGAGTCTCCTTCAACAGAGTACAAGCATCTAAACGAGCAGCGATGGCTTTCAAGGTACGCTTCCATAGGATATCCATACCAGCCCGAGTGATTTTCCTTGAGCGTCTTCGTAGACGCTTCGGCATCTCAATTTTTAATAATACCACTATAACCGTAAAAACCCGAGTGATTTTAAATTTGCCTACTTAGAATGAGGAAGACATTAAATTACCTTTAACTCGATAAATGCTTCCATGCGATAACCCTTTTGAGTTCGTTCGCTTTATTTATACAGTCGCGTGCTATCACTGTAACTTATTTAATCGATTCTTGAATTGATCTTTTTCTGTCGTAACTAATCCAATAATTTTATATTTACCAATATAATCGAATTAACTTATTAATTTTTTAATCAAATTAACCCTTGTTCAAAGATTTCAATTTTTAAAATAAAAAAGCGGATATATCTTGTTTGAAAAGACTGAAATGTCTTTTAAATTAGGAGAATTTCAAAAAATAAATCCAGTATGCGCGCAACGGATGACATCGGTTACAGAAAACGAGTTCGCGAATCCCCAACTTAACAAATCCTTCCAAGTCTATGGTTATATAATAGTGCATATTTCGAGATGATTTCCTTTTAATTAATCATACGTTTTTCCATCGATGTTGGCCGCTCAGTTCGTCGTATTAGCCGGCCTCTTGGCCGTTGCCCGCGCTGGCTTCGTCGGTAACGCTGCCGTCGTCGCACCCACCGTGGCTCGTTATGCCGCACCAGCCGTCTATGGCGCCCCCGCTGCCTATGCCTCATATGCTGCACCCGCCATTGCCCACGCTGCTCCCATCGCCTATGCTGCTGCTCCCGTCGCCAGGGCCGTAGTCGCTGCTCCCGCCGTCGCTAAGGTCGCCGTCGACACCGACTACGATCCTCATCCCCAGTACTCTTACTCCTACGATGTTCAGGATGCTCTGACCGGAGACTCCAAGAACCAGCACGAGACCCGTGACGGAGATGTCGTCCAGGGATCTTACAGTCTCACCGAACCCGACGGCACCCGTCGTACCGTCGAATACACCGCTGACCCCGTCAACGGATTCAACGCTGTCGTCCACCGTGAAGGCGCTGTCGTTAAGGCCCCCGTCGTCGCTAAGGTCGCTGCCCCCATCGCTGCCTACCACGCCGCTCCTGCCGTGGCTGCCTATGCCGCTCCCGCTTACGCCCGTTATGCCTCTTATGCCGCTCCCGTAGCCAGGGCCTACGCCGCCCCCCTCGCTAGGGCCTATGCTGCTCCTCTTGCCAGGGCCTACGCCGCTCCCCTCGCCGCCACCTACGCCGCCGCCCCCGCATACGCAGCTCGTTATGCCACCTATGGCGCTCCCGCCCTTGCCCACGCCACCTATGCCGCTCCCGCTCTTGCCCACGCCACCTATGCCGCTCCCGCTCTTGCCCACGCCACCTATGCCGCTCCCGCTCTTGCCCACGCCACCTATGCCGCTCCCGCTCTTGCCCACGCCACCTATGCTGCTCCCGCCCTTGCCCACGCCACCTATGCCGCTCCCCTCGCCGCTAAGGCCTACGCCGCCCCCTACGGCAACGCTTACCACACCACCTACTCTGGTCCCTTCGCCCACTACGCCTACTAAATACCCTCTTTCATTCCCAAATAGTTCCTCCTTCATTCCCCATGTAAATTCCGAGCGTGTAGGGCGAATCCTCGTGCTCCCAATCCTGTCCCCTAGCGGAACAGGATATGTGTGATCTAATCCTTCTTCAGTGCCATCCACGTTTCTATTATATATTTCCATTTTCGTTGTGCGAATAATCGAAATAAATAAATTACAAATATCTGTTGTGTTTTCATTAATACAATGCGATATCTTACCCATTTTACTCGCAATTACTTGGGAAAACACTATACATACTTTCTACATATAAATGAAGAGATATTTCAGAGCCAAATTTACTTTCCAGGATTAACCTATACGATATTTAACATGTTATAGAATATAAATTTTCATTTTTTTTACAGGTCATTTGCAATTTTTTGAAACTTCAGAGCGACTGTACGTACTAATTACTAGCACAATTCGCTTTATTGATTCCAACATTTCTGGGTTAAATATTTTTCTTAGAAAAAGTATTTGCTTTTGAAATAATCCAGTCTTGCATAAGCGATCACGTTGTCTTTTTTTACTTTGCTTTATATCTAAATTGAAGGCATTTTCTGACTAATTAGTAGGATAATTTTAATCCAACGCTGAATCTCTTATTTTCATATTATCCTGTCTTCAAAATTAGAAAGGGTTATTTATTGGTTTTAACGTCGTTTTATGTATCTTATTTTAAAACGGCAATTAGTGAAATATTTTCCTGCAGTCCATTCTTTATATTTCAGTACAAATTATTGTGAAATGCCGTCATTGATAGGATATTCTCAAACGCGACGAGAAATCATCTGATTATTTTTATTTTGCTATCAACTGATCGATTTGAAACTCATTCCTCCGCATTATTTGTGCTTTCTCATATATGTAGTATGTAGAGAAAGAATAGTAATCGCGAAAAAATCGATTTCGATATTTTGACGGAAATACACGTTTTAGGTGACTTCGAGTCCAAAAAAGTGACTTTCACCATGCCGTATGTTTGTCTGTCTGTGCGCATATCTAATACTTAAGGGTTTAAACGAAATCGAACGATATTTCGTATTTAGGCGTAACATTATCCAGAACAGAACCTATGAACTATGTAACGCATCATTGAAGGATACTTTAGTCTTGTCGATTTATTAAAAATGGTGGCTCTAAGGACTTTCATTAAAATTCATACAGTTGTGGAGCTAGATGCCATAAAGAATACTACATATGCCATATATCTCAAGAACATAACTATATAGCGACCATCGTTATTATGATATATTGATTTTTATGCCCAGCTACCGTCCAGATTTCCTCATTCTTCTGAAGTCATGCAGCAATCTTCGTCCAGAAATAATGTTTCAGCATTTATGTGGCTTCATCGACCCGCATAGTACTTGATATTTATATATGCTATAACTACTTATCAAGTTTGATTCCCACATATATGAGGTTGTCAAAATGTTAATATCATTTGCGTACTAAGTACTTTTTCCACGATTTTTATTTTTTTTCTGGTTCCTTCCAGTCAGGAAAAGGCGTAGTGATAAAAGACGCATACGTATATGAGAAATTTTGTGCAATGTATCTATACAGATTTTTATTTTGAAATTGTGAATATTAGGGCAAGTTTCTATGAACTATGCAAAGGCGCATCTTTACTTTATAATAATAAAGAGTGCTTTTGAATTACGTCAAACTAGAATATTTTTTATTTTTAATAATTGTTTTCGCTTTTTAAATTGCAAATCTTTACACATTGCACGGTGATTTAATTCTAATAAAAGTAATAGCGTTTCAGATTCAAAGATTAATAGTTATTTTTTTCTCAATGGCTATTACCATAGATAAATACCAGCGATACGGAACAAACTTTATGATTAACACAACGAAATTTAAACATTTGACGTGTGCTGCCATCACAAGTAGGGAATTGGAAATTCGTGCTAGTACTGAAAGAAAATTATTTTTCTTACTTTCCGCCGCTGGAATTTATTTCGCTAATAGTTAATTAACTTTCCAGGAAAGACAATTGTTAAAGTGATATACAAATTCTGATTTATATATATATATATATATATAGGTTCTGGTTCTAAAGTTGTCGTTTTAGCACGTTTATTAAAATATGCGTAATCTTAGCAATTCGTATTTATATTACTCGCTATTAGTTTTAAACTGCTAATTTTAGTGTTCATCGAAGAAATATTCATAATTCGTTACTGTTATTCATATAGAAAAAATGTTTTCCGCGTCTCATAGGGATAAACGGCGTGGTTTTGATGAGCCATGTTTTTACTGTGGAGGATTGAGTGGAGTAAGGCCGAAGGCAAGAACCCGAGTCCTTGTAGCCTAATGTCATCCGTCGTTTCCGTTCTACCTTGTTTCCTCTCCCAATGAATTGCTCGGATTTAGGATACAATGAATAAAAATAAATGCATATATGCCAAGACAAGTGAAACTGGCACGTGTTTCATAGGATTTATTAATGGTTTTTAAAACAAGTAGAAGTAAGTTGAATACCTAAAGTTTCTCTTTAAAATATGTGCATATTATTATTTTCCCAATATTCATCGAGAAGAGCTCACATTTCCATTCTTTCTCAATTCTGTCTCCTATATATATATATCATGTGTAGTTTAAAACTAACGGAATCCATCGTGACCTATAGAGAGAGGTTAATGAACCGCTTCATCGGTCAACTCTCCCAACCAATCTTTAAAAAAATTATACTTTTTTAAAAACACTAATGCTTCGGAGTCCGTCTATCACAAATTTTCGGTCGCGGAAGCATTACCGCATAGAAAGTATTGGTCGTTTTCCTTAGAAGGAAACAGGTTTGCTAGCGCTCTCTCATACCCTTTCCCCCCCTCCGAGGTAGACCACCTGTCAAACAGGAACAGTGAAAGTGCTATCGGAGTGTCGTGTTTTGGGCCGCGTTTCGGCACTCGTGCCTTTGTGAAGGACTAACGAGCACGTACGGGAGTTATTTCTTTTCTACTTGTCCAGAATAATTTGTAGCGCAGTAATTGCATGAAGGTTTTATGTGCGTAATCCTACCTGTGTCATACGTCTTTAAAAGTTTCTCCACTGTTTCGGATGAAACCGTGAATCACGTGTGATTTTTTTCTCGTTCGATCGCTCAAGGCGATCGATCCAATATCCGAATGAAATATCGAGGGGTCCTATTGAGTTACTAGCGTAAAATTCTGCGAAACCGATCGATTTCGTAGAGACCAAGATTGTGATATGTAGGTCGCTGGGGGACAGTTTCATTTTGTGTGTCCGTAAAAAAAATATATTTCGCTGAGGAATACGATTGCAACAGTTCTACGTGCGATAAAATTTCGTATCAAATCAATTAATGGTCATTTACGAAAACTGTATACTTTTGGTGATAGAATGTTCGTTTCATGAATAAGAGTGCAATATGACCTCTATCGACTATTTCGGGAAACGCTTGATTGTCAAGAAATTGAACAAGTACTTATCTTAGGTATCTCCAATTGCCATAACAAGGTTATAAAAACCAGATGCGCATTTCGGCTACGATACACCTGTCTTCATTGCCAGTTCACCGAAAGCTGTAGCCGAAATGCACACCTGGTTTTTCACAAGCTTGTTATGGTTATTGGACATGCCTGAGTGAAGTACTTACTGTTTCATTTTTTATATTGAAGTGCTTGTCCTTGAATTTGTTTTCTGCCATAAGAGTATCTCGATAATTCTCAAGGGAATCTATTGGTGATATTTAACGTGAAACTAACCGAAACTCACAAAACATATACGGTATAAAAATAAATGATGGCTTTTTAAAACTTATATTATGGGTCGTGATTTTATGGTGAAATGACAAGTTCGTTTCTGAAAAATAATTTTAAACAGTAATAATTCTTCATATAAAGTTTTAAACTTTAGTTAAACAAAACATGATTTCAACAGAGAATTATAGATCTCGTCTTATGGTTGAAAAAAATTGAAGAACAAGTGCTTAAAAATTATTGCCTCAGGTATCTTCAATAGTCAGAACAGGATTATAAGAAACCATTGTGTTGCGGCTATTGGAGATACCTGAGGCAAGGATTTTTTAAGTGCTTGAAAACAGATTGGCTATTACAGCATCGAAAATAATGTTATGATCGATCTAAATATGGAAAATTCGTAAAATAGTTTGTAAGGTACAGGGTTCCCAAAAAGTCGCTGTGCACTCCCTAGATTACAACATTCACTGACAATGAGTCAAAACATTTAAAAAAATAATTTTGAAAAATTTACTATACCTCTCGATGATTGAGGAAGCAAACAACAAATAATGTTGTGAATACTCTCTGAAACAAAATAAAAATAAAAAGTAAGCATGTAAAAGCATTTTTGGTGCCAAGTGCACTGTAAAATGTAGACCACTCTGTATAATAATATCATAATGTCCAATGAAAAAACAATATGCAAGCACAAAAAGCGCATTATTAGAAATGATGCATTACGATAACCTTAATTGTATCTTTTGAATGATTTTGTCGTACCACCATTTTAAAATGTCATTAATTCTTAATTAGCTGTATCTTTTCACATTTCAATATTATTGGTTTTTCCAGTGAAATTAATATACGCGGAAGAGTTATTAAATTTATTATATATAATTGGTTATAAGCGCTTTGAAAATTCATTACGAAATATTAAAATGAATGTATCATGGACTTCATTTATAATTTCTTGAAGTAATTTTTATTTAAACCCGCAGTTGGCAGTAGTGATTATAGCATATTTATGTATTTATTTGCATTTTAAATGTGTTTTACTGAATTTATTCCCATTTAACTTTTTTATTAGCCAGCTCTCTTCAAAATTTAACCTCTTTTCCTTTCGAAATCCTTCCCCTGGATTTTACGTGTTTTTAGTTCTGAAACTCGGCATTGTTATTCCAACTCCTTACTCTTTTCTGTAACTTGACTGACAGTTTTACGCTCTTCGAATCATATTTTAATCGTTTTTCAAGTTTGGCCAACGAATCCTTTTATTTTATGATTTTCTCCCTGGTCTACAACTTCCTCCTCCTTTATCATTCATAACCATTGGCATTCTATCCCTTCACTTCCTTAGTTACTCTTAAATCACACTTCCTTTGCTTATTTTTTAAGGAGAGCACTTCAACTTTAATCATCTATTGTTAAGGGATTATCGTTATTCTTTGTTTTTCCCCGCATGTCTGTTATGCATTGTTCATTTTTTTTATTTTCTTATACATTTTTATCTTTATAGTAATTGATATGAAAGTCACGTTTTAGAACGTTTTGATTATGTTGTAGGAACTTCTTTATTCACGATGACTGGTATCTTTAAAACGATGACATCGCATGTAGTCATTTATAACCAATAAACTTATTTTAAAAATTTCATTTTCATTGAGAAAAAGCGTCATTTTTCAGAAAAGGAGGTTTGGTATTTAAAAAAATATTTTTCCCGATTGTGGATAACTTTTTGACTATACTGCGCTTTATTCCGTTTTCTTCACTGTTTATTATGCATTATAATGTTCGATACAGGGCATTTTGCTTTCTCGATTTTATAAAAACCTATTTTATGGACTGCGATGACGTATGACATTTTTTCGCATAAATAAGCATTAATTTTTTAAAACTTTAATGTTAAAAATAATAATGAAACGAAGTATTTTTGTTAATGTGTGGTTAATGAGTTCTTGTAAATTATCAATGGCGCCAGGGCGTCGTATACAGACTCGAAAAAACACACGTCGGATGATGGTGAAAATTTCGGCAGCAATGATAATCCACTGTGATTCAAATTCAAGTCAATTATGAAACAGCCTTCTTAATTAAGGCCAATTATTCCTTTTTGGTTCCCAAATGAACACGCGAATGTCTCGACGCAGAAATTTCTTTAGGTTTCATACAAATCAATCTATTTAAAACTTATACCACAACATCTTATGAAATTGCTTGGCACTGATGTTTTATTTGTATTCTGAAAGCGGTGGAAGAGATATAGAATTTCTTCGGAGATCGGGAACCTGCTCTTATAATCGTCAATTGTGTAACCATAAATCTTGCGACCAAGTTATAATCGAGCTTCCACAAAAACAAGTTATTTCCTTTTATTTGCAGTTTATAAATCCTTAAAACTTTGAGATAATTGCACTTTTTAATTATCAAACGAGGTCTAAAAGTTATCAGACACGGGAGAAATGACTGGAATGCGTGGTTGTAAAGCTGTAGTGGTAGGTAGGAAGAGAAAATAATGAAAGGCGGGGAAATAAACGGATTCTATAAAAAAGGAACATAAAAGTCCTAAAAAACGCATGCGAGTTGTATTGGAAGAGAAGATGAAAGTCAAAAGGAGCAATGGGGATTAAGGAGAGTCATGGAGGACGCGAGTTTCTACTCTCCACTCATGTCGTGCCACAGCCTCAGGGTTCTTCGCGTCCAAGTTTCTAGGACAATTTTTATGCGCATATGTCCGTTCCAGCTCCAGCCGCAGGTGTCGACGTCCACACATGCATTCACTCGACGAGATGGGATGACGGAAAACGATTCCCGCTCTTCCGAAATGCGTCGGGGCGATTAACGTCCCTTCTGCAAGACGAAATGCTTCCTTCACGTTTCCTCACAACGCGAAGTGAAGGGGGAGGGATGCGGCAGATTGAAGGTGAAAATCAGACACCGCCGGGGTTCGAACAAGGGTCGGTTGTGAGGAAATGCCCCACCATTGCCGTCTCACGACCAGCACAACGGTTACTTGTCTCTCTGGCATAAAGAAGAAAGTGCTCGAGAGAGAGAGAGGTGTGAAAAGTTGATTCGATTAATCTTGGCTTACATATATCGCGAGCGGTTCCTTGCGAAGTTATACTCTAATTGAAAATATTTTTCCTTTATTGCGTCGCAGATGCGTCGCTTCAAACTTAAAAAAATGAACATTAATAAATTAAGCGACCAACTTAAGTGAAAGTTTTTCTGATGGTGTCTTTATATGGACATGTACGGTATTATTTATGAGCGACGCAAATTCTTCCTGCGACGTTAAGTAATTGTGAACCCAAGTGAGAATAACACAGGTAAAAAAATAGTTAAAAATCAAAAAAATTCTCGGCACGGCCTAGCGCCGAGCCGACATTAGTTTAAATACCAATGAGGAATAGTTACGATACCCAAGCTCATCTTCGCTCGCGACTCTCGCAATTCATTCGAAAGCGAGAAGAAACATTCTGGAAACCCAATGGAATACGAAAAAAAAAGTTTCATTATATTTCAGCCTGGCACTTTGATCCGGTGGCCTCCTTGCCTTTATTCAAAGCCTTAATCCGTGGCCGGAGGCGTTGACATGCGACATTTCCTTCTTCTCCTTGCTCTGGACGCGACCGATTGGCGTCGGACTTGAAAAAGTGAGAGCGGTCGAAGAGACCCGCGACAGGAATACGAGAACGGCGTCTTGAGGTTGGTCAGCGGCGGGAGTGTCCCGCGTTGGAAATACCGTAGGGATGTGGGCGGATGTGTGAGCGCGTGTATGTTTCGGTGCCGCTAACCCTCTCATCCCTCCAACACTTAAAACCTACGAGTGGCTTAAGCAGCGCCCTTCGTCCGCCGAAACAATCACTCCCGGTCATCGTTTTCCCTCGGCCTTGTTAGCATGACTCAGCGCCAAATGTTTCCGCCTAATGAAATTAGAGAGGGAAGTGTATTGTAGTCGATTCTGCGATGACATTTCATTTAGACTAATGATACTAACATAAATTTTATGCAAATATTTTGTTTTGCATAATTTTTATTAATTTGAGGTTTAATGGACCAATCGAAACTTCTATTTTGTTTTTTTTAAATAATTTTACGAATGTATGTCTTTGATGTTTACATTTAAGTTAAACATCAAAAGAGCCTTTTTATCAATGTGTCAATTTTATTTAGAATTTTTATTATATTTATGTGCGTTATCAAGTTCAGAGATGAGGTTTCCTCAGATATTGAGTTTATTCGGCGATATATGGATTTTCCCTTATAGATTTGCACGGCCTACTAACGAAACGTATCCTATTAATTATTTTAATGTTATTTTCTAAAATTTAATGTATCGACATTGTAGTCTGATATCTGGTTTGTAACTAAATTTGTTTACATTATTTTAATGCGCTGCTACTAAGTTGATTTTCCGTGAGATCTAACGCAATGTATGCCATGTTTCATTAAATTTTAATTAAAGTCAAATGCAATTTTTAAAAGTTAAATCTAGTCCTTATATATCCTCAAAAGGAATAACATTTTTCATTTTTGTATTTTTTGAAAGAATAATTAGCTATTATCATTCTGCGTGTTCTTTGCTATACACTTGCCAGTTACAAATAACGAGTGCAAGACGTGCCTACATCATGTTCCCTTGAAAGCGCTCTTACACCCGTACAGAATTCCTCGATTTGGCGCCGTAAATAGATCATTCCGACAAAGGCAAGAAAACCTCTAACAACGAGAGGGACAGCCAGGATCGTCAGGATTTTGTTTGGATTGAGAAGCGATGTGGCTCTCTCCCTCTTGGAAAGTTGCTGGGTCTGTCCATGCATAGCACCTTAATGGTTTGAGGATAAACATATTATCCTCCTGTTCAATTTTTTTAATCTATCCTCCAAGAAATGCATAAACTGAACGGAGTAAACGCCAAAGTGAACTTTAACTACATTTAAAGGTTATTCTGATTTGAATAGAATTTTTAACAATTTATTAGCGCGTCTTTATTATTTTATCGTACTTTTATTGAAATCGGTGCTCATTTATTTTTACCTGTTATTCCTAAAAATGAAACATTATAAATAACAGTTTACAGCTCCATCGCATGAGAGGGTCTTTAACGGCTGTTTCGTATTTTATTTCTCGATGTAACTTTCCTGTAATTTATTCGATTCATAGCGCTGGCCGATGGCAGGAGCGTGAAGTTGGCCTCTTCCCAGAGAGAGCCCTCCAACGCGTTCTCCAAATGCGATAATCTTCTTTGTGATTGAGGTGCCCTGGTTGCTGTAATAGGGCTTTAGAGTGATACACCTTTGAACTTTAAACGGAGAGTCCTGAAAAAAAAAGGAATATCGTTATGGAACTAAAATCTCACGTTCGACTCCCTACAATATTTATCTAAAGAGGATACTGATTTATGTTGATCTTGCGTGTTATACGCTCCTAGTGGCATCTTATCTTAGGGGAGATGTGCAGCAACCATACCATTTATTCCTTTTTATTCGGTCAAACGAGAAGAGGTTATGATGACGCTAGTCACATAAATCCCATTCAATATTGGATTTTTATTTGATGCACGGCCACTTATTTTTACATGTTTTTTCAATTTATCTTTGCGGGATCAATTTTTTGCCATTTCTTATTTCTTTGAGCCAAATAAATTATAAATGTAAATCTTATTCTAGATAGTTATTTCCTCTGAAAGTTTAACATATACCAAATGAGAACTATGACTAATCGATGGATGTTACCTTAGATCGGTGTTTCTCAACTGGTGTGTCGTGGACGAGGTCCACGCGTGACGCGAAAATTTAGAAAAAAAAGGCTCAAATTTCACATTAATTTTTTTAAATTGTTATTCGACAGATTTTTATTTCTTTTTGATTATTTTGTTAAGTAATGAATTTTATTTATACATATGTAGATTTCCTTGTACATACTCTGAAATGATCTCGGTCATATTTGTTCTAATTTGATGTTGACAGACAAACATTTTCTTATATTTTTTGTTATATTTACGATGTTTTATTGTTAAATAATGAATTTTAAGTACTTTTGTTATGTTTTAACCAAAAAAATTGACTTTTTATATCATGGTGTGTCGCGATTAATTCATGGTGTGTCGCGAGAGCTGGATCATTTAAAAAGTGTCGCCAAAGCAAAAAGGTTGAAAAACACTGCCTTAGATTATTTACGTGGTAAATTTTGTAAATCATATTTGTCAAAATTCATTACAAACGGAATTATTATGCGCATTTATAATCGTAAATGGAAGAATTATCCCGAACCATAAATTTATTCTCAAGTTTATCTGTGTTCTATTTTACTACAAATTTCATACGTTAAAAATGAAAGGAAAGAAACCATTCCTTTTATTTGAGCTGAATGAATCCCAGCCGAGTTAGGTGGAACTCTGTATATATCGATTAATAAAACAGCTAATATATTTTTGGTTTTAATTACGGTATGATATCACTATATCAAAATTAATATAGTATATGGTTTTATGGGAAAAGTCTTATATTTTGTCTACAGCCTTGCAGTATTCCATCTTATACTGCTTCACTTGAATTATAAGTAATGGAACATATTATTGCATAGGTTTAACAATAAATTATTGTAATTTTCTTTATATATCTATAAATATTTCTAAATACATTCTGATATTTATATTCCATTGGTTACGATGCCTTTCAAATTTCGTTTTGTTATTTGGTGGTTTTATAAAAAAAAATCAATTTTTTGTCCGAGAATATTCATAAATCCCAAGTAATCCCGCACTCCTGTGCTTATTACACGAATCTTTCGATTCGTGACTTTATCTGAAAATCATTAAAGTTACCGATCAGTTGATCACTAAATATTTTCAACCGCAGCAAGGTTAGTTGGTGTCACGTTTGGCTTTAGCCGAGTTTGACCTTTTACGAATCCATTACCATTTCTGGTACAATTTTGAGTCACTCATCGGTTAATCTCGCTCGAACATGATTTGAGGTGTCTCAGTGCTCTGGCGATTGCGTCCTAGCCATCAGTTATTGGGAACGAATCCAAGCGCATGCATCCGAAAATTCACCATCAAAATTATGTTGCAGTAATAACAGATGCGATGAACCAATCATCAATCTACAACCTATTTTCCAATTTTCTATTGAATATATTATTGTTCTCTACAGTTGGGAATAATGCATAATTAATGAAGTGTTATGGATTATAGCGATCAAACAATGTTGTAAGTCAAATATACGCCATTTTATGCGAAAAACGATGATATTGTCACAAGAAGAATAGCTCAGTGGCACTTCCGTTGCTTAATAATGTATTCATCAAATAGTTGAAAAAGTTTATCTCAAATCATCTATTACAAATTTTCGGATTGGATTTCAGGCACCAGACGAAAATTGAAATTATAAATTTATTTTTTTCTGTCGAATTCGTTCTGATAGCTGCAAATCATGAATCACGCCCTCGCGACCTTTCTCTCCACATCCTTCACATACCTGAAGATCACCGGCTTTTTACTCTTTTGTCGTGGGCGTGGGTGGGGTGCGCTAACGATTCCTCTTCAGGTCCCTCCCTGGTCGGTTATAGAGGGATAGGGAGGTCCAGAAAATGGTTTGAGGAAGGGGTGGAGAAAGGGAAGGTGCGGGGGAATCAAGAGCGTACGGAAAGTTGAACTTTAAAGCGGACGGCCCCTCGCAACCCCTTACCCATATAGTTCCCTCTGCAGCCACCCACTCGCCGCGTCCTCCTCTGCTCTCCTCCTCGTCTCCTCTCCTACAAAATCCCGAGCGCCTTTCTCGCGGCCTCGCCACACCTCTCTCCTTCCTTCATCGTGAAGCATTTTTATCTGCTCGCCTCACGCCCTTTAAGCCCTTCCCATCTGATCCTCGTGCTCTCTAGGCCCCTCCATCTCGTACAGAGATAGGTTGGAAGAAGGTGTTATCCTCCCGGAGGCTATTGGGATGGGTGAGAGGAGATTCCGAAGAGACCTTTGGGGTCGGGGTCAAACAAACCCTTCTCTTCTTTCGTTTCTACCGGGTGGGACACCGTTAAGGGGTAGGATATATAATAGTCCGGCATCTCATGCTAGAACCATCAGAAGATTACCAGAGATCGACAGAGAAAGACGGAAACAGGAGCAACCTCGTCGCAATGGCTCTCAAGGTGTGTTATCGTAATTCGCGTTTAAGGATAATGTCTTAAAAATCATAAATGCATTCTCTCGATAAGAGAATTTTCTATGTATTTATTTTTAGTAGTTTACGATTTTTACAGATTTTGAACTGCACTGTTCAATTTTAGTGCTCCAACGCAATGGATTACTCTCAGAAATTTTTGAGCTCTTTTCTTTTGAAACATGTTACTCTTTTTCCATTAATGTTTCAATTTTCGATTTTAATCATAAAACATTACTCTTGCTAGATTCGATTGTTTATGAAGTATAGGCTCATTGTTTTTCCACAACTCTTCTTAATATTGCCTTAAACGATTTATATGGAGCGATTTAAAAAAAATATAATGTGAAAGATAATAATAACAATGTCTATGAATAGATATTGAAATTTAAAATTTTTTTCCAAAGAAAAAAAATTATTTCGTATAGTTGTAAAAATCTTACATTTTAATCGATTGAAATTATTTTCAAAACAATAAATTCGAACAAAAACTGCAAAATAATAATTTCAGTTAATCTCGTTCTTAATGCATTATATATTATTTGTCGATTAAACATAAAATACATTTGAAAATCTCATTAGGGCTAGCCTTAAAATGTATTATTAAATATACCAAAATATTCATTGTAGAGCTAATTTCCTTAAACCCATTTTATGCACCAACTTGTATTTTCCCCGTAAAATTCATTCATAAAAGACTAAAATATTTCATCGAAACTGAAATAATGATATTAGCAGCATTTTTATTGGACGGAAATGACTCACTTCCTTTGTCGAACAAAATTAGGTGATTAAATTTGTTTTGTAATGTTAAAGACTTCATTCACGAATGATTTCTATATACTATTCGAAATTATCGTATGTTAATTATCTTAGTTATAAAAATAACGTTTTCTTTCCCAGACATTGATCTGACACCGTCATTTCGATATAGTTTGGATAATGCATAGATTACATTGCATACGTTGAATGTACGTTTCAAAAAATGTTTTAATTTTATCCTCTAAATTAAATTAAAGCTTTCTCCCGTTGTTTCCTCAAAATTTAGAATTTGGAAATATTTCATTTTTAGTACGATCGTTAAAATCTTCCGCTCCTAGCCGTCGAAGTGGCTCCATATCTTTCATTAGATTGTTTTAGAGCTGTTTCAATAAAAATTCCAAATCTCTACCTCCGACACTAATTTAGATATAGTTTAAAATTTATTTTTCTCTAGTATAAGTTTAAGATGCATTTCGATAAATTAATTATATAGGTAATCGAAATTAAACTAGAGTTTTAGTTATTCTCCCTTATTTATCAATTTTCGAACTTGAAATTCTTTAACTTTTTACATGGCCACATCTCGAGCATTGAAGTCTCCCAGATCTAGTGATCAAAGTGGCTCCATATCTTTCCCTGCTTTTTGCATACGATTTAAATGAAAAACTCCAGATCTGTGCCTCATAAGAAAGTTGTCAACGCCCACAGTTCTTCATCATCGCAATCATCGTGGCAGCCGCCAACGCTGGATTACTCGGTGCTCCCGGTCATTTGGGTGCACCTTTCGGTTATGGCACCGCAGCAGCCAAGGCTTACGCGGACTACGACCCCAACCCTCAGTACACCTTCTCATACAGCGTGGCCGACGCTCTGACCGGCGACAATAAGGACCAGACGGAGACTCGCAACGGAGACGTCGTCCACGGAAGGTATAGCCTCATCGAACCCGACGGCACGCGCCGCACCGTCGAGTACACTGCAGATCCAGTGAGCGGATTCAACGCCGTCGTCCACAACACCGGTGGCGCCGTAGTCAAAGCGGCTCCGGCCTACGCCGCACCTCTGGCCAGACCGCTGGCCTACCGACCTGCACCTGCCGTGGCAGCCTTCGCCGCGCCCCTGGGTGCCAGGCCTTACGCCGCACCCTTCGCTGCGAGACCGTATGCCGCTCATGCTTTCCCCGGCGCTGCTGCATACGGAAAGGCTTTCGCCACCACCCATTTCTCCTCTCCACACGCTACTTACTCGCACTGATAGCCCTAACCCTCTTTGCGGCCACTCCTCCCCCTCTTCCTCACCCATCGAAATGCGCCGGAGAGAAATCGATCGGAGGATGCTCGGAATCTCGCGTTGTGCACATTTTCTCCTGCTATCCTGTGAAGCCATATTGGGATAAGTGGTTATAATTGCGCACATCCTGTCTCTCCTCCTTGTCTTTCTCTCACTCATTATGCGCCGAGTTTGGTTCCGGAAGGGAAGCTTAAAGGCCGCATTGACGAGTGAAGGGCATGAATCGTCGATTATGGTTTACGCCGGTGATTTCAAATGAGCTTCAGTGTCAGTATTCTTATAGTTTTGTCGGTGCTATTAGTGCGCTTGAGAGAATTGTGGTATTACGCTATTTTTCTACCTTTATGTATCCGTGGATGTATTTAAGTTACCGTGTATTATCTATGTAACTAAATGTACAAATAGCTTTAATAAATTCTCTCTTGACATGTAAAATTTGTTTACTTCTTCTTTTCTTCCTTATTCTTCTTTGACTTATTATAACTGAATTTTTGTTTACGACAGCTATATGTATATCTTCAACAGCTACATGCGTACGAATAAAGTGAAACACTATGGAAATTTCCACTTTGATTTCATTTCAGCTTAAATGAAATTAAGGTGGAAATTTCCGTAGTTTGATTTCATTTGTATTTTGTCGTTCCACAAAGTGGCATCTTTTATGGATTGTAGGTACACCCAATATGAGGCAGAATCCTTCTAATTATGCTTGGATCTATCGCACAGATACTGGTTCTGGTTTTGCAACTCTTTTCAATGGAATTTTGAATTTTCCCGAGGTTGGTACAGGAAAAAATGTTATTTTCCAGGAAATCTCGGGAAATACGTAATAATCTGGCAGTACTACAAGTAAAACAAATATAAGTCACTAAAATTGAAGTTTTACCTCAATTGCGTTCGAAAGTACTTTCTAGCATTGCGCTTAGTGGATGACTTTATTTCAATTAGGAGCTTTAAAAATTCACTGAATATACAACTTCTAAAAAACTACCTTTATCTTATGCTACAGCTTTCATTGATCGTTAAATGCAAATTTCTTTGAATTATTGTATGAATTAACACATCAGTAATTTTGAAATTTTCATTTTACTATATTTTAACTTCAGCACTACTATAATGCGTTTTTTTTTTTCAACAGCCGTTTATTTGTCAATTAATCAGGGAGTTAGGAGTAACTTTTACATTATGAAATCTGTAATCGTATTCATTTTACCTGTAAAAAGATGCTGTTTTATCGTCTCGTCATACCTTGCTGCCTCTTTAGTCGATTGATAGTTTCTGCGATATCCGAACTTTCATTTTGGACACATATTAACCGTACATATAGTCAAAATACTCATTGTCTCTCTCAATTCCAATATCGACTCTCTAAACACAACGCTTTCTCCTGACATTCTTCCCAGCTCATTTGTCAATTTCCATGTCGAATGGCATAATGAGCTCCAAACGCATTACTAGCTTCTTTCTTTCCAGGTTTCTATCACTCTTATTCCCCTTGCATATCTACTTCCTGTACAATCTGACTAATTAACTTTTCGTCTTTTGCTCGATAATTTGATTTAGACGGAATTTATACCATTGTTGTCTGAAAAAGTTTTTTTACATCCGTAGATGTGATGTAACGCACGTATATTTTTGTTAGAGAACTCGCCCTATACAAAAAGGTTTTCAAACTCTAGATATCCTGCAAAATAGTTTTTATTATAAATTCTTGCAGGGCAGATTAGGATATCGATTCACGTCTTCACTTCCAAACTTATATTGAGACATATACTTGGTGATATAGTACCTTCAAAACGTTCCTCTGGAATAGGTGTTTAACTTCGATTGAAATGAGGATAGGGCGAATAATCAATAGATTTAATTGAAAACGATGCCAATTAAACACTCCGAGAAACCAATTGTTGCGTGGCGTGGTTGGGTGGCACAAAGTGACCATCACCTTAACGACCTTGAGGCGGAGTTATCGTTTAGTTTATGTGCAGAAACCTTTCTCTTCTCGTTCCCATGAAACTATTTTCCTTTCCATTTACAGTGTACCGTGCATTCATTCCGCCATTCATAGATACCTTCGTGACCATCGATTAGAGAAAATTTATACGAAAAGGACGTCGAATTATTTTAGTTGCTCGCGGAATCGCCGATGACGTTTGCGCAGACCGTTCTCGGGAATTAAGGAAGATGAGTGAGCAGAAATGCGCCGCTAGTGCATTTCTATGTTCACCTTCTGTTTCTTACAAAAATATCCATTTGAAGTTATAAAATCAACCACAAATCCATTACGACCGCGGACAGCTACTTTGGAATTCCCATTTGGATAAGGCGGCTGTTTTACGGATACTGGAGCTGCCTATGTAAATTCTTATTCTTAGGAATTTTTGTTGGATACTTCCACTAATTATTCTCAACTCTGGTCTTAAGTAGAAAGAGGGAAAATATTATTAGACGATAATAAAAGGAAGCATTTCTTTCAGATCTTCTGTCTAGGATTAAATGGAAGAGGGGACCTCAATTTCGCCCTGATAATGAAGACGTTTATCTGTCTATCTTCTTCCGTCTTTCTGCATCTTATTGTTAGCACGTTTTCTTAAAAGAATGAACGTGCTGATGTGATCACTCTGTTTGTTCCTCTGTCTGTGGATATTAACATTTTTGTCTTAACCCTTAACTGGGCGCGTCAAAAAATGTCACGCAACTGGTCGCGTGGCGTACTGAGTGCGCCGCTGCATTGTGTGGAAAATGCGAACGTAAACAGTAATAATAACGATAGATTCATTCTAAATTTTGTTTATTTAGCCTTTTAATGCATGTTATGGTTTATCATTCTCATTGTTGAAGTGATTGTTAGGATTTTCTACATTATATACGAACTAAATTTTCAAGATATATTAAGTACCATATGATATTATATCATTAAAATTTTTTACCATAATATATTTACATAAGCGTCATTTTAAGCACAAAGATGTAAAACTAGAAGAAATAATGCTAAAAAAATTACGTTGTAGAAACATTTAAACTTTTACAGGCAAATTGCGATGCGTGTTTAACACAGCGGAAGCGACGCACGTAGCTTTGCGTCTGTTTTACTCCTCAAGAACAATAGCTAAAAGGTTGATAACAACTTGTTCGATTAGTCAGGCAATAAAGATAGGATAGATGTGAGAACAATGTATATGAAGCATTCTTTACAAATTGACAGCATTTTAAAAATATTTGGCGTACTCCGTACTTAAGGGTTAAGAGATATTTGGAAGATTCTTTTTCATTTTCTTATCTTATCAATCTATAAATTTTTCATCAATTGAATTTTCTAATTAGTTCGTATGTTTTTCGCTTCAAAGTCGGAAAACTTTGAAATGGTATTGTGGCCAAACTACTGAAGCTAAAGGGGTAAAGATCTGCGTTCCAAAGAGGGAAGCAAACTTAAATCCTGAATTTTTAAAATAAAACCTGCATCTACCTTATGTTTTAGCAGGGGTAACTTACTTGTGGAATTCTGTTGCCGATTAAATTTTTCTAATGATCTCACTGCATAATCGGAAATATTACGAGACATTCCTGTCGTAAACTTAATTAACGCGAGGCATTAAGTACCACAGAACTTAATTTTTCACATAATTATTTATATTTATATTAAAAATTAATAAGCATAATAATTATTTCTATAATTGAATGAACTTCTTATAATTATAATTATTTATTTTATATAAATTATTTATATATGTATTTTACATAATTATTTATATTTATATTAAAAATTAATAAGCATAATAATTATTTCTATAATTGAACTTCTTATAATTATAATCATTTATTTTATATAAATTATTTATATATTAAATTAATATTCATAATTATTTCTATATTCAGATTTTATTACTAATTAATAATTAACAATTCATATTAGTCAATATATTTTTGTTTGTTAAAATTTATTTTATTCAAATTAAATATTGAAGGAGATTGACCCCCTCCTTTAGTATTAAAAAAAGGAGGGGAAAAATATATATTTATAGGTTTTTTATGCTAAAATATAGAACAGAAATATTTTGGTCAAAACGCAATCATATACCATAAATCATATGTAGCATCAAACTCGATATGCGATGAAAGTGTTATAAAAAATAGCATCATTTATAGAAATCTAGGTGAAATTTACAGCCAAAATTTATGAAGAAAACCATATGCGCAATTCATTTACAAAGTATCAATCCTCAGTGAAGATTCACTGATGTAAGTGAACGAGCTGTGTATTATTGCTGAAGTAGGACACTTTCTACGAATATGAATGTTTACTGGCTACGGTATTTACCTTAATCGTATATTAGACTGGATTTTTTAATGTTGAATAAATGAAAGGAGGACAGTGTTACTCGTATTTGCTTTCGTTTTGTTTAAGATAGTAAGATAAGTGCGGTTTACATCTTTGTAGTTCTCTGTCATTAATCCTCATAAACATAGGTCTATCAAGTCTTCGTGGTTTTCTATCTTCGAGGAGGCATTTAGTAGCCAATTGTTCCAAATATTTTAGTTTCTCGTGACCCTCCGTGGTTGTAAGTTCTACAATGAGGACAGGATTTGGTATGACGCCGAAGTCGTGACGGGGGTGGTTTTTGCGACCGAGTCATTGTCCCTTCGGCGCTTGGAAGTTATGTTTCAAATGACTCAACATTCCTTTCACTCGTAGGGTGGACAGCTTCATAGAGAATAGATCAGCTTCCCTAGGAACTATTTTGAGATGATGACGATAACAAAAATTCTGGGAAAGAGTAAAGGTGCCCATTACATGAGTTGTATTACTCTTTGGAAATAATATTGTGATATGTGCTTTGTCATCCTTGGAATTCCATCTATTTTCGTAAGCGATGTATAATTTTGAAGTTGGAATTCCAACTTGGAAATACGTATAAAAGTGAATAAATTAATCGCAAGATTTCTTCTTTAATGTATCTCTCGTATTTGTTTGTTCATCAAAATACTGGAAATACTCTTAGAGGAATGAAATGGCTTTTTCAGTTATGTATCTACTTGCATTCATGTTAGGCCATGTGATTTGTTATTTAGACCAAAGCTCGGCAACCGGTTTGCCGCGGCACACTACCTCGCCGCAACAGGGTACTCGGTGTGCCGCGATAAATTTTCAAATCATAGACAAGGGAAAAATACAATTTTATTCTTCTAATGCTAATACCACAGAAACCAAATATATCTTATGGTGCGATTTCTTAGGCTGTTTCCGATACTTAAAACCGAAACCAAGTTGCTTTGTAACTGGAGAATTGGAATTTTTATCATAGGATTATTTCGTAATCGGGGCTATGCGATTTGAAAAATGTAGACTGTAGCAATAATTTTCTTCCTCTGTGTGGAAAAGGTGATTTTATCTCTTTTTGTTGGCTACACGGTGGTATAAATGTTCTACACCAGGGGTCGGCAACGTTTTTCCGTCGAGTGCCACTTTCATCAATATTTCTCTTTGCGCCCTTCTTCACGTGTCACTTTAAGAAAAACAGGTTAAAACATTAATTTTTTTGCTAAGCAGGATTTTTATAATATAACTACAATAATTATTAATGAATCGCTTTAAAAACTTCTCATTGAACCGATTTTAAAAATATTTTCTTCATAATTAATAGCGCCATCTAAAAATGCGTCAAACATAATACCTTTTAATAATAAATTAAAAGCATTTAAAAAAAATAGTTTTTACTGTTTTGAAAAGAAGACAATTAATATATTATAATTAATGACTTCCTTACCCTTCCATTTTTGACGCCAATTTTGGTTGATAGTTGGTAGTCTGAAGACGAAGGCAAGCTTCAGAATTTTATACTGTCAGCCGATTGCGCACAGGATGAAATGTATTTTTTCATTAAAGAAAACACTTTCTCGCAGCAGTAGCTAGTTCCAAATGCAGACAAAAGAGAGAATGCAACTTTTTTCATTGCCGGTAATTATGTTGGAAGTTGAGACCGAGTACGCGGGCAAATATCTAAGCAACGGTTTTCGTTTTTTTTTAACCTCGTCCTTCATAGATGAAAGCTTATCGACCCGCAAGTCTGAACTCAAGAAATCAATTAACTCTATCTGAATCCCAAGAAACTTGAAATACTGCAGATCGAGATCTATTGTTTTCTCAGGATACAGTATATATTTAAACATCGGACCGTGAGTTTGGAGGTCTTGGATTCGCCGCGAAAACTCTTCCTTCAAAAAAATTGTACACTTATGCAAATTTGGTATTATAAATTTTAAATTTTCATCACTATCAATAAATATTTTCAATTTGGAAAAGTGACTCGGATTCCATGTCTGAAGATCATCCTCGAAGAGCTGCAATTTCTTACAAAATTATTACTTCCATCCTTCACACAAGTAAAACTCGGTCAGCCTTTTAACTTGAAGCTTGTCATTCAACGTATTCAGATGCGCCGTTATGTCTGATAGAAACATAAGGTTTACATACCATTCTTTATTCTCCAACTGATGATAGTCTTTTTCAATTCCACGGAGAAAGTTTATACTTTAATCAAAGCAATTGCCAAACCGAGAGAACATTTCTCCTACTCAGCCACCGAAAGAGATAAAATAGGCCTATCTAGCTATTTTTTTGGAGTAGCTGAACAAAACCAATACTCTTACACATCATTGCAGGTAAAGCATCGATATTCACAGAAAACAGTTTATTTTTTAAATCAAAATCTATGAATGTAAAAATCTTCCCCTTTTGTAGTTCCGAGCAGCGGAGAAACGGCACATATTTCTTCTATCACAGTTACGCTTTGTTTAATAAAATCGTGCAAACAATGTCAAACGTGCAACGTCTTTTATGTCCGTGACTTTACGGCTGCACATACCTCCTCTTTTAGTTATTCCTTGCAGGAAAATAGATATTTTTTTAAAATATAACTACGTCGTTAGGGATACCTGTTTCTTTAATTTTTCGAGAAGTGTATGGCGTACTCTTTTTTTGTTGTATATTTCTTTAAAAATATATTTTGTGTACTTTTGTTATTAGATGATGGTGCCATCTCAAAACATCTTCGCGTGCCACCCAGTGGCACGCGTGCCACAGGTTGCCGACCCCTGTTCTACACCGTCTCGATAAATTTGGTCCGGTGTGCCGCGAAGTTCGAGAGCACCTGAAAGGTGCCGTGAAATTTTAAAGGTTGCGGAGCGATGATTTAGGCTAATACTTTTTATGAAATACTTACTCTGTTAATTATCTTAATCCCCAATAGAAATATATTTTG
Organism: Uropetala carovei; assembly: GCA_036926305.1. NCBI lineage: Eukaryota > Metazoa > Arthropoda > Insecta > Odonata > Petaluridae > Uropetala > Uropetala carovei. Next base: position 558,799 of record JAXCHB010000152.1, on the reverse strand, counting down.
ATTTCAGCGTTTTATGAAATTAAATCGGATGAGAATGCATCGTTATTACGGCCCTGTTGGGAAGTGCGCCACTGAAAAGTAACGGTACAAAATGAACAAAAAAGGAGAACTACTACTGGTATATAGCTGGTTTTATTATTTTTAATGGCCATAAGGCAAAATTATTGTTACATAATTCTCTGCACGAAATTAATACTAGGTAGTCGCATGTTTCATAGATAACTTTTAATCGTATGTGCACTTCCTTATTCGAATTTTTCTATCTAATAAGTAATTGCATGCCTTTGGGAATATTTGTTGTCTATTCCCTATGGTTGAACGCAGTGAAGTTGTTCATTACAAGGCTGTATCAGTCAGAATGTCTTCGTGCATAATTGTAACTCGTTTTTTAAATCACGGAACATTTCATGTTACAATCCACATATTTCATTATGACAGTTTGGCAGCATGTAGTTATAGCGTACAGTTTCTGTTTACCTTAGAAGGATTAAGGTGAAAGGAGATTCCTCGAATCGGTCACTGCACTCAAAATACGCACTTAAACCTGATTCTTTGGCCCTAGGGTGAAGTGTCTTGTCCCAGATCATGAGATTTTGATCTCACAGCCCTGCCAAAAGTATGGGTTAACTGTGCATATAGAAAAATCAAATATCTGTCCTGATATCGTATCTATTGATATTGCCGGAGAGGAAAACTTTCAATCCAACCCCGTCTTTCTTATTAAATACCATTGATTCCACCTGCGCATTCATTCGTCCATTAAAATCTAAATCTCTTTTCTTGAGCATCCCACGCGGAAGCCAGCGTGAGATGTTGCGCGGGCAAGATTAACGTCTGCTATTATTTGCCGAAAGAATTTTAATGTTTTAGCAGAAATCTTGGGATTTAATTCTCTTGGGAATTATCAGCGCGTGTCTCTCTCACTCACCCTACGAGCATTTTTCAACTTGATGGCAAATTTCAAAAGTCGAGTTTCGGCTTTTGTTTTGTTTGTGAGTAGGTACTGTGTCAATTAACATTTGACATTATTCTGTTAGTTACTTCAACAAATCTCGTTTATCTTCTTACTTCATTATGAAAATACACACGAGCGGCATTGCGTGAGGTTTATGCAAATTATTAATGCGTTTTTTGGAGTAATATTATGGAATTATACATTTCACATTTTATTAATTGTCGATGTTCTTGTAATCAAACGGCAATGTATCTTGTTTATATCCTTTAGTCGCTTTTACCACCAAAACATTTTCTATGTGTTTATTTAGCAGAACTCAGTCGATAAGCTTTAATTAAAAGTTGAAGGTTTGTGAGAAACTTTTCTGCTTTATTCACACGTTAATAAGTATTTCCCATTATTGTTCAATTTATGAATGTTACTTAGGCTTGGCCTACTTTTTCAATTACTCCTTATCTTGAGCATCTGTTGGGCCAATGTTTACATTAGCAGGACCTTACATACTATAAATCCGAGTGTTAGCAAAAAAATTCATCTATCAAATGGTGATATTTCACGCAAATTTGCATTCATGATATAAATTTACCGTCGTAACCGTTCGTGCTTTGGAAATAATAACTTCTCAAGCCCTTAAATGCTTAAGTTTTCGAAACCTCTTTCATAGTACATTTGCTTTATGGCGTAAATAGGCATTTGGAAAATTTCCATTTTTTTCTCCTATAGTTGCGCGTTTTTATGAAAAATTACGGCTACCCCAATTTATCATTTATTAATACGATTACATGCCTCCGGCTGTAATTAGACCATTCCATTGTTTACATACTAAGGATTTTCTTTCCTCTTTCCGATATTTAATTTTATTAAAAACAAATTCTTGATCTGAGCGTTATTCCCTATCTTCCTAAAAGATTGCCTTTAATTTTCGATTAAGAATTGATAACGCCATGTTTCATTCTCGTACAGAAGGAGTGTAGAGTTTTTGAAAAGTGCAAGAACATCCATGCCGGCAAAGAACTGTAACACGTCTATTCGGATGTTTTCTTCGCAGCCTCTCCAAGCATTTAAAGTATCCACTTGCTACAAACCCGTTCTCACGGGAGCAGGCGTCGTCCTTTTCCCGTAGTCGTCTCCCCCTTCAAGGCCCACCTCTCCCTCTCTCATCACTTCTCCAACGCCTCTCGCCCACTCCTACCCATCGGATTTTGGCTCCCGCCTCGCTTTTTCCATCTCAATGTCGCAAAACACCGTTGGGTTTCTTCCTTCCTGAGCATTTCGGGCCGATGGCGACGCTTTCTTCTTTTAAAAAAAAGGAACTGTAACTTACTAGCAGACGGAGGATTCTCTCACGCAACGCACGCGTGAGAAAAATGTTAATCACGTGAGAGAAGTGTCATGGGCGTAAGAAAATTTCTGATTCCCATGGCAGAATGAATTAAAGAAATATTCACCTACTCTTGGGCATCTCCTACTCTCCCATTGCTCACCCAACTAGTCTTTTTTTGCCGTTTCATTCTGTAATACTGTAGCTATCTAAAAGTTACAAGAAGTGCGGACGAAATTATCCTAATTAGCCTGGCGAAACTCTTCCTGGGCCTTTCAGAATCGGGTGTGCCATTATTGGCGTGGGATCGGGGATTCTTCGTTAAACGGTTGGGAATTCCGCTTTTTTGATACCAGTGAAATGAGAATTTATTCGTAATTATTTTTTGTTTAGAAAGAAATAATTAGCTTAATCGGCGTGAAGTAGCAACATTTTCTCATTTATATTTTGCAAAAGAAAAATCCATCTGTGCACCATATGGTCGAAATTGAGGAAATTCAGTTAAGGGAAATATTATGTCTACATGTTTATCTGATATAACTATCATTTTCTAGTTTACATCGCTGTAATTTCAAAGGAAATTATCTCTGTCCTTATCTTTCTGCCACTGAAAAACTGCCTGCCCAGCGTTCAGTGGTGCCAAATTAATTTTTCACGATTTATACCAATCCAGTGGCGGTTTTTCATTTCTAGATTAGATCGTTCAACGAAAGAACAGAATCTTTATTGCTATGTATTGTATCGCTGGAAGCGAACCGTCCAGGAGTGATGCCGAGACCGGTCAGACGGTCTTGGAGACTTTTTATCCGATCATTTTTCAACGAGAGAACGAGTCCGCAGTTTTTTCCACTCCAAAAGTTCTCCTTTCAAAAATGGCATACCTTCCCGCCATCCGTCTGAGCCCGTAATCTCGGAATGAATGTCAATGTTGTCAAAGCGGTTGTGGCTTTCTAGAGCTTAGATTGATGTAAGTAGATCAGCTGCTTCATTGCACTCATGCCAATATCGAATAAAGTAATTCATTTTGACGCGGGAACTTTAAATGAATGATTAAGAGACTGCAATTATATCGTCATCCTGTGATGTCGGCTCTCGTTGCCCAAACTGCACGTGTGCGAGTCACTTCCCAGATTAAGGCGAATGTTTCTTGTTTACATTTGTTCTCATCGCTTTTGTCGAGATTACCAATGCAATACAATAATCTGATGCTAATCGAAGAAGAAAAATCTTTACTTTTTCTTCGGTTTGGATACTTGCATAAGTAGCTGTAAACGTTATTTATGACGAATAACCAATTGTAAATAAAGTAAAAAGGAATTTGACACATATTTTAAATGATTATCGATAAAATAATTGATTGTAATTCCCATCGTCACTCTTCATATTAAATGATTCAATGCGCTCGATTTAAGTCGTTTCCGTGTGTTATTTAAAACCTCACGATCGAGAGAAGGCCAATCTACCATTTATACCTGGAATTACTGCCTACGATCCTCTAAACCAGCAGTTTTTCTTCCTGTATAAGTTTTAAGAGCAAGGCAACTCATGGTTTTACTGCAAGACTGCGAATTTTGGTTCTTTCCGGTTGCAGATCCAGTTTTGAGCAGGATTTCTATATTTCAGCCTTTAGACCAATGTAGTATATTACACTGGCTAATTAATCGTCACACATATCTTTACTGTATTGCTATCGTACAATCCTCTATAACCGGTTTTCGAGTAACAAAAAATATGAAAGTTCTGTTACGTAAACAAGTTATTTCCGCTGAGATTCTCAGCAAGTACATAAATCCAAAAAACATGTAGGTTTTTTAGCGATAATATCGATTTGTTTTTTCTGTATATTTATCTATAGCAACGGAAATTTTAATCATGTAATTACAAATTTACTGCAGTCATGTTAATTATATGCTTAAGTTGATTTCTATTTTCAGCATTATGAGGTATTAACCTTATTTGTATTGTCTTAATAATACCAAATTAGACAAAGTTCCTATCGTCTTCTGCATTATGATCTACGTATCACTATTTCATAATTTCAATTATTCTTATCCATTTTGTTCAGTATATCACTCAATCAGAGCGTTAACTGGTCACAATTCTCAAGTTTGAAAAAATCTCATTCGAGTTAATTTTCCCCCTGCCGTCAATCAATATGCTCATTTTATAAAATGACATCAACATTAATCAGAGTTTTAAAATGGTAAACTATTCAGAACCTACTAGTTTAATCGCTAGGGCAGTTATTATTTAAATTTTATTATAGTTCTGCATGCATTATTTCCGTATATCGATCATGAAATTCCTCGTGTTTTGTAGCAAGGATCTGAAGTTAAAGAAATAATTTCTACTAGTTTATAATTCCCTATCTCAATTATCACTTATTGTTAGTCGCGGGAGAGGCTTTTGTTTCCCAAATTGGGCTTCTTCGGAGAATTTCTCGAAGTGTGCCACATATCGGCGCCTTTTTTGTTAGGGCGGGCCGGAAGGGTTAACAACGTGCTCTGTTTCCGATGGACGTTCATTGAATAAAGGTGGTGGATTGACTGTTGCGAAACATGACTCACACATATAATCTCACAATTGCAGTTTTTTCAGCATGTAATTTTCTAGGTGCGTGAGAAATATTATTTCGTATAAAAAACTCGAAACAGTTAGGAAGTCGCTTTTCGATTTCTTCGGCTCAATTTCAATATCGAAGTTCACGTAATACATTTTTGAATTATTTTTTACTTGAATTTTTGATCGAATCTTTTTCCTGATATCGAATACGCACATTTTGTGCCGTTGATGAAACTGCAATTGTCGTTTCATTTTAATAATTTAGATTGTATTAAATCCAATGGAATCTATTATTTTGAGATTTTTAAATTCATTAAACCATTATAATTATCTTAACAATTTTTAAAAACGTTTTTCTAATTTCATTGGTCAGGACATTTGTTTGTAAACATAGTTATTGTCGACCTTTTCAGCTACCTACATCACCTTGGCAGTCGCGCTTCTGTTCGCAGTGCCAAGGTCCTCGCTACACGTAAAAGTGGACTATTGATTCTGTTCCTTTTTCACTTTTAATATCGAATTGTTTTACTTTTAATCGGTGATCTTCATTACTTTTGCTCTCTACAGTATGCCGACATCAGCTCCGAATCCACCTCCTCGTGTTTCCTGTCGGAACTGGAAAAACACCATTCTCAGCAAATCATTTGTTTTTTTTACTCTTTCTGCCACAATCAATTTACGTATTTTCAGATAATCATCGATATGGCAAATTAAATTTTCACGGAAAAAGTTAGTTGATAAAGTCAAAAATAGGAGACTTATAGTTTTTAAACTGCATTCTTTTATTTTGCTCTCTCCGTTCTCGTTTCGCAAACCAGTTCTCTTCTCTCGCTACCTTTCTTCTCTTCAAACTTCCGTTCTGTCATTTCGGTCCCACTCTTTACTCACTTTCAAGCACGTCTCAAATCTTATCATCGCCCAAAACACCTTTCACCGTCTCATTACTCGCCGCGCCCCATCCTTCTTCTATTCCCCCTTCCATTTGCGCCACCTCAATCCCCAAACCTCCTTACCGTGTAAAAGCTTTGGAAAACGAGGGGAACCACTTGTGAGTGTGTGGGTATAGCGACGTCGAAGGCATGAGAATGCGTGCAGGAAATGGCTTATGGACGTTGTTCCTCCTTGTCCCACGCCTCACTACCTGTCCTTCCACTCCCCCTTCATCTACCCCTTTCTCTCTCTCGGTCTCACTCTCCATTCACTGCTGCTGCCGCTGTCCATTTCTTACTTCTTCCCCGACTACCTACTCCCGTAACTTCCCACCCCCGCCCTTCCTCCACTTCCTCCTCCACCGCCTACGGCCACTTTATCCCGCTCTGCTTCGCGTTTTTCATCTTATTGGGTCACATGTGAGAGCAGATCCTGCGCTAATCCCTTGTCTCGTGCCTTCGGGGCCCATGGCCGCGATGTCGGAGGTTCTTGTATAAAAGCCAGCCCCGTCCCCTCACGGACCATCACTCATCAACCGGAGAGCAAGCGAGGAAGTAACGCCGGTCCCAAACAGCCAAACCACTGCAATGGCTTTCGTCAAAGTAAGTGGTTGCGGTTCTCTTGGATTATTCTCGAACCATCGCTCTTCAAGGGAAAAGAGTTTTTAGACCGAATGTTCGCGTCGATTTGCTAAAAATTTCTATACGCAGTGAGATAAGGATGTGTCTCGGCGTTGCACGTTTAATTCAATATCTCAAATTAAAAAGCTCATTGTGCGTCGATATATTTTCGTCAGTTAGATACATTTTCTTTAAATTTACATTAGGATTTCTTTTAAAAATTAGCTTAATACTAGGTAAATACCTCACATTTGTCAGTCAAATAATATTGAGTTGTTTTTTTCTGAAAACTCCTAATAGGAGACGTTCAATTTACTGGAGCCCTTAATTACCTGAGATTCACCGTTTTATTTTAACGTACCTGGATTGCAAAAGATAAACATGCCAAGTATTTCATTGCAGTTGTCACTCGATCGTAGGCTCTGCTCTTTTATTCATTGATGCTGCTTTCTATCAGGTCTTAAGCTTCGCAGCCCTCGTGGCACTTACCCAGGCCATTCAAGTCCCTATCGGATACCACGGAGCTCCTGCCATCGCAGCATACGCACCCAGGGCGTACGCCGCTGCTCCCGCATTCGCTCACGCCGCTCCTGCATTCGCTCACGCCGCTCCTGCCTACGCAGCTCATGCCTACGCAGCTCCTGCCTACGCAGCTCCTGCCTACGCAGCTCCTGCCTACGCAGCTCACGCCTACGCCGCCCCCGCATATGCCTCACACGCTATTGCTGCTCCCGCCATTGCCCACGCTGCCCCTGTCGCATATGCCGCTCCTGTTGCTAAAGCCGTCGTAGCGGAATCCTACTCCGTGCCCCAGTACTCCTACTCGTACGGAGTCTCCGATGCTCACACTGGTGACCAGAAGAGCCAGCATGAGACCCGCCACGGAGATGTCGTTCAGGGTGCTTACAGCCTCGTCGAACCCGATGGCACCCACCGTACCGTGGAGTACACCGCCGACGCCGTCAACGGATTCAACGCCGTCGTCCACCGTCAGCCGGCCGTCGTGAAGGCCGCCGTCGCCGCTCCCGTGGCTTACGCTGCACCTTTTGCCAAAGCTTTCGCTGCCCCCGTGGCCTACGCCGCCCCCATCGCTAAGGTGGCCGCTCCCGTGGCCTACGCTGCACCTTTCGCCGCCAGGGCATACGCCGCACCGGCTCATTACGCAGCCGCTCCCGCTTTCGCATATCATCACTAAGCACCAGTTCCAATGACGCTGTACCGCGTCATGGAATAAACGAAACTTCATTTACATTCCTGCGCTATTCGGCTGAGACTGATTCAGAAGCATTATACCTCTCGGTACATCAGGTTTTTATAACCTGTTTGGGCGATCAGGGGCTTCTCGATATACATGAACTTGGATTTCATGTGCCTGCGGCCACCATCTTTAAAAGGAGCAGAAGATTTGGGCATTCTCAATCAGAATGCTGTTGTCTACAAGTATTTCTCATCATATTTTTCACGTATTCCCTTTATGTACATTTCCCCCTTACACCACCCTGTGATTTCACTATCTAAGTCTGGGTATATTTATGTAAGAAAGCAAATAAATAAATTATATAAATAAAACATTGTTTTTGTTATTTATAAATTGACAGAAAACTCCATACTTAAGTAATTTCAAACAAGGATTCATTTTTGTGTAGAGATTTCAACGACCGATGGTAGTCGACAAGGTAACTGATTTTCTCGTAATGTATGTCACTGAAACTTTTCAGCCAATTCTACGTGCCACTTTTAAATATAAAGGTTCAATTAATTCTACGTGAAAACGTTGTATTCTTTCATTCGCTATTACAATTACATTTTTCTTTGGAAGATTTAAATTTGGTTTTCATAATTGTTTAACAAATGCTCGATTTTTGTCTCTCGCCCTTCTTCTCATACCCACCTTTTGTTGCAACAAAATTACCACGTTTTGTTATCAAAATATCGTAGCTGATCCAAATGGCATTTCTTCTTCCCGTTTTCCAATCGCATCCTCTACTCCTTTCTCACTTCCTTTGATTCAATTGTTTGATCCGCGCTACCTTTCTCTCCAGCACCGTTTTCTCCTATCCTCGTCGTAAATGGCAGCCTCCGCTTTTACTCTGTCTCATTTTAGGATCGGAACCTCCGTGCCACTTTCTTCCCTCCCTATGATGCAAATTTACTCCTTCCTTTATATCACGTTCCCTAAATCTCCCTCCATTGTTATTCGTCCATACCGCTACTTCTTATCCGTCACTATCTGAATCTTTAGGTTTTCGCACCCATATCCCCCGCCCACCTCGAAGCTGTTTATGAAACCTCCGTGTCTCCAACTACGACCTTCCCTAAAATTCTCTCTCTCTCTCCCTCCCTCCTCTCTCCTCTTTACTTCCTCCGCCTCATTTCTCTATCCCTTCCCCTCCCTTCGTCCCTAGTTCTCTCCGCTGCATTGCCCATTCTTCGCACGCCCATTCGCTCGATGTGTGTGGGTCACGTCCCGTGCCTCTCTTTTTCCCTCCACCCCCTCCCCCTCCCGCTTCCTCATCTCTCTCCTACGGCCCTCCTGCCGTGCCCGGGGCGCGTGCCCGCGTAGTGAAATGAGGCGGAGTCCGTTGCATCGGGGGAGGAAGTGAAAGGCCTTTCGCTTTTCACAAGACGGCTGATGACGAAACTCTCTCTGTAACGGTCTCCTTATTTTTTTATTGCTCCTCCTCCCTCTTGTTTTCCTTCTCTTCGTAACTTTTTCCTCCATTTTGACCGACAGCGCTCCCGGGAGTTTATTTTTGGGTCATGCCGCCTAATACTATAAGACGGAGAAATTGAGGATATGGGGAATGAGGTGGAAGGGGTTTATTCCATTTTCTGCCCAGTTTGCAACCTTTCACTTGTCGATGGAGCAGACGGATGATTGAACAGGTAGCTGCTGCAGTTAATGTCCATAAGGTGGGGATTGGGAGCGGGAAGGCGTTTCGAGGAAGCGGTGTGAGAATGATCGGACCCCTCGGGGCGAAAAGAATGTGTGGCCTAAAAACTGTTTAAAAAGCGAAGGAGAACCTCAGAGTTATCGTTGGAACGGTTAAATAAAGTTATGCCTTAATTTTGAATAGAACAGATGTTTGATTCCCGGAAGAGATCCAGCGCAAATTAGTTCGTCGGTTTTCAGCTTTCGGTACATAATTAGTATATTGAGTTTCAGCCATATGTATTTTACGATACATACGTATTAACGAGGAGCCCAACTTAAAAATATAAATACGGAATAAATACCATTTAAATTGTGTTTTAATTTTTAATAACAACATTAACAGAAACTAATTAACATTAAAATGATTTGTTATAGATAACAATTGAAAAAAACAATCACATTTTAATTTCTGGTTGCCAGTATTTAGCAATTCCTTCTAAAGCGGTATCAAAAGCGTCTCGATTGTTGAGAGAATAAAACCACAAACTCTGCTAAATATGATTCTAGATGGTGGCGTACTGTTCCTATTTGTTTCTTGTCGACTGATTGGCCTGTCTCGACATTTACAAACCCAATCACCGGACAACGGGGAGGTATAGTTTGGTTCCGGGCGAGGCGAAGGGCGCGGTAGCACCCGGAGACGACAACTGATATAAAAACAAAGCGAGCCGAAGGCTCGCCAATATCCTCTCCATTTGTGGCACAACAGTCTAACGAGATATAATTCCTCTGTAGACTACAAATATCTTGGTAGAAACCCTTAGGTACTTCCGTATTAAGTTGGGCTCCCCGTTAATACTTAAATACCCATTTTACTTATACATAAAAAACAAATACATGGAGACATTAGTAGTACTTTTTCTTGTAGAAGTAGGAATGTAGTTAATATAGAAGGAATTAGAGATGGCCTTATTGAATACGGTGGACACAGTAGACTTTTTTCGTTTGCATTAATTTCAATATCAGTGAAAATAGTTATTTAAAATATTTATCTAAACAAAGAGATAGAAAATGAAATACGTAATTTATTTATTATATTTTTTCACATTTGTATATTACCGATATTCTTCACATGTCATTAATTGAAAGATACAGAGGTTTGAAAGACGAGCTTTAATTGCATAACTCACGAGCACACATATCCGACGGTAAAAGTTTTTTTTTTAAATTATGCATCGTGAGAAAACACGGCGTACCTGCTCACGATGTCCTCGTGAGTTGTGATTATGTTTACTAGCGACCTCACTCTCGAACGGCAATCACGGTAACCTCCTTGGGCCATCTAGGACAAAGAATAAATACCGATGTCCGCGGGGAAATTAGAAGGGAACTGCTGGAAATTGATTGATGGAAAAAGAAAAATAGAGGCGAAAGTAGAGTGAAAAACGGGATTAAACGCCATACTACACTATGATTTCTTACTCATTCTCCAGTTCTTGTTAAATATTTTCATGATTACATTTGTGTGCACGTTCCTGCGCGTACGTGTTCTCTTTTATTGAGATGTATAATTGCGTGTAATGATATGGGAAATATCCATAATTTTCTTATATAATACTTTATTACTCCTAAACAAATTTATTTTTCCTTTGTAATGAAATGGCACCCACCCACACTTAAAGAAGGGAAAAGGTAAAAATATAGCTTGTGTCGACTAACTGGGACCACATTTTAAACTGACCGCGAAGCTGACCCCTCGACCGTCATTAACTCGGGTTAGAGGCCCATACCTCGAGGCCCATCCTCAAATCCGAGCTCAGGTGTCTTTACTCTCTCAGCAGGGGGTCACTAGCCGACCACGTCTTTTGCAGTAAAATTTAAACTATTTTATGTTGTTAACTTAGTGCGATTGTGACTCACAATCGCACTAAGTTAACAACATAAAATAGTTTAAATTTTATTGCAAAAGACGTGGTCGGCTAATGCCCCCATGGTGACAGGGTAAAGAGACCTGAGCTCGGATTTGAGGATGGGTCTCGAGGTATGGGCCTCTAACCCGAGTTAATGACGGTCGAGGGATCAGCTTCGCGGTCAGTTTTACATGTGGTCCCAGTTAGTCGACATAAGCCAAAAATATAAATTGAGTAGGATAGATTTGAGGAAATCGAGTTTACACATCCCTTTAAACAGGAGAACCACAGCGAGGAGAACTCAGAAATACAGTTTTATAACACTAATTAAAAATATAATTAACACCTGATATGAGGTCAATTATGTATAAGAAATTTTGCTATGACGCAATAGCGTTTTCTATAAATATTTTTTAATGTGAAATATATTTTGAATTACGAATTTCTCGTGGGAACTAGAACCTCGCGTGAAGAGACGGTATCAAAACAAGGAGGATGAGTTCGTGCCTTCACATCATCTCGCCGCCGCGGCCTTCACCGTGACCCTACTCCTGACCTCGATATCATCCGCGGGGAATCCTCACGCTCCTCTTCTTTTTCTGGGCGTCTACCGCCTTTAAGGGGCCTCTCTCCCTCGCCCCATCCCATCTCTCCGCCCACGCCAAAGGTAAAGGCCCATCCTTCACAAGGCCCCCTTAGCGAGGTTACTACGCCATCCCATCCCGCTCCCCATCCTCTTCATTTGGCGGCATTTGCGATCTCGCTAACGTGAACTCATCTTCTCGTGAATGAGCTTTGTGCCCATCTTCTCCCCTGGTGTTGTCCTCAAACCTCGCCGCATTCTCCATCGAAGAAGAGAAAGTGCTGATGGTTATCGGTGTTTATAACTCCGGTTTCCGTCGATGCTGACATTGGAGGTTTTAAAGTGACGAGTTCAAACGTTCATGTATTTCGAATTTTGTGTTGCTTCATACCGTGAGAGTTCGAAGCTTGTCTATAGAGAAAGCCATATAAATTTAGAGAAAATTCGACAGATCTTGTCGATTTTTGGGTATGTTCATCTTTGAATTTTAAAATTATAGTTTATATTTAATTCACATTAATTTGTTGGAAAATAAAAAACATTTTATTTTTACTTCTCGCCAATCAGGGTGGAAGCTTGGAGATTAATCGCGAAACTGCGAGTTATATTTTTTGCGTCTTTAGAAAATCTAGATCCATGTTATACTGGAGTCGAGAAAATAAATAAATATATGCTCGCAGGAAAGCGTGCAAAATTAAATATTTCGTTGAATTTTGACACTGCAAAATAGTTATCATGTGTGCTTCAGCTTCATTTCAAAGTTACATCTTTATTTTTTATTCCTTACAGCAATCATGCCCAGATGAAAATATTTTTTAAATGTATTCGTAGGACATGATTATCAAGAAGAATATATTCTTGTGGACTTCATTTTTTTCTCGTTCGTTTAAAATATTGTAATGGTTTCTTTACGCTGAGATTACTTTTCCGTATCAGCCGGATATGGGCATAGTTTGTTAGCCTCTAATGAAATTATCGGCTTTATTGCGTCGTTTTGTTGAAAATATTGTACGCTAACAGACGCATTCTACGTAGGCATAATAACAAGGATTTAAATTCCTGAGAAGGATCTTATACAGCTTTAACAAAATTTAACAACATTTTACACTTTAATAATGCTGTGATAATTTTTGTAATAATTCACCTGTACATTTTTTTGTGGATTTTGCTTTTCTATAAAAATTTTCGATCCCTTGATTGGAAGCGAACGGTCTAAGCCAGGAGTTCTCAACCTTTTCATTTTGGCGAGCACCAACACATTTTATAGAATATCTATAAAGTAAACACTACTATATTGTTGCTAGAATAGAAATTATTATAAACGAAATCAACGTCGAAGTTATTCCTGATCTTATTTAATACGTTTAGAAAGAAACAGTAGAACAGATTCAATTACCAATGATAGGAAAAGCGATTTTAAGCATCGCAGAAAAACACAACCACACTTCCCAAGAGCTCAGCGATGCTCATGATCACTAGGTTGGGGACCCCGGGTCTAAACAATTATATTCTTTACTGTCAATCCCCGATAACTCAATCTTCTATTTTCGAACTTTCAATGCCTCTAACTTTGTTTTCAAAGGTTTTAACTTCGTTATGAATTTATATAGTTACAAATACATTATATCTCAGTTTCGCATCACATTTAAAAATCATCTCACTTCTTGCAAAACCTCGGAAAATATTTATTGCAAATGTTTCCTTTGGTATGTTCCAGTTAAATTCCTATTTATCAGCTGCAGATGTTTCACCATTAGAGCGTAGTATTTTTACACAGTATTACTCCCTAGATCAAAGTTATTCTTTTAATAATTACATCTCCATCATTAAATTGTGAATCGAATGAATTATCATTATGTTTTCGTCCCGTTTGACCCTTTCTGTTATATAGAGGCAAATATGTTTCTCTAAATACGCAGATTTATCCACTTTTTATTTCTCAATCTAATGAATAATGGAGCATAACTCATTCGTTAGTCATGGCTTAATATTGGCATTTGTCCAATCTCTGAAACTATGAATGACGACCGAGAAATGACAGACATGCATGCATAGTAATTCATAAATCTTGGCACCGTGATAGGGGTACGTGATTTTCATTCATTTGGTTTCCGCAAAATCACAATTCCTTTGATTGTCTTACTTTAAAAGAAATGCTCCTACTACTGAATAATTTTTCTCCTTGTGCTACAGTCAACCAGAACTTAGGTTTAGATTCTTTTGTTACCTGTCTTCTTGATATTTCTTATAATTTTTCAATATAATTTAAAGTCTCGTTGCCTTGAAATTGTGATTTCGGTTGCTGGCCCAATTTTTACTCGATTGTGGAATTATTTTCCTGTAGAAAAATAATAAAAGCTACTTATATCGCGTCTTATTACTTATAAATATAGCTTATTAAAAATATTTTTAAGCTCAGACAAAATTACTGCTGCATCATTTCGTTAATCGTTTATTACGTGGCAAAAATAACACATATTACTAGTTTTTTAGCCAATATTTATACAATTACTTCATAACTGTTTGTCGATATTACCTTCATAACTAAAGGCGTCGGAGCTGCACTCCAATTAGGGCAATGCTCAATTCCCACTTGACGATAAAATCGCATCTTGATAGGGATCTAAATAATATCGTAGATGTTTAAAAGGATAAGACGATTTCTCTTTCGCTCGTAGTATCCAAGATGTTTACGTAATAAATAGCTATGGCGTTTCCTCAGGATTAGCGATGGTCGTAGTCCTATTGAAAATAGAATGTCGATTCGACATCCAAACAGTGGGCGCTCCTTGATTCTGTTTAGTTTCTCCATTAGGAAATAACTACTTCCGTGCTTTTCCGCGTAAAGGAATCAATCGCCGAGTATTCACAGAAAACGTACTGCCGCGATCCAGCATCGCAGTTTCAGAGTGAGGTATGATCAATAAATCTGTATTGGTTACTCCTTTGCAGCGTTCTTCAATGCAGTGTGGGTCGTATATATAAGAACTATCGTACTACGGTGAAAGTGAAAGCGTTTAAGGGGGTCGGATTGCCCCAAGGAGCCCCCCCCCCCCACCCTGTTGGGGAATGAGAAGGAGGGGGAGAAGGACGTTGCGTCGATGGCCGCAAGACTTTGGGCTACGCATTGGATAACACGTTTTATGAAACCCTCTCCGGAGAGGCAACTCCCTCCCAAGCAACACAGCGAGGTTCCACATAATAGATGCGAGGCCAAGCGCCCTATTTCCACTATCTCTCTCTCTCCCCCTTTCTCCTATTTCTTCTTCAGTCTTCGACTCCCCATCCTTCTCTCTCGCGTTTCTTACGCTACTAGACCATCCATACTAAGTGTTCTCGGATGAATTGCATGCGTTATTTTACTCTTAACAGATAAGGGAAGAGAGCGATGGCATGTTACGCATTTTATATACACGTGCGTTTTTCTTCGGGTGTGAAAAGGAGAAAACAAAAATTATTTCACACTGATGTCTGTGTTATATCCGGATTATCAGCTGCTTTTCCTAAATCACGGAGTCTTTGGAGTTGAATAACATAAAACTAATAGAAAATTAATGTTTTATTTGCGATTGATAAAGGTTATAATTTTTTTACATTTTCATAGAAATTATTTTTATCTATATCATTTAGGACAATTTTACAAAAATATAATTGGTTCGTTGTCTTTTTTTTAATGTGGGAAATATTTTGAAGGTATATCATGTTGTTGCATTAGTCATTTGCCTACATTTTAGTTATAAAATTGGCGTAATTTAACGATCGAAAGAACATAATCTTGTCAGGTGATATGAAAGTTGTCTACATTCGTATAGCAAAACAGTCGTGTTTTTCCTTTCCGATTGTAATGTGTCGTATGTTACAAAGCGTTTCTTTGATTTTTGGATTATTTTAGACAATAATACATCAAGATTTAGTTGTAAACCAATATTTGAATCACCTCATAGTTT
Organism: Uropetala carovei; assembly: GCA_036926305.1. Taxonomy (NCBI): domain Eukaryota; kingdom Metazoa; phylum Arthropoda; class Insecta; order Odonata; family Petaluridae; genus Uropetala; species Uropetala carovei. The sequence continues at coordinate 543,096 of JAXCHB010000152.1, read as the reverse complement.
TAATTTGTATTGCTATTCTATCTATTTTTTATCTCGGTTCTATTAAATCTGCATTACTGTTTCGCTAAACTTTGTCACTGTTCTTTATTAAAATTTTCTACCTCCACCTTCCACAATCTGTCATAATTAAATCCCTTCCTTTTACCTGCTCATAATTATCCCCTTTATTATTATTCAAATTGTTCCCCTTGTATCTTTTTGCCTATTTCGTAAAATCTTATCTTTTATAATTACATTAAGCCGTCCATTGCCATTCAGAATCTAATATATGCAGTTCTATTGCCTCTGCCTATTTAAGCTTCTCCTCCATGTAACAATATTTAATAACTAATTTGTTCTCTACTTTGTTTGACTTTCACTACTTTTCGCCGTATCTAAATCTCAGAAAAGTCTATCCTTCTCTTCTTGGTAGTTTATAAATAAATTATCCTCTTAAAGCTTGCCTCATTAATTAAAGATGGAATTACCAAAATGCCGTCGTATTTTATTAAAACTTCTTTGAGATTATTTTTCGTAACCGGAAGCTTCACACTTTGAAGAAACATCAAAATGTACTTAAATCGAAACTCATCACTTAAACGCCCAATCGATCGAAACCAGATTATTAAAGGCTTATTCGCACTTCCTCTTTGTCGGTAGTGAATGCGATGAGGTCTGAGATGCGGCTTTGTGGAGATTACATTAGTCATGCCAGATTTTCTACAGGAAAAAGAGATAAGTAATCCAATAAAAAATCAACTCGTTACTCTTATTAATGGAATCCAAATTCACTGGGTATAACAAAGACAGATTTTTTTATTTTCTTGTAATTATAAATATAATATTATGAAACATCGCCTTATATAATAAAAAGAATAATTTAAAATTTAAAATTATTTCTTCGAAATTGTACGCAAAGTCATTAGCCTCTAATTTAAAGATTATTTTTTCAAAATAATTAAAATTATTATGGCGTGCCTTGCACCGATTTTTCGCGTTTTGTTGATCTTTAAAATTATATTGGGCGTAATTTTTTCATCCGCATCAAAAAGTAAATTCCAAATAATTATGAGATTGCCCTCCTAAATAATTTAAAATTATATAAATCAATAAAATATTCGTTTTCTTTTGTTGTTGGCATTAAAATGATTTTTTTTCTTAAGAATAAATGCTATCCACAGAAATAATCACTGTAATGTTTTCAGTAATTAGGTTTTTATGTACCTATAGAAAACCTTTATTTTCATTCCAAGAAATTTTAAAAATAATTTTTGAAAAATTCAAGTGTGTGTTGATATTAGGGTAAATAATACAAATTTCTTCAGTAAAATCTTTTCAAAAATTAACTACAGAAAAAAATCGCTATTTGTTGACATACCTTATGCGCTTGAATGACGTTATCCTCTTGAATAATTCCTGAATATATTTGTAAATTATACGGATATATGGGTGAGAGATAATACACAGGCATAATATTAAACAATTTTCGTATAGTTCGTTTTTAATTACTATATATATATATATGTATATATATATGTATATATATATGTATATATATATATGAATCCCAGTAGTGTATCTAAGTTTCAACAATATTTATAGGCCCATTATAATGAAATTCGGGCCACACTCCTTATTTTAGATGTCATAATCTAGTGTTTATCCGTAATAGAATTCTGAAACATGGTTATCATAAGAACATCCATTTGTTACTTCAAATTAAACGATATTAAAGTTTAAATAGGTATGTTTGTATATAAAGAAATAATAAATAATCCTTCAATCGTCGGGCCTTTTCTCTCATCTCCTTTATTGTATTTAGCATTCGAAATTTGTGTGCTGATGAAATTCTCTATGAATTGAAATTTGAAATAACAGTCTAGAGATAAAGGTAAAGCTTACTAGCTTGCTGCGATCTAACAATAAGTACGAGTCGCATATGTGCGCTCGTTGGCGAATAGTGTGATGCAGTGAACGCTCGTCTTTCTATTGATAAATGAATATACTATTTTTATACCGTTATTTACATTTGATTATTTTTCATCAATAAAAATGCTAACTCTATTCCTGTAAATACGTACATGAAATATAAGTTTGTGGCGCATCAACAGTACCGTCCATCCATCTTCCTCTCCTGATTCTTGTTTTCCTCATTTCTTTTCTGTCGTCCCCTCATCTCTGTAGATCTCTCACCTCCTACAAATATAAATATTCGCTTCTCCCGTGTCTTCCCTCTCTTTTGCACCCTTCGCCGTCTTTTGCATTCGTATCACGCACCAAGACACGTGGTTCCTACCGAACACTTTTGACACTCCTTCGTTCGTTGCTAAGGGTTCGACTAAGATTATCCAGCGCTTTCGCCAACAAAGAAACTACTCGTTAAGACTCGCCCATTGGGCAAAAGGACGTTTTTTTCTTGGCACCGGAGTTCATGCGCGAGATGGATGGGTAATTGAGAATCTCCTCCACTTATTCGTATGACCTTCGTCTTGAAATCTGTCGATTTTTCACAATTTTTAAAAGACTAATGCAAGTTCGGAAATTTAAACGGACTGCTGCGAGCTTCTTTTTGTTAAATTCCATCGCTACATATTCAATATCTCAACGTATGTGTATATCTCGTTTATTTGTCTCCAGTCATTTGTATCGAAAAATTGGTATTTTGTGTTCTCTAAGTTTTCCGTAGGTTTAATTGATTTTCAATTTTAATATGAAAAATATTTTCATACTGTTATTGATATTTAATATTTAGATCTTCGTTATCTTAAAATAGGGGCTTTATTAAATGCATTAAAATTATTATTTTCATGCCTGAATTAAAGGACTAGCAAGGTAATGATTATTTTACGTCTAGGTGGGGTATTTCCGCATTTTTGTGGAATGCTTGTTAACTTTTTCTTATATTCTTTATCCTCGGATAAGTCATGAACTTCAATCCTTTATAATTTATCGGTGGATGACTAATATTTTATATTTTACGCGTGAGTTGTTACAAAGACGGATAAGGAATGGTTTACTTGGCTACCTAGAAACTCAATTTTTCCGAAGTTTAATACAGCAGACCTTTAAAGTTCTCGTGTAATTCTGCTCGCATTTTCTAAATGTTACTAGTTAGACATTTCGAAGCCTTATAGGGCATGAAGCATTAAATTCTTATAGCTAAACTCAGCATACTTTTCAAACATTCTTTCATAACATTATATCTCCATTCTAAAGTCTTTATTGTAAGTTCTCTAGCTCATATAACACGATTTTACTAGGCTGTAAACTTGGTATAAACGGATAAAACCTATTGTTGAACATAATCACACTTACTAGTGCCCTCAGTTTACTGACGTTGTTATGGTATAGACTTTCGAGGAGGGTATTAATAAAATTATAATAAATATTTAAGTAATTAAAAGAGAGACTTTGTAGGAAATGGATGTGAGGAAAGCACTTATAAGGAAAAGTAAATGGGATTCCTAGGTGATTTAAGGAAGGTTATCATTGCGAGAATATGAAGAGGAAGTAGATGGTTATTGTCAAGAATGTTCTATTAAACTTACCGTAAGATGAAAAGGATTGGATAAACAAAGTATATTATTCTGAGATATACTTATGAAGGAGTTTTATTATTTCGGAAATGCACATTATTCGTTACGGAAGACCGTCTTTCTGCGACGTGAAGATTCCATTCTCATTATCAGGGGCGTTTATAACACTTCAAGCTACTCGGTGCAATTTTCTTTGGGGGCCCATTTGAACTGATCAGCTGTAACGATTCAAATTTTAATTTTCAAAATTTTAATTTAATTTGGCCAAATTCAATGTGCAAATAGAGGAATAATTATTTATTGACAGCAATTCCGATGGTTACGATCACAAATTCAAGCTTCTGAGCAAAACTCGACTTCAGGTCGCGTCATCCGTGAATTAATTTTCGGTATGTTGCACCCATTGCACTTACGTTAAAAGTGCCCCTGCTTATTATTCTAACTCAATACCAAAGATAACGTTAAATATCCATAGGAATACAATTCTGAGTAGTAAATTTCCACTACTGAATGTATTTTACGTCATCCACTACTGAATGTATTTTACGTCATATTTCTTTAAAATACATTGCTACCAAAGTACGATCCAAATGGAAGATTTTTAGAGTTAATAGTTATTCTTGTGTATTTCGCAATTCAGCGTTTTAACAATGGTCCAAGGCATAATTCTAAGAATAACCGTAACTTTGAGTGTTTTTTATAGTACTATAAATTACATTTACCCTTACAATGCGATAAAGAGGCGATATCATTTACTCCTCCTTGTGCTTGCATTGAATTCCTCTCCCATTAATATGCATCTCTTGCCGTATCCTTGAGCCAACGCGCTCCTCCTCAACTAGCGGCCTTGCGAACTTTCTGATAATAACCAATCCTTTGGTGGCTATTCCGGTGTACTAATAACCACGTGGCCGCTAGAGTACGTAACACCATCTGTAATATTAAGCATTAGTTATTGATGTAAGATGATAATCTGAAGTAAAAGAGTTTCTTGTTGGTCGGTTCTATTTACTTGTATTCATATGTTTTGTTGTGTTTCTTTTTCTTATGCGGAGTATACTAAACTTATTATACTATCATAGACATAAGCAGTATACAAATCCAGAATCATTTGGTCCGCAATCCGATATTCGTTAGGGTAGGTTACCTGCGAGCTTAAGAATTTCAGTTGTCAATGAAGAAGAATATGACATTTTTTATTACGGCCATTGCGATCATCGAAAACAGTAAAGGGTCTCGTCAACAACTTTAGCTATTTATAGATGGTAAAAAATTAAAAAACAAAAAATTAATTGGTTTCATTATCAAAAATATTTTTATAAGTTCTAGTAATATCATAGCTTTTTAAACTCAGCGTTTCTTTTAGTTGTATGTTTATGGTTTCCGTAGTGCTAATATTTACTCCAAAATTAAATTAGTTTCCTTACGGAAACGTATATATATTTATATATTGCATATATTTTTTCATTCATTATGGAATTGTAAATTCAAGATAGTAAGTAGTATTTTTAATAAATTTCTTGAAAATCAATTTTATCCTAAATCAAGTGACTAAAATATTTCGCCATTTCTGAATTGCAACTAGAATAAACAAATTTCTTAATAAACGATTCATTGTGTGAGGCCAGAAAATCCAGCACGTGATGTAGTGGACACTTACGTAACGCTGACTGACGGAGGCATTGTGTAAGAGAACACTCAAATAAATATGTCGCTGTTCGATTTCTTTTGTTTCGCCCTGGTCTCCTTTAGCCAAATCCCTTTCTTCTAAAATGGGCGCGCTAATTTTCATTCTGCGCGTCAGAAACCATATTTCGCATTCTGTTCCCCGAAGAAATTATTTGCCGGACATTCACATCTGAACCACAGTTGACTCACGACCTATAATATTATGGCTTTCCGCCTCCCATTTTTGATTTCCCGTGATGCAATTCGGGTGTTCGTGTTTCGCCAGCGATCTGTTGTCGCGTGCGCGTTTGTTTTCTACGCGGAAGAGTATCCTCTCCACCCGCAGGCCAACTAGAGATTTCGGCTTCGGTGGAACGCCCGCGATCACCCCCCTCCCACCACACCCTACGAGCGCTTACACCCGAATATCTTTGGGCCGATTGCCCGACATTCCTTCCTTTCCCGACGTCGAATTGCTCTCCTCCACTAAAGTCTCCGGCACGTCCAGCGTGAATGCCAGGAGACTCGGATGTCGAGTGGGGAAGAAATCTGCGTTGAGACATCTTCTTTCGGAGTCTTGGTCTTTTTGGGGTCAGTGGAGAGGAAAAGAGCGAAGGAGGGGGAGGGAGATCCCTGCGACGATGAGGAGACACGGACGAGGGTGGAGAGCCCCCTTAACTTTTCTCACCCCTACCCACCCTCGCCTCCGCCCTCTTCGCGCCGGGCGTGGTGGTCGACGGGTGGGAGGTAGCTACGACCGAGTGGACGAAGAAGGGAGTGGCGTGGCGATGGAAGGGGAAAAAGAGGATGATTGCGTACCTCGGACAATGCGATGCGACTGACACATCGCCTCTATACATCTCCGTAATATCCCCACCACCGACGCACCACTCTCCCCTGTACGCCCCCCCCCCCCTTTCCCCCAAGTGCTTTGTTCTTCTGGGGCGACGAATGCTCATCTTCAGGGTGTCATTCGACTATAAATACTCCGCAGTGTCTCCGGTAGAATCACATTCAATTGTTGGTCTTCCAACGTCCTCTACCAAGAGAATTCGGTGTAGCAGACAAACCACCTCAACCAAATCACCAGAAATGGCATCCCTTCAAGTGAGTATAGATCTTCATTCAGCATATCGCTTTGAAATCTATCTTCTGGCGCTCGCAGTTCTGCAATTAAAGGAACGCGGATCTCAGTTTAAACAACAACCGTGCAGTTGTACTGTTATTTTATTTAAAACTCGTTCAACATCGCTTCTTCGACTCTTACAACCCTCTGGAATCGAAAAAGGATATTCCTACAACGGGGTGCAATTCAGTTCTAATTTTCATTCATTTTAATTTAAAGCATGATAATCCAACTAACGTGCAGTTTTGTTTGTTAAAAGAAATTATTAACTTTCGAATCGAAAAGTAAATTCATCTGAGTGCAGTATTGTGCACGATAACACGGAGGATCATAATTTGAAATATGAGTCATCCACTCTATTTTTATTTGGACCCTGAGAGCAACTCCATTGCAAGCTATTTGAAGCTGGGCGCTGTAGTTACATTGCCTTCCTGAACAGAAAGTCGATCACGAGGAGGCGTCTTGAGGAACGCTGGAGAAAGTAAAATTTACGCTTTCATTGTCCATTTCACTCGACAAACAATTGATTTAATTCAGTCGACTTTCACTCTTGCCATATTTAAATTTGATAAGGAGTGAAATTCAACTTAATTGCTGTCGCATCGAATATAATTATGAATTTCTTTTGTTTACGATGCTAATTATACATTTTATGTCAATTGATATCCTTACACGACTCAATATTAATTTTTTTAAATACTTGATTTTGAACGGATGTTCATATTCGAGAGGTTGCGCTGTATGTAATTTTTTATTCCCTCTATACCCGCAATTCTCCCTACTAAATAGCTATCAAAATACTCCATTTCTCATCATTAAACACCCTATACCCTGAAATGCGCAGGTCATCTCCCTCGCCCTCGTGGCTCTTTTCGGCATGGCCCGCGCCGGAGTCGTGGCGCCCGTCGCCCCCGCCGTGACCGCCTACACCGCCTTCCCTGCCGCCGCCGCATACTCTCCCTACGTCGCTGCCAGATACGTTTCCGCACCCGCTGTTGCCGCACCCGCTTTCGCTAGATACGTCGCTGCCCCTGCCGCCGTCGCCGCACCCTTCGCAGCCAGATACGTCGCCGCCCCTGCAGCCTACGCCGCACCCATCGCAGCCAGATACGTCGCCGCCCCTGCAGCCTATGCCGCACCTGCAGCCTACGCCGCCCCTGCCATCGCCAGATACGTAGCCCCAGCTGCGGCTCCCTTGGCCGTTGCCGCCCCTGCCGCCAAGTTAGTCGCTGCCCCCGCCGTCGCTGCTGCTCCCGTCGTCGCTGCCAAGTTGGTCGACCGTGAGGACGACGCTTACCCCCAGTACTCTTTCGCCTACAACGTCGATGACGCTCTCACCGGTGACTCCAAAGCCCAGGAAGAGACCCGCGACGGAGACATCGTGAGGGGATCCTACAGCCTTGTGGAACCCGACGGCAGCCGCCGCACCGTCAACTATTATGCTGACCCCATCAACGGATTCAACGCCGTCGTCCAGAAGGACTTGGGAGTCGTGGCCGTCGCCCCCGCTAGGGTAGCCGTCGCCGCCCCCGCTAAGATCGTCGCCGTCTAAGAAACGCAGACGTTCTTTCCCCCTTTTCCTCCCCTTCCCTCCTATCCTCCAAACACTCCTTTCTCTCGCGAACAGGACGGACACCCCACACGATTCCAATAATATCCCCCGGTGATAGCTAACTACTGTCCTGTCGAGCCGATAAAATGTAGATCGTCACTGGGCACGCTCTTTTGGACGTCCACCTATTGGCATCCGTCTTTTTTTCGACTGTTCTCAAGTTCGGCTATTGTGTACATATCACTTCTCTCGTGTACAGAGGTTGTTTCTTCCTGACCGGATGGATTTCGTCCCCGATCTTCAATATTGTTACGCTCCCCAAGAATTTCATCTTACAGCTTGCCAACAACCAACTACGTCTTTGCCTGTTAACAATAGGCAACGAGTTCCGATGGTTATCTTGTCGTGTTGCTCAAAAAGCGCTCCCCGCATCTGTATTTTGTCGGAACAGCGCAACAAGTATCTCACGGGTGTGCTTGAGTGGAAACCATTTGTATGTTAATAGTATTTCTAAGTCTCCTGTTAAAAATCCATCCTCTCCGATTTGACACTCGGGGACGGATGGCTCAAAGCAGTGATAATGGTCTCTCATGTGTTGTGATTAATCCTTTGTAACAAATGGCACTGTTATCCACGTTGGCTATATCTATTTCTATGTCTACCTGTTTATTGTATCTTAACCCCCTTCCCTCCTCCTCCCGCCCTCTCCCCCGACCTGTACTGTAAACTATCACCAACTTAAAGAAAAAATCTCCTATTGGAACAATCAAAATAATATTGAAAAATAAAATTTTACGATGCATAAAATATTGCCTCATGATTTATTCCTATGAATCGATTGCAAAGGGGGCGACGCAATCTCGTCCCCCTAAAAAAATAAAATAAAGCAGTAGTGTCGAAAAGAGCCAAGCGAAATCATCACCGCTCCTTGGTCGCATGCCGCACGCGCGGTTAGCACAATACCTTCTTACGGACGATACCTCCGCCCTTCATGCGCAACACTTTCGATGCGATGCGATTTAAAGAGAGAGAGAGAGATAGAGAGCGAGTGTCATCGTCCGCCTGTCAGTTACGCAACGCATTCGAATAGGGAAGTTGCCCAGTATTTCTTTTCAATCATTTGAGGAGTCCGATCACGGTGGACGACCAGACGTCCGCCCTACTTGGCCCATCGTCCTATGTCCGCATCGCCCGTTGCGGTCTCCTCCCTTCTCCGCCGTCTCGATCTTCCCCTCGCCCGTTCCGACCTCCCATTCCAATTGATACTTCCCACTCCTCAGTTCCAATCATCTTGTCGTTCCGACTGGTCTTTCTTCTGAAATGTTCCAGTCTACATTTTTTCGAAATACGTTACTTCGATTCAGAATTACGGAACTTTTACCTTTTCGGTCTTTTGCCTAAACTACTTCCGTCTTTCTCTTTAGCCTTTCTTTAAAAAGGGATCTGCAACACCTCCGTTACTAAGGGAAAATATTCTGGATGTTTATGCTTGGTGAAAACTTGTCTTCATCTAGATATACAAATAGCTCAGTTATGTGATATAGAAAGTAAAAATAAAAATATTCATTGCAATCAAGGATTTTGTGAATTATTTATCACACTATGGGACTCTTCCCCTCCTGCATGATTTGTGCACTAATCCATGCCTCAGCTCGATTTGCTTGCTTTGATCTACTCGCCCTACTTCATTTTCTCCAAGAGTAGGAAATTGTATGTATAGAGATTATGGACAAAAATCTGAATTTAATATTGTCATAATTCCATATGAATGGGTTTAAAGAGATATATATTTTATGAAAAATATTAAAAAGAGGTTAGTGAAAACCCTGATATGGAGTGTATCATTATATGGGTGCGAGACATGGACAATGATAAAAGAAGATGTGAAGAGATTACATGCGTTTTAGATGTGGGTATGGCGTAGATTAGAGAAAATCAGTTGAACAGAGAGGAAAACGAATGAGGAAGTTCTGTACATAGCAAGAGAAGAAAGGAACTTCATTAGATTAATAAGGAATAGACAGAAGAAATGGGTGGGTCAAGATTTGATAGAGAACGGTTTACTGAAAGAAGTCATAGAAGGAAGAATCTTAGGAAAGAGGCAGAGAGGTAGAAAGAGAATAGGTGTATTAGATTCGTTAAGAGAATTAATTTTAAGAGAAAAACTTTGGATAGCCAGAATTTTATGGTGTGTGGCTAAAACCTACCGGAAGTTAGAATTACTTTGTACTGTATTTTATATTTTATAAAATGTGAGCAAATCTTGTACTTAACTTTGCATGCTTTTTTAAATGGCTATTCTTATCTGAATGTTTTTTATTTTGGCTCGTAGTTTGTTGTAGTTTTTCCTTTTATCTAAAATAAGCCTAAATTTAATTATTTGTAGGCACATACAGGATTAAGTTCCAATTTTCAGTAAAGTATCAGCAAATATGTCTTAAATGGTTTCAATTCTTAAATGTTTTATGAACTGAAATTTGTAGTAACTTGATGAAGATATATTTTTCTGTTTATCCCTTAAAGTTTTATAACATATACAGTATTTGCTTTTTTATTGAGGCCCAGTGGTATTGTTTAATTATATCCTTCCCACTTTCAATTCCTTTGATTTTTACAGTTATACTCGTATTTACCGTTGTTATGGTGCGTTTAGTTTTAATCTTAAAGATGCTAAATTTTAAACAAACCCATCTCTTCCTAATTCTCAAAGTCAAAAGTTTAAAACGCAAATTAATTCAACTCTTTGATCCTATATGAGCATTTCTTGGGTTTGGTTTGTTGTTTTCGGGTGGAGTTCATTATCAGAAAGTGATTTCTTGATGGGAATTTAGAGATAGGGTTTCTAAATCAACCCTGCCTGAAAATGGCATACTCAAACCTGGAAAAACAAGTCTTGTAGCATTAGTAGGGCACCTCAGACGAGATTTTTCCTAGTTATGGGGTGGTAGCGAGATAATTAACCAGTATAGGTGTACCGTAAATACCCGCGTATAATGCGCACTTTTTTCCCGATATTTTGGGACTGAAAGGCGGTGTGCGTGTTATACGAGGGTGCATATTTATCGGGGTATTTTGAAAACAATTAATTACTTGCGCAGATAGAGAGAAGAAAGATTGATTTAATATGCATATTGGCCATAATAAGCACGTTAAGTAAAATCGAATTTGATTATTTTATACTATAATAGCCCAGGTCTGTTTGTTGGTTGGTTGGCCACGCTTTCACGATGGCCGATATAGAGCGTTTTAACAAACTTCCCCAATAGGTAGAAGATTGAAATTTGGTAAGGATGCTTGATTAACATATTTTAAGGTAATGGCGAAAATAAATCTCCAAAAAAGTCCTGGGTTCGACTCCAAGGAAGACATTTCCATTTTCCGTAAGGTAACACGTAAAATCGGCTTTCATTTTTTTTTAGATTAAATTAGAAGGAATTAACCTACGATCTTCGGATCTGAACCATTTTGAAGAAAAAATTACAAAGTTTCTTATTCTGTTCATCTTTTTCCGCATACAATTCGAAATCGCTCATGTTATACGTTTAATTCACATATTTTGTGGAAATATTGCCATTTTAACGGAATGTTGCCTTGGCTACCAATTATATTGTTAGACCTCAAAATCCTATTGTTGTATCAATCCTATGGGTGTAAGCGTGCTCTGAATGCTTTTAATACGAGATAGGAAGGGAGAGAGAGTGAGGGAGAGGTAGAGAGGGAGGGGCAGTGAGGGGAAGAAAAGAGGGAGGGAGAGAGAGAGAGGGAGGGAGAGGGAGTGAGCGAGAGGGGAGGGAGAGGGAGAAGGGAAGGAGAGGGTGGAAGGGAGGGGGAGGGAGGGAATGAGGGGGAAGGGGTGGGGAGAGGGAGGGGAAGGGAGGGAAAGAAGGGAGGGAGAGAGAGGGAGGAAGACAGACACAAAAATGACTTTATTGAGGGTGAAGTTGAGACTATATAGTCCCTTCTTACATTTAAGCGAGAGAGGGAGAGAGAGTGAGGGGGAGAAGGAAAGGAGAGAGTGGAATGGAGGGGGAGGGAGGGAGGAGGAGAGAGAGGGAGAAAGATGGGGAAGGAGACAACTATTTTAAAGTTAACTAAAGATATCCCGTCATATTAACGGGCAATTATGCTAGTATATGATAATAACTTTAATCTACGCCAATAAAATATACTTAAGCTAATACTATGTATGTGCAAACGCGGTCACTTACATAAATATTTGTCATACCTACAAAGTACACAGTTTTGAAAAAATATCGTTGTGTCATATTGAGAGAGATTGCTTTAGTTATTATAATTTACTATTAAAATTTTTTGACGCAGAAGAACCACTGCATGCACACTTTCCACGGGGCCATTTTCCTAGTCGTATCTGACGTCAGTTTTAATTCATTGTTATATCATATCACAATGATAATGACAATTTCACGCATAATATTCACAGGTAAATGATAAATTTGTGACTGAGAGGAAATTTCTATTAAAATACGCGGGTATATTTAAAAAAATCGCAGAATACAAGGGCGAAAACCTACCTGCACATTATACGCGGGTGCGCATTGTATGCAGGTATTTATGGTAGTTCATAGAGCTTTATTTGTGTGATGCCAAAACGACCTTAGATTCTAGTTATTAATTTTTTTAAATATTATAAAAATATTAAAATGCTAATGGATAATTTGAGATAAAACCATGTGTATTCAAAATATATAGCAGGATGTCAATTTTAATGATATCTTATCTTTGTTTCAGAACACCCAAGGAGCGCTACTGGAAGCTCTCCCGGCATGAGAATTCTTCACGCATGCGTCACAAGCTATGTCCAAATCTTGACTTCAACCCTCACACTGATGCCAGTAATCTCCGTGACAACTCTGGTGAGTGGTTTATTTAGTATCTCATCCAACTTAATAGCATTTTTGCATTTTAAAATAATTTCTTGTTATACACTATCCTAAAAGCAAAACTTTGTAAATCACAGTTTTTAAGGGAGATTTTATATTAGAACTGAGGAAAAAACAATGGACACATCTCCTACTTATTATTAAACAAGCACAGTTTGGTATAATATTTAAAATAATATAAAGTAGCTATTTTTATGGAAAAATAGTGGTTTTTGTAAATGTAAAAGAATTTGCAGTGTCTGTTGCTTTTCAACCCTTAGTATGGCAAATTTATATTTTTAATTCTTCAGTTGTTTCTGATCATAACTGGAGGTATCAAAAATTAGATAAGGATGGGGAAAAATGGCATATAATATCTTATTTTAAAATTAATTAAAATTACCTATTATTTACTAGCATCTGAATGTGTTGGGATTATAAAAAAGTCTATATATGTCATATTTCTTAAAAGATAACAATATATAGCTATCAATGTCATTATAATACATCCAATTTTATGCCCAGCTTAACTAAAAATGCATAAGCTTATATTCTTCCCTGATTATGTTAAAGGCATATACCGTATTTGACCGAATATAGCCCCCCCCCCCCCCCCCCCCCCCCGAATATAGCCCCCCTACCCATTTTTCTCACACAAATCTAGAAAATATTTTAATACCCTGAAAGGACGATTATTTTTAGGACTTTAATGTCATGAAACGTTGTATAATTTGAAGAAATATCAAACTTGCACTCATTTAATAAAAAAAGTACCAATTAGCGAGTGATAAAACGCCATGCTAATTGGAATTTTAAGGTTTTCAGATTTGTTCCTCAGAATTCAGAGGGTATACTAACGAGAGAGATATTTGACAAGGAATTGAACAAAAATACATTTTTAGGGAGTAAAAATAAACTTTAAAAAGTCGAAATAACATACTAATTAATGCAGCAATATTAGCAAGTCGAAATAACATACCAATTTATGCAGCAATATAAATTCGCACTTTGCTCATATTTCGATCTATCTTTCGTTTGTGTAATTAACAATTCGAGCTTAGCCAGGCAATTAGTCCATTCTCGGGCAAGGTTAATTTTGTTGGTATTACCGTATTTGCTCGTGTAAGCTGCGCACCTTTTTTCCCAAAACGCTGGTGGAAAAGAGGGGGTGCGTGTCTTACACGAATTCTTTTATTTGCCGCTCACCTTTTCTCCCAAAATGTCATGTCGGTAAACAAATATACGTTAAGCTAGCACCCATGCCGCATCTATTATTCTATTTCTGAATTTCGGTGTACTTAGTCATTTTCATTCATTGTACAAAAATTTTAAATGAGTTTTAAGTTTATTAATGGGTGCTCCCCAAACTCGACGAAGTCTTCTGCTGCAATCGTCACGGAAGCCACGGCGCATGCGCGACCAGTTCGGGTTGGTGGGGGTTTTGTTCTCACGGCAGACGACGCCTACCATGTTCAGATACGGCGTGCTTCCTTTATTCTATGATACGTCTATGAAAGTCATAGCCACCGTGGTGATCATTGAATGATCGCTGATCATAATTTTAGTTCGCCAAAAAAATGACGACCGCTACGGTAGGGATCAGTGACCATATGGCTGGAAAATTACGTACAGCAGAATGATCGCTACCGGAGTGATTTCTGCGAACATGACCAATGTGACCACAAAAACAGTTACGTGTTTAACAAAAGAGGACTACCGAGATTTCTGCTAGTACCGATATAGAGAGATCACCCAACAAATTCGTCACGTAGGAATGTGAAGATGCTTAACTTGAGCGTAGCATTTTTTAGAAATAGGAATTGGTGATTTAAAAAACCCTTGTTCTGCTCAAATGAATTTTTTTCCCTAGAGCTGGCCCAAAAACCGGGGTGCGCGGAATACACGGGGTCTCGGCTTACACGAGCAAATACGGTAAAACTTGCAATTTGACAATAATGAGAGCGATCAGGTAATAGAAAAATCCTTCCTATATGGTGACGTCAATCAGTCTTGCAAATAAATATTCGCAACCCGAGTAGTTTAGTCTTACAATGGATAGAAACACTTACTGACTCGAATGAAATTCATCATTATTGAAGCTTTGCACACTTGTTTGTACCCACCTAATTTTTAGTGCCCGAAAATAGCCCCCCCCCCAACTTTTGCACTTCGCTTTTGGCCAAAAACAGGGGGGCTATATTCGGTCATATACGGTATGTTTTCCCAGCTTTATTTTTTAATTTAAAAATATATGGATATTTATAGAGAGTGAAAGAGAGGCACATATTTACATAATTTCTTTAGTAGCACTTCATGCTTGCTAACTTAACTGCAGCATTTATCTCCTTATAAATATGAACTCATATCTTTAGTAAATAATTTATGATTGCTGGCTGTAATGTAGTGATTATAATGTACATCTTTAACACAATCTTAGTATAAACATACTGTTTATAAATCAAAAGAAACTTAAGAATATGTTTTAATACATTATTATCCTTTTCTTTGTTGGCTAGTTATGAGCATACCGATCAAGTACTTGAAATAATATTTTGCATTTTTAGATATGAGTTACATCAACTAATGTTGACACAAAGAAATCTTCTAACCTAAATGGTGAAAGGAACTATTTAGTAAATGTGAAATTCCATCCATAGTATTTTCTTTTGGCCCTCCCTGTGTTTATGGAATTTCCCTTGCGACACACTTATTGTTAGCTATAAAATAATATTTGTTGTGCTATTGCATATGTTTAAATATTGTTCGGTTTTGTTAATCTCAATCTTAAATTTGCTTTCATTAAAACTATATTCAGCTAAATATTAATTCTATTACAAATTATAATGTTGGCTCTGATAGACAAAAAATTGTCAGTAATCATTACCGTATTTACTCGCATATAATGCTCTTTTTTCCTAAATTTTTATTCGAAAAATTAGGGCATGGCTTATGCACGAATACAAAGGAAAAACATTCTCACATTACGATCACAATTTCCACGTTTACGTCATTTTCGAATAGAAGTCGTAAGACATATCATATACGGTAATCCCTCGCCATTCGCGAAATTTGCGTAGCTGCAATTTTCATTTTGAGTACCTGTTTTTTCATTCGCGAGGCAGAAATTCGCGCATCCGCGAATGATCGCTTATGTACCGCTCACTTTGCGACATTTTTTTTCGAAACTTCTTTCTTTCTTGATGTGTCGTAGTCACCGTGGTATTATATGAGCGCAGTTCCTCGCCTATTTAATGAATTTATCGTGCCATTTTCATAGTTTTTTATTGGTAATATTGCTTAATCATGTGTCACGCGACCAGTTGCGTGAATTTTTTTAGACGCATGCACTGAAATATGCAGTAGGGAAATTTTCGATTATTTCTTTATGCATAGTTTTCCTTTGTTTAAAGTAGGCAGGCAGAGAAAAGAAGAGGTAACTCACGAATCTCTTGTGTATGCACCAAGGCAAATTCAGCTGAGAAAATCGAAGGAAGTTTTTTTGTATTTTCAATGTTGAAAAACCCTGGGTGCAGCTTATATGCGGTGGTGGCGTATATCCGAGTAAATACGGTATATGGCTACCAGAGCTAATATCATCATTATTTGGAATCTAGTGAGCTCAATCTTTCAATTTTGATTAAACTATTTTGTATATGTTATTTAAATAAGTAAAATGATAAAGAAACCGTAGCATTATATAATGTTATCATTCACTCTGTATGCTAATGTAAAGTACTTTTAAAGGCCATTCTTTATTTATAGCATAAATAGCCCTTTAAGATACTATTAAATTAGATTTTTTAAAACTATTGTAATCACCTTTTTGTATTATTTATGCAGCCAATATTAAACGAAATAGTGTCGGTAAGTAGCAACTGTTTCTTTGCTTGCTAAATTCACTTGATGTCATCAAAGAGAAACCCATTATATATTATTCTGGTAACTAAATAACACAATGAAATTAAAATTGCTTTAGTTGATCTAGCAATTATATTCTTACAATCATCAATTTAATTTTTGGCGAATGTGATAGAAAAAGTTCCTGAGAAAATTTATGAATAACTCCTATTGTACCGGTACCCATAAAAAATGTCCATATGTTTGTTATTATCAGTTAACATAAAGATGTGGAAAGAGGAATTGGAGACTACGGTGAAATTTGTTGAATTTGGGAAAATAACTCCTAAGCCGCAAACCTGATAGTGTGAATGAGCGAGTACATGACGTTTGACTTTGGGTTTCTGTGTAACCCTGCATAATCTGTCTTTTTTCCCCTCCCTTTTGCTTCTAAATTTTCATTCTTACGGCTTAGGAGTTATTTTCTCAAATTCATCTTAACATAAAGTTCACATAAACTAGAAAATAATCCATCAAAGAAATAGGTTCATCTTGCATGAGAGAGATCTCACATTATTGCTGAGCTCAAAAACTAGGAAAATTTATTTTTTGTTTCATGCCAGCCTTGGTAAAGGGGTGCTTAGTGTGTCTAGCTCCCATTACTAGGGTCACAGGTTCAAATCCTGCCAAGGGTATGGTCGTGCATGTTAATCTTTGTTATTGTTGTTGCACTCATTGTAAAAGGCCATAAAGTGCTGTTTATGAGCCAATTAAATATAAATAAATAAATAAAAATAACCCTTCTTGCATTAAAATAGTCAAGCAACAAACTTAAAAAGTTTGTTATTAGTTACAGAAAAATTTAGTTAGAAACTTACTGAGCTATTCATTGTGCATTTTTAATAATTGTGTTATCCTTTCATAATGAAAAATGTTATTTTTATTTATTGCAATATTATAAATCTAGTCAATATGACAAGTGGGAAATGTGTCTTTTATTGGAGTAATGTCCTACCATGTATAACAAATTACATCTTGGTATACACAAGTGTCCTACCAGACAGGCAAATATTTCCCAAATGATGATGGAACATCTAAATATTCAAACTACAACTGACGAAATGAAAATGATTAAAAATCCTGATAATAATTTGTTTTGATTCCCTAAACTAACTGATACTCAGATGCTTTAATACAGGTTTTTTATATTTTTGAGCTAATGAGCAGGGAAGTTTTTAACATAGGTGCAATCAGAGCCGACCAAAGGGGGGGGATGCAGCGGATGTGAGGCATCGGTGCCCCCCAATTAATGGGGACCCCAGAAGTCCTCAATTATTCAAACATCGAGTGTAAATTTTGCAAAAACGTTTACTAAAAATGACTTGCAAACTGATTTCCAATAAGAAAACACTCCCTAAAAGTTATAATATTA
This sequence comes from Uropetala carovei, assembly GCA_036926305.1. NCBI lineage: Eukaryota > Metazoa > Arthropoda > Insecta > Odonata > Petaluridae > Uropetala > Uropetala carovei. The sequence goes on along the minus strand of JAXCHB010000152.1, from coordinate 525,086 downwards.
AACTGGGGCTCCATAAATCGTTCATTATTACAATAAATAATAATATCATGGGGCCTCCATTGATATTCCCATTTGGGTCCCCTTTTGTGCTTGGCCGACTCTGGGTGCAATCAATACAATGCACAGACAGGCCTTTCATATTGTGGACCCCAAAGTAATGGAAAGTAATTCACGAATGGCACAACCTTCATGTCAATTCTTGCTCTGAAGCTTGCTTTTGTGATCGTTACCATTGCTTTCAATAAATAATTTTTCCTCTACTTGCACATTCAGCACTTTAAGTTAAACTAAATTAAATTAATTACATAAATTAAAATTTAGAAATTTAGAAAGTTTTCAATTTTTTTATTAATGATTAGTACAAACAGCCCCCTAAGAATATTACACCGAATACATAGTTTGAAGTCCTAAAAATGCACATGCTAATGAGTAAATCTAATTATTTCATTTATTATGTCTTATTTTTAAATGTATATAGTATTCCTCAAGATAATATCCCTCTTTAATATTTACTGAGTGAGTGCTTCTTTGGTCGATTTTACAGTTTTGGAGTTTTTTCTTTATATCATTCCAATCACCATAGCCTCCTCATTCTATCTTCAATTGCCAGAATGAAACATTTTTATTTAACTAGAAGACTTTGCCTGATGCAATCTTTTAATTTCAGCTGTCATATTTTTCACCAAGCTGTCTCTTCTGTTTCTTACCCACAATTTGGAACCAAACTATTTCTTCGATTTAGCTAAAACTATGATAGTATATTATCCTTAAGCTCTAAATAATCCTACTTCTCATTATGTTCAGTATGCTTTCCTCTTCTGCCAATATTTTAGTAAGGTTTAAATCTAATAATTATTACATTATTTCAGTAGAGTAACTAGAGGTTTCGGGCCCCTAGGCAAGAATCGCTGATGGGCCCCCTAAGCGGAAATATTTTAGTAAAAAGATTTTTTTATATATATTTATTGGTGTTTATTTTTCTCTGTGGTGGGGGCCCTCTTGAGAAAGAGGTGAAAATGATAATCTAATGACAAATGACACTTAACTACTGTCCTTTCAAAAAGTCTAGATACCCGAGTTTAAAGAGGTATATCTCGAAAACGGTAAAAGCGATTTTGATGCGGTGAAAATTAGCGGGTAGAAAATTTATTTCTACGTTAATTGATATACATTCCAAATTTTTATTTTGCATTAAATATTTTATACTGCGCATTATTTGAATAAAAACACGTTTTTTAGGCATGAAAACCCGATAAGACTATTTTGAATGCTTACAATTCCGAAACCCTACAATGAATCAAATTGAAACTTTAACAGTACTTAGCTAGATCTATTATATATAAGTATATGGAAGCGTTATTTTATAACATTATTACTGATATCCGATTTTGTTAAATTTCTGAAATCCGGCTATCTTCGCCATTTTTTTATTGTTTTCGAAGTATGAAGTACCGTTGTCAGTGGATAGATACATATAATACATATATGCAAAAAAGAACAAGAAATTAATCACCGAAAAAGATATAGATTTTTATTTAATATTCATTTTGCGCGTGCCGGAGGGAATGAAGTCTCTATGGCAAACGGAGGGACAAAGGGTTTCTGAGCACGCGCTGTGGCCACGTCTTCTACATGTATTGCTAGACATGACATTTAAGGAGTTCTCCTTTGTTTTATATATACTATTATATTGCAAGTAGTGAATTTTATGATTTAAATCAAAGATTATATGACAAATGTAATAAATAATTATGTAAATTACATTTTAATTTTTTTTTAAAGTATAAATAAGTTTCGTCCGTAAAAAATATTTTATAAACACCATTCCGTAAGAATCTAATTCTTCGCAAGAAATTGTGCGACTTGCCGCTACCGTGTGGGATTCCATTAAAACCGGCTTCTTGTTTAGTTTTTTGTAACGAAAACCTTAATCGTTCCTTATAATCGATCTGAATGTACTAATGGACACCTCAGGAAAATCTGGCATCGAGTCTTGCAATTTTTGTATGACATTATGGAGAGTAGGAAACATTTTCTTCAAATAAAAATCATGAACGGCTCTCCGAATCACACCAACAGTAAATTGGTCACTAAAAAGCCTCGGACATCCTGTTAAACTCCGCCTTTTTTTTAGGCGATGGAGAATCACCAAAAGAATTTTTTTTTTCACTTTTCCTGTGATTTGCACCAATTCTTTTCACAGATATCAAACTTATTCCAAGACACTTTGACACAAACTTATGTACTGGATAACGTTTATTACCGCTTATATCCGCCTCCGATTGGAAAAAACATAGGTATCGCACTCAAAATCATGCGAATCTCCCGATCGGAAAATCGCGTTCTGGGACACATGTTGTTAATACCCATGTAACGTCCGTAATGCCTTAGTGAAAAATAGTAAGAGCAACATAAAACCACAGCTCACACGAAGGGGTTTGGACTATTTTTACTTGCATTAATTACTTCTACGAAATTTGCTAGACGTGCTCGGAAACCCTTTGTCCCTCCGTTTGCCATAGAGACTTCATTCCCTCCGGCACGCGCAAAATGAATATTAAATAAAAATCTATATCTTTTTCGGTGATTAATTTCTTGTTCTTTTTTGCATATATGTATTATATGTATCTATCCACTGACAACGGTACTTCATACTTCGAAAACAATAAAAAAATGGCGAAGATAGCCGGATTTCAGAAATTTAACAAAATCGGATATCAGTAATAATGTTATAAAATAACGCTTCCATATACTTATATATAATAGATCTAGCTAAGTACTGTTAAAGTTTCAATTTGATTCATTGTAGGGTTTCGGAATTGTAAGCATTCAAAATAGTCTTATCGGGTTTTCATGCCTAAAAAACGTGTTTTTATTCAAATAATGCGCAGTGTAAAATATTTAATGCAAAATAAAAATTTGGAATGTATATCAATTAAACGTAGAAATAAATTTTCTACCCGCTAATTTTCACCGCATCAAAATCGCTTTTACCGTTTTCGAGATATACCTCTTTAAACACGGGTATCTAGACTTTTTGAAAGGACAGTAATCATTTTCTTTCGCTCGTGGGGCCCCTTTTGTTCGAAGGCCCTTAGACATTGCCTACTCTTGCTATATGGTAGCTACGCTACTGCATTATTTCAATATTTTGAACTATTAGGATAAACTTATCAAGCATTTCTCAATCACTATAAAATAGAGTGACATGAGAGAAAAATCTAATTTTTCTTGGAATGTATTCCCAGAATATCTGTAAGAAAATATGTGCTGCACTTTACATTAAAAGTGTTTTCTTATTTGAAATTTTAGCATTGACATAATTATATGCACTCACTCCCTGCCCAACACTCTTAATTGGTTCCACAGTAATCAAGTGCTAACTGAAATGTGGGGCATAAATAACGTTATAAGCATTAACCCGGGAGAAGACTTTTTTAATTTTTTCAAATATTTCGCCGTCCAGCAGTAGGGTGAGCTAGAGACTCCATCTACCGTCCTATTTATGTCCATAAAATTATTCGACATCGCGCCAATGACGAATTTGCACGCGTTTGTGTGTAAGTGGTCTTTTTGTTATCTTTTCGGTCGATTCCTCGTCGTCTGTGTTACCATGTAATTGAATTTTGGTGGATTTCTACGAATTTTTCAGTGATTTATTTGTTCGATTTTGATGTGGCTTACAAGTTTATTACCCTTTAAATTTATTTTATGCTATTGCTTTTTAAAATCAACATGGATGAAACTGAAATACAGCACATTTTGGTGCCTATTGCTCTAAAAGAAAGGACCCCAAAACCAAGACAAGATGTAATTGTTGTGAAAAGCCGATCAATAGATAGTGTATAACATACGCTTGTTCTTAATGCTATCAACAAACGAATTTTGAAGAAGAATCAGAATAAGTAAATGAAAAGCTTTGTATTTCAATATTCCTATTTATACTCCTGTTTTTTAACCATAGTAATTTTCAGTCATCTTCATTCTTTATAAAATATGTAATTATGAGCTTTTTTAAATAACGTTTGCATAAATACAATTTTTGCATTAATAAATTTCAAAAAGCAAGTTTTTAGTAATTGGTCTTTTCCCTAACATGCATGCTATGGTGTTATAAAAGGTAGCTCATGTTCTGACAGGTTAATATGTTCCTGAAATCCTATATATAAATAATATAATAATACATAAATAATAAAATAAAAATATACAAAAAATATTTATAAATAATATATGGTAACACAGAATACATTGTACATTTACATGTAATTATAATTAAAATTAAAGTATTTTGAATTGTAAATTGAATAACAGCTTTAAAGCGTAATTGAGTAAAATTTAATTAAAAATAGATTAAACCACAAAGATTTAATTTTATAAAATATATATCATCTCTAATAAATAAAAGAGGATGTCTGTCTGTCTCTCTGTCTGTCTGTGGCAGCCATAACTCATCAGAGAATAAAGTTAGGAACTTGAAATTTTGACAGCAGCTTGAGGTTGATCATGGGAGTTGCAATGCGGAATATAATTCAAATCGGCCCACGGGGTCGTGATCCCTGAGGTCACAGATCGGTCAGTCAAAATTTCAATTTCTTGAGGATATCTCAGCAACTATTGGACCGATTTTGATGAATCCTACACCAATATCAATGTTTTGATGATATACATTTTCTAGCTGAAAATGGACAAAATCAGTCCACTGGGTTGAAAGGTCTTAATGTAATGGCCAGTTCAAATTTTGGTTTTTTGAGTATATCTCAGCAATGAATTGAAATAGGTTTAAAAATATAAATTTTTCATCAGTTATTTCTGTAAAACATAATTTTCGCATTTATGGCATTATTAAAGTATAGAAATTTACTAACATTCCATATCTTACATAAAAATTGTTGTTGAATTGTTGTTTATTTCATTGAATTATTTGTTGTTTTTAATTGAATTATCTTCTAATCTAACATATAAAGGAGAATGTTTGTAAGTGTTCGCTTTGAATGTTTTAATACAAGATAGGGAGGGAGAGAGATGGATGGTAATGGAGGGGGAGATGGAGAGAGGGAATTAGAGGGAAGGGGTGGAGAGGGGGAGGATGGGAAATGGAGGGAGAGGGAGAGAGGGCGGGAGAGAGAGGGAGAGAGAGGAGGGAGGGGGAGAAGGGAAGGAGAGGGTGGAAGGGAAGGGGAGTGAGTTTATACGTTATTTTTGTAAGATTTTCTTCCTTCATTCGTCTAAATAGGAAAATGCGGAGCGGTTTTCTTCATTTTTGCTTTATTTGACGGGTATAACTGTGTACTATCTTATTCTTGCGATGACTACATGTTACATGGTCGAAGTTTTAGATTCACTAAATCTGTTGAAATTCAACGGGCACTCCTGCTAGTATAATATAAAGAAGAAGCCAAAGGCAATGCAGCGTAAAGACTACAGAATGATATCCCTACTGTCACACACTTCGAAGATCATCACGAGGATTCTTAATAAAAGACTACAGAAAAAGGCCGAAGAAATGCTAGGGGAAGATCAATTCGGCCTCAGAAAAGGACGAGGAATCAGAGATGCTATAGGTGTAGTGAGAATCATATCAGAAAGGGCAATAGAGCACAGCCAAGATTGCTGCGTATGTTTCGTCGACTGGCAGAAGGCCTTTGATAGAGTAAATTGGGTACTGCTGATGAGGATATTAAAGGATATAAGTGTAGACTGGAAAGACAGGAGACTGATCAGGAATCTATATGTGAATCAAGTTGTAAAGGTCAGGTTGGAGAATGCGGACACCAGTGGAGTACATATCGGTAGAGGAGTAAGACAGGGCTGTTGTCTATCGCCGATTCTATTCAATATATATGGAGAGAGGCATGGGAGATTTCAAAATCGGAGGAAGGATTATAAGAACAGTGAAATACGAGGATGATCAAGTACTTCTAGCAAGAAAGGAAAAGGAACTCCAGAAAATGATAAAGACTAGTGATAACAGGTAGAAAATATGGTATGGAAGTTAATACAGAAAAATCCAAGGTTATGTGAATATTAAGTAAAGAAGAAGAAAATTTGAACGTAAGTATTGGAGGAAAGTTCAGATTATAAATACCTTGGAAGCATCATAACGAGAGAAGCAAAATGTACTGATGAAATCAGGACTAGAATAACAAAAGCTAAAGCCACGGGAAATATAAAGCAGGAAATCCGCAAGAGGTTGATAAAATGCTATGTATGGAGTACAGCTTTGTACGGAGCAGAAACGTGGACGCTAAGGAAAAATGATATTAAATACTTGGAAAGCTTCGAAATGTGGACATGGAGAAGAATGCTGAAGATAAAATGGACAGATAGGGTGAAAAATGAGGAAGACTACGAAGAATAGAAGAGAAGCGAATGATTATACAGACTATCAGAAAAAGGAAGGCAAACTGGATTGGGCATTACCTGAGGAGAGAGTGCATGATTAAAGAAGTACTAGAAGGAAAACTGGATGGAAAAGAGAAAGAGGTAGGAAAAGGTTTCAGCTGGTAGACAACTTGAAAGGGAAAGAGAGCTATCAAGACATGAAGAAAACTGTGGAAAATAGGAGTATATGGAGAACCAAGTTTAACCATGAATAATCACGGACTTGTCAACGGACAGACTACCTATGATGATGATGATGATATCAATGTTGTGCTGGATAAATTGAACAGGGAATCAAGAAATGGGAACAGCTCAAATTGAATCACGTTAAAGAAGGGAATGCGTATACTGTAGAGGAAGCAATGTATTCTTATTTTATAAAGCATTTAATGGAAATAATGATTCTATTTCCTTAAAAAGGCATGATTTAATTACTTTCTTAATGATATTTAAAAATCGTCTATTATGGAGAACTGAATTTTTTTATTTTGCAAAAGCAATCTATAAATTTTGAATCGTTCATTCCTTCTTTTACAGGGTGGGTTACAAGAATTCACACTGACGACATTCCCCACTCTATGAATATATCAGCTGCTGTTTGTCATGAAACAGAGGAGGAGAATAATCCAGAGGAGGAGATCCGAGCTCTAGCAGATGTGGAGTAAGTCAAGTTTAAATTGGTTTATCAAACCTACTTGTCTCTTTTCTAACTCTCCTTTTCCTTCCAATCTCTCCCCTCCCAACATTTAATGTAAACTTGAATGCTGGTAAAAATATATGTTATACTATTTTGATCCTTCCAATAATTAGTTATGTTACAGTGACATTGAAGCTACTGTTTCAGCATTATCACTGTTATTTTGATCTAATTATTTTTATGCTAGTTATTAAATCTGCTTATGTTTCTAGTTTTTAAGGATTATAGTTGTTCGATGAACATCATTAAGAAATTTCAAAGCTGTCAAACCCAGACAAATTTAAGATCTTCAGATTCATGGAGCATGATGAAAAATATCTTATTTAAAGAAGTAATATGTATATAAAATAGATTTGAATGATACTTTATTAAGATATTTCCTAAGAAAGGTCATTATTTTCTCTTATAATTCAATTGTTTTGTTTGAATAATCATTAATTTCATGGTAATGATTATGTCACTAGCATATTTTGTTTTAATAAAACAATATATGAAAATATTTATCATAGGTTTGAAGGAGTTAAAGAAGGTGGAAAGGAAAAAATGGTGTTATCACAAGAATGTGATCTAGTTACCCTCATGTCTGTTGTGAAGGGCCGTTTGGAAGTCACCACAGCACATATTTCTTTCACAGATCTCAGTCCTGTAAAGGAAGATGTAGAAAGACAAGATTTTAAAGTGAGTATTTTATTTATCATGTTTAATGGCAACCATTTATTGAAAATATTTGAAGCTGTGAGAAAAGTTAAATCTATATAAAATAATAGGTATTTTTAATTGACATAAAGTCATAAAGGTGGAGTTTGAAATGGGTTGTACATTCATTACTTTCCTTGATACACTCTTTAAATCGATGATTTATTTCAGTGGTCTGTTTCAAGATTGAAAGATATGTACCCAAGAAGATACAATCTCAGGAGAAGTGCCATAGAGTTCTTTTTGACTGACCAGACAAATTATTTTCTCAACTTTACAACACAGGTAAAGTACCTGAATGTTATTTTATTGATACAAATGAAATAAAAATCTTCTTATTTAGAATTAATTCATGGAGGTTATTTTTACTTTTTATATTTCACATAATTTGACTCATTCTTCAACACAGGAATACTTAAGAGTCTCTGTCTTAATTAATTTAGTCTGATGATGAGGCAAATTTATCTGAATTATAATGAAATTTTTTTGTTTAATGGAAAAATTTCATCTTTAATGAGCATCATCAGTTTCTCAAATTCTTAGAGAGAGTGAGTAAAATTTTAAAATCAATACTTCAGCTGATCAAGGTCAATATGAGATTTAGAAGGTTTTTATGGTATGTAAGAAATGATTTCTCACTGCAGCTTAATGTGATTCATTAAAGTAATTGCAACATTGTAGAAAATGTCACAGTTCACTCACTCAATTATTTATTCCTTTTTATAATAAAATTTCTTTTATTAGTTACCTACACATAATTTTAAAACTTTTCTCTATAAACACTATCAAATAGATTCGCAACAAAGTATACTCCAGCATACTCAGTCTCCGGCCACCAAATCTTTCAACTCACCATGCAAGATCACCAGCTGATCTGTTAAAATCCTCAGGACTGACTCAGAAATGGGTTGCTAGAGAGATCAACAATTTTGATTATCTTATGCAGGTTGGCATAGTTTTAATTCTACCATAATATTTTAGTAATAGTTAAATTATCATTAAACAAGATCAGAAAGTTCATGGACTGTATTAAAAAACATGAAGTAAATTATTGGCTATACCATGCCATCACCCTTTCAGACTTGTTAAAGTGAGTCCAGTGATTTTTCCCACTGTTGAAAACAGATCTGGAACCTCTATTTCGTGATCCCTTTCAGCACGCTCTGTGATTTTTCCTCTGAAACATCTTGAACTCCTAGACATTGAAGAAATTTTCATTTTTGGGATCATAAAAACATCACAGGGATCAGGATCTGGAGAGAACATAGGGTGCGATACTACAGTCATGTTCTTCTTGCCCAGGAATTGTTCCACAGAATGGGTGGCATGAGAGTTATTGTGATGCAGAAACCAACCTCCCAGGGCCTATTTTAAGGAAATTTTAGAGCTGCACTAAAATAATTTGTTAGGGTTCACTCTTGATGACCGGAGCGAGCCGGCATAAAAAATGCACCTCAGGCAAACATTTTTGAAAAGTGGGTGCAGCTTATTTGAATACATTTTAGGCACACATGCAATAATTTTCAAAAGTTTTTGTTTTCTTCTAAAATTGTCAAATTTCAGTTAATATTTTTGGGTTTACATTTAACTAAAAAATGATGGAGACAAAGTAGTCAAATGCAATTAAAAGTTAGTTAAATGTAGATTGTATTTTTGTAGCTGCCAATTGTAGTATAAGTAATAATGTTTAAATTAACAACTGCACAAAATTAATTTTACAACTACACATTGGACTTTCAGAAATACACAAACTTGTTAGAGCTGCACGTTAAAATAGGCCCTGCAGCCTCCAGTGCAGAAAGTTATTGCTGCACATCTTGCTGTAGACACTATTGAATTTCAATCTAGAAATTCCAAATAGCAGTTTGGCCCTGTAAACAGATTGTTAATGCACAATTCCTTCAGTGCCAAAAAAATAAAACTGATCAACATGCTCTTCAGAGTCAGCTTTTTGAGGTTTCTGTCTGAGAAGACCTACCATGTTTCTGTTTCTGCTGTCATGTTGGTGCTGTTTATTTAGATATGGCAAATTTTCTGAAAATTCTAAATTATTCATACTTTTATTTCATATTAAAATGAGTCGAGTTTTAAAATGGAATTTTAAGAAAAATTAGACTTGGTTCCATATTTTGAGCATTTTGCACATCTCTACTGTAAACCCAAATGTTATCCCCTGTATGACCTTGGAAAATAAGTTCCAGTCATTATGAACTTGGCCCTGGGGATTCCGACACATAACCATCTGTTTTGCTTCTGTTCATCAGTGAGCAGACATTGCAAAAATCATAGTTGGCACTAAACACAACCTCACTAGTTTAGATGTGCAACTCAAGACAGAAGCAAGAAGTGCCTTGTGGCCGGTGACTCAGCACAAAATATGTTAACATCTGCTAGAGGTAGAGCTCCATACTAATATCAGTGTTTCCATGCCAAGAACAATCCAAGAACTTTCCGATAGCATCTCTTACAACTATGTTAGTCAAGGGCAGACTACAAACTTCCCAGGGAGGAGGGGGGGGCGGGGGGGGGGGGGGGGGCGATTACTGACTATTTTTCCATGGGGTGGGATATGGTATTTTTAATTTGTACACTAAATTCTTGTCAAAATTGTTTTTATTACTTTTTATTACTTGTTTTTTATTGATAAACCATGGACCTCGACAGATTAGTATGATAATCATCACAAAAGTACAATTTTTACAAAGTTAATATATAGTGCTCAGAAAATACTTGAATTCCTTGATCATAACTAGAGTTGCCAACTTTAAGATATTCATGAACCAGAGTTTGCTTGAAACCTGGATACTTTAGAACAGTGCCACAGCAAAGCATTTGGTGTGCCATAGTAAATTTAGAAATTATGGGCATGGGAAAAATAATATTTTAATCTTCTAATGCTAAGACCACAGAAACCAAATTACTCTTATGGTACAATTCTTATGCTGTTTCCGATACTTTAAACTGAAACCAAGTTGCTTTGTGGCTGGAGAGTTGGAATTTTTATCATAGGATTATTTCGTAATCTAGGCTAAATGATTTGAAAATTTTAGATTATAGCAATAATTTTATTCTTTTGTGTGTGAAAGGCTTTTACCTTTTTTGTTCCTGCAGTATTGATGAATTTGGATCGGTGTACCACAATGTTCAATGTTTTATATTTATTTACTTTTATGTTTATAACAAACAAACATACTTATGATCACATTATTCATAAACAATAATAATAATTACGAAAAACTCGTCGAAAGTAAAACAAATTCGAAATTTCATATGCGCATGATCACTCAAGCGGCTTATCAAGCAGGACAGAATGCCAACAAGAAAGACAAATCGTCTTCAACTGAAATGGAGACAGCTGTAGGTACGAAAACACAGTAGGAAAACATCTTCGAAAATATATACACTTAGTTCGAAATTTTATACGTTCTGCGTAATCATGCACATGGCTTATCAATCGGAACATATTGAAAAAAAAATCCTTCTAACTGAAATGAACCCACTAGTAATACAATGTACGAAAACACAATCGAAATTGTATACACTAAGTCACATTGATGCTTACATAATTACTTGCATGGTGTACTTTATTCACCAAATGGCGCAGAACAACAAAGAATTCATCAACACCCCTCTACAAATGATGATAGGTGACTGAAACTCATACACAACAGTGTGGGAGAACCAGTCAGAGGTTAGGTGGAGCGGATTTGCGATATGCCAGTTTTTAAGAAAACGACATTCGAAAAAGTAAAAGTGGCGTAAAAAATACACCAATGCGAGTACTTAAGGGTTAAATATAATTTTTCAAAACAAAAATAAGAATAATTATTTATTTACTTTTAGCTGTCCGATTCTTAACCTCTGAATTCACTATTGCTGTCCTCAAAGAGTTCATCGGCAGTTTTGTGTTCTCTCTCATTGTCTATGTAAATGGTGTCGTCACAGAAAACGTCATCTTTATCCTCACTACCCACTTCAGCGAAATCATCATCCCATATGATGTCACTTCAGAACTATCCATGGCATTTGTGAGGCAACAGTTTTTAAAGCCACGCTTTTTAAGAAAAAATCAATGCAAGTTGTGAGCAGCATATATTATTTTACATACCTTGACCGCCTTGTATGAACTAGACGTGATATTCACGTAAACTATATCGCTCGGCGGCAAGGTGAGACTGTTATTCCAACTGACCAAATTATTACACAATGCGACATGGAGACATCTTTTTATACATTCTATCAATCTTTAAAGTGAGCATCAAAATATGTAGATGTGAAGTCCTTGTAATCACTTTTGCACATATCTCACTTGGCGGCAAGGCAAGAACTGTCACGATACTGTTAATAACCAAGTGAAAAATTGCAGTGATCTTTTTACAAAAAAGTGAGTTGCGTATTGTACATGGTGATAAGAAAATTTTCACATTTCACTCGTAAAAACATGGGTGCTTATTATATAGGGTGTGTATTATAATCATAAAATTACGGCATTCTGTTATTCATCTTTTAAACAAAAGGAACAAGGATTTATTAAATGAATAACAAAAACTCATTTTAGTATAAAAATAAATGAATTTTTACATACGTTTGATATTTATACATACAGGTGAGCCCCGCTTAACGTGGCTCCAGCCAAAGCGGATTCGTTATAACGCGGATTTTATTTAAAATTAAAACTTTTTTAAAATATAAATATGTTATGCACATTACGACCGCAGTCTAATATCTTATGATTTTTTAAATTTCGCAATAATCAAATTTCATAAAGTATCCTAAATATTGTGATATTTCAGCAGTGTTGCATAATATTACATTGTCTGGTGGCCAGTTTCACTCTTTTCCCTGTAAATTTCATGAGTCTAACACAAAAAATATATCTCCTAAGGCGGAAAACATTAAAAAACGGAAATAGAAATATGATTCATGCTTCATGTTTCTTTGGCATCATTGGATCGTAAAGAATATTTTTTAAATCTATAATTTTCGATAATTACTTTATTACAATGTTAATTTACCATATTAACATGTCATTATAATATAAGTTAGCAACCCTAACATGTAAATGATTATAAAAAAAAATAAAAGGGAATGCCTTATTGCCCTGATTATTCCCATAACATAAAAAGAAGCAACAGTCTGCAATGAATAAAGAAAAATATAATTTGTTAGTATGATACACAATCAATACCTAATTATTCTTATATACATGCTTATATGCGTAATATCCCTGACTCATTTGCAGCAATAGTGAAACCTATTGGATAAACCTCCTGCAGCGTGACAACCCTCTCAGTTTCATCTGTATAAACTATGGGCCGACCTTCCTCTCTAAATTTTTTTACAGACATCAAGTATTTATGTCGCCATCTAATAATGTCATCCTGCTCGATCAAAATGCTTTTGTTTCCTCTTCTTTCATATCGAAAGCCTATATCTTTTAAGAGCCTATGCAAGGTTGCACAGCTGAAATTCGGCAGCATTTCATCAGCATTACAAGCAAATAAAATTGCACTTACCATGGGCAGTATGTTCCTAAAAAAGAAACTATGAACAACCTGCCTCACGCCTGATTGCACCACTTCGTCGTAAGTAATGGTCCGTGTATCTTTCCTTTTTATTTCACTTTTCTTTCTTCTTTTGGAAGGAGTTACTAAAGGACCCTTCTTCAGTTCTGCCTCTATGGAATAGTTGAGTCTTTCTGAACATCCTGTTGCCTTACTTGTTTCCTGAACTGCATTACTGACACTCATAGTTCCTTTGAAATAGTTGTAAACGTTTATCACAATAACTCTTTCTTTACTTCTCAGCTTTTCCCCAGAATGTCTTTTTTCAGCTCCAGTTTCCATCTTGAAAAATGAGAAATAAATATCTTCTGATTTAAAAATGAAGAAATACCACATGCAAAATCAGAAACACATGAAAATATCCTCATGTGTGATTCCTTGCACTTCCCAAAGAAGACTGAATTGTATTCCGAAGATTTAAGTTTATTCGCCTGAGAAACTTCGAAAGACCCTTTTATAGTGGGAGGAAAAACCCAATCCTTTGAATTGTCACCCCTGGGTTAAATACTTTGTCCTTAAAACAAAAGGTCTTTTCTGTGTGGGGTCAGGCCAGGGATGCACAGGCCACACAGCAACCGCGCCAGATGCCAGTCCGTCATGCGCGAGAATTTGTCTTCATATATTCATCAATATTCAGGAAAGTATTCAAGGTATCAACTTCAGATTTGTTTTAAAAACATATTCAAACATTTATTAGCATTTCATATGTTTAGTATACAGCTGTAACGCTAAAAATAGAAAAGTTTCTCGCATATGAACTTTTTCATGTCTGATCAAACATTTTCGGAACTGTTCCATTGTTATCTATTTTTTAAAGATGTAATTACAATTAGTATTGTATTTTTCGCTAAACTAGCTTTGTTAGTATAGTTTAATTTAGCTAAGAAAAAAAACTGTTGCATTCACTTCAACAGAAGCCAAGATATGACAGTATATGTTATTAAGGAGACAATTAACCAGTCAAAACCGATTGGGGGTGCCGTGGCATAGTGGCAAGGACGTTGGCCTGCTATGCCGAGCATACCTGGTGCGAACCGGGTACGAATCCTGCGAAAGTAGGATTTTTTCAAAAGAGATCTTGCGGCCCCCTATTTGTATGTTTAGAGGAGAGCACACAAATCAGCACTCCGTCCTTCGGAAGGGACGTAAATCTGTTGGCCCCCTTGGTGCTTCTCGTTAAGAGTAGGCTAATGCCAGTACCGGGTTTCTCTCCTACCTTGCCTTGTGATTTAGACTAAGAATCCTACTAGCGCTGGTAGTTGTTTGAAGTCACAGGGTTCCAATTCAATTCAATTCAAAGCCAATTTTACATTTTTTTCAACTTTTAAAGGGTTTCATAAATTTTAAGGAAAATAAGGTTTAGATAATCAGATTCAGCATAAAATTTCCCATTATGAAATGTCTTCATCAATACTTATTGCTAATTTTGCCAAATTTGGCAACATGGCTGAGAGAGAGGAGGAGGGAACTACGGGTGAATTACATTGGAAAGAGGGGGAGAGAAACCACCCTATCTCTCCCATATTGAATTGTTAACATGAGACCGACTATAGTTAAAGTCTATTTTAGCAATTCTGGTCCTCAATAAACAGCTGTAATCCTAATGTGACCCTTCTATAATATCCATCACTTCAATGCAGCAGTGATGCTTCTTTGAGTTTGACATGCCTGCCCTAAAGAATATCCAAGGTGGAAGGATTCCCCTCCTCCATCCCCGTGGAACTGCCACTGGTGTTAGTTTCTCATTTTCTCTTTCATCCATCTAATGTAAAAAATATTCACTTTAAATGGATCTGTAAACTTGAATATTTAGAATCTGACATATTTAGCCAATAATTATTTTAAATTGTTCATTATCTCCCAAAATAAAAAATCTGACATTCCAAAAATCAGCTCCTTCTGAGAAAAGGCTATTTTTTTAAAATGGCTTAAAACTATATAGTATATAGACTGTACCCATCTTATGCTCTAAAATAAATGTTTTTATTATCCATCTAACATTCTATATTGTTAACTTTGTTAAACTGCAGTTGTCACAACTCAAGAGATGGAAATTATTTAATTTAGAGTTTAGCTTATTTAAAATCTGGTTTAAAAATTCTTAAATTAACAAACAAGTAAATGTATGTATGCATGCCAAATTCCTCATTTCTCCCTTCAGCTAGAAAAAATATTCCATATATCATCAGTCTCTTAAGAGTGAAATTGAGTTTCTGTTTATGTTTATTTTATTTTAATTTTGCTGCATATATTGTTTAACTTTTTAAATAAATTTCTCCTAGTTGAATACCATTGCTGGACGAACCTACAATGATCTTTCACAGTATCCAGTTTTTCCATGGGTATTAGCTGATTACATTTCTGAAAAGTTGGATTTGGAAAATCCTGAAACATTCAGGGATTTATCAAAACCAATTGGTGTTGTCAATCCAAAAAATGAAGCTGAAGTTAAAGCAAAGTATGACAGTTTTGAGGATCCAACAGGTAATGTAATCTAATTATAAGATTGTTGAAATATGAATCTAAATCTCAGTGTAGCACATTAATAGAAATAAATATAGATTTTTCTCTTTAAAAATATATTTATATACTTAAAATTTTGTTGCATTTTAGGTACAATAGCAAAGTTTCACTATGGCACTCATTATTCAAATTCTGCTGGTGTGCTTCACTATCTGGTGCGAGTTGAACCATTTACCACTCTTCATATAGAGCTACAAAGTGGGAGGTAAATTTTATTTGATGTTTTATTTGGCACACTATTACATCCATCGGAGGTTTTGAAAATATTTTAAATCTGTATCCTGATGGATAATTAGAGCTGAAGCTGCCTTAATTAAAATTAAGAAATTATTCATATTCTTTTAGCCTTCAAAAAATATAAAATTGCTTTAATTAACTATTATTTTATCAAATTATTTTGCATGCATAAAACTTTACTGATTTTATTTTTATAATCTTCAATAGGTTTGATGTTGCTGATCGCCAATTTCACTCTATACCACAGACATGGAAATTATTAATGGACAATCCAAATGATGTCAAAGAACTCATTCCAGAATTTTTCTATATGCCAGAATTTCTTACTAACCACAATGGGTAATCATGGATTATGAAATAGACATTTAAGAACTACTTCTTGCTCATGAATTTTCATTTCGTTTGTGTTTGTGATATATATATATATATACACACACACACACACGAGGGAAAGTCAGAAAGTAAGATTCCCTATTTTTTTATTTTGAATGTAAACAAGTTACAATGCGGAACACATGGAACAGATATAGGCACATATTCAGTCTATTTTTCGACATAGTCACCTTCTCTGTTAAGGCACTTATCATAGCGGTAGATCAAGGAATCAAAGCCTTGGTGGTAGAAAGATGTGTCCTGCAGATGCATTGTAACTTGTTTACATTCAAAATAAAAAAATAGGGAACCTTACTTTCTGACTTTCCCTCGTGTGTGTATATATATATATGTGTGTGTGTGTGTGTGTACATACACACACACACACACAAATACACATATATATACACACTTGATTCTTCTGGTAGAAATGGAATTGTGTATTGCATTAACTTTTGAGCTTTACAGTTGTATTATTTTTTAGGTTTGATCTGGGGCATCTTCAAGGTTCCAAGGAGAAAGTAAATGATGTGACTCTTCCTAAATGGACATCAAGTCCTGATGACTTTATTCATAAGCACAGAGACGCATTGGTAATTCAACTTCCTTTTTATTTTATGATAGCTCAATGTTTGAAGTCTTTACTCTGTCTGGTCATTTAATTCCTGTATCAATGTTAACCTTTTTATCCAGGTTCATATAATTTTAATTGGCACATTTGTCTGGATTACCATTACAGACATTTCTCTAAATTAATTTCTTATTTATCAGCGTTACAATATTTTTAAGGCACGCTTTGCTTCCAGCATGAGTGCCTATTAGTGTTGGTCTACCTGTCCATCTGTCCGTCTGTCCATCCATCCATCCATCCATCCACATGTTTGTCCTCAGCTGCTACCAAATGGATTTTCATGAAATTTGATGTTAAGAGCTTACAGTCAAATATAATAATAAAATCACATAAATGAATTTACTGGTGACAAAAATGAACTTTTCATCATATCTTGTAAAGTATTGATCATATCAAAATAGTTTTCAAATCAAACTTGTAGAACTAGTAGAGTATTTATTTTTCTGTGTATTTTTATTATCGGAGTAGCCATTATCAAGAAAATCAAACAAGAATTTCTTAATTTAAGTTGAACTTAGAAATTTTCTTGCATGGTTAGTTACTTCTTCATTGTTGCTAACATAAACAGCCTCACAATGATATAATATGTTTAATTTCCTCACATGCACGTACATTATTTTTAAATAGAAAGAAAATTGATAATTTATGATAAAGAAAAGAACTTTAAAACACTATTCCCCTTACATATATATCATACATCATACATATATATCATTTCCCTTACTTATATCATTTCCTTCAAACACTCTACTGCATGAAAGGCATTTGTGATACGCTGTACACTTTCCTAGATTGTTATATTTAGAATACACTTAAAGATTCAGCTTTGCCTATCCTTTCCTTAAGCAAATTCATCTACTGTGTTAAAATATGCATTTCCTGTAACTATAAAATGGTTGAGAAACCCATTTCTGCTGAAAGTAGCAGTTCTGCATCAATCGTTGCTTTAAATTACTAGAATCAACAATCAGCAAATCACCACTAAGGATGGCAGCTTTTAAACTGAAATTTGTTTGGTTTACTCAAATGTTATCTGGCTGCAAGATTATCTTTTGTATACAGTTCATGAGGCAAACTCAATCATTTAAGTTTTATAGTTTTGTTTAGCAATGCTTACATTTTTCCATAACATATTCTGAAATTTTCTTCACATATTTAACTATTTCTTTGTTTCCAATAGGAATCAGAATATGTTTCAGCTCATCTTCATGAATGGATTGACCTAATATTTGGACACAAACAGAAAGGACCCAAAGCAGTGGAGGCTCTCAATGTCTTCTATTACTGCAGGTAATGTAAAATGTACACAATACAATATAGATGAATGCGTTATTTCATTTGTCATATTAGAGTTATTTTTAAATTGCTTGCTAATAACAAATTACTGCTTATAAATATAATAAACTAGCAGAACTTCCAATTGAATTTCAACGGATTTAGTGAAGCTACTACAGCACAACATACAAACTCTTTAAAATATATAGTAGATACTTTTTAAATTACAATTAGCTTTTCTTAACAATTAGTCATATTTGCTTGTAACAATCCGTTTCTGCATTCAAATATAATGATAATTTTATTTCCTGTCATATATATCACTTTCGCCAAATCCAGCTTCATTTCTTGTGTAATTATGCCTATGAAATGTTTACATTTATGTCTTGTAAGCAAGAAACCCGTGAAACAGTTGTCCATGATTGAACACTGACTCCGGTAATTGTACACCAGATACATGAGTCCATTTACGTTAATAAACATTATAATGTAGAATATAATTATTTTACTTACAAAAAATGTAAGATTCCAGTATCAATAGACGAAAGAAGGTTCAATTACTTTCATCAATAAACACTTCCTGAATAATAATCAGTATCTATTTACATTGCTATCCATAAACATCGATCGTTTCATTGCTTAAACAAAAGTGCGAAGCGAATAACGCTAAACTTTCATCTATTTGTAAGCTTCATTGAAGCTAATTGAATCGGAGGTAACAATGACAGCCGCCTTGGCAACGTCTAGAAAGAGTACGAAAAATCCACAAAATTTTGAAACAAATAACGTATTTCTGAAAACTTCGGCCGTGTAACATGTAAACTTTGCAGGAATAAGATAGTATAGAGTTTTATTCGTTGAATAAAGCAAAAACAAAAAAAATCGGTCCGTATTTACATATTTTTATGCCTGAAGGAAATATACCTTGCAAGTCAGGAAATGGATTCGTACGTGTTATCTTATGGGAAAATGTTAATCCCCTATATTGGCAGTACTGATTAATCCCGGTTGACCAAACCTTGACAATTCACTAAGTTAGGATGTAAGGAAGAATCTTACCAAATTTGGTTATTCTAGCTTTTATCGTTTAGGAGGAGTTCCATGAACAAATACACAAACACACACTTCAAAATACCGTATCTGCCCGAATAGAAGTCGACCCCGGATTTAAGCCGACCCCCAAAAATTTCCACAATTTTTTGGCAAAAACATAAATTTCGTAGATTTTATGCTGAAGTGTGCAGGACATTCATGCACATCTTAGAATATATTATTCGAGATCGAAGAAATGTGTGGGAAATTGTTTAGTTGTTGGCATTTTGAAATATTACTCGAATTAATAATTTTGCGTAGTTGAATAATGTTCCACATTCAGTGACAATAATTTCATTCATCTTCATTTTCACAAAAGGTCAAATATAGTAACAACGATCTCGTCAAGAAATTTTTCATCCAAGTCTATTTCCAATGAAATTAGCATTTACATTGCCTTAAGAAATTGCATTTTTATAATTATACACGTTCCATGTAAAGTTTTACCGAAATTCAAACAGTTGAGCATTCAAAGCCGTCAACGCATTTTGCGTAATCGTCAATTTACGCATGCGATCTCGCCAAGATATTTTTTCTTCCAAGTCTATTTCCAATGAAATTAGCATATATATTGCCTTGAGAAACTGCATTTTTATAATTATACACGTTCCATGTAAAGTTTTACCGAAATTCAAACAGTTGAGCGTTCAAAGCCGTCAACGCATTTTGCGTAACCGTCAATTTACGCAAGCGATCTCGCCAAGATATTTCTTCATCCATGTCTATTTCCAATGAAATTAGCATATACATTGGCATAAGAAATTCCATTTTTATAATTATACACGTTCCATGTAAAGTTTTACCGAAATTCAAACAGTTGAGCGTTCAAAGCCGTCAACGCATTTTGCGTAACCGTCAATTTACGCAAGCGATCTTGCTAAGATATTTATATACATATTCATCGTAGGTCAAATATTTACTTTACGAAAAATATAGTACTAACATTTGAATGCGAAGGCAATGAGAGACTTCGAGATTCGACCATAACCCAAATTTTCCTCGGACTCTCATTTAAGCCGAGGGGTGATTTTTTCATGATAGATTTTGACTAAAAACATTGGCTTGTATTCGGGCAGATACGGTATATTATAGTAGATAAAGTGTAATCAATAAATTTTCATAACTTTCTTTAATTCATTTGACATTTTGTAATGATCCTTTGTTAACTTTCGACATATGGCGATTATTTCATGAGCCTCATCACAACTTTATGTATTTCGTGCAGGACTGTTGCTGAGACAAAAAGACAAAATACCCCCTAGTTCACAGCACATAGGTGCAGATCAGTGGTGACATTCCTACAATGTCACCATAAGAAAAGTGCCACCCAGGGTGCCTCTCAAACTCGCCTCATGTGACAGCCCTGTGTGGGTGCTCATATGACTTTGGTTTAGAATAATATTCACATAAGGTCGGGACCCTTCATAGGATTCAAACAGAAAACATTTTAATGAGAATATTTTTGTCGTTTGTTACTTTTTCAATGAAAAACTATATCATATATGGTAATTTTGAAAGTGGAAAATATGGTCCTGAGATTGTTCATGAAATTCTTTCCATGGAAACATATTTTATTTACAGAACCCAACCCTTATTACACTTTTACATTATCAGCTTATGATGTTAGATGAACATAATAAAAGAACTTTCGTACATTTTAAAACTATGTAGACATAACTAAATTTTGTTCTTTATATTTTATCATACGTTAATTTTTGTAATCTTTTATTTCCCTGCTGGTTTAAAGCTTTTTATTTTGATATAAGTATTATTTTAGAAAAATTAACATTATTTATAGTAGCAAGTAAATTCTGTTAACCTTTTGTAAACTCTCCCTGTCAATAATAAAGGAATAGAGCAGTTTGATTGTATATAAAGTAACTTTCAGAATTCTTTCCTAATTATTTGCTTTGATTTCAACATTTGTTAGCTATGAAGGTGCTGTAGACTTGGATGCCATTGCAAACTCTTTTGAAAGAGAAGCTGTTGAAGGAATGATAAACAACTTTGGACAGACGCCATCACAGCTTTTGCATGAACCCCATCCCAAAAGAATGTCCCTGGGAGATGCTTTGCAGAAGATGTTGACTCGCCGACCAGATCTTTCATTGTATCTAGAGCGGATCTGCTCCATTGCAGTGCAGGTGAGACCTATCAACTTATTAAATAAACATGATTTTGAGATTTATATTTACTTGTTTCTCTACATTATCTCTACTCTAGTTTTTGTTTCTTCTTCTAAACAGTTAGATGTTGGTTCATGGTATTAAGTAACAGTTTTGATGTATTGAATGAATGTCTGTTGATAAATACCAATCATTACAACATGTCTTCTTTGCCTCCTATATTCAGCTATCAAATGAACGTGACCCACTAGTATTTGTGAGCTCTCCACGATCCCCACCAAGAGGAAGTTTTCTGCAAACATCATTTCCAGATACTGTTATTACTGTCACACGATCTGGTGTGATTGGACTTCATTCATGGGTTCCTCATGGCTCAGCTAACTCTGGCTTAAGTTTTAATTTGGATATAGATCCATCAATCAGTAGCAAGTAAGTGATTTATGGTTTAACCAATGGTTAACTATTAATTGATGTTTGTGTTAATTATTGGTAATTTAAATGAATTTTATTTGTGAATCCATGCCTTTACGGAAGTTTTTTCTTTGTTTTTATTATTTTATTATTTTCATGATTTCTTCTCTGATTTAATGTGTTGGCCAAACAACTGTATGGCAATATGGAGGGTTCTCTAAAATTTTTTATATCTGCTGTACATGATATAAATAATTAAGTTATACATTTTCCAAAAATTATAGGTATAGAAGGAAACTTCCAGGCACATTCCATCCTGGACTTTCTCTAAGCAGCCAGATGTTTGCTGTTTCACATGATGGAAAGTTACTATATAGTGTTGGCCATTGGGATTCAAGCCTTCATGTTTATAGTCTTTCCAGAAATAAAACCATTGCCCACTCAATTCGTCATTTTGGTATGTTAAGATTATTTCACTTATTATTAAATACAGTGATTAATCATTAATCTAATTTATCTTTATTTTGGTATTATTAATATCTTTCCTAATATATACCATATTTACCCAAAAGGAAGATGAGGTTTTCTCCAAAAAATGTCCACAAAAAAATGAGGGATCGTCTTAAAATCAAGTACGAAGTTTTAGGTGGGAAAAGTGCATGCATTTTAAACACCACATGGAACAGCCGGATTTCGAGTACAGTAAACTCTCGATTTACGTGGGTTTAATTTACGCATTTTTGGAATAATGCGGGTGCTGAATTTATTCCATTTTTTAAAAATTTACACGAAGTTTTTGGAATAACACAGTCTGAATAGCGAGGCAGCCGTCAGGCCATCAGAAAGCGCTGAGCAAGTGTTTCCGGTAGTCACCTCAAGAGGCGTAGAAGCGATGGTGAACTACATAAGGGATCAGCTGAAGGAGGGACACAAGGAAATAATATAATACATACATATACAATGTATAAAAGGAAATATACAATACATACAATGTACGTATAAAAAAGCCTAAGATGTAAACACAGTCAATAAGAAAACTCTGCCTTGGAAGCTCATAAAGAAGAGACAGATAAGAACTGAGTAAGCTCTAACAAGGCCAGACCCAAGATAGAAAAAAAAATCCTAACATATAAACACAGACAATAAGGAACCATAGGATGAAAGCAGAATGAATGAGCTAATTTTCCCCTCTGCTTCAAAGCTCATAAATCAGATCCGTGGTGAGAAGAATGCATAATGAAAATATCGGATGCAAATGGTGCATCGTACACGCTGGAGGTGTTACAGTGTATCTTTTTTAAATTTACGCTGGTAGTCTCGACTGACCCCATCCTCGTCCTTATACGTATCCACATGTCTTATTCAGTTCACTTGCAACCATTGTCATAGTGACAGTGAAAACTTTCTCTTGTAATTATTAACGTGCACTGTAGTTATTGCGTGAAATTTTTGCCCTCATGATTTCTGGAAAATGCCTATCTACATCGCAGGGTGCCACCGAGCTCAAGAAACAGCGAAAGCCAATAACTATTGGTATGAAAATGAACGTAATAAGTCGCATTGAGAAAGGAGAGTGCATAGTACACATTGCACGTGTTCTTGGGCTTAGCGAGAGTACCATCCGGACAATATGGGACAATTCCTCAAAAATTTTAAAAAGTGCTAAATCTGGAACTTCAATGAGTGCCATGAAGACATCGTACACAAGAAGTAATATGATGGAGAAGATAGAGAGGATGCTGAGTACATGGATCGAGGATCAAAACCAGCAGAATGTGCCAATCAGCATGTCCTTGGCCCAAGCAAAGGCTCATTCAATCTATGAAGATTTAGCGAAGGATGAAGAGAATGTCAAGGTATTCAATGCGAGTTCAGGTTGGTTTACCAACTTCAGGAAAAGGTACAATTTCCACAACATTAAAATGACTGGTGAGGCTGCCTCTGCCGACATCAATGCTGCAGAGAACTTTATTCCATCAGTAAAAGATATCATCGAAGAAGGTGGTTATTCTCCAAAGCAAATCTTCAACCTTGACGAGACGGCACTCTTTTGGAAAAGGATGCCATCCAGAACATATATTTCTTAGTAGGAGAAATTGGCACCAGGGTTTAAGGCTGCCAAAGATCGTTTTACTCTGTTGCTGGGCGGTAACGCCGAAGGAGTTAGCAAGTTGTAGCCAGTGTTGGTGTATCATTCAGCAAATCTGCGTGCTCTTAAAGGTTATGTCAAACAACATTTACCAGTTCATTTTTATTCCAATGCCAAGGGATGGATAACAGGCAGCATTTTCTGTGATTATTTAGTCTCCAAGCTTGAAGATGAACTGCGCAAATACTGCATGAAGGAGAAGGTGGACTTCAAGATTCTCCTACTCGTTGATCCCTACTCGATGACCCCTGGTCATCCACCATCAATTCAAGAACTTTATGATAATATAAAAGTAGTTTTTCTACCTCCCAACACTACGTCTATTATCCAGCCAATGGACCAGGGTGCAATTGCCATTTTTAAGGTTAATTATCTGAAGAAAACATTTGATATGCTTGTGAGGGCTACTGAAGATAATAAAATGACAGTGAAAGAATTCTGGAAAAGTTTCACAATCAGGGACTCCATCATGCTCATTGGCGAAGCCTGGAAGGCAGCTACAGTTTCTTGCGTGAGGAGTGTATAGAAAAAACTTTGCCCTTATCTAGTGCATGATTTCAAAGAGTTCAGCATCAATGAAGATGTCACTAAAATGCAGAAAAATGTTGTGGAATTGGCGAAACAAGCAGGCTTTCATGAGGTGGATTTAGATGATGTGGTGGAGTTGTTAAATTCACACAAAGAGTAACTCTCTACCGAGGATTTATTTCAACTAGAGAAGGAACGTCAGGAGGAGGAGAAGGAAGAGAGAATGGCAGAGGTTGAGGTAGTGCATACACTCATAAGCAAAAGATTGGTGGAGGCATTTCGCCTGATCGAGGAAGGTCTTGCTATCTTTGATGAAGATGATTGCAACAGTGATCGAAATGCGAAAGTGTCAAGAAATGTTTTATCAGCCACACAATGGTACGCTGAGATTTTAAAAGAAAAAAAATGAAAGCCTCTCAAACATCGTTACTTTCATACTTAAAGAAAATGGATAGCATAAAATCAATTGAACCTCAGCCCTCTACCTCTGGCATCTCAAAAATCCAACAGTCGCCCATAAGTGAAGAGGCATCTTCACCTCACTGTTCTTCACCATCATCGCCCACCGAGTCATCTGACCCAGATGACCCCATCCCCAAGTAACTCCCTCTCTTACAGTACCACCACCAGCAAGCCATCCCAGCCAGCGTTCAACATAAGTGTTAGCAAATCTTTTCATTTAAAAATTGATTTTTTATTTTAGATTGGCTTTTTAACGTCTTTATTATAGTTAATAACAAATAATCACATTTTAACATAAAAACAGTAGAGGAAATAGATGTACGAATGTGTTTTTAGGCAGCGTTTCCCCTAACCCTTACCATTTCCTTAATTCCTTATGGAAAAATTATGTTTGATTTACTTGCCCATTATCAGGAATGCAACTACCGCATAAATCGAGAGTTTACTCTATATGTCCATGAAAATGCATACAACAATACATTACATTTAATTAATTACTATAATACATTAAAAATTTGTAATCATAGTTCTTAAAGTTGAACATAGTATGAAAGAGTACCTCGGGAGTACTGATGGAAGAGGTGTGTTTATGGCTTGGTAGGATATGTGATATGTGCGACAATGTAAACGGTTAAACAAGGATTGGCGGCTGTATTTTAGGCATCTTGTTACATTTAAAACATGTCTATGTATTACAATTTAAAAATTTGCTACCTTTCGATTGCTGCGCCAGCAGCAGACGAAAGTAAACCTCAATTTTAAAGAGTACAACGATTATGAAAGCATGCCATTAGTACTCACTTCGCCAAGTTTTAATGTGAAGGGAAGACTAGTCATTATTTTTTAGTTTAAAATAAGTTACCCCAAACGACTGAAATGGCAGATTGTGTAGAGAAGAAAGGCACGACTGTAAAAGGGAATGTATCAAAAGGAATAAGACGAAGTTATGATAGAAATTTTAAGTTAATGGTGGTGCAGTATGCTGAAGAAACTAATAGTTGTGAGGCCGGGAGGAAATATAATGTGACTGTGGCAAATGTGAGAAGGTAGACGCAAATAAAAGAGAAACTTGAAGGTGCTAACTCAACATGGAAATCATTTATTGAACCCAAATAACGTCAATTTCATGAATTAGAAGAGGAAATAGTAAACTTTGTGCGTACTCAAAGAATGGACAGAAGTTGCACGAAGTTGCCGCCATATGATATTTTTAAATGCAAAACAATGCCTAGGGAGCTGCTACCTAAAGGAATAATTGTTAGATGTCAAGGCCAATGCCTTTTTTATTCATGCTCTTAGTGTTTGATTGGTATTTAAAAGTTTTTCGTAAATAGACCTTGTTTTTTTTAGGGGTCGTCTTAAATTCAAGGTCATCTTCCTTTCGGGTAAATATGGTATTATCATTATAGTAATATTCAACATAAGCAGATCATTTTGTGTTTGTAGATTAGGAAATTTAGTTTTGTGCTATTGCAGAAATTTTCAAATACAAATTAAATACATATGAAACTTAAAAATTATTCCTCTAAAATTAAGCTAAAATTAACTAAAAAAAACTGTTTACTTTGAACTGCTCCATATTTCAGAAAATACTTTTCTGAATGAATTCCAGCTATACTATTTATAACATTTTGGTCTGTGATTACATTATTTAGCTAAATATATCTGTTTTTGCGTGGATTATAATTACCGTAATTTTCCAATTATAATACGCATTTTTTTCACGAAAAATTGACAAAAAGTTATGATGCATATTATACTCATGCATGGTAACAAACATACTACTTTTTTCAATAAAGAAACAATTTATATTTTTGAGCATATTTTTACCAATAAATCGTACATTTCAATGCATTTTGATAACATTCCTTTAAATATCGTTTTTAAAAACAAAAATTAGAATAATTATTTATTGACTTTTTGCTGTCTGAATCACTAAAGCTTCTGAATTCATTATCACTGCCCTCACTGTCCTCAAATAGTTCGTCGGTGATTTTGTGTTCTCTCTCATTGTCTATGTAAATGGCGTCGCTGAGAACATCATCTTCATGCTCACTATCCACTTCGGCGAAATCATCATCCCATATGATTTAATTAAAAAATAAGTACTCCTTAACTGTACAAACTGAGAATAATTAGACACAAAATAAACAATCAATAAAACAGGGTAAGGGAAGAAATGAAAGAAAGAAAAACAAAAAAAGACTTACAGGTTTACGGGGAAAAACCCTCACTGGTGGTCAGGTGTCAAACGTTCATGCACTCATTTCCTCCTCAAAGGAAAAAATTTTTTCCCTGTTAGGAGAAAAATCACTCACACATGTATTCAAATAACAAATGGGAAACAATAAAAAAAGACGGGAAACCTAGCACTCATTCACTCCTGAAGAAACTAAAGTTTTAGAAAACATATTCATACACTCACTCATGCAAAAACAGTAATCTCTAAATATTCAAAGGGGCACTAATACGTATTTCGGGCACGATGCGCCCATCAGCAGAGGGTGACGTGGAATGATAGACAGGCATGTGGTTTGAAAGTGTTATGGCGAAGTGTTTATGTGAAAGTGAAGAAGGGGGAAGCGTTGACCGTTAGACTGTAGAGGCCTGACTATCATTCCACATCACCCTCTGATGATGGGCGCATTGTGCCCGAAATACGTATTAGTGCCCCTGTGAATATTTAGAGATTACCATTTTTGCATGAGTGCGTGTATGAATGTGTTTTCTAAAACCTTAGTTTCTTCAGGAGTGAATGAGTGCTAGGTTTCCCGTCTTTTTTTATTGTTTCCCATTTGTTGTTGGAGTACGTGTGTGAGTGATTTTTTCTCCTGACAGGAAAAAATTTTTTTCCTTTGGGGAGGAAATGAGTGCATGAACGTTTGACACCTGGCCACCAGCAAGGGTTTTTTCCCCGTAAACCTGTGTTATTTTTGTTTTTCTTTCCTTCATATCTTCCCTTACCCTGTTTTATTAATTGTTTATTTTGTCTCTAAATATTCTCACTTTGTACGGTTAGGGAGTACTTATTTTTTAATTAATTCATCTCGCCATAGTCTCCGACTTTCTTTAATCCCATATGATGTCGTCTTCATAACCATCCATGGCATTTGTGAGGCAACACTTTTTAAAGCCACGCTTAATCAGCGATGGATCAACTGCATCCCAAGACTCTTTGAACCATGGAGTAATAAGTAATAGGTCAGGTTTCTTTCGGTTACCAGATGGTGTAAAGAAATGTGCACCAGCATAAAGCCACTCGTTCCACTTCTGACACATCTGCACATAATGGCCGGTTGCAACTGACATCCATCACTTGTAACTGGCTCGTCATTCCCCTGAGAATGATGGCAAGATCAGTGCAATGATCATTGCATATATTCTTAACCCACAGCATGCGATGGCATCTAAATTTGTCGAGAACCAACATACGATGCTAACGAACTGGGTCTATACACCACACACTATGTAACCAGTCTTTTGAAAATTCTTCATACATCCAGCCTTTTTCATTTGCACATACAGATACATTAGGTGGCCATATTACATTCTTTGGGAGAGTTTTTCTTTTAAATATTCTCTGCAACTTCTATCACTTTCAGTTTGAAGCTTGCAGTTTAGCTTTCTCTTTTGGTTGACATGGCGATGGTAAACCTTTATTTTTAAATAATTTATTCCTTTGAGAAAAAAATTAATGCTGTAGGGGAGGATCACCACCATTAATTATAACAGAATGCAAGTTACGAGCAACAAATATTATTTTACATTCCTCGACCAGCTTGTATGAAGGCAGAGTCAGAACTAGACGTGACATTCATGTAAACTATCTCGCTTGGTGGCAAGGCAAGAACTGTCTCGATACTGCTAATAACCAAGTGAAAAATTACAGTGATCTCTTTTTATAAAAAAATATGTGCCGAGCATGTGCGTTCTAAGTGAAACTTCTTTGCATTTTCTCACTGAAAATGTATTTTGATTTTTATGATTTTGATTGAATGAAAGACTTTTGAGAGTATAATTTTGTTTTATTTATTTTTTAAGCACAAATTTCCATAGATTCAGTAGGAATACATGATATAATTGACTTATGATAACTAAAGTAGGATACAGATTTGGGATTGTAAAGTATGTAAATGCCGTTGAAAGACTGAATCAATGGTCGAACTTGATCTTGTAGTAGGAATGGCTGGATTGGTGTTGAGAGTTAAATTGAATGTTTCTTGCATGAATGTAATGAGCGGCAGTGCTTCTTCAGAGGCAAAGTTTATGTTGAAGTCCCCGCTTAAAATCATGGGTATTTTATGATAATCTTTCTTCAATAAGGCTGCACCTTGAATAGAGTATGGTAGCAGAATGAAATGGATGAAGTCGATGATATTCTCCTCTGTTTGGTTTGGAGAAATGTATATGGGTGATTCTACGATAATGGGACAATTCGATGGTCGGTGATTATTTTTTAATACAAATACCACTAAAAGGAAAATTAATATGTATGATGATTCGAAAAGTGTTTCTGTGCTTAGTACAGTGCTCAATTAACCGATACCTACGTATTTTGACTTTTAAAAAAAAATTTAGTGTTAGAAAATCATATGACCTGGCATGTCACCTCACCAGAACTGCCCATGTTTGTGAGGTTTTTTAATTCTCAAAGCTTCTTTTAACTAATGATGTAATAAAACCGTATTACTGGAATATCTAGTATTACGTTTCTAAAAATAAAAACGTTAAGTTCTTATTTTTTCAAGTTTTATACAACTTGATTTTAATGTCACCATTGGCAAGCATCATTCACCTGACAATAATATAAATTCAAATATTGTGCCATTTTAAGCAACGATCACATTGGCCACTGTAACAGCCAATAGCTTTCGTGTTTCTGTAGACTACAATGCGGTGCCATTTTGAGGTTATGTAAACAGTTGAGTAGAAACCAAGTATGAGTGCATTCTTCTGTGACAGTGTCAGTAAAAGTATCATTAACCTGGTAAGTATTTTAATGTTTTAATAAGCATTTGTTTTTTACCGTCTTCCTATCACATGTAGTAGTCATAGAATGCAATCAAAATGTGTACATTTGTGTTGCCAATTTTAATTAGTTTCTTTCAAAATGTTGCAGATGTCATTTTGCCATCATTAACCTGCGCCGTCATTAACCTGTTTCCATCCTAACAGGTGATTGATCAGAATCAAGTTAACGACGTTCTTGTGATGAAATAAGGTTTTTTATTAAAATTTTCAAAGATATAGGAATGGGATGGGAATTTAAGATTGTTAATTTTTAGAAACAATATTGTGTTACTCTTGTTACAGGTATTTAAAATGTCACGGAGGAAGAATAATAAGACTCATGAAGAATTATTGAAACGGAAGAGAGAATTGGAAAAGAAACGATATAAGAGAATTAAGGAAAACCCCGATTTATATGAAAAGTATAAAGAAGCAAACAGACGAAAATATGAGAAGCGAAAGGCAGAAGGGGCGATCAAGCCAATCAACGAGCTAACAGAAAGAGAAAAACGGCACAAAAGAAAAAAATGGCGGGAAAGTGCGGTAAAATACAGAGAAAAACAAGCTGCAATGAGGGCAGCCTCTCAATTCGTAAAAGAAACGACATTTCCTGAATCTCGTCAAGGATCACCAGCTCCAGTACCGGTTCAGCCGCCAATTCACAATCAAGATAGAAGAGTGATTGTAGCTAGAGCGAAATCTGTGCGGATTCGGAGGGCTAGAAACAAACTTATTATGAAAAAAGACCAAGAAATCGCACATCTCAAGCAAAAATTACGCAATTTTCAGAGGTTGCTTATGCGTCAAGCGAATAAACGCGACCGCCAGGCTGCAACACCAAATTCAAAAGTAAATAACTTACTCAAAATTTCGGAACCACAAAATGATATTATCAGAAAGCGACTTTTATTTGCGGAAGTAATTGAGGATCAGTTGCAAGATAATTTTAATAAACTGTCTTCGCAAAAGGAGAAACAAATATTTACCAAAGCTGTCACGGGAAAAGTTGTGAAAAAATACCGTTTACTAAATGAATGTAACAAATTTGTGACCTATAAACGTGCTCGTTCTTCAGAGTCTCAGCCAGAGAAACTTTTGGATGTAAATCGTTCTCCAAGAAGTGACAAATTAATAAAATCACAAGTTATCCAGTTTCTTGAGGAAGATGTAAACAGTAGGGTTTGTCCTGGAAAAAAAGACTGTGTTTCAAAACAAAAGGGAAAAGAAGTAAAACAAAAGAAAATTTTGACAGACTCACTTAAGAACTTGCATAAAAAGTTTACAGAAGAGCATTTCCCTTTGTCATATTCGCTGTTTTGTAAGTGTCGTCCTTTTTGGATTAAGCCGCCTAAAATCAATGAAAGGGACACATGTATGTGTAAGATTCACTGTAATATGGATCTACTCATTAAAGCCTTGAATAAGGTTAACATAATAAACAGTACAAATTACAGAAGTGTTTTAGATGAACTTTGTTGTTACAGTTATGACGAAGATTGCTTATCAAGACAATGTTCAAAATGTTTTAATTCTGTCGTAACTTATAACGAATTGGATAATTCTATTCTCGTCTCTTATCAAGAATGGATAAATATTTCTGAAGACATCCTTGATTCAAAAACAGGAAAAATGCGTACCATAAAAAAGATAAAGAAGACTACTCTAACAGCTCATCCGTACGAGATAGTAAAGAAATTTGAGAAAAATATTTCTCGTATCTTAAAACATCAATATAATATTGTTCACCAATATGCTGAAATAAGTAATTTCAAGAATAGTTATTTAACAGAGCACGATGCGTTGATTCATCTCGATTTTAGTGAGAACTACGCCACCAAGTATGGAGAGGAAATCCAATCATACCATTTCGGAGGATCTCGTAGACAAATCAGCCTCCACACTGTCGTGGTCTATGTAAGAAATGTTACAAGTGATGAAGATGAAAAATCTCTGCACACTCAGTGTTTCTGTACTTTGTCAGAAAACTTGAGCCACAGTCCACCAGCTATCTGGGCACACTTAAAGCCTGTTTTCAAATGGTTATCATCATATGAAAATATTACCAACCTACATTTTCTGAGTGATGGGCCTGTTACCCAATATCGGAATAAAACAATGTTTTACATCCTAGGTAACAAGCTGCAAGAATTTTATCCGAAAGCCATCAATTTTACATGGAATTACCATGAAGCAGGCCACGGAAAGGGCGCACCAGATGGAGTAGGGGGCGTATGTAAAAGAACAGCCGATAGGCTGGTGGCTGAAGGTAAAGACGTTCCGGATCTATCATCACTTGCTAACACATTAAGATCCAATTTAAATGGCGTGATAATTGAAGTGGTATTAGATGAAGACATAGAGTATGTACAGCTCATGATTACTGAAAAGGAGATTATTCCATTCGTAGGTACCATAAACGTTCACCAAGTTACAGGTTCTAAACTAGATAATTTTATTCGAATGAAAACGTTAAGTTGTTTTTGCAGTCAACAGTGCGAGCATTTTAAAATAGGTACTATTCCATGCAGTAATCAGACTAAAAGCAAGCTAAAGGCCACTGAAGTTTATGACTTTTCAGATACTGATTTTGATACTCCAGGGCCCAGTCATGAAGGAGTTGCTGACCAAGAAAAAATTAAAAAAGGTGATTACGTGCTTATCAAATTTGAAGGAAAAAAATGCGAATATCGTTATGTTGGCGTTTGTGAAGACAATATTGATGAAGAAGACAACGAAGTTAAAGTAATGTTTTTTAAACTTTGTAAAGATGATGGTACCTTGTTTAGAGTAGACGAAACAGACGTATCTTATGTGAGTTGTGATAAAATATTAAAAAAGCTTCCCAATCCAAAGCTACTCGTGAAAGGTTATCGAATTTATTATAAATTTAATAAACCTGTTGATGTTTATGAAAAAGAAAGTAAAATTACAGGGTAATTTTTAGGTTTGTAATAATTACAGGGAGAATAAACAATTTTAATTTAGTTTTTGAGCTATGCGCCAAAAGAATTGGCTGTGATTTAGATTTAATTTTAAGTTTGTTGATTAATATTTTTGATTAAAATAAATACATTTAACAAGATTTCTTGTTTTTTGCCCTTTTCATTTCAATTTTGTCTTTCAACTGTAAAGAATTCATTCATCTGTTCATTAACCTGCAGTGCAGTCATTCACCTGACTCATCTTTTTCATTTTTATCCATTAAATTCTTAAAAAAGCAAAACTTTGTCTGGCCTTTTTGGTAGAATGTTTCTATTGATATCCAGAATCGAATAACAAAGAATCAACCAACACAGTTACTTTTTTTGCTTTGACCAAATTCATATATCATTCTGTCCCATTTCCGTAGAATCACCCATATAATGGTGGTGAGGATAACTTGGCCGTTCAGTAACATGCACTCTGCCACGCATATTTCTCCAACTGGTTTAACACTGACTGATAATCCAGTAGTCTGACGGTAGATGATGTCTAAATGAGGCGTAATAACGTGTGTGCCGTTTTATACAGACTGGGCTTCTGTTTCATCCATTACTGGTGGATGGAGCACTGCTAGTTGAAGGCATAGATAAATCTAATGGTTGATCTTGTTGCAATCGTACCTGTAGTTGCTTCTTTCATTCTCTCCGTTCTCTGTTACACTCTAGTCGACTTTTAGGCACCTTCTTGGGTGGTTTACTTGCTCGAATTCTAGCTCGATACTCTCGAGCTCTCTCTGCGTTTGTCTTATTGTTAGTCATTATTAACGATGAAAATTTTTTTCCTGGAATTTAATTTTTTTGCATTATTCTTGTTCAGTTCGACGAAAGAAAAAGAACGGCGTTTGATTTTTCGAAATCGGTTCACTAGAACTTGAGATACAGCACTGGAGACGATAACGCTTCACACGCTCCAGTCGCTACCGCCCGAGACAAGCGCCTGGACAGACTGGTACAAGGGTGGGAACAGAGCCAGCGGTGGATGTGGATGACGTAATAACTTCCGTGATGCATTTACGTCTTCATGAACGAGTTTTAGTTGTGTGAGAATTTTATGTATGTGCCGGCAAAGAAGTTTCACTTCAAAAATGTGTTCTGTATTATACATGGTGATAAGACAATTTTCAAATTTCACTCGTAAAAACATGGGTGCATGTTATATAGGGTGTGTATTATAATTGGAAAATTACAGTAATTATATTACCTATATTTAGTTTAGTATTTCACCCATGTTTTTCATATTTATAACAAGAAAAAAATATAATTTTTGATGAGAGAATGGTTGCATTTAGTTTGAATCAAATGAAAATTTTAGTCAAGTTTTAGGCAATGATTCTGGAAATAACTATTATAACTTGGTATCTAATAATAATAGATTTGGTGACATGTGTGGCTCTCGATGAATGTGGATCGTACCTGATAACTGGCTCTCGCGACACAACGTGTGTTGTGTGGGATGTCAGTGGTTTTGGAGTTGGTGGAGGAATAGCAACCGCAAGTGGTTCAAGTGGAATGGATCTTGGGGGTGGCAGTGCAATGAGTGGAGGGAACATGTCAGGAATCAGTTCCAGCTCAGGTATTAGTGGGGCAGCTCTAGTACCAATTCACAAGCTCCATGGACATGATGGCCCCATTACATGTGTTGCTATTCTTACACAGCTAGACATAGCTGCATCAGGTTCTGTGGTAAGATATAATAACTATAAAGTTTCCTGTTTTAAGCTATGAGAACTTTTGTAAAATTTTCTATTTTATTCTAATATCAATTGCCTAATAAATCATTATCATTGAAA
Organism: Uropetala carovei; assembly: GCA_036926305.1. Classification (NCBI taxonomy): domain Eukaryota; kingdom Metazoa; phylum Arthropoda; class Insecta; order Odonata; family Petaluridae; genus Uropetala; species Uropetala carovei. The sequence continues at coordinate 490,161 of JAXCHB010000152.1, read as the reverse complement.
TAATATAATGTTCCTCACAGTGATGTGTTTAATGATTGCAATTTTAAACTTTTCCTCTTCATGTTCAGGATGGCACAGTAAATGTTTATACAATTCAAGAGGGTCAGTATATAAGAACTTTGCCTGCTTTGGGTTGCAATGATAACCTGCCAGCAGAAGTCACTTATCTCTCAATATCTAACCATGGACACATCGCATTTGCTGCTAGAGAAAAGGTAAAATTATATTTTTGTCATGTGTTTCTACCATATTTACCTGAATATAAGACAAGGATTTTTTCCAGTTTTAGCACCTGAAAAATCTTGAGTTATCTTATATTCACGTAGTATGGAATAATTTCGCGTAAATATCGTAAAAGTGGATGACATTTGTTTTGATGCCTGTGGATGTAATTCTATCCCATCACAATGGAAAGCTAGGGTTCAGAAACCTGATACTTCATGCACTACATGCAGCATAATGTAGCGAAAGTTAATTAGAATAGTCTTTGTTGAAAGCAAAACCATTCATTTCGGCACCAGCAAATGTCATTCTATCCTAGTATGGGTGTGTGGATAATGATGCTGATTTCTATAATGGTTTATTTAACAACAAATAATAACAATGATAACAAGAAGGAGAGGGAAATGCAAGATATGCTAGAAAGTTTGTGTCCGCACATGGATGACTTGGCGTCACTGGTTCCCTTCAACTCTGCCAGGAGCCAGGTTCCACAGCAGGAAAAATGATTTCCAAGTGCGATTTCTTAGCGACCAAGGTATGCGTCGAGAAACAATCTCATCGTGTCAGCAATTTTAATAATTGTAATTATGATTTAAATGCAAAAATTGTAATTATTGAACATAATCAGATAGTAAATTTGGAAAAATTACTGGTTTTAATATTTATTCGTAAATACTGAGTTTACTAAAGGGGAGAGTCAGAGTTGTTTTATATTCAGGTAAATACGGTATGTGGCTTGAAATTAAGTTAGTAATGCTTTTAAAAGTATTATCCCATTCCACTTGTCTTCAATGGCCTGAATCAGATACTTTTAGGGTAAATATCTGTTGGATTATAGCTGTATAACATTTTTGCATCTTCATTTATTCTTATATTTCATCATTTAGAATAGCAGTTATGGGAAATAGTTTGACTAAAATATATTAAAAACAAAATACAATGAATGCTTTGCAAATGTTTATGCCTTGGCTGAGTTTTTGATAACGAATGCCATACACAGGGCTGGCGTGATTATTTGCAGAGCCTAGTTCGATAGTGAGCAGGAGTGGGGCATATTTATTTATGTATATCTACCCAGTGGCGCAAAAAAGTTTTTTTAAAAACAATGTTAATGTTTTTAAATAAAAAAGTTATTATTAAAATTAATTTTGTAATTATTATTATGTAATAATAATGTAATAAAAACTAAATCTCATGAAATTGGAGCCTTGTGCGGGGCCCTGCCCAGGGGAACCAACTACACACACCTCATGCCGGCCCTGGCCATACAGGTATTACCGTATATGACTGAATATAGCCCCCCTGTTTTTGGCCAAAAGCGAAGTGCAAAAGTTGGGGGGGGGGGGCTATTTTCGGGCACTAAAAATTAGGTGGGTACAAACAAGTGTGCAAAGCTTCAATAATGATGAATTTCATTCGAGTCAGAAAGTGTTTCTATCCATTGTGACTAAACTACTCGGGTTGCGAATATTTATTTGCAAGACTGATTGACGTCACCATATAGGAAGGATTTTTCTATTACCTGATCGCTCTCATTATTGTCAAATTGCAAGTTTTACCGTATTTGCTCGTGTAAGCCGAGACCCCGTGTATTCCGCGCACCCCGGTTTTTGGGCCAACTCTAGGGAAAAAAATTTATTTGAGCCGAAAAAGGGTTTTTTAAATCACCAATTCCTATTTCTAAAAAATGCTACGCTCAAGTTAAGCATCTTCACATTCCTACGTGACGAATTTATTGGGTGATCTCTCTATATCGGTACTAGCAGAAATCTCGGTAGTCCTCTTTTGTTAAACACGTAACTGTTTTTGTGGTCACATTGGTCATGTTCGGCAGAAATCACTCCGGTAGCGATCATTCTGCTGTACGTAATTTTCTAGCCATATGGTCACTGATCCCTACCGTAGCGGTCGTCATTTTTTTGGCGAACTAAAATTATGATCAGCGATCATTCAATATCATAGAATAAAGGAATTTCTAAAAAATGCTACGCTCAAGTTAAGCATCTTCACATTCCTACGTGACGAATTTATTGGGTGATCTCTCTATATCGGTACTAGCAGAAATCTCGGTAGTCCTCTTTTGTTAAACACGTAACTGTTTTTGTGGTCACATTGGTCATGTTCGCAGAAATCACTCCGGTAGCGATCATTCTGCTGTACGTAATTTTCCAGCCATATGGTCACTGATCCCTACCGTAGCGGTCGTCATTTTTTTAGCGAACTAAAATTATGATCAGCGATCATTCAATGATCACCACGGTGGCTATGACTTTCATAGACGTATCATAGAATAAAGGAAGCACGCTGTATCTGAACATGGTAGGCATCGTCTGCCGTGAGAACAAAACCCCCACCAACCCGAACTGGTCGCGCATGCGCCGTGGCTTCCGTGACGATTGCAGCAGAAGACTTCGTCGAGTTTGGGGAGCACCCATTAATAAACTTAAAACTCATTTAAAATTTTTATACAATGAATGAAAATGACTAAATACACCGAAATTCAGAAATAGAATAATAGATGCGGCATGGGTGCTAGCTTAACGTATATTTGTTTACCGACATGACATTTTGGGAAAAAAGGTGAGCGGCAAATAAAAGAATTCGTGTAAGACACGCACCCCCTCTTTTCCACCAGCGTTTTGGGAAAAAAGGTGCGCAGCTTACACGAGCAAATACGGTAATACCAACAAAATTAACCTTGCCCGAGAATGGACTAATTGCCTGGCTAAGCTCGAATTGTTAATTACACAAACGAAAGATAGATCGAAATATGAGCAAAGTGCGAATTTATATTGCTGCATAAATTGGTATGTTATTTCGACTTGCTAATATTGCTGCATTAATTAGTATGTTATTTCGACTTTTTAAAGTTTATTTTTACTCCCTAAAAATGTATTTTTGTTCAATTCCTTGTCAAATATCTCTCTCGTTAGTATACCCTCTGAATTCTGAGGAACAAATCTGAAAACCTTAAAATTCCAATTAGCAAGGCGTTTTATCACTCGCTAATTGGTACTTTTTTTATTAAATGAGTGCAAGTTTGATATTTCTTCAAATTATACAACATGTTTCATGACATTAAAGTCCTAAAAATAATCGTCCTTTCAGGGTATTAAAATATTTTCTAGATTTGTGTGAGAAAAATGGGTAGGGGGGCTATATTCGGGGGGGGGGGGGGGGGGGGGGGGGGGGGGGGCTATATTCGGTCAAATACGTTATGTAGAAAATTTCAGGATTATTAGGAATGGGAAAATGATACTTGATTGTCCTGTGGTAATTTTCAACAATTTAGGTTTATTATTAATGTTTCACTCTCTTAACACGTTTCATTATTTTCAGGGGTCTTATTCACTGCATGTGTATAGCGTGAATGGTCATCATTTAGGTTCAGAACCAGTTCCAGGAAGGGTTACTGGATTGGCAATCATTGGAGGTGGACAAAACTACAAACATTATGTGGTAACTACTGATGATGCTGGTGATCTAACTTTGAGGACCCTTATAAGGTTTGTGTCACTAGAAATACAGTATAGAACCTTTTACCCTGCAAGCTTGGGATATGGGGATAGCTGGTTATCTCGAATTTCCGGTTGTCTGGAATATACTCATAAACAATGCTCAGAAAGAGCTAGAACCCACCGGAACGGTGTTCTGGTATGTCACATGTGTCGATAATATCGTTCCATATCATAAGAAATTTAGTATTACTGTTTTGTTAACTTCGTTTAATGAAAATAATATAAAAAAGTTTTCTTTACTTTTCTTCATCGTAGTGCGTAAGGTATAAATCAAAATTTAACTCGATTGTAAATGTTCTACCAGGTATTTTGCGTCCACTGCTTTCAGTTCCACTACCAGAACGTGCATTCCATTTTGTAATACTTTACATTTTGAGCACTATTATAATACATACCTGTACTCAGTGATGAGCTGAAGCTGGCTCGTGCAAGATGGTTGTTAATTTTTCTCTGAATTTTTAGAAAATATGAAAATTTATTGATTTTGTCCTTTCAAGTACGTTTTGCCCTATCTGACATTCAATTACTGACAACGTATGAAGTGGAATATATTACAAACATGACATTTGTTCAGCTAGTGTAACGGTATTACTAACTTAGAGCTATCTGATGGCCCTGGCATGTAGGCCTCCCATGCAATACTTATCCAGATTTCCTTACGACCTTTTTCTTTTCTTTTTTTAGAGAGCCAGTTCTTAATTTTATTCCAGCTCACCACTGCCTGTACTTTACAGTAATAGTAATACTACAGTAATTGGCAGGGTAGACTTGATGGCGTTGCAAACGGTGCAACTGCACTGGATCCCATACTTAAAGAGCCCTCATGCTCTCTAAAATATATTTATCGTACTTATAAAGTACATGCATTTTTAAAGAAAATCTGAGAAAATGTCAAAGTGTCATAGCGAGAGAGACTGCTTGATTTATTAAAATTTACTATTAAAAATGCTTGACACGTAAGAGGCCCCGCTTGCACACTTTGCCCCGGGCCCCGCGATTTTCCTAGCCAGCTCATGTAATCGGGTACTTTCCAATATTAACTCCTTCTTCTCTTCCAAATTACATGTTCACTTGCTCACTGGAGTGCATCCAAATTACTAGCGATGCTTTGAATGTAAATTTCCTTCTCCTAGAAAATTTTGGGAAAATGCAATATTTTTTTAAATAGCCCGTTAACTGGATTTCCAGATAACTGGAATCCAGACAAAAGGTGCTATACTGTATTGTATTTTTCATAAAAATAATAAAAATTTCATATATATTTTGACTGTATACAAGATATTTTAAGGTCTATTTTATAATTTAAGTATTTCAAAAAAATTTCATTTTAGTGTGGTTGGTTTTAAAATAAATTTTAAGCCCCCAACCAAATAACATGCTGTTTGAAGTGTTAAATTTGCTTTTGTGAAGTTTACAATAGACTCAGTTTTGCATTGAATTTAATATGAACTGACTAGGAGTTGTATTCTTATACAATAATTCAATAATTCTGGTCACCCTTGTTTTCCCCAAGCTGGACTTTCAAATTTGTGTTTATGGTGTGACAATTAAAAGGAGTCTAATTTAACTTGATGAATTATTATAAGATCCATTATCACATACCAATATCAATAAATGTTGTAGACTTACAATCCAGTTAATGTTTCAGTTTAAGATTCAGAAGAACTGTGATATTGCTTAGTTAGTGATCTTAGGTAAATTGAAAATATCAGTAAATTGAAATTTCAAGCAACAGAAATACTGTCTATAAATAAATACAAATGTTATATAAATCTGCTTATTCTTTTATAAATAGTAAGCATTTATTATTTTATATCAAGTGCAATTTTTATATTTAATAATGTCATGATCAATTTATTTTTATTTTTTTTTATTTTAAAAATTGCAGGTTGAAGCCAGTATTTGAACATCCTCTCCATGTACCAATTGAATCATTGGCAATTACCAATGGCAATACACACTTGCTCCTTCCAGCAAGAGATGGACAGTTAATAGTCATTGGCCTCTTGCCTGGGTCAATATAAGTTTTATTCTAGAGATAAAAATACAATTTTTAATTACATAGAATGTTGAAACAAGTAGACACAATGTATATATGTATTCCATTCAGATTATCATTGTACTTGGAAATTTTGAAAAATTTGGATGCATTTCCAAGTAATGTGAAAAATTTTTGTCTCTTGTGGAGTCAGATACTGTGTATTTAGATGCCATTCCATATTTTTGTAGTTAATCCTTCAAACTGAAGGTATTATTACTAGAAATGTGGTTTTCATTTTAAGTGAATGCCATGATAGAGCACTTATTAACTGTTTATAAAGTAATGAATTTTGTGCTCTTTAGGTTAATCAAATGCTCTTTTTAATAAATGTTAATGGAATTAAAATTGTAGGTGATATATTAAAAGAGTCTCCTATAAAAGATATTTAGCTACCTAATGTAGATGCATAAAATACATTCACTCACATTTTTTATTCTATAAATACATAAAAATACAAAAAAGGTGTAATTAGCCTATTAAGAATGACTCGTAAAAAAAACTCAAAGAAAGAGTTTCGTGAAATGTTTTTATTTATAAAAATTTGAAATACAGAATGTTAAAAAATTGGTAAAGGTGAAACATAAGTTGGTATAACATGTAAGTAAATTATTGGTCATCAGTTGTTGTTTGCCTTACAGTTTCCATTCCAAGTATTTGATATAAGAAATAAGTTCATGTAGAATAATGAGACTTATTTTTAAATTGCTGCAGAAGTATCCTGAATTTTTTTACTTTAAACTTTCATACAGATTTATGTTGCTTAATGTCACTCAGACAGTATCTACCATCTAAGTCATATTCTTTTTTATTCTGATGACATCATGTGAATGTTATAAATTTCTTAGTTTCTTTATTCATTTTAGTAATTTTTGTGAATTTTATAGAAATATTAGCTTTGCACGCTTAGAAAAATATTAATCAGTTTATTTTTTATTAATGAATTCTTAATTTTGTATCATCAATTGTGTTTGGCTATCATAGAGAAGTTAGCAAAAACTGATGGCATCTGATACTGATTAAGTCATAATTTATTTAATTGTTGTTCAGTGCTTACATAAATGGATTCTTTAGTTGCAAGACATCAAAAATGTTAAGTTTTGAAGTTAATGTATTCTTTATAATTATTAACACCATAGTATTTTGTAAAAAAATAATCTGCATTGTCAGTTTCATAATTCTATTTCTGAAATCCATTTATGCCACACCATAGAATTAATGTTTTTCATTTGACACATTTTATTTGATTTTCTTTAATTTAGCAGGGTTTCCATTGTGCTTTAAAGTATGAGTAAATCTCTAATTTTTAAGAAATTACTACTGCCCTCTCGATTTTTACTGTATAAATTGTGTCATACAGGATTTTATTATTCCAGACCATGCTTTCTCTGTTTCATCATGTTTTATATTTTAATTTGCAATTCTTTTTTGTTAATTATTATAATTGCAAGGAACTGGCTATTTCAGCATCCATTCCATATCTACCGTGACACAAATAAACATGATATGTGCAAGTACCTTTGGTAAAATGGCTTTTAAAATTAGCTTTTTAGTTTGAATTGATTATATCTAAACATCACCTTTTCTCTTTATATTGTATCTCTTCTTTTGTGGTTGACTATTTGACAGTAACAAGTTTATAACATATTATTATTTTCTATTTCAGCTATATTTCACTTCCTTTTTCTGTGATATGTTTCTAAATAATTTTAATATATTTTAAAATTTACCCTGTGACTTAGTGGTAATAATTCATTTTGAGGTCTAAAAATATAACTAAAATTTTATTTAATAACATCAAAAGCAGTTAAGTGTAATTAGAGTATTTATAAATAAAGAGGCTATGATGATGCCTGATTTGAAATTTCTCTATTTTATGTTTTTGGTTAAGTAAGATATAAAACAGCAATATTATTTATGATTATTCTATTATAGTATTTCAAAATAAAACTGTGATTTGTTTTGTCATACTTAACTGAAAATGATTAATGAAATATACAGAAATTTCATAGTTGTTCAGCATCTATTTATTCATTGTAATATTTTCTAAAAATTAAATTGCAATAGAATCTTTATTGATCTCATTTGATTCACAATGAATATCAGCTTGTTATCACATCAAAAAATATTCATTGCACTATCCTAGTTCTACTTCTTGCAATTTCAAATAATTTTTCTTCGTGCATCATCATAAATTATGGTGGAATGATTAACCAATTTCTCATTTTGTACCCCAATTGTTCCTCAATTGAAATTTTGTTACCGATTCATTAAACTATAAAGTCAATTTACAACAGTGAAAAATTATAAAAATAGAGTAGTATGTCAATTTGTACAGTGAAAATGTTAAAATGACTGTAAGAGTAATATATAATTTAATGGTGAACCAAAGCATCATTGATATGCTTAATGAGAAAAACTTGTATATTTTTGTTGTGTTTTTAAATTGATGAACTGTATCATCGTAGGCTTTGTTCATTAAGAAATATGATTATGATAAATAATTTAACATCAGTTATATTTGGTTATTTATTATGTATCAAGTGTTTACTGACATATTTAAATGAATTGTTATGATTTAAACTTCCTATTTCTGCAGTTATATTCAGTTGAGGAAAATATTCAGTGAATACCTGTTTATTTAAGTTACAAACTGTATCTCATAAAAATTAAACTGAAAACTTACTGCTTAAAACTATTAGACATTTATATGGATATTATAAATTTAACATCTTTTAAACATTTCTTATATAAGACCAGGCAAGTCTTAAGTAAAATGATGCATAGCTTTCTTATAAAATTAACACTTGAAATTTAAGAAGTACATTGTCTTATTCTCGAATGTGGAAATGTTATTCTTAGGAAATGCTTAAAATTATTTTTGTGATACTTATATATAGGTCTATTTTATTTGGTTTTGTGAATAATGTTGTTTTCAATCTATATAGTAGATAGAAAATTGCATATTTTCAGATAATAATAATCATCATGAACATTTAATTGATAAATCATGTAAATATAGTCAGGGCAAAAATATTTTTGTTGAGAATTCTTGAAAAAGGTCACTTTTTGATAATTGTATTTTGTTCTCATCATGCTTGATGGACTGAGGCCTAATTTCTATGCAAAATTTTAACTATAATTTACAATTTATGTACACAGCTGCTAGCGTTGCAATTGTTTATTTAAAATCTTAAGCCTAATACTTTATGCAAGGAAAACACAGAACCTTGGCCTACTATAATGTTCTATAATAACCTTATATTTAAATTTGTATTAGAAATGTAAGTTTTTGTGATCATACCTCCTCAAATAAATCAGTTAATCTATGCTAATGTTGACATTTCCAAAGTAATATTTGTAATCTAATTTGATAAGATGATAGAAATATACTGATAATAGTAGAACAATATGACTGTTGAAGTTATAAATTGGAAGTGTTTCATGAAGCATTTTAATGAACTTCTTCTTTAATGTTTTCTTATACCCACATCAATCCATATATAACATATGAGTGAGCAAGGCAAATAATTAATCTGAAATCTTTATGATTAATGTATGCATAATTAAGCAAAGTTCAGCATTTTGATTTGGACACATTAACTTCTAGGTTACTGGCTGGTTTGAATGTAGAAGACAGAGAAAAAGTTCTGGAGCCAATAAGTTTAACTTATAGGCTCCTGAGCTGATTAAATTACGATAATATTTTGAGTGATTTTAAAAATTAATGTTGGAATACCCAATACCATTGTACAGTCGAGCACCTTTCATCCGTTACCATTGGGATATGGGCTAAGCCAGATCACAGATTTTTCCAGACCTTGGGTGCTACGTGGTAACTTTTGTATTTTTAAATTCATTGGTATTTTCAATCAAGTAGCCGATGTTTTAATATTAAATTTTATTAAGTTATCCAATTGTTACACATGGATATCAGAAATAATGAATTTCTCTGTTATATGATGCTGCACGTATATAAAGTAGATAGTTAAATACATTTGTGGCAAGTGAAAATAAAAATAAACCTATTTTATTGAAAATGAAAATAGAGCTTGGAATTACATATATTAAATTGTAGCATTCAGTTTGTGAACAGCTGATGCATCTCCGTTACTTCTAGGCATGTCGTCAGGCATTACATCACGGGAGGCTCAAGTGGAAGCTTTTAGATTTTCCATGTCAGTAGTCTTTGATAACTTTTTAAACATATCTGTTAAACTTGCTTGCTTCATGTTTTTCGTTTTTTCACGGACAAGTTGACTTTGCAGCATGTAAATGTTCATGATTTGTTGCTCACTGATAAAACTATGCTGTTCTAATCCTGCTATGAGACAAGTCGCGTGATAAATACAATCATCAATGGATATTCTTTCTCGAATAACTTCAGTTTCATCATCTTCGGCTTCACTTTCTCATTTGTTGTTGTTTTGCACCATTTCTACTATCTCCTGGTTTGTAAAATGATGCACAACTGGAGTATCTTGGTCAATATCTATCCATTCTTCTAAATTTTCAATTTCCATTTTCTTAAACTCTGGGTTATTCATACCTATTGCATAGTGAAGCAACTCCATCATCATCCATTTTTCTTCTGAAATTTGGAACCCTTTGAAATCCGCAATTGTGATTTCATCATCATGAAACATTAACCCATTAGTGCCGGCTAGAAAACGGCTGGGCGAAAATTGTTCTTATTCATTCACTGGTGAGATAAATGCTAAATAAAACAATATATTTTTAAAAATCAAGGAAATTTACTTAATTTCTTTAGAAAAATTGCCATCCTCAAATGAGGACGTTAGGCAGATACATGGTATTTTTCGTAACAACCCTTTTCTATACTTTTTTACTGAACCATCTAGCCTTCATGTGACACACACAACATTTAAAATATTTTTCGTTTTTCAGGAAAATTATTTCCATTGCTCAACTGAAGATTGCTACTGCTTCTGTGTCTTTTGTTCCATTTATTTGCCCTGGTGGTTCATTTTGTCCTTTGCGGCCATTTGATGCAATTTCCATGCATTAGTGACTGTCATGTCTAGCATATATGTTAACAGAACCAACCACCACTTCTTTGCTTTTACATCTACTCTATACAAAGCAATACATTGGTCATGAATATCCACACCACCCATGCGAATGATGCAGGTTGAGGAACGTTAATTTTAGCCTTTTCCACTTTAGACCATCGTTTTACATAATGCAGTGGTCCAACAAAATCATACTTTGTTAGGATATAGCAGACATTGTTGTCCTTCCACTTCACACACAATACGTCATTATTCTCATCAAAACGGTAATCGTAGGTTCCTCTGTTCTTTTTTTTCATATCATTTGAAGGCATAATAGGACAATTATGAACTCCATTGTCTCTTACAGTTCCCATTGGTCTGATTTTTTTCTTTTTGAAGTATACCAGTAACGCATAAGTAGTGAAATAATTATCAAAGAAAACCATGTGATTTAAGGGATTTGGTACATGGTTCAACAAATCGATGACCACTCTAGTGCCTACAGGTAAAGATTTGGAATGTTCTGGTTGATTATGATTTTTTCCACAGTAAACATCAAAGACGTAACAATACCCAAAAGAACTGCTCTACATCCAGTTTTTGTACACAAACCTTACAGGTTTTCCTTTTCTAAATTGTTTTGCTGGATTGTGTCTGAAATACTTTACCATGGATTCATCTACTGATAAGTCTTTGTGGAAGAAACTGCATTGGCAATAACTTTTTATAAGCATATTCATAAGTGGCCTAATTTTGAGCATTTGGTCTTTAGATTTCCCTATTTCGCTATTATTAGCCATATGCAAAAACCATTTGATATCTAAATATCGATCTCATGAGATGCTATCGTAAATAAGTGAAACTCCCAGGTCCTCATCGAGAGACCAATACATTTGCTCTTGTGGTAAACAGTTATAACCTGTCAGCAATAAAACGGCAAAAAATATTTGCATTTCATTCACACTAATGTTGAAGGCATGATAGTTTTTCTGTTGTGCATATAAAATAATTTGGTCACAAACATATTGTATGATTTCATCACTAAGGAGCTTTTCAAATATACCTCTCGCAGATAAATCTTTCAGTTCATTTATAACAGTATGTAATTCATCAGTTAAAACACTATCATTTGTTCCAAAAGCAGAATATATAGGATGTTTTTTTAACCATCTTGGTTTCACAAAACAAAATATTCATCACCTGAAATACCGGCAGATCCATCCCCTTTGATATCCTCTTTGGCTGATTTCTTAATAGAATCATCTTCTTCTGTAATAGTTTCCAGAACCGAGACTTCAATTGGAACCAGGAATATTGTGCAGAAATGAATTAGGTCCACATAAAACATCATCATCAAATTCCTCACAGTCCGTCAGTTCATCTAAATTTGGTCGAACAATATTGACTTGAAACTCTTCGCATTTTCATAATCACTAGATTCTTCATTCATCATAGCAAGAACGGCCTCTTCCATTACATCAAAGTTTTTTCTCGAGAAAAAACCCTTTTATCCATTGTAAAATGTATATAGTTTATTAAAATATTGTACCTACAATGCGAAACCAATTGCATGTATAAGTGCCTATTGTCCTCATATGAGGACGGCATAAAATAACTTGAAAAATAACACAGAAATTATACAAATAAATATAAAACGATTTTTACTTACAGTAAATTAAAGTATTTATAACCAAATGCACTTTGCATAATTTATAAAATACTTTGATTAATTTTAATTATGGATAAATTTCTTTGTAGCTGCACGTAACATTTTTTCCATGCTTTTTGGTTGACAGTCAACCACAGACTAAACGTTTGCGGTGAAGTAGTATGCATGTAAATAGTCTCCGAGACTTCTCTCATTCATACAAAAGTATAAATTGAAAGACATTGTAATACATTTTGGCACAATAGTAGTTCAACTAGCCGTCCTCAAACAAGGACAGCCGGCGCTGATGGGATAAAGCAGGCCATAGCTTAAACCAGGGGCGGAGCGTTCGTGTTAACCCTGCTGACACTTACAAAGCCGAAATAGAAGAAAGCTCTTTATTTCCATTTGCGACTTCTGAAACTGTTTCCTTGCTTATTTGCTGTTCACCTGTGCATATACAATGTATGCATACATATGTGAATGCCAATAAAGCGCAATAATAAAGTGGCCTCTTGAGCTTTTACAATGTTAGCCACTTGATTCTTGCTAACGTTTGTAGGGCCCCGTCTAAGTGCTGATCCTCGTCGGGAGCATGCGCAGTCGACTCATAGCCAGAGAAGACATAGTGGGGAATCCTCCCGGTGTTAGCCGGTCTCCCAGTGCTAATGCATGGTTTAGCATGTATTCACGTGTTTGATGGTGTATTCGTGCGGGTGATGTTTTTTTGGGTTGAGATCCGCCACCATGGAAGAGGGTGATTGTGACTGCATTATCGAGTAATTCGACTTTTAAAAAGATATTATAAATAAAATGAACTTGGAATGTGAAATTAAAAATGCGGATTATCACATACTTCCCTCATATTACATGAATTGTCATTTCGGAAGGAGGGGGGAAGGGGGGTTTGGGTTTGGGGTTAGGCTAACACATCCCTTAAACCCACGCTCCGCCACTGGCTTAAACCATGCATTTCTTAAAACGGATTTTGGAATACTTTCCCATGCATGAGAAAGTGCCCAAATTACATCTTTTAGATTGTATTCTTTCATTATTTCCATGACTGATTTCCCTGAATTTAAACCAATGAGAAACTGCCTCATATAATTAGATTGATACCAACACTTCAGCGATCTTAATATGCCTTGATCTTGAGGCTGTATTAGAGAGGTAGAAAAATCATAGACAATTGTCTTTGATCATAAGTTCTGGTTTAGGGTGAGCTGAACAGTTATCCAATATGAGTAAATGTAGCAGTTTCTCATGCTCTCAAGGTGTGGTCTGCAAACCAAAATGTGCACAACTTAAGCAGATAATTTGTTAAAATTGGATAATATGTATCAATTCATTTAGTACTCTCAATTGTTTTCATTAAACACGTCGAAATTTTACCAATTTCCGGCCAGAGAGGGTATAATTCACCTCTGGAGTGGTATCCAGTACCAAGAGGTTTAAGAACCCATACACAATTTCTTTTTTAGATTTTCCAAATTAGTCATTTTCACAAATACTGCCAGATCATGGGTGTTCCCAGATTACGGATGTCTGGACTATGGATGCTCGACTGTATCAGTGCATTGAGATGAAAAAATTCTGCTCATATTAGGTTTAGCAATAACTGGAAGTTAAAAGAGTGGTTATGATAAATTTCTTTAGTGTCTTTCTCTTGATATAGTTAAATATGTTTTGTATTATTGTCAGAAATATACTTCAATATATATCCATAACATCTCTTCATATAATAAGAGCAACATATATAATGAAATATACTGCTATAAATCAATAGCATTGAGTAACATTGTTTCAGGATATTATTTGCAGGTAACATTTGAAATGTTGTCATTCTTGAAAATTTTCAGCAATCACATTGTTCAGATAAATAACATCTTCTTTAATCATGATTTGAAGTTTATCGTATAAGTTGACAATGAAGAGATTAATTTGCCTAAATTATATTCTACAACAGTAGGAATGTTAAACTTGTGCCATCAAAGCCCAATACTAAATGATGTTTTGGTCAAATAATGTCATAGGTGCCTGTCATGGAGTGTCACTCTGTTATCCATGGTTCAATATTTGTGCCATAAGTATTCATGGATGTTTTTTTCTTGGCATAGATCTTGATACATATATGAGCATCATAATTTTTATCAATGTTAATATCAAAATATACCTTACTTATAAGTACTTTATTTATTTGTTAACATAATCAAATTCTTATTTTATTGTAGTTTTTGTTCTGTATGTGATTACAGAAAATTTTATTGTAATTATTTGTGTAAATATATACATATACCATGTAATAATAGTGACCATGCCATATTTTTATAATATTGTTGTCAAAGTAAATTTACAGTGTTTTGTATTTGTCAATTCAGGGAGATTTTCAAGTGCTGTTAAATTTTTAGAAATGTTAAAATGTGAAGTAGTTTTATTTAGTTATTCCCTAGTTGAAAGATTGTAACCAGTTGATGTTAAAATAGTTATGGAACATTTTGGAGTTATGAAAACACTGTACTGGTAATATGGTTGATTTTATGTAATAGTGGCATTGGAAATTATTCAACATTACCATGACTTTAGAGAAAATGAATTCTTGAAATTATCAGAAGTTGATATTGTTTTAAATGATTTTTATTTATTTTGTCATGTGTGAAATAATCAATTAGTTTAATCAGATATTTGAATTGTTGTAATTGTCTTTTATACAAAATATAAATGCACATTTTGCTGTGCATAGAATCATTGTAATATTAAGTATTAGTAAATACAGCTGTTTCATTAAGCCAAAAATAAATATTTGGAAGTGAATGATACAATTTCG
Source organism: Uropetala carovei (assembly GCA_036926305.1). NCBI lineage: Eukaryota > Metazoa > Arthropoda > Insecta > Odonata > Petaluridae > Uropetala > Uropetala carovei. The sequence continues at coordinate 474,896 of JAXCHB010000152.1, read as the reverse complement.
TCATTTATAAATTTAATTTACATAAAATTATTTTAGATATTTTTAAATTTACATTCTGTTTTTCTAAACTCCCAATCATCCTACCAGCTTTCATGGCTACCATAACAGCTGTTGATTTTCCCATGTTTCACCACACTGGCAAGTGATCCTTTACTTCCTCTAATTGTCTTCAGACTAGAAATTGCAGCCTTAACACATTCATTCCAATGCATAACTCTTTGGGGATGTTTTCAGAGGAATATAAACACGGGTTTGATTTACGAATGCCGTTTATTACGCCGAGGTGCTTGGTACATAGGATGCCGAGCGATCCACCGTATCGGAGTTTTTTCCGTAAGCAACCTTCCGAGACGCGGGTAGAGACTAGAGTCCTGGTGTGCCTCGACGCCTTCCGCTTTCCCCCGCTTCGCAGTGCTGCCACCTGCTTCCGGTCCACGACAACTGACAGCTGCGTCGCGCTTGTGCGACACCAGCAGACGGCGCTAGTGCAAATACCGCCACATCACCCCCCTGCCAGTGATGTAATTCACGAAATGGCTAAAAAAAAGAAAGAATAAAGAAAACAAAACAGAAAGAAAAAAAAATCGTTTAGGCAATAAAATTCTTTAAATGAAGAGGAAAGTGCACTCGCCGGCCTGAGCGGGTTGCTCTTTGGGGAGCAGCTTGCGCTGGCTCATCTTGCCGGTTCGCTGGCGATTCACAGTCGGCCATGATAAAAGCTGGCTTCAGGCGGTCAATGGAGACCTCGGCCTCCTTCCCCCTGACCTCAACCAGGTAATGTTTGGGAGATGTACGTATGACTCGGAATGGACCATCGTATGGAGGTTCGAGGGGCTTCCGTACGGTGTCACGACGAATGAAAACATGGGTCGTCGTCGCAAGATCCTTGAAGACGAAGGTTGCCCTCTCACCATGATGTGTCGCTGCTGTCGGCTGTAACTTCCTCATCCGCTGCTGCAGCTGGTCAAGAAATTCCGGTGCGTCTGTTGAGGTTGGGTGGGGCACCAAGAACTGTCCGGGTAAACGTATGGTACTTCCATATACCAGCTCCGCAGCCGTGGCGTTGACGTCCTCCCTCCATGCTGCGCGGATCCCTAGAAGAACGGCTGGTAGTGACTCCACCCACCAGCTGTCACTGTGGCACATTATCGCAGCCTTTAGTTGGCGGTGAAAACGCTCCACCATGCCGTTGGCCTGCGGATGGTATGCTGTTGTCTTAAGGTGCGTCGTCCCGGTGAGCCGATTGAAGGCCCTGAAAAGGTCGAACTCGAATTGCCTGCCCCGGTCAGTGGTAACGCACAACGGTGCTCCGAAACGGGCAATCCAATTGCTGAAGAATGCCCTTGCGACAGCTGTGGCTGTCATCTCCTCCAAAGGAATTGCCTCTGGCCACCGAGTAAACCTATCGACGCAAGTAAGGCAATAACGGAATCCATTCGAGATGGGAAGAGGGCCTATGAGATCGATGTGTACATGGTCGAATCTGGCATGTACATCAGGGAATGCCTGCAAAGGGGACATTACATGGCGGGAAACTTTAGCACGCTGACAGGGAATGCACCTTTGGGACCACACTTTACAGTCTGTCCTATGGAAGGTCAGACAAAACGTTCCGTGACTAGTTTGATGCTAGCCCTTACACCTGGATGGGACAAATTATGCAGGCTGTCAAAAACTTTCTTGCGGAAATCCTGGGTGAGGAATGGACGTATGAGTGACGTAGACACATCACAATATACGTCAACATCTGTATTGGGAATACGCACCCGCTTCAGCTGCAAGCCCGTGTTACCTTGGAGGAATGTTTGAAGCTCCTCGTCTACCTCCTGTGAAAGAGCGAGTGCGGTGAAGTTAATTCCAGCCGAAATTTCACCCACCCGCGAAAGAGCGTCAGCCACGACGTCCTTCCCTGCAACATGGCGGATATCAGTGGAAAACTGAGCTATGTAGTCTAAATACCGAAATTGGCGGGGCGAACACTTATCGGTCTTTTGCCTGAAAGCGAAAACAAGGGGTTTGTGGTCAGTGAAGATGGCAAAGCTCCGGCTTTCCAACATATGGCGAAAGTACTTGATGGCCTCGTACACCGCTAGGAGTTCGCGATCATACGAGTGTACTTCTGCTGGGCCGGGGTCAACTTCTTGGTGAAGAACGCCAACGGCTTCCATCCCTGGGCCGTCTGCTGCTGAAGGGCCGCTCCTACCGTGTGGTCCGATGCATCTGCAAATAAAGCTAAAGGCTCGTTTAGACTGGGATGGCTCAACAACGCAGCCTGCGAAAGGCTCTCCTTACACCCTTCGAAAGCCTCCTTCGTCGCAGAGGACCACTCAATTAGGTCATTCCCCTTCACATTACCCGCAAGGAGGGCGTTGAGTGGCGCCTGCACTCGCGCAGCGTCGGGAATGAAACGTCTGTAAAAATTTAACATTCCCAAAAACTGGCGGAGTTGCCGAATTCGCCCAGGTAATGGGAAATTGCTAATAGCGTCCACCTTTTCCGGTAAAGGCTTTGTGCCGTCCCGGGACACTGAGTATCCTAAAAAACAGACTTCGCTTTCCCCAAACACACACTTCGCTGGCTTCACCAACACACCATAATGATTCAGGCGCTCAAAAAGCGTCCGTAAATGTCGCAGGTGCGCCTCTTCCGACTCGGAAGCCACCAAAATATCGTCGATATACGCACAACAAAAATCTAAGTCCTTCAAGGCTTCGTCAATAAAACGTTGAAATGTCTGCGCCGCGTTTCTTAAACCAAATGTCATGAACGGAAATTCGAAGAGTCCAAAAGGCGTTGTTATCGCCGTCTTTGGCACGTCTTCGGGATTCACCGGGATCTGGTTATAAGCGCGGACTAAATCGACAGTCGAAAATATTGTCTTACCGGCTAAGAACTGGGCGAAATCCTGAATGTGCGGCACAGGATAGCGGTCGGGAATAGTTCTCGCATTTAGGCCACTGTAGTCCCCACAAGGCCGCCACTCGTCGCCCTTCTTCGGCACCATGTGAAGAGCTGAGGACCAAGGACTATCCGACCTCCGCGCTAAACCCATCCGCACCATCGCCTCTAACTCCTTCCTAGCGACGGCGAGTCTGTCCGGCGCCAACCGGCCCGGCTTGCAGGCCACCGGTTGACCTGGCGTTGTGCGAATGAAGTGGACTGTCTTGTGCTTCACCTCCTTGGGAGCGCCGGCTGGCCTGGTAGTCTCCGGGAAACTCGCGAGGAGGTCGTGAAATCTTGATCTTCCGCCGACCGCCTTGATGTGTGCCGCCGGGGATGTCACGGTGCGCCCGCCGACGGAGAGATGCGTGGTGCCGTCGAAGAGGCGTTGATTTCCGACGTCCACAAGCAGCTTGTGATGAGTCAAAAAATCGACGCCGATAATAGGTCTGTCCACGTCTGCGACAACGAATCGCCAATGAAACTCGCGCCGGAGCCAGAAACAAATTCAAAGTTAACCACCCGTATGTTGCGATGACGAACCCGTTAGCTGCGAACAACTGGTAAGCGGTGGCTTTCCTCGGACCTTTCACAGGCTTGCGCGGAAAAACACACAAATCTGACCCTGTATCGATCAGGAATTGTACTTTTGACTGCGCATCAGTTACGTAGAGACGGCTAAGCTTCGTACCTTGGTCGTTGGCCGCCATCAACGACTCCTCTACGCGTTTCCCGAAGCGTACTTGCAGGGAGGTTTGCACTTCTTGGCCCGGGCGCCGAACGTCTGGTGGTACCAACACCATTCTGGGTTGGCGTCGCCGTCGCGGCGCCTGGAACGATTCCTCGACCTCGGGCGGTAACGCTGCGATGAGCGACTGCGCGACAGCTCCTCCACCTGCAGCTTCAGCTCCTGCATTTGCGCCAGAATTAGGTCCAACTCGGGGTTCCTGGCAGCGCTCGCAATTTGAGGACGCGGATTCACTTCGTCAATCTTGTCCGCAAGACGGGCCAGGCCTTCTATGTCCGTCTTTTCTTGGGAGGCGAGTATGGCCTGCATGTGCGCCGGAAGCCTCGATGACCATAGGGACCGCAGGAAATCGTCCGTCACGGACTCACCCGCTAAGTTCCGCAAATGACGTAGGAACGCGGACGGCTTGCGATCTCCTACCTCCTCGTGTTCGAGGAGCTGGCGAATTCTATGTTCCTGTGATGTAGAAAGCCTGCGAATCAGTTCACTCTTCAACTTTTCATACTTGCCTTGCGCAGGGGGATCGTTGATGATATCCTCCACTTCCGCGGCATATCGACTATCTAGTTGGCTGACCACGTAGCAGAATTTGGTAGCGTCTTGAGCCACACCGGCCAAGGCGAATTGGTATTCCAGCTGAGAAAACCATAGGGCAGGTTTTTCCGCCCAAAACGGAGCAACACGCACACCAACGCGAGATATCTGCGCTCCCTCCTCCATTTCCGCCGCTAACTCCGCGGCGCACGTGGTCCACAAGAAAATTAAAAAAAACTTCCTCCGATCACGTCGGGGTCACCACTTTGGGGATGTTTTCAGAGGAATATAAACACGGGTTTGATTTACGAATGCCGTTTATTACGCCGAGGTGCTTGGTACATAGGATGCCGAGCGATCCACCGTATCGGAGTTTTTTCCGTAAGCAACCTTCCGAGATGCGGGTAGAGACTAGAGTCCTGGTGTGCCTCGACGCCTTCCGCTTTCCCCCGCTTCGCAGTGCTGCCACCTGCTTCCGGTCCACGACAACTGACAGCTGCGTCGCGCTTGTGCGACACCAGCAGACGGCGCTAGTGCAAATACCGCCACAACTCTATTGTTATCATACACACCTCTTGCATTTTTACAACTCATGGACACAAAATCAGAAGCAGATTTTGGGATGGGAAAACTTAGTTGTTCCCCGATGCCACTTAATTTCGGAATTAATTTATGCAAATGGTCAGCAGTAATGCTATATGAAAAGTAAAATCTAGTATAATCAGTGGCGGATTTGGAAACTTACCATCCCTAGGCCAAAGTATTGTCTGTCTCTAAAAAAAACTTAATTAAAATTGATTTAATTTATACAGGGTCATCAAAAAAGATGCAGTCGTTTAAAATGTCCATATTTATTGGTGTATCACATTGACATTTATGAATTTGGTGTTATAGAACACGTAACAGTAGTTTATTATCGGTTACTGATGCCCCTTAGTAGGAAATCCACATGCCGTTGAAGAATTGAAGGGAGAAATCACAGCTGTTGCAGAGAGATTCACTGAGGAAACGCACCTGGGAGCATTGTCAAGGACAAGGATAACATTGAATTCTATACCCTTTTCTTGATGATATTCCTCCACCTTCCTTACAAAGCAATTATGGAACCAATCCATAGATTTTCCTGCGGTTACCCAGGCTTTATATTTGGATTTGTAGTAGACAGGCAACAAGTGCATGTCTTTGCCTTTTAGTGCCCGAGGTTTCATTGCATGGTGAAGCATCATGGGCTTCACCATGAAGCCTGCAGCGTTACTACAGAGAAGAAGGGTTACTCGATCTTTTGCAGATTTAAACCAGGATGCCCTCTTTTCTTCTTTGGAGATATATGTCCGTGTCAGCATCCTTTTCCATCATAATGCCGTTTCATCAGCATTGAATACTTGTTCCGGCCGAGTGAAGGAATAAAATCTTTATTTCGCAGTCTAAGGGTTAAGCACATGGTATTAACGCTCCAGGGCCGGCTCTAGGCGGTAAGCGAGGTAAGCAAGGCATCGGGGCGCTGATAACACTGTTCGACAACATTTTTGTTTCCTGAACTTTGAAGGGTGATTATTTATGATTTCGGCACGCTGAAAACAAATCCGTAATCCGTTTTTTTCCATCACCCTCCATTTTTTTTAAATTGCAAAACTCTTATTTTTTCGGTCGATTTTTTCTGGAAAATTCTCAGATGGCAACAAAAAATGACAACGCAATCTGATTTGCGGCATATTACTCAAAAAGGTTGCTACTATGAATAAAATAATGGATGAGTTAAAAAAAATACTGTAGAAGCCACAAGCCCAAACCTCTGACATTTTTGTGAAAAAACGGGAAAAACGGAAATTTTTGAAATTGAAAATGACATAACTCTCCGAAAAGAAATCGTAAAACATTTTGGTAAACGTAAATTTGAATCTGATTTTCCCTACTTTAAGTCACTTTTTCAAGAACTGAATTACGATTATTTGTTAAAAAGTTATTAGCATTTGAAGCACCGAGATGCGCATGGCTCGAAGAGTCCACGGTTAGATTCGTCGCCGCTATAACCACCGCTAGGCTGCGACGCAATCTATCCGTAGTCTTCTCAGCTCACGCATTGTGCCGCATCAAATGCAGTAACTTTTCAACAAATAATCAAAAATAAGTGTTTTTCTGTGTCCAGTGAATTATTCTTCATCAAATATTCTTTTAAGTATTAAAATTATTTTTGCACATTGAAAACAAAAGTAGATTTTTATTCTTCAAAGAAATGTTGTAATAGGTATATATTTATTGCCAGGATAATTATATAAACTGCATCATTGAGTTCAATAACGACAATTCTATAAAATATAATAAAGGTTAATATTCTAACATCGAAAATATTTCGATATTATTACGTAGAATAAAATAAGGTAAATCTCTCTAGTAGAATCATAATCTTACGCCAATATATCTTACTTTGATTAAAAGAGCGATGTCGCGTTCGCGACTGTTTCTTTACTTTTTTAATCGAAAAATATTTCCGTGTCAGACGCGTAAAAATAACACTGTTAAACACAATTTTTGTTTCCTTAAAAATCTTAGGATTCTGAGTTTTTTTTACGCTGAATCCGAATCTACTTTAAAAATTTTTGTATCACGTATAGATTTCGAGAAATGAGAGTAATTGTATTTACTCCGTGATGATGGTGAAATTGTGCCTAATCTCGCATCAGCTATTCGACCAGTTCCACATTCTGTTGACTTACCAGTGCCAAGACCACCAACAAATTCAGATTTGGAGAGCAGAGATGAAGAGCCGATGTTTGTAGAAAAAAATATTTATGATACTGATTTTGAAGCTGATGATTCCAAAAGCCCCCATTTAGTTACTCAATCAGAGTTAAACGATCTTGTCAGAGATCTCAATCTATCAAAAATTCAGGCAGAGCTTTTAACCTCTCGCCTTCAAGGATGGAATCTTCTTGAAAAGGAAACCAAGGTAACTGCTTTTCGGAACCGCCAAAAAGGCCAAATTAACTTTTTCTCAGAATGCGGCGAACTATCTGTAACGATGTAAATGGGTTAATGAAATGCCTGGGACAAGATCATAAACCAGAAGAATGGCGACTTTTCATTGACTCATCAAAAATAAGTTTGAAAGCTGTACTTCTTCACAAGCCATCCATCCCACTTGCACATTCAGTCAATATGAAAGAAACTTATGAAGATATGAAGTCCCTCTTAGAAAAAATTAATTATGATAAGTATAAGTGGAATATGTGTGGTGACCTTAAGGTAATAGGAATTCTTCTTGGATTACAAAGTGGATATAAAAATACTGTTGTTTTCTCTGTGAATGGGATAGTAGAGCGAAAAAGGATCATTACGTGGTTAATCAGTGGCCTGATCGTGAATGTTTAACGCCAGGAGAAAAAAATTTTAAAAATAAACCATTGGTGAACCCACAAAAAGTATACTTGCCACCATTACACATAAAGCTTGGGCTTATGAAAAACTTCGTAAAGGCAATGAATCGTGATGGTCCAGGTTTTCAGTACCTCCATAGTAAATTTCCGAAGATTAGCGAGTCCAAACTGAAAGAAGGCATTTTTGTTGGCCCTCAAATTAGGCAACTACTTTCAGACACAAAATTGAAGAACCTTTAAACCAGACTAGACTGGATTTAAGCAGGTTACAGAAAATGTTTTGGGAAAAGTGAAGTCTTCAAATTACGAAAATATTGTGGCAGCAATGCTACAGGCATATCATAATTTAGTTTGTAATATGACCCTTAAATTATATTTTCTGGATTCCCATCTGCATTTTATTCCTGCCAATTTGGGCGAGGTCAGTGACGAACATGGAGAAAGGTTCCACCAAGATATTTCCACCATGGAACAACGATATAAAGGAAAGTGGAGTTCTGCCACATTAGCTGATTATTGTTGATGTCTCATCCGAGAAATTCCACAGTCATCCTACAAGAGGAAGTCATAAGCCAAAATATTTTAGGTAAGGGAAGGCATATTTCACTTTTCTTATGGTAAACACAACTATGTTCATTTCTCAAAAAGTATACGTGATACAAAACTTTTAAAAACAGATTAGTGTTCAGCATAAAAACGTATATAAGAAACACCTATTTTAGCAAAGGAAACAAAAAAAACTTTTCATTTGTTGGACTGTGTAATCAAGGGGCGCTCAAAAGATTTTCGGCGGTTTCCAATTTTCACTATGAATCGATACATTATTGGAGAGTGTTGAGTGAGTGTCCTTGTGGGTTTTACTTAAAGAGAAGATACTAATTTTTCGTAAGTTTCGCTTGCGAGATATACAAGTAAAAACATGTTCAGTTACTTTGCGCCCACACTGTACCGTGATGGGAAGGCGTTCTACGAAAGTTGGCGTCCATATGCGACGCGCTCTTTGCACCCAGGGTGGTTGATTTCAGAAAGGCCGCGCCAGCCCGGGACGCAATGGATGCAAGGCACCCGTGCGCCAACATGCCAGGGGCACCATTAAATGATAGTATTTGTGTCTGTATATTATCGGAATGCGAGTTATAAGCTGGATGGGCGATGCGTGTCCCTCGCCGATCTTTTCGAACCAATGTGTTAATGCAGAAAGTGAAAGTTGGAAATGCCAGAGCAGCAAATCTTCGTCGCAAATTCTGCCCCCGAACCCTCGAGGTACGGGGTCGCATCACTTTAGTGTGGGTAAGATACTTATTGGAGGTGGCCGAGAATAAGGGCACCGACGGAGTCGGCAGGATGTAGGGGCACTAACCTGCTAATTGCCATTCGTCTTCCATTCGGTCCTTGCATTCATTTCATATCAATTTATTGATATACAGAATATAATTTTTAGAATAATACGTGAAAGATTTATTCCATAACAAAGAGCGTCGGCGGATGGCAGGGCGGGCGAAGAGCTTAACCTAAGCCCTATCAATGGATAAATAATCGAAGTTTCGTTTTCTTTTAAAAACCGTATCTGACAGTGCTAGTAAATCGAAATAAATACGCGAAATATGATGGGAATCTTCGAATGATGCATTGTGGACTTTTAGTCTCATATGTAGCGAGTTTCATGTTTCCTATGCGCAAATATGTTACAGGTTATACATTAACTCTTTAACTGCTAGCCGACCGATCTATCGGCCCACGCTGCATCTACGAAAACTGCCACTGGCCAGATCTATCGGTTAAGCTTCTTAATAAAGATCAGATGGCTTGGTCAACCAGTTCTACCTTATCTGTGATGTTAATGCTTTAGATTCACAATGAAATCTTCCGGAAAAAATATTTTTTTTCCGGAAAAAATATTTCCCTTTCCTGAAAATATTTTTTTCCAGGAAAAATGATTTTATCTGCAAAAATATTTTTGGTCACGAATAAAGCCCCTTTCCTTCGAAAAACCATTATTACTCCTTAAAAACGACATTTATCGGAAAATTTATTTTTACCCGAAAAATGTTTTTTTTTTTCAAAAAAATTTTTTTTCAAAGAATTTTTATTTTCAAAATGAATTTTTCTTTCCAAAAAAATTTTTTTTTTCGGGAAAAAATTTTTTTGCGAAAAAAATATTTTTTTGCCAAAAAAATTTTTTTTTTCCAAAAAAATTTTTTTTTCCGGAAAAAATATTTTTTTCCCGGAAAAAATACTTTTTTCCGAAAAATGTTTTTCTACAAATATTTCCCTTTCCTGAAAATAGTTTTTTCCAGGAAAAATGATTTTATCTGCAAAAATATTTTTGGTCAAGACCATTATTACTCCTTAAAAACGACATTTATCGGAAAATTTAATTTTACCAGAAAAATTTCTTTTTCCGGAAGTTTTTTTTTTTGAAATAATTTTTTTTTTAATTTTTTTTTCCGAAAAATTTTTTTTTTTCAAAAAAAGTTTTTTTTCGAAAAAATTTTTTTTTTGGAAAAATTTTTAAAAAAAAAATTTTTTTTTTCCGTAAAATTTTTTTTTTGTGAAAAAAATTTTTTTGCCAAAAAAATACTTTGCCAAAAAAATTTTTTTTTTCCAAAAAAGTTTTTTTTTCCAAGAAAATTTTTATTTTCCGAAAAAATTTTTTTTTGCCAAAAAAAATTTTTTTTTCGGGAAGAAATATTTTTTTTCAGAAAAATTTTTTTTTGCCAAAAAATTTTTTTTTTCCAAAAATATTTTTTTTTCCTGAATAAATATTTTTTTCCCGGAATAAATATTTTTTTTCCGAAACATTTTTTTCTACAAATATTTCCCTTTCCTGAAAATAGTTTTTTCCAGGAAAAATGATTTTATTTGCAAAATTATTTTTGGTCACGAATATAGCCCCTTTCCTTCGAAAGACCATTATTACTCCTTAAAAACGACATTTATCGGAAAATTTATTTTTACCCGAAAAATTTTTTTTCCCGAAAAATTTTCTTTTTCAAAAAGGTTTTTTTTTCCGAAATAATTTTTTTTTCGAAAATTTTTTTTTCCGGATAAATTTTTTTTTTCGAAAAAATTTTTATTTTTCGAAAAAATTTTTTTTGCCAAAAAAATTTCTTTTTTCGGGATGAAATTTTATTCTGCAAAAAATTTCCAGAAAAATTTTTTTTTCACGGACAAAATATTTTTTTTCCGAAAAATTTTTTTTCCGAAAATTTTTTTTTCTACAAATATTTCCCTTTCCGGAAAATATTTTTTTCAAGGAAAAATGATTTTATCTGCAAAAATATTTTTGGTCACGAATAAAGCCCCTTTCCTTCGGAAAACAATTATTACTCCTTAAAAACGACATTTATCGGAAAATTTATTTTTACCCGAAAAATTTTTTTTCCGGAAAAATTTCCATTTGCAAAAAAGTTTTTTTTCCGAAATAATTTTTCTTTTAATTTTTTTTCCGAAAAAATTTTTTTTCCGGAAAAAAAGTTTTTTTTTCGAAAAAATTTTTTTTCAAAAAAATTTTCTTTCTCCGAAAAATTTTTATTTTCCGAAAAAAATTTTTTTTGCCAAAAAAATATTTTTTTTCCAAAAAACTTTTTTTTTCCTGAAAAATATTTTTTTCTCGGAAAAAATGTTTTTTTCCGAAAAATTTATTTTCTACAAATTTATCCCTTTCCGGAAATTATTTTTTTCCAGGAAAAATGATTTTATCTGCAAATATATTTTTGGTTACGAATAAAGCCCCTTTCCTTCGAAAAACCATTATTACTCCTTAAAAACGACATTTATCGGAAATTTTATTTTTACACGAAAAATGCTTTTTTCCGGAAAAATTTTCTTTTGCAAAAAAGTTTTTTTTTCCGAAATAATTTTTTGTTTAATTTTTTTTTCCGAAAAATGTTTTTTTTCGAAAAAATTATTTTTTTCAAAAAAATTTTTTTTTCAAAGAATTTTTATTTTCAAAATGAATTTTTCTTTCCAAAAAAATTTTTTTTTTCGGGAAAAAATTTTTTTGCGAAAAAAATATTTTTTTGCCAAAAAATTTTTTTTTTCCAAAAAAATTTTTTTTTTCGGAAAAAATATTTTTTTTCCGAAAAATGTTTTTCTACATATATTTCCATTTCCTGAAAATAGTTTTTTCCAGGAAAAATGATTTTATCTGCAAAAATATTTTTGGTCACGAATAAAGCCCCTTTCCTTCGAAACACCGTTATTACTCCTTAAAAAGGACATTTATCGAAAAATTTACTTTTACCCGAAAAATATTTTTTTCCGGAAAAGTTTTTTTTTTCAAAAATATTTTTTTTTTCGGGAAAAAATTTTTTTTTTGCCAGGAAAATATTTATTGCCAAAAAAAAAGTTTTTTTTCCAAAAAACGTTTTTTTTTTAATAAAATATTTTTTTTCCGGAAAAAATTTCTTTATTCGGAAAAAATTTCTTTTTTCGGAAAATATGTTTTTTTTCGAAAAAATTTTTTTTTCGGGAAAAAATTTTTTTTTCGGGAAAAAATTTTTTTTGCCAAAAAAATATTTTTTTTCGAAAAATTTTTTTTTTACAAAATAATTTTTTTTTCCAAAAAATTGTTTCCGGGAAAAAATTTTTTTTTGCCAAAAAAAAATTTTTTTCCGGATAAAATATTTTTTTTTCAAAATATTTTTTTCTACAAATATTTCCCTTTCCTGAAAATATTATTTTCCAGGAAAAATGATTTTTTCAGAAAAAATATTTTTGATCACGAATAATGCCTCTTTTCTTCGAGAAAGCATTATTAGTCCTTAAAAAGCGACTTTTAAACGAAAATTTATTTTTACCCGAAAAATGTATTTTTCCGGAAAATTTTGTTTTGGAAAAACGTTTTTTTCCGAAAAAATTTTTTTTTTCGGAAAATTTTATCTTTTTGAGAAACGTTTTTTTTTTTGAAATTTTTTTTTCCGAAAAAATTTGTTTTTACAAAAACATTTTTTTTTCGGAAACAATTTTTTTTTTCGGAAAAAAAGTTTTTTTTCGGGAAAAAATTTTTTTTTGCCAAAAAAATATTTTTTTTCCAAAAAAATTTTGTTTTCCAAAAAAAGAAGAAATATTTTTCTTCCGGAAAAAATATTTTTTTCCAAAAAATTTTTTTCTACAAATATTTCCCTTTCCTGAAATAATTTTTTTCCAGGAAAATGATTTTTTCAGAAAAGATTTTTTGATATTTTGATATTTCTGATCACGATTAATGCCTCATTTCTTCGAGAAAGCATTATTAGTCCTTAAAAAGCGACTTTTAACTGAAAATTTATTTTTACCCGAAAAATTTTTTTTTCCGGAAAATTTTATCTTTTGGAAAAACGTTTTTTTTTTGAAATTTTTTTTTCCGAAAAAATTTTTTTTGTCCGAAAAAAGTTTTTTTTACCAAAAACTTTTTTTTTCGGAAAAAATTTTTTTTTTTCGAAAAATTTTTTTTTTTTAAATTTTGTTTCCGGGAAAAAAAATTTTTTTGCCAAAAAAAAATTTTTTCCGAAAAATATTTTTTTTTTCCGGAAGAAATATTTTTTTCCGGAAGAAATATTTTTTTTCCAAATAATTTTTTTCTACAAATATTTCCCTTTCCTGAAAATATTTTTTTCCAGGAAAAATGATTTTTTCAGAAAAAATATTTTTGATCACGAATAATGCCTCTTTTCTTCGAGAAAGCATTAGTAGTCCTTAAAAAGCGACTTTTAACTGAAAATTTAATTTTACCAGAAAAATTTTTTTTCCGGAAAATTTTATCTTTTGGAGAAACGTTTTTTTTGGAAATATTCTTTCCCGAAAAAATTTTTTTTTACCAAAAAGGTTTTTTTTTCGGAAAATGTTTTTTTTCCGGAGAAAATATTTTTTTTCCAAAAAGTTTTTTCTACAAATATTTCCCTTTCCTGAAATAATTTTTTTCCAGGAAAAGTTATTTTTTCTAAAAAAATATTTTTGATCACGAATAATGCCTCATTTCTTCGAGAAAGCTTTATTAGTCCTTAAAAAGCGACTTTTAACTGAAAATTTATTTTTACCCGAAAAGTTTTTTTTCCGGAAAATTTTCTTTTGGAAAAACGTTTTTTTTTTTAATTTTTTTTTTCGAATAAATTTTTTTTACCAAAAAATTTTTTTTTCGGATAAATTTTTTTTTTTCGGAAAAAATTTTTTTTTCGATAAAAATTTTTTTTCGAAAAAAATTTTTTTTTTCCAAAGAAATTATTTTTTACCAAAAATTTTTTTTTTTCGGAATAAATTTTTTTTTTCCAAAATATTTTTTTCCGAAAAAAAATTTTTTTTCCGGGAGAAATATTTTTTTTCCAAAATATTTTTTTCCGAAAAAAATTTTTTTTCCGGAAGAAATATTTTTTTTCCGGAAAAAATATTTTTCTTCCAAAAAATTTTTTTTTTCCAAAAAATTTTTTTCTACAAATATTTCTTTTTCATGAAAATATTTTTTTCCAGGAAAAATGATTTTTTCAGAAAAAATATTTTTGATCACGAATAATGCCTCATTTCGAGAAAGCATTATTAGTCCTTAAAAAGCGACTTTTAACTGAAAATTTATTTTTACCCGAAAAATTTTTTTTTCCGGTAAATTTTATCTTTTGGAAAAGTTTTTTTTTTATTTTTTTGCCGAAAAAAGTTTTTTTTACCAAAAAATTTTTTTTTTCGGAAAAATTTATTCGTGTAAATCAAGCGCTCTGAAGGCCTCTTTGCGAGCTCAAGGAGGCTCTACTCGTCATCATCTTCTCTCTCGAATGCTGGAGTTTCTTTGGGATTAGTCGAATCTTAGCGATTGCTAGAATATCCATTTCATTGTCAGGAAGTTGCAACCATGCAATCGTCCAAATGTGCCGGATGGTGAAACATTTGGTTAGTTAAGCAGAAAAATATTTCTTTCTTCAGAACGTGCTATTAACAAATTAAAGGTTTTTTGGAAAGTGCAAATGATTTATTGTATTAGCAATTACAATTCTTGTTAACAATAAAATACAAAACCAAAAACACGCTTGGAAAATACTGCTATAGTAGATATTATAAGAAATATTATAATAATATATTGTAAGAAATATTAGAAGAAATATTATTCTCTACAACTGTGGTCCTTACGAATATTACCAATAACGACATTTTAAGGAGATATTTTACGGAAACCGAAAAAACCGATTATTTATAAATAATTCCTAAACAATAACTGCTATGGAAAATTCTTTCAAATGAAAGTTGTAGGAAATTACATTCTCTATAACCTTTGTATAGAATTGTACATACAATAATGATGTTTTAACGGAGATATTTCGTAAAAACCGAATCGGGTTTCGAATAAATCTCGACTTCCGGTTACCGTTATTGTCCAAAAACTAATCAGCTCTTCGTACTCATACCAAAGTGTTATATATGTAATTTGGTGTTCATATGACAAGTACGTTTCGAGTAAGAGCGCCCACAATCACATACACACACAGACATCATTCCGAAAAGTCTAAACGTGTTCTATGGACCTCAAAACGTGTATTTCCGTTAAAATCTCGATGTCGATTTTTTCATGAACACAATACTTTCCCATTACTTCGTATGGAGAATGTAATAACACTGAATATAAGCCGCTACTAGAAATGAGGGATGCACCATCCAAATCGCTGAAAAAATTCCGAAGCGGCACATAAGTGGCTCCCTAAAAATTTTAACTCTAAATTACCGGAGTATCAGGAATAAGGCTGCGGAACTTCAGAATTTACTAGAACAAACAGAGGCAGATATAATGATAGGCACAGAGAGTTGGCTAACCTCGGATATTCACGACCGTGAAATTTTCCCCTTACGATATATTATTCATATCTATAGTTCACCCTGCAAGCCACCGCAATGGTGTGTGGCAGGGGGTGCAATAGCACCAAGGTAAAGCGCATAATAATGTATAGTATCACTCTACGTCGGCTGATTTCCTTTCGTAACTTCTGTTCTGCTCAGCTATCGTTCTAGGGAAAAACGAGCCTTTATACCTCTCAGTCCTACAGGCTATCTCTCTTATTTTACGAGGATGGTCCGTTCTACCAATATAAGTTGGCGCTCTTATTATTTCTTCGACATCGCTGGAGAATATATGCGTTCTAAATCTTTCGAGAAGTTTTAACCTAGAGCGTGATCGGCGCTCGGCTAGTGATTCCCATCCTAAGTCCTGTATCAAGGCTGTAACACTATTGTTTCTATCGTAACAATTTTTGACGAATCTAGCGGCTTTTCGCTGCACTCTTTCTAACTCTGAGATTGATCCTTTCACGTACGGATCCCATATGCTCGACGCGTACGCTAATAGCGGTCTTACTATCGAGAAGTAACATGTCTCTTTGACTTTTTCCTCACTTTTACCTACTATGCGTTTGATGAATCCTAGTTTCTGTTTAGCCTTCCCGCATATATTTCGTATGTGCATATCCCACGAGAGGTTGCTTGTTAAAGTAACGCCTAAGTATTTGACGGAATCGGCTAGTTTTAGCTGGACGTCTTCAACAGTGTAATTCGTCGTGTCAATATTTTTGTTTCCCCAGAATCTCATAAAGGAACACTTTCCTAAGTTCAATTCTAACTGCCACTCTTTACACCACTCGAGAATTGCATTTAAGTCGTCAGAAAGTAATAATTGATCATTAGGACTGTTAATCTCTCTGTAAACTACTGTATCATCCGCGAATAACTTGATTTAAGTATTGTATTCATGAAAAAAATCGACTTCGAGATTTCAACGGAAATACATGTTTTGAGGTCCCTAGAACACGTTTAGACTATTTTCGGAATGATGTCTGCGTATGTTATTGTGGGCGCTCTAACTCAAAAAGTACATACCATATCGTTACCAAACTTCAAATATAACACTTTAACATGAGCACAAAGAACGGATTAGTTTTTGGACAATAACGGATAACCGGAAGTCGAGGTTTATTCGAAACCCGATTCTGTTTTTGCGATATTTCTTTGTTAAAACATCATTATTGTATATACAATTCTAAACAAAAGCTATAGAGAATGTAATTTCCTACAGTTTTTATTTGAAACAATTTTCTATAGGAGTTATTGTTTAGGAGTTATTTATAAATACCCGGTTTTTCGGTTTCCATTAAATAGGTATCTCCTTAAAAACATCGTTATTGGTAATCATCATAAGGACCAAAGTTGTAGAGAATAATATTTCTTCCAAGTTTTGTTTGAAACTAATTTTCGTAGAACCATCCATTTCGGATATATTTCGCTTTTTCTTAATACCAGTATACAGCGCCAACACCATGTAGCGGTGAATTCTGTAAACATTCAAAATATACGTAATTTACGGCAACAAGGACGTGTCTTCTTTTATGATACGAAATAATAATTTTGCGTAGTAATATTATTCATAATAATTTCAATATCTATACCCCAAATATGGAGAAAGTCATGTGTTGGCCACATCAGATTTTTATCTATATAATTAATTAAATAGATATTGAGTTTGTGCAAAATTGTGGATGTTTCGCAATCCTTGGTGGAGGTTTATTCTCCATGTACTTACTGCTGAGAATATCATTTAACAAGTAATATTTGCGAAAAATTATGCTAGGTATCATTTTAAACTCCATCGGTTGCCGAGGAAAGGAGATTTATTAGCGGCGCAACGGTTGACGTCACAATTAATTTAGCATTCCTTTGCGATATCTGCCGTTTCTTAAGCCAGTAACGAGCGGCAGAAACATATTGAGTTGGAGTGAAACAGATTTATCGGCTTGGTCCCTTTAAAGAGTTGAATACTTCTTTCGGCGGTAAATTCCTTTGACGTTTCTTACGCTCCGCCTACTGTCATATACGTATCTCTGTTGTACAGAAATCATTCCCTATAGAAATTGTTATGTCGAAAATCTGTTACATTTGATTAAGATAAGATAGATATGCTATGTGGAGCTCCAAAATATAATAACATTTTTTGGGTTGTGCCCGTCGGTCAATTCCGCCGTGGTTATACATCCATACAGAGAAGGGTTTTTCAGTTTTCTTCTGCCCTTTGAAACACCGTTTGCAGATGTTTGGTCGAAGAGGGAAAATCTTGACATTAGGACGAATAACAAGATATTTACGCTCTCATGTGTTCACAGCTACGCGAAGCGAATCTCAGTTTATGTATTTGCGTAAACATCTTATTATTCATCGTATAATTACATTTAAAAGATCCAAAATTCTCATTTAAATTGTCCCGGAACATCATTACTCGTCTTACCAAGTGTAAGACTTGGGTAACATATTTTTATTTTAAGATACGCAACAGTTTCATTACTGTAGCGATTTAATGTTTTTCCTTTGTATTTTCGTTAAAAAAATTAGTTGAGAGAAACTGCCCTTTTCATCTTACATTAGACTCCACACAGTGATTCAGAGGTCGGAGGATTACTCTCTATAAGAAAGCGTGTGAAGAGTGTTTCACTGTAATAATCGTACATATGTAGCAACACGTGGGGCGCGTAGAAGGAATCACAGAACTACATTTATAGAATTTATAAATCCGCATTCCATAATTTGCAGAAATGGTTGCTGGCAAGGGACAGCGCGCCGCGGCGTTCACCGCGAAAACAAACTGAATCTCATTTACGTGCTTGAATTGTTGCAATCGTTTGAAAATGGAAATTTTCGGGGTGGAGTCAGAATATTAACGTTATAAAAACTGACCCTCCTGCAGCACGGGTTCTTATATAACACGGATTCGCTACATCACCATTTGTTTCGATGCCAACAATTCACACAACGTGGTTTTTATCGGACTTGAGGTATGGGATTCCAGATTGCTGAGCAAAAAGAGAGACGTGCATGAGAATGCTTTGTTTGTAACAGAAATAAATTACTTTATACTACTATACTTTATGTTGAATCGTTTCTCTTACACAACATTCACGTGTCTTTTTAAATCATCTAAGAATTGTATTAAACTCAGCACTTTTAAATATCGACGGGATTTCTCTATATAATGAAATTTCTTGCACAACTCGATTATAAGTATTCGACTTTTTTTCTGGGACGCACAGTTCCTTGCCGCGTCACTTTCATGACAGTGAAGACGTAAATTAAGCCAAGAGAATCACAGAATGTTGTATTGATCTAATTGAAGCGCGATTTTTCGATCACATTTATGTACTTACGTCTAACTTGTTATTACTTTAAGTTTCGCGAATTATTTTTTTCTTCGAGGTTAAAGTAAGTGGCTTGGCTATCGATATTTAAATATTTTTGTTAGAAAAAGTCATGTCGAGGTCGCATATATATATGAACCTGTTGTCGTCCGCCGCCTTTTCCTTTTAATTTGAATGCGTCTTTGGACACAAACTTTTGGTAAACCTCTGCTGTACTTTCTCTCTTCCTCTCTCGAGAATTAAAGCTGCCCATTTTTATCGAAGCGAAATATTAGTTACCCCATAATGCTGTGCCTTTCAAATGCCTCCATACCCTAACAACAACGGCTTGGATCACACTCGTTGTGCATGCTATTTCTCCTTTTCTTCCTGGTTGTCCTCCACTCCCTCGAACAGCCCCTGAGTTCTCCTTCCACCTCCGACCTTTTCCTGGTTCACAGCGTAGCCATTCCTTTAGGCCCGTTTCACACGGGGCGATTGCCGTCGCGCAACTATCCCCCGCGCGGCCAAGAAGTACACAGGAGTGTATCATGGCAGTGTATTGCCCATTTCACGCGACGCGACCAGAAGCGCAGCTGGTTTCGACCAAGCGATCGTGACGCGGCCAGCTTGCAGCGCGGTTGGCAGATTTACACTAGGCCTTATGGCGGACTTCACGCGAGTGTGGCTAGCAGCGCGACCAGCCCCTGGCAACTCAACGGTTTTCAGAGTTTCAAGTTACGCTCATCTTTGTTGATAGGTGTCACTGGGTGCGCTTCAAAATGAAAGTGGGGGAGGGGATGGGTCTGGGTGTAATTCTACGTCCAGGAAGAGTAGGGTCGTGAACGGGTAAGTAACTTTCCGTTCGTAATTCGCAAGAGATTTACGTCGACCTCGTGTTACTGTGATTGATTGTCGGTTTTAAATGCTTTAGTTAGAATTAAGCGAAAATTTAATTGTCGTTGTCGGAACGCCGCATCGGGGTAGCATCATCGCATTAATATTACCGTTCAATTTTGTCTCAAGGTCATTATTTCTTCTGATCCTTAGTTCATAGCTTTTGTGAAATTATTTCTTAATTAAACGAAATGGTTGATCTCTTCACTGAATTTTATGTCGGCATAATCTTTACATTAATTAGGAGAGACCTTTACATAAGATATATGTGGATCTATGCAATTATTTTCCTTGGTGAAAGTTAATCACGTGTATTTTGGGTGAACTGAGTCAAGTTGAGACATGAATATGGTTATTAATTTGTCGAGTGGTTGTGTAAGCGTATAGTTTGAAGGTAAAGGTTCGTTTTCTATCAACTTTGATTTTTAGAAATGATATATGTATACGGTGTTAGCCTATGATCAGATTGGCCAACGGTGGGAGTTTGATATGAGTTTCTGAGGTAATCCATCTCATTTTCGTGTATTTTAATCTCGTTAAAGCGTATGTTTGATAAAATAATAATATTTTAATGCGCAACTGAAAATATATTGATAAGGTTTTCTCCTAATTATTCAGTTTTCAGACAGAATTCTCCGTGTGCAGCTGTATTTGATTTTGGCAACCATTATCGAGAAATTCATTCAAAGCAATGCTGTATTTCGTTTATTGAAATGATATTAATTACGTAATCAATACATACTAGTGTCATGGTTTTGAAATAAGTATTAAGCTTAACTTAGCAACTTAAGGAATATAAGTCTTATATTTTACAAATCTTGGAATTTGAGTTACAATACAATATTTTCGAATATTATCGGAGTGATTTAGCACGAGAGACACTACATAATGTAATCAGGTTATCAGAAATAATATTCAGAATTAAAATACAGTAGGTACATATTTTAAGATTTCATTCTCTTGTTTCAGAGGAATGTTTGCCGAAGACGTCACAGAACAGCTGTCATGTTCCCTTGTGTGATATCAAGAAATACATATTAACGGTGAGTACAATCTTTTAAGTAGTTTGCCAATTGCATTTGTATTGGCTGTTACTTGAAGTTTCCAGTGAGAATTATCGACGTATTTTACTGAATAGATAGGATAAATTTAGTCGTGTAACCACGCATGTGTTTTAATTGCGTCTATATATGTGCAGTACTTATTGTACTAATTTTTCCATCTATTAATGGTGAAAGTGTAGTAACTTAAGCTTACATTGGAAAGTGATAAATCTCAATTTATTTTAAGTGAATATTTCATTGAGAGAATAAAATTGATTTTATAATTTCGACTTTGAAAGGTTTGTTAATTATCGTTAACATAAGTGTTATCAATGCTTCAATTTTTGGCATATTTTATGAAATACTTTGTACCTGGGAAATTTTACTTTTCAATCTACTGACATCCATTTCAGCATAAATCAATTAAGTATGCTCTATAAACACGAGATGATTTCATAGAAACAAAATTATTACTTTGTAGTGACAGTGTAACGTGAAATGTTCATTGACTTTTAACTCTTTGGTGAGGTGTAAACTAATGTTGAAATTATGGAGACATTTTGAGGAAAGTAATTAAAATATTTTGCTTGGAAAAGGCGATCTATATGGAAATTGCTAAAGCAATCAATGAAATATTTTGAGGAAAGGGATTTCTTAGTCAAAGTTAGTCGAATTCTTGGAATACATGCAAATTTTTGAAAAGTTTGCTATGCTAATGAAAGTTTATCATGACAATTGGTTTTTATTCTGTTTATTTCCACCGGTGGTTGGCTAATCATCAGTTGATCATGCAAAAATTGTACAGGATTTATTCAGATACTATTTTAGTGCATTTTATTTTATAAATATTCAGTCAATCAAATCAAAATAGCAATTAAACTGTAAGAGATAGAAGGCTGAAATGTGGTTATGCCATTTATTACTATGACGAAGGATTTTATTTTAATGAATAATTGAAAGTATATTGACAAGGTTTCTTCCCAAGTATGTATTCAATTTTCGGGCAAACTCCTGTCTAGAC
The DNA here is from genome assembly GCA_036926305.1 of Uropetala carovei. Classification (NCBI taxonomy): domain Eukaryota; kingdom Metazoa; phylum Arthropoda; class Insecta; order Odonata; family Petaluridae; genus Uropetala; species Uropetala carovei. The sequence goes on along the minus strand of JAXCHB010000152.1, from coordinate 453,228 downwards.
TTATTAAATGTTGGAAACCCTTTACCGAAAAATTCATTCAAATCAATGATTTATTTAGTTGATATTCATTTCCGTAATCAATATATGGTAGTCAGGTGGTTTTGAAATAAGTATTGAGCTTAACCAAGCCACTTAAGTAATATAAGTCTTTAATTTCATTACAAATCTTTGAATTTGAGTTACAATAGAAAAGATTCCAATGTTACCTCAGTGATTTAGCACGAGAGACATTACATAATGTAATCTGGAATATTATTCAGCATGAAATTACAGTATATATTTTAAGATTTTATTCTCTTGTTTCATAGGAATGTTTGCAGCAGACATCACAGGACTGAGCTGTTATATTCTCCTGTGTGTGATAACAAGAAATAATAACAGTGAGTATATTCCGTGTGTTTCTTTTAAGTAGTTTGCCTATTGCATTTGACATATTGGTTGTTTTGTGATACTTTTGTTGGCTGTTACCTCAAGAAGTTCCCAGTGAGAATTATCGACCTATTTGAATGAATAGCTAGGAGGAATTTAGTCGTGTAACCATGCATTTGTTTTTTTACTATATGTTCAATACTTATTGTGCTAGTTATTCATCTATTAACGGTGAAAATGTAGTAACTTCAGCGTATATCGGAAAGTGATAAATCTCAACATCTTTTAAGTGGATATTTTGTTGATAGAATAAAATTGATTTTATAATTTAGACCTTCAAAGATTTGCTAATTATCGTTAACATAAGTGTTATCAACGCTTCAATTTTTGGCATATTTTATGAAATACTTTGAGCTGGAGAACTTTTACTTTTCAGTCTACTGACTTCCAATTCAACGTAAATCAATTAAAAATATGAGATAATTTCATAGAAACAAAAATATTAGTTTTGTAGCGACAGTGTAATGTGAAATGTTTATTGGATTTACTCTTTGGTGATGTGTAAACTATTTAATGTTGAAATTATGGAGACATTTTCAGACAGTTGAAAGTGATTAAAATACTTTGGAAAAGGTGTCTGAACGGAAATTGTTGACACAATCAAGGAAATATTTTAAGGAAAAAGATTTATTAGTCAAAGTTAGTCGAATTCTTGGAGTACATGCAAATTTTTGGAAAGTGTTTATCGTGACAGTTGGTTTTTATTATGCTTATTTCCATCGGTGGTTGGCTAATCATCAGTTGAGCATCAAAAAATTGTAGAAAATTTATTCAAATACTATTTTAGTGCATTTTATTTTATAAATGTTCAATCAATCAAATCAAAACAGAAATTTAACTGTAAGAGATAGAAGGTTGATGTTTGCGGGGTGTATGTCATGTGTTATGCCATTTATTACTATGACAGAGGATTTTATTTTTGGTGGAACTGGTGTGCGACAAGAGGTCCAATGCTTTTTAAAATGTGAAACATATTTCATAGCATTAACATAACGATTTTTATCTTATTAGCCTGTTATTTACAAAGTATTAAAGACAATGAATAAAGAAGTGAGATCAAGTCAGAAGCGATAATGTCAGTTTTTACCTCTTTAAGTGCAGTCTTGTCACAATGCAAGCTTTAGGAAGATTAGAAATATTTTCTTACTATTCTTTGGCTTAAAATTCAATTCTGAATTCATGTTCTTTGATCGTTTTTAAAGGTAAAAACAAACTGTAATTTTATCCAATATGACAATGGTTTTAGGTTGTATTATAGATATAGACATTATAATAAATGCTGTGATTTGTCGATAATTTCCAATTAAGAGTACATGGAATGATTTTTATAAAGTTAATTGATCAATTTAGTTGATTTTATAGCATAAATTAAAATGAATATTGCTGTTACTACTTGAAATTATTAACAGATAATATTTAATACTTGTCAGTAGTTAAACCTCTGTATTAATTTCCATATTTCCTACCTGTTATCACTAGTCTATTTATCATTTTCTGGAGTACTTGATCGTCCTCGTATTTCACTGTTCTTATAATCCTTCCTCTGATTTAGAAATCTCCCATGCCTTCTAACGGTTCCTGCATTAGCCTCTCTCCATATATATTGAATAGAATCGGCGATAGACAGCAGCCCTGTCTTACTTCTCTACCGATATGTACTCCGCTGGTATCCGCATTCTCCAACCTGACTTTTACCAGTTGATTTACGTATAGATTCCCGATCAGTCTCCTGTCTTTCCAGTCTACACCTATATCCTTTAATATCCTCATCAGCAGTACCCAATTTACTATATCAAAGGCCTTCTGCCAGTCGAGGAAACATACACAGCAATCTTGACTGTATTCTATTGCCCTTTCTGATATGATTCTCACTACACCGATAGCATCTCTGGTTCCTCGTCCTTTTCTGAAGCCGAATTGATCTTCCCCTAGCATTTCTTCGGCATTTTTCTCTAGTCTTTTATTAAGAATCCTCGTGATGATCTTCGAAGTGTGTGACAGTAGGGATATCGTTCTGTAGTCCTTACACTGCATTGCCTTTGGCTTCTTCTTTAGAGGGATCATTGTCACATCTAAGAAATCCTGAGGCCTTTTTCCCGAGTTGTAAAGCTTGTTAATTAGTTTCGTAATCACTTTTAGTCCTTCCGATCCCATGACTTTAAGTACCTCTGCCTGTATTCCATCGCTGCCTGTAGCTTTCCCTTTATCCAGTTCCAGAATTGCCTTTTGTACTTCGCTTTCCATATTACTTGTTCCCAAGTTTGTCTTCTTCAATGTTATCCTCTTCTTCCGTTCTATTTGTGCTGATCCTGCCTGCTTGCTGTATAGTTCCTTAATGTATACTTCTCATACCTGTGCTACATCCTTTGGTTCTGCGACTATTTTTCCATCTGCGTTTATAATTGCTTTACCACAAATCCCATTAGACTTCTAATCTTCTAACTCCAGTGCCCTAGCATACATCATATCATACCGTCCTAACTTCTCAGTTGTATTTCCTCACATTTTCCTTTTATTCAAATTTCCCTAGCTTTATCTGTTACCCTTCTCGACTCATTGTTTGTGCATCTATAGTTGGCTCTACCTTCTTCACTGTTAACATTTTTTTCCATTTTTTTCTCTCATCCATTATCTCCAGCATTTCCTTAGTGATCCATGGGTTTCTGATTTTCTTCTCTTGTTTCCCAATCTCTTTATTCAAGGTGTCTTTGATGCTGGCTTTAATTTCTTCCCATTCTGTATTCACGGTCTCTGGTTTGTTTTCCAAATTTCTAAGGCGACCTTCCGACTTCATGCTGAAAGCATTCTGCCTTTCTTTCAGTTTTTTATGTCCCAAGTCTGTCTTTCTCTTCTCGTTTTCCTTATTTGTTTCAGCTTTGTGGTTACATCGAGTATTAGAAGGATGTGATCTGAATCAATGTTTGCTCCTGGTAATGTCTTAGTATTTTTTATGCTGTTCCTGAATCTTTGTTTTACTAGGATGTAATCTATTTGGCATCTCATTTTATCTCCTGGGCTTTTCCAACTGTGTTGTTCCAATCTCCCATTATTGTGCAGTTCTACTTCATAAATGTCATTCTTTTGCTCATACATCTCCCTGATTTATTCTTCTTCAATAGCGGTTGTTGGCATATATACCTGGATTATCAACATGTTAACTGGGACAACTTTTAGCTTTATTGCCATCAACCTATCGTTCGTTGCTGTTATTTTTGTCACGCTATTCATCATATCTTTTAAGTACCAGAGCTACTCCCCTTGCCTCACTATTTCCTCCGGTGTAAACTACCGTGAATTCTTCCGAGCGGATCTGCCCTTCTCCTTCCCATCTGACTTCGCTCAGCCCTATGACGTCAATCCTATTTCATTTTTCAGGTTCTCTAGCTTTTCTGCCTTCCTCGTGGTTTTTAAATTCCAAGTATCTTTGCATAAGTTACCTTCGACAGTTGCTTTCCTCAAGGCAGTCCATGCCCGGAGATCTGATTGTGGGACTATTTTACCTCCGGAATATTATATAATATAATCATTATTAGGGAAATGTAATGTGGTAGTTTCCCTCTTGCTTTCCACATCGCAGTACTGTAGCCGATCAAATCATGCCTACTGTTCTATTGAATATATACCCAACCAACATCATTTGTTTTCATCTCTATACCGTACCGACAGTACTTCTGCCTACTGCCAGACACCAATGATAGTTTTTTATTATTAATTAATTAATTTTTTTGTGAAAAAAACCTCCATTTGCGGGGATCGCACCCCGCAGCTTTGTAATGGGAAGCTGACACGCTAAGCACTACACCTTATGGAAGGTTAAAATTTAAAACTAATTGTCAAACGAATCTTTCACATAATAATTTGAATAAACTCGTAAAGAATTTAAAATTTTAAGATTCTAAATAGACCTTGATAAGTGAATGTGCTCTTTCATGTTGTTTAAGCAAATTAATCTTTTATATTTAGATTTTTTAGTTAATATTTCTTTATTGAATTCACCACAACCATTTTTCCTCTTCATTGTAGGCATTCACAGTTGATGCTGAGTGAAAATGCGATGGTTTGAGGCGTCGAGGAACCATGAATCGAAGAGTACTGCTTTGCTGAGACGACAATTGATACACCTGGGTGCGAGAATATAGAGGAATCTGAGCTGGAGGCTATACATATGGGATGAGAGAAGGTTTTTATACCTATATGTTGCTATATTCTGGTTTGTTCAATATGTCAGACGATAAATATCTTGTATAATATGTAGCTGCATCTTATGGAGGATGTAGGAGAGATTGTAAATTATAAGTCCCTTTCAGATGAGCTAAACGCTTCAAATTTGGCATTATTATAGCTTTATGCTCACAACCAATGAAAATAAATACAATACAATAAGAATTCCAATTTTTAGGAGGTTTTTCTCCTGTCATTCAGAATGAGCAGAAATTTACGATAGGATTAAACGATTCCCCAAGAATTTGATTTCTTTTAAAAATATTGTTTAATCAACTTACACTAAAAGTAAGTAAATGGAAAATATAGTGCTACGTCTGAAAAAAAAGTTTTATCTGATATCGTCCGTAAGAGTATTTTATTTCTGAGAATGTAGGGCATCAATTTTCTGTTTGAACTTAAAAACTTTCTGATAACTCAACTTTTTTATAAAATGCATTTAATTTTTTATTATAAATTTACAAGAATATAAGGTGTTGGTTTTCAGTTTGAACTCTGAAAACTTTCTTTAATTTGATTTTATAAAGAATATTCCATTTTGTTTGTAAAGGTTTATTAGCGTACTTCTATAAATTTTAAATTTTTGTTAAATTCACTTCCGTTAATAAGAATCAAATGTAGTAACAAGTTATTTACAAATTTCCGAAGATGTTGAATTTAAAAACTTTAGAAAACTTATAAAATGCCAAGTTTTCGTATTGACTTCTGAGACAGCACTGTATTTGCTCATGTTTGCAGACTTGTCATGTGAATATCGTTCCGCAAATTGGATGTTGGAAAGTAATTAATTAAATTTAATCTTAAAATAGGAGCAGCCATTAAAAAATATTATTTGTATCGGGATTTTTGGTGTTCTACATTTAATATTTTACCAAGAGGGTTTGTCGTGGTTAAATAATTCCAGATTTAATTTAATAATTTAAAGAAATTTGGAGATGTAGGATCTGCTTGAATTAATTCAGAAAATATTCTTTGGGGTTTTTATTGTTGTTTATTCAAGGCAGAAAAAATTCTGAGGCAATACAAATTCAGTTCATTATTCAAGTTATCAAAATCAGATAAAGAGATAAAATGCAAATGAAATTTCAGTTAGTTTTGAGAGTTTTGATTGAAAATCCAGACTATGTAAAGTATTTTCATTGTGAAAAGTTTATATTCTCCAATTATTAAGCCATGCATCGGAAATGGTAGTTTAATTGTTCTTGATTCTAGACGATATTTAGAAAAAGATTTAACTTTGTGGAGAGTTAAATTTCTTAATTAAGAAAAATTGTGCAGGTTATTTTATTCTTAATTAAAGTCAATGTCCAGAAAAAAGTTCTTTTAATAATTCCATCAATATCCAATTTGCTAGATGTTATTTATTTGTAAATACGTTTCCAAAGTGTTGTGTTATTTATATATTATTCAGAACAATTGCAAATTCTTTTGTCTAAATGTATATAAGCTATTGCTTTTCCATTCTATATAATTATTGCCATTTTTTTAAATCTGAACAAACCAGAATTAGCAGCGCTTTTGGGTATATATTTATCGTCTCTCATTTCATATTTTTTTCTAAGCCATGCTATTTTTCCTCTCTACTTTCTCACCAATAGAAATGATTAAAGAAATATTATCCTTGCCAAAGTACTTTGTAAAAATGTCCAACTTTTATTCTAGTGCTTGTTATATTTAAAAAATTTTCTGCAGTTCATGAATATTTTTAAATGGCAATTTTGATTTGTGCTAATATTCAGATCTTTTTAAGTCCAGAAATTTTTTAAGTCAGATATTATTCTAAGTCCAAAATGTAAACAAATTAATTTTTTTCAAGTTCTAATTTCAGAAATCTTTCAAGTCTAGCGTTAAAAATTATTGTCCAGATTGTAAACAAATTACTTTACAAATTGGACAATAGTTTTTAACTCTTAGACTTGGAAGATTTCTGGAATTGGGACTTTTTCAAAAGTTTTTCTAAGTACAAATTGTAAACAAATCAATTTTTTTTCTCAAGTCAAAAATTCTTTTAAGTCCAGTATAATTTTTATTTTCAGGTGCAGGATAAAATAAGTAGACAAAATGTATTATTTCAGATTGTAAAATTTTTATTGAACTTGTATGTATACACTGTACATTTTAATTGCAATAAAGACATTTTATTATGATCAAAACCTGTTGACTCCTTTTAGATAGGAATAATTTCTTTTTCTCGGAGCCTCTTTTAGGTATCGTTGGACTTAAGGGGTTTTTTTAGGTATATTTTTGCTAAATTTAGCACATTTTTAACCTAAAAATGACATTTTTGACCACCAATTCAGCCAAATTTTGCTGATTATTGAACAAATTATTCAACATTATGACAATTTATCTGCATTTCAACTATTCAACAACTGACATATTACATATAACACAATATTTTCAACTGTTGTTCAACAGCTGACATAAATACATATATAACATGAAAAAATAAACCATCAAACACATTTTGCAGCTGAAATAAATTATTGAACAAGCACTTGAAGAAGTTACTTGCCTCTGATAAAAATAACTGCGACTGAGCTGTGGAAAAATTAATACAAGCATTTAGACTACAGAACAGCCATCATCAGTGGCGAAATGCCACTGACGACAACTGCTCTGAAGTCGAAATGCATGTATTAATCTTTTCACTACTCTGTCGCAGCTATTTTTATCTGAGGCAAGCAATCTTTCAAAGTACTTGTTCTGGAAACACTTAAAAAAGAAACATTTCACATTATCAATGACCTTAATTACAATTAACAATGTCTCTTATTGGTCAAGAAATACGTAAAATTGAATGCACGCAACTGATTCCAAATGGGAGCAATGTTTGCATAAATGACGAAAAAATAATGAATCTCGCAAAGCAATGCTTAATTGGAATTACTTAAATGCCAGGATAACATTTTTATAAACTATTCCAAGTCAGAAATAAACTTCAAAAATGCAATATTAAAATTTCATGTCATACCTATTTCAAATGTTAATAAAATTAAACCTTTATATTTGCCAAATTAATTATTGTATAAATGCACAAATTATATTACCTCAATTAGACGTATTACTGTTTTTTGAAAAAGATTAATAGCATAATATAAACAAAGATTTACTTCTGATAGCAATTTAATTTTTATAACAGCAAAGATTGAACTAAATACATTTTGTCTTTAAAAATTATCTTGCATTTAAAAATATAACTGATTAATCAAGGTGAGATTATATTTACAACATCAAAAACATATTTGTTCTAATGTAAAGTTCAGATTCAAAGCTATTATGCAAAATATAACTGATTTAATCAAAGCAAACACCCTATTTATGAAAAAATATAGCATATTCTCAAAGTTTGTCTTATATTTCCAGGTAATGTACAGTAAGTGCGTAAAATTTAACGACTTGAGGTTAATTTACTTTAAATTTAAGTAGTAATTGCATTGCGTGACTCAACTCACTATCGTTAACAAATCACAGTGCTCCTTATCGATAGCTTAACACTTTCATGGCCAATTTGTCAAATTTAAAAGGAAAATCAGCAAATCAAATCATTAAAAATTTATCAATAATTATATTTTTTAACATTATAAATGTGCAAATTGTAAGTAGCAATACATTATCATTACAAAACATTTATTTAAAAACTTATATTTGAAGAATTTTCAGATTGTAATTTATGAAAGTATTGAGTGCACGAAAAACTAAAGTATTTCATTAAATATTTGTATACAATTGAGTTATTTATGTTAATAAATTTAAAGAATTCCTTTTCAGTAACGCTTATGTTAGAATAAGTCAAAATCTCATATGGAGTTTACCGAAATTATCGTTACGATAACTTAATGAAGATATTTTAAACAACAGCCATGAAATTGTTAAGTAATCTAAAATATAACTCAACCAACAAGAGACAACGTTAATATTTACATAGAGACCAACCTGAGAATCAAAAGAATAACTACAAAATTGAGAAACAAAATAAATATCCTATAATTATTATACCAAATAGAACTGAATGAGCTTCCCACAATCTATATATATTTGCAAAAGTTTGTTTGCGTGTCTCATTATGCATGCCATAAACTATAAGACACGAATAACTAAAATTTGGTACAATTATTATTAACATCTTAACTTGATGAATGTAAGGTTTGGTCAATTGGTTAATTATAGTCAGTGCTATAATAATAATAATATAGGGGAATATAACATTTTACAATTCCACTAGAGATGCCTGCATTTCAAATTTGAAATGTTGACAGAATTTTTTACAATAAACAAAGAAGCTTCAAAGTTTATTGTATATTAGGATTAGCTATGATGCTGGTCAACACAGACATCCATGACATTTGACGGTGCGATGAGACACTATTACAACGCCAACCTTCATAACAGCCTACTTAGTTAGACAACAAACCCATACAGCGGCCGGGTTACGCAATCTTACTTTCGATACTACACAATTTATACAAGTGAAAACATTTACCACTTACTTTATTTGCTCACATTACACTGTGTTGGATGTGGTTTGGTTAATACAAAACGACAAACAACAGATGAACAAACAAAAAGAATTAATGCAACGAAAAACAAAAACAGTAGAAAAGAGAATTAAAATCACACAGAAATTCAATGCTCCGACTCTTAGAATGATTCTCTAAGCAAAGTGTTTTGTTAAAATAAATTTATGTCAAGTGAATAATACTTTGTTACAATAAGTGGACAATACTTTTGTTAAAACGTTACAAATTGCACTTGACAATGCCTTATCCTCCTCCCTCCCTCTGCTGTTCCCCCCCTTATCTCTCGCGAGGCAATAATATGAATCTCGAGCCTTAAAAATGACATTCGTTGTCCAGGAAACTTATCGATAAAAGTCTAAATCTGTCACATATTCGTTAAATATGCGTAATTTCAAAACATGTGGTGCATTACTTTCTGGGAAACCCTCGTACAATGTTGTGTGAGACAGACGCTCCTTTCTAGGAACCTGGTATTATCTGAATTTTTAAAGAATGTTTATTTTGAACTCCTGAGCATCCCGCATATAACTGTCCATGCGTAAAGCAAAGCTACCGTATGGTAACTGACTTAAGAAGTCACCTCTCTACTCTGCGTGCAAGGGGATTTCCCTTCTAGGAAGCGCGCTCACCTTCAATGCCCCTCTATTCTAATGGAATTCGTTCCCCTCCACTCTACATATTACCTCCGATCACTGAGGCGTAAGGTAACTTCTAGTAATTTTCAATTGCTACATTAGGCGGAACTACCTGTACTCTACATGCACGTTCTCTACCGGAAGCTTAGAGAACGAACTCCACCTGGCAAAAAGCATCACCTCACAAAATGAATCGACTGCGTTGATTGTCAATTTTAACTACGAATCCTCAAAATATTTTCCAACTCTTTCATTTATATCAATTAAAATATGAAAAAATTTCCCAAATAAAACTTAATTCAAGCATAGATATAATTTTTTGTTCATAATTATTGCCATAATTTGAAGTCACGATGATTTAAAACATAACCTGAGCAACGCTGGGTAAATTTGCTAGTTATTTATAAGCAAAGAACTTTGCAATACCATTTTAATTTAATTTATTCACCAGAGAACTATATAAAGATGTTTGTGTAGCATTGTAAAATAAATTCCAATAATTACTCCAAGATTTGATGCACAAAAACGATTACAGTGTAATTTTCCTAATAAACGTTTAATGTGACTAAATCTTAGAAGGATATTTTGTAGTTTAATTTACATTCTTCGTTAGAAATAATTTTATGAACTCTGTATTTATCTCAGAATCACTACAAATATGCTGTCAACAATTTGTTGTTAACATACATTAAAGTTATGGTAATTTAATGTTGTGCTTACGCAAACTGTATAATTATAAAATATCAGTTGATTACTTCGTTTAAAAATTAGTACAAGAGTTTAAAATAACACTAATATTTATAATGAGATTTTAAGATATAAACAAGTTAGGAAAGTGTACAACGTAACACAAATGGGTGCGTTTTGTGCATTGGAGTATTTGAAAGAAATTATTTACGTGTTTGGAAGGGAAATAGCATTATAAAGTTCTTTTCTTCATCATAAATAATCCATTTTCTTCCCATTTAAAAATATTACATGCATATGTAAGGAAATTAAACATATTTCCGTGAGATTGTTTACGTTAGCAACAATGAAGAAGTAACCATGCTAGAAAATTTCAAAGTTCAACTCAAATTACGACTCTTGTTCGATTTTCTCGCAAACGGCGACTCCTACGATAAAAATGTAGAGGAAAAGAAATACCCTGCTTTATTAGTTGCACAAGTTTTACTTGATAAATATTTTGATATGACCGATACTTTACGAGATATGAGGGAAAGTTCATATTTTATCACCAGTAAAGTGGTACCCCTGATTGGCTTACGTGACTCATTTATGTGATTTTCTTATTATCTTTGACCGTAAGTCCTTAATATCAAATTTCATGAAAATCTGCTTGGTAGAAGCAGATAACGAACATGCGGACAGACCAGATGGAGACTAATACTAATAGGCGCTTATGCTGGAAGCGAAACGCACCTGACAAATAACCTTGCATGTAATTACATTTACAGATACACATACATTACTAAAAATTGTCTTTAATGACAAGAATGATATGTTACTTATTTGTTCAATATACAAGTAGAAGGTACTTGCATTCTGTAAGCGTTTCAAGTCATTATTTATGGCTTTTGCAAAGTAAAAATTATAAACTAGTTAAATAAATAAAACAACTTCAAGTACTCATTAGAATAAACTTCATTAGACCACTGATTCCCAATGAAAAGACAAAACTGATAATGGTTTGATTCCGATGCAAATGAATTGGAATATTTCGAGGCGGTGCTTACTGTAAAAGAGAGACTGACTGATATTATTCACTTCTTTCGGTAAATTGTGATGAGATTAGCCATGAGGAAGTGTATCATCCGAAACAAAAGTACCACGAAGCCAATGAAAAGGAAGAAATCCACAGTACATTGAACCCTCTGCATACTGGACCTTGATGGAACGTACTTAGGATATAATGGACAGAATGTCCGGCGATGCAAAACAGTTAAATGACGCCACTACTACATTGTGTCTCATGCGGACCTATCACATGTGCGTTATTTGGAAGGCCTAATGAATACATCGCAACATTATAACTAACGTATATCACGGCGTATAAGTCGACCTTTGAAGCTTAAAAAAATTTTCCTAAAACTTAAAGTCGACTTATACGACAAATATAAAATTGTGAACCTTAAATTACAGATGAATAACATCGATATTTACCAACAAGGGGAGGCCATAACATTAATATTGAAATTCGTAATACCCTTTTAGGAGGTGAAACTAGAACTAAAACATCACCTATATCTCTCTGCGTTTTTGCCAATGGGCCCTTGTTTAAAAGATCTTAACAATTTAAATTCAGGTGTAAGCACGGATGCAACATATACCATTAACCTTAAGGTTACAAACAGAAGCAGCGATAGCTGAATGGGTAGAATGAATGTCTAGTATCGGATGGGCTGGGGTTCGCTCCCAGCAGCCAGCATTTTTTTCTTTCAGAAGTGGTCTGTACATATATTTTAACTAGTAAAATTGTATTATTATTATGTCTTTTTTGTATTTTTGTTTTTTTCCTCAATTTTTTGTGATTATTTTTTTTGTCTTTTTCACGTACCTTTTTGTACTTAATTTATTTGCACCTTCCACATATAATTATGATATTATAATTATAAATAAATAATAAAATTTAGAATGTTATAATCATTACTTGATTGTTTATTAAAATATCAATTCTTTAATACGACATTTATGAAATGTTTATTACGGACAATTACCTTGTTTTTTTAATTGTATCATCCAAAGTATTGTAATGCTGTAGAAGTAAGTGAGATAGAAGAGGTACACTTCGATCGGAATTAACCATACTAATTGCAAGTTATAATTATATGTGGAATATGCAAATAAATCAAGTACAAAAAAGTACATGAAAGAAGACAAAAAAAAATAATCAAAAAATATGCGGAAAAAACATTTCCTTTTTTGAAAAGGGGAATAATGTAATTATCAGAACCATCCTCACGCCTGCCAACATGCGATACTTTATTGAATTTCACCACCGTAGATATTGATTGCGATAACTAGGTGCAGTTAATTTTGATAGCATCATTAACAGCCGACATCAATCAAATCATAGGAACCATTATTTAGTTGGTCAAGCTCTCTGAGAATAGCAGTTTCTTATTGGTTGAAATTAAAACACCTGTCAAATGGAAGGCTCAAGAAGAATAGCACGGACTCGAAAAAATATTCCTATATTTTTTTATTACTATGTTTATTTCTGTATCTTGTTAAAACTTGGATCGTACAGGACCTTGATTTTGCCTGGCAACGATTTCATGAGAAGTATTTTTAAGTGAAACAAAGAGGGTCGACTTAGACTGCGAACATATACCTAATCTAGTATTTTCAAGTTGAAAATTCAAGGTCGACTTATACATTGCAATATATGGATATATATATACATATTATAATGTATATAATTACTGTATATACTCGTGTATGATGCGTCCCAGTGTATAACTGCCGTGTATAATGCGCACTCGTACTTTATTCCAAAAAATCCCGACTTTTTCTGATACCACGTGTATGACACACATCCTTGATTTTTGGGAGGTATATGAATTTTAAAACGTTTGGACTTGTCCATAAGTGTATTACGTTCAATAAGCTCCATATTATGTCTAAGAGAGACATCGTCAATAATTAAAGCGACTGAGTTGAGATGGCAGCAACCTCACATGGTAAGTTGGGCAAAGTGATGCCGTGTAGAAAACTGCAGCGCCACTGTTGCCAATCCTTTTAAATCAGACAAAAAGGGATCTATAAATTAGTTTTGATTTAAAGTGGACGTTGGTTCTCTCTTTCCTATCTCATTCTAAAACTGTTTAAGAGAAGGAATAACGTAAAAATTTAACAAACAAATCTGGAAACAGGAAACGCGACAGGTATGATTAAGTTCACACACGAGATTCTATGGGTTTTAAATTACTTACGTTGTCAATCGTAGACACTAGAATCATTTACTAAATAAAATTATTTCAATTTGCTTATTCTATGTTTTTTTGTTTTTGATGTGTGTTTTGCGGGAAGACTATCTTGTGATTTTGCAAAAATTACAGCAATCAGCTGATGAGCTAGTGAAATGCGGAATAATTAAAGAGGATGGAATTATAAATGTATAGAAGTAATTAGGTGTTCTATACATATAATTATGTATGTATAACCTGGAGTATCAATAATTATTGTGCTTTTCCCATTAATTAACCCAAAAAGCGTGAATCTGGTGCGAGGTAGGTTCCCATTTTAAGTGCAGAGAAGTGTTACCTGTGTATAACGTGCACCCTACTTTATGACCTGAAAATTTGGTCTTCAAACAGCATGTTATACACGAGTATATATGGTAGATACAATGTATAATTTATTGGTGTAGCAAATCCGCAAAAATTAATTGTTCCTCCGTTTGACCTTTGTGACTGGTTGAAATTGATTGACTTGCATTACTTGTGGGGTTTGTTTGTCTTAAAACATTCTTTGTATTCATTGTTACTTTCTGCCAATTTCCACCAGGGTCCGGAAAAATCTAAAATCTCGAAAAAGTATCCCAAGTTCCATTCCTAAGAATAATTCCGTTTCAAATAAGAACGCAAGGGAAAATCAATTTTTCTTATGGTCACTATAATTTATTTCATTCTTAATTATGTTCTTATAAAAGTATGCTCCTGCTAGCACACTGCAAGCACCTTTTACTAGTAAAATATAAAAATTAATACGATTCCTATTTTCCTAAATTAATTAGAAAACTCTGTGCTATGATTTCATGCGCTCTTTAACAATTTGTATAAATATATAGCGGAGTAAAACACTGTCCTTCATAACATGTGCACTTTAACAATTTAAGGCAACACATACGTTTCCTTCGGATGTTTCGGATATAACAGACAGGCCTTCCCCTCCTTTTAGTCCAATATATCGAGGCTTCACTGTATGTATGTAAAGAATGCGATGTCGGACTGTGTACAATACCACGTTTTGCAATATACCATACACGAAAACGTATCAAGTATATAATCGCAAGCTCTGGAATAATATAAATTAAAATAGTTATAACAAATCCAACGTATATTTTCAATCCTTTCAAACTTTTACAAACCTATGCCAACAGGTGCTTCTGATGGAATCTTAACTTAGTACTTAAAAAGAGTTAAAAATGAAACAATCTTTTGTTATTCTAAAAGCTCCCAATTGCAAGCGCGACCTGAGTTTATATAAACATTTGAAATACAGTTGGACCTCTATAACCGTCACCATTGATAATCGTTGTTTCGATCAACCCTCATTTGTCGCCAAATGGTACAAAAAAATTAAAAAGTTCCGATGCCAGATTGCACTGTGACAGAGAGAGGAAGATTCCTGGCATTGCCTCCGATTCAATTAGTGCCAATTAAACCTTCAAATACGTGAAAGAATAGCATTATTCGCTTCACGCTTTAATTTAAGCATCGAAATTAATGCTGTAGCAATGTCAAACTTTATAGATAGCAACAAAAATATTTACGGATAATTATCCAGTTAATAACAATTTAATCAAAGCAATTGATCTTATTTTAAATCATTCGAATGCTGGAATCTTACTTTTTCAGTAAGTAAAACTATTAAACATCTATAATGCTTATTAAGGCAAATTGTCTCATGCATAAATTTAAAATTAGATGAGAATAAGGACGTACATTATTTTTTAACAAATTATAAGTTATATGGTTATGTCACCTTCGTAGATAATCTAAATGACAAAGAATGTTAGGCGACGGGCTACGTTTATTCAGGAGCAGCATGAAAACATTTGTTTTAGATTGATAACCTAGAACTCGCCGAAACTTATCTTCTCTTCTTTGTTAATCTAAATAAACGGTTGCGTTGATTGATATATGAAAAAAAGGACATATACTTCATTTAAAAAAAACAAAGAAAATTAAAAACATAAAAGTTTGCAATCAATTACCGTGTAGCATTAATTTCCTCTCTAATTTGACTTTTAAAATACAGATTTCTTACTGACTTTGCACAATTAATTGTCAATATGCACACACAGCCTCGCCCTC
Source organism: Uropetala carovei (assembly GCA_036926305.1). Classification (NCBI taxonomy): domain Eukaryota; kingdom Metazoa; phylum Arthropoda; class Insecta; order Odonata; family Petaluridae; genus Uropetala; species Uropetala carovei. Next base: position 437,382 of record JAXCHB010000152.1, on the reverse strand, counting down.
AGCGAGATTTGTACCCGCTAACCTTACCTATACTGGGGAAATGCATTATCAGAGTTAAATACGAATTATTGAGTTATATGTGAAATATTGAGACCAACTTATTCTACACAATTCTTAATTTTTTATAAATTAATTGAAAAAACAGTGAAAACACTGTGCGGGTACAGCTAGTACTCCGTTAATTCAAATAGAACTTATAATTTTGTTTGTTTAGTTTACATAACAATGCTTTTACTCATTATTACCTCTGACGGTAAAGCACTATCAATTGCAATTTCCCAGGTTGTTGTTACTATCAGCATTTTAATTACTACAAATATAACTTTTAATTAAAGTTTAAGGCAATAATAGCCCATTAATTCATCAAATGGAAGAAAGAAGAATATAACGAGGTCTTTGAAACTGTGTAATTTTTACTTATGTACCAATGACGTGAATCTAAATTGATTCTTTTGAAAATTTTAATGTCAATCTGATTCAAACGTACTTCATTGCGTCATTTTATGTTACTTGTCGCCACCTGGCAGATCCAGCCACTTTGTGACTAAATGAATAAATAAATAAATATTATAGAGACAGAAGAAGATAAAGAAGAACGACATAGAAGAGAAAGAGTGAGAAGATCAATATGGACAGATGAGCAAAGACAAACAGCGAGAGAGACCATAAACGAAATCAGGTAACAAAGAAGAAATGAACAAACTGAAGAAGGGAGTAATATAAGAAGAAGCCAAAACAGAATCGATGCAGCCAACGGCGGAAGGCGAAGAAACGACACAAATTTAAACTCAGCAATAGGAAACGGATTAGCTACTCGACGAGATGATTCACATTTAGGAAAAATGGATAAATGTCAAAATCGTAGAGCTTTGTTTTTTAATAACCGAGAAAAGCATAACAGATGCTGGTACGAGAAGAGCACTTCCGCAGCTTCCAGATATATTAAAACTGCCATAGAGAGAAAATACCCCTATGTGTAAAAATACGTAAGACTAATGTAGTTTCTGCACATGCCAGGACATGAAATATATATATTTAAAGCGGGAAGCTCATTAGTTCTAATTTGAAATGCAAAATCAATCACACTCACCCATCTTCTTTCTTGATATCGCAAAGCAGAGCTGGCCTGAGGAAGACGTACGATGCTGGCTGCGTTTTCAGACTTCATTCTTCGGAGGCACGCATCTGAAACAACGACAGAAGCAACTCAGAAATCTCGCACCCAAAGGATAAAAATTCTACAAAACCTTCACAATAACTTTTGATTTGAAGTTTATAAAGTAATGGAAACTGGCTAAAAATGTATTATTCATACGTTTTTAAAAACACAGATTCTCATTTTATGAGGTAAACTATAATTTTTACGTTAAAAACACAATATATATTGATAACAAACCCTTAATTAATCCTACGTTAAGAATGTAACGCCATATCTTGGCTATATTTGCCCATAAACAAATCCGTCCTTGCAAAAAACTTTACCAACTCTTCACAGAAAATGATACTTTACAACGATAAAATCACTCATTAAACATGTTATGCGGTAACAAAATGTTATACATAAGGACTAATTTATAAGAATAATTACTCCATTATACATAAATATGATAAATATAACATTTACTATATACATATATATACGGTAAAGATATTTCAACTATAAATCAAAGATGAATAGAGAAGTTATTTAAGATTTCCTTACCTTTGAAGATATAAATCCTCGAGGAGATTGACCAGGACAGCTGGATCACACAATAATAACAGTACATTTATTTTCCAGAAGATCATAGTTACAAGGCAAATCAATAAGACAAACTCAATCACAAAAGAAAATACAAAGTAAAACAATATAACAGCACGAGTGGGCTAAAGAAAAACAATAATACATCAAAACATCACCATAAATTACAATTAAGTGGCAAAACAGGGCATACTGAATAATTACATATACAAATTCACATATCATTGTATAACAAAATAAGAAATAGTACTATTAAGAGAAGTTAATTAATGTCCAGTAAGCAATGTGAAGATGACACATTGAAACTATAAAAAACTTTAGATAAAACTTCACTTCACTTAAAGTGTCTTAAAACGTAGACAAATCAAACTAAAAGTACATATTTAAAAACTGCAGTCAAAATGCGTCACATGGACCACTGTTTTCGAAGAATAAACGGCCAAACTTTTGTCACTATCAAAACTATCAACTTTAAATTTCGAATACAATAAAAAGGATTAGTTTTTTACTTGTAGAAAGTTCTGGTGTAAACACATAAAATAACCGAAAGTATTAAAACACTGTCAAAATGATTGTCACGTGGACCAGTTTTCGAAGAACACACGGCCAAACTTATATCACGATCATAACTATCAACATTAAATTTCGAATACAATAAAAAGGTTTAGTTTTTTCCTCCTAAAAAGGTCTGATGGAAACATAAAATAAATTTCGAACGGTGTTACACACATATCTGACAACCTCGTCAGCCATTTTAAGATTTCTATGAAGTAACCAGAAGTAACGCGCAGGCGCGCAGGCTAACCAACATTTCGTCTTATAAAGCAGGATATTTACAATTTCGACAAAAAAACCACAAAAAATAAGCAATTCCTTTTTATATCTTGATTTCACATTTTAGTAGGAACACAATTATAACTTATTATAGGATCGATAAAATTTGCTTAAATGTTATAAATTACTTGCAGTAAATCAAATTTATTGGCATTAAACTTTTGCTTTGCAAACCTAAATTTGGATTCGTCATGGAGAGGGGTAAAAATAAGGCATTAAAATATATTTTCACATTGCTTAAAAACCGACAATGTAATTAATTAAGTAATAACGAATTTTTGCTCCAAATACGATTGCGTTTTTTGGTAACATTTATTTTTCTGTAGGACGTCTTCATAAACAATTACATGGGTAGTTTCTGCGACATTTACAAATTATGCGGAAACAATTATTAGTTATTAAAAACTATTCACGAGTGTAATTATAAGAATAGCAATTATACTCCGGAAAATACTTTCAGGTTTTTATCTTATCCATGTACAGTGGTGGACATAAAAACTGCACACCCTTGCGAGCGCTCCACCGAAATTTCAGTGAACTACTAGTCTCGAACGAGCTGTCACGCGATATGGCAACAGAGATGGTAGAGGAGGGCGTGAAGGGTCTTCTTCCTCTCTCTCCCCCCCTTAGAGGGGGTACACGAGTAAATACGGTAATTCCTATTTAAGAATGCTAGTAATTTTATCGTTTAAAAAAATGTTTCGTTTATTAAAGTTATTTACTTAACTTTTGGTTACACATAATTCATAAACTTAAATTTAATAGTTTCTCACTTAATTCCTGAACTGTTACGTTTTTCGTAGTTTTCTATACTTTGTTATTTTTTAAAATTGCTTATCTAAGTGCTAGGCATCCCGTCATATAACTGACCAAAATTCTCCTCCTATGTAAATGAATAAAGATATTGTTCAAATTCAACTTATAGCATTCATAAACAGATATTGGGCGTCGAAGCAATGAAATAATACGTGAAGTAGTCGCAACTAAACATTTCTCATTGTTAAGGCGTTGAAATGTGTATTCCTTTCGATTCCTAATAAATATTTATGCTAACTCGGAATTTAATTAATTTAATCTTGAATGGAAAAATAAACATCGTTCTTTTTGACGTCCGTATGTTAAACTCCTGAGTTCATGTCTCGATTCTAACTAATTTTGAAATGAAAAGAATTATATCTGACACTCATTCACGTGTTACCGCAATGGGGAAAGTAAGCGCTACTGAATTCAAAACCATTATCTTGAGGGAAAATATCCGATCCTTTAGAGCTAGGAGAGAACCGTAAACCGTTCTCTAAGGGGGGGAGAGAGAGGAAGAAGACCCTTCACGCCCTCCTCTACCATCTCTGTTGCCATATCGCGTGACAGCTCGTTCGAAACTAGTAGTTCACTGAAATTTCGGTGGAGCGCTCGCAAGGGTGTGCAGTTTTTATGCCCACCACTGTACTTTGGAAACCTGTGGTATATTCAATTGATACCGATAAAATATTCGTATAAATTTGAAATGTAGGTACCTACCGTAGGAACCTACTGATTTACAAACACAGATGTCCGGAACAGGTAGAAAAATACACTTGTAATTGTCCTAACTAAGATACTCTATTTAGTAAGTGAATTAGCCTTCATAATGCACTTAAGAACCATAAAAAACTAGGGTGAGTCCTTCTTCACAGTAACCTTCCACCTCATTTCCTATTTGAAATCCAAAAACTCACGTAATATATTTTCAAAAAAAAACATTCGTGCGTCAATTTCCAACAAATCCTTTATCTAATTTTACAATTGTCCGTCCGTCTTTCTCCATTTGTATCTCCCATTATTACAGCTAATGCCTGTCGCATAAGTATATACGGATCATCCTTTGCATCAATTTATAGAAATTTATAAAATTTTATTATTGTAATATTATCGTATATTTCATAAAGGTAAGCTCCTCTCCATTATGAATTTTACACTAATAATAATAATACTTTATTTACGGGACAAGCCCTTTTCCTAAAAATACAATCAGAAATGTATTAAAAATAAGCTAAAATATTTAAACGTGCGTTGAAATACAATATAAACCATTAAAGCACAATAATAAGAAAAACTATCTCACATAAAAATCACATCCTATAAAAATTATACTCAAAATCAATCTGACAATATAACAGTATCGTACAATTTAAGTTAAATATGCAGGTAGAAACTTTTGTATGAACTCAACATTAACGAGGATATGTGCTAGTTATAATAAGTACTTCTCTAATCTAGACATTTTTATCAGAAAGTCTGAGTATATAACATAATTATCGACTTTATTGGGGTAGTCAATAAAAGATATGTATGAATTTATAATTTCACTATTGTTTGAAATTATGTACATATCTTGAAATTGAAGGAATATATGATTGTTATCTGCCTCTCTTCTTTTATAAATATATTTCATTCGTTGTTATTGGTAATACATAACTACAATTGTATAACTACCATTGTTACTTGCCTTATTTATAAATAGTTCATAGGTCGTGTATGGTAATATATATATATCATTGTATTGAATAATGAATATTTTATGCTTGTGAATGTATATGCTTTTGTATTGCTTTTTCGTTACATATATAATTTGCCATCTTGATATCAAGATAATTAGAATCAAGTGTATTTATTAAAATGTAAACCAGTTTATCCTGTAATTATTTTGTTGGGTAAACTTTAAAAATGATAAATAAATAAATATTCTAAGGCATAAAGTAAAATTATATCAGATTCATGGTACTTAATAAAAATTTACCTGAATTAAAATAGACATAAGTTGGCATAAATTTCTACCACATTTAAGTTAGGCATTGCAGCTTAGTTTTAAATGATTGCAGTGATTCATTGAATATATCAACTTTATGACTTATAAGGTTGTAGTCTCTCATCATAGTATACAAAGGTAAAATGCACATATAATTTGTCCATATATGGTATATGAAAAGTCATATCTAACCTTGTATACATTAAAGGCACTCTTGAGGTTTATTAAATTAAGTAATTCTGGGCTTTTAATATGGTTATTTAACAATTTATATAAAAACATAAGGCCACTATTCCTCCTTTGAATGTAAAGGAGTAGCATATCAAGTAGTATTGTCACTCCTAACAGTAAAAAAGCAAAAAGTGTCAAAAGACTTATGTCCTTAACAACGCTTTCAATCTATTATCAGAACGTAAGGGGATTAAGGACAAAATTAGAGCAACTTAAACTAGCTATTTCTACCGCTGACTATGACGTTATCGTACTCACTGAGACTAGGCTCAGTGAAGACATAACTCTGAATTGGACTTACCTCATTTAGACATTTATAGACATGATCGCAGTGTAATTACTTCTAATAAAGTTCGTAGTGGTGGGGTTTTAATTGCTATTAAAACAAAATTGCAATCTGTAAAGGTTATAAGCCAAATTATTAATGTAGAACATTTTTGTAAACATTTGTAGTCAAGAGGCAAAGGTTTTAATTGGGGCAGTGTATATCCCCCCAGCCTCTGCCATTGATAAGTACTTATCTCATTGTGAAGTGGTTGAAGATATTGTGAATAATAACAATTTTTTGATATTATTGTACTGGGGACTACAATTTACTTGATCCCTGTTGGAACACTGACTGTGATAGCATGTCTTTCACCACTCAAGCAAGAATTATAAATGAAAGTTTTACATTACTGGGTCTTAAGCAGATGAGTACTATTTGTACAATTTACTATTAGATCTAGCTTTTTCTAATTCAGGGCAAGTAACTTCCGAAAAGGATCCATATCCTATTTAAAAATGTGTTAATCATCACCTTGATATTCATTACAGTGTAAAGTTGGCCAAAGAACTAGATTATAACAATTATCAATTTACTATTTATGATTATAGAAACTGTCATTATACTACATTGACTTAGATACTTTAAACTGGCTAGGAATATTGTGCAATTTGGAGATTAATAATGCTCTATCAATTTTCTACTCTATTCTTTATGAAGCTATAGAACTGTGTACTCCTACCTTAACAATCAAAACATCATCTCATCCTAAATGGTTTAGTGTTGAATTAAAGGAATGTAACAAACTCAAGAAACATTACCATAAAATTTTCAAAATTACTGGGAGTAATGATGATTATCATAATTTTTCTAAAATCCGAGGTGAATGCAAAAAACATTCTGGTTCATGTTGCAAAAACAATATAAATAACATGGAAACAAATATTCCCTATAACTTAAAGTATTTCTGGAGACATGTTAAAAATCATCAAAAATTGGATAGAATACCAAGCATAATGTATTATTATGAAGAACATGTTGCAAATAATGACCACGATATTTCAAACCTCTTTGTAAGAAACTTTTCTAAGGTCCACAGTACTGTGATACCTGACACAAAGCCTGCCTTTGACATAAATTACACGTTTTCCTTTGGCAAAATGACAGTTTCAACTGAGGATGTACTATGGAAATTATTGTCTACAAATGTTACAAAGTGTACTGGCCCAGATGAACTCTCTCCCTTTTTTATTTAAAAAGTGCAGTCAATCACTGGTTTACCCACTGTTTATACTATTTAAAAATCTTTTAGCAGTGGCGTTTTTTCTGACCTCTTTAAAATTGCTTACATTACACCGATTCACAAAGATGGTGACAAAAGCAATACTTGTAAAATCAATATATGTAGTGGAAAAGGGAAAATTAGGTTTGGAGTAGCATTTAAATTCAGCCAAGCATATGAGAAACAGTAATTCTGGCACTACATGAGGAAAAATTACAAATGATGCTATTACTAAAAATAGAAAGTAGGCTGAAATTGTTTCTGCTTGTAACTTTAGGCTTTCATTCAGTTTGACATCACTTTGAGTTATCGATCAGTGATTTGCACAAATAAGATTATTTGCGGATTCAAAGATGGCTACTAAAATTTCACCAGCCACAGCTAAGACATAAGCAATAGTTGACAAGGTATTAGCTCCACATTCTCTACCTTTAATAAAAATTAAACTTGAATATGTACATCAGGATCTCCACTGATGGTAGCAATAATTTATCACGAAAAATTTTTCGAATACTCGTACAGTATTTTGATCGTCATGTTTAAGGACTCACACAAGCTAGTTGAATTGAAATGTTTAAAATGAAACAGAGGGGACTATAAGTCACCTTGTTTTAAAAACATCTGATTGGCCAGAAGAGTGTATCGCATTTGGAGGGGATAACTGCAACTCCAATTTTGGTTATGTTGATGGAAATGGACAGAGCAATGTTTATGTACTCTTGTCTGCGGAAGTTGGGGAATTACTTGGAATAAAATGCCCTGCCCGTATATCTTACATAATTATGTTCAGCATGCAAGGGATTCCTGGCTAATTGATATTGAATCAAATTTGGTTACAATTTATAATCGTTTTTCTGTATTCACGGCCAGAACAGAAACCTTGAAAGAACTTTGTGACTTTGTATCTGTAGGTTATAATCCATGTGTGATCTCTGTTGAATTGCTAATGTTTGAATTGAGATTTGGCAACTGTTTGTTTTCATCTGGTACTACTTTGTAATGTAACTGTGCCATCTTTCTGAGTGTATATCGCAAATAATTTGTGATGTTTGCAAAAACCTGTTTGCAATCTCAGCTGAAATGCTACAGAATTGTTTCTCACTTAAAATACGGCATTTACTTGTTATGTGTACATCTAACGAAGCTTAAATAAAGCAATATCAATAACTTACAATAATTTTGTTGTTTTTTCAATTTTATATTTCTATTTAAAATTTTGCGATCATATATATTAAGCATTTTACGAGGAATAAATAACCTGATATTTTAAACGCGCGCGCTTGGTGCGACGGTGGTGCCATCTATGAACAAATGTAGTCGTAACTTGAACCTATTTCCCACAAGAGGAAGATGCACAGGGCTGAGCGCGACCAAGGGCTTGGATCTCCTTGCAGTGTTTCTTGTGCTTGTTTGTGCTCTTCGATATAATGGGTGAGATCGACATTGAAAAGTTTATTTCAGAGCTGGATTCTCTAGCGTGGTTAAGACTGGAATAGTGGTTGTTACTATCAGGAGCGGAGCCGGGGGTGAGCCGCAGAGGCGACGGCTTCAGGCGGCATTTTTCTATGGTGGAAATTTTCACTTTTTTCCCTTATTATTTTTGGGGGCGACGATTCTATCGCTCGCCTCATGCGCCATTCTTCAGCGCTCCAGGTTTGTGCCGCGTGTTTTGTCGAACGAACAGCTAAGCGAGGTCGGCCAGCATTCCAACGAGAGATGTTTTTATATATCAGGTTTACATTACATCACCGTTATCCTAGGAGAGAGTCTTGGATTTTGAATGGTGTTAATTAAAATATTTAAAGGCAATCGTGTGATGGTATGCCGATTTCGAACGGGAAATGTTTTTGTATGTTTTGGCTGCGTTTTAAAGTAAACTCTTAATCATGAAGAATAAGCGATGTTTTTTGCTACTACATGCATAATGTATATGTGAAGATATTATTAAATCTTTAAGTTCAATCGTCAGACTGAATTTTCATCATAGCTACCTTTTGATAACATTAAATATGTGATAACAATTTAAATTTTTCTTTAAAGGGTTTGAGAGTCTGCAGAATCCAGAAGCACTCCAAGTGATATTTCTTCTCAGAAGTCCATGGGCTCAACAATCTCATTCATAGGAGTCTGTGTTTGGAGAAAGTTTCAGATTCATCATTTCCAAGTTAAGTAGATGTGATACAGTTTCTTTGTCAATTTAAAGTTTTAAGGAATGTGTTGTTGTTTTTTCATTTTTGGAATAAACATTATTGCAAGTTTATAATTGGAGATAATTTAAAAATTTCCAAGATGGAAATGTATGCAAGCTTTGATTTGGCCATTTATGTATGTTAAATGAATTTCCTACTCTGGAAGCTTCATGAGGAACTTGTTTTTAATATTTTATATTAAAATTTTAATTTTGCGATGTGTTACATAAACATTGCTATTTATGAGGTAGGCAGCTTTAAGGCTTCCTTTACTTGTGCAATGATTTGAAGGCAAGTGAAATGTTCAGTGGAATGTTTTGATGAGAAATCAATCTGATGAGGAATTAAATTTTTATTAAAGATTTGGTAGGATTTAAGTTTGTTGCGTTTGATGATTTTACATGCATGGCAGAAAGTTATTTTCTAAGAGTTTTGCTAGATTTTACTGAATTTTTATATGTTAATATATTCATCATTTATGCTGGACTTTTTATCTTGCATTTTTGTAGTGTATACTCTTAAATGAACTACTTCCAGTGAGCTTCAGCACGCAACTGATCTATGACGCTGCGTTGCTCGTTTATTACACAAACAAGTGAAGGTCATACAGGCGCTATGTAAAAACAAATGAGTGCGCACAGGCAACGTTGTTTAGTATACTACACTCCTCCCTTCCCACAAAAAAAAAGAAAGAAAAACATGAAAGAGAGAAAAAAAAAAGAATGTTCCATCTAAATAAAAAAGTTGTATACAATAGCCACAATTACAATGCATAAATTTTGTCCGAGTTGGGCAAACATTACAGGTTCATTTTTTCTCTTTGTTTACGTACTCTCAGTGGGTATCTTCTCTCATGTGCTGCTGCTTTTTCTGCACCCACTTCACTGTCTCTCTCACCCACTACACCGTCTCTTTCACTCACTTCTCTGTCGCTCTCTGTCTGCCTTGTCACCGGGTCTGCTGAACTTGGCTCCTTGTACCATCCATCCTCTGGTGTAGTCTGAACTTGTGCCCTGATGCCAATGGGGTGTTCTTTCACCTTATTCTCTTCTGCAGATGTGGGCACACACTCATCTTTCTGTGAACCAAGTTGGCCTCTTCCTCTTATCTGGTTGATGTGCCTATGCCACACAAAACCTCCCTCTGTCTGTACTTTATAATTTCTGGTACCGAGTACTGTCACAATGGTGCCCATTACCCAATTGTCCCCTCCCCTCCCTTTATATTGTCTTACCATCACTTTGTCACCCTCGCCAAAAGATCTCACGGCATTGTGTACCTGGTTGTTCACTTGAGCCCTTTGCCGTTTGTGGACCGTATCTCGAATGTTTGGCTTTACTAAGGCCAGCCGTGACCTAAGTGTTCTGCCAAACAGCAGCATGCTTGGGGCTTCCCCCGTGGTTATGTGAGGTGTGATCCTGAGATTAAATAAAAAACGAGGTAAAGCAGTATGTAAAGGAATCTTGGAGTGCAATAGTGCCTTGATTTTTGACTTAAAGACTTTAACTAAGTTCTCGGCTGCCCCATTAGTGGCTGGATGATAGGGAGGAGAATTTCTCTGCTCTATGTGGTTCATTCTGCAAAAGGATTCAAATTGTGCTGATGTGAAAGGAGAACCATTGTCGGTTACCACAACTTCGGGAAGTCCGAATGTTGCAAACAAATCTCTCAGTAGTGAAATAATTTCCTCAGCTCCCCCATTCCTTAATTCCTTTACTTCAGGCCATTTTGAATAACTGTCCACCACTACTAAGAATATTTTGTTCTGAAAGGGCCCAGCTAAATCTATGTGCAACCTCTGCCATGGTTTCTCGGGCCAACTCCATGGTTTGACTGGGACCTTGCTGGGCATTGGTTTGTGGACCAAACACGATTGACACGACTTGGCAAGGGATTCTACTGAATGGTCTATTTTGGGCCACCAAACGTATGATCTAGCCAAGGATTTCATCTTTACAATACCTAAATGGCTTGAATGTAGCTCATCCAGTATCTTTGGCCTTAATGACTTTGGGATCACAACTCTGTTTCCCCATAACACACAACCCTGCTCAATAGTGAGTTCATTCCTTCTGCAAAAGAAATGTTTAAATTCCTCGCCCACTACTGATGGCCACCCAAACTTGCAGAAGTCTATAACCCTACTTATTTCGCTATCTACCCTAGACTCCCGGCTGATGGTATCTGCTGTGACTGGTAAAAATTCCCTTTCCCCTAACGTTAAGTATGAAAATTCCTCCCAGCTATCCTCTTCTACAGGCAATGGTAGCCTAGACAACCCATCGGCCAACCTATTCTCTGCTGCTTTGATATAATTGATTTTGTAATTGTATGCCTGCAAAATGACTGCCCACCGCTGCAACCTGTTGGCTGCCATTTGAGGAATACCCTTTTTCTCTCCAAAAATGTAGATCAGAGGTTTGTGGTCTGTTCTTAATATGAAATGCCTTCCATACAGATACTGATGGAATTTTTTCACTCCAAAAATAATACCCAGGGCCTCTCTGTCAATCTGAGCATAATTCCTCTCTGCTTTGGTTAATGACCTAGAGGCGAAAGCAATAGGCTGCTCTCCCCCATTTTGGAACTTATGGAGAATGACTGCTCCCAACCCATAAGGGGATGCATCACACTCCAGTATGACTGGCAGGGATTGGTTGTAATGAGCTAGGACTTTTGTAGACGTGATAGAATCTTTAACTGACTGAAATGCGGCATCACATTCCTTGGTCCACTGCCACTTAGATTCCTTTCTAAGTAGTCCCAACAATGCTGCCAATTTTGTGGCCAACCCTGGCAAAAACTTTGAGTAGTATTCCACTAATCCGAGAAATCCTCTTAACTGAGACACGTTCTGAGGTACAGGTGAGTTTACTATGGCCTCGACCTTGCTTTTTGAAGCATGAAGCCCATCTTTGTTGATTGTATGCCCTAGAAATTCTACGGACTCCAGCATTAACCGACATTTATTCCTATTGACCTTTAACCCTGCTTTGATTAACCTGTCTAAAATTGCCTCCAGATTCTTTAGATGTTCTGTATCATTTTTACCTGTGATGATCATGTCATCCTGAAAACAAACAACCCCTTCTAAACCTTGTACTACTTGGTCCATTACTCTCTGAAATATTGCAGGAGCAGATGCTATACCAAATGGAAGTCTACCATACCTGAAAAGTCCTCTATGGGTATTGATGGTGCAATACTTTTGGGATTCGGGTTCTAAAATCAATTGTTGGTAGGCTTGGGATAAATCTATTGTAGAGTACTTTTCACCACCTTGCAGTTTAGTAAACAGTTCTTCCACCCTGGGTAGTGGGTAACGCTCTATTTCTAATTGAGGATTTACTGTGATTTTGAAATCCCCACAAATTCTTACACTGCCATCCCTCTTTGATACAGGAACAATAGGAGTGGCCCAGTCGCTAAATTCTACTGGATAAAGTATTCCCAACTGCACCAGTCTGTCCAATTCTCTCTCTACCCTACTCTTTACCGCGAATGCCAAGGCTCTAGGATGGCAAAAGATTGGTCTTGCATCTTCCTTTAAATGTAACTTAACTTCTCCCTTATTAAAAGACCCGAGTCCTCCATCCCACAATCCTTTGAATCTTTCCCACAAACTCTCAACTTCTGAATTTCTTTTTAGCTGAATGTTGTTTACTGGTTCGACAAATTTTAACTTCCTGAACCAATCTCTCCCTAGTAGTGGTGGACCCCCATTTTTGATGATGAAAAGTGGTAACTTGAGATTGTCGTTCTTGTGATTCACTTTTACCCACGCGACTCCCCTAGGGTGAATTATCGTATTTGCATATGATTTTAGTTTAACATGGGTACTCTGAATGGGAATATTCTTGAATTTCTTTAGGAAAAAGTCCTCTGACACCGCGGAAATGGCTGAACCCGTATCGATTTCCATTTTAATGCCTTTCTCTTCGACGGTAATATTTGTGAACCAAGGGCCCTCGTCACCGATCCACAAGCCTTTTACACTGAAAAGTGGCAGAAATTCCTCTTCGACTAATCCGAAACTGTCGGTTACCCTAAGCTGACCCGTTTTAACACTATCGTCGGGGTTGCTTTCGGAGACCACATGGTGAAAAACGTCCTTACCCGCGTTGTTACCTCTCCTTCTGCACACTGCCTTGAGATGACCGGTCTGCTTGCAGATGTCACATCTATAGGACTTGAATCTGCATCCGCTGCTCCTATGGCCTTCGCGCCCACAGCAGTAGCACCTTTCTCCCGAGTTCGAGCCCCTCGATGCATCTGGATTTTGTCGCCCTTCTCTTCCGTTCCTCTTTGCTCTCACCCTGTAAACTTCCGGTCCATCCTCGGCCGCTTCCTGTCCCATGTGCTCATGTGCTCCTTCCCTGCTAACGAAGTGAAAGCCGTTCTCACCGCCTTGGCTTCCGGTCTCTTCACGCTCCGCCATCTTGCTGCACAACTCCACATTTCGGGACGCTTTCTCCCTTGCTGCAGCTATCTCCACCGCTTTTTCGAACCCCAACGTCTCGCTCTCTAAATACAATGCTTGTGTCGTCGATTTGTCTCGCAAGCCTAGCACTAGTTGGTCCCGAAGAGCTTGGTCGAGGTAGTTGCCGAATTTGCAGAACCGCGAGCTCTTCCTCAGACCCGCTGCAAATTCTGGCACGGACTCCTCTAACTTTTGCACTCGTTGGTTGAATTTGTGCCTCTCCGCGATAACTGATCTTTTTGGCGAATAATGCGTGCGGAGTGCGGTTGTAATATCATCTAACGTTAAGTCCACAGGCTTCCGCGGCTCGCAGATGTCGCGCAGCACTTCGTACGTTTCTTTGCCGATCGACGACAGCAATATGGCCTTTTTCTTGATTAGATGAGTTGCGTCGTTGCCCAAATCGTTTACAATAAAAAACTGCGACAGCCTTTCTTCGTACGATTCCCAATCGTCCTCTCCCGCCGAGAATTTTTCCATAAAACTTGGCATCCTCGTCGCCAATGTAGTGTATACTCTTAAATGAACTACTTCCAGTGAGCTTCAGCACGCAACTGATCTATGACGCTGCGTTGCTCGTTTATTACACAAACAAGTGAAGGTCATACAGGCGCTATGTAAAAACAAATGAGTGCGCACAGGCAACGTTGTTTAGTATACTACAATTTTTCATTCCTAACTCCTAAAGTTTGAGCATGTTTTTTGTTTTTATATTTAATTTTTAATCGGTTCCATACTTTCATTTGGAGGTCCCTACTATTTCTACAAAAAACAGGGTTGTGCAAAAGTATCTTTGTAATTTTGCTTATAGAAGTGTTATTTATTTTATATTGTGGAAGTTTTGACACAGTTTCATGGTTAATTTTAATTATAATATTTTTATTAAGTTTTACATTACAAATTTTACAAGCTTTACCTTGTGTTCAATGCTTAAGATTATTTCATTTCAGATTAGCAAAATTGAAAGTTGGGGAATTGTTATCTTCCATTCCCATCACCTGTAATGATGTGAATAATATTAATATAAATTGTCAAAAGGATAAAATTCATTATTTAGAAAATAATAGCTGGCCCTTTTCATTCAATATGAATGCAATTTGATATCTCCTTTTGCTTATACAGTGAAACCTCTCTAAGTGGACACCTCTTTTGCGCACACTTACTCTAGAGTCTCGGCCACATTGGCGGATCCAGAAAATGTCTTGGGGGGGGGGGATGATATTCCAGTTACATACATGTTTTCACAGTAATTGAAAATTTATTCATACAAACTTATTCTTTAATTGATACAAAACAATCAAATAAAATAAGAATTTAATGAAATTAAAATTGGTGCTTATAAAATAGAAATTTAAAATATTGCTTATTTAACATTTAATTAATAATTCATCTTCCTATCCAAAAGTTCTATAGCAAAATATCACTCAATTTAACATCAACACAGAAAATGTACTTCCTCAAAAACATAAGTAAGCAATTTAGTGAAAAAATTTTACATATCACATTACAATATCTAATTTTCGATTTCCACTCTTAGCAAAACGTTAAATCACTTTGTTTACATCTATTTCAATTTCACAATGAGTGTGTAGAAGCCTGTCAACCTTTCTTAGCTCATTTGGTTTCTTAAATAGGTTTTTAAACGTCGCAATGAAGAAAAGCTCTCGGCAGACGCAACACTTATTGGCAACGTTAGAAGAATTTTTAAGAGCTGGTTCACTAAAAAATATATGTTCTCATCACAATTTTTAAGAGCTTTTTCAATGGATAAAGGAATTTGCATAGATCCCGCTGACCTAACCCACTTTTCTTGCCAGAGCTTAACTTCCGCTGAAAGTTGGAATTAAAGTGCAGGTTTATAATCACCTAGAAGATGGCCATAGTATTTGCAGATATCCTTAATCTTCAATGATAGTGAGTTGTCATTTAAATCAACTAAGTTTTTTGGCAACAGACAAGTTAGTTCGCATGAAGTCAATGTTTCGATAGAAAACATTGTTTCCAAATCATTTATCACTGAATCTAACATTGGAATGTATATTGATCTTTTATATTATTCTTCGGGAGTCAAACATGAAATGTTTGATCTGTACATTTGCTTTTTGCACATACAATCGATCTTTACATCTAACCTCAACAAAAGCTCGAAAGCTTTGGAGAATATGGCTGAAAATTTATCCTTACAGTTGATGCATTGGTTTTATAAAACAGAGAAGATCGTTAATAAGAATAGAAGCAAAAGTTAAGTCAACAGTTTTCTTCTGGAATAACTGACTTAATGGTAAACACAAGTAAAACACAGACAGTTGACAGTGCAGCACTACTACAAATTCGATATTCCACATAGCTGTTAGCAAGATTTTAGCCTTAGAAGAAGTTGTTGTTTCACTCCAGTCGGATATGTATTCAAGTGTCTGAATGATTTTGTCTGTTGAGTCAATAAACTGTTTCAAAGAATCAGTTCTTTCTACCAGGGGTGGGTTCGGCTGCCGGGATACCAGGCAAAGTCCCGGTGGGCCGATGCTGCTGCTGGGCCGGGGATGCCTGAGTGGTTGATGCCTCGGCCAGGAGTTGTTGCTTTTTCGTATTCTAAAGTAGTGTTTCTTAAACTATGGGCCGCAGCATCCTATGGGGCCGCAGCATCCTATGGGGCCGCAACATTATTTTAGTTGTTAGGTGGGTCGATGTCAGAGTATTTGCCCAGGCCAATTTTTGCTCCCAATCTGCCCCTGCTTTCTACCCAACGATCTACCGCAGAATCTCCCAAAAATTGCCTGTTTCAACATTTAATTTTCCGTCATCTCGGTGTCCTCGCAAAGGAATATTCTGCCTACCGAGAAATATGATGGTTTCAGCAAAGGGTTTCAACCTCTGTATATTTTCTTGCACCTGCCTTAGATGTTCTAAATTAATCTTATTTATAATGTTTTCTTCTGCTGTATAATATTTTTTAAGAAAAATTTTAGCT
Source organism: Uropetala carovei (assembly GCA_036926305.1). Lineage (NCBI taxonomy): Eukaryota > Metazoa > Arthropoda > Insecta > Odonata > Petaluridae > Uropetala > Uropetala carovei. The sequence continues at coordinate 420,607 of JAXCHB010000152.1, read as the reverse complement.
CCTTCTACAGCATCCCTATGGTATTTGTTCTTCCCTAAAAGCTTAGCAAAAACAGTCAAAGGCTCTGTTACAAGTTTTTAAAGAGGTACATGCTTGTGCGAGCCACCCATCCCTGCCGTGATTTAAGAGTGCACAATATTTGCAAAAAAGCCCTTTCTTCACATTGGAGTACACTAACCATGGGAAACTGTCTAGGTGGGATTGATTTAAATATCTTTTTTCTTCCTTCCCTTTTTTAGGGCGTGTTGAATAGGGTAGCTTGAATCCAGATGGGGTTTCCTATTAGCTCACATCTGATTCTATCATTAATAGAAGAAATTGAGTCAATATAATTGCCTATATCATTCCTGTCAGACACATTATTAAAGCTATAAGTACTTGCAGGTGTAAACGATGCACTGGAAGTTGAAGTCAAACATTCTTCATCAACTTCACCACTTTTTAGTTCACTGTGATGTTCTGTTGCAACTAATTCATCGCCTTCTACAGTTTTTTGCTTTTTTAGAAACACATCCAATGTTGATTGACCACGCTTCATTTCTAGGGCACAAAATACATATCAAAATGTTAAAAGTAACAAAGTGGTTTATTAGTTTATTAACAAGCAAAATTTAATTTATTAAAAGTACAATAAACGGCTGATAAAGTAAAAGGGCTCTATTTTTCATTACCTTTCTCTCCTGTTTCGCACCATAAAGTGTATATTCATTGGGAGTGATTACGAATTACTCGATTTACTCAAAATTGGAGCGTGGCAGGAAGAGCGACTGTAACGTTATAACCACAACTACAGGACCCGAGTAGATCACCACAGTAACATGTAATGAGCTGATGAATAGTATTTTATACATTGTATAGCTGCTGTAACATTTTAGGAACCATCCATAAATTACGTCAAGCTCTAGGGAGGGAGGGGGTTGAGAATTTTGTGATGGATCATGACGAGGGGGAGTGAGGGGGTGTTATGGTAACGTGACATATTTGGTTTAATGAAAAAATTAAGCGTTACAAATCACATCAGCATTTACATTCTCTATTTACTACGTATATAAGAAATTAAAACCATTTGGTAATTTCAATACTTTACGTTTAAAGTTTTTTAACACTTTGCTACTTTGGATGTCCGGCCAGAAGCATTAGAAATTACATGGTAAGCAACCTCTCCAAAAGGAACACTCTCCATTACTGATGCGGACACTGAAAGGTGTCCCTTTTGTATTTTCAACCTCCCTATAAAGGACACTTGGGGCTGCCTCAAAACAAAGTATGCACATATTATGTACATTGTATTACTTGGGAAATAACGTACATATTACGAATAAGACAGCAACATTATTGCCGCAAAAAAATGCCAGTATGGCCATAGCCTGATTGTCACGATCAATCAGTGCTTTCGTTGTCTTCAGTGAGGAAAGTTAATACCATCTCTGAATTAGGATTAGCATTTTGGATATTTTGTATATGTGCAAGCATTTTTAATATAATATTTTATCATACAAATACAATAACTGGATTATCATACGAGATTTCATAGGTGTGGGTGAGATTTGATTTGGCCGCCCCTAACAAATCAAAATTTCCTTGCGACATTTTTTTATAGGATAGGTTAGCCCTGTTTCCATGTGATTACTTACCTCAGCCTTAATTAACACCATCATACTGTCATGCTATTACACGGCAACTCTGTGACTACAGGAAATGACTTTCTTATAAGACATACATAAAAGATTTGAGTCAACGGAAAATATTTTGAAAAACATGAACTTTTAAATAAGAAAAGTTAAGAAATACATATTTATTTTAAAATTCTTGAGAATTTGAAATATGGAGTGATACAAATTTCTTAAAATGTACCTACAAATGTACCCTTCTTGACTTAATGGCAGCAAACACTTTGATTAACGCATCAATGCCAATATCATTAGCGATATCATTCTCTAGGGAAATAATCGGGAGTTCATTCATTCTGTCCTCAAGCATAGTAGAACAAAGATAGTTTTTCAGTAATCTTACAATTAGTTTTGAGAAGCTACGCTCTCCAGACTCAACTGTTATGAGGATCATAAGCATGATTCTCAACGAAACATACAAATTTGGAAATAATGAATGTTGTTGATTACTACAGATTAATTTAAAATGCCTTTTGGGTCGTAGGATTTGCTTAATCTTCTTGACAATGCCCTTATTTCATCAAAAAGGTCATCGGCATCTATATCTTTATTTTCATTGTATGTCAAAGCAGTTTCTAAATCTTTACAGCACTTGCGTAGATTAATTTCATCAAAGTCATTATCATTAACAACATGAAACAAGAAACCAAAAACAGTATTATATTGCTGCAGTTGCTCTAATCTCTCATCGTTAGAAGCTTTAGCTGTATCGATAATAGTGTTGTAGAAACAAACCCTAAATTTTGTTTCTGGGTCATGTAGTGGAGAATCATTTTCCAATTTACGTTATTTTTGCATGATCGAAGTTTCAGTTTATTTCTAAATTCAGCTTTCAAACCTATTGCTTCCGCAAGTTTTTTAGCTGTTTCCTTAAAACTTGAAAATTTGTCTTCATGCTTCAATTTCTCAAGAAAGAATTTGGTACGTTTCAATGACTCTATTGTTGTGACCACATCGATTGATACTCCTTGTAGACACATGCTAGAAATATTAATTTCAAATATAATTTCATACCATAGAACAGCACTAAATATAAATTTAAAGCAATATACATCTTCAACCAATACTTTGGCTTTGATTCTCGTTTTAACTCAATTTTGACTGGATAATGATCATCTTCAGCATTGAAATCAGTGTTTTGTATATGTCGGCAATTTGATACCTAACTGCTTTCACTGCATCCACGAGACTTTCCCAATGTGTTTGACTTAAAGACTTAAAGGTTAAATTTTTAACATTCTGTTGGAGAATATTCAATCGATGTGTAGATGCAGAAAAGAAATTATAAAGATGTTGAATAATGTCGAAAAAAGAGGCAGTCCTGATATTGCAATTTGCAGCATCATTAAGGACTAAATTTAAGGAATGTGTAAAACAAAGAACAAAAAATGCCCTAGGATTAATATCCCTTAATATTTTTTGGACCCCACTGTTCTTTCCCCTCGTGTTAGCCTCATTGTCATACCCCTAGCCACGAATATTGTCTACCTGTAAATTCAACTGCTTTAAAATCTGTAAAATTTCTTTAACTATACCAACACCAGTAGGATCCCTTATTGGTAGGAACTGAGGGAATCTTTCCTCTATTTTTACTGATTCATTCATCTCTCTGCTTCTTTCATGCACCTCTGCATACCATATAATTAGTCATTTGCTCAGTGTTCGATATATCTGAAGTACAATTTACAATATTTGAAAAATATTTTACTTTTATTACGTCTTCAAGAACAACCTCTTTTATTTTATTACCAAGTATGCTTATAATCTCATTTTGAATGCTTTCCCTAAATAATGTACATGCGTCGCTTTGCTTGTTATTCTCTGCAAATGACTACTCATTACGCTATCGAATTTGCCAGAAACTCTATTAACTTCAAGAATTTTCCATTGTTTTTTGTATACAGAACCTCTGCTCTGCCTCTGAAAGCCATATTTTGCATAGCAAGCAATTTAACTACAGCTATTATACACTTCAACACATCCTCCCAATGCATTTGTTCTGCTTTTACTAGACGTTGCATGTCTTTATCGATTGTTGTATTGGATTGAAGTCTATATGCTAAATCAATCCAATTCGGGAAACAATTATAGTGCTCCTTATTCCTTTCATGCCGATGTAGCACTGATGATAAATGTTTCCAGTCGCGGTTCCCTTCCAATGTCAACGAAGTCCTTATTTTGCTGAGCAACTTACAACAAAAACAAAATACTGAATCCTTGAAAGGAGAATATACTAACCACTGTCTATCGATCACTTCTCCATTGCTCATTACACGCTTAAAATGTACGATGAAAAAGATCTTTTGGAAAATCAACCTGCTCAAACCCTTTCTGGGGACCTTTTTTTACAATAATTTCTATAGCTGCAATGTTCTGATGTGTCCATAGCGCTGGATCGCCAAAAATTTTTTCAGTAAAGTTAGTTACACTATCATATTTCTCAATCTCTAACTCTTCCACATCACGAGAAAGATTTCTTTCCTCTGCACTTCCGGAGCTCGAAAATTCTTTACTACTACCCTTGGCAATGCTGTATTGTCACTTTTAACTGTAAAGTCAGTTACACTATCATATTTCTGAATCTTTAACTATTCTACATCACAAGAGAGATTACTTTCCTCTGGACATCTATAGAGGTAGAAAATTCTTTGTTACTACACTTTGCAGTATCACTATTATCACTTTTACTATAGTTTGGCATATTTTCTTGTTTTAAATATTTGAGAAAAGTGCCTCCTTGTTTAGAAGCTTTTTCTTCTTTCTCTAACATTCTTTTTACTTTCTCATACGAAGTATCAAGAAAGTATTGTTATCGTGAAAAAATTTGACCTCGAGATTTTTACGGAAATATACGTTTTAGGTGTTGCTGAATCCGAAAAGGTGGTTTTTGCAATGCCGTCTGTCTCTCTGTTACTGGCTCTGGAACCTAGACAGTAGAGCGAAAGTGTATGAAATCTCATACTTAGGCATTTTATCATACTGAGCAGAGTATACATAGAAATGGTTGACGTTGCTCAATAATTAAGGGTAGTTTATTCTACGCATTTTTAACAACAATTTGATTTTCTCAAAAACGGCTACAACGATTTTTATCAAATTTTGTACAGTTACTTGAGTTTACATCTTCAATAATACTGTATAGTTCATATTTCTCAAAAAATGAATATAAGGCTAGTTTATTCTAGGCAACTTTAACAGCAATTCGATTTTCTCAAAAACGGCCCTAACGATTTTGATCAAATTTCGTAGTTACTTGAGTATACATCTACAATAATACTACATATTTCATTTTTCTCAATGAATGAATATAAGGCTAGTTTATTCTTGGGCAACTTTAACAAAAATTGGATTTTCTAAAAACAGGCTCATACGATTTTCATTTTCTAAAGATAACTAAATGATGCATTAGTACCTATATATGAGAAAGTTTGTACAATGTATGTTGTACCGATTTTTCTGTATTGGCATCCAGAAAGACGAATTTTCTTCTTCCAATTATCTGACATGATAGAAATAAGATTAACAGTTAATATTTATGAATTAGAAATATGCCATATTTTCATTGTGCAGAATAAATAATTATCTACTAAGTAACAGAATAGTTCAACTCGAGATAAATTTTTAAAAATCAGATAAGCTTCAACATGCAACTTTTGTTTAATTACTTTTTCCTCTGAAAATAGAATTTAGTTTCGTGGAAAAATAAAACATATTAATTTTATTTATATGGGGCTAATGTAATATGGGAGGTGGTATGAATGAATCTTTTACAGACAGAAAATTAATTAAATCCCTAGTGATTTCAGCAAAATTTATATATAAATTTACCATGTAAATCCAGTATCTTATATACTAATTGCAGTAGTCCGTGAGTGGAAAAAAGATGGAAAATTTATATTCGGCAAACTTGCCTGACTGGGTAGAACAGGGGTTCTAGAGCTTTGACATATTTGTGTTAGAAATCATGAAAAATGATGCAATGAGTTATATAATTGAAAATATTTAACAACAAATTTTTTAAAATGATTCTTGAAACAATTGAATTATGTGACGACAATACAAATTTCAATAATTGCTAATTGTCTGTGCTTTTGTCAAGTTGAAGGGAATACCTGGCAGAGTTTACAAGATCAGTGTGCAATTGAACTTTCATATCACTAGAAATAGCTTTCGCTCTTCTAGTAATTGTGTTATTGGAGAGTTCTAAATTTTTTATCGCTGACAATATTTTTATTTTATTTAAGAAGCTATAAAAAAGTTGCTCACCCCTTGCTATGAATGCTTCCTTCATTATCTCCACATCTAAAAATGTATTTTTCTTCGAAGCTAATAGATGCGCTATTATGGATTAAGGTAATGTTGCTAATTTTATATTTTTCAACTGACCTTGTAAATACCGAATGCTGTGCTAATAATTTACTTTTCGATTCACTTCCTTTTTACTTTCTCCATACGTAGTATAGGGAAAGTATTGTGATCACGAAAAAAATCGACTTAGAGATTTCAACGGAAATACACATTTTGAGGTCCCTAGAACACGTTTAGACTATTTAAGGAATGATGTCTATGTGGATGTATGTGATTGTGGGCGCTCTAACTCAAAAAGTACTTGCCATATCGATACCAAATTTCATATATAACACTTCAGGGTGAGCACAAAGAACTGATTAGTTTTAGGACAATACTGGTTAACTGGAAGTCAAGGTTTATTCAAAACCCGATTCGGTTTTTGTGATATTTCTCTGATAATATGTCATTATTGTATACATTGACCATTACAAAAAATGTAGAAAATATAATTTCCTACATCTTTTATTTCAAACAATTTTCCATAGCAGTTATTGTTTAGGAATTATTTATAAATAATTTTTTTTGGTTTCCGTCAAATGTCTCCTGAAAAATGTTGTTATTCGTAATCTTTTTTCTATTCGTAATTAAATTAAAAAGGTACAGTAGAAGATCGTTTATCTGGAACTCCAAACACTGGAAACATCCAAACAATGGAATAATTTATTTTAGTTCCGAAAGTGACCGCCGCCTCAAGTAGCTTTTCTTACCACGTGTGTGAGTGTAGGTATTTACGTCGAAAGTTGATACATTTGATTTTTTGCATCTAATAAAATGTTTTCTAAGTATATTTGATTTTTAACATCATTTAATGTTAATTAATGTATGATCAATTTGGTTTAGTAGTTTCGAAAGCCATCACCACCTCTAGCATTTAACTACGTGTGACCAGTTATGGGACATTGCGTGCTATATCCATACGATTTATGATTTAAACATAAAGAAAATAAATTTAATTTACATGTTTATTTAGATAAATCAAGTGTAAGAGTACCAAATTTTTACATACCATTATGTATTTATTTCTTACCATAACTTACTAAAACATTTTTTTTCTGATTATTGTGCTATTTTACGGCTAAGATATCTAAAATCCAGAAATATCGTTGATTCTGAACAGGTCAGGTCCCAAACATTCCGGATAAACAATATTCTTCTGTATCAACTAAAATTACAACAACACAAATTACGTTATATTCAAGCATTCAATACAATTTTTACTAAAATGTAATTTGTCTCGGTTTTGTCCCAGATTTTTAAAACTACGTAAGTAACTTAAGTAATAAGATTTTTCACAAATTGTGATTGGATAAATTGTTTCGTTTCATTTTTTCAAAAGTATTGTTGATATAAACAATTTTTTCATAGCAGAACTCATGGATGAGAGATTCAGAGGATAATAATATGTGACTCTTAAATGTTATTTTTTTGTCTTTCGCTAAATTAATTAATTTTTGTTGTTCCTTTGTTCATTCATTTTCTGTTGATTATTGTGTTCTTGCTGGTTTTTAAGATATTGTCATGAAACTTCACATAGGTAGATAATTTTATCCTGAGGGTAAGATAGGCTATATGGAGATTTAAAAAATTGGATTGAGGGAGAGCTTAATTCAATAATTGTTTTCCCATAAGTTTACACGTAATTTTTGATTTTTCACAGTGCAAGATTTTCTTCCTTCATTCATCTAAATAGGTAAATGCGGAGCAGTTTTCTTCATTTTTTTTTCTTTATTCAATGGTTAAAACTGTGTACTATCTTATTCTTGCAATGTTAACATGTTACATGGTTGAAGTTTTAGATTCACTAAATTCGTTGAAATTCAACGGGCACTTCTGCTAGTACACTTATATTTAGAGTTATAATGTAACTACAGGCACTAATGCATTGATTACTTTACTTTTTCATTCTTAGATTTTTTAAGATGCAATTCTAAGCCGAGTGGCAATTTTTAAAGAGGTAATAAAGGAAATAAAAGGTCGGCTTACAATCGATTAAATACGGTATATGGGTATGAGATATGGAAAATGAGAAAAGAAGATGTGAGGAGATTGGAGGCATTTGAGATGTTGGTATGTCATAGATTAGAGGAAAGCAGTTGGACAGAGAGGAAAACAAGAGGAAGTTATAGCTGTAGGAGGGGAAGAGGGGAACTTAATTAGAGTAGTAAGGGATAGGCAGAATAAATGGGTTGGTCAAAATTGAAAAGAGAGTGGTTTCGTGACAGAAGTCATAAAAGGAAGACTGTTAGGAAAGGGGCAAAGAGAGGAAAGGAATATCAGATTCATTAAAATAAGGCATTTAATATGAGAATTTTAAGAGAAAGTTTTTGGATAGTCAGTTTTTGGTGGTGTTTGCCTGAAACTTACCAGAAGGTAGAATTACTTTGTATATTATAGTCTCCACCTGTAAAAACTTCCTAGAGAACTATAGACCAATATCATTGCTGTCACTGTTTTCCAAAATTTTTAAACCAATTTTCTGCAGAAGAATTGTGGAATTTCTAGAACAAAACCATCTGTTACCCAACAGTCAATATGGTTTCAGGAAAGGAAGGCTAGCTGCATCTGCCCTTGCCTTGTCATTTTGACCTAACCAAAGCATTTAACTCTGTCAATCATAAAATCTTGCTTCAGTTATATGCCTCACTAGGAATTTGTGGAGCTGCACATGACTGGCTAACCTCTTACCTTTCAAACCATTAGCCAGTTGTCACTATCTAGAATAATGGCCAAAATTTCTCAGGGCTATATTTTGGGTCCAGTACTATCCTTGATTTTCATTAATGACTTACCTCAATACTTTAACTTCATAATTTTCTGTTAGTCCATAATGTATGTCGATGATGTTTAATGTAGTTCTAAGAAATCAAGGAAAAGGTCATCTAGCTAATGCCATTGCCAGTGTTCTACATGCCATTTACAAATTGTATGAATTGAATGACCTTAGTAGAAGATCATTTATCCGGAACTCCAAACACTGGAAACATCCAAACAATGGAATAATTTATGACTGATTTATTTTAGTTCTGAAAGCGACCACCGCCTCAAGTAGCTTTCTAACCACGTCTGCACGTGTATAGGTATTTATGTTGCAAGAGGATTCATTTAATTCTTTGCATTTAATAAAATGTTTTCTAAGTTTAGTAAAAGCTGTGTTATCTGGCTATCTTGGGGATTGTGGATAACCGATTAGGAGAAATAGCTGGTTAAGGAAGCGTTTTTGACATCGCAAATTTAGCAATAACCAAACAAAATTAGGCTTAGGTTCACTATCGTACTCCCCAAACATAACTGTGCATGGGGATTGCAAATAATTTACCTTATGAGCCTTGATATCATAGAGTATGGAAGATCCAATGTTTAATATGGCTGCTCTAGTTCCTCCTTTTTCCATTCGTTTGATCACCTCCAGCTTTTGTGTTAGTGTTAAAAAACTAAACTTTTTCTCTTCTGTCCCTTGCGTTTAGGTATTTATTTTGATGCCATATTCAATGGTATTTTTTTAAATAATAAAAAGCGATAAAACTGGAAATTGTAGAAGTACACCAAAACAATGCAAATGACTTACATAAACAAAAACACCATGTTCACTCGGCAGCCCCAGAAATATACAGAGTAAATACATAATATATATATGTAATATTAAAAAAAAATTTTAAGTGGAAGTTGTGGTATTACACAAATACAATTCATACAAAAATTCATAAAAAAAGAAAAAAGTACAAAATGAGTTGTACAGGCAACTCCGAGTCTCGATTGTTCGAGTCTCGATTAATTCGAGATTTCGATCCCGCCGATCAATAATATACGTGAAATAAATTTTGCGTAGTTATTGGTTCCGACCAAACGCGAGGTTTAGTTTTGGTGTAGACGTAGTTATATCTGCTCTAATTGTTTGAATTTATGCTGATTTCACTCTTTTTTCTGTTAATCTTTTATTTAAATTTATTAATTTTATTGATTTATTTATGAGTTTATCACTTGACATGGCATCTAAAAGGAAATGTAATAGTGATAATGTAAGGGAATCAAATAAAAGAGGGCATATGATTCATAATTATGAATTGAAATTAGAAATTTTAAAGCATGTTGAGAAAGGTGAAAGCCAAGCTGAAATCGCATGATCGTTGGGAATGTGTCCTTCAACTATTAGCACTTACGTGAAACAGAAAGAGAAAATTCTAGATGTGATAAAGTCACGTAATTTGATAACAACAATAAACAGTCCTAGGCATGGTGTTGTGATTCCTAAAATGGAAAAACTTTTAAAACTTTGGGTAGATGATCAGTGTCAGAAACACATACTGAAAGCTATACTGAAATCATACGATCGTTGGGAATGTGTCAACTATTAGCACTTATGTGAAACAGAAGGAAAAAATTCTAGAACGTGATAAATTCAGGTAATTTGATAACAACAATAAACAATTCCCCACCCAATAGCTCCTCTTCTTCCAACTAAAATCTTTCAACTTCTCAATTAATAGACCAAGTCCAGTAAGCGCAGTTGAAAAAGATTTAAGGTATGAAAATATTTTTAATTTTATTGTTTCTTTATTCTTGTAAGAAACGACTCACGCGATCCAGACCGGGCTGTCTGTAAAGCATATTGCATACATCTATCTTTGAAGTTCAAAACAAAAATTTATTTTTTCCTTTTTAGTGCAAAAAATAAGTTATACATTTAAAATATTTATTATATAATTTATTCATAATTTAATATTGTTGTATTAACATATTAGTAATGTTATTTTATCTTTATAGAACGTGAGGGGAGACTTTTTCCCGGGATGCGGGAACGTATCCCCCGATTATAACATGCAAGTTTATGGAAAAACGGTGTTCGACACTCGAATATTCGAGATTCGAACACGTTTTCAGGAACGCATCCCCAACGAGACTCGGGAGCTTTTACTGTATGTAATAGCTGGTATCTAAGGGTGGCCAGTTTCTAAATAGCTGGATAGCAGAGCTTTTAGTGTATATTTGATTTTTAACATCATTTAATGTTAATTAATTGATGACCGATTTGGTTTAGTAGATTTGAAAGCCATCACCGCCTCTAGCCTTTAACTACGTGTGTCCACTTATGGGACGTAACTATGTGCATGGTGCACTGTGTGCTACATCCACAATTTACGATTTAAACATAAAGAAAATAAATTTAATTGACATGTTTTTTAGATAAATCAAGTGTAGGAGTAGCACATTTTTACATACTATTAATTATTTTGAACTTCATTCCTGTTCTGAAATATGCTCCTCTGCTGATTTGTTATCAAATACTCTGATGTCCACCTCATATTCTTCTAATATATCACCTATGTCATCAACGTTCATGCTTTTGTATGCCATCCTAAAATCTATCCCAGCAAGAAAAGCATATTTATTGACTAACGGACTATAACTTTTTTTTCTTATCATTGTGTTATTTTAATGTTAAGATATCTAAACTCTGGAAATATCGTTTATCCAGAACAGACTAAGTCCTGAATATTCCAGATAAATGATGTCATATTGTGTTTTTGAAAACTCAGGTTATGTGATTTTCCTCCCCTAGGTACTCCCTCAACATCTGTATCTCTAACTATAATATGCTAGTTCCTATTGAAGAGTTTAAATTTCTTGGATTGCAAATTGATCCTATCTTAAAATGGAGTAATCATATTGACCATCTGTTGTGGAAACCGAATTCCACTTATCTCATTTGCACCCTCAAATATAGTGTTACTGTTCATGTTTTATTGATTTTCTGTTATGCTCATTTCTACTCCCATGTCAGTTATGCAGTTATCTTCTGCGATTCATCTCCCAGACTAATAGAAAGTTTTAAAATTAAAAAAAAAGATAAATTGTGTAATAACAGGCAATAGTTATACAGCCAGTCTTCATCCCATTTTCAGACAGTTGGGCATTTTAATAGTTCCTTCAATGTACATATTCTCTATAATCCTATTTACAAAGAAAAAAACCTTTCAAACAAGGTTAAAGACAATATGATTCATAGTCACCAGACTGTAACAAAAGATGACCTTATATTATTTAACCAGTTAAAAGCAATTTGTAAGGCTCCAGAAGCCATGGAAAAAAATTTATAATGACATACCTAACAGTTTGAAAAAATAAACAATTACAACCATTTTAAAAGAGAACTTTTCGAATTTCTAGCAGAGAAATGCTTTTACAGTTTAACTTAAGGTGAAAGTGTAATATATCCCCCCTTATTTATTTCTTTTTCTGCAACAGTTACTATGCTATTGTTTATTTAGTTTGTGTTATTGTTTATGTATTTGGTACTACTGGGTTATCCCGGGCCCCTTTTGAAAAATAATTTTTGAGATAACCGTTCCACGTAAAATGAAAGCTTGCAAACCCATGACTGATCTGCCTATGGCGACATTTACCCACGCGATCACTGGACAATGGGGAGGGATAGTTTCGTTCCAGAGAGGCGAAAGGCACGATAGTGCCTGGAGATGGCTACACCCAATATAAAAGGCATTAGAATCTAAAAATATAACGAGCCAAAGGCTCACCAATGTCCTCAGTTACATGTAAAAAAAGGTTTTTTGACAATTTCTTGTTTTCTTAGTATGTGTTAAGATTTTGTGAGGATGGAGAAAGATTCTTTACACTGATTACAAACACCGTTTATTGAGAGCGGCCATCTTTACAGGGTATAGTAACAACACCGGAAGTGAAAACTTCACAACCGTCCACAGATGTCACTAGAATACAGCAGTATAAATACATACATTCCAACACTCCCCCTTAATCTAGTAACATCAGGATTTCTTTATCATTCCTATATACTCAATACATTTAATATGCTTAGGGCCACTCAAACCTCTGGTCAACATATCAGCACACATCTCTTCAGTAGACTGATACTTAACATCTATCATATTACATTCTATAACTTCTCTAATATAATGATATTGAATATCAATGTGCTTTGTTCTATTCTGAAACATATGTATAACTTCTAGCTAACTTCTGGGCAGACTGATTATCATTATATGTATATCAAAATACACTCTTTCTTGCCTAACAATTCAAACATCAAATTTCTTATAAAAACTGCCTCTTTACAGCCCTGAGTTAATGCCATATATTCAGCCTCTGTACTCAACAGTGCTACAGTGCGTTGCTTTCTGCTTTCCCAAGAAACAACTCCCCCTGCAAACTGAAATACAAAACCTGTGTAGGACCTTCTATCAACTGCATTATTGCCCCAATCAGCATCCACATAACAAACAACACTTCTCCCAGTCTTTTGATAAGTCAAACACAAATCAATGGTTCCTTTAAGGTACCTAAGCACACGTTTGGCACATTTCCAGTGATCCTCACTGTAACATGTATTAAATTGACTCAAAAAACTTGTAACATGTGCTATATCTGGTCTAGTACTAACTGCTAAATACATTAAACATCCAATCAATACTTGGTAAGGATACTGAAGATTTTGGTTAGCACAATCACCCTTCAACAACCTTTTACCAACCTCTATAGGAGTTAAAACTGGTTTACAATCAGTCATTTCAAATTTCTCAAGAACTTGTTCAATGTAAGCTCTCTGATCAACATAAATTACACCATTCTCTCTTCTTATTCTCATACCTAGAACATGTCTTGCTTGACCAAGATCTTTCATCTGAAATTTATTCATCAACTCCCTTTTCAATTTGTTCTTTTGTACCTCATTGTTACTGAACAACAAAAGATCATCAACATACAAAGCAATTATAAATACAGATCCATTTATAATTTTATGGTATGCACAAGGTTCACATTTTAATCTCTGGAAATTCAACTTTGTCAAAACAACATGAATTTTATCATACCAGACTCTAGATGCTTGCTTTAACCCATAAATAGCTTTTTTCAAGAAACAAACCTGATTTTCTTTGCCCTTTACTACAAAACTTTCAGGCTGTTGCATGTATACCTCCTCATTCAGTTCACCATTTAGGAAAGCTGTGATTACATCCATATGATCAATTTCTAAATTTAGCTCAGCTGCTAATCCAAACAAAATTCTAATTGTTGCATTTCTGACTATTGGAGAAAAAGTCTCATTATAGTCTATCCCATATTTTTGAGTAAACCCCTTTGCAACAAGACAAGCTTTATGTCTAGAGGCATTTCCATTTGCATCTCTCTTTAACTTGAAAACCCACTTACTTTGAACAACTCTTTTATCATGAGGTAAATCAACAAGAACCCATGCATTGTTTTTCTGTAAAGACATATACTCCTTCTCCATTGCACACTACCACATAACATTATCAGGCCTTGACAAGGCCTCACTTACTGTTACTGGATCATCCTCACTACAAATAGCACTATATAAGATATAGTCAGGATATTCTCTTACTTTTCTCTGCTGCACAGGGTATTTTCTTCCCTGTGAAGGTCCTGGATCTGGCTCAGTCACCTCAACTGCTTCTGGCTCCTGTTGTGATGGAATTATTAGTTCATCATCATCATCATGCATAATACCTCCATTTGGTGTCTCTGGATTAATATACACTGGGACATCAGCAATCTGCTGCTTTTCCTGGCTCACAGCATTCTGATAAGTCTGGTTTTCTAGAAAGATGACATCTCTTGCTCTGACGATCTTCTTAGGCTTCTTAGGGTCTATCAGGTGATACCCTTTGTTTCTAAACAATAGCCAACAAATATGTTTGCCTTGCTCTTCGGCTCCCATTTCGTTCGAAGCTTATCTGGAACATGCACATATGCCACCTATCCAAAAACTCTGAGATTACTCAAATCTATTTTATTACCAGACCATAACTCTTCCGGAACGCCATCCTTCACAGCATTGTGTGGCACTCTGTTCTTGATGTGGACTGCTGTAGAACAAGCCTCTGCCCACATCTTCTTGGATAGTCCTGAGTCCAACAGCATGCTCCGGGCCATTTCACAGATTGTTCTGTTTGTCCTCTCAGCTACCCCATTTTGCTCGGGAGTGTAGGGCACTGTCAACTGATGCTCAATTCCACATTCTTTAAGAAAAACATCAAGCCCTCCATTCACGTACTCAGTCCCGTTGTCTGTTCTCAGCGCTTTAATTCTCATGTCTGTCTCATTTTCCACCTTTGCTTTAAACTCCTTGAATTTCTCAGTTACCTGACTCTTGGAGCTGAGGAAATAGACAAAGATCTTCCTGGTGAAGTCATCTACCAGCACAAACATGTATCTGGCTCCTCCTGGCATTGTCTCTGACATCGGCCCACAGAGGTCAGAGTGAATCAGACCCAGTTTCTGCGTGGCCCTTTTCCCACTTGATTTCTTGAACGGTAAACGATGCTGTTTTCCCTGGATGCATGGAATACAAGGCTCATGATGTCCAACTTCAGAACACACACCTGTTACCATACCATCTCTTAGCAGCGCATTCCACGTTCATTCAGGTGTCCAAGCCTCCTATGCCACAACATACTGGAATAGCCATCCTGAACAGCAGCGAGGACATTGTATCTGGGCACCGGCACCACCTGATCAAGCCTGTAAATGCCACCAATTTCTGATGCAGTGATTACAGCTTCTCCTTGGACATTGCAATCAGACTCGATATACACCTGGCAACCTGCAGAACTAAATACAACAGACAAACCATTTTTGACCATCTTTGACACTGACAGCAAGTTACCAGACAGATTAGGTACATATGTGACATTATTTATACATTTAATGTTACCCTTCACGTTTATGAGTATGTTCCCTTTTCCTGCACTAGAAAGTCTTTGATTATTAGCACATGCCACATCAAAACCAGGACCACTATCGTCACAATAATCATATAACCAGTCCTTTCTGGGTGACATGTGGGACGAAGCCCCTGAGTCTGTATACCAGTCCTTAGAGCTGAAAACACCAGCACCAAGAGCAGTCAGAAAACACCAATCCTTCTTGAATCCGGAACCCGGTTTTTCCCTTACCTCCTTGGAATTCAAACCGCTTGGCTTCTTCTCTTGATCCCTCTTTGGACACTCAGCTTTCATATGTCCCTTTTCGCCACACTGGAAACACCGAAACTTTTTCTTCTTGTCACCAGTGGCAGCACTCAGTCGAGAACCACCTTGAATCTTCTTTCCCTTGGCAAACAGAGCGGAGTCACCTGCTGCAACCCTCGAACTATTCCGCAGGTCTTCTTGCAGCAGCTTCACTCTGATGTTTTCAGAAGTTATCTCGGCACCCGAATGTTCTAGCGCTATCTTCATTGGCTTGTACTCTTCAGGAAGACCACGGAGCATCACTACCGCAACCAGATCATCATCTAGGCCTTTACCTATGTCTTTCAATTTCTGAGCAGTTGACATAACAGCTGTGACGTAATCATGCATTGAGTTGTGCTTGTCTAGCCGTTCATCCAAAAGCATGTCAATGAGCGCAATCCTTCGGTTTACTCCTTCATCTTCAAAAACTTTTGCTAATTCGTTCCATGCTTCTTTTGCCTTTGTTGCATTTCTCACATAAGGGTAAATGTGAGGCTGCACATGGAGACAAATTAAGGTTAGGGCATCAGTATCCTTCTCAGCGTTCTCATCCTGTGCAATACCACATGCATACGCCCACAACTTCTCCTGCATTAAAAGTAGTTTCATAGCAAATTTCCAATCATTATAGTCCTCCATTCCATTCAACTTGTTGATACCCGGCATGCCGGTAAACCGTGCTTGATTTGTCGCCATGTCTTTCTTTTACGTGGAACATGACACATCACGTCACAAATCACAGACTCAATAGTTCCTCGAACAAATCTCGGAATACGCCTACAGCACTTTACTCGACATTATCACAGGACACAAGTTCCGAATTATGAAATGCTATATTCTTACTTTGTGCTTACACCATTAATCAGAACTCACCAATCCTTTCCATAAAACACAGATCAGCCATATTACGTTGTTCTGGGCCCATAACCTGTTAAGATTTTGTGAGGATGGAGAAAGATTCTTTACACTGATTACAAACACCGTTTATTGAGAGCGGCCATCTTTACAGGGTATAGTAACAACACTGGAAGTGAAAACTTCAAAACCGTCCACAGATGTCACTAGAATACAGCAGTATAAATACATACATTCCGACAGTATGTTTTAATGTTTTTTCTGGGAAAGGGTTATCGCAACAAATTATTTTTCACAAGGGGTCCGGGATAATCCAGTAGTATCTCATTTTGTTTCATATGCTTGTTTATTTATGGTTAATGTGTTGATGACTTGATTCCAATAAGATTAATCTGCTGTGATCTTAATTTTTGATGTGTCCTACATCAAAACCATTGTATGATCAGCAGACAAAAATAAATATTATTATTGTGTATAATTATTGTTACTGGTATTGTTGTTATTGTTATTATTGTTACATTTTCTCATTGTTCCCAATGGTGTTTTGAAGGAGACAATGGCCAAATTATTATTATTATTGTTATTATGTATATTATTATTAGGGCATATGGCCATCCAAGTTACTTTACTATTATACCACTGTGGGGATTCATGTTAATGAATCATCATTCTTCAGTATTGTAAAAAAAAAGAGAGCAGAACAAAGCCCTTTTTATGAAATTTTGAAAGGATAGGCTTAAGTCTTTAGGTAAGTGGATCATATTTTTATTTTAAATTAATTCATTGCACATGTCTAAATATTCTCTCCTTTACAAAATCAATCACACTGTTACCTTAATCTGCCTTTTATAGGATTTAATCTTCTTTGTTGAGTGTTTACCATATTTTTAAGTAGAGTGGGAAGGATATATTGTTTAATGAGGCAGTGTGGGTGGAAATCGTGAGGGCAAATAATTGTTTTGTTGAGATTGATTTGTTTCATAGGACTACCTCACATCAGCTGCTAGGTTTTTCACGACATTGTCAGAAAACTTCAAAAGAAGGACAAATTTTAGGCCTTTCTGAAGGACATTTATCTAAATCAGGGGTGTCTAACCTGCAGCCCGTGGGCCAGATGCAACCCACTAAGCAATTTTATGAGGCCCACCGCCAGTGTTTCATAGTTTTCAAATTTTAAAAATATATTTTAATTAACTACCTAATATTATTTTAGCAATATCTGTTAAAATATCTAACATTAAATTATGGCCTCTTAGTATACGTTTCTCAATTCAAATGAGTTCTTTTTAATGCTATTTTTGATTTTTTTCTCAAAGATATTTCTAAGATTGAATTCCATCATGATTTTTAATATTGAAATGTTAACCCTAAAAAGGTAATTCTAACTTCTAACGTGATCTTCAAAAGGCACCAATGGCAGGTTAAGCCATGTGTTTGAAGCCTAAACATTTGCTTGGTCGGATAGATATGCATATACTTCATAGAATTCTTTATCTTATGTGAGCATAAATGTAGACACAAGCACGTAGCAGTAAATTTACTATCATGACTTGCAATTTATATAACCAGTTCAGAAATTTTCAAGTATGACATGCATAAAAATGAATGGCTACAAAAGACAAAGAAATAAAAATTAAGATAATTATTAATTTTTAAGCATCTTTACGTTTAATGAGTATAACACACAAAACAAAACTTAATGTAATATACACTTTCTTAATTTTTTATTATGAAAAGCAGGAGACAATGGATATATAAATGTTGCCACTTTAATGATAGTTAGCTGGTTGGATTAATTATTCAAGTCTCTGTATAATTTCCTGTGTGGAGACAATGCATCCTCAATCGCTCTCATGGACTTCCATTAGTGGAATATTCGCAAATACTTTTCTCAGTGTTCCTTGTGGAATCAAAAACCATTATCTGGGCTCTTTATTATCGGCTGTGGCTTTGGAATCACTGTTTTGTCTTCACGTTAATCATGAATGGTATTTGTCTCAGTCAGCTCTGCCTCAGATCTGTGCACTAGTCATTCTTTTACGGCTTTTGCCTGAGGATTGTCAAATCCATCCACTGCAACACAATGACGCATCTCTATCTTATATTTCATTGCTAGGAAACCATGGAAGTCATTCACTGCCTCCCGCCACAAATTCCTCCAACATCTGTTGATGTTATGTAGTAATTTTTCCAGACTTGACCACTGTAAAATTATAGTCATTTTCCATACAATACAAGATGTCACAAAAAGTACATCAAGTGTAGTATGCCTTTAAGGTTGCTATGACATCTTCGTCATGAGGCTGGGGACAGGAATACCACACCCATTTTTAGGCGCGTTTCGCTTTCAGCGTGAGCTCATATTATCATCGATCTGTCCGTCTGCATATTTGTTCTCGGCTTCTACCAAACGGATTTTCATGAAATTTTATATTAAGGACTTACAATCAAATATAATAAGAAAATCGCAAAAATGAGTACGTAAGCCAATCAGGGGTACCACTTTACTGGAGACAAAAAATTACATTTTCGTCATATCTCGAAAAATATTGCTCATATCAAAATATTTTTCGAATAAAACTTGTAGAACCATTAAATTAGAGTATTTCTTTCCCTATATATTTTTTTCGTAAGAGTTGCCGTTATTCAGAAAATCAAACATAAATGTTTTAATTCGAGTGGAACTTGCATGGTTACTTCTTCATTGTTGGTAACATAGTCTCACAAACAAACATTTAATTTCCTTGTGTGCATGTAATATTATTAAATAGGAAGAAAATGGATTAGTTATGATGAAGAAAAGAAGTTTAAAATGAAATTTCCCTTATGTACAGGTATATAATTTCTTTCTAATACTCCATTGCACATTGTTTGATGTGTTAATTGGAGGATTCTAGGGTGGCCTGGCACATTATCTAGGATCAGAGAGAGATGTTGAATGTGAGGCTCTTATATTCCAGGTAGCATTCCACTTCATGCACAGAACAATCCAAGAAGATATCCATAATGACCAATGATTGTTGATCGCCTCTCCAAAACACTGATAGCTGATATTTATTTTACACCTTCTGTGTAAGGGGAATCAAGGCTCTGTAAAACACCATTAGCTTTACCATAAAATCTCCTGATCCATTTCCACGGAGGAGAAGGGTCAATCTTCCTTTCTCAGCTTTAAATTGTAGTGCAGATTTTTCTTCTCTATAAAGGAATGTTCTCTTTAGCTTTCTCTTCCAGAATTAACAGAATCATCTGCATCAAAAACGTGTTCTGGTTCATACACCTTATATTCCATATGTTTAGCCAACTCCACAGTGAACTTCTTTGCTGCCTCAGGATCTGCAGAGTTGCTTCAACATTATGCAGGTTTGGATTTTTCCAACAAGCCCTTACTGGTAACAAAAATGAGATTCCTTGGCTGCACTTTTTCTCTTAATGTTGACGAATCTTCTAACTTTAAATGAACATCCAAACTTCTGGCTTTTTCTCTTATCGATTTCCTGTGTTAATGGAACTCATCTCTTTCTTTAATTCTCGACCCAGTTTTACTACATTTTCTATCTTTTGTGTGATAATATCATAGGTATAAAATGACAGTAGTGGTGGCCAAACTTTTCTTGTGTCAGGACAATCTCAAATAAGAGGGGTACATGTCAGCATGGCACAAGTAAATATGAAGTAAAAAAATATTGAGATTCCATGAAAATATAGTGTAATAGAAACAACAATATAAATTGGATTTTTCCCAAATAGCACACTGTGCAAGCTCTGTTTTGTTATTACAATGAGATTTGAAATTCAAATAGTTTAAATGTCAAATTTAGCGACTGATCCTTGAGTTACTTCACATTAATCAATTCTTCAACTTGTGGTTTCATTTTTATAGTTTGTATTCATAGTAGATTCCTTACAATATCATTCAACATATTCCTCTTTCAAAAATCTATTACAACATACATAAATTTTGTGATTTCCACAAGGAAAAGCTTGGCATACCACACTTTGGTCACCACTGGCAGCACTTGATCTTATTTTCTTGCAATTTTTCTTCATTCTATGCAAGATTACCTCATTAAGATCCAAAGCTCCAGCCATAGATGTTGAACCTCCAAATTATCCACTTTATAAATTAAAGTCATCGAAATTTTTGCCTCTACAGTTTTGTACCACTTTTGTCTTGCCTATTTTAGCTCATGATAAACAGATGTTAAAGATGACAATAATTAAAAATTAAACCACTGAAACATCACTATTTCTGCCAGGAAAATATTGTGGGGTTATAGATAGAAAATTTGGATACCAGGCAAAGAGTTAAGACCCTTCTTTTGTCCTTGAAATCAGTTGTTGGAGTGGTAAAAGATAAAATAAATGGAGTAATTCTTTCCTTTAAAACATAATTCACTAATTCAATCACTTTTATTTGGAAAATCTAATTACTGTTTTGAATCACTACAAAATTTGCTTCTATAGTTTTCTTCCACAAATTCATCTCCTCACTCAGAACAGCCATGTTAATCAATTGATGGGTATCGTCAAATAATTTAATTTTCTACCAGTGCTTACAAAGTCGGCAGCCTAGTGTATGAGGGAAGAGAGATATAAAACAGTACTAACACAAAGACGTGGTTCACATTACTAAACTGATGGCAAATACCAGACTTAGGTCATAATCCCAATTTTGTATAGGAATGTTTTTGGTTGCAGATGGTTAAGTCCAGGAACCTTGGTGCCACCAAGTAAAAAAAGTTAAAAACAATGTCAATTTGATAGCTTAACAGTATGAAAAGTAGTGTTAGTTGTTCTATGCTAAACTCTCTGAAGACAAAAGCTTGTACTCTTCCAGTTGATCCTATATTTATCTTGCTCTTATATCTGGCTCCACCTTATTATATCATCTAATTTTCATCATGATAGCCCAAGCTTCAGCATCAAATCATTCACCTGAGTGAATAAATTCCTTTTTTGTGTTGGATTAATTTTTTAGTTTATAATCATAGAAGATTTCTTATAATATTGCTCTTTCCACAAGGAAAAGCTTGGCATGCCACGCTTAGGTCATCATTTGATCTTATTTTCTTGCAATTAATTTTTCTGTTATGAAAGATAAAGATAATTTATAAAGTTTGAAAACATTCATCCAAATCCAAAAGGAATCTTTTGAAAATCTTGCATTTATTCTTCCAGAACCCAAATATTCAACTTTTGTTGTCATTGTTTCACAGAAGACTGACTGTCATCTCAGCTTTTATTACAAGGCAGACGTCAATAAATTTTTTACTAACTACATTTATTAAGCCATCCTTGGATAGAGGCCTTATATCTGATGTTGATAACTGAGTCTTACAGAAACAAGTATATGCAATAGACACTGTCAAATTGATTTCTTTTTAATCAAGAGTTGATAGAGTATTGAGAAATGAAGGTTATTTTCATACTTTCTGCTACATCATTTTCAAAATACATCTTCAGGCTAAGGATTATTCTTGTTAGATTTGATTTCACTTTTTCTGAAGGATTGTTTCAACAGAATTTTTTCTTTTTGTCATAAACTTCGAGTTCATAGTTTGATGCACTCGAAAGCTTTAAGGAATGTAATAAATTGTGAAAACAGGATACTACTATTGCATCTTACATTAATGTCTAATATAAGTGTGCATACAACTGCTTTAGCCATCACCTTGTGTATATTCTATATTGTAAATTGTTTAAATTTATATGAGTGAATTATTTGCAGTACAATAAAGAATTCCACCATTGTGTGTAGCGATTTCAACATCCTTCAATCCCTCCTAAAATGTTCTTGGGCATAGGCACTGCCTTAAAAGTTCACCTTAGAAATTTTAGATAGTATGTCTTATTGTTAGGCTTTTATTTAAAAACTGCCTCATGTATTTTTATTGCCTTCTTTGCATGTAGAAGTTATTAGTTCCATACAGTCAAATGAGGTTTGGGAACTGAGGTTACAAGGAATTTTTTTTAATATAAACTTTTTAAGAAGTAAGACTTTATTCTTTCATAAGCACCACACTGACTTCACACACTGCATCCATATAATGAGAATTGCATTTACACACAAACACTTGTTTATTTAATAATCCATTCCTGGAAAAAGCCAGAGAATATCGAAAGTAACACATGTTAGCATACTCCAATGGAAAGCAGAACTGAGTGCTGACCATGAGGAGTGTTGTTACAAAGCAGTCCAGCATTGAGGATCTGAAAAGGAAAGAAAAAGTAATTAATAGGTAAGTAGTTATTAACACCTACCACAAAATAATCCTTCTCTTCTCCCCCTCACAGCTCTGGACTTTTGGGCCGCCCTCTCCTTCCCCTCCTGCCCCCTCGAAATGTTGCCGCTTTTTTTGGAATCCCCTGCCCCCTCCAGTAGGTTATTTTATATCCGAAATAAATTTCTACGAATTCATTTCATTCATTCGAGTTTATCTACTGTTGCAGATTCATAATCTTCTACGATAATGATTCATATAAAAAAAAATTCAAGAAACGGGGAAAAACACGGAATACATTCCTTTTACATCGATTTTCGTAGGAGTGGTTAACTGCAGGCTGAAGCGCATGCAGTAAGTTCGCGAAATAATACTTTAAATGTACATTTACTTAATATACTGGCGCTGCAACACGTATTTCACGTAGTAACCTGATGCGGAACGACTTCTGCAAATTACTCAATCTCCAAATGTAGTCCGGGAGGACATTATAGTCGCTCAATGATTCTGAGTCTTTTCTATCCCTCTATCCAATAATAAAAATGTATATAAGGTTATTCATGATCTACCTCTTACGTAATTGTCAAGGAGGCACATTCAGAGGTGAGTGCGATAAGGGACAAGGTAATAATAGAAATAGTCGTATTCAATGTTTTATTAACGTAAATTGAACTAAAAACCTATCAGTCTACCACGCTGTATGGACTCTTCCCCACTTCACTCACTACGGCTAGAACTTCGACGTAATTTGCCTGCCCTCCCTCGCTTGCTCACGGCCTTCCCCTCTCTCGCCGGCCTGGGTTCGGAAGAGAGACTTTTGCACGACTTTTCCATGTCGACCTACTGGAGTAGTGGTGCCGTGTGCCAGTCTACTATGGTCTGTACCAAACTTAATGATCGCTGGGAGGCGGGGTTAAAATGTGTGGAAAGGGAACCTTGTTGCCGAATCAGTCCACAAACGTGGACCAATTATAGTGCTTCGCAAGTGGACAGAGTCGCTGGATGGATAAGACTTTGTAAGAGTGGGATCAGATACGGGAATTATGAAAATGTTGAAAACTTTAACATTTAAAGCTACATAAAATGAAATTACGAGTATTTACGTTTGGTAATATTATCTTAGTAACTACGAATATATTACTTCCTACGTTATCTTTCATAAGTAGATATAAAATATTTTCCACGTTATAGTGTACCTATTTTATATGATTGTCATTTAAACAATATCGAATATTCTCTGCTTAAATGACAGATAAGAGAAAAGGATCTTATATTTTACATTTTTGAGAATACGTAGAAAAAAAGTTAGCAGGAAGATGAGACTATTTGGTATGCGAATGGCAAATGTCGGAGCAGGTAGTATAATAAACACAAGGAGGGAAGGACGAGGGAAAAGAATGGTGTGGGATTTCTAAGGGACCACATGTATAACCACAACATATGTTCCGTTCTCACAGTTATTTGCTTCTGCTTTCAAGCAGCTGTTAAGTATATAACGGTAGAACTGCGTAGAACCATCTCGTAACATTTCAGCCAGATGAAAATACTGCCATATTTTCCGTATCCTATCTCGTATTGCCGAAAATAGAAATTTTAGCCATAGGTTGTAAAGACGCAGCATTCTAAAAGTTTAGGTCTTATTGAACTATTAATTTAAAAAAACCAAGTAGTACAATATGCATCATGAAAGGGAAGAGGGTGTGGAGTAGGAATAAATACGCAATATTTAATTTCATCTATTTATTTTTATTATTAACAATCAACTCTATATAATTGCAAATAGTTAATAGACCACATCAAGAAGAAGAGAAAAATATTCTTAAAGGTAGCAGTTGGATTACAGAAGAATAACATTTCGAGTATTTTCTTACTTCTGTTGTTACTAATATTATAATATAACAAATACATTACACAAATTAAAGCAAACACATAAGTTAATAATTATCATATTATTAGGAAATCATGATTGGATAAAGGAATAAAAATAACGCTTCTCATTGAGTAGGTACTTTTACTTATTCCAAAGACAATAAACCATTACATATTATATACACTGTGATTCAGAGTAAACGTTTGCATGAATATGGGAATATTAAAGAAATTCAAAGTAGTAAAATTACTTAATATATTTAAAACTGCAAACAAATTGAACATTTTTACAGGGAAAAACCATTAAGGCAAAAACCCCATTTGCAGAAAAACGGCCGCAAGAAGAGGGATGTGAAAAAACTGCGAAACCTGAGGTAAACTAAGATATAGAGAGCTGCAAAAGAAGCAGTGGTTAGAAAACATAACAATAAACACGATTAAATTGTGCACATAAATAGTAAGATCAACACTAGAATAAAATAACCGGTTTTGTCAGCATATTATTATTGCTGAATTTCATAAAAAGAAGAAAGTAATATAACTGCCTGAAAAACATATGACATTAGATTAATCATAGCCACATCAATGTCACTATTGAAATATAATGATAGGTAGAGAGACAGAGTGAATTAAAAATAGAGTAGCTACATATAAAATTTAGGTTATTTGTAAATAGATGAAGTAAAAATAAGAGAAGCAATTTTAGGATATAAAATAAACAGAAATGGAATTATATACTAAGCATGAACAGTAAGTAATAAAATAAAGTGGAAATGCATAATAATGAGAAAAGTTAAGACAAAAATACCTTTGAAATAATCACTTATCTTCACTTGCCTTAAAGTTATTTAAATCCATCACTTTCATGTACACACAGGCACTAACCTGCCACTATACAAATATATTGCAATTTAAACTTTAATAAGCTAAGTCCTTATAAAGAAGAAGAAGCACTTACATGCTTTGAGCATGAAATATAAAAACTATAGCACTAAAAAGGGAAAAGCACTGTGGGATAGAGGGAGAAACATTCACACTTCAGGGATTTCAAGTAGACACTGACCCTATACAAATAAATTACAATTTACACTTTAATAAGGATAATAGGGAGAACCACATTTGGTAGAAAAGGCACTGAATAAGTAAACCATTATAAGCTGAAGCACACACATGATTTGAGTATGAAATGGCCAGACTATCACTAAAAATGGGAGTAAAAGCACTGTGGGATAGATGGATGAACACACACTACAGGGATTTTCAGTAGGCATTGACACATGCAAATAAATGTATGCACATTTGAAGCGTAGGGATTACAGCAAGCCATGGAAGAATTCAAAACTGCACATAAGAGATAACTAAGGCATGTAACAGAATCATATACTTTTCTTTCAGAAAAGAATGAAATTGTTTTTAAATGAAAGACTTTTCACCATATAAAATTAATTAATATGTCTTAATTAATTGATGAAAGTTTTAGTTATATCATTACAGATTATTTTTATTATTAGCATTGCCTTAACATAACTTATGAATTAATACTTATAATCAAACTTAAGTATGAACATTGGTTGGAATTAACTGGTTCTGCAAAAAAGAGAGGAATAGCATAATGAATTTCAAAACACTCATTTAATAGTGTGGTAATTTAATACTCCAAAATACTTACATTGTGGAAATTAATTAGCAGCTGGAAATTTGGGCAAAGGCACCATGGAGGAACTGATCAACTTGGCATAGACTGAAAATTTAACTTATTAATAAGAAGTCAAGAGGAAATTATAACTCATCATTCACCTTACCTTCTTACCTATTAAAACATTAAGATATATTTAAATCAGGAGACAAATTGTTGACTGATTGACAGTGTTCAATTGAAGCTGTTCAAAAAAAGAGAGATATTTGTATGAGTAAATGGCAAAACAATACAGCATATTAGTAATTATCTAATTTTACACTTAATTTTTTCAACAAAGAGTAATTATTCAATCAATACCTACCTTCCTTAGTATTTAAACAGAATGAAACAAATATAAATAATTTCTATAATTTTTATTATTTTTATAGTTACCTCTACAAAGGTGAAACTCCTAATTCTTCCAGTTCAACGTTATCTTCGCTAATATTGACATCACTGCTAGTATTCGAATCCGAACTTGAGGTCAATGCTATTATAATTTCTTGAATTCCCTCTTCCAATATTCCTTCTTTAATCCAAGCCTCCTCGATAACTTTCTTTGTGTGTTCTACTACGGTTTTCCTGAGAATACTTCTCGTTGGTTATTATTCTGACTGTAGCCGTTCCCAAGTTAAGGGCAGCAGCTGATCTTTTTACAGCCTTCGAAATAGCAAGTAACGATCCACCATTACTTTTCTCCCTCTCGAAGTAATTTCGTACACTTAAAACTAAATTCCGCGCGGAACTCTGAAGAACACGTCTCACAGATTTTCGCTCAGACATCTCTCACGCAATAAACCCTACCGCCTCCACCAAAATCTGCTACGCAACTAGAAAAGGTCCCTGAGCAGAAACCAAAGAGGCGGCAACGCCGGATGCCTCTGATTAGTTGACGAAGGGTACGCCCTCATATTTCGACGCCATCTTAGCGATCATTAAGTTTGGTACGTAGTATAGTAGGTTTCTCATAGGTGAAGTAGAAAATATTTTTTGACCAAAACTTTGGTTAAAACATTTTCATTAGTTTATATTTAAAAAATCAATATGTGAAGAAAATTGATTACTTTTTCTGATGCAATGGTATCCAACCTACGGCCCGCGAAGCCATGATGGAAAAGCAATCCGTAAAATTAAACACACAAATTCATACATTTTAAGGAAATTTATTATAATAAAACGTTTAACGTTGGAAATTACCATAAAAATCCCATTTAGACGAGATTTTCAGTAAAATGACACCTTAGATTACATAGGTAAAAGCCAGTTTAGCCTCTTATCCGGCCCGCTGAATAATAGGCAACTTCCAATGTGGCCCGCTAAAGGATCCGCAACTAAAGATGTATGTGGCCCGCCACGTAGAAAAGGTTGGGCACCACTGTTCTAATGGATAAAATTCCGATGCGCAATTAAAATCACCCCCTGGCAGTGTGCGCAACGCTATCAACGATTAGAAAATTTTATCATTAGCAGCGGAAGAAATGGTATCACTTAGCGATGTGTTTAACGTAAATTTAGAACAATCAAAATCTCTTTGACTATCGCTTTTATGAAAAAATGTTTCAAACAAATTTGTACAAAATTACATTATGTACAACTTTTATAATTACAGTTATATACGAAAATTGAGTTTTAGAGGAGAGGTTTGAAAAATACGGAAAAACGACTAGAAGTTTCTTTGAGTTAGGGCGCCCTCAACATTTCTATCAGATACACAAACAGGCATGATCGAGAAAAGTCTAAACGTGTTATATGGACCTTCAACGTGTATTTCCGGTGAAATATCGATATTTTTCGCGAAGACAAAACTTTCTCTATACTACTGCGTACCATATATGGAGAACGTAAAAAAATCTGATGTGTCCAGCACAGGCTTTCTTCATACAGATTATTCTCGACATCAGCTTCAATAATATGTATGGACGGTTACAATTTGAATAATTTTTAAACATTTGGAACAAGATTCACAGTGAAATACACTATGGATCACTTTTAGTAAAACTGATAAGACCAAAAAAAGAAAGCTGCAGACATTACTTAAATAATAATAAATGGATGACAAGATATTTGAGCTGTTGAATTATTTTCTGTATCCTGTGGAAAATGTTATTTATGCCAATAAATTGTTACTAATTCTAAAGCTGAGTTTTGTTGGAGTTCTCTCCCTCCATCCATTTATTTAGATTTAGTTGACTTTTTTTGCCTTGGTGGAGTTAATACCATTTCCATTGTACAAAGAAAGTGTTCGTGAGCTGAGTTTTATTGGAGTTTTCTCCCTCCATTTATTTTCATGGTTTGAGATTTTAAAGTTCAATAAACTTTTTAGTAGCTGAAATATTTATTTTTTCATTTCGAATCGTAAGTACTGCGAAATCATTAGTACCTATTCCGTAAAAAATACGCCGCAATGAGTTATTAATACGGGAATTCTTGTTTTTTAAACTTAAAAGTAGTATCGAATGTTGTAACTGATAAACTATTGTACGTAGGATCATATCGTATATTTAAAACTGTGTAGCATTCGTAAATGTGCTCATTTTTTCGCAATCATAATATGTTTTAGAGCTTTTTAAACTTAAAAGTAATATCGAATGTTACAACTGATAAAACTATTATACATAGGATCGTATATATAAAACTAGATTTCATAAATATGCTCATTATTTTTTCGCAATCGCAATATGCTTTTAAATTTTCATGCACTTACGGATATATTAGCCGTTTTCGCTTGACAATGCGTTATATATTCGAAAGTAGGGAGTACGAGTAGCCTGATTCGGCCCTACATTGAGTGACGTCACAAACAAGCGAACAGGCCTTCTACTCTAGGTGGCTCTGGTTAGAGGCCCATACCTCGAGACCCATCCTCAAATCCGACCTCAGGTGTCTTCAGCCTCTCGGCAGGGGGACACTAGCCGACCACGTCTTTTGCAATAAAATTTAAACTATTTTATATTGTTAACTTAGTGCGATTGTGACTCAAGCAACAAATTCGGGCGAATACGCTGATCAAGAGCGTCTTTTTAACGGAATTCTACGATAAATAATACCATATTTACGCTCACATCTAATCTTGACGTCAAGGAATACCAACCTCTTAAGATTTTTCGGACGGGAGTGTAATAAAGCAGTCATTTGCGAGACGGTGCGGAGGGTGTAACGCTTTTATCTAGTTAATCGCATTTTTCTATTATCACCAACCAACCAACAAAAAATTGTCTATTATTATAAGTGACTAGCGTAATTTCCCGTGAAATATGACGGGTAGGCGTGAATTGAGTATTACGTTAAAATAAAATAAAAATTAATGACACCAAATTTTATGTACACTAAAACGCAAAAAGAATATAAAATCCACATCATCGAATGTTCCAGAGAGTAATAATAGTTATGGACATATAATAAACGATTTTATCACGACGAATTGAATAAATTCGTAAAAAATTACGAAAAATATTAATTAAACCTAATTTTTGGCTTTTTTCGAAAGAGATTTGAATTTCTACGATATGGAAATTTATTTCCATACTTTTTTCGGCATAACTGTGAAAATACCACGTCGAAATCTCATTTTTAAGATGTTTGAAAATGCTAAAGAAAAAAGGCCTCGCTTCGATTCAGCTCTGCCCATGTTATTCAAATGGAGAAAAGATATGCTCCTGAAGTCAAACCCAGAACTACTATGTACACGGCGAGCAGTTTCAAATTGAAAAGTTGAATAGTCAAGTGATTCCTGAAAGTTTGATTGAAAAAGGTTGTAAAGCCTTTTAGTTATGAGCGGTTTCCCTTTCCTCCCATCTAACACCATATAACAACCAAGAGTTATTTTAGTTATGAGCGGTTTCCCTTTCCTCCCATCTAACACCATATAACAACCAAGAGTTACACCCTCCGCACCGTCTCGCGAATGTCTGCTTTCATTACAATCCCGTCCGAAAAATCTTGGCGTCAAGATTAGATGTGAGCGTAAATATGTTATTATTTATCGTAGGATTCCGTTAAAAAGACGCTCTTGATCAGCGCATTAACCCGAATATGTTGCTTGAGTCACAATCGCACTAAGTTAACAATATAAAATAGTTTAAATTTTATTGCAAAAGACGTGGTCGGCTAGTGCCCCCCTGCCGAGAGGCTGAAGACACCTGAGCTCGGATTTGAGGATGGGTCTCGAGGTATGGGCCTCTAACCCGAGTTAATGACGGTCGAGGGGTCAGCTTCGCGGTCACTTTTAAATGTGGTCCCACTTAGTCGACATAAGCCGATATTTCTTCCGGAACTTTCTGGCCACTACATTCCTACTCGTGACGCCGTTCCGATAGGATTGTACGAAAAAAGGAAAAGATTCATAAAGACCAACGGACTTGCGTTACGAATGGATACAGGTTTTTCTAGATGTCCCCAACGTTACCACATTTATAATCTGAAAACTTTCCTTATATCCACTATAGTACGGGATGACTTACTACAGTCGCTCAGTGATTCTGAGCTTTTTCTATCCCTCTATCCAATAATAAAATGTATATAAAGATTTTCAAGATCTACCTTTTCTGTAGCGGCAACATTTAAAATTGTCAAGGAGGCATATTTAGACATCAGCGCAATAAGGAACAAGGTAATGATGGAAATAATCATATTCAACGGTTTATTTAACGTATGTTGAACTCAAATCCTATCAGTAATTTTATCAGTTCGTAAGAGGGGGCAGCATATGCAAAAACATTATACGTTAGGTAAAATTCAAATATTCACTTGCATATAATGCTACCGTCATTGAGTCTAGCAAGGTGTAGACACCTCTTCCCCACTTACATACATCACTACTTGATCTCCGAGGCGAGTGTACCTGCCTTCCCCCCCTCCTTCGCTTGATCACGGCCTTCCCCTCTCTCGCCGGCCTGGGTTCGTAAGAGCCAGGCCAACTTTTGCACGACTTTTCTATGTCGACCTAGTGGAGTAGTGGTGCCGTGTGCCAGTCTACTAGTACTCTACGTAAGCGGGTTCGAATCCTGTCCGCGACTCTTGCGAGTTCTGGAAAAAGGCTTTCCTTAATAGCCGCTCCTATTACGGAGCTTTTTTCCCAGTAGCGCAGTGTCAACGATTGGGTTCGGGCCCGCTTATTGTACTGGTGGCTGTCACTTTGCCCATTACTCCTGGAGTGTCGACCCCGGGACGGCCGGGCACGCATTTTTTTCCAGTTTGGAATTACTTTTTGCCGTCTTTAAAAAAATTCTCTTTTTTCCATTTTTATTTGGGTTTTCTTTTATAAATTAAGCCCGAAACACCATTAAAGAGAAATGTTGATATGGATGATGGTGTTTCGGGCTTAACTTACTAAAGTAAACATGGAAAAAAGAGAATTTAGATAGTACTGAGGGCTCCGCATCCGGCGCCCTACCCCGTGCCCCGCTCCGCGCATAAATCGCTTGCGGGAAAAACAAATGAGAAAAATTATTCGAGAGAATAAAAGGGGTAAGAGGAAATAAAAAGAGCGTGAAAAAAGTGAAGGAAAAACTGTGACGAAACAATGTGCGAGGAAAACTAGAGAGGGAATAAAAAGTGCGAGGAAAAGAACAGCGAAGAAAAAATTCCACGGAAAAAAGAGCGAGGACTTCAAAGATGGAGGAATAAAAAAGAGAGGGAAAAAAGCAAGAGGAAAAAATCTGATGTGGCCAACACATGACTTTCTCCATATTTGGGGTATAGATATTTACATTATTATGAGCAACATTATACGGCAAAATTGTTATTTCGTATCGTAAACGAAGACACGTCGTTGCCGTAAATACGTATATTTTGAATGTTTACAGAATTCACCGCTACAAGGTGTTGGCGCTGTAAGCTGACCAAAGATAAAGCGAAATATATCCGAAAGGGATGGTTCTACGAAAATTATTTACAAACAAATCTTGGAAGAAATAATATTCTCTATAACTTTGGTCCTTACGAATATTACCAATAACGATGTTGTTAAGGAGATATTTAACGGAAACCGAAAAACCGGTTATTTATAAATAACTCCTATAGAAAATTGTTTCAAATGAAAGTTGTACGAAATTACATTCTCTATAACTTTTGTGTAGAATTGTAAATACAAAAATGATATTTTAACCAAGAAATATCGCAAAAACCGAATCGGGTTTCGAATAAACCTCGACTTCCGGTTATCCGTTATTGTCCAAAAACTAATCAGTTCTTTGTGCTCATGCTAAAGTGTTATATATGAAGTTTGGTAACGATATGGCACGTATTTTTTGAGTTAGAGCGCCCACAATAACATGCACACACACACAGACATCATTCCGAAAATAGTCTAAACGTGTTCTGGGGACCTCAAAACATGTATTTCCGTTGAAATCTCGAAGTCGATTTTTTTCATGAATACAATACTTTCCCATTACTACGTATGGAGAAAGTAAAAAGAGCGAGGGGAAAATAAGTTAGAGGTAAAAGAGGAAAACGGGGCATAAAATATAAGATATAACGAGAAAAAAGTGCGAAGAAAAATATGGGGACAAAGGGCGATGACAAAATGTGGATAAAGAGCGAGGAATAAAGTGGGAGAGAAAGAAGTTCGTGGCAAAAGAACGTAAAAGTGCGTGAAAAAGTGAGGAAAAACACAAGTACTAATTATGGCCCCATCTGAAGAATCGTTATGCAACCGTACAGGATATTTTCTCTCTTCGAAATTACAACGAATAAAATATTCGGCGCTGAGGTGGATTACCCATAGTGCAATAGGCGCGCGCCTTGGGCCTCATATACTAGGGGCCTCAAAATTAATATGAGGATAGAAAATTTTAAAAAATCTGATGTGGCCAACACATGACTTTCTCCATATTTGGGGTACAGATATTTAGCATTACGAGACAAAATTATGATTTCGTATCGTAAAAGAATATAGTCGTCCTTACTGCCGTAAATTACGTATATTTTGAATATGTTTACAGAATTCACCGTTACATGGTGGTGGCGCTGTATACTGGTATTAAGAAACAGCAAAATATCTCCGAAATGGATGGTTTTACGAAAATTTGTTTCAAACAAAACTTGGAAGAAATATTATTCTCTACAACTTTGGTCCTCACGAAGATTCCAATAATGACGTTTTTAAGGAGATATTTGACGGAAACCGAAAAAACCGCTTATTTATAAATAATTCCTAAACAATAACTGCTATGGAAAATTGTTTCAAATGAAAGTTGTAGTAAATTACATTCTCTATAATCTTTGTATAGGATTGTATATACAATAATGATGTTTTAACGGAGAAATATCTCAAAAACCGAATCGGGTTTCGAATAAACCTCGACTTCCGGTTAACCGTTATTGTCCAAAAACGAATCAGTCCTTTGCGCTCATGCTAAAGTGTTATATATGAAGTTTGGTAACGATATGGCCAGTACTTTTTGAGTTAAAGCGCCCACAATCACATACACAGACATCATTCCGAAAAGTCTAAACGTGTTCTAGGGACCTCAAAATGTGTATTTCTGTTGAAATCTCGAAATCGATTTTTTTCATGATCACAATACTTTCCCATTACTTCGTATGGATAAAGTAAAAATATATTTGCTCCACTCACCGAAACATTCGGAAGAGGATTCGAAGCGTCAGCCATGTTGAAGGTTCGGCCGCTCGGAATTTCCAACGTTGTCAGATCTCTCTCCTATCCCTCCGTCTTCCATGCTGCTCCTTCCGATTGCGTGACGTAGCTTCTTCATTCTACAGACAAGTATAAAGATTGATGTTGTTTATACTCAACGAAAATATATCGAATGAAAACTTATCGTTCACACGACACAAAACATGGAAGATCAATATTCTAGAATGTTCGTTGTACAGCACGAGTTCCATGAAATATAAACATTATTGCAAGTCAAATGGTAAAAAAGTGACTGCATTTCGGCGTTCGTAGACGAGCGACACCCTTAAGAATTCGCTTTTAAATGTTGATTATACGCTTAGCATGCTTAGGCTAATTCAAATCAATCTTTTTTATTAACTGTCCAGTTACTTCTGCCTTTTACAGTATAACCAAGCGCCTATTTAAAGTACATACATATCATTTAACAGAGGAAGAAGAATAACAGACATCCGATCGCGTAGTAAGGAATCCTTCAATCCCTAAGGATTTCATAGGAATGTTTTTCTTTTCAATGTTACTAGTCCATAAAAAACTATTAAAATCGATCGCGATCCCTAAAGCTATACGGATCGCTTCGTGGGACTACTTCACGCCTTCGGGGCGATTACAGGCGATTTGAAAGGATTTTTTTAAGGCAAGGTGATCCAGCATGCTTCTATCCGGACAATGGTGAAATAAGAACGAGAAAATTAATTTATGGCGTTTTACGATGCTATACACCGCAATTCTCCTACTAGATTCCTCAATTTCTCATACTTTGGATGTGTCATTCCAGTAAGGTTTTATGATACGTATGCGGATTCCACGGTAAGGTTTAAATAGCATCATTCGAGTATGAAATTCATTATATCATTAACTGATATAATACTCTCGTCAAGTTGTCTTGCCATCTAAACTTTGCGAACACAAGTCACGGGTGAGCATTTAAGTATTAAATTAAAATAAGTCATGAATTCAATCCAATTACGAAGAATATTCCCCGCATAAAACCATGCGGAAAAGCGACGACGATGCTGGTTGCCATGTCTGTCACAATTTCTCAATAATCAAAACGCGAAAATTTTCCAACTAATTTCTATGATATTTTTAAAAAACTTCATTTCCTTCTATTTCTCGTACAATGATTTGAGTCTCAAGATCTTATCTCGCTCCTGACCCACTTTATAATGGGAATAATTGTTATTATCCTGCACTCGCTCCAATTATGGTAAAAATTGAAGAGTAAACGTTCCTGAAAATGAACCGTAGAATCTTGTGGAAGTTTTTACTTTTCCTGGTCATACCATCATCTTACGTATCTGACACTAATTCCAGCTGAGTACCTAAATAGCGTAAAGGGCAGTCTCCTGTGATAAAATAAGTACTACTACTATTTTGATGAGTGCGTAACCATCGTTAAATTATAATAACTTACAAAAAAAGCGATTATTAAGCTTCCTTCTCGTTTCTCTCATTGGAAACCTAACCTCACAAGGTGGCATTAACTGTCCTAAAATCTTCTTCGCTATATAGCTTAATTACTTCATAATTACAGATTTCCACCAAAAGAGAAGAGTGCGAAATAAGAATAATGAAAAACACCAATGCATACAGTGAGATTCTTTGGGAGAGAACAATTCCGGAAAAATTCGGGCGAAAAGCCTTTCTCAAACGTATTCTTCAGGAAGAGGTTACAAAAGGTAGTTAACCGCGTCATCTGAGCCAAATGCCTCGTCACTTCCCCCTGACTGTTTCTTCTATTGTCAAAGATTTTGGCCTAAAATAAAACTAATTTTAATATTTTATAGTAAAAATTATTTAATGCTACTATGTCATACCGTCCTAAATATATCATGAAACGTTATTGTCCAAAAACTAATCAGTTCTTTGTGCTCATGCTAAAGTGTTATATATGAAGTTTGGTAACGATATGGCATGTACTTTCTGAGTTAGAGCGCCCACACTAACATACACACACACACACACACACACACACAGACATCATTCCGAAAATAGTCTAAACGTGTTCTAGGGACCTCAAAACATGTATTTCCGTTGACATCTGGAAGTCGATTTTTTTCATGAATACAATACTTTCCCATTACTACGTATGAGAAAGTAAAAAGTACATTCGTGTTCCGAAAAAGACGAGACCCTGATAAATTTTGAATGTACTCAGGATGCGGGATAAGAAAAGCCAGCACTACAACAGAAAGACGATTCGAAAAAGTTAACTAGGTTTTATATATCTTAAACGATTTTAATTCATGAAATTACACTTACATTTTCTTAATTTATACAATGGTCCATAATTGACTGCATAAGACGTATTTAAATATTTTAATAAAAGTATCTTTATCCTTATGAAGACGAGATAGGTAACCAGGCGAAGCGAACTGAACATGCACCGGATAGTGTCCTTGTAATCGTAAGAATGTTAGAAAGTGTAAACGCTGATATGACTGAAAATCATAACTGATTGAATATTTTTAATTTTGGTGGTGACAATTTAAAAGAACCAGCTTTAGTCAGCATCGCTTTTCTAATTCTAACAACTCACGTCTAAAGCTCTCCAACTTCGAGCTTGGATCATTCGAAAGGTTTATTCCTAAAGCTGTACAGCGAGCATGTCAAACTCGAAGATGCACCGGGGCCGCATTGAAGCGATGTTTGTTATAAAAGGACCGCATTAGGATTACAAATGTTTAATGAGGGAAAAATAGACTTTACCTAGAACCTTGGTCACCTGTTTTATTATTAAAGACAATGATTTACAAACCACGTTCTATTTTATGTATCTCAATTTCTAAGAAAAAACTTGTCCTTTTCACCAATATCTCGAACGATTTAAATGAGAAAAATTAGCATTCGGGCCGCAGTATGGCAGTTTCACATGCCTGCTATACAGCAATAGCTTTTGCTCCCGGCATTTTTGACATAGCGATTAACATTATTTAACTGGCTGCTGTAAAGTTTTTAATTCAAGTTAATCAAGCATTCATAAAAAATAAACAAAAATGTTATTTAATTCTCAAGTGAACAAAAAATAAAGCAACGGAGGACACGAAAATCATACAATATTATTTTTTAGCGCAAAGAACCGTAATTCAAACTCGGCGTTCCAGTCGATGATAAAAATTATAGCTATGGACAATATCGAACGAGTCAGCCTTTCCACAAGACTGGCGAATTTCGATTTTATTAAGCGATTGAAAAAATTGCAATGCTTTTTTTGTACAAATATTTTGGGTATTTAATGGGAGATTTTGAACAAGATGACTAGCATTTTAGCATTCAAGTTTTTTTAGGCCTCGGGGAAATCTCTACCACCCTACTCAACCATCAGAGAATATTAATTCTGCTTTGTAATGGAAGACCTTTTTGCCACCGCTTCGTTCAAATTCCACCAACGGATAACGCCGACAAGGGGTCGAAGGTGGATGGAGAACGAGAAAATAAGGTAGGGGGTGAGAGCGAGGAGGGCAAGTAGAGGATAACGAAAAATCGGGAGGTGACGAATAGGAAGAAGAGTAACTTGTTCCTTTTCTACGAGGCAGCTGATAACCATTCTAACCTTCCAACACCGATTACGTGGAGG
Organism: Uropetala carovei; assembly: GCA_036926305.1. NCBI lineage: Eukaryota > Metazoa > Arthropoda > Insecta > Odonata > Petaluridae > Uropetala > Uropetala carovei. The sequence continues at coordinate 382,735 of JAXCHB010000152.1, read as the reverse complement.
AAAAATCTGATGTGGCCAACACATGACTTTCTCCATACAGCAATAAAATGACTGCCCTCCACATCAGCGATGACACTCGAAAATAATGTTTAAACATTTTCTGTAGTTTATCTGAAAAAATTAATAAGTAAAGAAAATTGATAACTCTTTCTAATGCAGTGGTGCCCAACCTACGTCCCGCGAAGCCATGACGGAAAAGCAATCCGAAAAATTACACACAAATTCATACCTTTTTAGGAAATTTATAAAAACGATAAAACTTTTAACAATGGAATTTTTACCATAAAATCCCATTTAGACGAGATTTTCAGTAAAATGGCACCTGAGAATATATAGGTAAAATCCCATTTATACTCGAATCCGGCCCGCTGAATTATTGGCAACTGCCAATGTGGCCCGCTGAAGGATTCGCAAATAAAGATGTGGCCCGCCATGTAGAAAAGGTTGGGCACCACTGTTCCAATGGACGTGCAATTAAAATCACCCCCTGGCAGCGTGCGCAACGCTATCAACGATTAGAAAATTTTACCATTAGCTGCGGAAGCAATTGTATCACTTAGCGACGTGTTTAAGGTAAATTCAGAACAATCAAAATCTATTTAACTATCGCTTTTATGAAAAAATGTTTCAAACAAATTTGTAGAAAATTACATTATATACAACTTTTATAATTTCAGTTATACATATGTGAAAATTGAGTTTTAAGATTTTTGAAAAAAATGGAAAAACGACTAGAATAAACACCCACTTCCGGTGGACCAGTTTCAGTCAAAACCTTTTCAAATCTTCATTTGCTAATGAAAATCAAATATAAAGTTTTGTGGTGATCTGAATGTTAGTTTTTGAGTTAGGGTGTCACAAAATTCCCATCACATACAGACCATCCAGAAAATAGTCTAAAAACCTCTAAACGTGTATTTCCTTTGAAATCTCGAAATCGATTTTTTTCGCGAAAACAAAAGGCTAATAGGCAGTTATGCCGGGAGCGGAACGCGCCTAAACACGGAAAAATGACAGTTTACCAGTTTCAACCTAAACCTTTTCAGACCTAAAATTACTAACAAAAGTCATATTTCGAATTAGATTTTTTCCCAATAACTTTCTCCTGCACATTCAATTGCGTTTCCGAATTACTAAGGAACTTAAATTAAAAATGAACTTAAAATTAAGAAGAATCTTTAAAAATGGGAATTAGTTTTGCGATAGTTTTTTTTTTTGAACTTGTAAAGCAAACGTCTCTTCATACAAACAATGCTGTTTTAACTTATCAAGCTTTCATTTACAACCAACCCAAAAATGCCATTTTTAAGCAACGATCAGTTATGAGAAAGGTGGAAATTGATGAGAAAAAGATCTATACATATTCACTTGGATGATTCAAGAATACAAACAGAATCTGGATGAGCTTGTGCAATTGCAGAGTAACATGTCATTTAGAGGTTATATAATTTAGAGAAGAGGCAGAGATATATGAAGAATTTCAGCTGGAAAGGAAGGATAGATGACACAACTCCTAAATTCAAAACAACGTATGGAGTGAAATTTCCAGGTGGACAATAAAAAATCCAGAATGTATTGTTCTGAGTGAGAAATGAAACTATTATCAAGCCCAGAATGCTCCCTAAACTTAGGTGTATGAGGTAGATACAACACTTCTGTCACCTGCCTTAAATGGCACCTTTTTTTTAATCACACTCACAAACATCTACATTTCACGCTATCATTTAGGACAGTGGTCTCTGAAGTGGGGTCCACGCACCCTAGGGGGTGTGCATGATGTTCCAAAGGGGTGTGCAAAGGAAATATAACGATGAAAAAAATAATTTTAACAAATTTGACTGGACGTAAATTGTCTCTCTTTATAAATCGTTGAAGTTAAAGGTAATTAAAAAACAAAATTATTGTATGTTAAAGGTACAGCAATAATGTGATTGTAGTTAATCAATACTTAACAAAGATTATAATATAAGGTCCGGAAGTCTTGTGCCGTGCTATATGTAGCGTGCATTTCTTACCACTGAGAATATCCTTATTTCCATGTTATATATTTTTCTACGGTCCCCGTCGTTCGTATACACAAAACAAAGTTTACCGTATGTCTCTACGACAAACAGCTTTTCAGATACTTGAGGAATTTATCGTTCCAGATATTTCTGTAGATGAAGTTTGCATCTGCAACATAAGCTGCTTTTCTCCTACATTCCCGCTCTCTTCCCCTCCCTTTCACCCCGTTCTCTCGTATTCATCGTAACCAACGCACGTTTACTCCCACAAGGATTGCAATAACAATATATCGAGATCTACCGATAGAATAGGTAGGCAAGGGAACGTTCCCTCAAACTGCGTAAATTACACGATTGGATTGGGCTATTTCGAACTGTAGGCGGAAAAAGATGGACAGGGTAAGAACCATTTATAATGTTGTGTAGGGAAGTCATTTATTTAATTTACTTAATTTAATCTTCCGTTACGATGTAGAAAGAGCAATAATAAACTTATTTATTATCCGAGGACCATACATTGATTTGTAGATATAGGCCTCGTCGTGGACTGGATACATTACAAAGGCAGTAGCAAAATACACAATACATATTACATCTGAAATATATTATAGTACATGTCAAGGTTAGAGTCAATGCTTTTATTATTAGACAGCTGGTAATTGGCGAACGATTTTTAATGTCACTCTATGTAACCTTACTCAATATACCGTGAAATAATAGGGGTTAACTGCGTTTCAAATACAGTAAGCCACTTCCAGACAGTTCAATGGAACGAAAAATACGTTATATGACGTTTACCGTATGTCTCAGTTCGAGTAGGAAAATTGGAAGGGGTTGTTCGTTAAGGGAATTTGGCCATCTCCGTGGAGCTTCACTAAACTCTGGAGGCGTTCTATACGAGTTAGATGTGCCGGCAAGTGCTCTGCTTCTGCCAAAAACTAATTTCCGAAAGCCGTGGGGCGAACCGTTATTGCACAAGCGTGATCTGGCGATGAACCGATCAACGACCACGTTTAACTGATACGTGGTCGCGCGCTAAATCTCCTCAAAGTACATCATCACATTCTCAATACCATCGTCAACGATTCCTCGGCGAATGAGAGCTTTCCGGATGTCGTTTCTATATGTTGCATTTTCCGCGACAGCCGACATGCACCTGTTTTCATATTCTATCCTAGCGTACATGTATTGCATAATCATCTACATCGCTATAATTTTCTTAATATTCCAACCAGGCAATTTAGATTCACAATTTATATCTGAAATAAATATATAGGTATTCATTCGAGTTTATTTACTGTTGCAAATTCATTATATTCTACCGTAGTGATTCACATACGAAAAAGTCAACGATATCTACACATTAGTCAATCTCCAAAAATTAACATGCTCAATAGTTTTAGTTGGTCAAATGCTAAGCAAAACGTTGAGGGTTGTGTTATTTTAAATGCGCATTTTACACACTCGTAAGGGATTGGAAAACATGAGTTCGGCCGTTGTGATAAATTACAAAATCGATATTTCTTCCGCAACTTTCAAGCCGCTGCATTCCTACTTGTGACGTCGTTTCGATAAGATTTTCCATACAAAGGAAAAGATTCATGAAAACCAACGGACTTGCGTTACGAATAGATACAGATTTTTCTAGATATTCCTAAGATTAACACGTTTATAATCATTAAACTTTCCTTATATCCACTATAGTACGGGATGACTTACTACAGTCGCTCATGATTCTGAGCATTTTCTATCCCTCTGTCCAATAATAAAATGTATATAAAGATTTTCAAGATCTACCTTTTATGTGGCGTCCAGATATAAAATTGTCAAGAAAGCACCTTTAGACATGAGTGCGATAAGAAACAAGGTAATAATAGACATAATCATATTCAATGGTTTATTTAACGTAAATTGAACTAAAAACCTATCAGTCATTTTATTACTTCGTAAGAGGGGTCTTCCTGTACCAAAACTGTTAGACTTTCGGTAGAATTCAAATATGCACATTCACTTCCATATAATGCTAACGTCAATCGTCTAGCACGGTGTAGGGACCCCCTCCCTCCCTCGCTTGCTCACGGCCTTCCCCTCTTTCGCCGGCCTGGGTTCGGAAGAGCCAGGCCAACTTTTGCACGACTTTTCCATGTCGACCTAGTGGAGTAGTGGTGCCGTGTGCCGGTCTACTAGTACCCAAGGTAAGCGGGTTCGAATCCTGTCCGAGGCTCTTGCGAGTTCTGGAAAAAACTTTTCGTAATAGCCGCTCCTATTACGGAGGTTTTTCTCCACTAGCGCAACCGCCAACTGCAGGTTTCGGGCCCGCTTATTGTACTGGTGGGCTGTCACTTTGCCCATTACTCCTTGTCGACCCCGGGACGGCCGGGCACGCATTTTTTTTCTAGTTCTCATTTACTTTTGCCGTCTTTAAAAAAATTCTCTTTTTTCCATTTTTATTTGGGTTTTCTTTTTATAAATTAAGCCCGAAACACCATTAAAAAGAAATGTTGATTTGAATAATGGTGTTTCGGGCTTCACTTATTAAAGAAGTCAAAATGGAAAAAAGAGAATTTTAATGTAACCAGGGGCTCCGCATCCAGCGCCCATCCCCATGGCAGAAATTGTGTGCGAGAAAAATGATTCGAGAGAAATAGATTCAATAGAAAAAAGAATCGAGAGAATAAGAGGAAAAAATCGCGAGGAAAATGTGAGAAAGAAAATGTTCGAGGAAAAATTTCTGCGGGTAAAATAAAAAGACGGAGGAAATAAAAACTGCAAGAAAAAAATAACGAGGAAAAAAGTCACGTGGAATAAAAGAGTGAGAAAAAAGAGCGAGGAAAACAGCGAAGAAATTGCTGGGGAAAAAGTGCTAAGAAAAAGTGCAAGGGAAGAAAGAGAATAAAAGAGCGAGAAAAAAGACCGAGGAAAAAACAGAGGAAAATAAAGAAAATAGCGAGAAAAAAATCTGATGTGGCCAACACATGACTTTCTCCATATTTGTGGTATAGATATTTAAATTATTATGAATAATATTCTGAGGCAAAATTATTATTTCGTTTCGTAAAAGAAGACACGTCCTTGTTGCCGTAAATTACGTATATTTTGAATGTTTACAGAATTCACCGCTACATGGTGTTGGCGCTGTATACTGGTATTAAGATAAAGCGAAATATATCCGAAATGGATGGTTCTACGAAAATTAGTTTCAAACAAAATTTGGAAGAAATATTATTCTCTACAACTTTGGTTCTTACGAAGATTACCAAAAATGACGTTTTCAAGGAGATATTTGACGGAAACCGAAATAACCGATTATTTATAAACAATTTCTAAATAATAACTGCTATGGAAAATTGTTTCAAATGAAAACTGTTGGAAATTACATTCTCTATAACTTTTGTTTAGAATTGTATATACAATAATGATGTTTTAACAAAGAAATATCGCAAAAACCGAATCGGGTTTCGAATAAACCGCGACTTCCGGTTATCCGTTATTGTCCAAAAACTAATCAGTTCTTTGTGCTCATGTTAAAGTGTTATATATGAAGTTTAGTAACGATATGGTATGTACATTTTGAGTTAGAGCGCCCACACTAACATACACACACACACACACAGACATCATTCCGAAAAAAGACTTCGGTCCTCACGAAAATTACCAGTAACGATGTTTTTAAGGAGATATATGACGGAAACCGAAAAAACCGATTATTTATAAATAATTCCTAAACAATAACTACTATGGAAAATTGTTTCAAATGAAAGTTGTAGGTAATTACACTTTCTATAACCTTTGTATAGGATTGTATATACAATAATGATGTTTTAACGGAGAGATATATCAAAAACCGAATCGGGTTTCGAATAAACCTCGACTTCCGGTTATCCGTTATTGTCCAAAAACTAATCAGTCCTTTGTGCTCATGCTAAAGTGTTATATATGAAGTTTGGTAACGATATGGCAAGTACGTTTTGAGTTAGAGCGCCCACAATCACATACACACACAGACATCATTCCGACAATAGTCTAAACGTGTTCTAGGGACCTCAAGACGTGTATTTCCGTTGAAATCCCGAAGTCGATGTTTTTCATGATCACAATACTTTCCCATTACTTCGTACGGAGAAAATAAAAATATATTTGCTCCACTCACCGAAACACTCGGAAGAGGATTCGATGCGGTCAGCCACGTTGAAGGTTCGGCCGCTCGGTATTTCCAACGCTGTCAGATCTCTCTCCTATCCCTCCGTCTTCCATGCTGCTCCTTCCGATTGCGTCGACGTAGCTTCTTCATTCTACAGACAAGTATAAAGATAGATGATGTTTATACTCAACGAAAATATATCGAATGAAAACTTATCGTTTACACGACACAAAACATGGAAGATCATTATTCTAGAATGCTCGTTGTACAGCACGAGTTCTATGAAATAACCAAATTATTGCAAGTCAAATGGTAAAAAAGTGACTGCATTTCGGCGTTCGTAGACGAGCGACACCCTTAAGAATTCGCTTTTCAATGTTGATTATATGCTTAGGCTAATTCAAATCAATCTTTTTTATTAATTGTCCAGTTACTTCTGCCTTTTACAGTATAACCAAGCGCCTACTTAAAGTACATACATATCATTTAACAGAGGAAGAAAGTCATCCGATCGCGTAGTAAGGAATCCTTCAATCCCTAAGGATTTCATAGGAATGTTTTTCTTTTCAATGTTACTAGTCCATAAAAAACTATTAAAATCGATCGCGATTCCTAAAGCTATACGGATCGCTTCGTGAGATTACTTCACGCCTTCGGGGCGATTACAGGCGATTTGAGAGGATTTTTTTAATGCAAGGTGATCCAGCATGTTTCTATCCAGACAATGATGAAATACGAACGAGACAATTAATTTATGGCGTTTTACGATGCTATACACCGCAATACTCCTACGAGATTCCTCCATTTCTCATACTTTGGATGTGTCATTCCAGTAAGGTTTTATGATACGTATGCGGATTCCACGGTAAGGTTTAAGTAGCATCATTCGAGTATGAAATTCATTATATCATTAGCTGATATAATACTCTCGTCAAGTTGTCTTGCCATCTAAACTTTGCGAACACAAGTCACGGGTGAGCATTTAAGTATTAAATTAAAATAAGTCATGAATTCAATCCAATTACGAAGAATATTCCCCACATAAAACCATGCGGAAATGCGACGACGATGCTGGTTGCCATGGCTGTCACAATTTCCCAATAATCAAAACGCGAAAATTTTCCAACTAATTTCTATGATATTTTTAAAACGGACTGAAGTTCTCTTAGCAATCAAAAACTTCATTTCCTTCTATTTCTCGTACAATGATTTGAGTCTCAAGATCTTATCTCGCTCCTGACCCACTTTATAATGGCAATAATTGTTATTATCCTGCACTCGCTCCAATTATGGTAAAAATTGACGAGTAAACGTTCCTGAAAATGAACCGTAGAATCTTGTGGAAGTTTTTACTTTTCCTGGTCCTACCATCATCTTACGTATCTGACACTAATTCCAGCTGAAAGTTCCTAAATAGCGTAAACGGCAGCCTCCTGTGATAAAATTAGTACTACTACCATTTTGATGAGTGCGATGTGAAATGACTATGAGCGGGTAACCATCGTTAAATTATAATAACTTACAAAAAAAGCGATCATTAAGCTTACCTCTCGTTTCTCTCATTGGAAACCTAACCTCACAAGGTGGCATTAACTGTCCTAAAATTTTCGTCGCTATACAGCTTAATTACTTCATAATTACAGGAGATCTCCACCAAAAAAGAAGAGTGCGAAATAAGAAGAATGAAAAACACCAATGCATACAGTGAGATTCTTTGGGAGAGAACAGTTCCGGAAAAATTCGGGCGAAAAGCCTTTCTCAAACTTATTCTTCAGGAAGTGGTTACAAAAGGTAGTTAACCGCGTCACCTGAGCCTAAAGCCTCAAGTCACTTCCCCCTTACCGTTTCTTCTACTGTCAAAGCTTTTGGCCTAAAATTGTGCTTATTTTAATATTTTATAGTAAAAATTATTTAATGCTACTATGTCATACCGTCCTAAATATATCATGAAACTTTAGTTCGTATATAATGTACAAAATACTAACAGTAATATTAACAATAAGAATTAAATACCAATACATACGTTAAAAGATGGAATATACAAAATTTATAATGAATTTGTCGTTATTATTACTGTTTGCAGCCGCGTTTTCAACACAATGCCAGGGCGCATTCAGTACTCCACGCGTCCACTAGCGTGAAATTGTTTGGTTAATTATGGGTTAATTAATGTCCACAACTTCCCCTTTAATATTATTTCATATCGAAAGAGAAATCCATTTCGCCAGGTTAGATTAACATTACAATGCGATATGACGTACAGATAAAAAGTATACTACGGTCTTATTGAGAAAACTGCTTTTATTTCATCTTCCATAATGATTAATTATTAGCGAGAAGACCCGCTTTTAATGTCACTATTAAGTTTCATGGGGTGGAAAGTTCCTTGCGTTTTAGCAAGTGCCTCAGTTCAAAACAGACGGGAGGGGGAATGGATTGGGGTGCACAAAACCTAAACTTCTGGGGAAACGCAAACAGACCTTGGAATTTACAAAGATACTCGCGCATTTTTTCATTGAATTCCGAGGCCCTTCCTTCACGCGTTTAAGTTGTATCCAGCAAGAGACACAAATAAGCGATCACCTGAATGTCAAGCTCAAGTTGAAACGGACCGATAATGCATTCTATAATATTCGAAATTATAGGACCATGTACAACTGGCCCATTCTCTATGGCTAATCGTTCGTGTGCAGCGATTGAATGCAACAACATTTTTTAAGCCAGGTAAGGTTTGTGATTATAACGGTCATCATAGAGAAAATAAGCATTCGCTCATTCCACTAAATAAATTAAGCCGGAAAGTTCCAAATTTATTGTATGTACGTCGATAATAAATCGCTACAAATAAAAGTATTTCTGTCGTGTTTGAGAAAAAAGTTACGTCTCAAGATGAGAGGGTCGAATATACGCGTAAATTCGGAAAATTTATTGAGAAGTAAAAAAAATTGTCTTGAGATGTAATATAATAAAGTTAAAAATTTCGAAATGTATATATAATATATTGTAGTTAAAAATCCATCCTTTCATTAGAAATCTCTTAGACCAGCGTTACCCAACCTTTTTCAAATTGCGGCCCACCTACACTATAACAAATTTTCCGCAGCCCGCCTGTACATCAAAACAGGCGAATATTTCGTATGAGTGACTAAAAGTAGTCGGTTATATGAAAAATACAAAATTCGTTAAAATTTTCATTCATAACTCGTTTGATTTTCATAAAACAAGTTTGCGCTAAACTTTTGCGACAGTTTTCATAAGCATTGTTAACCGATATTAAATATTTAAAAAATCTTTCGCTGCCCATCTCAAACTCCTTTTGCGGCCCACCAATTAAGAAACGCTGTAATTAGAACGCCTCACGGCAATCCTTCCAATGTCCCATTTTTTTACATCCACAATCGCAGCAAAAGGGTCCGTTTTTGTGGAACTTTCCGGAGGTAATGCCTTCTTAGAACGAACGTCACCGAGAGATTTTCGATGCCGACATCACCGCCCGGTTTCTATATATACGAAATAAACACGGAACCACGTCCCCGTCGCTCCGACAACGGATATCTGTTAAATGTATACTTTTCGTAATACATATATCGCATAATGCGAACACTCGTTCAAATTTCAATTAGCGAATCTGATCACCCATCAAATCCTGCGCTCGATGTCATCGGATCCTTTTCGATTTATCATAACTGCACTATTTAATGAAGTGAACTTAGTACCCTAAACCATTCTTTTTTTGTTATTTCTTAACATCGAGACTTTTAATTTCACTTATCTACCAAGTCTTTTCCATTTTTCAGTAGCCAACGTATATGATATTATGGGTAACATGAGCCCCAATTCGGACGGAATAGTGGAAGAAAGGGTAGGGGAAAATGGGGAGTAGGGGGAGGCAGGCTGGCGTCATCCACGTGGCTCGAAAAACTTAACAACGAAGCGCCTATCGGCCCTCGGAAGGCAGTAAGGATATCTCTGAATCCCGTGGTATCCTCTACTTAGTGTTCTGACAAGCAGGATAAGGTCCAAAAAGGAAAGGGTCTCAAAAGGCAAGCTTCCAGTCAGTGCCCAGCGATAACGGGCCTTAGTTCTACAGGTAGCGGCGAAGACCTCGTAAAAATGGTCCACTCTCGCTACTCAGTGGATCCAAAGTTAAAAAGTACATTCACGTTCCGAAAAAGACGAGACCCTGATAAATTTTGAATGTACTCAGGATGCGGGATAAGAAAAGTCAGCACTGGAACAGAAAGACGATTCGAAAAAGTTAACTAGGTTTTATATATCTTAAACGATTTTAATTCATGAAATTACACTTACGTTTTCTTAATTTATACATTGGCACATAATTGACTGCATAAGACCTATTTAAATATTTTAATAGAAGTATTTCCTCCTTATGAAGACGAGATAGGTAACCAGGCGAAGCGAACTGAACATGCACCGGATAGTGTCCTTGTAATCGTAAGAATTTTAGAAAGTGTAAACGCTGATATGACTGAAAATCATAACTGATTGAAGATCTTTAATTTTGGTGGTGACAATTTAAAAGAAACAGCTTTAGTCAGCATCGCTTTTCTAATTCTAACAACTCACGTCTAAAGCTCTCCAATTTCGAGCTTGGATCATTTGAAAGGTTTATTCTTAAAGCTGTACAGCGAGCATGTCAAACTCGAAGATGCATCGGGGCCGCATTGAAGCGATGTTTGTTATGAAAGGACCGCATTAGGATTACAAATGTTTAATGAGGGAAAAATAGACTCTACCTAGAACCTTGGTCACCTGTTTTATTATTAAAGACAATGATTTACAAACCACGTTCTATTTTATGTATCTCAATTTCTAAGAAAAAACTTGTCCTTTTCACCAAAATAATGTATATAATATCTCGAACGATTTAACTGAGAAAAATTAGCATTCGGGCCGTAAGCCAGAGAAAGGGACGCTCAGTTTCACATGCCTGCTATACAGCAATAGCTTTTGCTCCTGGCATTTTTGACATAGCGATTAACATTATTTAACTGGCTGCTGTAAAGTTTTTAACTCAAGTTAATCAAGCATTCATAAAAAATAAACAAAAATGTAATTTAATTCTCAAGTGAACAAAAAATAAAGCAACGGAGAACAAGAAAATCACACAATATTTTTTTTTAGCGCAAAGAACCGTGATTCAAACTCGGCGTTCCAGTCGATGATAAAAATTGTAGTTATGGGCAATATCGAACGAGTCAGTCTTTCCACAAGACTGGCGAATTTCGATTTTATTAAGCGATTGAAAAAATTGCATATGCTTTTTTTGTACAAATATTTTGGGTATTTAATGGGAGATTTTGAACATGATAACTTGAATCGATTCATTTTGGCATTCAAGTTTTTTTTAGGCCTCGGGGGAATCTCTACCACCCTACTCAACAACTGGAGAATATTAATTCTCTGCTTTGTATTGGAAGACCTTTTTGCCTCCGCTTTCTTCAAACTACACAAACGGATAACGCCCATAAGGGGTCGAAGGTGGATGGAGAACGAGAAAATAAGGTAGGGGGTGAGAGCGAGGAGGGAAAGTAGAGGATAACGAAAAAACGGGAGGTGACGAATAGGAAGAAGAGCAACTTGTTCCTTTTCTACGAGGCAGCTGATAACCATTCTAACCTTCCAACACCGACTACGTGGAGGAAAAATCTGATGTGGCCAACACATGACTTTTTATGATTGTCCTCGACATCAGCGTTCTCGGAAATATTTATCAGCGATTACACTCGAGAATAATTTTAAAACATTTTCTGTAGTTTATATAAAAAAATCAATAAGTACAGAAAACATAACTTTCTAATGCAGTGGTGCCCAACCTACGGCCCGCTAAGCCATGACGGAAAAGCAATCCGAAAAATTACACCCAAATTCATACCTTTTTAGGAAATTTATAAAAACGATAAAACTTTTAACATTAGAATTTTTACCATAAAATCCCATTTAGACGAGATTTTCAGTAAAATGGCACCTTAGAATATATAGGTAAAATCCCATTTATACTCTAATCCGACCCGCTGAATTATTGGCAACTGCCAATGTGGCCCGCTGAAGGATTCGCAACTAAGGATGTGGTCCTCCACGTAGAAAATGTTGGGAACCACTGTTCTAATGGATAAAATTCCGATGCGCAATTAAAATCACCCCCTGGCAGCGTGCGCAACGCTATCAATGATTAGAAAATTTTATCATTAGCAGCGGAAGCAATGGTATCACTTAGCGATGTGTTTAACGTAAATTTAGAAGAACAATCAAAATCTCTTTAACTATCGCTTTTATGAAAAAATGTTTCAAACAAATTTGTACAAAATTACATTATATACAACTTTTATAATTACAGTTATACATATATGAAAATTGAGTTTTAGAGATTTTTGAAAAAAAAATGGAAAAACGACTAGAATAAACACCCACTTCCGGTGGACCAGTATCAGTCAAAACCTTTTCAAATCTTCATTTGCTAATGAAAATCAAATATAAAGTTTTGTGGTGATCTGAATGTTAGTTTTTGAGTTAGGGTGTCCACAAAATTCCCATCACATACAGACATCATCCAGAAAATAGTCTAAGGACCTCAAAACGTGTATTTCCTTTGAAATCTCGAAATCGATTTTTTTCGCGAAAACAAAAGGCTAATAGGCAGTTATGCTAGGAGCGGAACGCGCCTAAACACGGAAAAATGACAAGAGGAAACCACTTCCAGTTTACCAATTTCAACCTAAACCTTTTCAAACCTAAAATTACTAACAGAAGTCTTAAATCTCGAATTAGATTTTTTCCAAAAACTTTCTCCTGCACATTCAATTGCGTTTCCGAATTACAAAGGAACTTAAAAATAAGAAGAATCTTTAAAAATGGGAATTAGTTTTGCGATAATGTTTTTTTTAACTTGTAAAGCAAACATCTCTTCATACAAACAATGGTGTTTTAACTTACCAAGCTTTCATTTACAACCAACCCAAAAATGCCATTTTTAAGCAACGATCAGTTATGAGAAATGTGGAAATTGGATGAGAAAAAGATCCATACATATTCACTTGGATGATTCAAGAATACAAACAGAATCTGGATGAGCTTGTGCAATTTAAGAGTAACATGCCATTTAGAGGTTTTATAATTTAAAGAGGCAGAGATATATGAAGAATTTCAGCTGGAAAGAAAGGATAGATGACACAACTCCTAAATTCAAAACAACATATGGAGTGAAATTTCCAGGTGGACAATAAAAAAATCCAGAATGTATTGTTCTGAGTGAGAAATGAAACTATTATCAAGCCCAGAATGCTCCCTCAACTTAGGTGTATGAGGTAGATACAACACTTCTGTCACCTGCCTTAAATGGCACTCACAAACATCGACATTTCACGCAATCATTTAGGACAGTGGTCTCTGAAGTGGGGTCCACGCACCCTAGGAGGTGCGCATGATGTTCCAAAGGGGTGTGCAAAGGAAATATAACGACAAAAAAAATAATTTTAACAAATTTGACTGGACGTAAATTGTCTCTCTTTATAAATTGTTCAAGTTAAAGGTAATTAAAAAACAAAATTATTGTATGTTAAAGGTACTGCAATAATGTAAGTGAATGTAGTTGATCAACACTTAACAAAGATTATAATATAAGGCCCGGACATCTTGTGGCATGCTATATGTAGCGTGTATTTCTTACCATTGAGAATATCCATTTCCATGTGTTTAAACTAATTTTCTTTTATGACAATAAATACTACAGAAAATGAAGTTCTGGTTGTGTCTTATTATGTAATTCCTTTTATAACATGTAAAATATACATCAGGGGGTGCGTGATATTTATTTTTACTGATATAGGGGTGCACAATCCAAAAAGTTTGGAGACCACTGATTTAGGACAGTGCTTCTCAAACTGTGGGTTGTGGCTCTCCAGATGACTGCAAAATTATTTTAGATGTTAGGTGAAATACCAAAATATAAAATAACGATGAATGATAAATTATCTTACAGAAATTTAAGGAAAGAAAAATTATTAAGTTATATAAAGGACTTTGTATTAAAGTTTATTATTTTTACGATTTTCAATTCAAAATGGGGCCACATAACATTCATGGGACCGCGACAGTTGAAAGTTTGAGGACACAAGTGGTTCACCCAGAGTATCTAGCATTGAGATATGGTATCCATGGAAAAATTTTAGGAAACATCATAGTTATGTGAAATATTATTTTGGCTAAGTTACAATAAAGAATAATAACATTTTTATTTAAATAACTATAAAATCTGAGTATTCAATTAGTACTTATTTATGGGAAAATAAACTTTACGAACTGGATTCATCTAATCTTAAATCAATTTAAAATCAACCATGCATAGGCACGACAATATTTTAATAGGCACTACCAGGATTCATAGTAAAACATCGATTACCTGTGTTAATTGGAACTTAAGTAGGCATGGATAATTGAAGAAAAGAGAATCTGCATTTTAAAGGTAAAATTTGGTATATTTCCAGTTAAATGCTGTACAAGTTTATTTATGAAGACGCAGGCTGGATGCCATTAATAAAAATCAATTAAACCAGAAACTGTAATTAAGGTGGAATATATGATAAAATTAAAATTTGTTTTTGCCCATTACTATTCAGTCCAGCGCCGATCACTGCTATTGCGTGCACATAGAAGATGGGAAATGATAAAAACGCTATGACGCTTCTCTCAGCAATAATATAACGACATTGCAAATTTAAGATGATTTATAAGAAACACTCAAATAAAAGATAAAATTCAATTTTGGGTAAAAAATGACAGGTAAATCATTTTATTTTTTTTTGAGATAGAACTTTTTCAACTTTGTCTCTTTTGTTAAAACAGGTTTCATTTGAGTGATATATTGACAAGGTCCGAGTCGCATTCCTTTTCCATGCAAGTTGGAAAATTCAAACTCACTTCAGAATGCCCGGTTGCCAAGTTAATCCGCTCACAGGTAATTGAGGTTTTACTTGTATCCAAAATGTTCTGTAATGTTCTGAACTTACCAGAACCAATTAATGACAATGTCATGTAATAAGTACATACATCAAAATAAGCAGAATATATTCTCTTGGAACAAAAATGAAGATTTCTCGAGGTTTAATGAAATTGGTATTGGCAGCTTAGGAAATATTTTTAAGAGAAGAACAGTCAACACTGAAAAGATTGTAAAGTTGTTTGAAGTTGACAAGCAGTGAACTGAGAGAAAATTTCTAAAAGATAACACTAAGAGCAAACATATGTCGCACGTGAAAGTATGGGAGAAACAAAGAAAATTCCAGAAACAATAGAGGAAACAACAAAAACATTTAATTTAAAAAATTCCATAATTCTTATAACCCATATTTTAAGGAAGCTATAATGGATACAGTTATCCATAATATTAACTCTTGCTTTAAAAACTTTTTTTAGCTGTTGGTTGAAAATCACATAAACTTCAAGAAATTCGTACGGGTTGATATGTAAAGGAATGCATTCTCCATTCAAGTTTTAATGGTACTTGTGATGTTCGTTATTTTGTTCTACTGACCATCGTCATTTGCATTTAACATCTTCAAAAGGAAACAAAGCCTCTGTAGTTAACTAACAAAGACGACCACATACAACCATGCCCTCAGGAGGATAAACTCCCGACCCTGGCATTTGGAGTCAGACGAGCTAACCACCCCTTTATCAAAATGACACTTTACGGCAGAAAAATATATAGTGACAAATCTACTTCTATGCAAAGTAGTCAATCCCGTGTCCAATGAGAAGAGAAAAATCCATGGAAACACTCTCTAAAGGCTATATTAACCATCAATAAATAAGAAACAACTAATTTAGAAGTTCTCAAAAATTGTTCTACTATAGATGCATCATCTGATTACCTTACACTTAGACAGCTTAAACATCTTAGTATATATGGTGCTACAAAATATATTTTCACCTTTCTATTATTTTAGCCCAAAAGTGAAATAAGTGCTTATTCTGCAGTACTTCATAAAATCTAGGGAATACATTATATGAAACAATTTAATATTTTAACTGTTGAAAATTTTGTTTATATTCATCCTAAACTGAAACTATAATGGTTATTTTTAAGATATTTTTACCAAAAACTACCTTTGTTTTTAATAGGCAAATGCAATTCTCAGAAACATCATACATACTAATTTCATCTAACAGCATTCAAAAGTTACTTGACAGTTCATATGATCAGGAATGTTATCATAGAAAAATGGTGCTAAAAATTTCCTAATAATGAAACAGTCTACTGATATTTTAATCATAGTTACTCTAAATTTTGTTCTGCATTAGTAACAAAAATTCTCAATAGACTTGCAATAAATGACATTAGATATTTACTATATGAAATTCATCAGCGATAATTACCAATTACTTCTTTTATGGTTTGTTAATACATACTTTACTCTGGTTATGGTATAAATAGTATACTACTCAGAATTTTGTTACTCATTTTTCAAATCCAGATTTTTACTCTAATTTCTAGCACATAAGATTTTAAGCAATGTTCTCTGTCATTTCATTCAATGTAGGTATATTTGTTCATGAAAAGTTTCCATTACTATACAAATTTACTTTCAAATCAATTGTTAGTAACTTACTGTTAGTTCAACACAAGTACAAATTCAAAATATGATACTTATATGCTAATTAATTTTTTACTTAACAGCACAGGATATTATGGAAACAGACAGTATACACAACAAAATAGAACTTTATTCAGAATATATTTAAGGAACTATTTATATTCAAATAATACTACATATTTTTGCTTGAAACTTATACATAGAAGCAAACAAAAGATATTTTAGCAAATACATACACATGGCTCTAGTGATTGCCATTAAACTTTCAAATACAGTAATCTACCTTTTATCTGTAATTCCCAAACTAGGATTCTGCTAAAAACTGGATGTTTTTAATGGGATATTCAAAAGTCGTCTTCAGATGAGACAATTGGAAATTATGCAAAAAAATAATAGTTAATATTTCACTAATTATCATTTAAATTGTTTAGCTCAACTATTTAGTTAAGTACTTTCATTGTACTTTATAAGTATAGGTGACTCCCAAGATTCGACCAGTCAAATCGACCCAACCAATCGATCAGTCGAATAAGAAACTAGTTTACGTGAAGTAATTTTCAGCTGGCCTGACCACAAGAGGTTTAGTTTCAGTCTAGACATCATTATTTCTGCTCTAATTGTTTGAATTTGTGCTGATTCGACATTCCACTGTTTGAGATTCGATCACGTTTTCAGGAACGCATCACTGTCGAATCTCAGGAGTCACCTGTACTCTGCCTGTGCAATAGATTTTTAACCTGAAGTCTGAAAAACTTTCAGACACCCTCCAGACCCAAGCTTTCTGTACAATGAGTTGTGCACTGTGCCTAACACGTAGAGATTTTTTAGCCCACACATTTGGTTGCATATTCAGAAAGGGTTTCTTTGCATTTCTGGAGAAGAGAGATTGATAATCAGAATAAAAACTCAGCAAAATATCTATGGACATATTTATGTTTATATAGCTTGCTGAAACAGTTGTAAATTATCAGTTTCTATCTTCAATGCAATGTGTGAAGAAAATTAAAGACATTAAATAAATCATTGTGGCTGCTGTAAGATTTTTTACAGTAAAACAGTTTAAAAGAATTCAAGAGTGGTTTATTCTTAACAAGTTTTGACAGATTTTCAAAAAGGCATACCTATCAAGTATTAATTAATACTAATCATAGAGTATGCAATAGCCACTGATTCTTTAACAAATACTAATTTATAATTTCAAGTAAAATAAGAAATGACATATAATCAGTACAATAATATTATGAAATTTCTATAAGCAATAACCAAAAATGCCGAATATTAATCTTCAGTTACTTCCATGAAAATTGAAACATACAAAAGCCAAAATATCATTAAAGCAATATCCCGAATTTACAGTACATTTTAAAAGGACCCATTAATTCATTACTACGAAATTTTAAACATTAAAATTTTTATTTGGCGTTTCTACATCTACCACCAAACCGGTTAATTTCATTACTAAATCACTAATATGCTACTTCTTTTATTTTCACAAGCATATTCTCAAAGAAGATTAGATAATTTTCAAATTAACACCAACGAAACTTATAACTTACTACTTGTACATATATCGTTGCTTTTCAACGTGTAGTCCCAAGAGGTTTATAACGTATAAATTCACATTTAACCATCTTTACTACAAAAACATCAGTAATTTAATATTTTAGATACAAAAGAAACAATGACAATTACCAAGTCCAGCTATTCATTCCATGTGACTAACTAATTATATTTTCGACATACATAATATTTATCTTAATGAAAATCATTATTAATTATACTCTACCTTTGCCAGCAAATGATGCAATTTCCGCGACTTTTCCCGGAATATTTTAGAAATATTTCATTACGACAGCTCAGAACACGTTCCTGCTCACCCGTGACTAGACCGGAAGCACCGGAAGTGAGAAAATGACAATCGAAATTTTTTAAAGGCGCGTTAGTATATGCGGCGGTGAGTTTGAAACCTGTTAAGCTCTTGCTTTTAATATTTATTAATTTAAAAATCGTCGTTACAATTTAGTCGTACGACTAGGTGGTAACAAGAATTAATTTAACCGAAATACTTTACACACACACACTCTTGCATTCGAAGGCTCCACACTACATCATATCAAATATATTAAAATGCTCCCACATTAAATCTAATTTTTTTTGCCATTAAAGAAATTCGAAAGCATTTTTACAATTTTGCTTTTGAAATTATTTCAACAATACTTCAACAGTTATTCAGGCATCAAGAGCAAAATTTTTACGAAATTGCAGTTGTAATAATATTACATTATTTCTTATGAAGCGTAGCGTGATGATTAACGCCATATCATACCGGAAGCGCACGCTCAATGCCGTCGCCGTCGGCGTAATGAGAACTAGTGACGCATGTGCAGTACAGATCTATTCTTAGAATATTTCTAGCCGTTATCTTAATAAATTGAATTTTAAAATGTTCACAACTATACAAGTTGTTTATAACAACACGAAATGCAGTGCAAATATATACAAGTGTTATTTTAATCTCTGATTTCATTAAGTAAGTATTGTTAAATTGTGACTGACGTATAATTCGAATATTCACTCATAACTGACCTATGCACAAAAGTCATATAGGCTATATGACTTTTGTGCATAGGTCAGTTATGATATAGCCACCATTCAGAGTTTCATTTTAATAGGCAGGTTGCGGGAAAGAGTCCCCGCCCTGGTGGACAGCTGAAAAAATGTCTGACAGATATAAAAGAAAACATGAGACCGGATTTGAAAAACGAAAGAAAAAACAAGAAAAGGAAGAAGTGTTACAAAAGACGAATGGCTCTTTATTCAAATTCATAGATGCAGATACGAAAGAAAACAATGACAGTTCTTCTGCCAATCTATCCGTACCAGAAATAACGCAGCCAAAGAATATGAAACTTGTTATTAGTGCTAAACAGGAAACAAATGAAAAACAAGTGGAAGAATGTCAGACTGATTCAGAAGTAATAGTTCCAATAGAAGATGTGATGATTGCACTACCAGAGACCACGAATAAAAAATCAGATTTAGTTTTGAAAATAAAATATAGCAGTGATCCAGCTACATGGGAGAATATTGCAGAACTCATAAATTATTATGCAGAAAATATCCCTTCACAGAATTTGGAATCCGATTTTCTCTTAAAGGGTAGACAATTTGTTAAAAAGACAAGGTATGCACGCAAAGAATATTTTATCAGGCGATTGACAAACTGTCTGGAGAGACTGGCTTATTTATTCTCCTTCAACTGGCAAAGTGTATTGTTATGTGTGCAAGCTATTCAGTGCCAGTGCCAATGAATTTCACAATCACTTTAAAACTGGTTTTGATTACTGGAAACATGCAACTGCAAGGAGTACCTCACATGAGAAATCAAAGGATCATCTTAAAACTCTGTCAGTGATGCTGCAATGTTAGAAGTTCACTAGAACTGATGCAGGACTGCAGAAGTCGGAGGAAAAATTGTGCAAATATTGGACTGAAGTCCTGAAGAGAATAATTTCTGTAATAAAATTTCTTGCTGAATGAGGATTAGCTTTCCGTGGTGACACCCAGATACATAACTGTCCTAACAATGGAAATTACATTGGTTGCATTGACCTTCTAGCTGAATTTGATCCGTTTCTTAAGGAGCATATTCGAAGACATTGAAATCCAGGAAAAGGGAATGTTTCTTATCTTTCTGCAAGTATATGTGATGAATTCATTGACATATTAGCATCTAACGTTATGACGCAGATAATACCTGAAATCAAAAATACTAAATATTATGGAATCAATATTGATTCATCTCCTGACATTAGTCACGCGGATCAACTTACAGTGGTCATTCGCTATGTACTCAAAAATGGGAATGTGGTTGAGCGATTTCTTCAGTTTATTCCTATTGAACAACATGATGTAAAGTACTTATTCGATCTTTTCATATTAATTTCATTTATTCTACTTTTATTTATGTTATACACATTTAAGTTTTTTTAACGAGGAAAATGAATTATTCATTTTTCAATTTTTTGGTCAAGGGCCTTCCGTGACCCATCAGAAAGTCTTCACTACCCAAACTTGGGTCGCAACCCAGGGTTTGGGAACCCTGGGAATAGAGGGTTAGCAAGATTACTGTTGCAATATGTTACAAAGTATGAAGAGTGTTTTCAAAAGTGGATGAGTGCTTCTTATGCGTGTATATCAGAGCATTTGAAGATTGTACACTGAGCCGTTAGCTACCTCTCAATCATTTACGTTTTTAAGTTATTCCAAAGTTTTATTCCCCTTAATGAAAATGAGGACATAAATGTAAGTTTTTATAGATTGATTTATCATATCGCAATGATATTGACAACGTAACGCGATATATTTGCCGTTAAATGATAACTAAGTGACTGATATCAAATTCTAGAAACGAATGCTTGCTATGTGCAAGTATATTTTAAAGTCATTGAATATGAGGTGGAAAATCTCCCTGCGTCTTATATACGGGAATTTATGGTATTTTATTTTTCTTCTTATAAAATAACCTTGACCTATAAATGTTAATATTCCATTTTTATTAATAAAAGGCTTGCATAAATTCTCACTTATTTAATACTAATAATTAAATATCTTCATTGATATTAATTTATAAAATAGATAATAAGTTTACTAATTAGATTAATAAGAATTATTCGAAGTATTTATTCACTATCTCATTTTTAACGTCTTTTGGTGACATTTTCAAATTTATTTTGGCAACTATGGTCTGGCATCCAATGAGCTCGCTCTTGAAACCCCGCCACCAGCTACAATCCTCCAGAAGATTCATGGAAGTGAAGATACTGCTCAGCGAGGAAATGATGGCGAGTTTGCAGCCATACCCTGTACTGCCGTACATCCAGCACAGGAGGCAGTTCCCCGTAAGGCCAGTGGCAGATTTAAGGGGGGCCACACATTGCATGTCAGGGGCCCCTTGCAGTAAGGGGGCCCAAAAAATATATTTTATACATAATCTCAGAATATTAAATATCTCATTTTAAAAGCCATGAATGAAACTTTTATTTTTAGCACTGCGATACTTAATTTATTGAAAAGTGGAATCAAATAAAGGGGTAGTTGTTAGGTGAGGTTTCGGTATATACTACGATTGCAGGGCCTCCAATAATTAGCACTAGGGGCCCCAATATCATAACGCCAAAGGCCTCAGAATGTCTGTATAGGGCTTGCGTTCGCAATAAATATCAATAAGATGGTCAGATCTCCTTGAGACTCGGTCTCTATATCAATCAGGATAAGCCTCTGTTCGGTCATGGTCAACTGTATGTGGTCCTCTCTTGACGTCAATCGAGACGGGGTCAAGATCTACCTGGCCGTTGGGCAAGAGAACACGATTTCAGATACCATGTTCAAAGAAGTGCTACAATCAAGAGTCAATGAATTTAATTGATTTTTTATTTCTTCTCCCCTCTTTATGCCTTCCTCTTGACCCACACGAGAATCTTCTAACGAGAAGGTGTAGCACGCGAAGCGTGCAGAGGTGAGCAAAGCGAGTAGGGGCAGAGCCCCTAGTTGTCTAAAATTCTTTTAAGGTAGTTTTCTTTTGCCCTTCTCTTCTCCTTATTCAACTCTTTCATTAAATTATTATATTTACTCATGAAACTGTCTTCTAAAAATTTACTTTTGTGCGCTTTTCTGATTTTCCTTTTAAGAACTCTTATTTTTGGATTCACAGCATGTCAAGCTCAAATGCAGGCATAGGGCTTAGCCTATCATTTTAAATAAATCAAAACTGCCTGCCCTAAAAAGTAGGAGACAAAAAGTGTATTCTTCTTATCTATATATGTATATTTTTGTTTTTCAAATTTCTTTTTGTGTTTAGCAGTTATAACCAATGGATAGATTTTTAAATCTATTGGCTAAATTTGTAAATAGATGGTGAGGCCTTTTTACTGGTGCTATATCGAACCTGAAGTTGCAAGAACTACCTACAAATCTGTTATACTGGCGATACTGCTTGTACTAACACTATGACCACAATGACCAATAAAAAAATGTAATACTGCAAAACACGCATAGGAACTTTACGTGTGTTTGTATGGAAAGCAAGAGAATTGATGCCTTAAGAAATGTTTTTTGGAAATAGTATGCTTAAAAATTGAATGTAATCAGTTTTTCAAATAAAACCATGGGACACAATAAATAGGGCTTTTTTTTACGGTGTACAATGTTAGCCATAATACAATAGGAATACTGACGTATTATGCAGGAATACTGACTGTTTAACGAGTGCACAAACATCTTAGCATATCAACAACATTGTCAGCGTTTTATCGAAAAGGGTGGAAACATAAAAAAATACAGGAAAACTTAACACTTCACACATTCCCCGTAGAGGAAATCGAATGAACTAATTTAATTTTTAATATATCAAAAGAGAGAAATAGCACGAATTTAACAGTTTCGTTTAAGATTCCTACCGGCTCTTTAACGCTTAAACATTCTGAAATATACGATAAAAAAACAAGTAAAGAATTTTATGAATTCCTAAGCTTTTACAAGCGAGAATTTGGACATCTTCGTGAAACTCAGTCCTTCATACTTCCAAGGCTCAAAAGAAATAGTTTTAACGAAGGCACTGGGTTCGACTTCTTGTTACACAGGTCCTGAGAGCATTCCAAATATTTTAAAAAGTAATACAAAAATATACCACGAGGAAGTTATATAAATATCCGCAAGTGTAAAAATTAATTTTCTAAAGCTTCGCCACAATCTTAGCCTTGGTTAGTTTTGGCGAAGGCATAGCAGGAATGAGCTTTCGAAGCGTTTTTTAATTTTTAATATTTTTTGGTTCTCCTTTAAGAGATTTACGTCATGTGTCGTTTATTTTTCACCTCTGTACGCGTCGACACGAGTGCATTTATATAGAGGGTGATTATATATATATAGATAAGAACATCGTACAAAAGATTTAGGGTATACGAATAATATGATCACACATTGGAAAGCATTTCCTAGAATCGAAAGGAATCGCGGTTTAAGGCCAACCAATCCCGACTCGTGCCTCACGAGGCTCGTCTGATGTAAAGATTAAATAGATTCGGAATGTCGAATCCTGGGCGGAAAGGAAAACAAACAGTTGTTTTTTGTTCTTAAATCCTCAGCTCGTTTGAACGTTCGAACATCGATCCAATTTTTTTCGCGAGAGAAAACATAAGCGCGAAAGAATGTCCGCAATTTTACCTCGCAGCCGAAATTCGCGAGATAATCTAAATGGCACGGATAGGTGGGACGCGCTGTCACGAGAATGCCTCTTATTATTATTTAAAAAGGGCTTTGAATTATGAGATCGAGGCTTACGAAAAGGAGGAAACCTTAAGTCCTTGAGGGTTTTTTTGGCAGGGATGAAGGATAGACGCCATGAAGCACTTGGGAGGGAAGGTTTTTTTTTTTGAGAGGCAGAGTAAACATGATGAGGAGTTTTTTTTTACAGGGGCAAAGAAAGGAGACGAGGAGGTTCTGAGGTGAGGATTAAAAAGAAGATGAGGTGAGGCGGAGAAGGTAAGATTGGAGAGACGACGGGAGAGAGAGAGAGAGGAGAGCGAACCAACACTTGCAAGGGGCTTTTGAATCAACAGAAGGAGCGGTAGACAAGATGGAGGATTTTTTGGAGACAAGATGGAGGACAGCGAAGAAGACTCGAGAGAAAAAGAAAGAGAGGGAGAGGTAGAGAGGGAAAGAGATGGAGAAAGAGAGGCGCTCAGGGTTTGACGTGAAAGCAGGCGATGAGAAAAATTTGGCTCGCGTAAAAAAAAAAAAAAAAAACTAACCCGAAAACGATGAATTTATCTTATTTATTTTTATTAAAAAATGAGATGCATTTTTCGTCAAATTAATAAGAGAAGGAAAATTTCCTCGTCGTCGCGAGAGATGTCTGCGAACAATTTTTAAGCGTGTATTATTATTTCAACTGATAAATACTGAAAAAACATAGCTACGCCAAATAATAGCACAGCTGTTTTACGTATCAGTATAGGCTATAATATCCTAATTCCCTTGCTATCACCTGACTGAATTCCCGAGGAAAATCAAAGGCAAATCGTTTAAAGATCATGCAACCTCTATAAATTATTAAAGCTGTGACATCGGAGGATGCTACACCGTGATAGTAAATCTCTCAGCCTTTTAAGGAAAAAATTCTCAGGAGAGGCTTAAAAGAAAAGAAAAACAAACGATTTCGAAAGAAATATCGAATTCACTCGTCATATCCGTAACAAAAAATAGCTTTTTTTTAGTTTAAAAAGAGTTGGACAACATGCGGATTATTTAATTGGAGGAAAAAAACATTTCAATCCAAGTGCTGCATAAAATCATTTTATTGTGTTAGTCATCATCACTGTCTATGCAACCTTCACTATTTTCCTCATGCTCACTATCTTTATCACTCTCAACTTCATCATCAGTCTCCCACAAAACATCATCCTCACTCCCATCCATGGCATTAGATAAGCAGCATTTCTTAAATCCTTTCACTATTACTTTTGCATTTATTTGTTGCCACGATGCCTTGATCCATTGGCAGAGCATTGCAACTTCAGGTTTCTTAAGATTTCCTTTTGGTGTTAAAGTGTGAGTTCCACTCTGTAACCACTCAGAATACAAAACGTTTAAATTATTTTTAAAACACTTATTGACAGCAACATCTAAAACTTGAAGTTGCGATGTCATTCCTCCAGGTATTACAATAAGATCAATATTCATCGCACTCATTATGTTTTTAATTTCAGGAGATAAGTGTCCTTGAATGCATCCAGTGAAAGCATTGCTCTTTGTTTCAGTAAAGCTCCTTGCTGTCTATTCCACACCACATGTAACCAATCTCTCATTAGTTCTTTAGTCATCCACCCCTTTTCTTGACACCTAACTATTAATCCACTTGGCAAATGTTTCTTAGGCATTGTTTTCCGCTTTAGAATCACATATGGTGGTAATTTAGTCCCATCTGCTAAAACTGCCAACATTACCGTGACTCGCATTTTTTCGTTGCCTGTAGTTTTAATTAGGATGGACTTCGCACCTTTTTCGTTCACAGTATAATTAGATGGCATGTAGAAGAAAACCGGAGTTTCATCGGCATTTCCTATTTGGCTCAAAAGATAATTATTGGTTTTTCTAAGTCCAATTACGTATTTCTGGTAAGCGAGAAGTTTTTCAACAGTCTTCTGACAATTTCTGACACAGCGAAGTTCGTCGCCGTAAAGAAAAATTATTTCGTCGCATCATTCTCACGCACCAACTTCTGCTGGCCTTGAATTCTTGCAATGATATATTAAGTCCTCTAGTAATTTCATTAGCTTTAAGTATAATACTTTCAGTCGAAACAGGCATACCGTTCTTCCTCATGGTGCGCACAAACTTGACTACTTCTTCTTCAATGCCATGAAATCGGTCTAATTTAGGACCACTGAGCGACTTCCTTGTGGCTTTGGCTTTTCCTAGTTCATGTTTTGAGAGTTTCCATCGATGCACATTTGCCTCAGATACACCGAACTTTCTACTCGCACCACAGTTATTAGTTTTTCCGGCGTAATTTATCACGATCAGCTTAAAATTTGTATCTTAGCTCCGTCTAATTCCTTTGTTAACTTTCCCTTTGCACTCGTGCCACGTACTTCAACATGATCTGTCATTTTAACTTAAGGGTTATGCATTTAAATCAAGAATGCACAACTCAAAATTACTGTCACACTTAGTGAATCGCGGTGCGTCGTTTGAAAGGGGAATCCCAATGATTTCCGCTCTCATTTGTTTTGACATTGCGGTTGCCATTACGTGCAAGATGAAAGTACGTCGTCTGTGTTATGATCGTCGACGATGATTATTAGTCTAAATAATTATTATTCCCGTCATGTTTTTCTTATTGTTATTACTATTTGTTTATTTCACTTCTTTATGTACGTACTTGAATTTGCTGTTGTGAATTGTTTACTCTAATATACCATTTGTTGTAAAAACCATTGATTAAATGCTTAAATATACTTCGTATTCGAATGTAAGACGACTCTTGATATTTACAGTTGAAAATTTGGAAAAAAAGGTCGTCTTAGATTCAGGTGAATACGGTATTTATGTCCATTTATGTTACCCACGTCATACCTTGATCTTGTTTTTTATTGAAACTAGAAAACTTGACGAGTATAAACAAGTAAAATTGGATCAAATTTTATTATTGAACAGCATGATTTAAAACGTAAAGTTTTTAGGTAAAAAATGCGCTGATTACGAGTGAGTGGTATAAATCTTTGTTTCATGGTCTAAGGGTTAAAACACATGGTACCGACACGCAGCATGTGCCCCTAAAATCAGGGGGCCCTGGGCAGTTGCCCACATTGCTCATGAAGCGGTCCTGCCTTGAACCATGGGTGCTTTTACCTCTTAAGTGTAAAATCTCTCCAACAATATGCGATCAAAATTGTAAACACAGCTTGTGGAAAGGTGTAGAAGCATCAACAAATATACAACGGAAAATCTCCGTTTTCCACAATGATTTCAGTTTATGTTTGTCAGTGCCAGAACGAACTTCACATTACATCATCTTGTCCTATCTAAAGATTAATCTGAGTGGAGTACAGCATTGTGTTGTAATTAAGTTGTGGTTTGATAAATATTTTATTTTTTCTTGTTTAACCCTTTTTAAAAATTACTATGGCATTTGTACGTGGTAATACTGGTGGAAGTGAAGCATTAGCTAAGAAGCAGTGTAAAGTTTTGTCATTGAGTGAAAAGATAACTACATTAGATAAATTCTGTTATTTCGTATATATTTCACTTTAGCTTGGTTTAACATATATAGGGGTAAAATATTACTATATCTTTTATTACTTAAGAAAATTAATATGTTGTGTTAAAATAGGTCCTGGTAGGCCAGGTTTGATATTTTTCGATACCTCGAAAAATATTAAAGGCCGAAGGCACTCCACTGTATGCAAGTCTTCCTATTTTGATTGGAAACCAAATATGAAAGTTTCCAATGCTAAGACACTAGAGTTAGTGAAATTACACAGTGCTGGTATGATTTATCATCTAATTAAAGGTTTCTGACCATCTTAAGAAGAACTGTTATGCCACCCCATACCGTTCCATCCCAAGCATTGTGTAGGCTTATATACTGTATATAACAATGCATACCTTAGTTACCTATGTGTTGAAATAAACAGAAATACAAACAATTACTGTGAAATAAATTGAATTTATTATCAAAATACCTTTAATGTTCAGTTCAGTGTTGTCACTTTGATATGTATCAAATATGATACTTTTCAATTTCAAATTTAATACTTTGCTACTTTTGTCATGCACCTCGGATAATACAGAACCTCAGATAATCGGGACTACTGTAGTTTCAGCCTGAGGAGGTTTATCTATTTGACACCCTCATATATTAGTGCAACAAATATGTTGCAGATAATCCAAAGATGTTATTGGGATTTTTGAATTGAAATTTTTGATTTAACATGAAAGAATGATTGTGTTAATTAAACATGCTACTAAATTAGGTAGTAATAAAAATGTTAAAAAATATATACATGAGCAATTAAATAGCTACATCTGTCATCATAATATACATTTTTAAATGATTATATATAAGGGAAAAATCATGCTATGTCATTTTACCTATATGTAAAGTACTACTTAAAAGATGACAAATTCCCTTTATTACATATGCAGAATGCATTAACAAAATTTTAAATTTTTTTTCTGCAGACACTTGTTGCAATAGGTCTATGGAATATATCTTCAGCCTTCAATTTGGATGTGCAACATCCAATAATATTTTAAGACCCTTTCATTAACTCACAGAGAGGATCATATTTTGGATATTCTGTAATTTTGTATTTTGACACAGGAAGTAATAAAACATGGTAAGCTAAATCTCATGAGAAAAATATTTAATCTAACAAAACAAAGAGGGTCTGGGAGTGCTCTGGTCAACCTTTATAATTTTTCACCCTCCCCTTGCCTCCCCTGCTGAATATTATATTTTAAATTTATTATAAAAATATAAATATAAAGTATCGTATGTTTCAGTTCATAATACAAAATAGCATTTCATTTGTATAAGAAGTGCAATAAAAATTAGTTAAAAACTGTTTTCATATTATTATTTTTGTTGTAATTTTAAAATTTTCGCATGTCCCTACAAATATTTTTGATAATCATGCTTGTTGTTCCACTGTTGGTAGACTAGTTGTGACCCTGATATATATATGTACACCTATGTAGAAATTGATCTTGTGATATTGACCAGGATATTGATTGGAGCACCCAGAGCTAACTCAACATTTGGTAGGAATGTTCCTCATAAGATAACATGGAAAAATCGATATTTCGACCTGCAACCTTATTTTATTTTTCTTATTAAAATTCACATATTTGACCTACGATCTTCTAGCTATTCGGAAAGTTTGTTAAAAATAGCATTATAGAGTTTCCCATCGACGACGAAGTCAATTTTATATATTAGATAATATCATAATTGCTTACTATATCTTTCGTTTTAACGTAATCTATCCATTTAATTGATTCAATCATTCCTTATCTATACCAACATTTGTAAGCATGCCAAACATTTTATGTTGTTTTTCTTAGCTTTACGATAAATTTGTGTGATCGTAAATGAAACCGGGCTCTAGGCAATGTTTATACACCATCAACTTTCTTAGCTCTTAGTTCATCTGACTTCTTCCTTCTGTAGACAACTTTCCCTTTTTTTTAGTGCAGCTCTTGTATCATTTGTGCTTTTTGTCTCTCTGGCTGAATTCCCTCAATATCATTTACTGCACGAGCCTTAACTTTGCGTATTTAAAACAATGTAAAATAGAGAGAAAAATCTGATGTGGCCAACACATGACGTGAATATGATTACTCTCTACGTCAGCGTTCTCAGAAATAACTATCAGCGATTACGCTAGAGAATAATTTTAAAACGTTTTCAAGTCTTGATTAAAAAAAACAATAAGTAAATTAAATTGTTCGCTGTTTCTACGGATAACAAAATTTCTATTAGTAATTAATATCACCCTTGGAGGCGTACGCGCCAATATCAACAATTAGAAAGTTTTGTCATGGCAGCAGAAACAGTGATATCACTTAGCGACGTATTTAATATAAATTTAGAAGAAAAATCCAAATATCTCTAAAACTATCGGCTTTATGAAAAAAATATTTCAAACAAAACTTGTAGAAAATTACATTATCTACAACTTTTATAATAACAACTATTTATTAAAATTGAGATATTAAAAAAAACGGAAAAACGACAAGAATAAACATCCACTTCCGGTTGACCTATATTGTCCAAAACCTAATCAACTCTTGCCGCTAATATGAAAATATTAAATTTGAAATTTGGTACTGAAATGACGAATACTTTTTCAGTTAGAGCGCCCGCAAAATTCCTATCTCATACTCACAGACACACACAGAAATCATCGAGAAAATAGTCAAAACATGTTCTAGGGGCCTGAAAACATGTATTTCTGTTGAAATCCCGAATTCGACTTTTTTCATTAATAAAATACTTTCTCTATACTACGTACATGGAGAAGGTAAAAAGACTTCTTAGTTTGGATCCGCGGATTGTATTTTAGGAGCAATATTATCCGATTTTAGTGTAGTGCGTCATCACTAGTCACAGAGACTAGGCATATAGAGCACAGAATTAGATTGAAAGCTCGCGACAGGAAGGATGTGGGAAGAAAAAGTCATTGCGAGAAACAAGAGCTGTGGGGGCTGGCCCTTATGGTTTACTCGTTTAATGGGGAATGTGTAAGGGATGGGAGAAAAATGGAAATTGAAGGGAAATGTGGACGGGAGAGCAGATAACGATACATATGAGGTTGAGTGAAATAGGAGAGGAACGGAAAATCCTGAGTTATTGGCTTTCAAAATTTCGGGAATGAAAAAGCAAAACCAAGAGCAGATACATAGAGGCGACCGCCCCCTTGGTATAATTACTATAATCCTATTTTTTTAAATTAAGAATTTAGCAAAAGAAATGCTGTTTATCAACATTTTAATTTGAGTGAGAAATTAGAGGAACAGCCGATTAGGGATGAGATTATAATGTGATGTAACATGATGACGAATGGAGAAACCTCCTAATAACCATAATCCCCCCTAAACTCGGAGTGTGTGAGATTGCGTGTGTTTAGTCCCTGGTGTGGAGTAAATTTCCCTGTGTGTACGTGAGTACTTTTCTTTTTAAAACATATTTTTATGGTTATTAGGATGTTTCTCCATTCATCAAATCAAAGTCTGTATCTTATAGGGTGTCTTGGAGTGCACATTGGGGCGGTGATTTATATTTCACTTTTTCGATTGATCTGTAGTGTTTGGATATCAAAAATCAGGGTTTTCACCTCCTATCATTTTAGACATTTTAAAACTTTATTTTCCATAAAATTAAAAATTTTATCTCACTATTGTTTACAATTTTTTTTGTTATTGTGTACATGTCTGAGTTTTTTGTTGGTTTCTTTTTGCCAGCACGAATGTGCGGGTCAGTTGACAGTTTACGAAAAAGTTGAAATATATGTTGTGGTTTTTCTGTTTTGTGTTGAGTTCATACTGGGATATTTTCTTCTAGAATACGTTTTTATCTTCGATTTCTGAAAATGTCCTGGGGGATACAGGAGGAGATATATTAGCACATTTAAGGACTATACCTTAAACGGCTCGCGTCTTTGGCAAAAGCAAAAATAATGTTCAAAATCACCCCCCCCACCTTTGATAATTCCTGGATCTGACCTTGAGTAAAACTGGAGCATTGAACGGTCGAAATGAGGATGGAGTGAAATTGAAAAAGATGGTCATTGCAGGTGGTAGCCAGCCAGCTCTTGGATTTTCCCTTTACCTTTCAGTGGTTGTATTCTTAAACCCATTCCATGCAAAATTCTTTCATTCTGGGTGACAGATTACGTCCATAGGGCAAGGGAAAGAATGATAATAGCAGCAATCAGGATTTTTCAGAATTTAACAAGAAGCATGTGTTGTAAAAAGTGCCGTTCAATGTTAATAAGACTATCATAGGTCCTCATTTTTCTGGACGTCCCCAGTTTTGAAATTCAACCGTCAGTAAAGAATTTTTTTAAATTTAAATTTATTTATAGCATATATCAGATCCAGATATTTTCTCATATTGTTTTTCAATATTCCAATATTTATGCAAAAAAAGTCACCATAAACTTCTTAAGGATGCCCGTATTTTAGAGCTCAGAATATGGTATTCCTAAATTTAAACCTAGCTTACAAGAGGGTTGAGTT
Organism: Uropetala carovei; assembly: GCA_036926305.1. NCBI lineage: Eukaryota > Metazoa > Arthropoda > Insecta > Odonata > Petaluridae > Uropetala > Uropetala carovei. Next base: position 350,675 of record JAXCHB010000152.1, on the reverse strand, counting down.
CCATAAGAATGTCAGATTCAATGTTCACATTAGTAGAGCAGTACGGCAGTAAAAATTCGCCAACTACCTTAGCTGGTCAGACATTCCTACAGACATTTGATTTTGAGTTACGTTTCGTTTCCAATGTGAGCCTCTTTTAACTTCAATGTGTCCGTCCGTATGAATTTTCATGAAATTTAGTATTAATGGCTTATAATCAAAGACAATAAGAAAATAATATAAATGATTCGTATAACCCAATCAAGGGTACCACTTTACAAGAAACAAAAAACAAACTTTCCCTCACATATCGTAAAATATTGGTCATATCAAAAAAGTCTTTGAATAAAATTTGTAGAACTAGTTCAATAAAATATATTTAAATTAATTTGAATTTTTATTGGACAGAGAGACATAATCCGGTCATGATATTTCACTGTTTTATGATGTGTTTATTCATACTATATCATTTAGTTTCAAATAATCTTTTTCATGAAACATGCTTACTTGTGATTCACTGTACGCTTTCCTAACTTGTTTTATAGTATGATGATGATAAAAGCCTTGATAAAACTGAAATGAATCATTTGAAAGTTAAAAATAATGTTAAAAAATCTTGCAGTGGCTATATATTGTGGTGTGAACCATCACAGTTCTGACATCAGTCTAAGAAAAAACCCAATTGACAGTTCATTCCCCAAAATTTATATGTTCAGTCAGAACACGCTGTTCTTGTACACACACAATATGAATTTGAAAAGAAATACTTACAAGGAAATAACATAACATTTTACTCAGGCAGTAATAGCACACTGTTGAGAAGAAAATCAGAAGTTGCTACTTTATTAATGGAAAAAATTTCTAACATCATCATCTGGCATTGCCTAACCCTTAAGCAAGCATGTTGCAGCCCTTTACATGCCACTGCATCTAAAATGTCTAGAACTAGAAAAAAAAGGTCATTAACTCAATGCTGGATGGAATGCCTAACTGCCAGGAGGGGATAATAGTGACCCAGTTGTTATATATTTAGCAGCACACCCCTGAGCATACAGGTTTATATTATAACTAGCATAATTGCCCGTCAATATGACGGGATATCTTTAATTAACCTTAAAATAGTTGCCTCCCTCCCCCTCCCTCCATCTCTCTCCCTTTCTCTCTTAAATGTAAGAAGGGACCATATAGTCTCATTTTCGCCCTCAATAAAGTCGTTTGTCTGTCTGCCTGTCTCCCTCCATCTCTCTCCCTCTCTTTCTCACCCTCTCTTTTCCTCCCTCTCTCCCCCTCCCTCTTTCTCCCTCCCTTCTTCTCCTCCCTCCCTCCCCCTCCCTTTCACCCTCTCATTCCCTTCTCCCCCTCCCTTCCCTCTCTCCCTCCCCCTTACTCCCACTCTCCCTCTCTCCCCCTCCGTTACCATCCATCTTTCTCCCTCCCTATCTCATATTAAAAGCATTCAAAGCACACTTACATACACCCATAAGGATTGATACAACAATAGGATTTTGAGGTCTAACAATATAATTGGTGGCCAAGGCAACATTCCGTTAAAATGGCAATATTTCCACAAAATATGTGAATTAAACGTATAACATGAGCGATTTCGAATTGTATGGGTTTTTCCCCATACAATTCGAAATCGCTCATGTTATATATATATAGAATAAGAAACTGTAATTTTTTTTCAAAATGGTACAGATCCGAAGATCGTAGGTTAATTCCTTCTAATCTTAATTTCCAAAACAATAAAAGCCTGCACATCAAAAAATTGATTTTTACATGTTACCTTATGGAAAATGGAAATGTCTTCATTGGAGTTGAACCCAGGACTTTTTTGGAGATTTATTTTCGTCATTACCTTAAAATATGTTAGTCAAGCATCCTTGCCAAATTTCAATCTTCTACCTATTCGGGAAGTTAGTTAAAACGCTCTATATCGGCCATCGTGAAAGTGTGACCAACCAACCAACAGACCTGGGCTATTATTATAGTAAATAGTGCTTGAAATGGAAAATATTACAAAACAGAATGTATGTTCTGGTAGTGGAACTGAAAGCAGTGCATGCAGAATAACTGACAGAACAATTACAGTCAAGTTAAATTTTGATTTATTCCTTCTGTACTATGATGAAGAAAAGTAAAGAAAATTTTTTTATAATATTTTTTAAAATTAAGTTAACAAAATGGTATTACTAAATGTTTGACGAGACGGAACAATATTATCGACACGTGATGGTTCTAGCTCTTTCTGAGCATTGTTTATGAGTACATATTTCGCAGATAACCTGAAATTCCAGATAACTGGCTATCCCCATATCCCAAGCTTACTGGATAAAAGGTTATATACTGTATATACAAACTATCATAAACTTAATATTGGAACTCAGGTTTTTTTATCCTTATCTTTCAGATTACTGTGCAATTTTAGTTAAATTTCAACCTAGAATTTCCTTTGATAATCAAATCACCTCTTATCCCACTAGGATTTTTACCAATGCAAAAATACAGTATTTCAGTCATCTTTTGAGTAGTCACAACTGGACAGAACTATCCAATATATATGAACTAAATGATAGCTTTAACCTCTTTTATTCTAGGTTTCTCCATTTCTTTAATTGTGCCTTCCCCATTGTTCTTCTTAAACCTAAAATTAGGAACAGTTGGATTACTTAAGATATTAAAGCCTTATCACAAACAATTAAAAATACAGCATATAAGGATAAGTTCCATGGGAACAGTGTCACCCATCAACAACATATCATTCTTAAAAAACAATACAGAAAACTGATTAGAACTAGAAAAAAACCTTTTAATGATGTTAGTTTTCTATTTTCTTTTAATAATTCAAAGGAAGACTGGAAGATTCTAGGGTTCACTGCTGGGCAGCTTTAAAAATTCACAATGCACAAAGCTTAATTTACAACTTGGCATGAAACTACTGTGAGGAAAACCAAAATGGTTGCCATATAAAAAATAATCAACAATAAAATTTTAAATAGCGGGGAATGGAAATGTATTTTGCAGGAGAAAATGTTATATAGATAGGAAAGTTAACACCACCAAAAATGTATGATGTGTAATGCAGGGTCTGACAGCGCTCTGTTGTGCTATCTGGCAATGCTGCATCGGCAATGTCTTAACCGCCCAGTGGCACTCAAGGAGAGGGACAGAGTTCGAGAGTACATGGTGTGCTGAGCACAAGAAAGTATGATGGAAGTTTTGCTCCCTGCTAATTCTTACTGAATTTTATACCTTTTCGCAATAAAGCATTATAGGTGTTAATTAGGGGAAAACATAAATACTACGTTTCACTGTAATAGGCCTTCATTAGTAAATAGAAAAGTGTACAATGATTTGGGAAACAAATAAAATCCTTTTATTCTCTACTTTTAATGCTTCTTTAATATATGATAAGTATATATGTACTAGACAAGTGCCTTTTTTAGGATTTTAGGGGCCCGGGACCCAACATTATTTGGGGATCCCACTATGATTTCGAAAAATAACAAAAAGATAATTGAAATAAAAAAATGTATTCCTTGTACAAAATATATTTGCAAATTACAAAAAGTACATGGAAATAATTCACAATAATAATAAACTAACTAATATTGAACAAAAAGATATTAAATATAAATTTCTCAAAAAATGAAACAAATTTTCAAGATTTGCAATGTTAATAAATAAAACTTTTATTTCATTAAAGTAAGCATAAATTCAAGATTTTGGCAGTTATTACAAAACTATTATTGTACTACTTTTAATTATAGTCTAAGTAATTAGTAATATCACAATATTATGATGATCACATAATCAAAATATTTTAATTCTTTCTTGTCAATTTTGTTACAGTGAAACCACAGAAGGTTGTAATGCGACTGACTCTGTGTAGCATTCCGTTGATTTACATGGTCAAGTTAATTTTGATGTGATCCTGCCTAGAGTGAGGCTGTTTTTCTTAAACCATTACTACTGAAAACGGTGAGCAGAGAGTGTCTAAATGATAATAAGCTCCTCTCCAAATGCAATCTGTTTATTTTTTGTATTAGTTTTTAGGGAAGAGGTATCCTGGTAAAGATATCTGATTTTGTTTAATCTAAAATGGCTGATTTCAAATTAAAGTTAAGAGATCCTCTCTTTTTCTCAAAATCATCGACTTATGGATTCTGGGTTGACAAACAATTGTGCATTATTAAAATAGAAGTTTGAGTCTTTATATCCAGAGTGGACTGGATAAAATCATTCAGCTGGTACTAATATAACAGACAATAACTTATGTAAAACTTGAATGGTGTTGAACCGAGTATTTGACAAAAAATTATTGAAATCGAACTGACCATATGACAACACTCAGTGGTAGATTCAGAAACTTTCAATCCCTAGGCCAAATTATTTTTCTGCCCCTTCAAAAAAATTTTAATAAAATTGATCTAATTTATATACTATGCCAGAGGAACATTCTGTTCTTTTCTTGGGTATTTATGGTTGTTACCTTGACAAGTTTCCTTATATGGTACCAGTGGTCTTTCATGATTTTGAAGTAATCTTCTTCAACCTCCATAATTTTGAAAATCACACTGAAAGCCCTCTTTACAGTGCTTCCTCATCTATGATATAGTGACACTTCTTACATAGGATATAGGAAAATGAGGAGGAGGAAACAAATTATGAGGTACCTACTTCCACATGAGCTAAAAACTTTACATTTGGCAGGATTAAAGATTTTTGATCACAACTGAAGTAAAAAATCCAAAATTGCTATAATTCCAATTTTAAGGGACTAATTTTGCCCCATAAGAAAAGCATGTAAATCGGTGTAAAGGAAGATGAATGGAGGAACCTCCTAATAACCATACAAATATTTTCCTTTTTAAAAAAATATTTGTATGGTTATTAGGAGGTTCCTCCATTCATCTTCATTAATTAACCATAGGGCTCATAATTAAGATTTTTTCTTCGGCATAGAGGTTTTTATATTTGCTTTTCAAAATTATTTCTCATCAAGATTAGAATAATTATTAGATTTTGATGTTATCAGGTTTTAATAAATAAGATTTGAAATAAATTTTAAATTAAAATTTTTATATGGAACAGCTAGTTCTTTTTAGGTGCATTTTGCTTCCAGCGTGCCTATTAGCATCAGTCTGTCTGTCCGTCTGCATGATTTTTCTCAGCTTCTGCCAAATGGATTTTCATGAAAGTACTGGAGGGTTCCCCAAAGTACCGGAGAGGATGGGCAAACACTAGAGCAAGTCAAATAATTCAGAAACTTAGGAAGTATAATCACAGAAGATGGAAGAAGCAACAAAGAAATAATATCGAGGATCAATCAAGCAAAAAATGCCTTCAGTAAAAAGAAGAAACTTTTTACCTGAAACAACTTAAGTTTAACAGTAAGGAAAAACCTATTAAAAACATATGTCTGGAGTACAGCTCTGTACGGGAGTGAAACATGGACTATAGGCCAGGTTGGAACCCGTAGGGACGTACATTCTGTCACATTCTGTGACAATTTCTTTATTGTTTGAATATACAGATTTCTTAACATTTCATACAGAAAAAGTAACCCTCGCCCTTTCGTCAGGGCCCAAACCACAGCCTGATTGTCGACTAGGATGGTAAGTCGTCTATCCGCTGGCAGATGTTCGGCTGCTGCTGCCGCACCCCGTAGCGCCGCCTCTGCCTCGGCCAGGTAAATTGGTAGCTCATCCGTGAGCGGCAGGATCTCCGTCAGTCTATACTCTGGTATCACCCAAGCCAGTTGCCAGGGGGTGGCGTCCGTATAGACTATTAGCGGCTCCCGGGTCTCCGTGGCGTATGTCCGCGCCTTTGCGAATACCCCCTCTTCCCAGAATTGCAGAAGCACGGTGTTGTTTCTCCTGAAGACGTCCGTCACTAGGAAGAGGGGCAAGGCCAGCATATACGCGACCCAGGAGACGTAGCCGGCGACCTTCGGGATGTCCACCTGCCGCACACGGGGAATCGCGCAGATCCCATGGTGTAGGCGCGCTAGGGATCCCAGGGTGAGGCGGAGCTACATTAAATACGTGTCTATTTGGACCCCTAAGTATTTGAGGCGCCGTACTGGGGATAAAACACATCTGCGGTAATTGATCGAGATGCCCAGGTCTTTTTCGAGGAACTCGACTATCGATTTCACTATAAGGGTTGTTAATTCCGGGCCGTGGAGCAGCCAATCGTCTAGGTAGGGAAGTAGCGTTACCGTGAAGCGGCGTTTCACTTCACGAGCCACGGCCCGGGACCAACGCTGCATTATCGCAGGGGCCAACGCATGCCCCATGGGCAAGCGATTGAAACAAATTATGTGTACTCTCTACAACAGAGGTGAGGAGGGCTGCATAAGCAGGTCTGGGTGATAGGTTATTATCAGTTAAAAAAACATAAGTGGGCCACATTAGGGCTCAGATTGGAAGTTATTTGAGAGAATTCGAAGTGCCATATTAGTGAAAATCATTGATTAATACATTTTTAGCATCATAGATTCATTATATAAGGTTTTCCGGCCATAATTTAACATCAAAAATGAAATTAACTGTTTTAAACTTCAAGACTTGCTTTCATAAATGTATCACAGGCTGCATAAGATACTCATGTGGGCCTGATGTGGCCCACTGGCCCTAGTTTGCCCACCCCTGCTCTACAACTTTGATAATGACATATATTTACATCAATTGAGTTATGAGATATTTGGAAAAAAACAAGAAGAAACTAGAATAAACCTTCCCTTCTGGTTGACTAGTTTCAGATAAAGCCTTTTCAGATCTTGAATTAGTAATAAAAATGTTAAACATAAAATCTTGTGCTTATTAATAGTTTTTGAGTTAGATCACCTAAAATATTCTATCACATAACACACAGACATCATCCAGGAAATAGTCAAAATGTACTCGGAGAATTTCACAACGTGCATTTCCATTGAGATATCGAACTTGATTTTTTTGATGAATGAAATGCTTTCTCCTATTCAACGTATTAAAACCCAACAAATTTTATTGGTTCTACTTACTGATACCCTTCCTACCCATAGGTTTCACAAGGAGGTCACTGATTATAAGATATTTTTAGCAGTTACTGAATGTAAAGAAATATTTGCAAACCAACTTAAAGTTTTTCAAGTGGAAGATTAGTGTCTTATTGTGATACCTTCATGTTTTGACTTGGTAAGAGCATTATATTTGCATCTTACTTGTTCTTTTATGACTTTTGTTGCATTTCATAGTGAGGGTTGATATAATATGTGTAAAACTCTCCAACTGTAATAAATATTAACTGTGCTGAATTTATTATGAGACTTTCATTGCAACTTCATAGATAGGGTGAAGTGGAATTTAAATCAGATACAGGTGACGCTCGATTTATGCCAATCTGATTTACATGCTTTCATTTTAACTCCATTTATAATGAACGTACAAATAACATCCTATTTGTGCCACCGTGCTTGTATATATGCCTTGGCTACCTTAGAATGTTACATTGTAAAGTTTCATGGTAAATCTTCCAATGTGGTCATCCCAAGTACACTGCACAGCCAGAATATTGCAAGCTTTATTTATATGTTGTATAAATATAAAAATTTTTAATATCTGCATGTATAATATTTTAATAAAAGTATGCCTAGATTTACTTTTTTGTGTAATTCAGCACTTTTCCTTTATTTTTACTGCATATTTGATAAACTCTAAGTTTATATGATCTGTGGCAGCCCCTATTTATGACGCGTTATTTGCATTAAACGTATACAAGGAATAATATTAAATACAGGAATAAATTAACTACTGACATCACATCACCATAAAGAAAGATTTTACGGAGGTTAAAAAAGTTCTGAGAGGGATAAATCTCACTATCGCCATAGTAGGAGCCGCCACTGTAAATGATCAAATACTGCTGGAAAATTACTTTCGATTTACGCCAATTTCGATATATGCCATAATCCTCAGAACGTATATATGGCGTAAACTGAGTGTTGCCTGTATATCCGAGTTGCTTTTTTGTTTATAAGTCTTCCAATTCAAACATTGAAAATGCCCCAGTGGCTATCTTGCCCAGGGCCCCTAAACCTATCACTGATGGTAGTACGGTAAAGTGGCATAAGTTGGGCAGTCTATGATCCGAGGACATATTGTGTAAGATTGGTTGTATGCACGTTAGGGGCACTCGGTGTAATATGGGCGGCCTAAACTAAGGGGCTTTTGGTGTATATTTGGCGGCATAAGTTTCCGGGGCAAATTAATATAAGTTGGTTGTATAAAACCGAGGGGCATTCCTTGTAAGGTTGGTGGTCTAGGTTTCAGGCGGGTTGTGTTATGTGGGTTTGTAGAATAAGATTTAAAGAAAAATTAGTGTATAAACTGGGGTATTTGTAATTGTATACGTTATGGGTGTCACCTCCCTATAACCTCAATCATCATTGACAATACAAGGAACCACATCATAACTTATATCCATAATACCAAATATTTTTCTTCATCTTATGCAATGATTAAATTTTATCAATTCAATGATCTTAACTTTTGATTGAGATTGTAATGTAGACTATCGACCGTTGCAGTGTTCGCATTCACATCACTCCAAAAACAATTTATGGCACTAAAATGCATCCGTGAGACAAAACTTTCCCCTTGAATGTAATCTTGTTCATCTCAGATGTTTCTGTACCTGTTTTTAGAAATACACCTGTAATTATTGCATATTCTATTCATAAATCTATAATTGGTTTGTTAAATAAAACCACCATATGAGCGTTGCATAGAAACAAATCAGAACATGTGTGGCGACCAAAAAATAAAGCCACATAACTCTCTAACTAAATGCTATATTGTACATGACATAACAAAGTCACAACAAAACAAATGCTCGTGAGACGTAACAATAGTCTCGCAACTTAAACACTTCATAAATGTCAAATTATAGTTACACTCTGTCCTCCATAAACTTTTAGCATGCGCCACTTGCGAGGAAACTCTTCTCGCCTTGCACTCCATCACTGGGGATCTAACTCTCGCCGGCTGTGATCCTCGGCTCACCGGTGTCTGGGTATATCTCCTGACTCGTTCTCTTCTAAGCCATGGTCATGTGATGGAGCGGTGGAGGGGAGATTCGGCGGGTAGCTTAAACGGGCTACTCCTTGATTTCGTATTGGTTAATTTCTTGATTACGTTATATAACCATGAGAAAAGGAGGGAATGGGAAATAGGGGTAATATTCGCCCTATATAAAGCGCGTTGGTGTGGGACACGCCGTTGTCATGGAGCCATTGGCGTGGAGCTTTTGGCGTTTTGTTCACCGATTACGAAAGACACCGATAACGAAAGGCGGCGATATTCGGCGTTTCTCGTCGCGTTTATTCGACAAGTGCTTCGTTAAGTGCGGAGGTGCGAGGAAAATCGCTGCATCCTCCCTCAGAAAATGAAAAAATAAAGTTTTGAAGGGTGGGGGGGGGATTCCCTGGACCATCTCTTCCCCCAATCGTCCACACCCTTATCTGTAGCACTTCGCTCAATCACGCTTTATACTAGATCACACAGACGGAATTGTTTGTAATATTGTTAATATAATTTATTTAATGTTATTGTAGTAATTAAACATATTGGGAATAATTCACTGGGAATGTTATGTTGTTCTGATAATCCGAGTCTATGACACTGTTCCATTTGAAGTTCTCAGGGGAAATGGAAAAATATTCACCACTGATTAACACTGTTCAGGTTTAGTACACTCCTTGAAGGCAGTTTTGAAAAGTGTTCACTAAGCACTGGAGTGAGATGTCTTCTCGGATGGAAATTCAATAGCCTACCTTATGTCTTCACCATAACGGATATTAATTATCATGAAGTGTTCTGGTGTGTGGTTTCAGAATAGCACCAGTGAATCAAGATACAAAAATTATAGCCCACTCCTTGCCTTAGGCTTACAATAAGGGCACATTAAAGGACAATGGATATTATAACAAAGAAAAGCATTCATGGTAGTTCCATGTGGGAAGTACCGAAATTTAACAAAAGATTATTTTGAATTTTAAAGCATTAAGTAAAGTAAACATTATTCTATGCTGGGCACTTACCAGCAGTTATTTTCTAAGAAAAGGCATGAAATCAGTATGACATTAAGCATTTTGAACTTAGTAAGTGGTACAGATAATTGTTATAACATTAATTAATATTCACAGTGGTACAGATAATTATCATAACATTAATTAATATTTAGAATAGTCCAGATAAATATTATAACATTGATTAATATTTAGAATAGTCCAGATAATTATCATTAGTGAAACAATTTTAAATCTAGTATATTTTCCGTTTGAGATGCATAGCTGTCTTGACAATAGTATACAGTGTTATAAACATTTTAAGGTACACTATCCCAATTGGGGAGAGTGCACAAAAACTATTGTGGTAATAGTGGCATTATTACCAGTAAACATAAGAAATGCATGGCTAGGTTACATTAAATAATAAAAATTTAGAGCCATGGAGACAAACATAAAGGTCTAATTATCCTTTATGATGCCTCGCACATCATCCTTGTATACACAAAGGCATAGCACTAGGCCGAAAATGAATATGTTTTACCAGATTCTCATCTGGGGGCTGATTGCAATGATGCAGTGTCATTGGGTGATGGGGTCGCTAATTCCCTATGCCGGCACATACAAGCTATAATAACAAAATTACTGATAATACAATTTCAAATGTGATATATTGGCAATTCTCTCCTTAGTGGGTGACAGTTCCAGAACAGCTGTCACAGGAGATAAAAAATTTTTAATTGTGGTGTGAGTTTGGCGGTTTGGTGGAGCGCCTTTGAACTAGTAGGAAACCTTTTATACAAGACCATATCACCAGTTTTAAAAGGCTTCCCTGAATGGCTTCTATTAAATGCCACTGCTTGTCTAAGCCTTGTCCTTTTTAGATTTCTTAACACATCTTGCCATAGGGACTGCTTTCAGATTGTGTTAAGTCTCCGACAGAGCTTGTGGAGGAATTCTCCAGAAATTTGTTAGAGGGTGAGGAAGTTCTCTTCCCATAAACACCCTCGCAGGAGTATATCCTGTACTGCTGTGCTTGGCAGAATTGAAGGCAAAGGTTAAGCTGGGCACAAATTCGTCCCACTTCCTATGGTCATTTTGGGATAAGATGGTTAAGGCATATTTCAAGTTGCGGTGGACTCGTTCAGCTGAATTAGGTTCCATTATCAGAAACTAGGACTTTAGGATAGCCAAATTTAGGAAAGATTTTATGAAATAAAGTGGAAACAACTTGGGAGGCTAACTGAGAGCGTAATGGTTCAATGAAGGTAAATTTGGTGAAACCATCAATGACTGTAAGTGCACAGGTATTCCCACGTCGACTTCTGGGTAATGGACCAACAAAATCTATATATACTCTCTCCCAGGGGTAGTTAAGAGTAGTAGAACTCATCTTTCCAGGGGGAAGGGTGTTCCTAGGTTTACAGGTTTGGCAGTCATGACAGGTTCTAACCATCTGGGCTATTCCTGACTTCATGTTACTCCACCAAAACTCCCTACAGATTCGTTCAGAAGTCTTACTAACGCCCATATGTCCAGCAGTTGGTAAGGAATGGAAATAGGAAAATAACATGGCCTTGAGGGCCTCCAGAATGACTACTCTACCCCTTTTAAGTCTGCTTGTTCCATGATATAATAAATCATTCTTTATGAAATAATTGGGGGATGGACTTCCCTGTCTGATTCGCTCTATCAGCTGTTTTAGGTGCGGATCTAATTTCTGGTGATCACGAATGTCTGTGAAGGACAGAGGTATTTGATGTAAAAGCATTGAACAATGGATTGGATCCTCAATCGGTTGGTCAGCCACTCTAGATAGACAGTCTGCTACTCTATTTTTAGAACATGGGACATGATGGATTACAAAGCGAAAAGATGACAATTTTAAAACCATTCGTCCAATTTTCCCTAGTTGCTTGGGATGTTTAAACAACCAGGTTATTGCCCCATTGTCTGTATATAAATGGTATGGTTTTGGCTAGAGATAAGTCCTGAATTTTTCGACCACCCAACAACAAGCAAGACACTTCAATTTGTAAGATGGCTGCTTTTGTTCAAAATTATTCAAGGTTCTACTAGCATAAGCTACAGACTTTAGCTTCCCATCGAACATTTGGTGAAGAACCCCCCCAAGCGCCACCTGACTGGCATCCACGAACAAATGAAATTCTTCCTCAAAATTAGGAAGTTGAAGTACGGGGGAGAAGACAGACATTGTTTCAGTGTGACAAAGGAATCTTGCTGCAAATTGGTCCATTTGAAAAAGACATTTTTCATGTGGAGTGCATTAAGAGGGGCTGCAATCTCCGCATAATTTGGAATAAATTTGGAATAAAAACAGCACATACTGAGAAAGCATGAAACCTCCTTAACCGACTTAGGAACAGGGAATGCAGAAAGTGTTCGTGTTCTCTCTGGGTCAGTGGTAAGTTCGCCATGGGAGATTCGATGTCCAAGGAAGGTAATGGATTCGTGGGTCAATTTCATCTTCTCTGGATGGACCGTGAGACCAGCTGCCCTTAGCTTCTCCAAGACCAGTTTGACATGACGAAGATGTTCTGGCAGGCTCTTGGAATAAATGCATAAGTCATCAATATATGGATACACACAAGAATATTTTAAATCACCTAGCACCTTGTCAATCAACCTCGAAAAGACTTGAGGAGCTGTGATTAAACCAAATGGAAGACGATTATATTGATACAGCCCAAACGGTGTGACGAAGGCGGTGTACTCCTTTGAAGTCGGTGTCAAAGGAATTTGATGGAAGGCAGAATTTAAATCAAGAATGGTGAAATATTTGGCCGAACCCAAATATTGTAGGGCGTGTTCTATCGAAGGCGTAGGAAAATTATCGGCCTTGACCTGCTTATTGAGTTTCCGATAGTCGACCACAAGTCTTTCGGAGCCATCTCTCTTGGGGATGAGAAAGGCTAGTGAACTCCAATTGGATAACGAAGGCTGGATAATACCGTCGGCGAGTAACTTATCGACATGAGCCCTCATCATGGCCAATTTTGGCAGTGAGCATTGATATGGAGGGGATCTGACCGGAGTTGAATTGAGCAATTCAATCTCATAACACATCAAGTTGGTTTGGCCTAGCTGTGATGAGATTACGTCGCAATAGCCATCGACGAGACATTTTATTTCCTTTGTTGGACGGCTAAGGTTGACTTTGCCTCCGGAGGAAACATTTTCCGAGGTGGAATGGGTTCTGGCATTGCATATGAACAATTGATGCCGGGGTCGAATCGGACGAAGCTGACGAAGTTTCGGAATCGGAGTGGAAAAAGAATTTCTTATCAGGACAGTTTTCAAAGGAAAACGCGTCGTGGTAAAGTACGATTCGCGTTCTTTTGATGAAATCCTGACCCAATATCATTGGGACAGGCAAATCGGACAAATAGAATCTATGTCTCCAAGATAAGTTTTGAAGGCGGACCCTCAATGTAACGTATCGTGTCAGAATAATCCGAGCTGCAATGATATTCCGACACGTAATTTTACACTGTTGGGTTCGTCCCGGGCGGGGAATTTTACGCCAAGTATTAATATCAAGCATCGACGAGGAGGAGCCGGTATCTAGTAAAGCTGGAATTTTTGCAGAATGAACATCACAATTTACAAAAGGCATGTCAAGTTGGTCATTGACATTCGAAAACGAAATGGCTGGGCGATTTCTCGCGGAGCGATTTTCTCTAGCTCTTCGCCGACAGTCGCGGAAAGAATGTCCGCGATTATTACAAAAGGAACAAATCGTTACAGGGGGGGGGGTGCAACCGACGGTGAATTGGGAGAAGGAAGTGAATTCGCTAAGTTTAACGGCACCTGGGCCGCGGAATATTCGAGGCGATTCATGAGACCCTTCACTGCATGAGTCATCAATCCCTCCAGCTGAACAAGCGTCTGGGGGCGGGAAGCGAAGGTCAACGTGGACTGCGAAATAGGATTTAGCCCTTCCAATACCAATTCTATGAATTCGTCGTCAGAATACGATTTTCCGAGTGCCTTCGCGGCAACTTGAACGGAGTAATAAAAATCGCGAGGGGACTCGTGCTGCATCTGAAATCATTTGACTTTGGTTGTTAGAAGTCGTTCGTATTCCCTTTTTGAGACGAAAGTATCCCATACTTTAGTTATTATATGATCCCATGGAAGTCTGTGCTTAACAACCGCGAGCCAGAATTGGCGACAATTAGCCGGAAGTTTAGACAGCAACAGAGTAAGCAGATAATGTTCCGGAATCAAAGACAAAGACAATACATCGAATACCGCTGATATGAAGTTAAACCAATTCTCAGAAGTGGGTTCTTGGAAAGGGGAAATTTCAAGCAACAGCTGATTGGCGACTTTTACACAATCCGCGAATTGAGGCTTCATTTCACCCCCGTTCGACTGGGTCTCTCCTGCAGGTTCAGGAAGCAATCCAACGCCCCTTTTACCGCGTTCTTTAGACATATTTAATAATGAAATAACAGGATATTAAACGAACGGCAATCTCGAAAGGAGATGGACTTAATGAGATGACAAAGCGGAATGATTCACAATACAATCAAATACCAGGGGAACTATACCACCAAAAACTAGAAATACTATTAAACAAACTAGAATTATCCCCACAAATTGTTGATCCAAAATAAACCGAACATATAGCAACCTTATAGTTAGATTTACAGAACATCTCCCCGGTGCCTCCACTTATGTGGCGACCAAAAAATAAAGCCATATAACCCTCTAACTAAATGCTATATTGTACATGACATAACAAAGTAACAACAAAACAAATGCTCTTGAGACGTAACAATAGTCTCGCAACTTAAACACTTCATAAATGTCAAATTATAGTTACACTCTGTGCTCCGTAAACTTTTAGCACGCGCCACTTGCGAGGAAACTCTTCTCGCCTTGCACTCCGTCACTGGGGATCTAACTCTCGCCGGCTGTGATCCTCTCCGTCACTGGGGATCTAACTCTCGCCGGCTGTGATCCTCGGCTCACCGGTGTCTGGGTATATCTCCTGACTCGTTCTCTTCTAACAAGGGGAGGGTCAGACGTTCGGGTTACCGAATCTTTTCAAAATCTGCAAGCATGTAGTACACGGTAAGGACTATTGAGTGTGGAAGCCATAGGAAGTGTCGAAGTTAAAAGATTGAAAAATAATGTCAAGAATACAAAAAAGAAATAAAAGTGAAAAATTATAAAAACGCATTTAAAATTTTAAAAATTAAACACATAATTTTCCATGATTTATTGTTAATATTAAAACAAAATCACAGCTGCGAAAAAATAAAATAAAAAAAGAAAAGTACAGACGGGTAGAATTGAACCATCAACCCGCATGCTTCAATGCCAACGCCTTAACCACTACACCACTGTGACTCATGTTGGGAGAACTTGGTTCAAGCGTATTAGTTTAACACGCCAATCTTCTCGGTTGATTTTCTCGAGAATGTTTGAGAGGTGCGCCCTATGGCTCAATAGTCCTTACCGTGTACTATGTGCGTGCAGATTTTGAAAAGATTCGGTGACCCGAACGTCTGACCCTCCCCTTGTAAGCCACGGTCATGTGATGGAGCGGTGGAGGGGAGATTCGGCGGGTAGCTTAAACGGGAGACTCCTTGACTTCGTATTGGTTAATTTCTTGATTACGTTATATAACCATGAGAAAAGGAGGGAATATTCGCCCTATATAAAGCGCGGCGTTTATTCGACAAGTACTTCGTTAAGTGCGGAGGTGCGGGGAAAATCGCTGCACATGTCAAACGCCTATTGAGCTGTTAACATATGAGACATGTAGGGACATTTTACAATGCAGTAAATAATTGAAATGATTGCTGCATAAGCTTATTTTACATAATCATATGAACAATAACAGTTATCTAGCAGACGGCCTGGGAGAAAAGTGCTTTTACTTCGATAAATTAGGCAATCACAAAGTTATGTATTTTGCAGTAAAAACGTTAAGTAGATTAATTCATTTTACTATTAAAAGATTAAGTAACTTAACATGTACACAATTTTCAGCAAATATGATGGCAAGTAATAACATCCTCTCCATCCATCCTCCACTCTCTCCCTCCCTTCATCTCTCTCCTTCTTTCTCTCCCTTCCTATCCCTCCCTCACTCTCCCTCACTTTCTCTCACTTTTCCGCCCTCCCTCTCTCTTCCTATAAGTCCCCCAGCCCCCTTCTCATCTCTCCTACCTTCTGTTCCCAATCCATCTAAAAAAATATGTGATAGTTAAATACAAAGTAATACTGGTTGTTTCTATTTATTAGCCTTTAATAAAAACTTTCATTAAATCGTCATAACAGCAACGTTATATAAGTTAACAAGAAATATGAATTGGCATTCTGCAATTATTCAATATAAATTAGCGACCAACTGTGTAATCAAAAACAGCCGTTGCACAGAAATTTTCTGCCTGAGGCAATACGACGATGTGCCCTCCCAGTTCATGGCACAGGTGCAGGTCAGCGGTGACATTACTATAAGGCTACATCTTGGAAAGTGCCACCTAAGGTGGTCGACTCTCAAATTCACAACACAATATGGTCTTGCTCATAACTGAAATTGCTTTTGCTACATACTTAAATAATTTTAACATGTTCTTCAATTATTTAACCAGTCATCTGGTGATTTAATTTTTCCCGGACGCACAGCTGGTGGGGACTTTTTTTTTGAATGAGGAGGCTTTTGAAATCATGACAATGATTCACGATTTTACTATATATTTATTAATATATTGAAATAAATAATAATTAACGTTGAATTGCATGTAAAAATTATAAACATTTGGGAAAAATAAATTTTCGTTTTTAGTCACAAAGTATGTCTTTATGTTATAAATGATATTAAAATTGATGAAATAATCATTTAAAATGTTTAAAAATTAAAAAAAATGCAAAGGAATTTTTGTTGTTCGATAAAATTTTATTAATGTAATTAGAATTATGTAGGGGCATAATAGGCAACCCCACATGCCAGACACAGGCCTTCCATAAGGCGCTTATATTTTCTCGACCGCTCGAGATATACCCCATCTACCGTCAGGAAAGTAAACTACAAGGACACCGCTGCACGCTATTAGAACCCTGTGACGAACTATTTCGGCATACCCATAGCAATTGAGCGAGAAAATCCTGTGCCGAACATGTTCGGCATACCCACCACGAGTGAGAAAAGCCATGACGAACATGTTCGGCATACCCAGATGACTGGTTAAGTAATGTTGAGTTTAGCAATGCACAATCAGCATAGAAACATCTTGTCTCTTTATTGGAAAGTGGCAAAGTAAACTGGCTTGATACTGCAGCTACTAATAAAAGGATTAAAGCTCAACTCCAAGTTTTATGCGAGCCGGTTGATAAGTATTTGTTGCGATGGTGGTTCAGCTGTTAAGACCAGGAGTTGTGAGGACATTTGGATGCAAATGCAAATGCTTAACTCACAGGGTTTTCAATAACTACATACAGAAGGTCGAGAGGAGGGAAATGTGATTGATGCCGGCATTAGCCTACTCTTTGTGAGAAGCATCAGAGAAAACACTGCTCTTTCATCTCCTTCTCACAACACATAAGTTGAAATGTGAGCCACCAGCAGGATTAGGATCCTGCGTCGATTGCGTCAAAAGTCAGCACTCGAATCACTCCACCACTGATCCCTCAAAGACCAGGAATAACAATAATTTAAAAAACATTAAATCATAGAGGGATAAGTTCTCTCAGCAGTTCTCACATCAAAACTTACAACTATTTGTTCCACTTTTGACCTTAGGGGGCTCATCACATTTAATCTATGTCATCCGCATGACCGAATGAAAACTCATTAATTAGTGTGTAACATTTTAGCTTGCACACTTTTCTTAAAACAAGCCATATTACTTTTATTATCATTACCTTGGTCGTGGCAATTACTAATAAATAATACCAAATCAGTAATTTTTCTTGTTAACAGCTCTGCTAGATTACTGATACTCTATCAATGCTTTTCCCAATACTCGAGAAGGCATATAAAAATATTCAATAGCCTGACTTACTTATACAACATTGCAAATTTTCAGAGAAATAATGTGAATGCATTCATTATAATAGCCAAACTAAAATAATGGGTCAGTTAAATAATAAATTTATTACATAAAGATTATAGTTCAGGAATACATTTCCCATAGAAGAATCAATTCCATTGTTGGACGTTTAAGGAACGGATCCCTTGTAATATCATTGTAGAACTTTATTAACAGTATGGAATGAGACCTAAAACACGCGGCCCTCAGACCATATGTGGCTTCTAGTTCATAAAGTTGATTCCGGCAGCTTCACAATAGTTCATCTCCGGCATGGGCATGCAAAGCTAGTGTTTGGGAAAAATTGTGGCAGTAATGATGGATCCAGCTTTAATGGAGTGCAACGACATATATGGTTCCACTTGCAATGGGTATCGCCTTCGACAAATGCAATGATATTGTGAACTATCTGAAAGCTAGATTTAATAATAATCGATACCTTCAGTCTCCACAAGATATTCAAAGACTTAAATGAAGGCAAATTTTTCGAAGGAGCAGGAATTAGTTTTACTCTCGGTCTTCTTAATTTTTGCTTAGTAGTGCTATTGCACCTATTCCATCTACATATAAATTACATATTCTGTGAATCATTCCATTGCATATTGATAAATATTCCAATTTTAGTAGAGTAAATAAATTCATGAAATAATTATCAAACTTACCTTATTGATGAAATCAACACTGTAAAACTGGGCCTCACTATGAGCTATCACAATATTAGAAAGATCAGATGTGCATTTCAGCAAAAAAGAAATTGGTGACTTGCTGATAATATATATTCTAGTGAAGGATGATTTTCTATTCAAGATAAATAATTTTTAACCAGTGACACAAGTTGTCACAGACTTTCTCAAGGGTTTCCCACAGTTTTATTCTGAGCAACACTGTTGACTCTCTACTTTTCTCACCCTTCCTCTCAGCAAACGAACTACCAATCCCTCATGGCCCACCAGAACCCTTGCCCTAACTACCCATTGGCAAGTCACCACAATATTATAGAAACTTTATTATCTGCCTTGCACATTTTATTCCTCACCACTGAAGTTAGTTTGGTGATGAGCATAGAGAGAAGATGTAATATCAACAATTATGTTATATCCAGTGATATTGAAAAGTTAAGTTTTATAAATGGTATCTTCATATTCTTACTTTTTTAATTGGATTGTAAATACTTTATCAGACATATTTACCAAATTTTACTACAGATTGTCCAGATGTACGTTTTATTCAATGCTAAATATTAGTTAGAGTTACTCTTTAAAGATTACATATACTATTTTCTTCTTCTTTTTTAATCTATGCTTTAAAATTGTTTGGTATAACCTGTCTTCTTATGTTGCTTTTAAAGGATCATTAGTTTTCATTGAGGACTGAAAAGAAGTATATTTCAAAAACTAACATTTGTTCTCTCCACATTTGTCCTCTTATAAATATTCCAAGATCCTAGATCCATTTAACAGGTTTATTTGAAAAAAATGTATGCACAGAACTTTCTTTTATCAATTTGTGACAATGCATGGCCCTCAAACTTTGGAATAAAATTGTGACAGACTATCTGAACCTTGAGCATACACATTTTGGGTAAAGTTCATTGTGTTTCATCACAGAAATATTCCACTCTCACTGACCAGTTTTGACGGTTTGGTTGGCTTGGTGAGATAGGATGGTAGGTATGGAGAAGTATCATAATGACATCAGGGCCTATTCTGTTATAGTTATGGTGGTATACACAATCTCACTTAACCCATTTCCAACACCAAATTGATCTGAAATATAAATATGAAATTTTCAATCAGCTTAAACTTTTTATGGTTCAATAAAAATAAGACACTTCTACTACTAAATAATAATCTTTTTTATCATAATATTCTGATTATAATATGCATACATATTTCATGACTGAAAAGACAAGTTTGTCTCATAAAGAGGTCCACTTAATCCTACGGGCAAAAGGCATATTTGCTTGGTCTCTGAATAACTGGGGGGCCTTAGTGCTAGGACCTTTTTGACAGGTTGCTGAGGCAGCAAGACTTGGTTGAAGGTACAAAAATTTTCTACAATCTTACTATGGCAAACAATTAGTTAATTATTTTTAATATGGAAATAAAGACAATATAGATAACATTGAAAACAAACAAACTCTGTAGGAATTAAACACATTCAGGGCCAGTTTTAGGCATGGGCAAGTGGCTAGTGTGGCTTGTCATGAATGTCCGACTTTCTGGGCCCTGAATGTTTTATCTCTCTTCCAAAATACTTGATGATTAGAAACAGGAACGTGCCAACCCAGGGTGCAAGAGGTGCACGGCACCTGGGTGCCAACTAGTCGGAGGCACCTTCCGATCAAGATATTTGTATCTATATGAAACACCATGAATGTGTGATGACCCTTTCAGATCGATCTTTTTCCCTTCAAGCAGGAAGGTAAAGGCAGAAATAGCAGAGCGAATCAAAATTTCTCAGACAAAATTTACCTCCAAAACCTCGCACAGTGCTGGCTTAAGGGATGAGCCAACGTGGCATTGGCTCAGGGCGATGAAGTGTGTGGGGTGCCAAAAATCGAAAGAGCAACAGAAAAAAATATCACTATCTTTCAACAAGAAAGAAGTGAAGTTTGAAAAAGGAGTTTTATATAAAAATTAGGGCGCAAATTTCTGATTACGTTAATTTTGAATTTTCCTCTTTTTCATAGAGGAAAATCTTGGCTCCAGGCGTGATTTGTTTTTTAACCCTTAGACGGCCTCGGTATGGGTAGGTTACATTATTAAAATTTTTAAACCTCTCAACATAATGTAATCTCTGGCCTCCTGAGTACCTTATTTTTAGTCCATTATATATCATATGACGAATTTGAAGGCCTCTCCGAGTAAGCTTTATTTGTTTACATTGAAGTTTTTCACCACTGCACATCGATTGTTTGTGATCGATCACTAAAAGGTCATGCAAAATCTAAAAGACCAGGTTCTCTATTAGGAATATCTTATGCTTTGTCACCTTATTTCATCTTGAGTTCACCATCTACCAATTTTTCGATCCGGAAGACTCCCGTCGTAGTATTATTTGTGTTTATGTTTATGTTCTCTGTGAGCAAGCAAGCAGTGCCGGCCTGGCGTGCCATATGCTCCCCTATGTAGTGATATCATTTGTTATTCCTTCGAAAATGTGCAGGAATAAGCGCTGTCCAACTTTCCTGATATACAAAGCAATAACTAGTTGTGCTCGCCTAAGAGTCAGTCTCTTATGTCTGACTGAGAAGTTTCATTGGCAACTACACAGTCCTTTTCAAGTGTGTGTATTTGAGACAGCTTATAATTTTTTGTGCAGTCTTCATTATTTTTATGCAGTAATAATAAAAATCGAACATTCTATGAAGAAATCATCTACTCTTCTTCCTGTGAATAACTGTCCTGCAGGCCATATGGTGTTTGATACCGCTATTTATCATATTTAAACTATTTTAATGTATCTTTATTGATGTAAAACAATTGTATGAACATAAATGCATTTAAAAATAAAGAAACAGTTGTATAAAAGAATTTATTTTTGCGTATTTTTGCCTGTTTATCCAACATTGTCAAAAGGACCGTGCTCAACCTCTTACGTCACAAACTACCTCACGACCTCTTAAAGGTTAACAATTTCCAGTGATGGTTCAATTTGCCAGTCAGCCCCTGAACCTCAGTATGGTAACCACTGATCTAAGGGAAACCCAGTGTAATTATTTTAGTTGGGCCAGTTCACGCGATTTCGGCACTGATTTTGAATGATTTTTCGTAATGAATTACTTTGAAATATTTTAAGTTTTATCGTATATATATTTTGGCTTCTAATATATTTATTAATTTTGTTTTCCCTTTTATTTATCACAATTAGAGATAATTTTTATCAAAATTGCTAACTTTTCAAAATATTGTGTTGCGTAGACGAAAATTCGCCTCCACACCCAAACATATGTTCCGCAAGCTTTGGCTGCAAAAGAGCTCAATGCAGATATAAACTCTGTGCTAGAGATTGCAGTGAAGATAGTTAACCTCATAAAGTCTCGAGCTCTGAATTCAAGTTTTTCGATAGCTATGTTATCTGACCATATTACTGTATTACTACATTCCAATATTCGATGGTTGTCACTTGGAAGATTGTTTCAGCCGTCTATTTGAGCTAAAGACAAGTTACTGTTTTTCTCACAGAAATCAAATCCGAATTAGTATACTATTTGCAGGAAGAAATATGGTTGTGCAGATTAGTATACCTTTGTTACATATTTGGAAAAATCAATAACTTGAATCTACAGTTAAAAGGTTTTAATACAAATATATTAATCTTGCATGATAAAGTAAAAGCATGTAAGAAAAAAACTAGCATTCTGCAAAGGTAACACTTTATCTGGAAATTTTGTGTAATTTCAAGATCTTTCCGAATTTTATGTGAAAAATTAAATTCTTTTGGATGAAAGTGTAAAAGCATCAATAAAGAAACATTTGACAAATTTGGAATTAAAATTCGAACAATATTTTCCTAGCTTAAATGAAATTGAACACATTCAGAAGCTTTGTATTTTGAATCCATATGAGGACAGTGCTATTGAGCAAGGAGGGATTTCAGAAGACATGAAGGAGCAACTTTTTGAGCCTTCCTCAGACAGTGTAGTAAAGACGCAAGTCATGGGACTTGGTGATGTTACCATGTTTTGGCAGAAAATGAAAGGTGAATATAAGCAACTAAGTAACATGGCTCTCACAGAACTACTCCCATTCACATCAACTTAGAAATCCTATGTGTCAAGAAAATGATTTAATTCTGGCTCTAAGCAATTTAAAACCTAGGTTTAAAAAGTTGATTTTATCCAAACAAGCTCAAATTTTGCATTAAAGTAATCATAATTGTTTGCATATTATCATAATTTTTCTTGCATGAAAATTTTTATGTATCATTGAATCTGTCTTGCTATAATGTTATTAATCATTATTATTTTTGTTGTTTATTATGTTTCTAAAAACTATTTGCATATGTATGCATAAATAAACAAAAATTAACCTTATTTTATGTTCAACAATTTTTATGCATCAAAATTATCCTGGGGTACTTCAATTATTTTTTTCTAAAAAAAGGGGTACTTTTTAGAAAAGGTTGAGAAACACTGTTCTATTCTATTCTCGGAAAGGACGTATTATTAGAGGCAACCAAAAATCAGAGCTCGGAGTCAGCAGGGCGCTGTCCTAATTGTACTCTCCATCCTAGCGAGGGTCTGTGGTAATATTTCATTCGTACATTTTCCACCATCTTTAGAGGCGATCGTAAACCAGTTATCGGACGGACTAGGATTGACTAGAATGTAGGCACTTTGGGGGAGGGAAAGGGGGCACCACAGAATTATTTTGTACCCAGTCTCCAAACACCCTTGGTGCGGCCCTGATTAGAAAAGAACCAGCATATCTCCACCACTATATTTTAGTAAGTCTTTATGCACACCCACATTTCTCAACTGATTCCAACCAAATTTGGCATGGTTGTAGCAGACACAATGGAGAATGTCAACGCGGAGTTTAAGTGTCTGTTCATCAGCTTGATTCAAAATGGCGGACAATTGTCTGTCTCTTCCTTTATGTACACCCATATTTCTCAATCTATTCCAACCAAATTTGGCACAATTATAGGGAACAGCAAGAGGAAGGTTGGTGTGAGATTTTGCTTCTGTCTGCCAGTTTTATTCAAAATGGCGACCGATTTAATCATTAAACTATGCGTATTTTCCCGAGTCCTACTATTGATTTGAATCAAATTTGGTATGATTGTGCAGAGTTTCCAGGAATAATTCATAATCGGTTTTTGCTTCTCTCTGCCTTTTTATTCAAAATGGTGGCCGATTGAATTCTTAAATACCATGTATCATCTAGAATTCTGACAGGATTTTAACATAATTTCCCTTGGCAACACCAGGTACTTCTGCTATTAGAATATAATATTATTATATTTATTCCTTGTTTTTCAATACTCAGCTTTTTAAACATGTCAATAAATCGAAGATGGTTATTTTGTTCTTAAGAAATCATTATTTCTTACTCATTACATGATTAATTTTAATTTTCTCTTTTTTAACCCTCCGTCTAGCACAATATATCTGTGAGATACGGAGGGTGCAACATTGTTGATCTCTCAGCAGTGGGGCAGGCGACGTCTGTCTCTTCACGAGTACCTTCCTGTATAAAATTGTTTCACTAGTCAGTGTCGGTTTGACCTTGATTGTGTGCTTGCTCCATTTTCACAAAGTTTTATCTCTCAGATACATTGCGCCCGTTTGTATGACTTTTTCTCACACTATGTTCTTTTCATGTAATAATTTTATATTATCATGTTTGCTGTTTAATAATATTAATTTTTATTTCTCATCTAGGTTTTTATGTTTTAAGTTTTATGTTTAAGTCAGTGTTTACTTTTAACAATATTTTGTATATGACAATCAGTGTTTTGTCATGTTTTTTTTGTTCCTGTATAAAAATGAGAATATTGAGTTTAAGGGGTTGAATTATGTCTGTGATCATAACTTTTGTTCCTATTAATAAACACAACAGTGCTTTATGTGAATGTGATCATTTATTAGCCTCAAAAGAAAAAAAAGTAATAAGTAATTATCTCTGAGATACATTGCGCCCGATCATGTTCCACCAGCTATTGCGCCCAATGGAGGGTTAATAAATAATTTATTGCAATTTTGTCCAAAGGAAGTACTCATTAGAATTTATCATACATTGCTATATGCAATTTAATCTGAATCTATGACACTTAAGTAAGAAATAAATATATTAAATAAATAAAGCTAAAAAGGTAATTACCGTATTCACCCGAATCCAAGACGACCCTGAATCTAAGACGACCCCCCATTTTGATGATTCCAAAAGAGAAAAAAGCTCAAATTGACCTTCATGACTACAAAAATTATAAATCTTGTGAAATATTTATTTTCTCTTATACTTTTCTTGAATGTCATGTCTTTTAACATTTTAAAATCATAAGATCACATCACAAATAGAACCATTCAGGTTTTCAAACAAATTTAAGATAACATTAAAAATAAAGTAAATACATTGAAAGAATACACTCATTTCAGGACAACAAAAAAACATTTCAATCCAAGTGCTGCATAAAATCATTTTATTGTGTTAGTCATCATCACTCTCTATGCAACCTTCACTATTTTCCTCATGCTCACTATCTTTATCACTCTCAACTTCATCATCAGTCTCCCACAAAACATCATCCTCACTCCCATCCATGGCATTAGATAAGCAGCATTTCTTAAACCCTTTCACTATTACTTTTGCATTTATTTGTTGCCACGATGCCTTGATCCATTGGCAGAGCATTGCAACTTCAGGTTTCTTAAGATTTCCTTTTGGTGTTAAAGTATGAGTTCCACTCTGTAACCACTCAGAATACAAAACGTTTAAATTATTTTTAAAACACTTATTGACAGCAACATCTAAAACTTGAAGTTGCGATGTCATTCCTCCAGGTATTACAATAAGATCAATATTCATCGCACTCATTATGTTTTTAATTTCAGGAGATAAGTGTCCTTGAATGCATCCAGTGAAAGCATTGCTCTTTGTTTCAGTAAAGCTCCTTGCTGTCTATTCCACACCACATGTAACCAATCTCTCATTAGTTCTTTAGTCATCCACCCCTTTTCTTGACACCTAACTATTAATCCACTTGGCAAATGTTTCTTAGGCATTGTTTTCCGCTTTAGAATCACATATGGTGGTAATTTAGTCCCATCTGCTAAAACCGCCAACATTACCGTGACTCGCATTTTTTCGTTGCCTGTAGTTTTAATTAGGACGGACTTCGCACCTTTTTCGTTCACAGTATAATTAGATGGCATGTAGAAGAAAACCGGAGTTTCATCGGCATTTCCTATTTGGCTCAAAAGGTAATTATTGGTTTTTCTAAGTCCAATTACGTATTTCTGGTAAGCGAGAAGTTTTTCAACATAGTCTTCTGACAATTTCTGACACAGCGAAGTTCGTCGCCGTAAAGAAAAATTATTTCGTCGCATCATTCTCACGCACCAACTTCTGCTGGCCTTGAATTCTTGCAATGATATATTAAGTCCTCTAGTATTTTCATTAGCTTTAAGTATAATACTTTCAGTCGAAACAGGCATACCGTTCTTCCTCATGGTGCGCACAAACTTGACTACTTCTTCTTCAATGCCATGAAATCGGCCTAATTTTGGACCACTGAGCGACTTCCTTGTGGCTTTGGCTTTTTCTAGTTCCTGTTTTGAGAGTTTCCATCGACGCACATTTGCCTCAGATACACCGAACTTTCTACTCGCATCACAGTTATTAGTTTTTTCGGCGTAATTTATCACGATCAGCTTAAAATTTGTATCTTAGCTCCGTCTAATTCCTTTGTTAACTTTCCCTTTGCACTCGTGCCACGTACTTCAACATGATCTGTCATTTTAACTTAAAGGTTGTGCATTTAAATCAAGAATGCACAACTCAAAATTACTGTCACACTTAGTGAATCGCGGTGCGTCGTTTGAAAGGGGAATCCCAATGATTTCCGCTCTCATTTGTTTTGACCTTGCGGTTGCCATTACGTGCAAGATGAAAGTACGTAGTCTGTATTATGATCGTCGACGATGATTATTAGACTAAATAATTATTATTGCGTCATGTTTTTCTTATTGTTATTACTATTTGTTTATTTCACTTCTTTATGTACGTACTTGAATTTGCTGTTGTGAATTGTTTACTCTAATATACCATTTGTTGTAAAAACCATTGATTAAATGCTTAAATATACTTCGTATTCGAATGTAAGACGACTCTTGATATTTACAGCTGAAAATTTGGAAAAAAAGGTCGTCTTAGATTCAGGTGAATACGGTATACTTCGTATTCGAATTTAAGACGACTCTTGATATTTACAGCTGAAAATTTGGAAAAAAAGGTCGTCTTAGATTCAGGTGAATACGGTACTCAACTTTTTGATATTTTGCATGTATTCTACATGCATGGCATTTTTCTGGAAAAGAATATTTTCCATAATCAAAGAACATTTTTGTAAGTTGTAAGTTGTAAGTTGTAAATTAAAAGGAATAAAAGTCATTTGTGAATAATGATAAATATCTTGATAAATAGCTTATTTTTTCTCATTTGCCTCTTAAATTGGTGTAATTTAAGGATTTATTTATATGAAAATGCATCAAAAATTGTAAACCAGGAAAAAGGAAGAGTTTAAAGCATGATTGCTATTGTATTTTAATACGAGAGAAATAAATAATATATATAAATTAATACTTACTGCATAAACTTGTGCTTGAAAATTTATTATTACTGCAATTTATGGCTAGTCGGGCATGAAATTCTGATTGAAATGTCCCCTATGCTCCATTTCAACATTTTGCTGAGTAGTTTGTCCCCTGCAAATATAAAAATACACCAAATGAGAATATAAGAGAATATATTACATAGATAATAATAATAAAGTCATCAATATATACAAATGTTTGTTATACTGCGTTATTGCCCATTTCCACCTCTGTTTTACAATTCTCACTCTAGGAACACTCCCTGTTTGTTTTTAGGAAATTAGTGGACTGTATAAATTGAAATAGTGGTGCTGTATTCACAATCACAGGATCGTTCAACCGAAATATGCAACTGATAACACAACATGAGGCACTTATATGAAATACACGAATAGCATTGCGAACATAATAGCACAAGAATTACAATTAACACTGAGAGCACAGTAACAAAGAAATGCACAATTCACATTAATGATGCTCACTATAAAGATGAGTACGTGTTGTTTTCAAATCACTCGAGGAACAAGAAGTTGTTCAACACAATTAAAGAACTCATGATTTTGCACTTATTTATGAACAAACTTATGACGGTTTTAACACATAACGGTTTTTCACAAGATAGGATTCACAGGATAGGAGCTCCATAAAACGTGTCCGTCCCGGGGAAGAGTCCTTTTTGAACTGGGAACTGTTCACGATGGCAGCGCCTGAGGTAATGCAGCCAACCAACACGTGACCGAAAGACATGACACAAAATACAAAGTAATACAAAGTAATACAAAGTAATACAAAGTAATAGTACAAAAAACATCTTTGAATTTTAAACACTCCCCATTATCTCCTTTACTTTCTCTTAATTTATGTTACATTGAATAATAATAGTTGAAATCAGAATATTAAACAAAAAGGGATTTATGGAAAACTAAAGTGTTAACGATAGAATATTTTAATAAATAGAATAGTAATGACAACTGTGTTTATATATTATTAGACAAAGCTTTTAGTAGCAGTTTTCAGTTTTGAGAAGGTTATTGGGTTTTGCCAAGTTTCCTGAAACATGGTCTTCTCTCAATGCTTCACACACATTGCAACAGGGATGAAGTGATAACAATTTATAGTGGTCGAGTACATATACGTTCATCCTTTCTATTTTTGACTGTTGTACCACTTTGATTGGTTGCAATGACTTTACCCTCTAGCCGTCCTTGTCACATTTTTAATCAAAATAATCTCTACCATGTATTGCTTAAGTGATATACTTCCCGTTGAAATTCATCATTTTTCAATTTCCAGGATTTTGCATACAAGTTGTGAGAAATAGCAATCATCTATGGGGACTTTCATTTCCTCCTGGTTGATTCTTCAGATCAGAGATTGCCTTTGCATGATGCAATAGAATCTTAATGACTAATGCTTTTGTTGTGGATGATGATGTGAGGCCACATCCAAATATTGGTTCATCTGTGTCCTTTTTTGGTATGCACTGTGATTGAGTTTTCCATCTGAATTTCTCTTCGCCAACATATCAAGGACTCAACTGAGGAGCTGGTGGAATTTGTCTAGTTTTTCTCTGTGGTGAGGTCAGACAACAAAAGAGTAATTGACATAGCATAACCAGCAAGCTTATTATAGTTTGAGCAAGAATAATGCCTTAGCCTCAAATGCTCCATGTCAAGATTGGCTATGACAAGGGAGAGGGGAAAACTCATAGTTACACATCATTCTATTGGTAGAATTGATTATTTCACTGAAAATACTTATTGCTGGTGAGATAGAAATTGATAAACTGAAAAAAATTGCTGGTGGGCACTGCTAATTTACTTTCTTGAGGATGTCAACTGAGTTCTTTCAGGACTTTGGTAAATAAAGAAATCAAATCAAAACTGACTAGGATATCTTTATCAATTGTTCTCAGTTGGTTCAGCATTCTGATGAAAGGTATTCAGTTTTTCATAAAGGATTATGTTTGTTCCAAGTATGGCTAAAGCCTATGGGTAAGATATTTAGCTAGCCTGTGTGGTTGAGCCAAGACACCATTTTAACAGATTTTAGGTACCATATATCTTCGAGTATAAGACGAGTAATTTCTTCCTTTTTTAGGTTGATCAAACCCTACCTTCGACTTATAATAATAATAATCCCCCATCGGGCGCATCCCCAGGTGGCGGATTGGGGAATGCTCTGCAGATATGCAGTGTAGGTGGGAAATAAAATACCACCCGCGGACCAAACCAGAAACGAATCCAGGCACGTCTGACCCAGAGTGGGCGGCGTTCTGGTCAGCATCTGTTCCCCAGGTTAGGGGCAGTTGTTTATGAAACCTGCCAGCAGGTATAAAATGCACCCATTGAAATGGAGACATGATTGAGAAGTTTCCTTGGAAAACTGCTGCTGCCTCGGGATCGCCAGGGTGACTCTAGAGCCACCACTGGAAGTGACAGCCAGTGAGCCGGTGGTGATGGGCTGGATGCAAGACTGTCACCCATTGGGTTAACCGAATCTGCTACCGTCATACAAGAAAACCAAGAGCAAAAAACACCTTCTGCTCATGTTCTGACACAAGAGGAAAGTGTTTTGACTGGATATCAGTTAACCACTCCTCAAGTTCCAACTACAAAAGCTGGCAAACCACGAGTACGCACTCAGTGGACAGAAGATATGAATACTTTCATTATGCGCCAATACTACATTGTTACAAACATTGAAACGGACTTAAGTAACTACCGAGCAAAACTCCACACACACTTTTGTCAACAATATCCCCAACTTAAAGTTACGTGAACAGAGAATAGCAGACCAGCGACGTGCCATAATAGTCAAGAACCTCTTACCAAAACCTAGGCTGGATGAGATCAGAAAAGAAGCTGCAGAACTGCTTAAACGAACCAATGATGAGGTTACACTACTGCAAACACCCATACAATGTCAGCCAACCAACTCAGGACTCCACAAAGCAATAGTGAAATCTGACACAAGATACACACCATTGGACTTAGCGCACGTCACACAAACAGAATTAACCCCTAACACCACCTACACAGAGGCGAAGATCCTGGAATGGTCCTAAAAGTCTCTACATGGAAGGCACCCAAAGGATCTTAACCTAGAACATGTCAACATTAAAGCGTTGAACAGTTGGTTAAGCAATGCGGACCTCTTCTTGGAGACAGCGGATTCCTTGTAGCAATACAATATCAGGTTGTTGCAACCAGGAACTATTGAAAATACATCCTTAAAGAGTCAGGAGTAGATGATCGCTGTAGAAAGTGTAATGAACCAAGAGAAACAATACAGCATATCATGGCAGGATGCAAGGCATTGGCCCCATAGGCACGATCAAGTTGCAAAAATAGTACACCAGAAGTTAGCCCTGCAGCTTCAGTTGACCCAAGATAATTCCCCATACTACAAATATATTCCGTCCTATGTTTTAGAAAATAGCAGACATAAGCTTTACTGGAACAGGACTATAATAACAGACAAGACAGTTTCATATAATAGGCTGGACATCACACTGATAAACAAAGCTGAGAAAGTAACTTTATTAATAGACATTGCAATCCCAAATACCCATAATTTAAGGAATACATGGGCAGAGAAGGTCTCAAAGTACAGGGAGCTGGCTGATGAAATTAGAGATGCATGGAAACAGAACAGGGTACAAGCTATACCGATAGTAATGTCTGTCACAGGAGTCATCCCAAAAAAGGTAAAAGAAAGCCTAAAGAGACTCAACCTACACCCTCTGTCCTACATACAGATGCAGAAGGCAATACTAAACACATGTTCAATAGTCCGTCAAACATTAAATATACTTGCATAGAAATTAAATAGGAAGGGGGCAACTTGCCATTTGGCTGTTGTCTCCTTCAAAACAATATGGGGAACAATGAGAAAATGTATAATAATAATAATTTTTATTGGTCCAGGAGACACCATGTACAAGTAAATGGGGTATAGGACAAGCCAATTAGAAACATTTAAACTCCTATAAAACTATGGACGATAAGGGTAGAATAAGACTAAAACATAGTACACTGTATTAAGACAATATCTCTTGAAATTGTAAGACTAAGGACACTTGTAGAAAAATTTACAAATATAATTGAAAAAAACAAAATAACTTACTAACAGTTACATCAGATATTCATTCACTGAGTAATAGGGATTCATAGCTAGAAATTCTTGAACAGATTTTTTGAATTTGTTTACATTATTTATCTCTCTAATATATATTGGCAATTTATTATAAAGTTTTACACTCATTGATTTTGGACCTTTACTACAGATTTTGAGTTTGTATTGAGACACATGCAGATTATTTTCACTCCTAGTGTGATGGCTATGAAGTCCACAGTTTTTTGTAAATAGAGACATGTTATTATACACATATACCGTATCTGCCCGAATAGAAGCCGACCCCAGATTTAAGCCGACCACCCAAAAATTTCCACAATTTTTTGGCAAAAACGTAAATTTCGTAGATTTTATGCTGAAGTGTGCCAGGCATTCATGCACATCTTAGAATACATTATTCGAGATCGAAGAAATGTGGGGGAAATGGTTTAGTTGTTGACATTTTGAAATATTACTACAATTAATAATTTTGCATTGCTGAATAATGTTCCACATTCATCTTCATTTTCACAAAAGGTCAAATATAGTAACAGCGATCTTGCCAAGATATTTTTTCATCCAAGTCTATTTCCAATGAAATTAGCATTTACATTGCCTTAAGAAACTGCATTTTTATAATTATACACGTTCCATGTAAAGTTTTACCGAAATTCAAACAGTTGAGCGTTCAAATCCGTCAACGCATTTTGCGTTATCGTCTATTTACACAAGCGATCTCGCCAAGATATTCTTTCATCCAAGTCTATTTCCATCTGGAAAAACACCTTGTTCTAGAGATTGATTTATAAGGTAAAGTAATGGTCTGGTTATTACCTGCCCACACAACTTTATAAGGGTACCTGGTACTTCATCTGGACCTGATGACTTTTTAATTCCTATCTTAGCCAAATATTTAGTTAACTCCTGCTCAGTACAGGGTTTGAGATAAATTGTGTTAGTATGGTGGAAGTTGCTGGCAGATTCCTGAACAGGGATGTTTAAGTTACAAGTATTGTTGTTAATTAGAGCATTGGTATTTAGGAATTTATTATTAATAGCATTAGATATTTTTCTAGGATCTTTGAGAATTTCGTTATTTTCAACTATACCTGGGAGTGCATGTGACCTCTTTTGTACAGTAGCTTCATTTTCTATCCTCCAGGCTTTCTTCGCCTGATTTGAAGCTAATAAAAATCTGTGATTATTGAATGTTTTTTCCTTTCTTTTATCAATTTCCTGAATTGCTTTCTAAGGCATAAGTGCTGTTGATGGGTGACATCATTACCATACAATTTATCATTGTAAGCACTATTCTTAACTATTTGACATAGGGCTTTTATTTCTGGAGTCACCCAGTTTTTATTTGCTTTTGGTTTGAGCGAGACAACAGGGAATCTACAATTAAAAAAATAGATGAATCTGATATAAAATAGATTAGAGCTGTCATTTATAGCCTTTACTTTGTATATTTCATCCCAATTGTGACTTCTTAGAATATATTTGAAGTATTGAATTTTTTCATTACTGAAGATTTGACTTGAATAAAAAGTGTTTTTATTGTTGAGTGAAAGCCTAGAGTAAAATTTAGCCAGAATGGCACAATGATCGAAGAGCAATGGATCAAAAACCTCTGTTTCAATATTTAGTTTATCAAGATTTGTATATATATTATCCAATAATGTCTTGGAGGAAGCTGTCATCCTGGTTGGGATACTTACTAAAGGTGTCAAGTTATAAGATTCCAAAGTGTTAATCAGCTGCTTCTGATTTGGCCCTTCAGATAAGAGATTACAATCGAAATCACCTGTTATTATTTGAAATTGATAGTCTCTGTCATTAGTCAAAGAAAAAAGGAAATTGTCTAATTTATCTAAAAAAGTATTAAAACATCCTTGAGGTGAACGGTAAATAACTGCTATGTGAAACTTAAGATCTTTTGAAACTACACGTATTGCTGCATATTCAAATATCTTTTCTTCATTAAAGGATTTTAAGTTTATGGTAGGGTCTTTGAAATTTATGTCATTTCTATCTAAAATTAATACACCACCATGTTTACAAACAGATCTGCAGAATGAACTGGCACATGTATACCCTGGGATAGATAACACAACCTCACTCATCCAATGTTCACATACTCATATAAAATCAGTTTTTCATCATTAACTATCAATTCAAGCTCATTTAACTTATTACTAAGGTACTGAATATTTATTGTAAATATCTTAAAAACCCCTGAACTAGATTTGCCTAGTCAATTTTTAGGCTTTAAATTCCCCGTAGTTGAACGAGTTACTCTGTCGTGAAGCACATTTAGCATCACTTGTTTCGGTTGATTATTTTCGTTATCATTCACACTGTCATTTATTACCTCTCTGTGGTCCTCTTGAGGACACTGACATTGGGGAAACATGAATTTGTTTATCGCGACGTATTCTGGTCAGAGTGTTGGATCCAATATCTTCTCGCGTAGATTTTCATTGACGGAAATTTTGAAAGAAGCATATTTACCTCTAGCAACCAGCTTTTCAATTTGAACTTCAGTGCTGAGTTTGTCTTTTAGGTACGCTTGAACTTGTTCTTCCATTGTTCTCTCTTGTAGTCTCCACACATGTAGATGAACCTTTCTAGGAACTCCACTAAATGGACAGCCATTCAAGTTATTGGCTACTCCTAAAACATTTTGCGGTTTTCTTGGTCTTTTGTATATGACGGTTTTGAATTCACCTTCATCCATTTCATTGTTAATCGCTGTCCTCCTTTGTCACTTTTCGAATTCCCTTTTACATATTTTGGATTCGAAGTAGTTACACTCGTGGCTTCACTATATTGACAAACTTTGGGCTCTGGGTCCCTGGATGCTTCTAAATCTTTCTCTTCTTTCCTTCGCGACACTTTAGGACTCACTACAACCTTTCTCTCTTCACTTACAGATATGTCTCTGCTAGTGTTTATAGATGCCAAATCATCCCTGAATGGTAGTTTAACATTTCCGGATAACACCTTCTTTGATTCAGTTATCATTTCTACAAATATAGAAATGGCCAAAGCTTTGTCGAGTACACAATTAACACATGCCCAGAATATTGAGGAAGAGCCATTTAGGACCTTTAGAGACTCTTCATCTAAATTTACACATGAAATATGATACGGTAGTGAACAGTATCCACAAAAAACGACTTTATTGCTTCCAATAAACGAATTTGAGCAGGAGCCACATTTACATTTCGTACTTCGTGATGCCATATTTGAGTCGCAAAGTAGCTGGACATTTTTCTGGGTCAATAATTAAACATGACTGGTGAAAAACAACATTTGACTGACTTGAAGCACATTAGAATGAAAAATTCATGCCAATTAGCAGAAAATGTGAAGGCTAATGATAAAATAACACAGCATCACCGTACTTACGTAGTTTGAAAGGAAAACTTAAAATTTATATTTTATCTTTAAAAAACTTGCACAAATGAGTGGACTGAAGAGAAGAATCAATTCAGTACTCAAGTGTTGTTTTTTATTTTGATTCTGAATTCAAATTGTTAAACTCAATTCCATTTCTTCAACGACGGCATTTCATTTTTTACTTATAATCACGGACTGAACAGAGCCTGCATTGCGAATATGATCACCAATTTTTCCTTTGTCTTTTAAAATGGTTGCAATTGTTGAATGATTGAGATCATAAACACGACCAATCAAAACAAGCGACTCCCCTTTTTCTGATCTGTGTATTATGTCCATTTTAGTTTCCATCAAAAGCACTCGAAGTTTTTTACCACTCATAGCACTTTCTCAAGCACTACGTTTATGATTGTTTTCCATATTTCTAGGATAAAAAAAACAATACGTATATAAACACGCGCTCGTATGGTTTAGAATACAAATGGCAAATGACAACTGTTGAAAAGTTTACGTGTTCCTACTGTGACCGATGTTCATAAGTGCGGGAGTGTTTGCTCGTAAATGAAGTACGAGGAGCAATTCATTGGTATGTGGAATGCTCATAAATACAAATTGTTAGTTTCTTGAATGTTCGTAAGTAGAGGTTCACCTGTATATATATTAATTTTTTGTAAATTTCAAAATTATCTTGTTTTCATTTTCTTTGCTTTGACTTATACTCGAGTCTTGGATTTTAGATGCTGTTTTAGGCTTCGACTTATATTCGAATCGCCTTATACTCAAAGATATATGGTAATTCATACAGTCATGATTATACTGTTCAATAACTTTTTCTCATACGGTGATAGGTTTTTCTTCTTTTTCAATGCTGATAATGAAAATTGCCTCAAATTGTTTCTTTCGCATTAGGTTTTTAAAAAATTTGGGGTTCTTTGTATAATATTAGTAAAAGGTACTTACAGGTAACAAATTTAAATTACTCTAGATAATATGACCTGATGCAAAAATTTTGCTAATATATATACAGTAAGTCTCCAACTTACACGGTTAATTCATTCTGAAGGTCACAGTGTGTTGAAAACTGTGTAAGTCCAACAATGCTTAAATACGGTTCACAGATATTTTGCCCAAAGACATTTCGTCCAAAGACATTTCGTCCAGGGACATTTTGTCCTAAGACATTTCGTCCAAGGGGTATTTTATCCAGAGACAATTCGTCCAATGGGTGGGTATTTTGTCCAATGGATATTTCGTCCAAAGACTTTCATCCAATATTTATTTCTTCCAATGACTTTTCGTCCAATGTTTATTTTGACCAATGACATTTCGTCCAATGGATATTTCGTCCAAAGACATTTCGTCCAGAGGAATTGGGTGGAGGGAAGAAAAGAAAGGGGGGACAAGTGAACTTTATCAGATACTAGCAGGAGTGCCCGTTGAATTTCAACGATTTAGTGAATCTAAAACTTCAACCGTGTAACATGTAAGCATCGCAATAATAAGGTAGTACTCCCTCCCCCTCTTTTCCACCCTCTCCTTCCCTTCTCCCCTTCCTCCCCCCTCTCCCTCTCTCCCTCCCCTCTCTCCCTTTCCCTCCCTCCATCTCCCACCCTCCTCCCTCTCTCCACCCCTTCTCTCTAATTCCGTCTCTCCATCTCCCCCCTCCATTACCAACCATCTCTCTCCCTCCCTATCTCGTATTAAAAGTGCAATAAACTTTTCAGTGGTTCTGGAAGATCTTCAAATTCTAGTAAGCGAACTTTACCATTCGAACAACACATCCCATAATTTTCCTTGGGTCATTCTTTCGCGTGACAATGTCCACAAATTTTGTCCATTTTCCTTATCGAAATGTCACGATGGTCAGCGTAGTTTATGGCAGGATCGTATGAAAACGCTGACTTGAATCCGTGGGTTGGGTTGAATGCTACATTCCTCCTTTGAGCCGTGCGAACTCGTTGTTCTCTTAAACGGGTGTCTCTCTGTGTACTTGATTCGGCTGCTCTATTTCGAGAATTACGCAAGCGATTTTCATTCAAACGGAGCTCTCTCTCAGGGCTTGTCTCGTCAAGGCGCCTGGCATTGTTGATTGAACGCATTTGAGAAAGTCGTAACTCACTTTCTTCGGGTGTTTCATTATTTCTCGATAGCGCTGCTCTCCTAGCCCTCGATGATGATTTAGACAACTGTGACCTAACTTTCGGCATTTTAAAACCATAGAAATTTTAAAACACAATCTAAGCTGTGCTGGAAACTTAACGTAGAAAGAAAGCGTGCGGGAATGTACCAAGTGAGCGAGCGGAGCGTCGAGCGAGTGCGTGTGCGAGACGTGTTGCGCATGCGTAGTGAGCGGCGCGCGATAAATGGTGTTAGCTGAGGCGTGAGGAGTTGGCAAGAGGGGAAGGCGAGAGGGGAGCGCGAGAGGGGAATGCGATCCTAGTTCCTAAGATCGCCACCGGGAAAAAGTAGATAGCGCAGTAAGTGGCGCACGCCTGGAGTTGCTTTTCTCGCTGACGGAAAATGGGTGTCAAGTTTTTGTTTTTTCTCCAAAATATGACCCTTCAGACCTGAAAAAAATATAGCCTATGTTACTCCTGGAAGTATAAGGAATACACCAGTGAAACTCCTGTCCAAATCTGTGCAGTGGTTCTCGAGTTTATCGGTAACATACATACAAACGAACGATTTTATATATTATTAGTATAGAGTAGTGGTGCCCAAACTACGGCTCGCGGGCCACATCCAGCCCGCCGAGTGCCTTCATCCGGCCCTTTAAAAATTAAAGGACAAAATGTAACATAAAAGGAAAATAGAAAATTATAAAGAGGAATATATTTTTTGTTTACCTCTCTCTCTGTACTCCTATATTAAGTAAATACATTTAAAACAAATCAAATAATTTCGACTAAAAACTAAATTCCTAATTTTCTTAATTTATTCTTATACTCTATTTTCGACTGGGTATGGCCCGCGAAGAGGGCAGAACTGAGTTATGTGGCCCTTGGGGCGAAAAGTTTGGGCACCACTTGTATAGAGTATAGATATAGATGGGCGATATGGGTATCTATCGACTCGGAATTAAACATAGATTTAATAAAATGTTAAATTAAAACGGAAAACATTGGCAGTGTAGGGGGGAGGACGGGGAGGGGGGACAAGTAAACTTTATCAGATATAGGCGATATGGTATCTATCGACTTGGAATTAAACATAGATTTAATAAAATCCTAAATTAAAACGAAAAAAACTGGCAGTGTAGGGTGGAGGACAAGTCCCGCATTATATTGGTGAAAAAATTCAGAATGAAATAATTGAGCTCCTTGCAAACAAAATTCAGGAAAAAATTTTAGATATGCTTAAAAATTCTAAATACTACTCTGCTCAATTGGACTGCACTCCTAATTCGAGTCATCAAGAACAAATAAGTGTAGTAGTTCATTTTGTTTTTTTTCAATCCTGATAAAAGAAAGATCGAAATAAGAGAGCATTTTTTTTAGATTATTTTAGATTTTTTCTCTCCCTCTCTCCCCTTAGAGAAGGGTTTATGACTTCCCTAGGTCTTAAGAGTATTTGGTATATTTTCCCTCAATAAATGTGTTTTCGATTTTAAATTACGATTTTAAGAAATCTATGTTTACTTCCGAGTAGATAGACACCCATATCGCCTATATTTGATGAAGTTTACTCGCCCCCCTCCCCATCCTCCCCCCTACACTGCCAGAGTTTTTCTGTTTTAATTACGATTTTATTAAATCTATGTTTAATTGTGAGTCAATAGATACCCATATCGCCTATATCTGATAAAGTTTACTTGCCCCCCCCCTCTCTGTCCTCCCACCTCCCTATTCCTCTGGACGAAATGTCGTTGGACAAAATAAACACTGGGCGAAAAGTCTTTGGACGAAATATCCATTGGACGAATTGTCTTTGGACAAAATATCCATTGGACAAAATGTCCTTGAACGAAATGTCTTTGAACGAAATGTCTTTGGCGAAATGTCCTGGAATGTTAAATACGA
The DNA here is from genome assembly GCA_036926305.1 of Uropetala carovei. Classification (NCBI taxonomy): domain Eukaryota; kingdom Metazoa; phylum Arthropoda; class Insecta; order Odonata; family Petaluridae; genus Uropetala; species Uropetala carovei. Next base: position 311,717 of record JAXCHB010000152.1, on the reverse strand, counting down.
TATAGTTTTTGACATATACATTTGTTTCAATGGATAGTTAAAGCTAAAAAAGTAGTGCTTATGTGATGAGGGTTTATAGTTTGTTTATGAAGAGCAGTACAGTAACGAGAGACAACTTCCACCCACAGGATAACAAATCTAAATGGCGAAAGCAACGCTGTCAGCTGTGCGTCAATGTACAGTAATCCCTCCGTTTACAATCTTAATTTGTTCCTCGAAAACTGCTCGTAACGTGAAAATTCATAAAACAAAAATTAATTTCCCAATACATCCCATGTTATAAATTTTATAAACAATATTTACATCATTAAAGTTGGGATGCCGTGATGTTGTGTGCATTCGAGAAGATTCGGGAACCGATGAAAGCCGAGAATAGGTGCCGGGAAAAACAATCGGTTTGCGAGAGGAAGGAGATCGTATAAGCGAAAATTGGTTCATAAATTGAAAAACAGATATTAATTTGTGCATCTCGTATAAGCCAAAACTCCTAAACCGATTGCTCGTATACCGAGGGATTACTGTACTAATAATGCCATCTATTGAGTGGCAGTTGAACTAAAAATTGAGCGCATTGGTAAGTTACGTCATGTATCCGTGTATCTATGGATCCGTGTAAGTCGGGGACTCACTGTACTATGACGTTAACACGCTGATAAATTTTCTGCAACCAATTATGACAATTAATGTTTAACATTATTAATTTCAAACCAATTTAAAATAAAATATTATGACACAGTTCTTTCCTGTAAAATATTAATATTATTAAAAGGCAGATGTTGAACACATTAGCATTATAAAGTGAAGAAATATCAACTTACACTGTCCAAATTCCTTGTCTTCCATGCATTGTCTTAATATTCTTAATCTTCAAGTTAGGAAGAGAGCAATGTGAACATCTTTTAGGGGTTGATAATAACAATGAAGCAAATCCTCCTAGAACTGTTAGACTTCCAAAAGCAGTCAAAGACACACACTCACCATACATAACCTAGATAGTAAAATACTTGATCAGCAAATACATTTGAAAAAAAATTTATATATACTAAACTCAATATACCATAATGTTTCATGTACAATACACATTTTTTTCACAGAAAATTGCCAAAATATAGGCTGCATGTTATACATAATAAGAAAAGCAAACATTTTTTCCACCTTTAAATAATAATTATTTCCAGACACGTCAATTCATCAAAGAATTATTGAGTTCATCCTATGGCTAAAAAAATCAAGAACAGGCACTTAAAAAATACTAGTCTCGGGTATCTCCAATAGCCACAAGAATGTTAAAAAACATAACATTTTCACATTGTCACCAATGAAGTATAATTGTTATTAATGCTGCATTTCAATGGAATTTCTGCTTAAATTTAGTTACATATTATACATGGTAATAAGGCAATGTTGACATTTCACTTGTGAAAATCTGGACATGTATTATAATTGGAAAATTTCTGTACTTATATCTTAATAATACATTCAATAATTATAACAAAGTAATATTAGGATCTTTAATAAATGTAATCTTCATGTGCTATGTATGACTAGATGTGGTAAAAGAATAATTTTTTGGATAAACCAATTGATACTCAAACGTCCTTTGATACATATCTTAAAGTTGCTTTTAACAAATTTTATCTTAGCGGCCAGTATATAATGCATGAATAAGACTTTCAACATACCAAATATCCAATGAAGGGAGCTGATAATAGGCAGATTCGTGCAAATGTTACAGTTGATAGTGAGCCAATCGGTACCTGACCACTTGGAATGACTTCAACAGAAGACAGTTGCAGAAGTGTGAAGGAACAAGCAATTGCTATTCGCCCTGCCATACCTAATGCAACTAACACCCATTGGTGCCACCAGATGTAGCTTATCGGCTTTAAACTTTCTTGATTCATATCTATCACAGTAAGAAATTGAATGAATTAATTCACCGTAAAAATAAAAGAATTAGATTATAGTTCTAAAATAAAATTATTTAGTTAATAATAACACAAGGAAGTAAATTTGCAGGAAACTGTTGCTCATGTAACAGTAAATGAGAGAGAAATATTTATCAACAAATATAATAACTGTAGTCATCAACATACTGTTCTCATTTCATTATTTATTATTAATATTTTGAAATGAGAAATATAATGATTGAACATTGAACAATTGCTGCTTGTGCTTGACATTTGGTTTTACATCATTAATTCAGTAGTGAAACTCACCAAATAGCAAAAACCATGAAGCAGCACAGCTTAAACCTCCTGCTAGCATTATAGCTCCCAGCCAATTCCATTTTTGTTCTTTTTTATATAAAATAATCAATGCACCAAAAGTAACACCAGTCATTTCTGCGAGTCCTGGAAATTAAAATCATAACACTGTTAAAATGCATGGTAAATTTAGCACATGTTAATATTTTTGTTAGTAAAATAATTTAATGTACAAGACTTAATAGGAAGAAATAATTTTTTCAAAGAGATATATATGTAGTAGTAGGGGTGTGTCGGTGGTGTAGTGGGTAAGGTGCTGGCCTAATGCTCGCCTGCAGTTCTAAATGGGATTTATTCAGAGGTTATCCAGCCCCTATTTGTGCATGTGTGAACCAATAGAACGAGACAATGAGGAAACAAAAAATGAGTAGAACACACAAATCAGTGCCCATCCTTCGGAACAGACATTAACCCCTCAGGTCGGTTCGACGTACCTGTACATGTCCAACCATGCCTATGGCTGGGGCAGCTGGACATGTACGGGTACGTCCAATGCACTACCTTAAAAAATGATTCCTTAATACCCTCTGGTGACAAATTCAAATCTATTTGTCAAGATTGTATACTAGATGCCTTGACAGTTATAGCCATCTATAGTATATCCCTTTAAATATTAGATATAAGAAATAATATTTGCTTTAAACTTCAGAGAAAAGCAATGTTTGAGCTGGGTGAGTAATTGTCCAGATACTTGTGGAAGTTTTTGCTTACTCCAAGGTTGGTAGCGACGTCACAGATGTTTGTGTTCCGGATAATCTTAAATCCTCTAAAGTGGTTGTAAAATAATGGTGGGCCTATGCTTCGATAGATGCTTCAAAGACTTTCACACGAAGCTAGACCTCAGTGAGACAGGACCATAAAAAGAAGTGAAGCATTGTGTATATATGGAAATAAAGGTATGTTTATTGTTTACTAGGATGTTTAGTATTTTTTCGTAAATTTCTATGATTTTCAATTCAATAGTTTTGAAGAAAAAATATTTTCTGATATTCATGCATACCTAATAAAATAGTAAAATTTAAATAAGGGAAGCTTGTGAGCATTTAAATGCAGACTTGATGTATTAAGCAATTGGCCCCTTTGGTGCTCTTCGTAAGAGTAGGCTAATGCCGGCACCGGGTTTCCCTCCTCCGTTCCATGTGCACTGTGTGAAAGGCCACAGGAAAACACCACATCATTTGTGTGTATTCCTAACTTAATCAAACCGATCTAAGGATTGAATTACTCTTTTTTAAATATAGTAGCTATTATATTAATTTTTATTGAAGTATTAGATACAGGAGCTGCCCAAGATACATTGGTGCCCCATATGAAAATATAGTTCAGTGCCTCCTCCTAATAATTTAAGAAAACATTTAAACCTATATGTTCATTTTTTATCACTCCTTAAAAATTAAGACAATGAATACAAAAACTGAAGGAATGCTAATGATATTGTCTTTTCAGCATAATATATTTTGCTATATTTTCCAGCAAAATATAGATAACATGCTGAGATAGCAACTAGATGATGGTACTCCAGACATACCCAGCTTTCCCTTTTCCTTCCAATTTTCCTCCAAGCATGTCTTTAATCATGCTCTCCCTCCTCAGGTAATGTCTAATCCAATTTGCCTTCTTTCTTAGTCTGTATAATCATTTGCTTTTCACTTATCCTTCTTAGTATCTCATTTTCATCTTACATGTCCATTTTATCTTCTGCATCTTTCCCTTTCTCATGCTTTGATGCTTTCCATGTATTTCTTGAGTGTCCATGTTTCTGTTCCGTATGAAGCGATATTCCATACATAGTACATTATAAAATTATTTTATATATCTTCATTTATTTTTCTTGTCAGTAAGAGTTTCTTTCTCCTAAATGGAGCTTTTGCTATTCTACTCCTTATTTTATCGGCAAATTTTGTTGTGATGCTTCTAAAGCATTTACACCTTGACACTAGTTCCAAAGGCTTTCCACCAATACTTATGATCAAGTTTTCTTTATTTCCTGATATTTAAATAACCTTAGATTTTTCTGTATTAATTTCAATTCCATATTTTCTGAGTTCATAATTCCTTTTCTATGAATACCATTATACTTATAATCGTCTAATTCCAGCACCCTAGCATAAATCATAGCACATCTCTCTCTCTCTTTTCTATACTTTGTATTTCTTCACATTATTTGTTTATCCAGTTTTCTCTAGCTTTATCTGTCACCCTTTTCAACTCATTGTATACTATGAGCCTATTTTATTTTCTGTATAATTTTATCTGTAAAACATCTGATGCGGCCAACCCATGACTTTCTCCATAATTGGGGAATAGATATTTAAATTATTATGAATAGCATTATAAGGCAAAGTTATTATTTCCTATCTTAAAAGAATACAGTCGTCCTTATTGCCATAAATTAGGTATATTTTGAATAGCTATGTTTACAGAATTCACCGCTACATGGTGGTGGCGCTGTATACTGGTATTAAGAAAAATGGAAATATCTCCGAAATGGATGGTTCAACGAAAATTTGTTTCAAGCAAAACTTGGAGGAAATATTATTCTCTACATCTTTGGTCCTTACAAAGATTACCAGTAACGATGTTTTTAAGGAGATAATTGACGGAAACCGAAAAACCGATTATTTATAAATAATTCCTTAACAATAAGTGCTATCGAAAATTGCTTCAAATATAAGTTGTAGGAGATAACATTCTCTATAACCTTTGCATAGAATTGTATATAAAATAATGATGTTTTAATGGAGAAATATCACAAAAACTGAATCGGGTTTCGAATAAACCTCAACTTCCGGTAAACCGTTATTGTCCAAAAATTAATCAGTCCTTTGTGCTCATGCTAAAGTGTTATACATGAAATTTGGTATTAATATGACAAGTACTTTTTGAGTTAGAGCACCCACAATCACATACATCCACACAGACATCAATCCGAAAATAATCTAAACGTGTTCTAGGGACCTCAAAATGTGTATTTCCATTGAAATCTCGAAGCCAATTTTTTTCGTGATCGCAATACTTTCCCATTACTACGTATGGAGAAAGTAAAAATTATATAAAGAATTGTTTGTAACAGTTAGTCCTTGCTTAGGACATACTGCAAGGTGGCACATAAAATGTTCTCCTATTAGTAAGTCTCCTTTTATCTGCCATCTTGCATACTGGCAGGAAAACTTGCACTAGCTACATGGGACTCATAACCCTCCTAGCGGTATCTCCACAAGCTAGTATATTCACTCATGTGATTCAGTCTCTATCCGTATCATAGTTGGTGTTTTATTGTAAAAACAAATGTGGGATCATTTCACGAGCCACCCTGTGTTATTTAAATTTTAAAGAGATTTCATTATTAACTGTTGAATAACCAACACATGGCCTGATTTTTTTAGTGCTGACTGCTGATTTATTTACTTGAAAATTATATTTCTTTTGACATAGGATACTGAATTAACAACTATGTTAGATATAAAATATAATCTAATATTTTATTCTGTAAATTGTTTTAAATACCATACTTACACATATACCCCATGCACCTCTTTTCCCAAAATGTCGGTGAAAAAGGGACTTCATATCATACATTAAGATTTCTTAACAGGTTATATAAATTGCAAGTTTTGATTGTAAATTTACTGCAACTCGAGTCTATGTTTATACTCACAGAAGACAAAGAATTCTATGAAGTGTATGCATATTTATATGACAAAACAAACATTTAGGGTTTAAAAGCACGGTTTATACGTACTGCCGTTGGTGCATCATTGAGATCATGATGAACATTTTGACGATTGAGATAACATTACATTTTTATAATATTAAAGCTGTACCTTTTAAATGAGTTTTAAATTTATTATTGTTACTCAATATAAGCAGTCCTGTCATTATTATTAATTTATACCTATACTTTTGCCAGAATAAGTTGGCATCTGGTATCTGTGTTTGCTGAATTAATCGTGAGCCACTGACACTCCTTTAACATAAGAGTGGCGAATATAGAGGAAGAGATTTCTGCGAGCACTGGCATAAAGAGATCACCCAATAAATTGTGTCATGCAGGTAGGAGGGAGATGATTATTAACTTGGGTGGACCTTGTTTCAGGGAGAGAGAATCAGAGAAAAGGTCAACTGACTTTCTAAAAAAATTCTAGATGTCAACTTATTCTGACACAAAGTTATTTTTACTTTCTCCATACGTATTATGGGAAAGTATTGTGATCACGAAAAAATTCGACTTCGAGATTTCAACGAAAATACACGTTTTGAGGTCCCTAGAACACGTTTAGACTATTTTCTCGATGTTGTCTGTGTGCATGCAATAGGAATGTTTAAAAAACCAGTAGCTTAAGAGATATTTTGATCCCTAGAACACGTTTAGACTATTTTCAGAATGATGTCTGTCTGTGTGTGTGTGGATGGATGTATGTGATTGTGGGCGATCTAACTCAAAAAGTACTTGTCATATGAATACCAAATTTCCCTCTCCCTCCCTCCCTCCCTCCCCCTCCCCCTCTCCCTCTCTCTCTCTCTCTCTCGTATTGAAGCACTCAAGGCACACTTATTCCCAGAAGGATGTATACAATAATAGTAATTTGAGGTTTAACAATGATAATGGTCGACATAGCAAAATCACGTTAAAATGGCGAGAGTTCCACAAACTATGCAAATCAAACTTTTAACATGGAATATTTCGAATTGTGGGCGAAATAAGACAAATTAACAGATGACATTCAGATTTGAACCATTTTGAAGAAAAATTTATAAAGTTTCTTATTCCGTTCGTCTTTTTTCGCCTACAATTCGAAATATTCCAGAAGAAATTAACAGATGACCTTCAGATTTGAACCATTTTGAAGAAAAATTTATAAAGTTTCTTATTCCGTTCTTCTAATTTTAATTTCCAAATGAATTAAAGCTGCACGTCGAAAAATCGCATTTTACACGCTAAGTAATGGGAAATGGAAATGCCTCTCTTGGAGATGAACCAAGGAATTTTTTCGTGATTTAAATTTGCCATTTTCTGAATAAGCGTTAATCAAGCATCCCTACCAAATTTCGAGTTTCTATCATTATTATTTCTCGAGTTATTAGCATTTGCATAGCGTGACCAATCAACCAACCAACCAACCAACAGACGATGGCTTTTATTATATTAAATTACTGATAACAAGCAACATTCACTTCTAACATCAATTTACCGAAATGAAAACAATTGATTTAATACTTATGTTAGTCTTACATATTTTGAAGTTAGTAATAATTATTAAAATACCTTTAAATTAGATGTGTGGTGAAATTTCAAAATATAAACAAAAATGACTGATATTAAAAAGATTTATTGCAACAGAATAACAACAGTAGTTGCTGATATTTAGCCTAGAGGGAAATACTTATACAGCACATCAACAGTCTAACAGATGCTATCTGGACAACTTGCAATTATGTAAATGTGTGATTTCACCTTGTATGACAAAATAGTATCTCTATCTTATAAGCTAAAATTACTTATGAGTAAATAATTCATCTGTTAAATTTAAAAAAAATCTATATATTATGAATCAAAACAAACCTGCAATAAAAATGTTGAGGAAAAGACTGCTTCCAAGATTTTTTACATTTAATAAAGCACCATAGTAGGTGACAATAGTTGTTCCCCATAGTATATGCAATGCAATCATTTTTCCTAATCCTGGGCTTCGAAATAATCCCATCCAAGAGTAACAGTTCAAAGGTGACTGACTTTTTCTGTAAGTCCACAGTTAAAGATCATATAATTATATCTCAATCGAGGAATTGAAATGACTTTGCAATAATGGAGAATATATATCATTATATTTTTATATTATTACCTTATTATATTGCTATATAATTTATGCACATGATAGAAGTACCAATGAATTTTATTTGATTAAATTAACATTATTATACTAACATTTATTCATTCATCTACTTAAAGATTCACATGATTATAACAAGATGTCATGTAAGAGAGTTGCTATTGATGTTGACTTGCTATTTTGAAATAGTGAGACAATAGATGGCTGTAAAAATATGCGTATATTTTTCAGTTAAAAACACAAATATGATACACTTAAAATAGCTTACTTTGACTTAGTAATCTGTCCTGGAATAGCCTGAGTATCTCTCTGTAAGTTAAGAGACTGATCACTTGGAATTGAGCGTCCATTAACATAAGCCATTCTTCTCACTATCTTCTCAGCTTCCTCAATCTTGCCATTTTCTAATAACCACCGTGGCGATTCAGGCAGGCAACTTATTTAAAAATAATTGATGTTTCATCTAATTATACTGCTAATATAATTTTTTAACTTAATTTACCAAATGCTAATTTTTACTGATAAATAATTGAATGGTACAAAGAAAATATTGTATTCATTTTATTTTTTAAACATTATTTTTGATCAATATTTTAAACTACTATTTAGTGATATCACCTTAACAGTAATTGATTAATTTAATCCTTACTTACAAGAATGCAATTATCAGTATAAGAATTGTTGGCACTGAAATTACTATTTGTAAGGAGCGCCAGGATTTCATTCCAAACATCAGGCAGAGTCCTGGTAGACTCATGACTCCAAAAGACCAGAACCATTCATAAAAGGCACAGACTAGCGTTCTGCTTGTCCCCCATGTTATATCACGGCCTTTATCAATAAAAAGTGAAAAACACAATGTTCATTATGGGATTTTTAAAAATATCATGCACTTAAAAAATCATACTACTAAAACACCTAATGTACATGAATATAAGAACTAAAATAAACTACAGGGGTAAACTGGATTGGAATTACCATTTATACTCATGTATAATGCGCAGTTTGGAGGCTAAATTTTTAGGTCATAAAGTAGGGATGCACGTAATACACAGGTAACACTTTTGGGCACTTAAAATCAGAAATTAAAGTGAACGTACCTCACACCAGATTCTCACTTTTTGAGTGAATTAAGGGGAAAACCACAATAATTATCGATAATCCAGGTTATACATATATTAATTATATGTATAGAACAACTAACTACTTCTATACAGTTATAATTCCTTCCTCTCCAAATATTCTGCATTTCACTAGCTCATCAGCTGGTTGCAAAATTGCCAGGTAGACTTCCCGCAAAACATGCATTGAAAACAAAAAACATAGATTAAGGAAACTGGAATAATTTTATTTAGTTAATGATTCTAGTATGTACAGTCACTCCTCGATATTCGTCCTTAATTGATTCTGTGGAAACCAGACAATAAGCGGAAAGGGCTATTTTCCCTTAGACCAGTGGTTCTCAACTCATGGTCCATGGATCACTGGTGGTCCATGGTGACTTTTTCAGTGGTCCATACAAATATTCTCCAAAGTCACATAGTGTGAGCAGGCGCCTAAATGCCACGGCTGTTTTACACTGTGTTCACAAGCACACAGTGTGTCATCCATAACGTCATCAGTGTTCTTATTATGAACTTCGCATTAAGAGTTTTTGCGGGTGTTACAGGAACAAATTTGGTTGTTTAACCCCACTTTAACTGTTAACACGAAGTTCATATTAATGCCACTGGGATGCGACTGCCTTGTGTTGCTGGTAACTTCTGTCTAAGGCTCCGATTGTCAGTGTACCTCCTGTCGTCATGCTGAGTGGTTGTCGTGTCACTCACTCTGTGGTAAATGTGCTGTTGTTTGTTTATAATTTCTGTTGTAAAATGTAAGTTTGAACACAATTTTCAACTTTATGTTCGTTAGTTTATTACACACTTTTCTATTTCGTTTGTGGCTTTTTTGTATGGGAAAATTTTTATATTTACATCTGTTGAATTTATCAGATTGGCATGAAAGTAGTTGATGTTTCTAAGTTAAACGGTTTACTTCCCAAATAATTTGGCTACTTTAGCACTCATATCACAGGTTAATAAAATATTATTATCTGTTATAAAAATATCCTAAAATATGTTTTCACTCAACCAAATACAAGAGATAAAAACTAACCGCCATAGTTTATTTTTTCATAGCCCATGCAGTGCGAGTCAGATAGAAATTATATCGTAGTTCCAATTTTTGCCACTGGACAAATATATGAGTACTACATATTTTGGGACATCTATATGAGTGATTTATAATGACTTCACATCTCCCAAAATAAATTTCCCATTTGAAAAATCAAAATTTCGTACAAAATAAAATTATGCGCAATTATTCGAACGGTTTGGAACGAGCAACTTAATTGGGAGATTTCTCTTTTTTTCATTTGCAATCACATACCACACAAAACTAGCAAATTTCGTTGCACCCCACAGATTTGAGATAATGGCAACAACAGGAAGGAATGTCAAGCACAAGTATTTGAAGTACTACATCAAATTTGGCTTCACTTGTCAAGAAGAAGGAGGCGTGGATTTGCCACAATGTGTTATTTGTTTCAAGGTCTTGCAGAATGACTCAATGAAGCTGAAACTCCATCTCAAAAAGTGTCATCCAAACTTGTTGCAAAAGGATGAAGATTATTTTCAACGGCGGTTATCAGGCCTGAAATGACAGTGCCTCGATTCAACAGGCGCATTCTACAAAAATACAAACAATGCAGTCACTGTTTCCTACATTGTTGCATACAAAGTTGCACATGCAAAAAAGCCTCATACCATTGTAGAGCAACTTGTGCTTCCCTGGGCAAAAGAGATGGTGCAACTTGTTCTTGGCGAGGATGCAGCAAGAAAGCTGAATGATATATCTGTCTCTAACAACACAATATCAAGACGGATAAAAGAGATATCACAGGACATCAATGAACAAGTTATGGATGAAATAAAGAAGTCTCCATTGTTTGCCATACATTTGGATGAATTGACCGACTTCGCATTGTGCTCTCAGCTATTGGTGTTCACACGATATATGGTTGATGTCGTTTTTGTAAGACTCTTGATACCACCACAAAGGCTCAGGAAATCATTAAGAATTTCTTTGAAGTGTATGGTCTAGATTGGGCAAACCTTGCAGGTGTCACCACCGATGGTGCACCTGCCATGCTGGGCTCAAGATCTGGCATCCAAACATTGGTAAAACAGCATGCCCCAATGGTAACCGGAGTTCATTGCTTCATTCATAGGGAAGCTCTGACATCAAAAACATTCCCTGATCAACACCATTTTCAAAGGGTTGGTGAAAGTGGTAAATTACATCAAATCATTGGCTGTTCAAAAGATTTTGCCAGGACATGGGTTCTGACTTTGATATGTTGCTGTTCCACACTTCTGTATGGTGGCTGTCAGCAGGGAAAATACTTAACAACTTTTTCAGTTAAGAGAGGAGTTGGATTTGTTTCTGCAGGCTCAAGGGAAAGAGGAATTCCAAAATGTGCTGATCCAATCAAATTTAGAATTTGTGTATCTTGTTGATATTTTTGTAATCTTTAACAAACTGAATTTTCAGCTACAAGGGAAAGATTCAAATCTGTTCTCTCACCAAAGCATCATCAAGGTCTTTCTTGACAAATTGGAACTCTGGATCGTAAGAGCCGAAGGCAATAATTTGATTCAATTTCCAAATTTGGATGCCATGCTCGGGGAAAAGGATGCCATTCCAATGCAAATTCTCGAACATTTACGGAAGCTAGAAGATGAATTCCAATGATATTTTCTGGAGATGGAGAGGACAAAGGATGAATTATCTTTCATCAGGAATCCATTCATAGCAGATATTAATAGTGTTCCAGAGGATCTGCAGGAGGAATTCTTGGATCTGAAAAATAATTTTGCGGCCCAAGACGTGTACAAGCAGTCTACCATAGAGAAGTTTTGGGTCAGCATGACCAGGACTTACACAAATCTGTCAGCACATGCAGTAAGATTTCTTTTGCCATTTGCATCAACTTATTTGTGTGAGACGGGATTTTCGTGTTTGTTGCATGTTAAGTACAAACAGAGAAATCGACTCGCAGTGGAAAACGATATTCGTTGTGCATTATCAAGTACCCCTCCAAACATTGAAAATCTTGTCAGTTAGAAGAGAATCCAAACATCTAGTTCTATTTCTAGTAAGAAATAAATAAATTCCAAACGAAAATGTGTCTGCTCTTTTTAATCATGTCACAACAAAAAATAAATAAAAAAAGGTGGTCCACAAAATTTTTTTGATTGTCCTGGTGGTCTGTGGATTGGAACGAGTTGAGAACCACTGCCTTAGATGCAATGTTATAAATGTATAATTCAATCCTGAAAACCCAAAAAGCAGACCAAAATATTGATATTAACTTATTTTATGGAGTTATTGGCATTATAAACACAATCTATAGGAACCTAGGGCCTGTGGGAGCATTTTATGTGGCCTGCCAAGGCGTGATGTAAATGCAACTAGAAATGCGGCCTCCACGTAATTAATTGATTTAATCACTAACACAGAGCTCAAATTCGCAAACAATAATATAAAATTGCGCTGAAACACAAACTAAGGAAGAACGAACAACAACACGGAGCGAGGTCGAGCAGCTGAGACCAGGGGAGTCAGTGGTTGAATGAATACTAAAACAGATCACCCAAAACTCCTCCTAAACTCAACGTGATGATGAAATAATCTCAGTTGTGTGCTTTAATTTGCAGTTAGCCGCAGTCACAAGGGGAAGACAGACATCCTACATGATTTTTTTCATTTCTCAACTGTAAGGTTATAAGTTTATATTGCTAAGAATGATAAATCCTTAGCGTCTCATAGTTCGATGAGTAATCGTTTGAGAGTCCCTCTTCATAGGTCTCAGCTATTTTGATGGACGAATAAGCGAGGGAATGGATGAATGAATGGGGGGGTTTGGTTATAATTGGTTATGGACGAATAAGCGAAAAGACGAAAATCGGGGGGACGATTAGAGAAGAACAACTGTACAATTAACAATTTAAGTAATTTAAAACCCACAGAATGACGTGTATGAACTGAATCTTAACTGTCGCATTTCCTGTTTCCAGATTTGTTTGTTAAATTTTCACGTTATTCCTTCTATTAAACAGTTTTGGAATAAGATAAGAAAGAGGGAACCAAAGTCTACTATAAATCAAAACACTTTCTATTTTATAGATCCCATTTTGCCTGATTTAAAAGGATTGGCAGCAGTGGTGCTGCGGTTTTCTATGCGGCATCAGTTTGGCCAACTTTTTATGAAGTTGCTGCTATCTCAACTCATTCGCTTTCATTATTGATTATGTCTCCCTAAGTAAGATGTAATATGGAGCTTATTGAATGTAATACTTATGGACAAGTCCAAGCGTTTTAAAATTGTTAACTGGCGATAATTTAATGCTTTAACATATTTATTTACGGTACTCTATAGAGCATTTCATCTTTAAGTTTCAGTATTGGGTAAATGACGTGCGGCGTTGCCATGTCTCACTATCCTAATGCCAGCAAAAGTCTGGTAATTTAAAATTTCCTTTCTGTAACTTATTAAGTAAATGCTATTGTTACAATTTTTGCCGTAATACACGATTTTCTAAACAAAAAAAAATACTGTGTAGTAAAATTTCTCTCACTACGTACCGCGTGTTGTACACGTGGCTGCTATAGTGCCCCAAACACTCCGGCGGTCCCAAAACCCTCATAAAAGTGAAACAAGTTAGGAAAGTGTACAACGTATCACAAATGGGTGCGTTTTGTGCAATAGAGTATTAGAAAGAAATTATATACCTGTATGTGAGGGAAATAGCATTTAAAAGTTCTTATGTTCTTCAAAAATAATCCATTTTCTACCTATTTAATAATATTGCATGGACGAGTAAGGAAATTAAACATTTGTTTGTGAGATTGTTTATGATAGCAACAATGAAGAAGTAACCATGCAAGAAAAGTTCAACTCGAATTAAGACATTCTCATTTGATTTTCTCGATAACGGCTACTCCTACGATAAAAATGTATAGAGAAGAAAATACTTTTCTTTACAAGTTCTACAACTTTTATTTGAAAAATATTTTGATCTGAGCAATACTTTACGAGATATGACGAAAATTTAATTTTTTGTCTCCAGTAAAGTGGTACCCCTGATTGGCGTACGTGATTCATTTTTGTGATTTTCTTCTTATATTTGATTGTAAGTTCTTAATATCAAATTTCATAAAAATCCGTTTGGTAGAAGCCATGAACGAACATACGGACGGATGGACGGACAGACCGACGATAATAGGCGCTCACGCTGAAGCAAAACAGGCCTAAAAAGGAGGTTAAAAGATTAGAATCCCTTTGAAGAGCCCTTGTTTTCCCTATGCGCTCAGATTTATTTTTTCTGTGCTAGCGTTCAATTGTCTAAACCAGTCTTAGATAGTCCTTTATCTTGTGATATAAAGTTACCTACCCTTGTGAAAATGTCAAAATAGTAGAAAAATTAAAAAATATATTTAATGTTTTATAATTGGAAAAATCACTTATGATAAAAATGTGATAATTTCTGAACAAATAATTAATTAAAGAAAAAAATTGAAATTTTATAAATTTACAAATGGCATAAGTTCGTTAATATTGTAAAATATCCATTACCAACTTCACAGAACATCATATCATAACAAGTTGATCAAGAAAAAGTCAAATTCAAATTATCTGAAAGAAAGGAATAATTCCCCACCGGCTGAAAGATAAGAAAAATTAATTCTCCAGTTAAGGGGTTAAATGTCCTTCGACCTGTGGGATTAGTTTGATTTAAATGTGTTACGTGATTGAGGGGTTTATTATTTAAATAATGTTTCCTTAACAACAGCAAGATATATTATGCCATAAACTGCATAAAAATTAAAAATATATTTTCCCAATCAAAAATTATTTCATTTGAAAGGTTATTGAAATCATAAATAAAAGTTTAAATTGTTCATATTTTAAAAAAAATGCATAGTTTACTTTGTTAATAATAAATTAGCATTGTAGTTGCCATTTGCATTTTTATGCATAACTCAATAAATATTTCGTTTAGAGAAAAATATATAGAATAAAAGTTGTAGGGCGTTTTAAAATAGGTAATCATTCTATGTTCTAAGCTAATTCGCAGAAAAAGCACCCAAACGATGTAAATTGGTATTTAACAAAATCGTAGCATAGTTAACTGGATAAATGCAAGTTCAGAGGTACACTGTGTTCACATCTTATTTTTGGATTAACTTCCTCGCATATATTAAGATTAGATGTAATGTGATCAGAGAAAATAGTTAAGCATGTTTGTACGAGAATAATTGCTCAAAAAATTCCTAAGTAAAAACAACAACTGGATTATTTTATGCTGATCACTATACATAACGGAAATTAAGTTGCAATTGAGGAAATTTTTACCTGTCCAACATTACAAATTCATTTGCTTCTTTTTCAACCTTGTAAATTTTCCTCTGAGACACACCACATAGCTTGCTCATCCTACTAACAGCAGATGACAGGCTTTCATTAAACTCATTGAGGCAACTACTACGAACATTCAATATTGTTTGCTTTTCTGAACTCACCTTGCTTTCTTTTCCTCATGGAGATGTCCATTTTCTCATAAAAACCACAATATCAATATAAAAATACATTCAGGGATAATCAACATGTGATGTACATACACAATATTTTTAAAAAGGGGACACCACAAACATAAAACCTACAAACACAATGTATCTCTACATTTGAACTGTATTACACACTTCAGTTTGAAAATGTTTTGAAGAATTGTTAAAACTAATTTGCAATATACAATAAAACTGGCAAAATTTGTAAGTACTTACCTGCAAACTTATGAGCAGATAAAATGACGAAAGCACAAGATAGTCCAACTGCTGAGTCGTAACTGAGGGAAGAGCGGGCAAGGGACCGGACTGCAATAAAACTTTCGCATTGTTCACCCTCCCCTTGGCGACCCAATCCCACATCTGGGTGCACCAAAAACAACTTCAAACATTTACCTACAACTTTATCGCTTAAACCATGAAAGTATCTTTATAAATAATAAAGTTTCCCACAGACAAACTTTTTCAAGTCAGGCTGGAACACGCAAAAGGAACTTTTATAATTAAATGCAGAAAACAAATATTTAAAATCAATTTATTCAACTTTCAGTAGCACCACTACGATCCTTAAAAATTCCTGAACCTAATGCAAAAAACTGCATTACATTATTTTAAAACAGAACATATATATCATCGATTGAATCAAACGTGACCGTAAAATGTCCATTTCAGGTCAAATATGGTTTATCGCATTTTGTATAGAATATAACTTTTAGTTTTCATTTAAAAGTATATCATCAGATTCTGTATTAAAATTAGCGCAATTAGAAATTCTGAATTTTTATTTTAACCTTTAAACGGGCAAGTGGGGTATTATTTGACCCTATACTTGTATTTTGTTTGATTTTGAGCTCAAGTCTTTATGTATCACTTTCATGTTTTTTGTATTTTCCTATTTTTGTCTTAGTTTATTGTATGTATCAAAAAGATTTTTTAATTTTAATTTTAAAGTAATTTAAAAAAATATATTTCTCGATGGGGTCATTTTTGACCCCACTTGTCCGGCAACGACACCTTTTGCCAACAAAAGTTTTTCATGGACCTGATATAATAATTCGTAATTATTGACACTTTTGTTTATATTAATAACTCAATTACATGTGATTCAGTTTGAAAAATACCTAAAACATACATATTTCCATGGCATTTGTAGTGATTTGAAGAGTAAGAATATGGTTATAAATCTTCGTGAGCGTGCGCCCATGGTCACATCATGTTCTTTTCCTGGACTAAATTAGGAAGAATCTAACATTAGTTGGGACCATCCGAAAAAATAATGAAGATGTTCCCAGAGAGATGCTTTTATCTTTGATGAAAGCTGAATCCCAGTCAACAAAGTTTTTATTTTCGAATTTATTTACGCTTGTCGGGTACACGCCCAAAAAATGCAGAGTTGTACATTTGCTATCTAGTCAGCACCATGAGGTAGAAATGGATTCATCAAATGGCAAAAAACCATGCATAATTTCCCATTATAATGCGACCCAAGGGGGTGTAGACACCCTTGATCATTTGATTTCCGAGTACTCATGCAGTCGCTGAATGCAAAGATGGCCTTTGCGACTGTTTATGAATTGGCTTGACGCGGCTGCATACAACAGCTTAGTAATCTTCCAGCATAACAATGAAAAAAAAACTATGCAGTCTTACAATAGATAGGGAAATGCAGAAAGTTCTTGCAGGTGCTAGGAAAAGAGTTAGTAATCCCTTACATGAAGCAAAGGGCAGCGACAGTACCGAACCTCCACTTCTCAATACGAAGAGCCATGGAAATGTGTGGAGTTCATAAGAGAAAAATTGAGATTGGTAATGGAGATAACATGAGACAAACCAAGAGAGGAAGATGTAAGATGTGTGACAGAAAGCACGACAAAAAAGTGCAAAACAGGTGTACAAAGTGCAGTCATTTCATATGTGACCAGCATAGCGAGACACTTCGAATGTGCCATGAATGTAAACACGAAGAGAATTCTGATTCTATGTAAAATTCTATGTACATATGTTAATGTGAATGAATATAGCTGAACTAGTAATAAAAGAATATTTTTTTGCAAAATATTGAACTTCATTTAAATAGACCTAAAATATCCAATATAAATATCATAAAATTTCAAAAACAAAGGTTGTGTAAAGTAATGTTCAATAACAAAAGATATCAATATTAGCATTACTAATATGGAGCTAAAACCATGTTTAATAAACCTAAAGCAATGAAAAAATATGAGAAAATAAAGTAATTGTCTACTCAGTGACCTTCTATGAACAAAAAAAATTTGGGGTCAAATCTGACCCCACTTGACTGGATACGTAACAAATTAGCCTTGCCCGTTTAAAGGTTAATGCAACTTTAAATTATTAGAGAGATTTGGCAATCCTGGTGTCGTAGAGAAGGAGGGGGCGATTGGATTTTTAAGTCTACAGGAGAGGGGAGAAACGATGCCATTTGAAACCGTACTGAAAATTTAAGATGGAACGCTCTATAGTTAATACTTAACATGACGATATAATTATAAAATTTTGTTCCTAAACCCCACAAAAATCATGGTGCACATTATACACAGGGTATAATAAAAAGTCGGGATTTTTTGGCAAAAAGTACGGGTGCGTGTTATACATGAGGGTGCGTTATACATGAGTATATACGGTATTATACATAAGAGCCTAGCTAATCATATAAATATTTAAGAGTGTATGTGTGTGTATGTTCTTTACATGTTTTTACACCGTTGAAACTATCGAATTCAAAAGTTTCATGGGCCATCCTATGGACCAAAGGAGGAACTTAGTCTAGGTTTGCAGACCGTGGGGTCAACAAAATACTATTTCCATAAGAATGCAAGGGAAATGGTGTGGAGAAACCCCAAAATGCCATGCAGCCCTTCACTGATGTGGATATAAATATACCTAAATATTAACTTACGATCATGGGAAATGGCTTATTTTATGCATGAAAGTGAATATTTTAATTCTGTTATATGGTTTGTCGTATTACATGCTAAATCACTCGAAATTTTCCTTTAAGGGCAAAATTTATCGGTTTAGATGACCATTTTTCAGGCAGCAACAAAACTAAATTTCTTAATTGTTGTCCACTTCAAAGGGAGATAAATGCAAGGAAAATCCACGCCATAGAGGAAGAATAGCTAACATCAAGATAAAGGGTACAAATGAATTCATGCCCAAATATAGTCTATGAATACTTTTAAAGTATAAAGCAATAAAAATCATTTGCTACTTAAAAGAAAACTCTTTCCTGAGCGAAGCCAGGTGTTTCAGCTAGTTCCTAATATATGTGAAAATAATGTCAGTAGCATAATTGGATGTTTTTATGCCGGAGGCAAGTTTCAATAATTGTGCCTTAGGGTAAAGTTATGGAGTTGAGGTGGATAAGTTACTTCCCTATTGTGCTACTATACCTATTTGCTAATGGGAATAAATAGTGACTGAGCATGGTTAGAATATATACAAAAGTATGCAAATAATCCGTACTTGTTGGATACATAAAAAGCAAAATACGACATGCATTGGTTAGAGGAATATAAAATATAGGCCATACAGCAGCAGATGACATGTTCTGATTACAGTCTTTACTGTTGTGCAAAAAACTTACAGATATCTTATTATTCTCTCTAGAAATGAAGAATATCAACAATATTAGATATTTAAATAAGAAGTATTTAATTTTTCTCATATGTAACTGTTTCTACAGTGTGAATGAATTGTTATGCTTTTTTGACTACCATTTTTATAGGATTTTGAAAAATGGGGAGAAGGTGAGAAGGACGTGGTTGGTTTATTCTGAAGAAAAAGATGTCATCTTTTGTTTCTGCTGTAAATTGTTTCCATCATCGGAATCAAAGTCGGCATTGGCGTCTGAGGGGTTTAGTCAGTGGAAGTATGTAGGAAATAAGCTAAGTGAGCATAAATCTTTATCACATATGAAAAGCTTCCAAGAATGGCAGTAATATGCACAGAGAAAACAGAAAGGGAATTTTATTGATTGCATAAACCAAGATTTATACCAAAAAGAAAAACAGCATTGGCATAAAGTTTTGGAAAGAGTTATTGAATAATACTTTATCTAGCTCGCCATAACCTGCCTTTTCACGGTAGTAGTAGTTCGTTATACTCTCCAAATAATGGACATTTCTTAGGTCAGATAGAGCTGTTAGCGATATTTGATCCGATAATCCAATATCAATTACAATGATACCAACAAAGTGAAATTAAGGATCATTATTTGGGACCATTAATACAAAATGAAATAATTCAAATTTTGGCTTCTGAAGTTAGACATTCAATCATTCAAAAAGTTTTAAATGCTAAGTACTATTCTATTATTCTGGATTGTACTCCAGATGTGATCCACAAAGAGCAAATGTCAGTAATTCTAAGAATAGTTCATATTGAAAACAGAAATATAGAAGTAGTTGGACACTTGGTAAACTTTCTCGAAGTAACACTTGACATAGTTGAAGTTTGTAGAGATCCAAAAACAAAAAGCGAGGCAAATTCACTCCTTTCCCATGAATTAAACTGATTTGAATTTATCTTATCTGTTATAGTTTGGTATGACATATTATTATCTGTAAATAAAGTAAGTAAGTTCTTACAATCTGCTCAAATTCCATTGGATATTGCAATTAAACATCTGTATGCTTTGAAGTCATTAAATATATACAGAAATAAAGGATTTAATCAAGCCGTATCAGTAGCTGAACAACTCGCCAATGATATGTCCATTGATATAGAATTTTCTAAAAAAGAAAAAAGGAGACATTCTGATTGCGGAAGAGAGGACGATGCATTGAAAAACGCGAAGGAGAGATTTAGAATGGATTTCCTTTTGCAAATGATAGACATGGCACTAACCTCTCTGTTGTAGCATTTTAATCAATACAGTGGGTACGTTTCTAGATTTGGGTTCATGCACAGCATAAGCCAAATTAAAAATTGTGATTTATCTAACCTACAGAAAGTCTGTTGCGATATAGAGAAAGTTTTGAAGGATGAAGGAAGTTCGGAAAGTGACATAGATGGAATGGAACTCAGTGAAGAGCTAAGAACGTTATCAATGGTTGTACCAGAAGATCATAGCGTAATTGACATTTTCAAGTTTTTACATAAAAATAGATTGCAGGAAGTAAATCCAAACACAGAAATACTTTGTAAGATAATTCTTACATTGCCAGTGACAGTGGCATCAGCTGAAAGGTCGTTTTCAAAATTCAAATTAATAAAAAATTACTTACGACCGACAATGTCACAAGAGTGGCTGACTGGATTATCTATTTTGTCAATTGAACACGAGGAAGTTGATAAGATTGAAAAATCAATAATAATTGACAGATTTGCACATGTTAAAAGCTAGAAAAGTAAACTTTTAAAATTGTAATGGGCAGATTATTATTTTGTTAATTTGTGTATATCTTAACAATTACTGGTT
This sequence comes from Uropetala carovei, assembly GCA_036926305.1. Lineage (NCBI taxonomy): Eukaryota > Metazoa > Arthropoda > Insecta > Odonata > Petaluridae > Uropetala > Uropetala carovei. The sequence goes on along the minus strand of JAXCHB010000152.1, from coordinate 290,505 downwards.
TTTAAAATATGTTTCTTTATTTCTGGAGAATAATATTAATGTTAACTTGAAAACAAAAATAAAATTGTAATTAAATAAGAAATTTGATTTTTCTGTGAAGGGGCCCCGCAGCAACTCTCTCGCTTGGGGCCCTGCGACAGCTCTGGTCCCATCCCAATGAAAACATCAACAGAATGCACGTTAGTTGGGCATAAACCTGGGTCTATCAAATCTATGCATTGTTGATTTTTTCTGTATTTCCAGCTGGAGGATCTGCTTCATCTTGTCTCACAATATCTTCAATATTTGTCACTATAGATGCAGTTTCGATAGAACAGACATCATTGAGGCATTCTTCTGACTTTGATCTCCTCACTTTTTTGCTTTATTTTTATGCACTCATCTTCTTTATCTCTAACTTTACTTGTTCTCTCAAATTTATTTATAAACTTGAAAATGTGTTCTTTCTCGTTTTTTGCTTCTAATTCCAACTTCCAGTTCTATAGAGTACACTTGATTTTTTCTTTGTAAATTTGCCTGTGCTTAAATTAAACAGATATCAATGCTAAGTTTGATATCTTAAACTTAAGTAAAAATATAGTGGTATATCGTCATTTTTATGGATGAAAATGACTATAATACCACTTTCGTTTGTTGCCTTAAAGTTCCAATAGTGTGTTTTTTACATTTCTCTAGACTTCTACAACAAGCAAGAGTTCATATGTATATGCAATCAAATATTTAGAATCGAACGGTTTTACTCACAAATTATGTATCCAGCAGTGAACATGCATGCACATCCAAAAGCCGCAGTGAACCTTAATGCAATATTAATTTCCAGGAGAGGGGCAAAAGCTGTTGCAGTCCCGGCAATGATTTGAATCGTTGCCCCAAAAAGTAGCAACCATCGTGGACCTGTCCTGTAATAGAAAATAATTAACTACGTTCACCACTGTATAGAGAAATGAACAGTTTTTGAGAATTACAATAATTATGAAAATTAATAGTTTTATTACATATTACAGTTGAATCTATATACAGTAAAATCTCGCATGATGTGGTAGTAAACTTCATAAAAACGCCAGGTCTTATAAAACCGCGTTTTCTGAATTATTAAGTACGTAAAAGTATTCAGGTTCTTGGGTATCATATTTTTAAAATTTTGTATAAAAATCTTTGAAAGGTACGTTTATTGGATGATATAAATTTCATTACCATTAAGTTATTAAATAGTGATTATGAGTCGACAACTTGTAAAAAATAATCGTAAAACATTCAGTATAGTATTTCAGTGCGCCAGACAGATCGTCACCTGACACAAGGTAGCAAAAGATAGGCTTGAGTAGTCGGCAAGTTTTACGATTTGTAGTTTACAAAAACTATAACGTTGACTTTGGATTATCAAACCTTATCTTAGCAAGACAGACCACCACATCTGCTGATGTTTGTTAGGTATATGTATACTATGTATTCGCGTCTTGTGAAGTCGCACCATGTGAGGCTTTACTGTACTGAAAAGGCCTGGTTTGTATTATAACAACCCTATCCTAACATTTACATACATCATAGCATTTATTTAAGATAAACGATCTTATTCGCAGTTCAGACAGTTAATTAATGAACATAAAATACATATAACAACCATTATCGGTTACTTTTTGCATTTGATACTCGAAATGCACTGGTACTGACAATGTAACGGTATGTTTTTCACAAGCGTCTCATATTATCGCTCTTTTCCTTGAATTTTCATTTAGATGCATATTTATAATTATTTGCAATGAAAAACACTGTACATTAAGGATGAATTATAAAAACAAAACTTTTTGTAGACCAATAATGTCTTATAACAAACCATCGATGAACTACGACCAACAGCAATTATTTTCTTGTTGAAATGCACACCTTGTCCTTCTAACCACTGCGCAATATACTGTAACATTTCCTGTGAATTAAGTTTAAAATCTAAAATGAAGTGCTTAGCGTGGTAATATTTATGCACTTACCGAGGAATAAGGAGAGTTGCTACCAAACCTCCTACCAATATTCCAAAAAGGTAGAAAAACTGGGAAACGCTCACCAATATTCTCCTGTTACACACCAGATGCCACTGAAATAAATAAAACATTTTTCCATTTTTGGCTATTACGTAGATTCATTATCGATAATAAAGAAATATTAATCTGTAACAACACTTATTTACCGTTTGACGATTATTGACTTAAAAGGGATGTAAATATGTATAATTGAAAAACTGTATATGTTCTTACCTCTGTGACAACTGTCTCTTGGAATAAGGAGTTATCATATTGAAATTGCTGGCACGGTCTGCGTGGAGCAGAGTAGCTTATTTTTTTAGCAAAATCAGCTATGTCTGTTTTGTTGTAGTTTTGACTTCCCAATATATCCTCATATCCCACATCGTATATTTCACAAGGATCGTGATACTCAACTTCAATACTCTGAAATGAATTCAATAAAATATCTGAGTATTAATAAGTTTTAGACTACATCTTAATGGTGAGCAGTTTCAATATAGCGCATTAAATGCATCAGAATTGGCCAACATAAAATTTGAAATATTGCATTAATATTCCATAATGAATAATAAATGAGTGACCATAGAATAAATGAGAATGATTTTCACTTACCGCCCAATGAAATGGAATGCTGAGGTCTTGTAAAAACTTGTTTTCCATTTCAGTGAGTTAGATATGGACAGTTCTTTCATGCTTTGAAACAATGGTGTGACATCAGACATACAGATGTGTGTGGTTGGAATTTTGGGAAATTTACACGTTTGGATGAAAAGCACTAAGAATATTTCAATATTGGCTCAAGAGAAACTTATCGGAGTAAGGATGGATAGCAGTTTTAAAATTTAATCCTCTCACATTCTATTTGACTGTTGCAAATGAATATTTAGTATGCAATGCAATCTTAACTTTGTTAACATTTACAAAAACCTACTAGCGTGAGGTAGGGTTTTCAATTTGGATACAAAAATGAAAAGGGTGAACATCTGAAAGTGGTTGTGCAAGATCTAAGAGCTTCAGTCTTCAATCTCTGCCAGTATGTGTGTGTCGCAGTGAAGCACTGGGAGGTGGTTGGTGGTCCGTTTATCTTTTGTGTGTTTGAAGTGGTATGAAAAGGCACTCTATAACTAGAATATATAGAGCTTTCAAAGGCGCTTTAATATAAAAGATAGGGACATTGCATAGGAACAGGCTACCTACGAATATGCAATTAAAATATTATCTAAATTGGAAACTTGTCAATAAAGTGTATGTTTCACAGGATACCATAAAGTTGCAAAAAAATAAGTCTATTGTTGTATTTTCCTGTGTTTTTGTTTCCCCGGTGTTTCTTATTTGATGATATTTAACGAGATATGAATTTAAAAAATCGGTACAACATACATTGTACAAACTTCCTCATATAATAATGCGTCGTTTAGTTATCTTTAGAAAATTACAATCGTATCAGCCGGTTTTTACAAAATCCAATTTTTGTTGAAGTTGCCCAAGAATAAACTAGCCTTATATTCCTTCATTGAGAAAAATGAAGTACGTAGTATTATTGCAGACGTATACTGAAGTAGGTAATGGTGCAAAATTTTATCAAAATCGTTCCAGCCGTTTTTAGGCGCGTTTCGCTTACAGCGTGAGCGCCTATTATCGTCGGTCGGTCCTTCCGTCCGTCCGTCTGTCTGTCTGTCCGTCCGTCCGTCCGTCCGTCCGCATGTTCGTTCTCGGCTTCTACCGAACGGATTTTTATGAAATTTGATATTAAGGACTTTCAATCAAATATAATAAGAAAATCGCAAAAATGAATCACGTACGCCAAACAGGGGTACCACTTTACTAGAGATAAAAAATTAAATTTTCGTCATAACTCGTAAACTATTGTTCATATCAAAATATTTTTCAAATAAAAGTTGTAGAACTGGTAAAGTAGAGTATTTCCTTTTCTATATATTTTCATCGTAGGAGTAGCCGTTATCGAGAAAATCAAACAAGAAAGTCTTATATGGAGTTGAACTTCGAAAATTTCTTGCATGGTTACTTCATTGTTGCTAACATAAACAATCTCCCAAACAAACGTTTAATTTCCTTACGTGTGCATGTAATACTATTAAATAGGAAGGAAATGGATTATTTATGATGAAGAAAAGGACCTTAAAACGCTATTTCCCTTACGTACAGGTATATAATTGCTTTCTAATACTCCATTGCACGAAACGCGCCCCATTTGTGATACGTTGTACGCTTTCCTAACTTGTTGAGAAAATCAAATAATTGCTAAAGTTGCCTAGAATAAACTAGCCTTATACTCATTCATTGAGGAAAATGAAATAGGAAGAATTATTGCAGACGTATACTCAAGTAACTGTACGAAATTTGATCAAAATCGTTAGAGCCGTTTTTGAGAAAATCGGATTGTTGTTAAAAATGCATAAACTACTCTTAATTATCGAGCAATGTCAGCCATTTCTTCATATACTCAGCTCTGTATGATAAAATGCCTATGTACGAGATTTCATTCATTTTCGTTCTAACGTCTAGGCTCCAGAGCGAGTAACAGACAGACAGACGGCATTGCGAAAACCACGTTTTCGGATTCAGCGACACCTAAAATGTATATTTCCGTAAAAATCTCGAGGTCGAATTTTTTCATGATAACAATACTTTCTCAATATAATTCGTGAATGAGAAAGTAAAAATTGGCGGAACACCTATATACGGGTTTCCGAAAAGTATGGTAACATCTTTTTTCTCGAGAACGTTGAATGGGAATGAAATGTCACTGACGGATAGAGCCAACCAACCCAAACCGCCCATGCATAGTGGCGCTAGTGTCCCTGCAGAGCTGACTGCAATTCAAGATGGCGGCTACAGCGAAAGAGTGGTCCAAGACGGGTATCGGCGAAGTTATTCGTTTTTTGCAAGCAAAAGGGACATCACCAAGTGACATTCATCGTGAACTTTTTTCTGTGTATGGGGAAAAGGTTATGTCAAAGAAGCAAGTTTGTTTTTTGTGCAGCAAGTTCAAAAAAGGCCGTATTGTCATCGAGGATAAAGATCGGGCCGGCAGGCCTTCGACAAGCAAAGACAGAGGAGAACATTTTGCGCATTAAGGACATCGTTCTCGCAAACAGGCGAGTAAAGCTTCGTGAAATTGCACCTGAGATCAACTTGCCGAAATCCACAGTGCATGAAATTGTTCCCGCTGGGTGCCCCGACAATTGACAGTGGAGCATAAGGCGACACGCATGGGGATGGGTTTGGAGTCGCTGATTCGTTACAGTGAAGAATGTGAGGATTTTCTCGACCGGATTGTGACTGGTGATGAAACTTGTGTTCATCACATTACCCCAGAGAGTAAACAAGATTCCATGACCTGGAAGCATTCACAATCTCCGGTGCGAAAAACATTCAAAACTGTCCCTAGTGCTCGAAAAATCATGGCGACAGTGTTTTGGGATCTCAATGGCATTCTTTTCGTGAAATTCTTGGCACTGGGGGACACAATCAATGCAGAACGTAATTGTGCAACACCGGACAAATGGAAATCCAACATTCGACGCAAACGTCCAGGACTCCTGACACGCAGTGTGGTTTTGTTGCACGATAACACTACTCCACACAGTGCTCGATCCAAACGTGAATGGTTGCTTAGTCATCGCTGGGAAACTCTGCTACACCCTCCCTATATAGTCTAGTCAATAAAAACTGATATTTACTTTCAAGGAGCATTTCTGTGTAAAATGGGTCAACAAGGTTTTCTAAGATATTTCGACCCCGCTGATTACGAAAATCGCTGTTGCCACCTTGTATTTCTGACCGTTACCCCGGAATTCAAGATGGCGTCCATTCATAAAATCACGCGTTACTGGCTCTTTTCGACCTATGAAGAAGATTTAAATGTTCGCGTCTATGTTTCCTAGAGCAAAAAACACAACGAAACATGTCCCAGTCATGTTCGATAGCAGAAAATGCCATAAATTTCATGAATATCGCTCTATAGTGATGTCAAAACAAAAAAATTTGGATTTTCCATACGTAAGTTTTCCGGCCGTGTGTGTCACGTATTATATTGATTATGACTCATTACGATAGGAAAGGACTGCGAGTTCACGTTCTTCGAGTGCTTACCTAGCGCTGTCAATTATTGGCGTAGGAAGGACTGAATGCAGAGAGTAGTTTCGCTGCAAAATTCTAGTAGACTTAATACCATCCAGGACGTTAAATTCGTTACAACACTTTTCACTGTTTATGTGTAGAGTTGCCATGAACTAATAGTGTTAACAATATAGAGGTAATAGTTCAATCTTCAAAACATTATTCATTTTAAAAAGTTCTTATCCCAATGAATCTTTACCATTGATACATAGCGCGCCACACTGGCACATATTGGTGCCAGTGTGGTCAACCTTGTTGACCCATTTTACACAGAAATGCTTCTTGACTGTATTTAGGAAGCGTTTTTCCCAAAACATAACTAGACTAATAGCCCAGACTTAACGCCTTCAGACTACCATTTGTTCGGGCCTCTCAAGAAGCATTTTTCGGGACGGCATTTCATGCCAGATGAGGAAGTTCAACAGGAGGTGCGCACGGTTTGGGCACGGACTTCTTCCGCAACGGTATTGATAAGCTCATCAAACGTTGGGACAAGTGCATCAATAAAGTTGGTGATGATGTTCAGAAATAGTTAATGTTAACGTCTTTCTTCCTGTGCATTGTCACTTTCATCTGATTAAACATTTTGGAGAAAAAAATGTGTTACCTTACTTTTCGGAAACACCTCTACATATGCATTTATATATATTTACGTATAACTTTTATTTTATGCACTTAATAGAAGTACTTTCTGCTACTGCGATAGATGGAACTATGATGTGAGAGCAAAATAGAAATACTTTTTTAAATTCATTAAAAAGTCTAAATTTATAGAAAAATTATTTTTGGTGGAATATTTTGCGGAACACTAGGCAATGCTATCGGAACACCAGTGTTTCGCGGAACACCGGTTGAAAAACACTGGCTTAAGGTGATGTGTTCTTATTAGTAAAGATAGCTGTGGACTTGAGAAAATACCTACTAACAATTTGTACAATGGGATGACTGAGGTTGATCCACACATCGACCGGCAAATTGGAGAGTTCCTTTGGTTGCACGCACCAGAAATCAACGCTCGGGGCCTTGAAGAGCACACCGAGCATGTGCCACGCGGAGGGAACCTTGACAAGCGCCGCGAGGAGAAACACGCCGGCCTGCCAAAGTCCAAATGATCCACCGATGGAGCTGATGGGGTCTTCATCAACCAACATATTTCCACTTTAACGAAAAAAACAAACAATTGTCTGAAACATTTAATTCATGCTGAAATAATCTGTACTATTTCTGATCAGTGAAGCAAATTTCAGATCATTAACTCTGCCCGTAATTATTCCACATGCGATAGTTTGATATATTATGCGTTTAATTCCATAAAGTTTAGTCTCACAAATGAAAAATTGTTTATGCACAAACAAAAAATATTGTTTTTCATTCACAACCGATAAAAACGGCCGACCTGCTTCATCGGGGAATCAGTAGTATTAATGGAGAGTTCAAAACTTTTATCATTGCAAGAAAAATGCTTATTTGAAAATGATAGTTGAAACTGACGAAGTTGTATATTCAGAAGGACGAGACATTTTTAATTACGATATTATATAAAAATAAAAATGAAGCAGAGCACAAGAGTCGTTTGAATTCGATACTAAACTAGAGATAGTTTTGGTGGCCACGTAGATTGTTTTAATAAAATTTTGTCATCATTAAACCGAAGGATGTTTTTTATGAAATTACTTTCAATTACTACCCATAAATTAGTTTTGTAACTAAAGTGATTACTTCCCTGCATTCCATTTAAAGTAAAATATTTTCAAATACACAAAAATATTTTTCACAAATCAAAGTTCGGAAAATATTATATCAATCGCCAATTTCCTAAGAAGGGAAATTATTAACCTGTACCGGTTCTATTGTAATAACGCCTTTCCGTTAAATCACTGGTTTATATAATTAGGTAATTATACGTAATATATTATAGATTGTGTAATTGTAGTATATTATCTTACCTCAGTTTGCAAACGTATCTTTTCTATTGATTAAAGTAGTAGCTCGGGTGGACGCGTGCTTCTGGTGGCAAAGACCAAATGAAACTACCTGCTACAGATACCGCGACTAGCGTTCGTGATCCTGATATACTCTCTCCGATCCTTGCGTTTGGCTAATTTAATTATCAAAACTGTACGCGCTGTCACGCTCATTATACATTAGACCTCGACTTATCGCTAATCATGTATGCTGCAATGTGCGACAAAATTTAACAGTAACTCCGCCATTATGAATTGTATTTAGATTCTAAAACAAGATTTAGATGATTAAATTTTCTTGTATGTTTAAGGTAAACTTCTTTTTGTCACAAAAAACGCCTCAATATAAAAAGAGACTTAGTGATGTTTATAAAAACGATTATCAAAATAAAATGTTTAAATAATATATAGGATATTTTTATTATGCATAATATATGTTATATATCTGGATCGTGCTGCTATTTCCCAGTGTATTTTACTTTGTAACAATTGTTTTTTTGTTTTACGATGAATTTATTTTTTAAGACTTTTAAGTTCCATAAGTGCTTTTACCCACTAAGTCCAGTCATAAGAATTTACAGTAAAGAAACATGCTTTATATTTAATAATCATAAGCTCTTAAAATATAGATGGGATGATTTTATAGTTTATCATCTGCAAAGGCGGATTAAGACCCACTGGGGCTCCTAGGCACAGGCACTTTGGGGGCCCTCCTCGTAGTTTGCGATGGTATAAAGACTATGATATACTGAAAAACGTTTTATTAACAGAATAATGTTATCTTATTTTTTCTTTAAAAAACATTAAAATAAGTTTCACAAGTTCACCTTCCGAACTTTTGACGCAGCAAATTTCTGTATCAATAAAGAAAAATCTATTTTTCAAAACAAAATCATGTTCTATGCATATTAGACTCAATGCATTTAGACGTTCTTGACGCATTGTTGTTATTTACTCGTTTTTGATATGAGAAAGTTTTTAAAAGGATCTCGCTCCCTCATTTTTTAATAAAATTTCTTTTTACTTTCAATAATACTGCCTATATAAACGTCATTCTACAGAGTGCCCCCACCCCCCTAAGCTTGGGGCCTCTAGGCACGTGCCTACTGTGCCTATTGGGTAATCCGGCACTGATCATTTGTGTTACGCATGCCCTCCGAGAATCTCAACGTGGTTAAATCCTTACCAATCTTCGATATAAATTGACGGAATTGATGATACGAAGATCCTTATGCGACAGGCATAGGTTGGATTGGTGGGAATTCCATCAATTTATAACAGGCATTCTCGCCATTTGAGAGGGTAAAGGTTTTCTTCGAAGTATCGCATTGAGTACATCCGTTGGGACTGGTTGATACGAGCATTGCTAGCCCGGTCCCAACCTAAGAAAATATTCCCTTTCTGATACAGGAGTTTTTGTCTGGTAGAATATACACCCAGCAAGTAGAAGACCCGGGATCGATTCCCGACCATAGATTTTTTTCCACCTGTTTCCACATTTCCCATTCTTCGACTTATGTTACATAGTGATGTGATTATTTATAGTGTACAGTTTGATTTAGTTTTCATATAAGTTACATCCGTGATTATTAATAATAAACTGCCATAAATTCAAACAACCAACGTTCTATATTTTTAAACTAAATTAAGGGAACGAAATATCGTTTTCCGCTGAAGTGGCAGCTCATATGACACGATCCGCGTATATGTGTGCGCGTTGTTTATGTATAAATTTATGGGAACTTTTACCTTTGACCAATACTAAAGAAAATAGCAGTAAAATATGAGAAATATTGTTTGCTTCAGAGTAATACCGTTTCTGGAAGACAGCAGACTTGTTAATAAATCCTAATACTACTTGCACCGCATTTTCACATTTGAATGTTAGGACTAAAACACCTATATCGCCTATAAATATTACAGCAAACAAGGTTAAGGTATCGTAACCAACTAAGTTTCACGCAATTTGGGATAACACAAATTGCCAACATGGCATCTTAGATAAGAGATTAGATTGTGTTTGAAGATGCTATCGCAGCAGCATGTTTCATTTATGACTGCGGTAAGATTCACCATTGAAATTCATGTTTGGCATTATGCGAATAAATATAAGTTCATATAATATACACAACAATACACACAATGCCAAATATATCAATTACTGTTATCATTCATAGGTTCATTACTTTAAATAAAACAGATATAATTTTTGTTTTGTCCGTCTTTCCGTCTGTTTGTCTCTAAGAACATAACAAGGTCCAAATCACATCATGCTTTGCGATGAAATTTTATATATAATAGGAGAATGACTTACCCGAATCAAAACAATCGTGACTGCCGCATTACTTAACAAAATAACGAAAATGTCTGCTTTGGCTCGTAATATAGGCGTACAAAAATAGAATTTATTTTGGAGTGATTTCAAGAAAAACAAAAACATTTTTTTCAGAATTAATTTTTTGATAGGATAACCCATTAAATAAAATAGCGTTAAATATTTTCTATTGGTTATTTTCATCATATGAGCGCAATTTTAGTATTTTGATTATTAAAATTACAACACACGGGCCATGTCACTCCATGTGGTTTTCCACTAAAACGGAAAACCAAATTTACGTTTCAATTCCCTAATTTGGTGGGAGAAATGAGATTAATTAATTATACCCTTCTGTGCATTATATCAACTTGTTTTTGCCAAGGCCCACTTCTGAATTCATGGGCCCTGTTACAAACCCACTAAATACCGCTTAAAGAACACGACCAAATAAATATTTTGATTTGATTATCACATTTTTCGAAGGTTGTTACTTGTTAGGCTTTGCTTCCGAGATGACAGTTTTCATGTTATAGGTTGCTTATAACCATTTAAATTCAATAGATACGCCCTGCCTTCAGTATCAATTTTCATTTCGCCTGCAGATAAAAAAAATCGGTACAACATACATTGTACAAACTTTCTCATATATTAATGCGTCGTTTAGTTATCTTTAGAAAATAAAAATCGTATGAGCCGTTTTTTAGAAAATTTTTGTTAAAGTTGCCCAAGAATAAAGTAGCCTTAAATTCATTGAGAAAAATGATATATATAGTATAAATGCAGACGTATACTCAAGTAACTGTAAGAAATTTGATCAAATCGTTAGAGCCGTTTTTGAGAAAATCAAATTATCGTTAAAGTTGCCTAGAATAAACTAGCCTTATATTCATTTTTTGAGAAATATGAGCTATTTAGTATTATTGAAGACGTAAACTCAAGTAACTACGAAATTTGATCAAAATCGTTACAGCTGTTTTTGAGAATCAAATTGTTGTTAAAACTGCGTAGAATAAACTTCCATTAATTATTAAGCAATGTCCACCATTTCTTCACAGCCACCACTCTGTATGATAAAATGCCTAAGTACGAGATTTCATTCATTTTCGCTTTACCGTTTTGGCTCTAGAGCCAGTAACAGACAGGCAGACGGCATTGCGAAAACGACCTTTTCGGATTCAGCTACACCTAAAACGTATATTTCCGTCAATATCTCGAGATCGGATTTCTTCGCGATAACAATACTTTCTCAATATACTTCGTATATGAGAAGGTAAAAAGATCGAGAAGATGACTTAAGGTTCTATGTCAAGGCATGAGTGGTTCAAATTTTCTCAATGAATGAACATAAGGATAGTTTATTCTTGGGCAACTTTAACAAAAATTGGATTTTGTAAAAACCGAGTGATACGATTTCCATTTTCTAAAGATAAATAAAGGACGCATTAATATATGAGAAAGTTTGTACAATGCATGTTGTACCAATTTTTAATTTACGGATACATAGTTGCTTAATTTGCTTCGGTGCGGAGTGTATTAGATTAGAAGTTCTTGTTTTGTTTAATTCTTCCTGGGCTAACCATTCTCTCGGATTGTACGCTTATTGATTGCGCAATTAGTCTTTTCCTCGCAGTGAAACGCCACCGCATCATTATTTACCGTTAGACTGAATAATTAAGCATTTACAAAGCTTGTTCGGCAATTTTTCTATAAACAATTACGGATATGGAACTTAAGAGCTGTTCTGGTATTACTGTACTAAAGACTTACTATTATAGGAGCTCCGCTCCTGGCTCCCAACTCCGTTTTCACCCCCCCCCCCCTCCCACGGGCTACGCGTGTCAACCCTTCCTACCGTTCGCACTACGCGTCTTTATTTTGGAACGCAATTCTAGATAAACTCGCTGGAAATGGGAAGTATTTGTGTAATTAATTCCAGACCAACAATTCATTTACTAAACATACTCGCGAACAATTTTTATTTTATTTTTAAAGGGGTAAAAATGTTTCCAGCGCGGTCACAATGACCGCGCGCGATTCTTACTTAAGAAAACACCGCGCTAACTACTTATGCCGTCTAAGCATCTGAGTTAAAATGCGACCCATCCAAACAACCGCGACCTTAAATGGGGCCCGCCGAGGTACTCGTGAATGCTAATGCAGCCGGCCATCGGAAAAAGGTTGTACACCCATGCCCTAAGATTGCGTGAGCTATCCCCGCCCCTCCATAATTTTCTATACTGCCTAGACTAAATACCTCTTCCTTCGTTTTGTGAAGTGTCACAAAACTTAAAAAATCTGATGTGGCCAAAACATGACTTCTCCATATTTGGGATATAGATATTTAAATTATTATGAATAGCATTATAAGGAAAAATTATTATTTCGTATCGTAAAATACAGTCGTCCTTATTGCCGCAAATTATATTTTGAATATGTTTACAGAATTCACCGCTACATGGATGGTTCTACAAAAATTTGTTTCAAACAAATCTTGAAGGAAATATTATTCTCTACAATTTCGGTCCTCACGAAGATTACCAATGACGTTTTTAAGTAGATATTTGACGGAGACCGAAAAAAACCGATTATTTATAAATAATTCCTAAACAATAACTGCTATGGAAAATTGTTTTAAATAAAAGATGTGGGAAATTATATTTTCTACATTTTTTGTACTGGTCAATGTTTACAATAATGCGGTATTATCGGTGAAATATCGCAAAAACCGAATCGGGTTTCGAATAAACCTCGACTTCCGGTTAACCGGTATATGATAGGTTCATTTTCCGAATCACTTTCACTTTTAAATGGATACTGATTTGTTAGACTCAACTCCCTTTTGATTGTATCGATTAGATCGAGAATAAATGAAAATTTTGCGTCTCTTTAGTTATTTAAAGATGTAACAGTTTTTGGACCAGAGATTGGAAAAAAAACTTTGCATCGTACGTATAAGGACGAATGTTAAAAAGAAACTTTTATATCCTCCACCATCGGTGGCGGATTACCGCACAGGCGCATGAAGCGCCCGCCTGGGGCCTCGACACCCATGGGGGCCTCAAAACAATCAAAACTCGATTTTTTGAACATTTTATTTAGTAAAATATTTCAAAATCTGTATAATCTGCTACTTATGTACACATCTCGTGTTTTTACTTATATAGGTTTGTTACAATGTAACATCTCTTGCGTCATTCGAAAACACATCTCACAGTTATAATTCATTTTTTGTTTATGTTTCAATATATGCAAGTTTATATAATAAATATTAAAATTTCTATTTATGCATTTCTGTAATTCCATTTATTTAAGCTGCTGCATACATTTTTCCATTCGTAAGTTATAAAACTTTTTGTAGATTGAGTACCTCCCCCCTCCCGGTCAGTTGGGGGCCTCCCGAGGTTTTTGCGTCTGGGGCCTTCGGATACCTTAATCCGCCACTGTCCACCAATAATGTGACGTTTTAGAAATGGGTCGTGTGTTATGGGAAAATGTAGAATAATTCTTGCTTCTGCACTGCGCCATTTAAGGTCTGTCTTACCTACCGCGTTAAGTGGTGTCCAGTGTGCACATTATTTAGCAAAAATTTCATGAAAATTAACCTGAAGTTTTAAATTCCTTCAAAATGTTTATTTCAGTAAAGCCTCTAATATACACATGTACAGACGGACAGGACAAATCAAATACAGCTGCGCGTAAATATTGTTATAAAAACCATACCGAATCTATGACAGAATCAGAATAATAATTGCGTATTGACACAGAAACTGTCGCAAATAGCATTTCACGCAGAATAATCGAATTACCACCTCATAGAAAACAGTTGGCACGTTGAGCTTACTGCCCAGGTGTGAATATTTGGTGCACGAAGAATCTTTCGCTAACATGAAGAGAGTTTCATCGGATGTTTTCAAATCGCTTTAATGTCTAAAATTTATCATAAATTAGCAATCCCAATCCTTATCCGGCGTTATTATTAATGCAGTGTTTTTCTGTAAAAAAAAGGTGCCGGTACTCATATAATGATAAATTTTAAAATGCCCCTCCAATCTCTTACTGCACCCTCTCCCCCTTCTCAATTGAATTTGTGGTGAACTTTTAATAACAAAGATGATAATAAAAATAAAAATGTTTAACATTTATGGAAGCCGTTCATTACTTTAAGTTTTAAAGAATTCAAAAAAGAAAATGTACCGAAATTAGACGTATCAACATCGCTCTGGAAAAAGGTGTCGGTACCATAGAGTTAGTGGCGCTGAAGTCGCGTGCAAAATTGAACGCTCCGCCACCATGACTTAGCAAGGCAAGAATATTATACTAACTCTATGGTCGGTACGCCGTACCGGCGCGTATAGAAACAAAAATGTACAAAATTGTCTGTAATAAATATCACCAAAGTATCGCGCTCCGCATAAAATGCTCTCCCGGGCCGGAAGCAGCCCGCGGGCTGTAGCTTGCCCGTGATGTAGAGACTCATTAGACCTTCCAAGTAGCCATAAAAAGTTATGAAAACCATACGCGCATTTCGGCTACAGTATATTCTAAAAAAGATTTGTATATTAGGAATGCAGGAAACCTCCGTGGAACTGCAGGAAAACCCCATGAAATTATACCTGGCTCACAAATTAAAATAGTATACGTGGACTAAATGAACCAAAATAAATCTGATGAGGCCCTCATTCCGGGCAACTTATTAAACCGGGTAGGTTAAAAAGATGTGTTAGACCAGTGGGGCGCGCCCCCTCGGGGGAGGGGACGGTGAGCAGATCAGGAGGGGGAGGGGGGGGGGGGTGGGCGCATAAGGACTTCACATTGTATTTACTGTAGTTTTAAATGTCACAATCGTGAAACCTACAATATGCAGTCACCGAATTCTGACTCTCAAGCGGCTAGGGCGTATCATTTGCCATATATATGACGTATAAGGGGTGCCCAAGTACATTTTTCTTACGATTAGTTGAAGGGGGCGCGGCATTGTAAAGTTTGGAAACCGTTGTGTTAGACTATTATTATGAAAGAAACCGAGTGGTCGGAATGTCAAAATCTGAGTGACAGAGCCTACCTATGAGAGAAAAATTAGCGGGCGGGAGGTGAAAATCCTGGAGGGTTTCCATGGGGCCTGGCTTGGAGCCAAAATTTACCCTCATAAGTAGTTTGTTCTTGGGCCCATGAAAATACATCATTAGGTATTTGCAGTGCCGTAACTAAGGTATGGCGAAGGTGGCATTTACCATAAGCGCCGATTACAAAATGCGCCAAACGATCCCGAAAAAAGTGCCATAAGTTCATTTTCCCATAAATAAGTACTATTTGAATACTCAAACGTTAATTTATATTGAGGTTATATATGTTTTTCGGGTTATCCCGCATAAATTTTTGAGTTAAACGCCAACGTTTCTTCTCCTTTGCCGGAAACTTCTTCAGGGTGATCTGGCCGGGTGTCCTGATGTTGACTTTATATATATATAAACATATATAACCTCAGCATGGCAAGAACCCGCGAAAGCTTCAACCAGTTAATTTATATGTAATAAAAATCCTACATACATTTATAAAGTTTTGCCATACGTACGTCTTTGGACATTTGTTTATGGAATATTCTATGTTTGAGGTACTTGACTAATCGATATTACTGAACCCGCTTTCTTGAAAAGTATCTCGATATTTTTCTCTTTCAACGATATGAAACAAAATTCATAATAAAGGGTTGAAGCAAATTGTATCATTTACTAGTCACAAACACTATACTAGTAAAAATGACTAAGTTTCTAAGTAATGCAAAAATAGTACATACCTTATTCCTTTTTTCACGATGAAAAATAACATTCTCACACTCGCTGCACACGCTACTTCGACGGATGCTTCACTCATTTAAGAGGCATAAACTCGAAATTGTGGTAAATGTCAATTAATAGATGAAACAGGCGAAGAAGATACGTATTCCATGTTAGTGGCCCATACAATTTTTGTATTCTCTTCTCTAGTAGTTGCAAATATTTTCCGTAGCATTGTAACAGCGTTAGTAATGCTTTAAATCTACTCTCACGTTTTAAAAGATTGTATTATACTAGAAAGATACAACGAACAAAGTCCAGAAGTCATCTTCTGAACATACATTTGTAATGAAAACATTTACACTTATAAATGTACCGCTCGTCAACTGCGCCCGAGCGAATTCTGTGCTTCAATTGTCTTATGCAATGGAAAAGCGTAAATAGTACGAATGCAGCAGAAATGAAATCATCCAAGAAAGTTGAGATCGTCAATAGATCAGCGGTAATACACTTGAATATTGCTTGATTTGTATGGAACTTGATGTATTTTGTTTTTAATTGTTGAAACTGTTAAAATGAGCAAATACTTTATAGCTGGTAAGCTTGAAAGCGGAACTTTCGAAGAAACAAGAGGAAGCCAGACAGGCGAAATATAGAGCCAACGGAGTTGCTATAATTCCCACTCCCGTTCCGAAGAAGCTTTCTGAATATAGTAAAAAAAATCGTGGAGTAGATGAAAGGAACCAGAAGGATGCAGAAGAAGTACAAAAAGAGGAAGCATTTCATAGGAATTCAAGGTAATCCCGTGGTTTAATAATTTGAAATTGTTATGCTCAGTTGTCTATCGCAAGTAGTAATAATGTCATCCTCTAAAAACTTCATGCCTGTTAAATGACTAGTGGTATTTTGTGCGATAAACACTCTATTATGAAAGTGTAGATGTAAATATCAAGATTTGCATAATTAAGTTATGAAATTAAAACAGATGTTGAACCGATATGTTTGTTATAAGTCGAAATTTCATCTACACGTTTACTTATATAACAAGGGCCGCCCTGGAAGAAAAAGCAAAATTGTATGACAAACTATCCCAAGGCCGTGAAGTCATTGATTCTGAAAATGAAAGCAAGTGAGTTATCCTTTCATTCTCATTTAAGTGCATGCAAAAAAATTTATTTTAAGTCCCATTGAGAGCTATTATTCATGCATTTTGTTTTTCATGAGTTTGAAATTTTTTTGCCTATCCATAGATTCCTTGTAAATTTTGAACAAAAGATTGTGGAAGAGAATAATAAAAATATATCAGATGAAAAGGAAGAATCTCTTCATAGTGATGATTATGACAATCCATCAGATCCCGAAGATGATTGGTAAGGCTTATTTTTATTCGTAATCTTTTAACTGGTTTATCAGCCTACAGAAGTGTGAATGCCATTTTCTTTTTTTATTAACTATAAGAAACCTAAGAAGTATTTATTCTATAAGTTAATTCCATTTTATATTTAAAAGTTCTCTTTGAAATGCATTAGACAGAGATTTTCAAAAGTACAGAGAAATTTCAAATTCCTAAGGTTATTTTTATATGCTGTGATTATTTATGACTTATAGGGTTGATTACCGTGACTGTCTTGGCAGAACGAGGCGATGTCTTCGTAGAGACCTTCAATTTGTCAAGTCAAAAGACAAAAAGCTAGGAGACTCGCTAGGAATGGGAGATGTCAAACCTAATCTAGAACAAGAGAGAAAGGCTCCTCCTGGTAAGTGTAATACAATAGGTCTATCAGAGATTTTTTATCATGTATTTTTTCTATCTTCCATAATATGCATTCCATTATTTCAATCTGTCTGTTAATAATTTCTCATTATTGCTTGGTTTTCTTCTATTAAATTATTTCAATGTATGGCAAATAGATGTTTATTGTAGCTGATATCTCAGATACCTCACTGTATAATTAATATTGATTTTGTCTTGTCGCATCTATTACTTTTGGTTTTTAATCCATGGAAATTATGTATGTGCACATAGATATTATTCTTTTCTTTATATGTATTATTCTTTATTGATATTGGAAGTATTAAATTTTTTATTCATTTATCTGCATTTTATAAACAATAAAACTTTTAAAGTATTATGGCTATTCATAGTGAAATTCTGTTTTCCAAATTATTTTAAGATTATTACTATTAATTAGAATTCAATATGTTGTGCAGTAGAACCAGAAAAACCTGCTGTTAAGGAGAATCTGGAGCTACTGTCGGAGGACATGAACAGGGAAGCATTGAGAAAAAAATGGGAACAGCAAGAGGCTGAACTGATGGAGAAGAGTGATGTCCACTATCAAGATGTTCTTTTTGATGGTGAGTCAATGTTTTCACTTTTCTGAGTTTAAATCATTACATTAAATAGCTTTTGGTAGAATTTTATTTCAAATGTCCGTGAACTGTTTTCAATTTTGACATTGTTCTCTTTTGCACAATTTAAATGAATAATATCTTTTAAATTCACTTTCAAATATGTAATTCAGTTGAAAGTTTGCCTATTATAATGTCTGGTTTTATGGCATTTATGTCTGGTGTTGTGAAAATATCGATCATTAATGTTTTGTAAACTTAAAGAAAAAGTATAAACATTTTCTTTACTCTGGAGCTTCTTTTATCAGCTTTATAAGCTCAGACTAAGATTCATCCTTAATATGGAGAAATTAAGAAAAGACCGCAGTTTTTCAGAAAAGAATTATTTCTTCAATTTGTGACTTCATATCAGTCTGCAGAATACTGTATTCACTGACATATAAGCTGCCCCTGCATAGTATGCACACACTTGTTTTTTTGACTGATTCTAGAGAAAAAAATACCTGAATATAAGCTGCTCTTCAAAAATCACAGGTAACGCATTCCAGATGAATAGCCTGCCTGGAATACCATGCATACATTTGTTTTTCACATAAAAAGAGCCCTACACTTCTTCTAGGGGAAAACAAACATTCCCGATTCCTCAATATTGGGCTTCTTATTATATTTCAAATGAATTATTATTTTTTCATATTTGTTGAAGGAGTTGTGGCTCCAACCCGCTTTTAGACACTTTGATCAATTTTGGGCCCCTAGTCAGTTTTTGGTGCAATTTTTGAGTCCTCCACCCCACAAACCCTGTATTTCCAAAATTTTATCGAACTACAATAATTCCTTAATGCTCCAAAAATTTCGACCATAGGAAAAAATTGCATTTTTGATTGCCATCCAGAATGGGTTAAAACAGGGGTCTGCAAACAATAGCCCATGGGCCAAATCTGACCAGCTCAGTGACTTCATCTAGCCCTCCTTACCTCATCACTTTCCTAGAGACATGCTTATTTATATATTTTCCAACAGGTAGTGCTATTAGATATCATCAGTGAAACCTAAAAACTATTTTACTCAATTATGTGGCTGCAACATACCGTATTTCCCACCATATAAGACCCACCCATAATTTAGCAAAGATTATTTAGGAAAAAAGTAAAAAACTATGCTATACCAAGAAGTTCTGTATCTGAAATGGCGGGAAAAAGCCAGCTGCTGCTCCTTGCGCAGTTCAAAGTTGGTGCGCATGCGCAGTGACTACGTAATATTCTTTACGGTACCTTAACAGTTACGCAAAATTACCAGTATATTGGTAAGTATTTTCGTCTTTTATTTATTTTTCTTCTATTTGGACATTTTTTATGGATTTTTCTCTACTGTTTCCTTTCTAATTCATTCATTTAAGTTTTAACAGTTTTTAGCGATATTTGTTTGTTATTTTTTAACCTTGGGATACGTTGCTGTTTTGTTTGTTCGAAGATTAGAAATTTTAAATAAAGCTTTGGGCGATCTTTGTTCTCCTCTAAAAATAATGTTCGATCTTTGACCTTTATATACCTACATATACATACATATGTACGTCTTTATATATATATATATTTATTAGGGTGGCCCTTAGTTATACACGATGAAATTTTTTTTCGAATTTTTTTAGTCTCACCCCCTAGAATGGTTCCAATTCCTAAAATAATGAACTACAAAAATTTTCTGCCCTATTGCAGAATATTAACAGGTGCCACAAAGGCCCCAAAGTTATGAAATTGTAGATTTTTCTGGATGTATCAATTTTTTAACGTATTTCAGGTAATATCTCAATAATGGTAAGTCCTTATCAAAATTTTGATGAGATGATGTCGTTAGAGCATTAAATTTCCTACAATTTTGGTATTTAAACTTTTTTCATGCGCCCAACTGTTTTTGAGATAATCGCAATTGAATGTAGAGAAAGCAAAAAAAGAATACTCTAGTAGAGATTCGGAAGTCGCCATTTTTGTGGCAGCGTGAATAAACAAACACTTTACAACAGAGAGCAGTGAAATTAACCCCTGATTTCATTTGCTTGGTCGACTTTTTTCCCCCGCGATTTGCTCTTTCTGGCGGCTCCAGTTACATTGACATTGACCACGTGACGAGTGTTTGACAGTGCTTTCGTTCAAGTTTATTTGTGTTGTGTTTATAAAAGTGTTAAAGTATTAAAATTTATTGTAAAATGGCTGCATCTTCGTCGTCATCAGCAAGTATCACTCTTCGTGCGCATGATGAAATATATTTGATAGGAAATGTGACAAACCAAACATGACCTTCTGTATCTGCCCTGTCGACGCCACATTTTGGAACTAGTGCTGAGGAGTGTGTTCGATGTGAAATTGAGATTGCCTACATTGAGTCCAGACGTTCCTATTTTCAAAAGATTTCAAGAAACATGGCCCAATATCGACGCAACAGAATTTGACGTCGGAATAAAGAATACATTTGTGAAATAAGCCATTCAAAATATCCTAAATCAGACTACAGAATTTTGTATACATTCTCTAAAAGTCCAACAGTGTAGGGAGGATTATAGGGAATTACTGGAATTAACAGTTATATTTCTGGGAGCAACTCCACCTCGTGGCTTTTCCTTTCGATATCCTGGTGCTTTCCATCATGCGAGGTGGATGTCGAAAGCAATATATAGCTTAAAAGTATCTATGTTCCGAAATCAATTTCAGCTTCAAGCTAGGGAAGAGAGAGCATTTCGAGATGTATGCATTTTAGGTTTAGAGCTCCTGTTGCGATCAAAGCCCCTTTTAACGATTTTCAACCATTAAAAAACTTGGCGCAGTGTCCAGATTCTGATATTTCTCGCACGTCCATGAATAAGTTTTGCAGACACTTATGGTACCTCGCTCCTGAGAGTATTGCTCTCGCGTTTTTTGATTCTCGTGTGCCAAAGGATACGAAATTGAAAATGATAGAAGCAAAAAAATTATCGGAGGAATCAGGGGATATTACTGTTAAAAGGATTTTATTCCGTCCAAGAGATATGAAGGATTTCATAATGAAAGAGTTAAACGAATTCGTATCATCGGAAACATTGAACTTTTTTTCAAGATTTAAAATTCCAACCAATTTTTTGGAGGCAGACCTTGATGCATGAGAAGCAGGAGATGATTATCAGAAAGGAATCCGAATCTTGACAAAATTATCGGTAGTAAATGATTTGGCAGAAAGGGGAATTAAGTTAATACAAGAGTACAATAATATTTTAACAAATGACAAAAGTCAAAAGCAATATCTGTTACAAGTTGTTAACGATTATCAAAAAAAATATCTGGGTTGTAAAAAAGAAACGCTAATACAAAAATAAGTGTGTAATTTAATTTTGTATGTGTGTTTTTAAAAATGATTTTGTTGTTCTGTTAATCGTAATGGGTAGTGATGTATCTCTAATATATAATGTGTAAAAATTTTACTATAATAATAACATTATTTGGAACATTTTTCCTTTATTCTTTTTAGGTCTATGTCCTATCTCTAGTATGTTTTTTTACTTTCTCTACATTCAAATGCGATTATCTCAAAAACGGTTGGGCAAATGAAAAAAGTTTAAATACCAAAATTGTAGGAAATTTAATGCTCTAACGACATCATCTCATCAAAAATTTGATAAGGACTTACCATTATTGAGATATTACCTGAAATACGTTAAAAAATTGATACATCCAGAAAAATCTACAATTTCATAACTTTGGGGCCTTTGTGGCACCTGTTAATATTCTGCAATAGGGCAGAAAATTTTTGTAGTTCATTATTTTAGGAATTGGAACCATTCTAGGGGGTGAGACCAAAAAAATTCAAAAGATGAAAATAAAGGGCCACCCTAATATATATACTAGGGTGGACCTTATTTTTCGACCATCAAATTTTTTTCACGCGACCCCCTAGATTTGTTCCATTTGGTGAAACAATAATTTCTGCAAAAGGAGAAGTCAGTCGGACAACGGGAAGGCGTGCCACAATTGACTTGAAGTTTTGAAATTTTAGTAATTTTACTTTAATTTCAGAGGTAACTTTATTATAATATTTGTACTGAAAAAGTTACTATTATTTAATAAAAGTATCATTTCTTAGTTGTTTAATAATAATATTTACTTATAAGTTTAAACAATTTATTCGAAACCTTTTGATTTTATCACCGAATTCAGTGCATAATATTGCGCATGAGCTACCGCGTACGCGTACGGCTGTGTCCTTGGCCATCAAAGATGTAAAAAAAATCGAATTTTCGCTACAAAGTTTGCAAGAGGTGCAGCCGAGGGAAGACTAAAAGGAATTAATAGAATTAATGATTATTTTTCTTGGTGGAACTCCTTTTGATGGGATCTCATTCAGAATCCCTGGCGCTTTCTACCATGCCAGATGGATGGTCAAGGCTATATATTGTTTAAAAATATATCTATTTCGAAATCAATTTAAAATAAGTCCGGAAGAAAAATTAGGAATTCGAGATATGTATCTTTTTAACGAATTTATATATCCAGGAGTGGATTCGGGCACCAATACAGATAATAGCTCCTCGTCTAGATCTCCAACTCTTGTGAGATCTTCACGAATACAAAAACGTTGATGAAGCTATAAGTAATGTAGCAACTAAAATATAATGTACCCATTTATGTTATTTGGCACTCGAAAATGCAGCACTATCCTTTTTTGACAGCGAAATTTCAATTAACCCTAAAAGACTTATGGTTCAAGCCCTTAATAATGAATCCGACTATAATTTTAAAAAAGTAACCATTTCCCCTAAAGATGTAGGGCGATATAAACATTATGGTGCAGAAAACTTCATTTCTGTTCAATCGAAGAAATTTTTTGAGCGATTTAGTATAACAGATTTTATGTCTAAAGATCCGTTAATGTGGGCAACGGATGATAATTTTAAAACCGCATTAAAATTGTAAATGATATTGCTGAACAAGGAGTCAAATTAATGAAAGACTACAATGACTGTTTGACAAAAAGTGAAGCGGAAAAACAGTTTATTTTA
Organism: Uropetala carovei; assembly: GCA_036926305.1. Lineage (NCBI taxonomy): Eukaryota > Metazoa > Arthropoda > Insecta > Odonata > Petaluridae > Uropetala > Uropetala carovei. The sequence continues at coordinate 266,917 of JAXCHB010000152.1, read as the reverse complement.
CAAGTTGTAACCGACTACAAGCAGCGTTATCCTAATGTTAATAAGAGTATGTTAAGGGAAGATTTTAATTAAAAAGGTTATATCATTGCACCCTGAATTACACTGTTTTTTCTCTCCTCCTCCCTTTATATATAAATTCGACTTTAATGGTTTATAACGATAACTTTTGCTGATAGGAACTTATATGATTGTTAATAACAATAAATAATTAAATGTACATACACAAAACAATTTAACACTTCAATTTTTTTGTTTTTTCTCAATAGAATACTGAAAATGATGCCGAGTACAAAAATTATTAAATTTTGGATTAAAAGAATTTTTTAAATTATTAATAAACAAATTTTTTTGTTATAATAAGCTATTATAATAAGCATTTTAGCTTAAAATAACATCTAGTGATCAATAAAGTTGATGTAGTGTGTATTTTTTCATTTTTGGTGAAATTTAATTTTTTTTGTGAAAAAGTCATTTGTGGCACGTGTTTCCGTTGTCCGATCAATTTGCGCTTTTGTAGGAATTATTTTCTCACCAAATGGCACAACTTGGGGGGGGTCGCGTGAAAGAAATTTCGAAAAAAAATTTTCACCAAGAGTAACTAAGGTCCACCCTAATATATATATATATATATATATACACACACACAGGGCCGTGCTGATGGGCGAGGTGGCGAGGCAACCACCTCAGGCGTCTCTCGAAGGGGGGTGCCAAAATTTGACAAAAATGAACACCTATCAAAATAAATTCATAAGGCTAGCGAGGCCATGGGTTGCCATATTATATCTCGCCTCAGTCGGCAAAATGTCTGGGCACGGCCCTGTATATATATACACAGGGTCGTGCCCAGACATTTTGACACCTGAGGCAAGATATAATATGGCGCCCCCTTAATTTTTTACTAATTGTAAGTAATTTTATTATATGTTAGTCAAAAATGATAGAGAATAATAAAAATCTATTTATTCAAATCCATAATTTTATTTCAGATCGATCTAAACTTTTGTTTAAATTTATTATCAAGTAAACTTCAAGTAGTTGATTTATTTGTGTGGAACTAAACGCATTTAATTGAAAATTTGAAATCATGTGATAGGCTTACTTAGACAGGACTGACTCAAGACATTCCTGCACCCCAAGCAGATTTCAATTATTGTGCACATAGAGTCATACAAGTTATATGAGGAAGTTTATTAGTTTAATAGGATACAATTATTTTGATTTTGTATTTTTATGATTGATGAAATGAACAGCATTTTCACCTGTTACGGATTCTGTCAATGTTAGATCTTCTTTGAGGAATTTATGTAAAGACCCGAATTGCTTTTTCAGTTCTAATTGAGTCTTAGCCTTTCTTTTGCAATATTCAGCACCAGATAATTTTTTATGGCCAACCATCGTCTGCCTCGAGTGCGGGCTGGACTTATGAATTTATTTTGATAGGTTTTCTTTTTTGGCAAATTTTGGCGCCCCTTTCAACAGGCGCCTGAGGTGGTTGCCTCGCCGCCTCACCCATCGGCACGGCCCTGTGTGTATATATATATATATTTCATTCATGGTTTTTCAATCCTAAGAGTGGTTTGAAATGACTAGGGAATAAACACATATGATGTGGTGGTTTCCCGTTGCCTTCCACACCAGACACACACATGGTTGATGAAATATGAAATAATGAAATTATGTAAATAACACAACATCCATGTCCTTGGCGGGATTCGAACCCACGACCTTAGTGATGGTAGGCCAACACGCTAGCCCTTCCGCCACCGGGGCTGGCGCATATATATATATATATATATATATATATGTATACACACAACTTTTTATAGACGAAAGAAATTCTTCTCTCAGAATCGTTTCCGCAAGGAATCATCGAGGAAAAATCATGACCATCACCTTATAAGACACAGGTTGATTTTTTGAGATAGATTTCTGGAAAAAATGTGCGTCTTATATGGCAGGAAATACGGTAATTTTAATACTGTTATATGGAAAATTCCATAATTCATATCTTCATTCTGGGTATGTAAATTTATAAAAAAGAGTGCAGCTTATATGCAAGTAAATGCAGTGTATATTTATAATGTTTTGCCAACTACTATTATATTATGAAGGTCTCATAAACAACAAATCTGTGGCTTAATTGAATTGGTTTGTAGCAGAGATGTCTAACCACAGTCAAGAGTACCAGAGATGGTATTCTATAGCCTAATATGCAAAAATTATTAGTGTAGTGCAATAGTTTATTAACAGGTTTTGGGGAGGAACTTTTAGAAGTGAAAAACCTGGTTTAATACCTAAATTCCAGAAATGTCTGATTAATAAAATGTAATTGGATCTCTATATCAAATAAGAATTAATGCCACAGGATAAGATTACCAATTTGCAATGTCTGTGATTTATGCAGGCAAATATACCATATATTCCATATGGCAATAACCACCTAGATTTTAATATGAAGTTTCCAGAAAAAATGTCTGTCCATATATTCATGCTTGTGATGTTTATGTGGACAAAAACAAGTTCAGTTCATTATAATAGCCTCGTAAAATGAAGTTAATTTAGAACTCCAAGTAGATCCTAAACATGCATCAAACTACATGTTAACAAGTTCATGTTATGGTTGAGAACAGATTCCAGAATACACACTTAATTCGACATCTGGGGCAAATTCTTACCATTGCAACCATGGCAGGCCGGATTAGATATCATGAAAAAATATGATTATTATTTAATCATTTTATATGGTTTATATATTTTCAAAGTAATTTTATTTCAACATCCGTTCAAAAACATAATTACACGTTGAACCAAATCTTTACAAAATAAATTATATAAAATATAAACAAAAGAAATTACATAAATATAAAATATAATAAATTATGTATTTATTGTTGCCCCGGAACCTTGTAGATGTTTTTCGGCAAACAGCCTATCAATATTTGGTTCCAGTTTGGTTGCTATTCTCAGAATCGAATTCAAATTATTTTCCGTGAATTTTGAACGCAGTTTTGACTGATTAATGTTCATCACAGATGATCAACATGAATAAAGCGGTTCTGTATATGTTTGAAACAAATGATGGTCGACTGCTGTAGTCGGCTAACTGCCGATTGCCGCACTGACAAGTGACAACAATGTAAAAATATGGCAATATTAATTTGTTGCAAAATTTAATATATACTTTACTATACTTTTAATTGACAAGTATTCTCAGAATCTTATGTGGGCCAGATTGATTCAATAAGCAGGCCATATGTTTGACACCTCTGCACTTACGTACAGTAAACTCCCAGTCATCCGGAATGCCGGAGAAATTGGGTTTCTGGTTAAGTGAATATTCCGGTTGCTTGAGAGTTTTATTGGATAAAGCATTTGGATACCAAAATAAGGAACAGATGCAGAATTGTACATTCACCTTGGAATTGCTAACCTGTAGACTAGGTACTTACTCAATTGTTCTTAACCCCTTGGCGTGGATGTCAGTATGTGGCACCGTTCGAGAGAGTGTCCCTATTTGCAGCCGTCAGTATGTCGTACCTTCCAGTGACATGCCTTATTAAAAAATTTCTAGTGCCTGTTTCATTCGGTTATCTGAGACACAAAGGTTCTGCGTCGTAAACATCAACTTAGGGTACATGGTTTTGCACTCAGAGCATTAAAAAAAATAATTTGAAATTTTTTTATCTTTACGTGATGATAAGAGCTAGGCCCTTGGACTCAGGATGTTTAGGTTGGAGTTTCATTTCAATTCTGTGTATCTTTGGTTGCCATCTGTTTCATGTTCCTCTTAATGAAAATCTGAGTCAGCGTGTATGCAGTTTCGTAGCTTAGAGCCATATAGTTCTCAGTCAAAAGAAATCTTTCATGAGTGGAAGTGAAAAAAGTCTTCTCTTTACCATCCCTATTTCGAAAGCAATGGCCTTTGGTAGTGGTGAACGTTTTCTGGGTGAAGAAGAAATACAATTTCTTGTTGAATATGACAAAAGGAAATTACCAAGTGATAAATCATGTGAAATCGAGGTTGACTTCTTTTGACCTACCTCAAGAGCCCGAGAGTGAAGACGAAAGTGATGGTGGTTCATCAGGTAAGGCTGAAGTTTTTCAAACTTCTTGGATTTGGTCAGATATTGATGAAGATAATATTCCGAAAAAATTTTCTTTTATTGGTGAAAGTGGTCCTACTTTTCCTATTGCTAATGTTCTTGAGTCTTTTACAAATATATTTTATGCAAACCTAATTGAGATTATTGTTTTTAACAGGTATGCTGAAAATTATTTAAAAAACAAAAAACTGTCTTTTGGATCTCAATTAAACAAGTGGGGGCGTGTTGATTCACCTGAAATATATGTTTATTTGGGACTTATTATGTTGATGGGTATTGCGCAAAAGCCTACTATACGTTCTTATTTTTCTAGAAATCCACTTTTGGAAAGTACCATTTTTTCCAAAAACAATGTCACAAGGTAGGTTTGAAAGTATTTCAAAATTCCTCCATTTTGTTGATAACTCAAAAATCGAAAGTTATACAGGAAATAAGAAGCTTTTCAAAATTCAACTTATTATTGATTATTTGAATAGTGAATTTCAGAGTATCTAATTGCCGACAGGGCTGGCTCAACAATACAAACAGACCAAGCGATCGCTTGTGGCGCCAAAGTTTTAGGGGCGCCAAATTTTCCTGACAAAAAGTTTTTGGAAAATACTTTAATTTATTTCTTCCATCGATATGTTTAGTGTTTGCAGCTGGTAGTATTCTCGGAAACGGCTTTTGGAAATACCATTTTACCATTCGGAATAGAACCCGGTTATTGCCCCTGTGAAAATGTGACTTCAAATGAATGTTCAGGGGCAATAACCGGGCTCTACTCCGAATGGTAAAATGGTATTTCTGAAAGCGGTTTCTGAGAATACTACCGAATACAGATGGCTGGATGTGATTTTTCCAACATTTTTATTGGTGTTACATGTCTTTGCCGATTGGATGAAAGCAGTTCTTACCGCCCCTAATATTTATAGCTGATTCCCTCTGTAATTTGCCACCCCCGAGGGATTCTGTCCAGGTGCTTAGCACCCCTTGCATCAAAGGTAGTCACCAGCCTGAAGAGGGAAGCATTCTCTTAGGTTGGAGAGGAGTGGGGGAGAATTATTAAGAAAGGTCATGCCTCCAAAGGAAACTCGGCATCGCCCCTGCCGTAATAGCCTGCTGCAGTCTCAGATGTTGGCCAGCAGGAGACATTTGCAAGGGTGCCCAAGAGCAGGGAAGTCTTTAGAAAGTCTGAGGAGGATACGGGATATCCTGAGACCATCCCTCCTGCGGTTCCTCTTTGTTTCCACCTGCATTCATTCTGACATGTTCAAAATTCTCGGTTTATTGGTTGCAGCTCTTGTTTGAGGACAAAATATTTATCTTTTGGGTTTCTTTTACTGCTTCTTGGTAATTGATATGCTGTGTTAGGTCGCACTGAGGACGGGGTACATATTCTCACTCCACTGTTTTTTACCCCTTCTCCTTCAAATTTTCCTCCTCCCTCGCATTTCACATCAGTGACATCGAAAAAGAGCAGTTTGTCAGCATTAGTTCCAATATATCTATCATTGTGGAAATGTCAATCAAGTGGTATGAGTTTTTTAGTGTTTGAAGAATCTGTTATCAAGTTGTAACAGGTTAGTTTCCTTGGGAATAATTGATATTTTTTTGTCTTTGCTCAAGAAGTTACGCCAATATTTAGTGTAAATACTGTTCATTGGTAAAAGCAGATTTTTGACCCTGAGAATTGAAGCTATATCTAGTCTACGATCAATGGAGATTTTCTAAACCAGGAAGTTAGTATATATTTTTATTTGATCTTTTTATATATGTTTTACGTTGTATGGTTAAATTTTTTAGTGTCATCCAAATAAGTTTGTTACTATTTTACTCTTCCTTGAACCAACCTTTGCTAAGATGTTCAGTGTAGAGGTTCTTCTCTTTAAAATTTGAGGTAATTAACTCTATAATTGGGCAATGTTATTTTCTTTTAAGAAATTCATCCTGAAGGTCGTTTTCAATTTTCAATTTTAAATTGGTAACAAATTCGTAAGCTGCTCCTGTTAATGAAAGTTGTCCTTGACTTGTTGTAATGATTCCAAGTAATAGACTATGTTCATCTTGCTCTTGAAGTTCATAATCAATCATAAAGTTGGAGTCTCATTTATTCTTTTCATTCCAACCCATATTTTTTTAATCATTTTTTTTGGAACATCTTTCCAAGATCACTTCCAAGATAAGGTTTTGTTTCCATTCATTTCATCGTTTCTTTTTTCCCTGCATCCTCCCAAGTGCATTTCCCAATCAAGAATCAATTTCCTCCTTTCTATTTCATGCTAAGAGCAATTCGCACTATTAGCTTTAGATAAGTGTGTTGCTGCCTTTATTCGTGTGTTTGGCTACACGTGCTTGTCTATGAATAAGGCAGTCTGTCGATGTTGCATTTTTATGCATTCTTTATGAAAGTTACTGCACCAGCAAGTTTTCCAACCAGTGATTGAGCCCCATCTGTGCATACATTGATGCAATAGTTCCAATCAATCTCATTTTCATTGAAATAAGTATGGCACAGTTTATGATTTCTTTGTGACATTTCAAATTTATGTTTCTGTGAATAAAGTCCTGTTTTTTTATTAAACTGTTTAATCATAAAAATACACAAAACATTAAAATAGTCATATCCTATTAAACTACTAAACTACTGAATTTTAATGCAAAATTTATGTATCGATGGGGTTCCGTGATTGAAATCTGCTTGGGATGCCAAAATTTCTTGAGCCGACCCTGCTTGCCAAAGGAAAATATTTCACTTTGGAAAAGTCGTTTGTCTTTCAAGCAGTATATTCCTTTGAAATCTTCAAAATTTGGTATAAAAACATTCGAACTTTGTGAATCTGACACTGGATGTTATTATCGATCCTTTTAACATTAAAAATCTATTTTTGGCATAGAAATTTAGTGAAATGTTTAGAAGGCTTAACAACTCAAGAAATACATTACATTAAGGATGTTGCAATCATTGAATAATAAATACACCTGTACAAAATTATGATTGATTTTTGGATAATCTTCTAATTATAAGAACCCGATTTTTCGCATTGAAATTTAGTAGAGCATTGAAAACACATAACTACGGAAGACAAACTAATGAAACACTGTCAACATTGGTATCGATCATTTTAGAATTTTATAACAATTACAAATATGCAGCAAAAGAATGCAAATGGAGGGGGGGAGAAGGGGCAAAAATAAACTAATGAAACACTGTCGACATTGGTATCGATCAACTAAGAATTTTATAACAGTTACAAATATGCGGCAAAAGAATAAAAATGGAGAGGATAATGGAATGATAAATAGACTAATCAGTTTAATAACTATATTTATTCAAGGATGTACTAATAGCAGAATGTTGAAAACGCTGAACATTTAAAAGAAAATGTATTTATTTAAGGAAGTTTCAATCATTGAAATATTAAAACATACAAGAAAAGACATTATGAATGATCCAAAAATAGAATGATAAAATGAGTAACTATGTTTAAAAAATACAATTATTTTTGGATGTAGCAAACACTGAATGTGATATTTATATCAGGAATTTACAGTCATTGTACATTAAATTTACTAAGCAGATTTAGACATTTGATTTAAGAAACGATTAAAATTGATGAAAATTATATGCAATCCCTTTTAAAAAGTCCATTTTGTTATTGGGTTTGTTCTTTTCAATTAACGATTTCAGGCGTTTGTTCACATCCTTATATTTTTTCTTTCCAGTCACATCACCCTGTAAAAACTGAATTTTTTTGAGCTGAGCCAAACTTTCTTCTTTCCTTAATGTTGAAATTAATTTCCAAATATTTGGATGCATGCAGGATACAGAAATTTGAAGTGAGTTGTGGTACCCCTCCACATTGTTGTTCGTGCATGGCATATCTCTTTCAGTTCATGCATGAACGTTTCAAGTTTCTACTGGAAAAGTAGGAGTTATTCTTCTTCTTCTATCACCTCTACCCCTTTCGCATCCAATGTACATTTCATTTCGAAATATGTCACCAATTCTTGAGGAAGTTCATCGTCATCAACTAGCTTCTCAAATCCATCAATGACATCTTGAATTGGTAGAAATGCTAGGGAAATGAAGCATCTAATCTTTAGGCTAAAATCTGTATCTTGGTGGTATCTTTCTTTTAAACCTATAGCAACCACTTTTCAATAAATTTTCTGGGCAAGGTGAAATAGGCAACAAGACACAGAAGTGGTCGGAAAGGTTGAGGAAAATCCATTTATATGGGATTTTGGAAGTCCATTGCCAAACTTTCAGGATTCACCCCTGGATGTAGTTCTAATACCTTTCTGAAGAGTCGAGTGTAGGTCTCTTCTGTCTTGTTTGGAAGAAGTGCAAATAGTCTTGGGATGCTGAATGATCCAACTTGAACATGAAGAACATACAGTTGATAAAAGATATTAGGACAGCATTTAAAAGTTCCATCGCCCGCCCAATTTTTTATTCGTTCCAGATCATCCAACCCCTTCTCTGTTGAAAACACGAGAAATCTATTTTCATCAGTCTCGCCACTGTCAAACTGTAAGAATAGTTTGCCAGTACTTAGACATCTGAAGTCATAAGGAATTTTGTAGCTAGTCCTATTCTGAGGAATTGGAGGGGCACATGTTGCTGCTTTATGCCAATTTCTTATGTTCCGATGTAACTGTGAGGTAGATGGTAGCTCCGACATTTCGCCTTCCTCCAGGTTCTCAATAGCTTCAGCAATTAATGACCGAGATGTTACTTGGGAAGAGATTGCAGCAAACTTCAAGTCATCTAAAGTTTTTAGGATCTTTGGTTTAGCAGCAGGGGAGCTATGATGGTGTTCACCAATCCGTTTTATAATGGCATATTTCTCATCATTCGTCCAAGTGTGCACTCGAGTCTTACAAGATTTCATCTTGCATCTCCAATATTTCTTTGTCCCATCTACATTACTTTTGTGAGCGATGTAAATGTAATTCAGTTCATCAACAAGTTTTTCTTTTCCCTTGGTGCTTTTAATGATGTTAGGCATAGCAGAAAGCAGATTCTATAATTAAAATAAAATAATATGAAATAAAAAAGAAAATAGCATAACATAAGAAACAAAATAAAGAAGATAAATAAAATAACTAAAAAACCTTTATAGTTTATACAACTTTTATATTAAAAGCACTAAAAATAAATTACATTTTGACAGTGTCATCTTTTGTGATAGATTCTCGAATTTCCCTTTTAGTAACATATCTAGTGTTAAGATACTAATTAACGAAACTTGAATGCATCTTAATATAAAAGTTGTGTAGCTTCTGCAAAGCTGATCTGATGGATTAAAAAATAAAATACTAATTGTAAGCCCAAGCACTGAGCACAAAAATCGGGTTCTTATAATTAGAAGATTATCCAAAATCAATCATAATTTTGTACAGGTGTATTTATATTCAATGATTGCAACATCCTTAATGAAACGTATTTCTTGAGTTGTTAAGCCTTCTAAACATTTCATTAAATTTCTCTGTGAAAAATCAGGTTTTTAATGTTAAAAGGATCGATAATAATTGCTTTCAACACATTCATATTAAAGGCATTTATTAGTATTAACGCTTATCATAAACTATTTTTAAATAAATGTTACATTTACTGCTTATTTACAAAAAGAATGAAGTCACTGGGAGTGAAATTTCTGGTACTGAAATTGAGCAGGAATGAAATTACTGGTACTCATTTTACCATACGGAAATTATTGGTACTCAAATTACCGGCCACGTGCCCCTGATATTCAACTCTTCTAGTTGTCTCAGAAGACGTAATGAATTTCATTAACTGTGATTTCTGTGCCTTAATGTCATAAATAGTGGGAGAACCAACATTGAACTCTTTCATTAAAACATTATGATTCTCACTTTTCTCTAAACGTTTTATTATATCAAGTTTCTGGGTTAAGGTTAGCACAACCCATTTCCTTTTATTACCTTTAGTGCATATTGTAGTTTTAGGAGGCATTTAAAAAGTGTGTGCGAAATATTTCATTTAACACAAACACTGAGTTCAGGAAACATACACAATTGTGTATTGCGACTGCTGAAAATGCAAATTTTAGTAGTAACATTCTGGATTAGATATAAACAAAAAATTGCCAATTTTATCGGTAACATTCCGAACAAGATGTAATAAAAAATCGAGAGGTAGGAGATGCCGGTTGCTTGAGAATTCCGGTTGCATGAGTGCCGGATAACTGGGAGTTTACTGTATCATAAATTGAAAAATTAAGTACATACAATCCCCTACTTTCGTACATAATTTGTTTCTGAAAACGTATATGAAAGTTGAATGTACAAAAGTTGAACAATAAACTTACATGTTATAATGGAGGTTCCATTCCCAGAGAGCCAAAAAATATTTAAAAATCCCTAATTATGGTATAAATGTTTAGTTTTTTGAGAAGGGGATTGAGCAGGACATTGGGATGCTGACTTTGATGGTGCCTTATCAACTTTCTTGAAAAATGTATCAAGAGAAAGTTAAACACCACTTCTTCTTCTCTTGATAAAGGAGTCTGTAGCAAGCTGTATCCCTATCAACAGCTCTACGGACCGGTGAACTTCCAGTCTTCATACAAACCTTACCTTGAATTTTTGAAAGACTCACTGGAATGTTTTTTTGATGCTGATCCTCAATCCACAATTTTAATGAACTCTCCATTTTCTCAATCACTACACCTCGCCTTTTAGACGCAGTCATCGACGATATATTTCCAGCATTTCATACATGTTCTTTAATTTTGTTCTTTATATTATATACACACACACACACACACACACACACAGGGTGTATCAGAATAACCCCGAAATATTTTGTAGGGTTATAGAAGAGACCTAAAAAAACATTTTGAGATAGGAAATGAGAGGTCGGCAATGCCTCCGTTATGCGCAACAGAACACCAAACGTCGAGGTTGCGCTTGGAAGATATACAAACCCTCAAGTATACCTGGAGGCAAACAAACTCTCAAACATTCCACCCCTCTTCCCCTTTCAGGCCTCGTAGCTACTATGACGTTGTCCGAGTCAGCTGATGTTGCTTACTCGACATTTGACGTTTACAACTGAAGTGGTTAGCATGGCTCAGTACACAACTGCGGAACTTGCTGTCATTTTTTTTGTGTATGGCGAAGCTAAAGGGAGTGTATGGAGATCTGCGCAGCTTTCCAGGGAAAGATTTCCAAAAGAAAACACATCCCCATCACACCACATTCACAGCAGTGTTCCAACGGTTGCGGGAGACAGGATCGGTGACGCCATCAAAACAAGACTGCGGTGCAAAGAGGTCAGTCCGAACCCCCTTGTTTGAGGAAGAGGTGTTGGAGCGCGTAAGAGAAGAGCCATCAACAAGTACCCGTGCTATTGCACATGCTGTGTGGAGGGTCGTTCATGAACAGCAGCTTCATCCTTATCACCCACAGCGAGTTCAGGGTTTATGCCCTCATGATTTTGGACCCAGACAGGAATTTTCCCCCTGGATATTACATCGTTGTGTAGAAGTCCCTGGTTTTCTCAGGTAGTATGTTATGTTTACTGACAAAGCCTGTTTTACCAGGGATTGAGTCTACAACTGCAGAAACAGCCATGTGTGGGCCGATGATAATCCACATGTGATTTCCATCCACCACCATCAACAACAGTTCTCTGTGAACATCTGGGTTGGCATTGTGGACGATCACCTCAACATGTTGACTTCAGTGCTCTCTGGCGCATAACAGAGGCTTCTCCGACCACTCATTCCATATCTCAAAATGGTTTTTTAGGTCTCCTCTATAACCCTACAAAATATTTCGGGGTTATTCTGATACATCCCGTATGTACCGTATTCACCCGAATCCAAGACGACCCTGAATCTAAGACGACCCCCCATTTTGATGATTCCAAAAGAGAAAAAAGCTCAAATTGACCTTCATGACTACAAAAATTATAAATCTTGTGAAATATTTATTTTCTCTTATACTTTTCTTGAATGTCATTGTCTTTTAACATTTTAAAATCATAAGATCACATCACAAATAGAATCATTCAGGTTTTCAAACAAATTAAATGGTAGCATTCATTTTAAGATAACATTAAAAATAAAGTAAATACACTGAAAGAATATACTCATTTCAGGACAACAAAAAAACATTTCAATCCAAGTGCTGCATAAAATCATTTTATTGTGTTAGTCATCATCACTGTCTATGCAACCTTCACTATTTTCCTCATGCTCACTATCTTTATCACTCTCAACTTCATCATCAGTCTCCCACAAAACATCATCCTCACTCCCATCCATGGCATTAGATAAGCAGCATTTCTTAAATCCTTTCACTATTACTTTTGCATATATTTGTTGCCACGATGCCTTGATCCATTGGCAGAGCATTGCAACTTCAGGTTTCTTAAGATTTCCTTTTGGTGTTAAAGTGTGAGTTCCACTCTGTAACCACTCAGAATATAAAACGTTTAAATTATTTTTAAAACACTTATTGACAGCAACATCTAAAACTTGAAGTTGCGATGTCATTCCTCCAGGTATTACAATAAGATCAATATTCATCGCACTCATTATGTTTTTAATTTCAGGAGATAAGTGTCCTTGAATGCATCCAGTGAAAGCATTGCTCTTTGTTTCAGTAAAGCTCCTTGCTGTCTATTCCACACCACATGTAACCAATCTCTCATTAGTTCTTTAGTCATCCACCCCTTTTCTTGACACATAACTATTAATCCACTTGGCAAATGTTTCTTAGGCATTGTTTTCCGCTTTAGAATCACATATGGTGGTAATTTAGTCCCATCTGCTAAAACCGCCAACATTACCGTGACTCGCATTTTTTCGTTGCCTGTAGTTTTAATTAGGACGGACTTTGCACCTTTTTCATTCACAGTATAATTAGATGGCATGTAGAAGAAAACCGGAGTTTCAGCGGCATTTCCTATTTGGCTCAAAAGGTAATTATTGGTTTTTCTAAGTCCAATTACGTATTTCTGGTAAGCGAGAAGTTTTTCAACATAGTCTTCTGACAATTTCTGACACAGCGAAGTTTGTCGCCGTAAAGAAAAATTATTTCGTCGCATCATTCTCACGCACCAACTTCTGCTGGCCTTGAATTCTTGCAATGATATATTAAGTCCTCTAGTATTTTCATTAGCTTTAAGTATAATACTTTCAGTCGAAACAGGCATACCGTTCTTCCTCATGGTGCGCACAAACTTGACTACTTCTTCTTCAGTGCCATGAAATCGGCCTAATTTTGGACCACTGAGCGACTTCCTTGTGGCTTTGGCTTTTTCTAGTTCCTGTTTTGAGAGTTTCCATCGACGCACATTTGCCTCAGATACACCGAACTTTCTACTCGCATCACAGTTATTAGTTTTTTCGGCGTAATTTATCACGATCAGCTTAAAATTTGTATCTTAGCTCCGTCTAATTCCTTCGTTAACTTTCCCTTTGCACTCGTGCCACGTACTTCAACATGATCTGTCATTTTAACTTAAGGGTTGTGCATTTAAATCAAGAATGCACAACTCAAAATTACTGTCACACTTAGCGAATCGCGGTGCGTCGTTTGAAAGGGGAATCCCGATGATTTCCGCTCTCATTTGTTTTGAGATTGCGGTTGACATTACGTGCAAGATGAAAGTACATCGTCTGTGTTATGATCGTCGACGATGATTATTAGTCTAAATAATTATTATTCCCGTCATGTTTTTCTTATTGTTATTACTATTTGTTTATTTCACTTCTTTATGTACGTACTTGAATTTGCTGTTGTGAATTGTTTACTCTAATATACCATTTGTTGTAAAAACCATTGATTAAATGCTTAAATATACTTCGTATTCGAATGTAAGACGACTCTTGATATTTACAGCTGAAAATTTGGAAAAAAAGGTCGTCTTAGATTCAGGTGAATACGGTATATATATATATATAAATATATATATATAAATTCAAATATGAGTGAATTTGAATGGGATTGAGTATTCTATACTAAGAATAAGAATCCTCATTCATTTTGGCAAGTTTTGGCGCAAATTTTGCATCGATAACTTAACTTTTAAGATATTTTAAAGAGTAAAAGAATGAAAGCCTTCAAACCATAAAGGTGATTTTTACGTGTTATCTTATAGGAAACAACATTCATCCTCTGGAGTCAAACCCATAACCTACTTCAAAATAGTTTTAGTCATTACGTAAAGATTCATTAACACTGAAATCGTGAGAAATTTCAGGCTTCTAAGTTTATTTCTAATCGAGTTATTCACAAAATTAGAGCATTACGCATGACCATGATGATTTTATAATATAAAGAGATAGGGCAAAATGCAATAAAATATTTAAATAATTGCACAAATAAACACTGCTGTACAGACAAAGATGGCGGCACTGCCGAAACTGTTGCCTAGCAGGCATTACCACCACACGGTAACTCAAAATGTTCGTTCGTCATTTCACAGATGTACGAAAGTCCAAATTCGGCATACGAAAGGCAGTTTAGGGGTGTAATGTATAATGTACGAAAGTGCGAGTTGTACGAATGTTGAACGTACGAAAGTCGAGGACCACCTGTTAATTGTTTTTATAACCTTGTTATGGCTATTGGAGATACCTAAAACAAGTATGCACTTAAATTTTTTCAATTTTTGATCCTTAAATGCTCATTCTGGAATGTTTAACTATATTAATTACTAGCAGGAGTGCCCGTTGAATTTCAAAGGGTTTAGTGAATCTAAAACTTCGACCGTGTAACATGTAAGCATCGCAAGAATAAGATAGTACACAGTTATACCCGTCGAATAAAACTAAAATGAAGAAAACTGCTCTGCATTGTCCTATTTAGATGAATGGAGGAAGAAAATCTTAGGAAAATAACATATAAACTCCCTCCCCCTCCCTTCCACCCTCTCCTTCCCTTCTCCCCCTCCCTCCCCCTCCTTCCCCCTCCATCTCTCCTCCATCTCTCCTCCTCCCTCTCCCTCTCTCCACCCCTTCCCTCTAATTCCCTCTCATCATCTCCACCTTCCGTTACCATCCATCTCTCTCCCTCCCTATATGGTATTAAAAGCATTCAAAGTGAACGAACTTACATACATTCTCCTTTATTTGTTAGATTAGAAGATAATTCAATTAAAAACAACATATTTCAATGAAATAAACAACAATTTAAACAATTCAACAACAATTTTTACGTAAGATATGGAATGTTAGTAAATTTCTATACTTCAATAATACCATAAATGCGAAAATTATGTTTTACAGAAATAACTGATGAAAAATTTTTAAACCTATTTCAAGTCGTTGCTGAGATATACTCAAAAAACCAAAATTTGAACCGGCCATTACATTAAGACCTTTCGACCCAGTGGACTCATTTTGTCCATTTTCAGCTAGAAAATGTATATCATCAAAACATTGATATTGGTGTAAGATTCATCAAAATCGGTCCAACGGTTGCTGAGATATCCTCAAGAAACTGAAATTTTGACCGACCGATCCGTGATCTCCGGTGTCACGACCCCGTTGGTCGATTTGAATTATATTCAGCACTGCAGCTCCTATGATCAACCTGAAGCTGCTTTCAAAATTTCAAGCTCCTAACTTTATTCTCTGATGAGTTATGGCTGCCACAGACAGAGAGCCAGACAGACAGATATCCTCTTTTATTTATTAGATGAAACCTACTTTGGTGTGGTGGTATTTCATCCTCAGTTTAGTGACTTTGCTTTGAAATGGGTGTATAGTTATCATTAGTTACTCACAGTACAAAAATCTTAGGACCTGTTCAGGCTGCTCTGTGCAGTTTATTTTATTTTTACTTTCTCATACGAAGTATCGAGAAAGTATTGTTATCGCGAAAAAATTCGACCTCGAGATTTTTACAGAAATATATGTTTTAGGTGTCGCTGAATCCAAAAAAGTGGTTTTTGCAATGCCGTCTGTTTGTCTGTTACTGGCTCTGGAGCCTAAACGGTAGAGCGAAAATGAATGAAATCTTGTACTTAGGCATTTTATCATACTGAGCAGAGTATATCTAGAAATGGTTGACATTCCTCAATAATTAAGAGTAGTTCACTCTAAGCATTTTTAACAACAATCCGATTTTCTTGAAAACGGCTCTAACGATTTTGATCAAATTTCGTACAGTTACTTGAGTTTACGTCATCAAGAATACTGCTGTCTGTCTGTTACTGGCTCGGGAGCCTTGGCAGTAGAGCGAAAATGAATGAAATCTCATACTTAGGCATTTTATCATACTGAGCAGAGTATACATAGAAGTGGTTGACATTGCTCAATAATTAAGAGTAGTTTATTCTACGCATTTTTAACAACAATCCAATTTTTTCAAAAATGGCTAACGATTTTCATCAAATTTTGTGCAGTTACTTGAGTTTGTCTTCAATAATACTGCATAGTTCATGTGTATCAAAAAATGAATATAAGGCTAGTTAGTTTATTCTAGGCAACTTTAACAACAATTCGATTTTCTCAAAAACGGCTCTTTAATTTTGATCAAATTTCGTACAGTTCCTTGAGTAAACATCTACAATAATACTACGTATTTCATTTTTCTCAATGAATGAATATAAGTTTAGTTAATTCTTGGGCAACTTAAACAAAAATTGGATTTTCTAAAAATAGTCTCATACGATTTTCATTTTCTGAAGATAACTAAACGAAGCATTAGTATATGAGAAAGTTTGTACAATGTATGTTGTACCGATTTTTTCTACATAACTTTAGTTAATGTTTTATACAGAGAACTCACTAAGCACTCTTTGGCATTTATTTTGTAATACAACCACTATTTTCATAATGAATTTTTAGTATTGGCATTCTAAAGAATGAAATTCCGCATAATGAATTTATTTTGGAAAATTGAAGGGGCGATTCTACCCCTAAATTCTTATTGTAGCTGAAAATTGTGGTGACTGGACTAAGTACCCTAAAAATGTCTTTGAATTCTACAAGGCCTTCTTAAAGAATATGCCAATTTTGCTTATTTACTACACTTTATTCCTAGAGGTTCTCTTGTAATTTATAATGCAGACATTTCCTGGATTTTGTTATATGTTATGTATGAAAAGCATAATTAGTAGTGTTCTTCATAATTTGCATGTACATTCAGAACTTTACACATACAGTTTAGCCAATGATAAACATTGAAAGAGAAGGAATTTTTCGTATTAATATGCTACTGCTTGAAGGTCATCAAATGTAACAGGTGAATAGATGGTAGGATAGGTACCAAAATCATTCAGTCAAGTATGGAAAATCTATGTATCCGATTGAGAAAGGGAAAATTAATTTTAAGTTCATCTTTTCTATATATTACTACAGTAGGATCTCGATAACCGTCGCCATCAATAATCGTTGTTTCGATCAACCGTTGTTTGTCGTCAAGTCGTACAAAGAAATGAAAAAGTTCCATCACCATTTGAATGAAGCAGACAAATGAATAATATGACTATTGTACTGTAGCTGAGAGGGAAAGATTGCTGCTCACCAGTACCATGTCAAGACATTCTGTCGCCTCAGACAACATACTATGTAATGCACATTTAAATTTGTAACAGACGTTAACTCACCTCATCATCTCACCTATCAAAATAGTGCACTGCAGCTGTTCTCAGAGAACATTTAGTCGATTTTGTTAGAGTGAAAAAAGTTTGTGTAAATTGAAAGAGGGTTAAACAAAGACATACTATTTAGAATTTTGCTTTCAAATCTAAGAATCAAATAGCAAAATGTTCCTTCGAGGATTGCTTGAGTACAACCGTCAATTCATTTATCAACAATTAACATATCCCCCACGTATTTCTTACATATTTTATAGCTTATTAAACCGTAAGTGATAAAAAAAACCCCAAAATGCAGTGCTATAGTCGCTCCAACATCTAAAGACTCCTGGCCTTGAAAACGGGGCGTACACCAGTTAGCAGCAGCTAATAGGAGACTGTTTGTTTGGGAAGGTAGTGGGGAGGAAACCAGTCTCACTCCTGCTCTCGAAGAGATCTCATCCGGATGCGTTGCCATTAGAAATTGCGTAGTATATCAGCTGTAGGCGAAAATCCGCAAGAGCTGGCAACGCGCACCGATATCTGCTCTCCCGCATGAAAGTTGAGAGGGGCGATGGAAGGGGAAACGTTCGTGATTGGCTACTTGCTCTAAGTAGGCCAAGAGCCTTCCGATGGTGAAGCGACTATAGTGCTAGTAACAATGCTGCTAAAAGGTCCAGAAATGTGACATTCATGCAAATAAGACTAGAAGCGAATGAATGAAAATGGCACAGAGTCTAAAATTTTCAGTAAACTAAGGTCTAAAAATTCAATTTTGTATGATGCAAATTATTGATTTATGACAGTGGCCAACAACGTTTTTCCTAAGAAGAGTCACTTTTTCAAATTATATATAACACGCAATATAAGAAGAGCCACAGTCATTATGGATACACGGGAGGCAGTCCCTTCTTAACCTTGGCATTGTTTTACTTTTTGCTATTATCTCTATAAAACAAACATTCAGTCTGCATAATGCATCCTTACCTTATTAGTTTTCTGCAATTTCTATTAAAATAATATGCAAAGCCAATTCTTTTTTTTGGAGGTTTTATCAGGGAGAGTTGCTGTCAGGAGCCACACGAAAGCCCTTAAAGAGCTGCCTGCGGCTCAGGAGCCAGAGGTTGCCAACCCTTCACCTATGACATTGTTACTATGGGAAAATCGATTTTGACTATCATCATTTTGCTAATCGTCAGGTTTTCCAGGAACCAATTAACGACAGTTATCGAGGTCCTACTATAATCACCAATTGCCATTCAATATTGATGCATGTAAAACTTACCCTTAAGTTTGTGTTTTGATAATGACAGTATCATCTGTAGAATTTCTCCTCTGCCAGAGTATCGATTTAATACTGATTGTTTCAGTGTTGGTCTCTCCTTACCCTTGCAGACACAATGTCTTCATTTAGCTTAAGCTTAACATTGCTCTATTATTTTGAGGTTTTTAAGCTTATTATTAATGTCTCAGTTATTATTTTACATGTTGGGTAGATACTGTATTTATCAATCACTTTCTCACAGTTATATACTTTGGATGGGCAGAAAATTCATATCATGGGGGAGAATTTCACTAGTGATAAATTCAATATCACTTATGGCTTTCTTGGACATTATTTCAGAAGGGTGAGTAAATGTCTATTGGTTCAGTTGTAGGGTAATATGTTACTACGGGGAGGCTAGATCCAGATTTTAGTTCCTTTCAACAAGGAAAGAGTTATTTTGGAGTGTTATACTTTTGTAGAGGATTTTTATAAAGTCTTATTCAAATGGAAAAGAAATGGATCAGAATTTGATGTTTTAATGGAATTGAGTGTATCAATTCCTAGAATATCTCTGTAACTCATTGTTGAATGTGTAAAAATTTTATTAACGTAATTCTTAGAAAAACTGCAATTATTTCAACTTTTATTTTTCAATAGTTTTAATTACACTCAGTCTGTACATATTACACAAATCCATTCACGCCATAATGTAGTTTCTCCTAATCTTCTGGACATCGTAAGATTCAGTGGAAAATTTCTGTAAAATATGTATTTACATTGAAGTGATTCTTTTAGACACAGATTAGGAACCCCTCATAAGTGTGTGTCCTGGAGCTAACCAACTATTCAACAGAATTTTTTTTAGTTAAGGGCCAAACTACTCCTTTTAAAGAATGAATTTGGGTCAACAGAAAGGAATGTATGCATTAACTTCCATTTGATACCATTTCTCTTAGGCTTACCATTTCTTTCTCTATTTTTCCATCACATACTTTTGTGGTGTTCTGAAAGTAAACTATTTTTGTTCAATGATTTTGTCTTTTTGTGCAGTAATACAAATATTTAAAGATCTAATGCCAGATAAAAATGGAAAAAATCTGCAAGGCTATTATGCCTATATGCACTGTCGTGTCACTGCAGGCAGAGTTTCCAGCTTTTATCACTGGTTTGAGTGTTGTTGGGCCAGCTGCGGTTAATGGAGGAAAATAGTTTTCATCATTGAAGGGTGGCCTCAGGCCGACTATCCCTCCAGAACCTTCACTAGTGCCTCCATTACCACTGCCGTCTCCAAGGTCTTCATCATCCGAAGTTTCCAATCCAGCCCCTGAGGATGGGTTTGATGCTGAGTAATCAGGAACTCCATTGCAGAGTTCACCCACACAATAGCAATATCTTATTTTGTTGGCGTATTTACAATCCAAGACTGGTAGCTCCCCACAAGTTCTACTGACTTGTGTACCTGAAATTAATGTCAATTAATTATTGCTGGGGAAGAGAGAATTTTAAATATTTAATTGGTTTTAGCATTGAGTAGTTAAAATTAATCTTTGAAAATTAAAGAGAGGGATGATTTTTTAAATATAATTTAATTGGAGGTTTTTTTGGTTCAGTTGATATTCTCTGTTACTCACCATTAAATACAGTTAGGCAGCTGCTAAACTGAAGAGGGCATGTTCGAACCATCTCTGGTTGAGGTGCTGGTGGCTGGAAGTCACATGGTGGGGGTGGTGGGTACTCGGGGAATATCCTGCGTATGTCGTCGACATACCACGTGGTTCCAGGTGGAACACAAACAAAGCACCTTTGTTGGTGTTGACCTCCCATGCTCCGCCCACCATTTTCTCCATCCTCTGTACCTGAATTTTATAATTGAAATATAGTTAAATGGCGAAGTAGAATCCTTGAATAAGTCTTCAAGTTAATCTTTGAATGTGGAATTTTTATTTGGGATGTGATATTTAAGGTCGTTATTTTAAAAATCGTAAATTTTAATGGGCAATTTAATTTAAGATCGTGCGTTGGATGTTTCCACGCATCGATCGTTATTTTCATGGCCCAACTCTACCATCTTGTAAATATATGAATACGCTATCTGTTTTCAACCGCCATTAACCTAATTGGAAATTTAAGTACGAAATAACTTTAATTATAGCATAATTTCACCGATTATTTGCTTTCGATAAAGTGTTCCGAAGAGCTTCGCGGTGATAATATTCACTTTCCAGTGGTTTTTCCAAATTAAAGCCGCTAATTAAATTTATTTTTCGAAGAAAGTGTCGTTATCTTCCCCACACGATATCCCAAGTTATTTTTTTGTGAATATCGCTCTCTGTATTTACCGTTACGTCGGCGATGGTTTCTGTCTTATCGCCTCCGATTTATCGCGAACCGGTTTGTTTAGGTTTTTTTCTTCGCTATTTTCTATTTACGGGCACGATTCGTCACTAAACACCCGACCATTTTCGCGTGGCCAAGTGCGTGTCATTCAGAACGGTCTCTCTCCAAACGACCTCTTTAAAATTCCTCCGCATTCTTCCGAATCTGTTCGCATGCGACACTTCATTTCTCTCTCTCTCTCACTCTCTCGCCTTCGCTATCTTCTAAAAAGAACTCACCGTAAGGCGCCCGGGGTTCTTTCCAGTGAGAGGGCACGTAGGTATTCTCCGGCACCGGGTATTCGCCCCCGGAGGGAGAGCGCGCTTCGCGATAAAATGGCGAGTCTCCGCAATGTCATTTGGAAATAAGAATGGAAATCGCCGCATATCGTGATCTTTTTGTCTGATCTTCTAGCTTTGAATGTCCGTTCGTCGTGTTTTAGTCACTTTCATCCCTCGAATTACCCCTTGAAATTCGACGAGAGATTTCCTAAAGGCGAAATATTCCTGCCGCCTTATGGTGCTGCACTAAAATTTAACTCGTAATTATCGACTTACGTTTTTAAAGCACCGATAAACACGAGTAAATTAACTTTTAAAATTAAAGGAGAAGATGTGACTAGCATGAAGAAGAAAGGATTAAATGGATGCTTCCGAAACTAATCCGTTATTTGATGGAACGCATTAGTTGAGTATACCTTGAAGAATATATATTAAAG
The DNA here is from genome assembly GCA_036926305.1 of Uropetala carovei. NCBI lineage: Eukaryota > Metazoa > Arthropoda > Insecta > Odonata > Petaluridae > Uropetala > Uropetala carovei. The sequence goes on along the minus strand of JAXCHB010000152.1, from coordinate 244,907 downwards.
AAAATCTTTAAAACGCTTTCTAGTAGCTTTCCCAAATAATGTAAGATTACTAATTTTATTGGTTGAAAATAATTTGATTCCTTTAAAATTCCGAAACAAATACATTATTAATTTCTTTCGTCACAATTAAATCTTAATTTTCGCAACTCGATAACCAAAATTTCACACCACCTAGCAATTGCTTAGACAAATTCTGTATTCTGTATTTCAATCCGATTCGGATTCTGTAATGTGGTTGCATTTAACGACAGAAATTTTTTAAATTCATATAGCATGAAAGTGCTAAAAAAATCGTTTTGGTGTAATTGATTATTTTTTCGTATTTCGACCGCGAAAAATGATATTTTCGAGCTGATCATTCATGCAAGTCTGTGTTTAGGGTTAAAGTAATTTTTAATGGAAGTGAAAAATATATTGCCCTTATCCCCTTTTTAATCGTGTAGAGAAAATAAACGCTCCTGGAACAGATCCTATAACTTTGATGTGGACAGTGGTTAATCTTAAATGTAAAAGGGCTAAAGCTGAGGATATCATAGACGTATGATCGAATTTTGAATTAGTATTTTTTTACTTATTGCTGTTTTTGTATCTCCGTTCTGCATTATGGACAGAATACGGCTTTTTGTTGTATATGCCGATTCCCCTCCTCGCATTTCCTGTATATATTTTTATAATACTTGAGTCCCGGGACTCTGAGGATGTGTGTACACGTGCGTGCGCGCGCCCCACTCGGCTTGCCGCCTCCGGTCGAGCGAGCAAATCTCTTCTCTGGGCGGAAAGCGATGCCGTGTAGATTGCGCCGGGACCAGTTACACGGCCACGGACAAAGCGGCGGACTCACTGGCGTGGATTTCTCAGATCGCGATATTGCTTTCAAACAGATTTTTTTTAAATCTCGAAGACGGAGTAGTAATAAGTTACAGCGGATAATATGTAGAGGGGGCAAAACCACATTGGTTTTTTTCGCCGACTTTTTCATGTAATGAGTTTCGGTGCGGCTTACATTAATCTTTAATGTAGATGAATTAGTAATTCTCCTCTCATATTTGTACCGTAATTCCGTATCTGTCTTTCTTATCGAACATGCGAAGATAAACTCTACATTTCTTTGTTCATTTATGCCAAAATTCGCACCTGCTGGATATTTTCGTCCTTAATCTTGCCCTTTCATCTGGCCTTGAGAGTGGTCTCAATGAATTCATACAGAAGGTTGTTCGCCTTGTATTTTTTATTCTAAGTGGAAATAAATAATAACGGAGATATTGACGACGACATTCTGGGAGTCCTTTCGTTGTATCTTCTCAAGAAGCTTGTTGATTATGCTTTGATGAATAAAACTCGCATTTTTAATGAACAACTAGCTTAATCGTGGTTTTCTTATGTCCACATATTATTCACAAAGATTTGTTTAATGCGGCCTTGAGAGCATACTTTATAAGGCGTTCGCACGCTATGCTCTGATATGTTTTTCAGCGGGTCTTATTTTTATCTATCTTACTACGCTTTTCTCGTAACTTTCAGCGCTCGATTAATCCCCCTTTTCTGTTTCCTCGTAATTTTTTCTGTGTTAAGCAGTGAAAGTTATTGACATTTTTTATTGATATTATTTCGTGAAACGATATTTAAATCATCCTAAATATAGTTCAGTTTTATTGCTACTGTCGTTCACTAACGTATTCAAGTTCTCTGTATGTCCATCCACGTTCGTTTTAAGAGATCCTGTTTTTTTCGAAAAACGCGTTTCCTTTTCGTTTTATCTGCTAGAGATGTTAAAATCGCGTCACGCGCACGGATTACGGACGGAGAAGGAAATATAAAAATGCCAACTGCCATTCCTTCTGCATATCCATTGGCTTAATCCGTCTTTTGTTTTGACTTCGTTACGTGTACTTTTTTCGATGTTTACGCGAAGAAAAAGAAGGGAGCGGCGAGTTGTTTTCTCTTTCCACCCTATGGTATTTGAAGAAGAGCTTTCACATTCAGTAAAGTGATGCGTATTATTGTTCTTTCGTACGAACATTTGTTTTCCTTTTTTGCTCAGGTCGCCAAGTTACGATCGAGCGAGAGCGTGAGAAGTGGCCGTAGGTGTTTACTCGTTGACGTTTCTAAGTTGCGAATATCCTTTCAGTAGTCGGGACTTTTTATTGTTGTTTTTGTGCGGTGTTGGGTAACACATTAAATGGCAAGTGCAGGATGTCTTCCTGTGGAGTTGCAACGACTCTCGTCACCGTAAATGCAATTTAGGAAATTTAGAACTCGTAATGCTTTTTTAATGTTACGTTGGTTCGTTGTGCTTAATGTTTTTGTGTCTAAATTTAGGTATAGATTCAGAATAAAACGCGTGGTAATAATATAACTAAATTCTATAGGAATTACTCGAGCTTTTTTTATCTCTCATATTAAGCTTCTTCAACCAGCATTTTAATCAGAGTTATTTATGCTGAGCAATATGCGCGTGCGCACTCACACACACTACACGCGCACACACATATAGGATAGCTTTTTTTGCTGATATAAATTTAAAATGCTGCACAGAACTGCATTAAATAGCTTTTACTCCACGGCAACGAAGCAAGGAAAATCAACTCAGTGTTATGAATGAACTGTGACGCTTGTTAGTTTCAAGGTTTTCCGCTTGTAAAATCCTAAAGTAATTCTGACGCATACCGATTTTGCGCCTACCTTCGCGCGGTACGTCCTTCCATCTCTTCATTCCGTCACGACGAAGACGCGTCCTTTCCGAGCGCTTCGCTCGATCGTCTTTCATCCCTGCGCAAGTCATCAGAAAGCACGATCTGCTGCATCAATTAAACCGAATTCGCCCCTCTATCAAACCTTCGGCTCTTTCCCTTATTCCCCTCCGCTGCCTCACTCCCCTCCCACACTAATTCTCCTCCCACTCTCTCTCTCTCTTTCTCTTCCGAGACGTCTCGTTGCGTTAGAGCGTCAACCGCCGCCGCGCCGCTCTGCGGTGTGGGATGCTCTTCTTGCCTCGAGGAGTGGAGAGAAAGAAGGCTGCGCCAATTCTTGGAGGGCGGAGCGGGAGGTCAAGTGCGAAGAACGAGAGAGGCTGTGAGGAAGAGAGTGGAGGAAAGGGCTGTCTCTCTCTCCCTCTCTCTCGGGCGGCAGGAGATTGTTCTCGCAGGGAGGAGTGGGCGGAGAATGGGAGAGACTGAATGAACAGAGTGAGAAGATGAGGAAATTGGGGTAATGACGAAATTTGGGTTGGTGATCGAGAATTTTTATTTTATCGTCTGCGTTTATTTTATTTTATTTTTGACAGTAACACCGAGAATGTTGTTTCACTCGTTAAAGGGATCGTTTTTTTTTAGCTGGAGATGAAGAGGTTGAAGAACAGATTCTCTTCTCGAAACATTATGCTGCGGACTTCTGATTAAAATGTTTTGTCTCGACTATTTTGGGGAGTGTGTTTGGAACGAGGAAATTTTCCTAAGTCCTCCCCCGATTTAGGTGCTTGCTTGTCTTTTTCTCTTTTTTCGATCGTCTCGATAGTTCGCCGTGGTGTTTCTTTTTCGAGGAGTTTCGCGAAGGCATCGCTTGTTCGTATAAGCGCCCTCATTAGAGGGAAGGCACAGTTTCCTTAATTTCTTGAATGCATCCGGATACTTTGCATTTATCGCGTGGTGGAAGTTAACTTTCTCTAAGGCTGTGCGAGTGGTGGTGTTTTTGTTGGTCTTGCGGGCATGTTCCTTCCTTTTACTTCGCCATTCCGTCTCTTATCTTGATCGTTTACCTAAGAAGAATTGTTTAATTAAGAAAGCGCTGATTGATTATGTACATAGACAATCAAAGTGAATGTGTAGCTTTAAAGAAGAACAGTAAGTATTTCGTGTAAGTTCTCAATAAGAGATTTGCGTTTTCTTCAGACAAAAAAAATGGTTATGTTGAGGAATTCTAGATACGATTCACTTTTCCGAGGAATATTTGAATTTCTGAAATAAGCTTTACCGAAAAATGTTGTTTTGCAAGAAGTCATTGGTTATAATTTATGCATGTTAGTTTAAGTCCGAAAAATTGAGAAAGTAAGATAATGGGGCACTTTAAATGGTAGCTAGGATCCACAGTGAGAATTTACCGTGTAGTGGTTGTTCCAATATTAAAATACTAGTGAATGTGTGCTTGCATTTTGCAAGCATTTAATGTCACCTTATTTTAAAGAGTAAGAGCCGGCAAATAAATTTGAAACGCAAAAGTGTCCTGCACCAATTTCAATGCTTTTCTTATGGGAAATAATCTCAAATTTTAGGCTGCTAGGAAGTCGAACCGATAACACCTACGCAGGAGTTTTCAAATATTATGGAGATATTCTCATGACATCTACATACCCTGAAAATATCAGCTCTTTATTCCTCTTAGTTTCGTCTATATGCAGGAATTAATTTTTTCCATTCTTTCTTATGGGAGATATACCGGGTCGTCTGGAGTCGAACCCAGGCCACTTGCGGTAAACGTGATAACGGTTCCCAATATCTAACAATCGTCCAAGTTTCAATTCTCTATCTTATCGGAAAACGCCCGAAATTAATTTTCAAATATGCCGCAATGCTTTTCTTATGAGAAAAAAACGCAACTTTCGGAATTTCTGTAGTCGAACCCATGACACTTAGGTAGATGATCTCAATTTTTCTGGCGGTTTCTGTATGCTATGTACAATTCCTGAGGACTTCAGCTTTCCAGCTGTTGTAATTTGAGACAGACATTAGTATCCTCCTATATCCTCCTCCTCATATATCCTCCTCTGTAAGATTTGAGCTTACAGTATAGATACCTCTTAAACGTAGACGTTAGGACAGGGCATGACAAATTTTCGTTGGATCTAGGAGCCAGACAATTTGTTGCGTTCTGGGGATTTATATTGCAGCGACTAACAACAAACTTAAACCTTCCACTATTGCAGATATGAACTAGCACGCACATTAACGTTATACTAAATAATATTCTGATGTAAAACAACACATACTAATTTACACTTACTTCCACCATTCCTTATTTGGCCTTTTGTTTTGTTTTTTAGTCGCGCTTGCTTTCAGTGTTCTTGTCTCTCAATTCTTCCCACACGTTTCATTCTTACGGTATCTAACAAACAAAAAAAACCGCAAAAACGTACTATTTTAAGTGAAACACAATACTGAACCTAATAATTTAAATACAATAATGCACAATACCACACGCGTATAAATGAGAATGCGGCATAGCGTCGTTTCTCCCAAGGGTAAACCCTTTTCGCATTTTGGTAATCGTACTATTCGCTGGTAGCGATGAGCAGTGTGGTAACGTAGTGATTGTTGAACCGGGATTTTCAAACTAGCAAAAATAGACATTAATTTACAATTAACTGCTTCCGAAATTCTAGGCGCCACGACAAAATTTTTAAGCGCCATGGCGACCTGACGCTCGGGATTTGTCGAGCCCTGCGTCATGAAAAACAAATTGGCCGGAATGAGTTTCTCTGGCGGATTTAGTGTTACATAACAAAGGCGGAACAAGATAGATGAATTTGCTTACTCCATGATGGAATTAAATTAGTGTCTCGGGACCCATCCGTCTGGAAATAGTACGCTAAATTGCCATCACGCAGGGTTTCCAAGTAATTATCTAAGAGAAATAAGGGGGAGTAAGTCGCCAGGGAAATGGAGAGATCTGCATGCTAACAAGAAAGAATAAACATTACAAGTACAGAAAATCACAGCATTGATGTATAAACGGACATATTGTGCTATTTTATCACTATTGTGACTTGGATTTCACATGAAAACATGCCGTCGATGTTTAATTAGACAACCAAGCTCTTATCTGTGAAATTATTATGGTGTCGTTTTGTTTATCAGAAATTCTACCTCATTCACGCTTATATTCATATCTCTATTTTTAAAAATCATCTCCAGTTTTATTCTTTTCTATGTCGCAGTCCACTTTCCAATGATGCTTAACCGTTATTTAGTTTCTCAGAATATGCAGGCGTACTGACAGCGATGATATAAATGAAATGCTTCTGCGACTTCAGCGGTAAGTTTCTCTCAAGCGAGGATGGTGCCACATGCTCGCCGGGAGAAAAATATTTATACGCGTATATCGATTCGAAACCAATTTCGAACTTCATCCGTCATCATTGTGCCTTTGACGCGGAGCAAAAAAAATGGACCATATTGAGTGCTGATCGAGTCGATCTCATGGGAGAGAGAGAGAAAAAAAGAGGAGAGCGCCGCTAGAAAAGGTGGGTGGGGGAGAGAGAGGTGGTAGTGGTTTTAGTCTGAAGATTCGGATGAGATAAAGAGGATGCGCGAAGGAGGGAGAGAGAGAGAGAGGGAGAGGCAGGAAAGGGATTTAGAAAACGAGATGGAGTTACGAGAGGAGGAAATTGAGGGATGATTCATGTTTTACTTGTTCTTTGACTTCATCCCATTCCGTCATCTACACTAGCCAATATGGACTCGCGAAGGGGGAATGGGGGAGATGGTCTAGATGTTCCCGACGGTTTTTCTCATGTGACGGTTAATAGGCGAGCGGGAACGGTCTCTAATTAGACGAGCAAAGAAAAGTAGAAGATTCGTCGAGATGAGAAGCAGCATTTAATGCTGGTAGCGTGCTACTCAGCCACTGCGTTCCGGCTCAGGAAGTGTATAAAGTTAGGCCGGGGTAATGGGAGGAAGGGATTAAAGGGGTTTTGTCAGAAGGAGGGTTAGTACGAGGGAGGGCGGAAAGGGGAGCGTGTGTGGGAAGGGGGAAGAGCGGCGGTTTTCGTCGGGAATGAAAGAAAGGGAGCGAGTGGTGTGGGAGGTAAACGCCAGAGGACCTTAAGTCACACGAGCAAATAGTGGGAAAAAGGCGAGGGTGGCAGTGGGTTGGTTTGGTGGGGAGAGAGTGTGTCTGTGTGTGGCTATCTTATCGCCTCAACCTTTTCTCTCATTTATCTCCATATCTCTCCTCTCACTTTCCCTTTCTCTCTTTGCTATTCTTATTTCATTTCTCTCTCTATTACTCTTATTTCCTTTCTCTTTTTTTCTACAAGCCGTTCCTTCTTTGGAGTATGTACTTTAATGTCCCACGCCTCCGCCAGACTTCTCTCTTCCTCGCGGCATCTGGCTTCCTACACACTCCGTGGTGATCTGGGATTTTTCCGTTTGTTCTATCTGCCCTCGTATTCTCTCCTCTCTCTCTCACACACGCACACAGATCCCAGGGAACTCTTCCCTGAAGGCGCCAATTCCCTTTCGTTCCGGCTCAGTATCGGTGGTTGCCCTCGCTTTGAAACGGGAAGCAATTCGCCGCGAACGTTTCACCTCTTTAGGCGAGTACTCGCGAGGGAAGCGCGGTTTAACACTTTATGAGGATTGAAGAAATTCTCGGGCTGGTAACGAGGCGCCGGGATCGGTGAAATTGGTCCATTCGGGAGGAATGGCGTTCATTATTTTCCCGACCTTAAAATTCGAGAACGCGCTTTTCAAAATATATTTCCCGTATCCATAAAAAAGATGAAAGAAAAAGTAATGCCGGCACGCGTTTAAAACATCTCGCGTGGCATCACAATTTTAATCTTTTTGATTTTTTTGCCAGCTATGATGCGGAAAGTTAGCGAATATCTGTCATGTTGTGAATAAACAAAAACGTAGAAATTCCGCGATGGCTAAACTTAAATGAAATTTTATATGGCATTATAAAACCCATGTCACTCCATTTGGTGGATTCATATGTGCTCTGGGGTTGCGATCGCGTTTGTATTGTTGCGTGGCTATTCTGAAAATGAATCGGGTGATACGAGGAAGATAAAGAATGGAAAGGTTGTCGAAGCATTCTACGTTGTACGAAGATTAAACCGAACGACCCGCAAATTGCGCGACCCCCGTTTCATGTTAAAGGATGCGGAAAACAAATTAAGACCATCGTAATTCCGCCAAGCTCCTTGCTAATCTTCTTCCTTTGCCGTTGTAAGTGCGTGTTCCGCTCATATTAGGGCCGCTTAGCAAGAAGAAAAACCTGGAATATATATATCATATAAGCCATGTTGAAGGGTTTTTCACTACCCTAACGTTACGTCACTGTTACTTTCGTCGGCTACTAATCCTTATCCTCTAGCAGCAATCGCTCTGCCTTATGACGTAGATACTATTTACGACTGAAATAAATTAAATTATTGTTTATTATTCAATTTAAAATGAATAAATGTTGAATTGAAAATACGCCAGTACTGGTTCACTTTACGAAGTAAAAAAGTCAGTCGTGTTTTGATATGGAAATAATTTTTTCACGAAGTTTTTTATTTGTTATTTCGAACATTTTAGTTTCAAAACTTATGAAACTACAACTGAAAAATTCTAATTCGTTGGAATAAATGTTGTCAAACTTTATCGTGACATTATTAAAAGCTATTTTTATAATATTGTTTAAAATCTGCTCGTTTCTGAGTTTTATATCAATTCAGATCGTATTCCACCAAACTTATTTCCGTCTTAGAAAAACTCCAAAGTAAGTAAAGGCGAGGAAATAGCATTAAAACTTTAACTGCACCAGTTATAATGGGCTTATATCAGAGATAGAGCCGTATCGCATTTATTCTGAAAAGATTTTTAAGGGGACGATTTTCACTGCTATTGGAATTTTTCCTTAATAAAGAATACTTCATGTTCGAATGAGGACATTATTGGAGCCATTCGCGGTTATTAGGCACACGCTCTAATTTTTATTCATTTTCGGTTTTTTGTCCGCAATCTTAATTAGTTCTCCGATGAAGTGGATATTAAAAAAAAATAGTAGAGTTACGACAGCTACAATCGTTTTACGGGTTTTTGCGTAGGCGTTAAAATCTCTAACGGAAATTACATTTCCACGAACCTCGTGCTATTTACATCTTTAACTCCACGGGGCTTGTATTTCTGTATTACGTTACTGGGATGATGCAATTATAAGAGTTGAAATAGTCTCCAAAAAAAGTCATTTTTTCCTCTACGGGGCTTTTAATATCTCAGTTGATTACACGAGTTAAAAACTAATGAAAGATTTCGTTAACGTGCAACGTTACTGTCTTCATCTCATTTATAAAACTTGCTGCGCCGAGGAAAAATGGAGGTATTTACGAGGTGTCTTCGAATGGGAATGGAAAGTGCCGCGGGGAGAGTAAACAGAGGAAGACTTGTTTGCAAAACGCAAGGATTTTAATTTTAAGTCATTTGCAGTTGTCTTTACTCCAAAGGAGGATGGCACAAACGCAAATAAAAATTCGAGTGGCTCTCAGTTTAAGAGTTTTGAAGGTCGGGAATCTGGGAGTCCGCGGAGCGGTGTTAAGCCGCGCTCTGCAAAAAAAGTAGATCCTTCGTCACTCCTTTACATTTAGAGCTTCGGCATTCGTGCTCTACGCGCTGCCGGATACTTAATTGGTACTTTTCCTCCGCATAACATTACACCGAGGCGTATGGAAAATTTCCAAGTAAAGTCGCACGCTAACTGGGTTGACCTGACAGAGACTCAAACGTGATGGAGGTTTAAAAAGTTTTTCCTCGGTTTTGTATAATTACCGTTGCAATGAATTAAATCATGATATATGATGTGTATACATATGGGTGCGAAAATGTTTTTTTGTACCTAGTCGCGACCTTAAACAGTCACTCTCCAGATTAACTTATCTTTTTCTCGTTAGAAAATTTTATGGTGTTTAATATTTTCATGCGTTGAATGAAGTTATGAACTAAATAGCTTCTTCGATCGCAGGTCGCCATTTGAAAACTTTCGCTAATGAATATATCGCTACACGCAAGCATACATATCATAATCTCTTGATTAATGAAGAAATATTCGACTCGACGCCGAACGAATTTCTCGTTCCATTCCACTCTACGCCCTGATCTATGTTATCTTATTAAAATTTATTTTTAAAAAACACCTTCGTAATCAGGTTAAACCAGTTCTGGACATAGAAGACCAATCTCGGAATTCATTCATTACATGAATGATATTTCTAAGGGTTAGAATAACGAGCATAAATCCTCCGGCGATTTATTCGCGCGAATATTTATGTCGCCTTGAAAGTCTGGGACGTTAGTACGTACATAGATCTCCGGCGATGGCGGAATAAAAAAGAGAAACTCGTAATCTCCCGACTGTGTATTTACCTGGCCTCCCCTCCTCCTCAACATCCCTCGAATGGATCACGTGGGCACGATGGGGGGGAGGGGGTGGTAGGGAGCGAGAGAGCTGTCCGGAAAGGAGGGAGAGGTCGCAGGGAGGAGGAGGAGGGGAGGAGTCGGCGGAATGGGCGTGGGTGGGTGGGAGGGAAGATGAATGCTGCGTTACATGAGCGTGTTCGGGAGAGTGGAGTCTTTAATTGCCTTCGCGGCCTTCCCTATGAGGCGCACCCAACAACCCCCTCACTCCATCTCTCTCTCCCTCCCACCCGCTGCGCAGACAAGTCCTCCGTGGTTAGAACTCGCCATTCCTTCTTGAGCGTCCACGTGTCATCTCGGCGCTTTTCTTCCCCGACGGAAGTAAACCTGGTGTCGCGTATTTTTATTCAAGATGCCCTTATCCCACTCCCTTCCTATCCTCCATCTCTCTCTCTCTCTCTCTCTCTCTCTCTCTCTCTCTCTCTCTCTCTCTCTCCCACCTGCTAACTTGCAACTTTTCTCGCTCTCTCTCTCTCGTTTCCTGAAACAACTGCAGTGCGTCGATCATAATATTTCTCCCCCGTCAAGACAGTCACTGGAACACAAGGTATCGGAATTTTCTTGTTGCGTTGTAAGGAATATTCGGGCGAATCCCATTACGAGTTGTATAAAATCTCGTTTAAAGCATGCGCATCAGCGAAGTGGCGTAATAGGTTTATTGATTGACGCAATTTTTTCATTCACTGATAACCTCGATAATTTCCTAGGTTAACCTGATTTCATATAGTGTCGGGATACTGTTTCGTAAAAATCTTTGTTAGGATAACTGAATTTGTTAATTTTGCTTCGTGCGTTTGACGTCAGACACCATTATGATGTTAAGAGGACAGAATAACATATGGCGCTTGAATCGGAAAGTTAAAAAAACGGCCGGATAAATGCGAGCCCAATCACTGTGGAGTTGTATGGTTAGATAAGTTGCTCTCTCTATGAAACTTGATCGTTAAAGCTTTCGCCACTTCTATGCTCTCTTTGCTATCCTGGTTCTTCTGAGTCGGCGGAAATGCTAAAACTGCATTAATTATCTCCCTCTTTTTCTCTCTCTCCCTCGCCATCTCCTTTTGTACCTCTATCGTTTCATTTGTGTGTGTGTTGAGTAGACCAGCTCGCAACTCTTTTTATCCCTCTCTCTCTCTTTTAGGGAATCTCTTTCTGTCCTACTTTTCTTCTGCCATGACAGCTCGGTACCAAAGAATAAACTGCAACCGTTGTGTTACTTATCCACAGCTTTTATTCGGACCCTCTCGCCTAATCTGAATTCACCCGAATGCGGTGGTAGCAGCCGACGGGGAAAGCGCCATTTATCGCATCCGTCTTTCTGGATGAGATCCGTTAAACCGTCGTCCTTCCTGGTGGTGAAGCATGAAATTATGTTCATTAGCAAGGTGGATCCTGCTACACTAGACGAGCTCTTCCTCCGTGTTTTTTCTCGGGGCAAAAATTTTTCGTGGGCCATAAAAATATATGTTTTTCGTTTCCATATTTATACCTTTAGTGTACGTCAATAATCCTTTATCTAGCAATTGGTGGTAGGTAAAGATTTCTCGCTTACAGCAAGTAATGTCAGCTATCCAACAACGTGCAAAGGCGAAGGTATTAGTCATGAAAATTAAAGGAAAAAAAGATGATGAGATTTTCAGAGAGTGAAAATTTATAGGTAAATGTTAAAGTAGAAGGGGAATGGCTTTAATATGCGGAAAGTTTTACTTATTTATTCACTCACAATTGTGGAAGCAACAAAGAAATCAGGAATGGGAGGCGACGAGAATTTATGAAAGGGAGTTTTGAGTAAAGAAATTAAAAATAGTGGTAACTCGGATAAGGAGTGTGTCATTACATGAATGCGGGAACACGACGAAGTAAATTTGAACAGATCAGGAGCTTTTGTGTTGTGTTTGTCTTGGGATGAAAAACGTTATTTAGGTAGATAAGAAACAATTTTGAAATGCAGAAGAAGAAACTATTTCAATTTTCTTTTTAGAGATTACGGGATATTGAAGGAAGTCACGCAATGGAGGATTCTAGAGAATAGGTAAATATGTAGCAAAAGAACCGGGAGTTCGGGTAACTTTAAAAGAAGAGAATAGTTATGAGACGAAGAAGGGCAGATTTGCTGGGATGAGCCAAAATTCTACCGAGAGGAGGAATACTTGTGTTACTACTGTTACAACCTAAGTTTTACAAAGCTTAGTCTATTTTTTTAATCCTACTTTTATCGTCCAAAAGGTTCATTCCAACAAGTACGATTTTTTAACCATCTAGGGAGATAAAAATCGCCTGCTGTCTTTTTTTTTATATAGAAAGACCGACAAGAATGTTCAAAACCGTTGAAGACTGCCGTTACCCCAAGTGTTTTAAAAAGCGATGCGTGCGAACGTCGATTTAATCTTTCCTTTAGCTCTGCTCGATAAATCTTTTGGAAACCTTGTAGCGAGATATGCGAGTAAAAAGCTTCAGCAATTTGTAAACTGATTGCGGCGCATATTAATTTCCGCTGTCAGTGAAAATCATTGCGGCGCCCACTCCGATTATCTCTTCGGTGCGAAAAAAATCTCTCGCGCCTCTCTTTGAAGGAGAAATCCAGCATTCCGTTAAGCATCGCATTGTATTTTCCCTTTCGAGGAAGAAAAACCATTCACCAACCGTTCTCGTGCTTCTCCCCATCTTTTAAAAGAGAGCGAATTCTATTTCTGTTGGGTTCAGTGCATTCTGAGATGGTTTCCTCTAACCTCGTTCTTTATTGATCAATTAATCGTTGCGTAGACTTTCGAAAATCTTTGCGGAAGAGGTTGAAATAAAAAAAAATATTTCCGCGGTAAAAGCTCATAATTATTTTCCGTCCACGTTGGCGGCTGTTGGCTAAGCCTTTTCTCACTGTCTCTCTCTCTCTGTCTCTCCGTCTCTCTCTGTCTCTCCGTCTCTCTCTCTTTTCGCGGTTTTTTACACCTCCCTCCTTTTCGCGGTTTTTTTTAACACCTCCCCCCTCTTCGTAGGAGTTTTTCCGCAGTGGGATTTTTTTGTGCTAAACAAAGCGATTACACAGTTTTTTTTCAACCCACAAAACTAACATTATTCTATGGTAATTCTCTATGTTCAACTAACAAAATTTGTAATCAATATGTATGAGAAATTTATAATTAACTTGTATATAATTTTCAAACCTGACGAAAGGGTTAAATGTAAGAAGGGACTTCACAGTCTCAATTTCGCCCTAAATAAAGTCGTTTGTCTGTCTGTCTGTCTCTCTCTCAGAGAACGACCTAAAAGTTTCTCTCTTCATATTCCTTGTTTTGCGCTGCGCGTAAGTGGATGGAATTTTTAATTTGAAGTAGCTAGCTGCTTTTGGTTCGTCTGGACATTTTCAATTTTCCTCGTTTCTTACGAAATACTTCGTGTGGAATCACTTCGCGAAGAAAACAAAGGAAAAATTAATTAGCCGAATCTATTTGCGAACTTATTTTTGCATTATATTCCACCGCGCGTTCTTGAATATTATAATTGTGTGCATGATTCCGGCATAAACCTTAAATTGCATTTTATTCAAAGGGATGTGAACAATTTCACCCGTTCCATACTTTGTTACGCATTGTTGAATATGAAAATGAGTGTGGAGCTTTAAATCTCGGCACGTTATCTTTTCATATCTCTAAGCTTTCTCGCTAATTACGAGTCGGCAAATGAAAAGGATATTTTTATTTTAGCCGCGGCAGTAATAGTTTAACAACCGTTTCGAAATGCTCGTTTCGTAGGATTCGTTTTGATAAACGATACAGGAATAGGATTAGAGAGAGAGAAAGAGAAAGAGACGTAAACCAGAGAAAAGGCAATTAAAACTCTGAAATTGGCATTATATCTTTTCCCAACATCGTTGGGAAGTAAAAAAAGAAACACCCGTAAAAATTTATTCGCCATCTTCTCATCCCACTTAGTAAGTGGAGCTCTAGCGACCGGAACCCGCGACTAAATAAACTGCCCCTCAAGAGGAGGAGGTTTCAGTACCGGAAGCTTATATCTTGGGTCACTTCCGGATGAGTTTTGTTAAAAGGTAGTTGCGGCCCGGCGTGGGAGTAATGATGGGGATAGGTGAGGAGGAGGGAGACACGGAGCGTGACGTCTAAATGGATATGTGTGGGGGGGGGGGAGGGGGATGGGGGAAGGGTTGGGGGCGTGGTGGTATGAATGCTAGAAATAGGGGTGGGGGAGGGAGAAAGAGAGAATGAGGGGCGTGGCCGAGTGTGGTGGGACTCGAGGTTTGCCTGAGTTTCTCTACGCTCCTTGCTCGCTCGATCGGCCGTTGCGGCGTGCGACCGAGTGGTCATCTCCCGAACCTCTATAGAGTCGCGAATCCGAATCTGGGTTGGGAACGATGGATTCGATGAGAGATATTTCTCATACATCCGAGGACCCTCCCGTGCGCTCTCATCTGATATAAAAAATATAAAAACTAAATTCCTCCCGTTCGGAGTTTTTTAAAGCTTTTATCTCGCGAGCTCTTCTACGTGGCAAAGATTTTTTTGACTGATTTTGGTTTCCAAGGGTCGCCTTTCTGTTTTTTTTTTCGTTCCTTCCCTCTCTCGGTTCGTACATTTCGAGTGACACACATTTGGAAATGGGTTTAATGCGGATCGCATTCGGCAGAGTAAGCTGGAGTTTTCCCGGGATGAACGCAGGAAAACTGGATATACGAAATCTAAACATGAGTTCCTTCGAGGGAAAGTAATTGGTGAAGGGAGCACAAAAAAAAAATAATCGGCACACTCGCGTGTTATGTATTTTCGAGGATTTTATGTTGGGATCGAGAGAGAAAAAGAGAACGTGAAATTGATGGATAAATGAAGTGACTGAGGAAAGCGACGCTATTTGAAGGCTGTTTTTTTATTCGTACACGGTGATTGTTACGATAGGCTCGAAGCAGCGCGAATATTCAGAGCACCTGTATTTGCTTGATATAGGGAAAACTTTCGAAAAATAAAATGTGAAACACCGTTTCACATTCTTATTTTTTATAAAAACAACTTGATCCATTTCATTCGAGCAATATTTTCCTAGAAATGCCTTGCATTGTAAACCGTGTTTTATAATATTGGCCAAACTTTTCTTTGATGCAGAAACTTGTACATATTCATCATTATTTTTATAAATCGCACGTTTTTTATTTTCTTTCAGTTTTTTTTACTTAAAATACTACTTAACACATGCGAATTATGAAACAACAGATCGAGTCTCATTTTGCAATATTTCGCTAAAACATAGCATTATTTTTCGCAATTTGAGTATTAAGTCGGCGTTTTCACTATCGGCGGATTTTATTCCAGTCATTAGATTAAAATCGCATTTTAGTAGACATACGGAGGAAGAAAACGAGCACGCTTAGATTATTCTTTGATCAGTATCGAAATCTTCTCGAACGGAAAAGTCGTAGGAAAAAAGCGAGCAATTCTCTCAAACACTATCAAAATTCGTTTCGCACGAAGAGAAGCCTTCGAGCGAATATTTCAGTCCGATTGCCATAAACAAGTCTCTCCCGAAAAACTAGATGTATTTGTAATTTTTCTGGGCCGCTCGCAGCTAGAGAAAACAAAGTCCCGTTCGGGAAACTCTCTTGAAAATAAACGAAGGGAAAAAAATCACCGAACGCGAAGGGAAACTATAGATGCCTGGCTAAATGGCCATCCCTGCGCAAAATCACCTCACTCTCTCTCCGATGCTATCAAAAGAGTTATTTACACGGTATTTCATGCGAAAGGAATGATTTTTATCGCAGAGTCATCCGCGAGTAAAATTCGACGGTCCAGACCCATCGCCGCGAAAACAGTGCTGCTCTGTTCTCCCGTGCTAAATTGAGCGGTGTTAACGACACTCCAGCTTCGTAGCGCCGAAAGGAACTCGGGTGTCCTAGAGTCTTTTTTTCCTCTCCCTCTCTCGCTGTAGATGAAGTGAACGACTCCCGCGAGGGTCCAATTTGCAGCGCGACGAGGTTTATTTTTTAAATTTCATTCCGCGCTTTTCGAAAACGTCGAGATGCATCGCGTAACGAAAAAAATGAAGAGAGGATGGGAAGTAATTAAAATGCTAGAAACCATTCGATCGAGCGTGTGGCGAAAAAAAAGTATTCGTCCTCCTGGAGAATTAAAAAAATATATATATATACTGTTCGTTAGCGTGCCTGCTTATATTAACTCGTTGGACTTGTTTTTCCAACGGCCGTTTTATGAATTTCTATCGTCGACTGAATGGCTGGAGCGATTTTTTCGTTACGACTTTGGCATGGATAACTATGAACTCGACAGAGGGGTCGTCGAAGGCTACGTCATTTCGATTCGTGCATATATTCATTTGCGATTATTTTTTGTTTTCCCGTGGTACGTCCTGGCAGCCAGAGTAAATACTCGGTCGTTTGGACGAGAATCTAATGAAGCCTCCCTCTAATATTATTTAAATTCTGTAAAACTTGGATAGAAGCGGTAAAAATTTTCTTGTTGAATATCATTTTTACCTGATTATCCAACCATACGGAACAGTTTCAGGTGCCTGGAATTTCGTATATTTTTTTCGATTTCGAGTCGAATTCGATCGATATAGTTTCTGCCATTGTGTTTCATAGAGTGGCTTCCGTAAGATTTATGTCATTGTTTCCCATGTTGTCGAATTCAATTTGTATATATGCCCCGAGAGAGGTTCGGGGGCGGAGTCTTTTTCCACTTATTATGCAGAACTTTAAAAGCCCACTTTCCGCAGTACTCTTCAGTCTTGACTCTGGCATGTATTTATTGAAATGAATTCCCTTCGGTTTACGGTCGCGTACGCTTCACAACCTGAATTGTCATTGTATTCCCGCTCTACCCGTGATCACCAGTTGGAGGGCCGGGTGATTGGTTCTGTTCCGCTGAATCATTGCTCCGTTCGTATGTAATGCTTTGTCCCTGTGCGACCTTGTGCGGTGAATAAAATAGTTTTCTTTTATCCCACTACTGCCGCAGCTTCGGTTTCCTCCCATTTACGTTAATATTTCCGGTCGCTGTGTTAGGATAGGTAAGACTCGGAACGTAATTTTACTTCTTCGAGATAAATGCTGTATCTCAAATTTCGCCACCAATACGGACTTGGAGCACGAGCAGTTTTATCGGTGCAAAAAACGCGTCGTAATCATAAACTATATTTTTCTTAATTTTTTCTTTAGTTGGGCGAAATTTTAAATCCGAACCTTTAATTGGCAAACGGATGCATCGTGCATGTATAATTATAAAATTATTTTCGCAAGTAACAGTGTACTTAAAAAAAAGAAATGATGTATGAGACAATGGAATCGAATGATTGAAAGTCTTTTGAGTGGAACGACTACAGCAAAAGAGGCCGACTCACAGAGAAAAGATTAAATAATTCATGGAAGAAAAGCGAAATTTATTTTCTTTCTTCTGAAATACTTGGAATACGTTTCCAGACAGAATTCGCAATTCTGTCCTCCTCCGAGCGGTATTACAAAGCTCAATCTCATTGGGCTCATTAATAATGGAAGACCTTTAATTGGAACTTGAAATTGCCAAATTATCTTTATTAAAGCGAAAGTTGTCATCCACTTTGGCTTTCACCGATCCGAAAATGCTTCTCTTCTCTTCGGGCCATTAAACTTTTTATCGTCAAACGTATTTTTTTTATGGGAGCACTTCTTGTTTTGTTTTTTTCCTGGAATCGAAGGATCGTAATGCATACGTCACATTACGGCCGTCGAAATCGCACGAGATACATTCGGTGATTATTTCCTCCGTTTCTTCTCTTTGCCACGCTAATCGTCGTTCATCCATGATTCTCGTACCGATCGATATCGATTGAATACATATTCCCCGATTTACTTTCTTCGAAGCTAACTTATGGCCCTTTCCACCGCCTCACGGTTCCTCTGTGATGGCCTCATCCGAAAGAATGGGCCACATGTCTCTTCCCGCGTTTCAAACCAAATGCACCAGAGGAGATGTTTTTGGTAACACACGAAGAAGTTCTTGCCGGTCTCGGGAGTTCGAATGGATGAGGTGTCAGGCTGGAGAACTTATGGCTTCCAAAACGAGGGCCGGAGACCGAAAATGGTCGCCGTGTTCATCCGATGTATCTGAATCCAGGTTATCGCAATAAGTCGGAGTCGATTCCACGTTCGTGTTTAAAGCATCTTTTATTAAAAGGAACTTTATAACAATAATTCTCAGTTTCGTGAATATTGTTTTTTTTTAGGTCGGAGTTTTTTTAACGCGAAACCCTGGTTCTCTGGCGCGAAAAAGTTAGTGAAACGGTGCGCGTTGTTTTTGCGGTTGACGCTTAACATCCGTCATAGTTCGTGGGCCAAGTAGCCGCACTTTCCGAAGGCGAGCCAAAGTAGTCAATAATGGGGAAGGTTAGTTCGCGCGCTAACGTTGGGCCATGCACGAAACAGTTCACGTAAGCGAAGCGTCTTTCGAACGAAGTGCATAGTCCCGAGGAGAACTTCCGAGTGTTTTGCTCAATAACAATAACTCTTCCTCGCCTCCATGGCTATCGGAGGGAAGGCGTCGGAATAGCAGGACGCTGGGAGGCGGTGCTGGGTTTTCCCCAGGTGGGCGGAGCCCCGCTTAATTGCACGCTCGGTGCTCCCTGAACCCTCCCCCGCCCCCCTCCTCACATCCTATCCCTTCCTGCACTCCCTCCGCATCACCACCCCCCGGACACCCCACCGCTTCCAGCGCGGAGCTGTTTGGTGGGTCGTCGCGTGTCGGAAAGAGAAAGGAAGCGGGAGGAGGACGCATACGGCCCCGGCAGCAGAGTAGAAAAGGATGGACCTAAAGGGGGAGGTGTATTTAAAAGGGCGGAGATCCGGATGGTGGGTTTGGCGGCGTCTCTAGCCCTGGTGGATGGAAAGAAGAAAAATAAAAACCCACAAGAGTCGACCGCACGCCTTTTCGCCATCTGTACGTGAGAGGGTTCGTCTTTCTGTTTTGGGGAGGTTCCCTTGCGAAGGTCTCCAGAGCCGTTGCTCTGCCGCCTCCGAGGGAGCTCTCCTAATCTTCCATCCTCAGCCTCTTTCTTTTCGGAGGAGGATGGATCGAGCGCGTCGTCGAGATGGAGTGCGTGGAGAAGAGCGGGTGGAGAGAGAAGGTGGGGAGTGGGGAGTGAAGGGAGAGGGGCAGGTGGGGAGTGAAGGGAGAGGGGCAGGTGGAAAGTCGCACAGTTCGATGATTGGGAGAAACCCTCCACCCTCAATCCCCCTTCCTTTGAAGAAGTGGTTGTGGTCGGGAAAAGCCCTCAGAGTTTCGGATGGGAGGAGGTTCGGAGGCGCACGCACGCTCTCATCTCTCGAGGTCCGCAGGTCCATAATTATCGCGCTCGCTCCATTTTTCGTGTGTGCGCTGCCTGTGAGTTATGCGTCTTCCCCGCCAATATATCTCCCTATTGCTCCGTCTGGCTTGAAAGCCTTCCGAAAAGCCCTTCGGCCCTGTTTTGATTTGTTGATGCTTCGGGGTGCGGCGTTGTAATTTATAGGGGCTTAACGATTCTTTTTTTTTCATTCTACGCCGTATTCTGTAACGAAGTGTTTTGGGGTACATTACAGTTAAAGATTTATCACTGTAGAGATAGAAAATCTCTGCTGGTGGAGAGAGATTCGTGAAATGGAGTGAAAATAAATCGGCCATTCATTTGTATTACGCGAGTAAAATGAATAGTGTATGCGTGTTAAGTTTATCGAATTTAGTACCGTTGTAGGTATGAATAAACTCGTCGACGGATCTTCCGTAAGTGCTTTATCGTCTCGAGAGAGATTTACTGCGGCTGAGGCACGCTCAGTAGTGGGTCAATGTGGAAAAAAGTATAAACATGCCACGCGAAAGGACAATTAAAGCTTAAGATAAAGGTTTTCAAAAAATCTTTACTTATCGTAAACACAGCATGGCCGGTAATATCGGTAATAATTTCTAGGCGACGTGAGCCGTTAACCTATTCCTCGCTTCGATAAAGACGTTAAATTAATTAAGTGCTCCGCAAAGCCAGATCCATGCGAGATATTAATCGTGGAAATCACTCTTTTGTCGCGGTCGTCTGCGTTATACTCGTATTCGAGATTCTAATAAAGATCGCCATTGCTTTTCGTCCGTGCGAACGTAGATCCCCTGTCTGCTGGCATCCGTTTTCCTCATTAAGCTGGATAAATGGCCGCCGGTTTGCTGGAAAGTGGGCGGGCCGTGGTTTTTGGCGGACAGGTGCTTTTATAAGGGAATCAGATGTGTCCGGGTTCGGGATCACGAGGTGAGATGGAAAGGGAGGGAGAGATAAGGAGGGAACCTCCCTATTAGGAAGAAGCAAGACCTCTAACCCAGTGAATTTGAAGGAGCGGCCTACAAGGAGAAGGGAGAGGTTGAAAGAGAAGGCGTAGTAATTTGTGAAAATGGACTATATAGGGAGAGTGGACGGAGGTGAGGGAGGAGAAATGGGAAAGGCGAGGACTGGGCAGAAGAGGAAGCGTCGGAATAAGCTCGTGGCGTCACGCTTGTCGACGGGATCTCGTGCGTTGTTATGGCAACGGACGGTATGTCTGTAATCTGTAAAGGGTAAGGTGGGGGGAAAAGGAGAGAAAGGGGGGCGGGGGAGGTGGGAGAGAGGATAGGTAGGATGGGAGAAGGAATTTTTCAAATGAGTTGTTTCATCTTAAGGTTGGGCGCGGGAATAAAAGGGAGTCTTCTTCTGATCTTCGGCAGAAAGGCCGTATTTTAGGAACGCCTCTACTCTTATGGTGATTGATCATTGTGAACCACTGTCTTGTATTTGGTCTCGCCCTTGATTTACTTTTCTCGTTTGACCTTTTCCCTAGTGCTGTTTTGCGGCTGAATCGATCGATGGAGGTTGTTTTAGTTTCTTCTCGCGTGATTTTTTGGTACAGCTCTTTAGGTTGAGTGCTCCTACCGTTCGGAAGTAATGGCGTTATCTGTCATTTTGAACGATGGGCCAAAAAATTACGAGATTTTCGAAGACCGTGGTCATTTCTTACGTCGTTATTGAAGAGAGATATTCTGAGAGGGTAACTCGAGATCTAATTGGGTGAAAAAGTTATAATTATGAGTAAATGATTAATGCAATCTCATTTTTAAATTTTTGAACTTAATGTCGAAGGTTAAAGTCACATCTGTTTGACGATATAACGGCATGGTTTTATGATCCTTGCCATTCATTTTGACCGTCATGTTTTTGCCCTTTAATAAGTTATCGCAAAAATATCGTTCTTGTCAAGGAAAAAATCATCTCACGAAATGCGTAATACAACCGACCGGAGAATACCGTTATAAGACTTCAATCAGGTTGTCCAATTTCTACTTGTTTTGGATTGCTCTTCTTTCATACGTTTTTCTGAGTGCCTGTTTTATATCTTGGCAGCCAATCCGCGTTCTTTGAAGGCGTAAATCTTTAAAATCCAGTTTCCACCCGTTCTCACCGTTCAACGATGCAGCGGCCATAACCCCAATGTAGTTGTATCCACAAATTAAAGCTTATAGTTTTAGTGTTTACTCGCTAGGAGACACTGCTTGTGGAATTTATAACCGAGTGTTTTTTTTTCGTTCGTTGTCGATAGCATTCCTTGGCGCCGACTGTGGACGCCATCAGAGAGCCTTCTTTACGATCCCAATTGACTCCTGCTTGCCGTCTGTCCATAACTTAGCATTGGTATTTCTTGGCAAGTGTTTCTCGCTCTTCAGTATTCCTCTTCCCTTGCTAGACGTTTATCCCATACGTGTTGCGTATGCATCCGTTGGAATTCATAAATGATATTCTCGAGAGCTGCAACTCATGTAATTTATTCCCGATTCTTTGAAATGGAGGAGAATTTTCGTTCGAAATCGTGGTGATAAATTGGTTGTTTTTAAGGCGTTGCGTACGTCCGTATGAGATGCGGAATTTTCTGGGAGTCGTACCGATATTTTTGGAAGATGCACGTCGACGTACTCTCGGCGAGGACCTCAAATTGGCGGTGATGAAAGGGGCTTATTATTATCGCCCGATTCCTTGCCTAATATCGAGACCAAATTGTTTTTCCACGACGGAATTTCAATTTCGCATTTCCAGATCGTTCGATATTTTTATTATTATAATGCCGGAAAAGTTAATAAATTCGGACGAAAAAACTGCCATTTTGGTCACGCATGCCGGACCGGTCCATCTCGAGGAGGAGGCTCATGCGGTATTGCGGCTACTCGCCGTTTCGGGCTTTAAAAAAATACTTTTTCGAATACATTCTCCGCCATCCCCACTGTTTCTCTTTCTCTTTTTTTTCCCCGAGGATTGTTCTCCGACGTCCCTTGTTCGAGCTGATTTTAATTGAAACGGCTGGCCCGCCGAACGCTGCATATTCATGAGTTGATTCTTGATACGGGATCCGCAACGGTAACCTCGCGGACACGAGGGGAATTTTTAAGAGCGTAAAGTGGAAAGAACTCGTTGGATACTTTTTTTTACGGACTAATGTCCTCTACTCTTTTTTTCTTCTCTATCTCTTGAAGAAATTGAGAATAGGCGATTGGCCATCGCGACCAATTGGAGCGCGTCGAAGGAGGCGATTTCTATGTATTTATGAAGTTTTCTTGTTAACTTTTAATCCGTCGTAACTATTTTCGTGGGAATGGTGGGGCAATTCTACAAAAAAGCTTTCATTGAGGACAGGAAGAAATAATTCTTCATCAATTCCCGATTACTCTTACTGTCGCCGCCGTATAAAAGCGATTTTTGGAAGTTTTTTTAAAACCAGTTTCCCACTATCGCCTAACGCAATCTCCCTTTATTGGATTGCTCAACGAGGTTGCTCTTGGAGACCAAAAGACGAGGTTTACACGCACACGCGCGCACAATTCAATTTGTCTTATTGTGGCTCCATGGATACGAGTATAATTGTCGGCCTCTCTTTCTCTGCAAACGAATCGACCGTTACCACTTTGCAATAATGAAGTCGATCATCCTTCCTTATACTTTCTCTTTGATTCTAGTTCCCTAGCTCTCCTTTCGTCGGAAAGAACGTCCCAATAAATAATTCCTCCGACTGCCTAAAGCGTCCCTGTCGCAATCACGCCGGTCGATAAATGCCCTGCTGTCAAGACTTCTCCTAATTCTCCACATCCTTCACTTTCCTAACCTCCATTCCGCTCCTTCTCTCCTTCCCCTCCCCGTCCTCTTTCGCGCACACGCCCCCCCCTCCTATTTCTTGTACCACTGGCATTGCTTTCCATTTTTCCATAGATAATTAATTGGATCGAAAGAGAAAGAGATATAGAAAGAAGAGTTTAAAGAGGAGCCGACCTCTTCTTCCTTGTGTGCGCGTCGCAAACACGGGAGTGCTGCGGATTGCGGATGGCGTTTCGGAGTCTCCGTGTTTTACCTCCTCCCCCAACCTCTCCGCCCCCTTTCAACCCGCCTCCAAATCCGGCCCGCACGCAGCGCTCTTCCGATTCGGATCCGTCCATCTGGAATGCATTTGCCTTTTAAATATGAGTGAGGATCGCTTCGAGAGACCTCAAATCCTCAATCTCTTGTCCTCCGGGTAAAGTTTTGCGAGCGGAACTTTATAACAGAGAGAAAAAATGTAATTCCTCCCTCCCCTTTCGCCTCCCTCCGCGGACCTCACGGAAGGTTCTTTTTTTCACTCTATCGGAGAAAGGTGGGTCTTCTTCCTACTTTTTTCCCTTCTCTCTCTCTCTCTGTCTACCTCCGAAATTTTTAGGTTCACGGAAGCGTATTTTTAACCCCCTCTCTTAACCTCTCGAAGGAGCGATCGATTCGACTTCTCTCTCTCTTTTTTGTGCATGTGGGGCATTATCACTTCTTTTTTTTTCCTTTTCTGTCATCCCCCGCCGTGTACCTTCCCCGACGCGCGGTAACACATTTAGAAAATTTTATTGCCTCTCCGCTATCCCGACAAAATCATCCTGGTCGATCCGTGGTGAAAATGAAGCGTATGTATTTTCGTTATCGTCTTCGTGCTCTCTGCTGACTTAAAAGTGCGCGCTCGTCTGCGTGTTGTGTAAGCACTGCGCTGCGCGCGCGCGTTATAGAGGTGTGTGTGGGGGAGCGTTATTTCGTGACTCGCCCTTACCATTACCTAATCGAGTGATCCTTTTTCTCTCTCTCGCCCTCTCGTCAGCTGCGCCTCTTATTCCCTCAGTTCGCCACGGGGCCGAGCTCGCCCTCTCATCGATCCCTGGCGTCATATGCGGGCGTGCAGCGGGAGCCTCAAGTATTTCCGCGAGCGCTCTGCCATATTCTTCGTCCGACGCTTCCATTTTCTCTATTTCTCTCTTTCTCTCTCTCTCACACACACCACACACATCTCTCCTCTTCCTCCTTTTAGCCTCGGGGTCTCTCTCGGCTACTCTCAACGCGTTCCTCTTTCGCTTCGATGGAGAGGAGAGGCCCTTTTCGTGTAACCGGGTAATTCCCAGAGTCTTCGTCATGTTTGAGCGTAAATTCAGGCAATTCTAAGCTGAGGGTCGCATCTGAAATTCTGAGATTTGTTTATATTTTTATTTAGAATAAAGGATTTACCAGGTCGGAAAGTGAATTTACTCGAGGGTAAATTTGAAATTTTGCGAAGTATTTACTCGAATTTATGGTTCCCTTACCGATGTCAGCGGGAATATATTTTTAAGCTTCTGGATGTTGGCGAAATATTCTGTTTCAATGTCAGATGTTTTCTTTGCCAGTTATAGGTTCAAAAACAGATCTGCCTTTTATTTATCCTCTTTCTCTGCATTCCCTTAGGAATGCATTTTCAAACAATACCTTTTGTTCTTTCTTTCTCCTTTCACAAGATTACATGAAATATTAATGTATCTATTCATTCTTAGTTTCAGTACGGTTCCTGAATGAATACTTCCTCAAAGACGATAGAAGTTAACGTACGAATGCTAAATGAAAAGCAACCAAAATCGTAGGGTTTGTCTTTCGATTTTATTTTATTTTATTTAATATTCTAGGAAAAATTAATTTCGTGCGACAAAAAAATAACCGTAAAAACTTTTCCGCATGTGTTGTTCTTCCGTTGTTTTCAATCGCTTCCAATTTTGTGAAATCAACGTCGCTCCCGGAATAAACGCCATCTGTAATTCACTTATTGTGCCTTAACTCGTCCCTTCTTCCTCCATTTCAATCTCTCTCTCTCTCGTCTACCTTCACAACTCCTTCGCCCCTAGAAGTCGGGCCCCGCTCCCTTGCAAATTCTTGGGTCTTCTCACGCCACGAAGAACGTCCATTGCCTCGGATTTGAATTTATCATGAGATGGCGCACCTGCATTTATTCAGGTGGTCAGCGGAGTTGGATGGATTGGCGATGCGAGAGTGTGACTCGCTGTCGTGTGCAGTCCACGGAAATGAGTTACGACGAGGGTTTTTGAGGATCGGGAGGACGTATATTGCGCGACTTACTCTCGCCTCTTTTTGGGAGGGATCGGATTCGATGCCACTCACTCTGCCATTCTCCACCCCTCCCTCCCCCCTCCCCCCTTCCCCTCCTCTTTCTCTCAGGATTCCTAGTTTTCGTTTTAAAGTTTCTCGGTAAATATGCACATACTAGGATAGAGCTCGGAAGGATCTAATGAATAATAATTGCGATTAGATGGTCTGTTTGAAGCTAGAGTTGTGTGTTTTAAGTTGGTAGGAATTCGAGAGCAAGCATTGGGTTAATTCGATGGACTAGCGAGCGCGATTTCGCAAGAATCCGAGAGGCTGCTCAAACTAATTTTGTTTTAAAGTCGTCTTCCGTCTTTAACACTCCTTTCTCTATTCCCTCTTCACTCTCTCTTTATTCCCTCTCTCTCCCTTTATTCTCTCCCTCTGGCGGAGGCGGATTCATTCCGGTTGAGACGGTCGCGTAAATTATATCGCTCCGGACGCATCGCCTTATCTTTCCCGGATCCAGTTCGATTTAATCAGACAAGGAGTTAATTATTCCATTCCTATTCAGCGGATACCGCCGGGTTAGGTAAAAAAAACTGGCCGATTCATGAATAGGATCCCATTTATTTTTCAGTAATTGCTCGTATTCGAGAATCGTTGTAGTAATTTGGCGTCTTTTTTAAAAAATATTCCGAAAGTAAGTCTATTTAATATCGTGGCTGCATATTTTTTTGGTCGCTGCGATGGCGCATTCAATTAATCCGCGAGAAAAGATTGCCTCGTATGCCTGACTTGCTCGTCCACTACCTTCTCTCGAACAATCCTCGTGGCGTGGGAGGCAGCAAGGGGCATTGTTCTCTTCTCCAAAACCTCGTATGAGCATTCTGCTCTTTCCCCCTCTCCAAATCTCCCTCCTCGCCTACTCAGGCTTCCCCGCTCTCTCACTCACTCACTACATCTCTCTCATCTACCTCCCCTTTTCTCCAACGCTCTCTCCTATTCCTCCTCTCTCCAATTCTCTCTCTCTCCCTCTCTCATTAACTCCCTCTCTCCAACTCTCCCCTCTCGTATTTCGCCTTCCCCTTCCCTCGGCTACATCCCCTTTATTTTAAACCAAATCCGGTGAACCATCTATATACCGAATCCCTTACCACGCACCTCTTCTTCCTTCTCCCCCCTATCTTTCCCTCAACCCCCCCCTCCCTCTCGTACCCTTGCTCCCCCTCACAATCTCACTCTTTTTAAGGCTTCTCTCTCTCTCTCTCTCTCTCTCTCTCCTTTCTCTCCCTCCCTCCACATCTCTCTCCCTCCGTCCTCTTCGTCCCATTCCGCCCTTACTCATCTTCGTATTTCCTTCCCTTTTAGATTTTTTCTCGTGCTGCACTGCAGATGCTCAACCCTTAACATCACTTTAAAACGGAGCGTCTTTTTTAGAGCGTGGAAAGGTCTTTATTTGTGGCGCGCGAATTCTTTCATCCTTTCGCGAATACGGAGTGTGTCGCTCGGAAATCGCCCTTTTTTTTGACCTCCTCAACAGATTGTGGGTCAATGGAGTCGGGATTTTTTTTAAAAACATTAATCGACGTCTCCGAGTGTCATGGGAGTTGGGAGTGTGTTGTTTTTATTTCCTTTTTTATTAATACGATACGAACGCAAACAAAATGATTTATTAACGATTCGGGTTCCGCATTGAGCGACGGGGTGGAGATAAACAGAGGAGGAAAAAGCGAGGAGAAAATTGCCCTGAATCCCATCGTCGCGTGAATTAGCGATTAGGAGATGATTTTCAATTGCTTCCGTCATTTTTTTGTTCGCTCTGCCTTGGTCAAATGAAAAACGATAAAGGACTGCGAAATGTTTCTTCTGTTGAACGGATTTTCCAATAATGCCCATCATCGTTCATCGTATCTGAATTATAGAGCTGTATCTATAAAAATATACGTTCCCTAAAAAAAACTGATAAGATTCGTTCCGTTATAAACCAACCGTGTCTCTGTCAGCGTTATCAGGAAAAAGAACGCGTGAACATATTTTAGGCTAACTACAACCGTCGGTGTGGTTTGACACTTTAAAACTATGCTAACAGATGGAGATATTGCATAATATCCCTTAGCTGAAAAACTTTTAGGAAAACCAGATCCGCGTTTCCGCTACAAAGCGAAGCTCCACCGGTCATTTTAGTTTCATATTACCTGCTCTGTCTCCGAAATGCGCTTTTGGCTTTCGCCACCGCTTTTCCGATAATTGGAATTATCTCAGTCATCGGTCGGATTCCAGCCATTGGGTAAACTAGATTTTTTTTTCTGGTTCGATGTAAGCCCGTTAAATAATAAGTCACCCATTCGCGTCTCGAACTTAAAAGAAATACACGCTTTATTAGCGTACATACACTCCTCAACTACCAAAAATATACAGTGTTAACCCGTTGTGACGCCTCTGTTTTGTTTTTTTTAATTCTCCTCTTTAGGCGAGGAAGATGGATTGGGGTTAAAGGGTCGCAATGGCTGATTATCGCTCGTTTTGGGAAGTGGAGGAGAGTCACTCCAAAAAGTGGCGATGAATCATTTCGATGAACTTCCATCCCAAGTATAAGCAATTCAATCGGGAATCTCTCTCTGGCTACCGCTGTACGCTTCCCTCGTTCCACGGAGGGTTTCTTAAGGTCAGCTGACTGTCTGACCGGCCGAGGCATATCGCATCTCCTGGCATTAGGCTTCCCTCTCTTTTCCCTGCGGACAACATTAATCATGCCGAAAACTTGGCGGACCGAGATAACTTTTCCGTTGCATAAAAGGGAAAATTCGGTTGTTTCTCGCACGCTTTTGGACGAAGTTGACGTCGGACACGGATTGCAGTTGACGGAAGCTCCTCACTTCTCTCGTATTTTTTCTTTTTGAATCCAGATTCGCACGCGAAAGAGCTCTGAGCGGTTTGATTTATCGACAGGAATTTAAAATTTAGTCGAACAATACGCTTCCAAGTTTATCATTCGATTCTCTGACATTTCGCCATTCCAAAATAAATCAACGGAAGGGGAGATAGCGGCTATATCTAATGATGTTTACATACATCTTCACCAAGCTCTCTCCTTATCTAGGAACGATAAACTTTAAAGAGGGGACTGCGTGGTTTTTTTAAAAGTCCTTCCGCTGAAAATGTGTTATCGCCCTTCAAATTGAGAAAATAATGTCCGATTTCAAAGTTAAATTCGGCGAGGGAAATAAGTATTTCATCTCGCTAAAATAATTGAAGGCACGAAATAACATCCGCGGTTCGCGTGTTTCCCGAAATAACTTCGCGTGCAAATATCCTTCGGCACGCGTGTCTTAGGACTCGGCCACGTAGACTGCAATCTCGAAACTATTCTCGCCGTGACGTCAGCCGAAAGGGACGTGTGGAAAGGGAACGTGGAAGTCCTTAAAAATTTCATTCCCCGCGACGCTCCCGCTCTATGAAGAATAAAAATTGGCCATGTGGAAAAAATAAATAATACAAAGCGTTCGCTATATATCTGCGGAGGATTTTTTCCGCGTCCGAAACGATCTCTGGGATGCTGAAGACGAATCGCGTTTTCCCATATATGTATACTTATATATATATATATATCGACTATAGGAAAAGGGTATGGAACGAGGAGGGGAGGATCGACGGAGGGGAGGGTATCAGATGGATTAGGGGAAGGTGAGTGAGTGAGGGGGGGGGGGGGAAGGGAGACAGTCGGATTCTGCGAATGAAATGACTTTTACCCCAATACTGTAGGATGTTGTTGTTTCGAGAACACTTTTTTATGCCCATTAAAATAATGGTGCGGCGAAAGGCGTGCGCAGAGCCGTAACGCCTCCGTCCCTCAAGCCGGCGAAAAAAAAACATTCGAACCTAAAGACGGGAGAGGAGAATCGAGTAATGATAAACCGGCGTTCGAGTCGCGGCTACAGCCAGTAATCCACGTCTTTCGCTCCTGCCGCGGGACGCTGGAATTCGCGCATTGCCAACATTTTTCGCTCCTCGAAAAACACCGGTGGGTACGGTTTGAGCGGAATAAAGCTTATTCCTTATCGATCTTCACCGCCGAATACTTTTTTGGATAAAAGCGAAACGATTGAAGGGAAGAATCGGAATTCACGAAGAAATAAATATAGGATAATCAATAAATATATAAATTATAAATACAATGTAAATGATAAATGTAATATAAATAAATAACGTGAAAATATAGATAACTTTGCATAAATTGTGCTTTTTAACTTAATATTTATTATAATGCGTGGTTTATGAATGCGATTGCCTGGTGAAATTATAGTTGACCTGTTCGCGAAGCGCAATCCTGTTGGACCGAACCGGAGACACGAACCTTTCGTAACGTATTTTTCCTTCTTATCTCCATCCATCGCCCCCAAAACCGACGGGGGAAAAAAGGTACTCCGTCGATCCAAGAAATCGTTCTATTTCGGATTTCCAGGAAGGACCCGTGAATAATACAACCGTGCAGGAAAAATAATGTGGAGCAAATCGAATTTTCTTTCTCGGATCGATCTCTATCCCGTCCCCGTTTCCCAGTGCTTGCCGTTCGTGTGTGTGTGTGTGTGAGAGAGAGAGAGATCGACGCGGCAGTTAAAATTTTCAGACTCTCTCTCTCCTTCCCTTATCGCCCTTTGCTCCACATAACGCGTCAATTTTCGGCCGAATTAACCTCTTGGGGTCAAGAGTATCGAGCCGGGCCGATGCGTTTTTTTTCCTCTCCTCTATCTTCTCTTTTTCTCTTTTTTTTTAGCTCCCCGGTCGGTCTCTCGTGTAGTAGCTTCCTGCCGACTGAAAACCGGTCGCACGTCACTCACGCCACCTTTCGCATAGTCCGTGTCTGCTTCCCCATCCTCCCTCTTCTCCCTTTCCCCTCCCCTCCCCCCACCATTTACTGTTTCACCACCTTACAAATACAAAAAAAATCTTGCCGTTCCTCCTCCCGCGTGTTTTTCCGCCCTCCGTTCTTCCTCTGTCATTCTTCCTCACCCTCTCTCTCTGTCTCTCTCTCTCTCTCTCTTTACCCTTCTCCAAAGTTCGCCTTTCTTACCACGGTTCTCTCCTTTTAACCCTTTGAGAACACCACATAGCCATCTTTTTTTCACTTTCATCGCATGCCACGCCTCCTCATCCGGCTAAACCCTCCCTCCCCCTCCCCTTGAACTCGCTTCTTTACTCCGATGCGGTAGAGAGAGAAAAGGACCGTACAGAGTATGCAAAAATAGTGACCCGGTATGCACGGGGTGGAAAGGGGAAAAATCGCGCGGTAGGGGTTTTTTTTTGCAGCGTTTTCTTTCTTTCTGGGAAAGAGCGAGGACGATGAGTAGTGGGGGAATAGGTAGATGGGGGAGAGGATGGGTGAGAAGAATGCGATATGAAGAAAGCAGAGAGGGATTTTTATGTTTCTGCGCCCCGGCATCTTTCCGAGCATTTTGACATTTTCACCCATATTAGTTTTCCTCCGGCTTTTTTTCGGCAGGGAGGAAATTGCGTGAGTTACGACCGTTATTGTAGCATAGCACCAACAAAGGAAAATCGATGGTTAAAAGGGGGAGTGGGTCGAAGCGGGGTCAAAGGACCACCGCTATGGGGTCTTCTTTGTCGGTGTGTGTGTGTATGTGCGCGCGCGCGAGTGGCCCATACAAAATGCAGTGATTCGTTTTTCGCGTCACGGATGCAACTCGCTCTTTTCGACGTCCCCCACACCCCTCTCTTTTGAAGTGTTGCCCTTTGTAAATTAAACGCGCGTTTCGGAATGCCTGACGGTGCGCGGCATTTCGCACGCTCTTTGGCGCGGTCATCGCGGCAAAATCGCTCATTCCGTCGCTCGATTCGTTTTGTTTTTTATTTTTCTCTTCTATTAGTTAAACTCTCCCGATTCGGTCGTCGACATGGATAACCGGAATTCGTCCTACCGTGATCTACCTGCGAGATTTCCACCCGAAACGATTCCTGACGTCGCGGAATTAAAAAAAAACGCAATGCTATTGCTGTTTTTTTTTGCAGCGGCAGAAATTATATCCGTCCAGATTGCTACGGCTCACTTTGGAATTTCTCTCTCGGTGGCCTTGCGTCGGGGACCGTACGGAGGGCCGGCCGACGGCGGCGTAATTGCCGCGATTATATCCATCGTCCGCGCAGAAGATTGGACGAAACCCGACTGGAAAACCGATCAAAAAAGATGGAGCAGGTGCGACCGAAGATTCCCCGGAGGAGATCTCTTCGAGGCGACCACTCTTTCTAACTCTCGAGCCGTCTCCCTGAGCAGGATATTTTTTTGCGCGCCGTCGCGTCTTCCGAGAAGAATAGGTTCGTCGCCGGCGAGATTCGCTCGAGAGACGGTAGCTATATATCTCGTCGCCCTTCGGCGTCTGGGAAGATAGTGCGTTTCTCGCCACCTGCCCGCCGAGGCGAACGCGTTAAAAAGGAGTGCCTTCGGAGCCACGCCGCGCCTAACTGACATTATCCGCCGCCGGGCACCGGAGGAAGGCGGTGGTTTTTATACGTGTATTTTTTTGCGTTACCGTTCTCCTTTGGCCCCCCCCCTACCCCTTGCCTCCTCCGTGGGTGGCGGTGGACTCACCGGTTGCGGCGGGGACGGAACCCGCGTTCGGCGGCGCCAGGAGGAGGGCGTGCAGGAGAGCGAGGGTTCGGAGGAGGGTGCTCGGCGAGGCGAACACCATCGCCCCCTCCCGACCACTCTCGCCGCCCCGCCCGACTCTGCAGACCCCTCCGCCGCGTCGGTCTCCCTTCCACCGCGGGCGGCGGAAGCCCTCGTCCCGCAAAAAAACGACACCGACCGCAAACGACGACGTCGAAAGCCGTCCGCTCGTCGTCCGCCGCTAGGCGTTCCTTCTCCTCCTCGAACCGCTCTGGCTCCTGTCTCTCCCGTCGGCAGACTGAGGCAGGACGAGTGGCGGAGCATGCCTCCTCCCCTCTCTCTCTCTCCCTCCTCCCCCGCCATCGCCCCCCCCTCCTCCTCCCCATGATGCCGCCTTCTCCTGCTCCGCATCCTTCATCTCCTTACGGATGGGAGAAATTTCCCAGGTAGAGAGAGAGAGAGAGAGCGTGTGGAAGGGATCGGGAGATGGGACACCGAAGAACCCATCCTTCGCAAGTTAGGAATGCTGCGGATGGTTTCGAGTGGAGAGCGTCAAAACCACCGTCGCTAAATTTAAACGTTTATTGCGTGGTTTTGAAGAGATTTGCGGTATGGAGAAGAAATTAAAAGAGATCTCGAAGGGTATCTAAATATAAGCATGTAAGGCATACTGCGCGGTGGTTTAGAAGTAGAAAGAGGGATGATTTGGCAGTCTTTAGCGATGGGCGAATGCGCGGGCCGGTTCACTCCCCATTCTGCTAGTTTTGTATAAATTAACGTCTTGTTAAAAAATTGTGTTTCTTGTAACCCTCACGAAAGCGTTATTTACTCGATAATATGGTTTCTTATTTCAGTTCACCTCTTAGAATCTTCTTAGCGTCTTAAAGTTTTTGCCGAAATTTATTTGCGACAAAAGAAGTGGAGGTATAAGTAAAAGGTAGAGATGAATTGTTTTTAGTTCTCATATTTTGAGTTCCATTTTAGTACGATTCAATAAATGCAACTTGATTTAAAATTGTAGAAGACGGAAAGCAATTTTAAGGATCGGTTTATTAAAAATGCTGCGTGATGATAAATGGCATCACAAATGGGAGTTTTTGGCGCCCTATGCAGGCATTTGAAGGCTAAGCGTAAAGATCTCGTGCTTTTATAGTCTTCATAAGAGTGTTTGTGATTAAATCGAAATAGGGATTTATTGAGTGTAATATTTGAGTGTATACAATGTGTTTCATGAGGAATTGTTGTTTATGTTACTTTTAGATTATATGTTTTCTTTTCCTTTAATAAATCAAACCTACTTTTGCGGGATTATCACTTGTAAGATAAATATAGACATATTTATAATTAATTGCAGTTGATATGATTGAGGGATCCCACTTCCATAAATGTTTTTCTTCTTCTCTAATGTTGCATTTCATAAATTTTGTTTGATTATACTTTGATCAGTCGAAAATAATAAATTTTACCGTTTTTCAAAAAAAAAAAACTAGCTCTGTCCCTTAGGAGGTATTCCTGCTTTCGAAGTTGAATGTTTTTTTCTGCAGTTTACGGTAAAAACTTAAAGAAACCGATTTCAGCTAATTCATTGAAACCTCCAGAGAACTCTTTGCTTCCTGTGCCTTCTTATTTGATGCATACTTCGATGCCACAATGTCTTATGTTAGACCCATGCGCAGTACCGTTCTAGGCTACGGAAATTTTCACCGCTTATCTGGCATAAATTTTAGTCCACCAGAGCTGTTTCACGTCCAAGGCGTAAACTTTGTGCCGTGTTAATAAATTCAGTCATATGCACGGTAATCACTTGGTAGATGGTCTAACTTTAGGTCAACTCCTTTTCTGAGGGTTTTCTTGGTAGCGTTAAAGTTTAAGTTTAATGGCCTTTTTATAAGTTTTCAGTCGTTTTCAGTTGTTTGCTTAAGCTTCGGCCGATGGTTCTGATTTTCCTTGAGATTTCGCTCTATTTATTTTTACATTTAGGCTATGATTGAAACAATTAAGACTAGAGGTGGATCTGATAACGACGTGAAGTGCCTAAACATGGATAGTGCTGCTGTATACCATGTTTATAAATTTAGACTAAATTATATTTTTTCCGTGCTGATAAGTATTTTAGAATGTCAAAGATGCCTTTTACTTTCTCCATATACGTAGTATAGAGAAAGTATTGTTTTCATGAAAAAATTCGAATTCGAAATTTCAACGGAAATACACGTTTTGAGGTCCACTGAACACGTTTTGACCGTTTTATCAATGATGTCTGTGTGTCCCTATGTGTGACAAATTTTGCGTGCGCTCTAACTCAAAAACTATTCCTCAGACCAGCATGAAATTCTATATTTGTGATTTTATATATATTCTTAAGATTCGAAAAGATTTTGATAACAATCGGTCAACCGGAAGTAGCGGTTTACTCTTGTAAAATTTTAGTTTTTCCTAAATATTTCGCTTAAAACTGAATTTTTGTTAGCACATATATATATATATATATATATATATATATATATATATATATATATATATATGTATGTATGTATATGTATATATATATATAAAAGTTGTCGATATTATTTTTTTCTACAACTTTTGTTTGAACTACATTTCCATATGAGGTATGTTTCAAGAGATATTAAATTTTCTTCGAAATTGACGGCTAGTGGGCAGCTCGCGCGCGTGGTAGTGACAACAATTGAATCGCTGGCGCTTAAGCATATAAGTTGAATTGTTGCTATTGCCGTATTTATTTGATTTTAGTTGACAACTTTCGTATGGAGAAAGTCATGTGTTGAACACATCAATTTATTTCACTTAATAATAATATAAGTTAAAGTTGAGTGGATGAGTTGGAGTTTTAAATGAAAAACTGGGAATGCAATATACGAACTGTAGAAGCACTGAAGTTTAACCGTATTTATTTTTGTTATTAATATACATGGCGGCAGTATAAATTGATTCTGCAAGTTCAAACTGATCTTTCTGTTCTTAGTACATACATAATGAGCATTTTTTGCGAAACCGATTTAAAGGGTTTACAGTAGTTCCTTATCTTCAATCTCTAGTAAAACATCACGTCGGAGTGAAGAAAGCCATAAGTTACCTATATTATAATATCGTATATTTGCTCTTAGGTGGATCCATGTGTAGCGGTCATACCCTACGTATTTTTAAGATTATTTTATTCAATTGACATCAGGTAATATTTTTCGTAGAAGGTACTTGTTTTATTATGATTGTTTGGCGGATATTTTTTAGCTGACTTAAATTTGTTTTATCATTGAGACGTTCATTTTATCGCTCTGCATGTGCTTAATGTTCCCACATTATGACCACATTGATATCTAAAGAGCATATTGTTTTGGTTTCTAATTTCATTACTATTGTCATATTCCTTTTATTTATGCGGTAATTTCACGTGATTCTCTTTGTTGAAAGGATTCCCAATCGATGCAGATTGAAGTCGTCTCATACTATTCAATTTGGTGCTTTTATAACATCGTGAACATATATCGTATAGTTGTTATAATAAGCGCTATTTGTATACATTCCTTTGCTTTTGTTTCTACATTTGCAAAACTTTAGTGATTGCTTCCACATTTTTATCGAAGATTATAGCAAAATTTGTTTTTAATTTTGTGAAATATTTGGGACGTTTTCCTCCGATATATTTTCATGCCTTTAAAGGAAAATATCCTCCGTTAGAAGTAATAGACATTTTTTTATTGGGTGGGAACTCACTCATGTGATTATAGTAAATATGACCTTGGAGATTTTATCTTGCTGATTTGATTAAGTAGTTTGTCAATTCTGCTTTGGGTTATTAATATTTCTCTTTAAATTTATAATTGTTGGTAGTTCCGTTAACGTAATGACGCGAACCGTTTTCCAAGAGTTATCTTGATCATCAATTACAATACCAGTGTAATAAATGAACTCATTAGAGTTTCTTGCGCAACAAATCTCCCGTCTGAAATATGCCCAGTTTCAGGAGCAACCTCGCGTTCGCGACCCAAATTCGCCTTTTCGATGACTCGGAAAGCGTACCACATTTATTATCAGTAAATTCCTGCCGTGGCTAATGCCTGACAGCATTACTAGAAGTAAAATATTGTGTTTGGGTCTCTGCTTAAGCCACGACCATGAGGCTTTAATCTATGCGAGCGGAAGCGTATATTTTTCTTGCTGCCCTGCGTGGATTTGCTGTAATCCGTTGCGAGTCTTATTTGGTCATAAAAAAAACTTAAGCGACTTGTAAGGAATATATCAAATTTGCTACTGGATCGATAAGAAAAATAGTAATTACGAAGAGACTCTCGAGTTAAGGTACCTTGAGTGATAGACCTCTTTCGTGTGGACCTCGAGTACTGCCGTTCAGCATGCAGAGACACTTTGCAGGACCAGAGAAAAGATTTATCGAAGGAAATTTCGCTTTTCGTAGAGAGAGAGGATAAAGACATTTTACCTGAGCTTCGAATCCTTAGCTGACGGTTGCTGTATTTTAGAACAATCGAATTCTGGGGAAGAGTACCTAAAATTTAGCGGTACTACACTCAGGTGTGACAATAGACTCGATTGGTCTGGTTAAACATTTTGGCGGTTTAAATCGAATGCAGCGCAAAAAAATAGTATCACTTGAATAACGCCTGAAAGGTTAATGCGTGTATCCCATCATCTCTTGGCGGACACCAATTTTAACGACTTCAGTATCGATAAGACATATGTAACTCTGTTGTGACATTCAGTTGGTCAGCGTTGATCAGTATTGAGAAATCGCGTAGCGATATGCCATGTATCTAGTTATAGCTTCTTTGCGATTAAAAATATTTATTCGTGCCAAAAAGAAACAACTTCACCAAACTAATGCAACCGTCTATAATTAGAATTTCTCCGGATTCCATTCTGCCATTTATCTCGCTTATCGAATAGTGGTCATCTTTAAACGTAGATCTATCGTGTGTCAGTTCATGCATAATGTCAAGGATGATGAACCGGCGTGTTTACGCGATAAACATGTATTTTGATTCCACAACTATCCGTCCATTAGGCGGCGTATGGACTTTAGAGAACATGATTGTGTCCGAAAAAATATGAATTTGATTTTCCACTGGAAATTTTAAAAAAATTAGAATTTTTTTGCGCTGAAAAATTTGTGTTGTTTTTTTCCTGATACTCTGAAAAATTTTCTATTACTTAACCGTTTTCAAATCATCTCGTTAGGCTCATTTTGTAGATTGTGTATCCAACAAGACAGGTTCTAAATTAGATTCTTTCCTTTGTACAGGATATGAAGCGATGATCGGTGTGGCATTCGTTGTGATGTATGTCGAATGATCTTCATACGTATCTTAACTCGATGTTACGTGAGGACAGAAATGACTGTTATGCGCTCAACCCTTATCTTTAATAATCCTCCTTGATCCCTAAGGCGTTAATGTAATTCGATTTCAAGAGGGTCTACCTTGGCAAATTCTGTTTCAATAGGAAATTAATCATTTGAACCCTCTTGCTCCACTTACCGATATATTACTCTTAGTACTCTTTGTACGACCTGTATATTTTGCAAAAGAAAAATGTCAATTATTCAACAAAAATTATTCACCTATTACCACGGATGCCTCATTATTACACTTTCCAATTTCTCCGTTTTCTTCTAATAATTCTTATAGAGGAAAACTCGGGAATTGTTTTGGGATTCCTTAGTCACAGAAAAAAGGCATTTGAACAAAATACAAGTACGTAACAAATGAGTGTCGTTACATAAGAAAATGTAGTATACAATGTTCTTTATTCATACAACCATTATATAAAATAATGTTTATGTATTTATGTAAATTGCAATTTAATCAAAAAGGTTCAATTAGATTCAGTTAGGCCCTATTTGTATGCGTCAATGATTACAGGTTGTGTCACAGTCTTAAAACTATATCATGAGTTATCCTGTATAAGCCGCCACATGAATGCCTTCATAAACTATCTTATGTGTGATTTTGAAAGGATGCAATGTTGTTCTAGAATTAAACTTCAGGCATTAAAGTTCCCGTATTGGCATCATTGCCCATTTATTCTTCCTTATATAAAACGCTATTTGTACTGGGCTTTATTTGTGTCGAGATCTTTTTTTAGAAACTAAGTCATTCTTTCGTCACAATCCTGGATTTCATTGGAATATTATAACCGTGGACGAAATTCTCACATCCAGTGTTTCTTGTTCTCGACTCGAGGGTTTTTGTCTCTGGAGGTGTAGCACTCCGGAATCAGTGACAGCAGATTTTTTACAACTTTAGTTCAAGGAGTAACCTATTGATTTTTTAATTTCTTGTTCATCGATATGAGTTTTCGAATGTAATATATTATAACAATTAAGTAAATCATGCCAAATGATATATCTAATGGCCATATTTCCGTGACATTCTTCTCAGATTATCGTCATATGTTTTACGGTTAGCGGTATCAGTACTAAATCTCTTCTCGTTATTTATGACTATTATTAGTTTTTTACTTTCTCATATGAAGTATCTAGAAAGTATTTTTTATTCGCGAAAAAATTCGACCTCGAGATTTTTACGGAAATATACGTTTTAGGTGCCGCTGAATCCGAAAAAGTGGTTTTCGCAATGCCGTCTCTGTCTGTCTGTCTGCCTGTCTGTCCGTCCGTCTGTCTGTCTGTTACTGGCTCTGAAGCCTAGACAGTAGAGCGAAAATGAATGAAATCTCGTACTTAGGCATTTTATCATACTGAGCAGAGTATACATAGAAATGGTTGACATTGCTCAATAATTAAGAGTAGTTTATTCTACGAATTTTTAACAACAATCCGATTTTCTCGAAAACGGCTCTAACGATTTTGATCAAATTTCGTACAGTTACTTGAGTTTACGTCTTCAATAATGTGTATAGTTCATATTTCTCAAAAAATGAATATAAGGCTAGTTTATTCTAGGCAACTTTAACAATAATTCGATTTTATCAAAAACGACTCTAACGATTTTGATCAAATTTCGTACAGTTACTTGAGTATACATCTACAATAATACTAGGTATTTCATTTTTCTCAATGAATGAATATAAGGCTAGTTTATTCTTGGGCAACTTTAACAACAGTTCGATTTTCTCAAAAACGGCTCTAATGTTTTTGATGAAATTTCGTAAAGTTACTAAAGTATACATCTACAATAATACTACGTATTTAATTTTTCTCAATGAATGAATATAAGGCTAGTTATTCTTGGGCAACTTTAACAAAAATTGGATTTCCTAAAAACAGGCTCATACGATTTTCATTTTCTAAAGTTAACTAAACGGCGCATTAGTACCCATATATGAGAAAGTTTGTACAATGTATATTGTACCGATTTTTTATTTTGAATTCATTCATTATTTAAATGCCCTTAAACCGTGAAAAGCTTCGTATTCCCTTCCTAGAGGTTACTTTGAATCCCATAACTCAATGTATCTGTTTTTATCGGATTGTATTAATATAACAAAGAATTAATAGTGAATCATATAAAAGATCCCGAAATAGCATATCTGATGTACAGCAATCGTACCACAAATTGGTATATAACTACAAAAAATTGTTTCCTTAGTTTTAAAGAAAGACTACAAATGAAGTAAGGTAGTTAAATTGTCTCTGAAGATCCCTCTATGTCCTTAGCTTTTTGCGACTATTGATTTAACCAGATGACGTCGTTTCTGTGAGTGAATTTTCGCACGAGTAATCTTCATTTCACGCAAT
Source organism: Uropetala carovei (assembly GCA_036926305.1). Classification (NCBI taxonomy): domain Eukaryota; kingdom Metazoa; phylum Arthropoda; class Insecta; order Odonata; family Petaluridae; genus Uropetala; species Uropetala carovei. Next base: position 204,991 of record JAXCHB010000152.1, on the reverse strand, counting down.
TAGTGAGAGACTCAGTTGCTGTAAAACCTATCGAGCGTGCAACTTCATCATTATCTACCCGAGTCGGCATTTGAATTCAAGATAAATCTACTTCTGGATCCCGCATTTTCTATTTTGTTTCAGGAAAGCGACCGGTAAAATAATATACATATCGTACACATACATACATACATATATATATATATATTTATTTAGGGCAAGTGGGTGTTGAAGGAAACCCAGTGAGCACTTACCGGAAGGAGAGCCGCTGGGGTGTTGGAGAGACACATTTGTATAGGAAATGAGGAAGCAGGTGAAAAAAATCTGCCATGACCGGGAATCGAACCCGGGCCTTCAACTTGCCGGGCGGATATTCTACCACTGAACTACGGTGGCAGACTAATTCTCCTGTTTCAGAACGGGAATTTTTTCTTAGGTTGTATAAGTTATTGGAGCTTTCGAGATGATCCCTTCGTCAGCACAAGAGAGACACAACACCCCAGCGGCTGTACTTCCGGTAAGTGCTCACTGGGTTTCTTTCAACACCTAGTTGCCCTAAAAAAATATATATATACACACACACACATACACCTAGTCCTGCCATATATACTGTTACAAAGTTATTGCACGCGGCACGCCGCAACGCGCGATGCTACCTAGTGGCAACTTTGACAAGCGAGTGCACCGTTCATTGTGATTATCAGTTGCAAGGAGCACGTGCTACGACAAACTGTTAAAATTGAGTGGGGCGAATATGAGAATCGTGTTGGTGTGATAGCGCTTTACAGGGTTGTAAAGGAGCCAATGGAGATTTTCAACACGCTTAGGTAGCTCAAGATCAGTAGGATGTTTGTCTACCGTACCATCAAGCGATACAATGAGACCAATGGAGTTGCTGACCGACCTAGACCTGGACGCCCAGGCACTGTAAGGACGGCAGAACTTGTGAAGGCAGTCGAACAACGAATTCGTAGAAATCTGGTGCGAAAGCAAAAAATAATGGCACGGGAAATGAATGTTTCTGCTAGATCTATGTCTCATGTGCTGAGGAGTGACCTTGGGCTCCAAGCTTATCGCCGCAGTACTGGACATTTTTTGACTCCCCAGCTTAAGAAGCAGAGGGTACTGAAATCAAAAGCACTTCTTAAGCTGTACGCGGAAAACAGGCATAGAAGATTGTTTCCACCGCCAGAATGACCGAGTGTATGCTACTGGTGCTCCAAAGATACAGAGAGCTCACCATCCTGCCTCTGTTATGGTTTGGTGGGGCGTCAGCTACGATGGCGTGACAAAGCTTCATTTTTGTGAAAAAGGGGTTGAAACGTCTTCCAAGACCTACCAAGACTGTGCTAGAACAAGTTGTGAAGCCCCTCAACAACACTGTTCAATGGTGAAGTCTGGAGTTTCCAGCAGGACTCGGCGCCAGCTCATAAGGCCAAGACTACGCTGCAGTGGCTGGAAGCAAATGTACCGGACTTCATTTCGTCCTCAGACTGGCCTTTTGGAAGTCCAGATCTGCATCCATTGGACTACAAACTATGGTCAGTACTTGAAGAGATGGTCTGCAGGGAGAGAAATCCCAATATTGCTAGCCTGAAGTGTGCTTTGGAGAGAGCAGTTGCTGAGTTCCCAATGGACACAGTGCGTAATTCCATTGACACCTGACCACAGCGGCTCAAGGCCTGTGTGACTGCACAAGGAGGACATTTTGAAGAATGATTGGAGCAGAATGTGTAGTAGGCTGTATTTTTTGTGTGAAGAAAATAAAATATTCACTTTAGCATTCAAGAGCAATTGATTGTAAATGTTGTAACAGTATTTATGGCAGGAATATATATATATATATATATCATCATAGGTATTCTGTCCATTGACAGGTCCGTGATTATTCTAGGTTAAACTTGGTTCTCCATATACTCCTATCTTCCGCAGTTTTCTTCATGTCTTGATAGCTCTCTTTCCCTTTCAAGTCGTCTACTAGCTGAAACCTTTTCCTACCTCTTTCTCTTTTTCCATCCAGTTTTCCTTCTAGCACTTCTTTAATCATGCACTCTCTCCTCAGGTAATGCCCAATCCGAACTGCCTTCCTCTTTCTGATAGTCTGTATAATCGTTCGCTTCTCTCCTATTCTTCGTAGTACTTCCTCATTTTTCACCCTATCTGTCCATTTTATCTTCAGCATTCTTCTCCATGACCACATTTCGAAGCTTTCCAAGTATTTAATATCATTTTTCCTTAGCGTCCATGTTTCTGCTCCGTACAAAGCTATACTCCATACATAGCATTTTATCAACCTCTTGCGGATTTCCTGCTTTATATTTCCCGTTAGCAGGAGTTTCTTTCTTCTGAAAGCGGCTTTTGCTTTTGTTATTCTAGTCCTGATTTCATCTGTACATTTTGCTTCTCTCGTTATGATGCTTCCAAGGTATTTATAATCTGAAACTTGTTCTAATGGCTTTCCTCCAATACTTATGTTCAAATTTTCTTCTTCTTTACTTGATATTCGCATAACCTTGGATTTTTCTGTATTAATTTCCATACCGTATTTTCTACCTGTTATCACTAGTCTATTTATCATTTTCTGCATTAGTCTCTCTCCATATATATTGAATAGAATCGGCGATAGACAGCAGCCCTGTCTTACTCCTCTACCGATATGTACTCCGCTGGTGTGGTACCCAATTTACTCTATCAAAGGCCTTCTGCCAGTCGACGAAACAGACGCAGCAGTCTTGACTGTACTCTATTGCCCTTTCTGATATGATTCTCACTACACCGATAGCATCTCTGTTTCCACGTCCCTTTCTGAAGCCGAATTGATCCACGATGAAGCCACTAAATCGCTGAGAAAACGATTTTCGATCACAAAGTAGCCGTATTTAGTGACGATCTCCCCCTGATCATCGATTCAAAGAAATTCCCACCGAACATTACACGTTTGAGGTTAAACAACGGCCAGTATTATTTCAAATCTAATTTCCTAGATCGGAATCCTTGGCTTAACTTGATTTTTATTTTATTTTATTGAGGGCGCTGTAGGATTGATGTTTCACTCGGTAATTTAGAAATGACTCGACCTTGGCTACCTTGTGTACCCTCTCTCTCTCTCCCTCATCCACAATCAGAGGAGATTTCTGTTTTCCCTCCTATCCGTATTCTTCCTTCCAAAAGGGGTCCTCTCTCCTCCATTAAGCTCGCTCAATTATCCCGACTCTCTCCACTTCATCATCATCAGCCACCTCTCTTCTCTCCCTCCTTCCTCCGTCTTTCTTGGGGAATGGAAGAGAGAAATATCCGGGGAAATGGAGCATACCCTCTCTACTCTTCCACGCAACCCTACGGCTCATTAGGGTTCCCATAAACTTAATTCCTCCTCCCTTCATCCGCATCCCTCCCATCTCCCTCCTCCTCTCACCGCAAAGCTCTCACAACTCATACCTTTACGTACAGCTGTTAAGAACACTTCGAGAGAATTCGTAGCGTCATATTCGGGGAGAGGCCATGGCTTAATTATGTCATAATAGGAAAACCAATTATTTTGAGCGGTGGCCCTAGTAAACATACGACGCGGATGCTTTTAGAGGTAACTCGATTAGAAATTGCTTTTCGAGAACAGCGTTCCTGTTGAACAATATCTCGTGTCGAGAAAGAGAGGGAGAGAGAGAGAGAGGCTTTGGTTTCATAATAAAAACTTTTTAGGTTATTCGCGCAATAATATATTTTTGAAATCAGATACATATCTAAAGAATCTTACTGGTGCGAGAAATTAATTTTAATCAATTCTACGATATTCCAATTAATTTTAATTAACAAATTAATTAAAATTGACTGTAATTAGACTCGGTATCCAAAATCTCAATGCTTCAGTTACAATATCTTTACAAGTACGCGAAATGCATGCCAGTTGCTCAGGCACTTTTCTCGCAGGAGATTTAAAAGAGGAAATTTCGATTTGTTGCCAACAAGTTGGCAGCCCTGTTGAAGCGACGTGATTCAAATAAATTATTAACTCATTGAATTCTTTACGTTTTTATAAATTGCAAGTTAAATGAAGCTCTGACATAGGAGTGAGAAGATGAAATTTCAAATTGCATTTCCAATGATTTGACAGTCCTTGCTTAGTAAAATTACCATAATGTTTCAGTTACCGTCAGTATTTTTATATAAGTGAATTTTGGCAGTCCTGATTGATTGATATAACTCAGATACACCATTTGTCTCGCATTTCAATAAAATCCTATGCGCTGATGTGCGTTAAAGTTTTTTTCACCTCAATAATGGAACATCTTTCGTCAAAAATGCGCATAACAAAAGTGATCAATTTTGTATTTTTCTATATCATCTGAAAATAAATTATTTTCTTCTGTAAATATGTTACGAGTAAATGAAAGAAAGAATTCTTTTGTTTCGAATCAAGTTTTATCCGGGATTGGGTTATTTTACCCCAGTATGTCTTCTACTTTCGTATCGATTGTAAATACCTAATTTCATCAACTTTCAGCAGAAAAGCACCTTCAATGTACGTGTAGACGGACGTAGAAAACTAACACAGTAGGCGTTTTTTCTCTTAAAAACAGAAGTCATATTATAAGCTCCATTTTTTCGGGGAATCCCAACTGTACGTTATCAGTCATTCTTGCAGAGATTTAAAAGATCAACAGGTCGCCGTTTTCAGATTTGAGAAACGTTTTGTCACTTCAAGACCATATTAGGTGATTGTCACTATAGGAAACCTCAGAATTTCAGCTTACGTCATTTCGCCTTACGATAAAAAGTTAAATTTAGCATGTAATTTCTTATTTTCATTTTGATGACATCTTTTGACTCGCGTGGTTCCATAGCCTAACAGTGCAGCGGGAATAGGATTTCCAATATTTCCGAGCGAGAAAATTCATCGAAAAGATACAAAAGGATGTTCGCAGCTCAAATTTTTTTCTTTATTAGCAACAAAAAACGTGATATTCTAGTAAAACTTTCTTGATTTTTTGCTGCAGTTTTTTCAAATGAATTTGCATTGCATTGTAATTCTAATCATTTCGGGAAGATGTCATCGTACTCTCCACCGTAATAAAAACTATAATTTCACCTTTCATTGATCTCTTCTCCCGTGAAACGCGCTGGATTAATTTGTAACACATTTTCGATCGCTTGGAAAATCCCCGAAGAGGTACTCGATACGAGTAATTTCGAACATGTCCACGAGTTTTGCATTATATATCCCTCTGCTACCCGTCGATAATTAATCCTCTTACTGAAAGAGAGCGATTTACATTTAAGCGCTGCCATGTTACGCCTCCTGACACGCGAGCAATATTCTTCTTCCTCCCCATCTTGTTCGCATTCATTCTGCGTAAAATACTTCATAAGCCTCCCTCAATCGGAGTCGTTTCTTCTCCTTCCCTCGGACAGAATGGAAAGTTAGACCAAGTCCCCCCCTTCCCCCTCCCCCGCTTCAATCCACGCCTCTCTCGTTCCCTCTTCATCCCCAACGTCTTATATACGTCTCTTCCGCTCCTTTCCAGATGCCTTCCGTCGCCACCCCACTAGTCTTCCGCCCCCCCCACCCCCCTCCCTAACCCCGCCTCTTTCACCTTCGGCGCTTCCAAGCACTACTTCTTCCACCACATCTAATCCTTCCTTACCAACTTTTCGACCTCTTTCCGCTGCTACCTCTTCCTCGCCTGTCTCCCTACGCCTCTCGTCTCATATTTCCCAACGGCCCTTCGCCCGGCCTCTTCTCCCCTTCTTCCTCTTTTCCTTCCACTCCATAGAATCACGCTCCTACCACCTCCGTCCAGTTTTTTCCCCTTCTTTTCGTCCCTCTTTCACTGCCCCTGATTGAGGAATCCCTCTGTCTGGCGGAGGATCTTTCATTCTCTGGCGCTCCTATAATATTTTCGTTGCAGTCGGAACTGGGGGGGGGGTTGAAAAAGGGTATTTCTCTTTCTTCTGCTCCGCTTTAAAGCTGTGGATGAGAAGAAAGATACACGAGTACTGAAAAACGTTTATATTATCGAGGTGCTTTTTTTCGAAATTTCAATTAAATCGCGCAAATTCCTCCACCTTGCACGCGAAGGATCTATTTTAAAACGTTATACGCTAAGTATTTTTAAAAATTGGGCGTTATTTGACTTTGTTAGTTAGCATTCGAAACCATTATCAACCGATGTGTTTGAGTCTTTGTGAATGTAATATTTTCTGTGTGCGTTCATTCTTAATCTTGTTGATTTTTAGCATTAAAGCGTTTAAAATCTTTAATGTCCATCGTTTCACAATCAAATTTCTATCTTCTTATCACATGCAAATTATGTATCATCTTCGAAAATATAATTCTCATTTATTTTGGTTTGTGTACTTTTTATCAGTTTTTATGAAAAATGATCCATTATCGAACTTTTTCATAATAAAGTATGTCGTGAGGATGCCGGCATTTCAGTGATGCGTCGTACCACTCTTCTTTGTTTTTGTGCATATGCATATATGATTCATTTTTGACATTGCACTTTATAAATGCGAAGTTCAAGTGCACCACTCTTAAAACTAGTTATAATGGTTTCTTCCGAATCGCATCATTTCCTCTAAACCTTTAGGTTAGTTTCGTAAACGATTTTCTCGCCCACTGAAGGATGCTGTCTGTAGCAGTTGTATTGTATTGTATTTATATTCTTGTTATCTACAAACTGTATGCTTGTTTATTTGAAATCCATTGGAAATATAAAACACCTTCATGATTCAGGTTCTTCCCATCTGGCGTCAGCTTATTAAATTACAAATCGTGCAGTCTATCTTGTAGTACTTACCTATGAAGATACATGGAAGAACCTCCTAATAATCATACAAATACTTTTTTAAGAAATCGGTACAAAATACATTGTACAAACTTTCTCATATACGTACTAATGCGTCGTTTAGTTATCTTTACAAAATGAAAATCCTATGAGCCTGTTGTTAGAAAATACAACTTTTGTTCAAGTTGCCCAAGAATAAACTAGTCTTATATTCATTCATTAAGAAAAATGAAATATGTAGTATTATTGTAGATGTATCCTCAAGTTACTGTACGAAATTTGATCAAAATCGTTAGAGCCGTTATTGAGAAAATCGAATTATTGTTAGTTGCCTAGAATAAACTAGCCTTACATTCACTTTTTTGAGAAATATGAACTATACAGTATTATTGAAGACGTAAACTCAAGTAACTGTACGAAATTTGATGAAAATCGTTATAGCCGTTTATGAGAAAATCCTATTATTGTTAGCCGCCTAGAATAAACTAGCCTTATATTCATTTTTTGAGAAATATGAATTATACGGTGTTATTGATGACGTAAACTCAAGTAACTCTACGAAATTTGATCAAATTCGTTAGAGCCGTTTTTGAGAAAACCGGATTGTAAAAATGCGTAGAATAAACTACTCTTAATTATTGAGCAATGTCAACCATTTCTAGATATACTCTGCTAGGTATGATAAAATGCCTAAGTACGAGATTTCATTCATTTTCACTCTACCGTCTAGGCTCCAGAGCCAATAACAGACAGACAAAACCACTTTTTCGGATTCAGCGACACCTAAAACGTATATTTCCGTAAAAATATCGAGGTCGAATTTTTTCGCGAAAACAATACTTTCTCGATACTTCGTATGAGAAAGTAGAAGTGATAGTGGTGGCTTTGTTTTATGAATCTTGATCTAATTAGTAAATTGCTTTTATTCGTGGTTTTCATTTGTTGATCCATTTGTGCCGCCCACCTGCCTTAATACTAGAAGGGAAAGGGTTTAAGAATTCTTCAGGGAGAGAATTCCATTCTTCTATCGTCCGATTCACAAATGAATATTTAGATAGATCCGTTTTTTTGGTGCCTTGCTTTTATTTTATGACTGGCAGAAATACCGGCGTTGCCCGGGGAATTTGGTTCAAATCCGATCGGAATTCTAGATGATACATGGTATTTAAGAATTCACTCGGCAGCCGTTTTGAATAAAACGGGCAGAGAGAAACAAAAACCACGTATGAATTATTTCTGGGAGCCCTCCACAATCGTACCAAATTTGATTCAAATCAATAGTAGGACTTGGGAAAATACGCGTAGTTTTATCAGTCCCCGCCGTCCAATTACGGATAAGGAAGTAGTCGTTTCCCAACTTTCTCACTGAGTATAAGATATAGAGTTACCTGTTCGTTGGGAATAGGAAGTTTATGAGAACAATTATTTTATTGAACAGTTTAGGCATCAGAACAGTTCGAAAAGAACTGTCCCGTTCTTTCTCACCCATCTCTAGATGGCAATTCAATAGCATACAAAGTTATTTTGCTTTTTGTACAATTAATATAAAACATTTGTGATTAAAAAGTAGCCCTCGATCTTCCTATTTGTGAAAAAGGTATTTGTTCAAAGTTTGATTATTTTAGTAGTAGTAGTAGAAATTAGGTTTTTAGGTGCGTCAACAGCTAAGGTTATTGCGCACCGTCAAATTCTCTTAGAGAAAATCAACATACATCACAACATCCATGCCCGAAGCGGGATTCGAACCCGCGACCTTTGGGTTAGAAGGCAGGCGCACTGCCTACGGGTCTAACTCGGCCGGCGATTATTTTAGCTTTAACGGTGTGGAAATATATAGATGCACAAACAAACAAACTTTCATAAATATATGGGAGATTGATCTTATACTTGTATTGAAAGTGACAAACATAAAATGTGAACTTCCTAAGTTAACTTACTCAAGAGTTATCGTCGAAAAACCAAATCGATGCCCTCCCTCTCCCCCCCCTCCCCCTCCAAACCCTCACTTAAAATTTTTTTGAGATACACCACATCTATCTATCTATACATCTATACATATCTATAAAGTAAGGTGTTTGTATGTATGTATGTATGTATGTATGTTCTGCTAAGGCTCAGAAACTACAACACACAGAAAAAAGAGGAAGGTGTCATATTAACCGTTATCATGTGTACGGTGGTGTAGTAAGGTTTTTAAACCGATTCGGTGTACTATTTAATTATAATAAAATATTTTCGTTTATATGGGATTTCCATTTAAAAATTTTTCGTAAATTTCTCGAATTTTTAACTCCTTACATATATATCGCAGACACATGCTCTCGCAGACTTTTTTGTGGTAAATTATCTCCTCTTTTGGAATAATTTTTTAAAAGAGGGGCTTACAGATCAAATAAGACGAATTGACGGGAAAATCTTATTTTTCATTATTGCTCAGCATTTGGATATACTTAGCAACCGATGTAAACAAATTACGTTTGAACTATAAACATATCGTAAACGTAGAAATAGTTGATGAACTACTCATTTAATATCTTCTGATTTGATTGTATGTTTTTCTTTCATTATCTATGGTCTTCTATACACAAGTTAATTCTGCGAATAAACATTAGTGAACTGTTTCTTTTTCTGTAATCGTGTCATTCGCATTATAGGTATGTTTGGATATAAGTTAAATTGTTTTTATATGCCTTTTGTCTTATTTTATTTCATATTTTGTTTAAGTGAAAATTACTGAAGATATATGATTAAATTACTACGTTAAAGTTTTTGTGTTTCGTTTTATCAGTTTATCAATAAAAACTGAATTGAGCATTTCATGCTAACATGCAAGTTTTTTCCTGTGCTCATCCATTTTGCGTTTCAATAATAATTAGACACTTTTTTGTAATATATAATATCGTTTTGAATTAAAAGAGAGTTTTATCAATTGGAAATAAGGTTCACTCTTGAGTAATTGTTATTTTAATACGAGAACTAAATTAGATTAACATTTTGAACACGTAACGCAGTGAATTTCGAAAGATTTTATTTGAATAATACTTTTGTTGAACTTTATTACCTATGTCTTCTGAACTAAAATTAAGAATTCGTGCCTGCGGTTCCATGGGTAAAATGTAAACACTACCGATACACTCACGTAATTAATTACGTTAGAAAAGTAAAACATTTTACTACATTATTTAAAATCGATTCGTTCGAATATCTCAATCTATTATTCAATTAATTACGATGGAAAACAATTAAGATCAATAATTTTATATCTATTTAGAGTAATAATAGGTATTCTTATTTAGTTTCTCCTGTTATTCTGTTGACATACAAATTCATATTCCGCGTAATCAATATTTACTCATCACTACGACACGCTATTTTGTGATTGTTGGTGGTTTATTTAGCAACTGAATAGAAAGCGTCAGTCACCATCATCAGATACATTGAGCTTTAGGAGATTATTCGTTGGTTGGTTTTGGTTAGTTTGTTGTTTTCATTTTCTTTCGTTTCGTGTCCATTTTTTGTGTTCTTTGTTTGTTTTCGTTCTTAGTTGTTCATTTTGTAGTCTATGTTTATATTCTTTGGTTGTGCTCTTGATTTTTGTTCCTTGATTACCTATTTGTCGGTTTACACCTTTTATGCCGGCTATTGGTTAATTCATTTCTTTTTTCTTGGTGGTTTTTACATTTAACTTATATTCTTTGGTTGTACTCTTAATTTATGTTCCACGATTATTTATTTGTCGATTTACATCCTTTTCTACCGGGTATTGGTTAGCGTTTAATTCATTTCTTTTTTCATGGTGGTTTTTGTAGTTTTCGTATTGGTTCGTTTCGTGTTCTTTCCACTTTATTTCAAGACTCCTAATGTAGTTTACAGAAAGGAGAGGAGAAGTTTTAGTATGTATCATTTTCTCAAGCTGTCTTCTAAGCGGGAAAAAGTATAACTATTTGCAGTCCGAAATGCACCCGGGCGAAGCCGGGTACGAAAAGCTAGTAGCCTATATTTTAAGCTGGACCAGTCTAAAGATACGCTGCAAGTTTCATAAAAATTCGACCAGCCGTTATTGCGTGATGCGGTAACAAACAAACAGACAGACAGACAACAATTCTGCAAACCGGTTCAGACGTATTCTTGTGATGCAAAATATACAAAAAAGTAAACCCCGACAAAAAAACAAATGTACAGACAGAGGTTACAATTTTATTTATATAGATTATGGTCGTTATTGCCAACAAAGTGTGGTTTTTCAATCCTCTTACTAATATCTTCCCAGGCTCGTTTGAGAACTTTATAAAAACCCACTATTCTATTTAGTCTTCTTCTATCCTCAAGAGTTTCCCACTTCAAACTTTTAATCATACTCGTAACACTATAACGTTTCTTGTGCCTCGCCAAAACAAATCGCGCAGCCTTCCTTTGAACCTTCTCTAGCTTCAAGATTTGCCCCTTTTCATACAGTCCCCACACATTTGTTGCATATTCCAACCCGGGTCTTACTATTGTTTTATAGGCTAACTCTTTAGCTTCCTTAGTACTATTCCTTAAGTTTCGCATTACGTAATGTAAATTTCGATTTCCTCTAGTAACATTATCATTTATCTAATAGTATACGTTTATGCAACAAGGACCATTATTTATTTAGTTAGTGTGAAATCTAAAATTCTCGTACTTGTGCGAAAAAGTTTGAATTTTTCGGTAGCCTCTTATTTTAATAAACTATCGAACAATGAGTACAAAAACATTTGTTTCGTATAAAAATAAAAAACGTGGACGGTCCGTTAATCTGTCGCTAATTATTAAAGGCTTGGCGTCTCTTTTAAATATTTATATTTAATCGAGACGAGGCTTTAATATTAATGAGTTGTTGCAAACATCCATATTGGAACCATTCGACCAGGCTTACGGCTGGCGCAATCGGAAACGAGAAAATTAATTTCCTCCTTCTAAATAAAGCGAGAGAGAGAGAGAGAGAGAGATGTTTTGATTCTAATCGATTTCGCAAATTGGTGCTGCGCAAAAGTCTGCCATAAAAACATCTGAGATAGCTTGAATCGGAAAACATATTGCCGCAATTATCGGTTATCGGAAATTAATGAAAGAGTAATGGAGAATTTGCCTTTTCAAGCGTAAAACCGATGATCCACGTTTTTTTTGCCTGCACGCCTCCTTTTCGATGAGAAACTGTGCATATGGAGTAAACCAATGGCACTCAATAGGGTAGCTATTGTCTTTCGTTCGTCGTGAAGAAGTCACGAATATCGTTGTACGCATCTGTATTTGACATATTATGAACAACTGATGTAAGAGCTCTGTATATTCGTAAGCAATATTCTCATTATGCGAAGAGGCATATTCAAAAACCTTTCAAATTTATTATTGGTCAGCTGTTAAGGAATATGTAACTCGATCATTCCCGATCCATTTTATACTAGGTCTTATTAGTCAATAAATCGGCAAAATTTTAACTTGTCATTTGTGTTGATGTGATGCTCGACGCATCGTATTACGTTTTCCGATCGATAACACCGAAACAAAATTCAGCGAGTGAGATCAGCCGAAAAGCGCTTTGAAAACAAGTCATAAACCTACGCACGAATCGTTCGATTTAGCCTTTTTAAAATGTCCGTTTTGTATCAACTGTAAAACGGCAGCATAATTGACATAATTTACGCACAATAAGATAAGTTGTCTATTCTAACCTTGTCGCATTTTTCCACTCCGTGTCGTGATGCTTTCTCACCTGCAGGCAGCGATGTCATTCGTCGCCTCTTTTCCCCTTTTTACTTTCTCATACGAAGTATCGAGAAAGTATAGTTTTCGCGAAAAAATTCGACCTCGAGATTTTTACGGAAATATACGTTTTAGGTGTCGCTGAATCCGAAAAAGTGGTTTTCGCAATGCCGTCTGTCTGTTCGTCTGTCTGTCTGTTACTGGCGCTGGAGCCTAGACGGTAGAGCGAAAATCAATGAAATCTCGTACTTAGGCATTTTATCATACTGAGCTGAATATACGTAGAAATGGTTGACATTGATCAATAATTAAGAGTAGTTTATTCAACGTATTTTTAACATCAATCCGATTTTCTTGAAAACGGCTGTAACGATTTTGATGAAATTTCGTACAGTTACTTGAGTTTACGTCTTCAATTATACCGTACAGTTCATATTTCTCAAAAAATGAATATAAGACTAGTTTATTCTAGGCAACTTTAACAACAATTCGATTTTCTCAAAAACAGTTCTAACGATTTTGATCAAATTTCGTACAGTTACTTGAGTATACATATACAATAATACTACGTATTTCATTTTCCCAATGAATGAATATAAGCCTAGTTTATTCTTGGGCAATTTTAGCAAAAACTGGATTTTCGAAAAACAGGCTCATACGACTTTCATTTTCTAAAGATAACTAAACGACGCATTATTATATGAGAAAGTTTGTACAATGTATGTTGTACCGTTTTTTCTCTTATCTTTCCTCGTCCACTGCATTTGTCACTTGCGCGCCCACGCATGATCTTGCCCAACACGCTCGCTCTTAGTCTCTACGCTCAATTCTTTCCTCTTTTCTCCTACTGTTTCCACCCCTCGCATTTTCCATCATTTTTCAGCTTCCATACATCACTCAGGATTTTATCATTTTCATCCACGATCCAGATTCACTATCTCTTTTCCGAAGACGATTTCACTGTGTCAACGTAATTGCGTACGCATTTAAAAAAAAATAGAAACTGCTTACCTCTTTGCGCAATATATTCCATTTTTAGATGCCGATCTCTAATTATTAGTTCGCTTCCATCACGGATTGACTGAGAAAAATATTGAAGGAATAAACTGCTGAATAAACTATGCACGTTTCGGTTACAAGGTTGTTTTTGTTGATCGTTGATTCTGAAAAAAATCTGTGAGCTAGAGTCACGGATCACTATTTTGTAGCTAAAATGAGAATTTAATAGTTTATTCAACTTTTTGTAGCTACAGGAGTTAACCTATATACGCCATTGGATTCGACGCATAAGCTCAATTAATTCTTGAGTTTTCATTGTTTCATTACATGCGGTGTAGAAAGTAATCTCTCTCTGGTGTCAAAACATTACTGTAAGTTGCTTACTCATTATGTAGGAGGAGGCTGAAGATGTGTATGTATACGCTTCCTGTTCGAAGAATACATAAGAACTATGTGAAATTGTCCATTTTTTACAACTATTCCAATTCAGAACGACATCTCAATACTGAGGTTTTATGTATTTTCGGGTTATCCCGCGTAGATTTTTGCCTTCGCCAACGTTTCTTCTGCTTTGCTGGAGACTCCCTCAGGGTAATCTGGGTGTCCTCAATATACACTACGGTAGCAGAAGTGGGGTGGTAGGTAGTTTATAGGAAGGGGAGGGTTGGCTGTAGGGTGAGTTTTGTTGTGACATACGTCTTATCATGAAGAAGTATCCGGCAAAGCAGAAGAAACGGCGTTTAAACGCAGAAATCTACGCGGGATAACCCGAAATCATATACAACCTCAGCATGACAAGCACCCGCGATAGCTTCAATCAATTGACATCTCAATAGTAAATAAATCGTTTCTATTAGACAACATTTTCTTGAAAAATATTTTGAGGTAATTTATTTAGCAATACATGCTGTACTAGCTCCAGAGATAAATTCTCTCAATTAGAGCAAAATTTATTAGATGTTGTGATACTATTACTTTGTTTCATATTGGAAATAGTAAATGAAACGCAGGCGCGTAACTTGAGGGGCGCAGGCCCACGCAGTGCGTGGGGGCCCCAAGATTTTTGGGGCCCCACAAAAATACTTGGAATTTTCCCTGTCATCTGCCGCAAGGTATTCGTACTAATAACATCCTTGTGGGAATGAAAGATTTTCATCACTCGAAATGAAGACGAAAATTCCAATCTCAAATGCAGAGCCGCGACTATGGGTGCAAGGGGTGCATCGCACCCGGGCGGCAACATATTAGGGGCGGCAATTAACGGGCGGAGGCAAGTATCTCTCTTAATTTTGTGTTTTTACAAACGCACAAACGGAGCCTAACTAGTGATAGATAAAATGAAGTACTTTTACGTAATATATCGAGACGATTCGTATACGAGATAGTTTGCGCAATGTGTTTTGCACAATTAATTCATAAATGAAATTACTTTTAATCTAAAAATCAAAAAAAATTTGGGCCAGGGTGCTTTTATAAGCCCGTAAGGGGCGGCATAAATTGATTGTACCTGGGAGGCAAATATGCCCGGCGCGGGCCTGCCCAAGTGTTTGGACTTGTTTGATCCTATCCTTATAATGTTATAATTATAGAAGTTCCACTATATTGTTGGACTAAGACGTAGAAAAAATCGATAAAAATCAAAACGATAAATAATTTCAATTTTTTTATAAAAATGGGAGTCCAAAAAACTTGACCATTTCTATGTATACCCTGCTCAGTATGATAAGATGCCTAAGTACGAGATTTCATTCATTTTCGTTCCACTGTCTAGGCTCCAGAGCCAGTAACACACAGACAAACAGACAGCATTGCGAAAACCCCTTTTTCGGATTCGGCGACACCTAACACGTGTATTTCCCTAAAAATCTAGAGGTCGAATTTTTCGCGAAAACAATACTTTCTCGATACTTCGTATGAGAAAGTAAAAACCTGTGGAATGATTTTTTTTCTTAAAACAAATTTTGTTTCGGTAATATTCAGACATAATAAAAAAGTTACAATTATAGTGCGTTTCCCGAAGTCGTACGCGTCAGATTCGCAGTATTCCGTCCGCATTCGGGTTATTTCGCTTAGGCTACGACCCAATGTTGCCACATTTCGAATTTCGCCCATTTCAACAGCAGCTGTGGACGAGTGAAGTTCTGAGAGCAATCGTGTCAACAGCGCTCGTCAAGAATTTTTGAAAGGCGTGGGAAATTTAAGACCTCTTATTGGCTGACACTTTCTCTCCCTCACCCTACAAGTCTAACCGTAGCCACGCCTCACCCGTACGATCTCTGGAAACGCAGTATAGCGTGGGAGGCCCAAAACCGTAGTTACGCCCCTGACGAGACGGCGAGAAAAATTGTCAATGCAACAAATATTGCATAGAAACGGGAACTGATTCTGAAAAACTCAAGAAAATAGTCTCAATAAATGCGAAAAAAAATTTAAGGTTGTGAAACAATTCCACTGGATTAAAAAACTTTTAAGTCATTATGATGGTTTTTTGCTCCGCAACATAATCAGCGCTCTTGTATTCTGTGAAATTATTTTACAAAGTTGTTTTATATATTTGCTGATTCAATATCATACCTAATCTCTTTGCATGAAGAAACACACAAAGTAGGTAATTAGTATCGGGGAAAAATGTGAATTAATTTCAGTTATGCATTATCGCGCTCACCTTACTACTGAAATCTAATTCATAAATTGGGTAGCTCCGTCAGCTATAAAAGGGTTGGAAAAACCAAATTCGCATTTGGTTACGAAGCAGCTGTCGGAATCAACCATCGGCCTCTCACCACTTGACGACAGCTGCTTTGCAATCGAAATGCTTGTCTGGTTTCTTCAACATTTTCATGTATGTCCGTCGGAGCTACCGGATTTGCCTCTAGGATGATAATCTTTTTTTAACTTCTTAATGCGGTCATCTACGTGTTGCAATAAAAAATAATGCACCATGCGAGTTAAAAGATTGATTTAATTTGTAAAATAGAAATTAGGTATTGAAAAGTGAGAAATGCAGTTGTAATTTTTTAATCCATATATCCGAAGCGGTTCTAAGCTTGAGAGAACATTTTAAAGCAGCAACTATATCTCGTTAGGATAACAGCCATATTATATAAGAGAAATATGCTTGCGAATGAGGTCAAAATTTTCCATTTTGAATATTTAATGAAAGTGAAACAGCGTAAATATTTGCAAACTAGTGTAATTGCCCGTCAAATATGACGGATATTCGTGAATTATTGTAAGTATTACGATAAACTAAAATAAAAATTAATTACACCAACTTTTATGTGCACTAAAACTTAAAAAATTAATATAAATTCCGCATACCCGAATGCTCCAGAAAGTAATAAGCGTTAGAACTGTTATGGATCAACATCAATATTCCTAAATTATTCCTAAGGAACTATTTTCAAATGTTTCAATATAAGCAGGTAACCCGTTTAACATGGAACCTATTGGAACAGGTTCACTACTGTGCTCCCATAACTTGCCAGCAGCTAAAACTTTTCTTTATTCATTTGTTTTGTTTATTATTTTGCATGGTAATCGAGGATATTGGCGAGCCTTCGGCTCGCTTTATTTTTATATCAGTTGTCGTCTCCGGGCCGCCCTTCGCCTCGCTGGAATGAAACTAATCCTCCCCGTTGTCAGGCCTGATCAGTTTTGCGTGAAAGTTATTAAATCCAAGTAAGTGATTGTGTAAGTAAATGTCGCCACAGGCCGTAGTTCTCATTCTGCCCGATAGGTCAGTGCCACATGTACATCAACAACCCATCGAGAGTTAACCGATATTAACCAAATTTAATATTAAGAAGTATAAATATGATCTGTACGTCATTTGCAGTTTTGTTTCCAATCCAATAATTATAACGACAACTTGTCGTTTATCATCATGTATTTCTGATAGCATGGTTATTTTTAAAAATATTTATGTTATTTTCTTCATAGGCAGGTATGATATTTACACTAACAAATAAATGTGCCACTCGAATATTAACAACTACCAAAAATATATTGTGATAGAATGCGTTCAGTATTAGCTAACTGACAAAACATTTTCAAATGGTCTAATTAAATTTCTCTGTCGACCATCTTGCGTTCCTTACAGAACAACGTTTTTATATTATAAGATAACATGCCTCGCCATTGATTTTGTTTCACATATTTGCAAAGAATCATTTATATGATTAATTATTCATTAATTGGCGTCAGAAACATTACGGGAATATGATTGAATTAAGTTCAGTTATTTTGTTTTTAAAGCTTCATTCCACCTTTGAAGATTCTGTTCATACAAGCCTCTGCTAGTCCACGCTTTACCCCAGTGTATCTTCTTGGTTTACTGCAGTGGTGCCCAAACTACGGCCCGCGGGCCACATCTGGCCCGCCGAGTGTCTCCATTCGGCCCGCCCTAAGTTTAGTAATTAAAGGACACAATGTAACAAAAAAAGAAAATATAAAATTAAAAAAACAATATATTTTGTTTTCACCTCTCTAACTCCGTAATGGATAAATGCATTTAAAACAAATTACATATTTCTACTCACAACTAAATCTTTAATTTCCTTAAGTCGTTCTTAATCTCTATTTTCGACTGAATGTGTCCCGCGAAGAGGGCGGAATTTAACTATGTGGCCCGCGATGTTTGCAGAAATGGGTCATGTGGCCCTCGGGCCGAAAAGTTTGAGCACCACTGGTTTCCAGGAAGTCACATGGTTACTATTAAAATGAATGGATGTTTATATAGTTTGAAGCTACTGATATTCATATTGTCCATCAAACGAATGATCAAAATTACCAATATATACTTACGTTATTTATAATGATCTATTAGTGTTACATACATATAAAATCTGATGTGGCCAACACATGACTTTCGCCGTATTTGGGGTATAGATATTTAAATTCTTTTTATTAATAGCATTATAAGGCAAAATTATTATTTCGTATCGTGAAAGAATACAGTCGTCCTTATTGCCGTAAATTACGTATATTTTGCATATGTTTACAGAATTCACCGCTACATGGTGGTGGCGCTCTATACTGAAAATTACGAAAAAAGCAAAATATCTCCGAAATGGAAGGTTCTACGAAAATTTGTTTCAAACAAAACTTGGAAGAAATATTATTCTCTACAACTTTGGTCCTCACGAAGATTACCAATAAATAATTCCTAAACAATAACTCCTATAGAAAATTGTTTCGAATGAAAGTTGTAGGAAATTACATTCTCTATAACATTTGTATAGAATTGTATATATAATAATGATGTTTTAACGGAGAAATATCGCAAAAACCGAATCGGGTTTCGAATAAACCTTGACTATGAAGTTTGGTAAGGATATGGCAAGTACTTTTTGAGTTAGAGCGCCCACAATCACATAGACACACACAGACATCATTCCGAAAATAGTCTAAACGTGTTCTAGAGACCTCAAAACGTGTATTTCCGTTGAAATCTCGAAGTCGATTTTTTTCGTGAACAATACTTTCCCATTACTACGTATGGAGAAAGTAAAAAGCAAAATATCTCCGAAATGGATGGTTCTACGAAAATTTGTTTCAAACAAAACTTGGAAGAAATATTATTCTCTACAACTTTGGTCAGCACCAAGATTACCAATAACGATGTTTATAAGGAGAAAACCGAAAAACCGGTTATTTATAAATAACTCCTAAACAATGACTACAATAGAAAATTGTTTCAAATGAAAGTTGTAGGAAATTACATTCTCTATAACTTTCGCATAGAATTGTAAATACAATGATGATGTTTGCACAACAAACCCGTAATTATTAGGGTCTAATATATATACGACCATCAATCACTTGATTGACCCGGTCGATATAGACCACCCAACACCCCCTGATTTATGCCACCCAATTTGCATTGACTGCCGCTATAACATATTCCTCCCTAGATGTATCAAACTCCCCACGCTCTTCTGCCAAGCGATATATACTCTACTGCACCAAATATACACCTATGCTTATATAGCTCAGAAATTCTATAGATATTTTCCGCGATCTGTTAGTTGGTTTGTTTGTCGGATGTAACGTTAGAAAAAATGAGAATAATGATATTTTTATTTTGACATGACCTAGACAGGATTCAAACCCGTGACCATAACATTGCTAACCACCCCCTCTATCGATAACTCGAGAGAAAATAGAGTTAGAACCTCTAAATTTGGCAAGAATGCTCGATTCACATATGATAAAGTGGTGACGAAAAAAATCTCGAAAACAGTGCTGGGTTCGATTCCAATGTGCTGACGAAGGGATCATCCCGAAAGCTCTAACCTCCACAAATGTGTCTCCCCAACACACCAGTGGCTCTACTTCCGGTAAGTGTTCACTGGGTTTCCTTCAACACCTAGTTGCCCTAAATATCCTTACTTACCTTTCCTCTTCCGTAGTATTTATATATATATATATATATTTATTTATATATATATACAAAGGTTATAGAGAATGTAATTTTCTACAACTTTCATTTGAGACAATTTTCATAGCAGTTATTGTTTAGGAATTATTTATGAATAATCGGTTTTTTCGGTTTCCGTCAAATATATCCTTAAAAACGTCGTTGTTGGTAATCTTCGTGAGGACCAAAGTTGTAGGGAATAATATTTCTTATGAAGAAATGGTTGACATTGCTCAATAATTAAGTAAGTTTATTCTACGCATTTTTAAGAACAATTTGATTTTCGCAAATACGGCTCTAACGATTTTGATCAAATTTCATACAGTTACTTGAGTTTACGTCTTCAGTAATACCAAAAATGAATATAAGGCTAGTTTATTCTTGGGCAACTTTAGTAACAATTGGATTTTCTAAGAAACGGCTCATACGTTTTTTAATCAAATCTCGTATAGTTATTTACGTTGATGTTTATAACGATTCTACGTAGTTCATATTTTTAAAAATATAACTAAACGATGCATTAGTTTATGAGAAAGTTTGTACAATGTATGTTGTAACGATTTTTTAAATAATAATCTAAGTGTAATTGTCATATCAGATTTATAATAAATTTAAAATTCTAAGAATAATTTGAACAATCAAGGCCACGTACAACTTTTCTGTGCCACAGCGTGTGGCTTAGTCTACGAAAATCCTTCTGCGTCTTCATTTTTCGTAAACCAAGGTTTCTCGCCCTAGTAGGTCATCCCTTTCATATTCAAATGGCAACGTACGAGCGGACACTCATTCTGTACTTATTGATTTCGCCTCAAGTCCCTAGCTCAGGCGGTCTTTTCCTCCACTCCATTTGTAAATAAAAGCGTCTTCCCATTTTCTCTCTTTCCGCCTTCTCTATTTAATGAATTGCTCTCCTCCCCTCGCCATGCTACCAAAAACCAATCCTTAAAGTATTCCGTTCTTCCGCACGTGTTTCTTTCGAGATCTGGCGTCATCTTCATCTCCTGTCGCCCAACTCAAACTCTTTAGTCAGATAACTCTCTGGGATGGCTGTGTAGCTTAGAACGTTCGACTCTTAAGTAAGGATTCTTTAGGAAGAGTATCTTAAGTAGCTGTAACGGGGAAATTGTCACCTGAGAGTTATAGCCCGCAGCGCAATGCAATAGCTCCGGTAGTTGGTTGGTGCGTTTAGACGGTGCCACTTTTTGTGCAGTGTCGCAGTCAATATTGCATGCCTCGAGAGGCAAGCGTTGAAAGACATATGATGCATGCCACTTCATGTTTACACGGCGTGCAATAGTCTATGCAGTTCAGTCCAAAAATTGCATAATTGGAAACGTATGCTGCAGTGTGTGCTGCGTTTTTGATAACTGCTAGAAGACAGAGAAGAAAACGAAAGTTTTGGATGAGTAACTTTATAAAGCGACGTAATGAAATTAACATTTTAAAGGAAGTGCGATTAAATGATTGTATATTATTTAATAATTTTACAAGAATGTCAGCAGTTGACTTTGAGCTCTTACTGAGTATGGTAGGGCCAAAAATCTGCAAATTTCGGATATTTAAGTTGATGTTTATAACGATTCTACATAGTTCATATTTTTCATAAGATAACTAAACGACGCATTAGTATATGAGAAAGTTTGTACAATGTATGTTGTAGCGATTTTTTTATTTACCTTTCTGCTTGATCCTTCTAATTCATTTCAGTGATTGCAGCAACAAGGGCGGATCTAGAAACTTCCAGGGGGGGGGGGGGGGGGGGGGGGGGTTGGTATGCCGATTAATGACTATTTTTTCATGGGGTGGGGGATGTTTTTAATTTGTACAGTAAATCCTTGTCAAAATTATTTTCTATTAATAAACCATGGTACACAATAGAATAGTATGATAATTATCACAGTGAAGCCCTTTGGGGAAAATCTCCTGCAGCATGACAATCCTCTCAGCTTCCCCTTTTGCTACCCCTAAAGAATATCCAAGGGGGAGGGGGGGCGATCACCCCCCCCCCTCCCTCTTGGATCTGCCACTGTGCAGTAATCTCCAGATTTAGAAAGATATTAATTTCATAAACTTTGTTTGTATACTGAAAGTTTATATATAGGGAGAATGTTCTCTTGTATTCATTGTAGAATGAGAGAAGACATCAAAACATTTTTGGTTCCCAAAGCAGAAAATGGAGATTAAAAATTTTTCTGCATTGAAAACTGTTTTCATAAGAAGTGTGTCATAGAGTTAATGATTTTGAGAAAAAATTCTTAAGATTTGGTTTGAGGTTTTGTCAAATTTGTGATTTTCATAATTTCTTGTTCTCTAGAATGAAAGTCCATGAATGGGATATACATAAGTTGAGAATTTATTTTAATAATAACGTTACTGTATTAAAATTGTGTGTGAAAATCAAATGTCCATTGGTAGCTGGTATTTAAAATATCAGATAATTTCAATAAATTAGAAATTGATGTGCCTTTATTCAATTCTTTTACAAACTTTTCTGTTTCCCAGAGGTTCGAACACATGGTGTGGCATATTACGCTTTCTCACGAGAGGAGAAAGCTCGACAGGCTGAGCAGGAAGAATTGCAGAAGTTGAGGTCTGAGACTGTAAAGGGTCAGGCAGCTGCTGCAGAATTAAGAGCACGAAGAAAAGAGCAGATGGCTGCCAGACTGAAAGCAGCACGAGCAAGAAAGCGAGCACGGGAAGGACTCCCTCCAGAACCAGAAGAAAATGAGGAGACATCTGATAAAGGTATATACTTGAAACATTTGTTGCTATTTTTGATATGATGAAACGTAATATTTGAAAGTTGCATTATCAGATATCTTCTACTAAATATGACTGCGAGGTCGAGATAAAATATTTGAATTCTTATGAAGGTTTTAACAAGATGTAAGTACTAGTTCTGAAGACTCATTAGTTTTATCTTTAATTACACTAAAAAAATATAATCAAATAATTCAGAAAATAAACATTTTTTATAAAAAATTTCTAAATTGACTTCTGAGTCCTATACATGCCAATGAAGTGCCAAGGAAAAAATGAATAAATTACTTCACTTATTCTGAAATTTTATAGCAAGCTGTATATTTCCACCGTATTAGTAAAATAGATAAACCTTTTTAAGGTAAAAGAAAAAACAACTTATTTTACTTTCAGGTTAATCAATATTAATTTGAAAGAAAGTCTGATATACATATAAGACAAGTATCTTCTGGGTTATACTTGAATGTATCAGTCTTCTGATATAAACTATAGTTGTCATATTTTATTAATTTGTGATCATAAAGAAAAGAGCTAAAATTTTTTCTCATCATATTTCCAATTTATACAGATATATTTTGAGATCAGAGCAGTTTATATAAAGTTATCTTCATAGCATGTTTTATAATACCTTATTTGTCCTCGCTAAAAATATTTAACAATTGATCTAGGTGAGGCTGCAGTTGACGAAACTGTTACCATGTGGCCAGACTGTAAAGTGGCTGAGAAGGCTAAAGCAGAGGAGGAGGAGAGGGAACGCAAGAGGGCAAAGATAGAGGAGGCTGAAGAAAAGAGAAAGAAGAAACCTTTTCCTGTAAGGCCTTGGGACATTGGGAAGAAGGGAGTCATCACTGAAAGTCAAAGCCGTAAGATCTTCTTCTACAGTAGCGATTGTTTTAAAAGAATTTAAGTGTTTGAGAAAAAATTTATCTCCTGCATATTACTCTCTCCTAAAACAGCACAGTGAAAATAACTGCAGTTTTATGGTATTTAGTTTCATAAAAGTAACCGCAAGAGGCAGTTGGCTTTATGAAACTGATTTCTTTTCCAAATACAAAATCTTGCTGGCATTTGGGCCATAAATATTTTAGGCTCCATCATGCAGGTTTATTTCTCCATCTTTTTTTTATATCAGAGTAACATTTTCTTGTATTCTCTGGTCAGGTGTACAGGCGACAACCGAGATTCGACCTTTTTGACATTCGACTAACTTGAGAATTTGACCGTTATACATTATAAACTAAACTCGACTTTTGACTGGTCGAAGCTTGCCTATTCGACTGAGCCAATCGGTCAAATTTGGAACAACATATAATTACATAATTTTCTGTGCTTCCATTTGAAGAATCAATCGAATTTTCCTTGAAACAAAAAGGAATATTTATAGGATGTACTTATAAAAGCATCTGCAAATGAATTTTTAGTGAGACTACTTCTAATGTTTGGGTTATGTCCATCAGCCAAGAATTTATCTCTATAGAGTCTGTGCTTATTAGGTAGATTTATTTTGCTGTCAGAGCATCTTTCTTGTTTAAAAACAGAAGGACTAATGAAATCTTTGGGGAGTACCCTTTGCATTCAGTTCGGGGTTTGGAGTTGCATACTCTCTCTCAGCCGATTGTTTCAAAGAATTTTTGTTTTATTTCTTCAAATTTATTTTTAAAGGAAATTGAAAGAAAATTTATGGAAAGAAAACTTGTTTCAAAAAGTAATAAGTAATTTTGAGCAAAAGAGAAATTCATGATAGTTCATGTTCATCGTTTGTACTTATATCAACCAGTGCAGCAGGCATCACTGCGACTCAGTATGTCTGGTTTTCCCTTATTACTTTTTCTAAGAAAAAAAATATTAATGGAGCTGAAGGGTTGAGACTATTTTATCCATTCCCCTAGCCAACAGCCCCTCTTCTTCCAAAAAAATTACATCTCCTCAATTAATAAACCAAGTCTCGTAAGCACAGTTGAAAAAGATTTCAGGTATGAAAATATTTTTATATAAGTCATCTTTCTTTAGTCTTAATTTATTTTATGCTTTTTAATGATTTAATATTGTTTTCTTAGCACGTTAGTAATGTTATTTTAACTTTATGTAATATGAGATGGAACTCAACGATTTTCTTCCGAGAGACTGGAATGCATCTCCCAATAATAACGTACTTCTATGGGAAAACGGCACTCGACATTTGGCTGTTCGAGATTCGACCGCGTTTTAAGGAACGCATCCCTGTCGAATCTCAGGCGTCGCCTGTATTTGAAAATTAATGAAAATACTTTCTGTGCCACTGTTAGATTTTCCTTCCTCATAAAAATTAATACATTTTGTTGTTGATAGAAATTGGCTTTATGTCACTTTAAACTGGTTTCAAAATACTTTCCTTCTTCTTGCTTTATTAATTAGCTATGTCCCAGGAGGAATGGGTGAAGAAGAAACGAGAGGAGAGGCAAGCTGAGTTTGCTCCACCACCTGAATTTAAACAGCCTCAAGGGGACTCTCACTTTGCTGACTATGTTTCCACTGATTCTGGATGGAATGCATCCCATTTAAGGGCTACAACAAGAAAGCTACGAGATGGGAGTTTGAACAATTCAAGAAAAGTCAATGTTCCTGTGAAACCTGTTCAGACGGAAGGCATTCCTCACAGTTCCTTGAATTATAGTGGTGAGACAGACAAAGAAGGCTTGAAGAGTAGAAAGATAGCTGAAATCCCTCCACCAGCAACCTTTGATTACTATGGCCCAAGCTCAAGTAAACCAAATCTTCAGCAAGTCAGTGGAAGCAATTTGCAAAGTCATGCTTCTCTAGATGATGCGATAACTGCTGGCCTTCACTATCTGAGGCAACAGGCTGAAGAACGAAAAAAACAGAAAGAAAAAGGGCTCCTTGGTATTATTTAAAAGAAGTAACTATCAGTTTTGTTGCCGATATTTCTTTGGCTACTTTTTGTTACACTCAAAAGACTCTGAAGTGCTTATTTCACTTTAAATAAACTAATTACTATTCTTATGCTTTTATAAAAAAGTTTCCTTATTCATCAGTATTTATTCAGTGTCTTGTTGTCACCATGCAGAAAATCAATGTGATTGCTGTTAACATTTCTTCTTTATAGTGTCCTCTGAACTCCTCTCACCTATAAACAGCTGAGAATACTAAAAGAGTATGAATATTTAACAACCATGTATACTTGTGTAACTTTTAGCGCACAAGTACAGGGTAAACTTATACATTAGCAGGGCAGTGGGTGCAAGGGGTGCATTGCACCCGGGCAGCAGTTCACGGGCAGAGGCAAGAATCTCTCTTAATTTTGTTTTTTGTACAATTTATTTCTTAAATTAAATACAACTTTTAATCTAAAAATAGAAAAAAATGTGGGCCAGGGTGCTGTTATAAGTCCGTAAGGGGCAGCATAAACTGTTTGCACCTGGGCAGCAAATATGCCCAGCACGGGTCTGTACACGAATAATATTTTTTGATTGGTTAAAACATGATAGTATTCTTCCTACAGCTGTTAAAATTTGATGGAATTTACACTATCAATGTATACAAAAGAATCAAGTTATATGGAATTAAAATAATTTTAATTAGTTAAAAGAAAACATTTGTGCTTACTTAATCCGAGTGATTATAAATGTGCATACAATGTAACAACACCTGAGGTCATGCAGCACTGAGGTAGATATTGCTCTACATGGTTTCAAGTGAAGGCAAATTTATAGTGCTATTTCTGTAAGATATCTGCTGTATATAATATTACATACATTGTGTTTTGGATGGGGCTGAGCCATTAAGAGGGCACTTTTCGAATCACTGCTCTTACTATGAGAAATCAATGAGAAAGTCATTGTGTCCCTTGCTGACTTTAGAATGTGAATTATTAATTACATCAGCATGGGACACAACAGCTTGATATATACACCAGAGATGTTTAAGAAATCGCAGTATAATTTGAAATTCAAGGAATTAGGGAAACTGAAGAAGTCATTCTTTTAAATTCCTTACGTGGAATCAAATGGATCAATGCACACTAAGTGAATACAAAAATTTCGTTCTAGTACACCTGAAAAACTAGGATTGACTTATACACAAGATATTAGAAAAAAATAATTTTTTAAATAAAAAGTTGTGATCAATCTATACACAAGATCAACCTACACACAATTATATACAGTAATATAATCAGAGAATATTAATAGAACTAGTTGCCAGGACCGTCCCTAGGGGGGTGCGGGGCCCAGGGCGATCAGCATTTGCAGGACCCCTTAACAATCTAAAATTATCAAGGTATAATTCGTGCACTAAAAAATAATTGTAAAAATATTTCATATTTTTAGATATGTATATTCCCGTATTATAGATATTATTATATTAGATATGTATATTCGCGTATTATAGACGTAGAACACACTCGAGATATCAAAAGAAAAACTTAAAATTCAGCAACGATATTTTGCTATTTACATCAGATAAGAATATCGAAATATTTTACTTGTCTACGATGTCGACACTAAAAGTTTTCTAATGCAACTGACTGATAGCATCAGCAATTATGCCACATTTTATTTCATACAAGATACAGTAATATACGCTTGGTTGTGAATATCGTTCTTATAATTATTTTATTTGATTCTGCATATTTCATTTTATCTCTTATTTAATACACGTATTTTTTGTTTGTGACATGTGCGAACTGCCAAAGCGCGAGGCCCGGGGCAGAGGCCCCGCTTGCCCAGGTCAAAGGGTGCCACTGCTAGTAGCTTTACCCGGCGTAGCATACGCCGATCTAGCATATCTTAAAGGTTCTTAATTAAACATTCAGGCATTTATTTTTTTAAACATATTTTTTAATCAAAGATTTCTCTAAAGACACAATTCTCAATTTCTGGGTTCTTTCCTGACATTACAGTAACTGTATCAAACAATCTGACTCTTGATAGAGCAACATATAATTGTCCATGACTAAAAACGGGCTTAGGTAGGTAAAAGCATTTTATCAAATGTTTGGCCTTGTGACTTATTGTCATTGAAAAAGCCAATCGTATTGGGAATTGATTTCATTTGAAATCGAATGGTGAATTTGTGTCTGATAGAATGAGTGAGATTCTTGGAATAAGTACCGTGTCTGAGTTTGCTGCACTGCTCACTTTTGCTTTGATATTGTGTGTTTGTATTCGAGTAACAGTAAGTCTTGTATCATTACATAGTTGAACTGAGAAAGGAGCCTCTGTTGCCCTTGCATGAGATTTAAAAAATTGCAAATTCCTGTCTTGAACAAAGCCTCTTGAGTGCTTTGTTGGATAGGATTGAGATGGGGAAAGCAGGACTGTGGATTTAACTAAGAAAATGATGAGAGTTTTACTCAAAATACTCACCCTTTTAACTGTACAATTTACTAATTTTTTACCGCAGTTATGATGACAGTTAATTTGTGCATTTTAACTGATCATGTGTGGGGCCCTTTACACTAAAACAAGGGTAGGGCAAATATATGGTTTTTCCTATCGTATGAATATGGTCATGCAAGAAAAAATATGTATTAAATATATTGATATTTTGAAAATAATTTATCAAAATATTGATTTATTAATGATAAAGATTAATTTTTCATATTTATAGGCTTCGGTGGTGGCTGTAATCATATGCAAGTATCTTCTCTCATATAAGCAGTACTTTTTTATCTGCGAGAACACCATTCCAGAACCTTTATTGCAATAAAATACTACCATAATTTTCCGATTATAATACACATTTTTTTCTCGAAATAGTTGACAACTTTTTTCAGTATGGAAATAATTTGTTTGCGAACATGTTTTAACCAATAAATCGTACATTTCAATGCATTTAGATAACATTCCTTTAAATATTGTTTTTCAAAACAAAAATAAGAATACTTATTTACTTTGCTGTCAGAATTACTAAAGCCTAGGAATTCATTCCCACTCCCCTCACTGTCCTCAAACAGTTCCTCGGTGGTCTTGTGTTCTCTTTCATCGTCTACGTAAATTGCAACAAATACTATTTTACACACCTCGAACGGCTTGTATGAACTGGACTTGATGTTCACATAAACGATGTCGCTGGGCAGCAAAGAATGAACTGTTATTCCAACCGACCAGGTTAATACAAAAGGCAACATTGAGACTGATGTTTTTATACATTGTATCGATCTTTAACGGGAGTCAGAACATAACGTGATATTTTTGTAAACTCTCTGACACACATCTAGTTTGGCAGCAAAGCATGAACTTGTATTCCAACCGACAAGATTAATACAAAAGGCGACATTGAGACAAAATGTTTTTATACAGCGTAGCAATCTTTAATGGGAGAGTCAGAACATAACATGATATTCTTGTAAACTCTCTCTCACGTATCTCATTTGGCGGCAAGGCGAGAACTGTCCCGATACTACACATAGTCAAGTAAAACTACATTGATCTTTTACAAAAAATAGGTGCGTATTATACATGGTGATAAGAGAATTTTCACATTTCACTCGTATTATAATCGGAAAATTATGGTAATTTGCATAACCTAAAACAAATCTAACTTATTTGCAATGTAATAATATTTTCTCATATTGTACAATCTCACATTTCTCCGCTGAAAAATTATTTTGTTCCTTTTTTTTCAACACCTCTATCGCATTCCAGAACATTTTTTGATAGAAAAAAGCACTGCATAAAAGGTTTAAATAAATTATTTATGGCTTTTCACCATTATTTCCTCAACTGAAATTATGGGCATGGAACCACAGGAAACATTTTCAGTATATTTAAAAAAATTCAATTGTTTTACATGGACTTAAGTATTTATGTGCATGGTATTATAATTTCCAAGTCTTTCACTGCCAATGGAACCCCACTCAATGTTTTAAGAATCCCATAGGGCAAAAATAACAAAATATGTACCGTATCTGCTCGAATAGAAGCCGACCCCGGATTTAAGCCGACCCCCCAAAAATTTCCAATTTTTTTTGGCAAAAATGTAAATTTCGTAGATTTTATGCTGAAGTGTGCCGGGCATTCATGCACATCTTAGAATACATTATTCGAGATCGAAGAAATGTGGGGGAAATGGCTTAGTTGTTGACATTTTGAAATATTACTCCAATTAATAATTTTGCGTTGCTGAATAATGTTCCACATTCAGTGGCAATAATTTCATTCATCTTCACAAAAGGTCAAATATAGTAACCGATCTTGCCAAGATATTTTTTCGTCCAAGTCTATTTCCAATGAAATTAGCATATATATTGCCTTAAGAAACTTTATGTTTATAATTATACACGTTGCATGTAAAGTTTTACCGAAATTCAAACAGTTGAGCGTTCAAATCCGTCAACGCATTTTGCATTATCGTCTATTTACGCAAGCGATCTCGCCAAGATATTCTTTCATCCAAGTCTATTTCCAAGGAAATTAGCATATATATTGCCTTAAGAAACTGAATTTTTATAATTATACACATTCCATGTAAAGTTTTACCGAAATTCAAACAGTTGAGCGTTCAAAGCCGTCAATGCATTTTGCGTTATCGTCTATTTATGCAAGCGATCTCGCCAAGATATTTTTTCATCCAAGTCTATTTCCAATGAAATTAGTATTTACATTGCCTTAAGAAACTGCATTTTTATAATTATGCACGTTCCATGTAAAGTTTTACCAAAATTCAAACAGTTGAGCATTGAAAGCCGTCAACGCATTTTGCGTAACCGTCAATTTATGCAAGCGATCTCGCCAAGATATTTTTATATATATTCATCGTAGGTCAAATATTTACTTTACGAGAAATATAGTAGTATCATTTGAACGCGAAGGCAATGGGAGACATCAGATTTAACCATAACCCAAATTTTCCTCGGACTCGCATTTAAGCCGAGGGGTGATTTTTTCATAAATTTTGACAAAAAACATCGGCTTGTATTCGGGCAGATATGGTATTTCATTTTGACTTGTTTTGTTAGTATTATATTACATGTGCAACTTTCAGGTTTGGATAGATATTATTGTAGACAAACTGTAAAGTACATTTTATTGGCATAATGGTTGCTAAAGAAAGCCAAAAATTGTAAAACATAGGTACATTTGGCAGCAAAAGGGTTTATTCCATCAAAGTTTATCTTTTTTAGGGCCGTGTTTTATAATAAATTATTTTCAAGCCTTTCTCTGCATTTCTCAGTTACCTCCTAGAGAATGACAGGTATACTTAACCTTTTCATTCTCCATCGCATTTTTATTGCCTTTATTTTTAAAACCTATTTCAAAAGTCATTCTATAAACCATACAGGAATATTTCATTTAGCTCAGAGTGTACAACCCACGGGCAGCATCTGGCCTGCAAGAGTATGTAATGTGGCCTGTGATATTTATTAGATAATTTTGTATATTTCAATTACAATGTTTGCCTGATGAAGTTTTAATGTTAAAAATAAGTTAAGACTTTATATATGATTTTAAACATTAAAATAAATACATAACCATTTTCTTAAAAAAATGAAAATAAAAGTAAGTTCCAATGTGATCTCTCATCCAGCCTACCAAAACACTTGCCTCTACAAATGAGGCCTGACACCTAAAAAGGTTGCACACGACTGATTTGGCTCTTTTCAATGGTCACAACTTTTCTTCACTTATTGTTTCTCTACTGTTCAACTTGAAATCACTTTCCGCTGAATCATTTTCCTGAATGGTTTTTTCTCCCAAAAGGTTCATTTTCTGGAGTACAGTAAACTAATGGCCAACCATAATTCACCAGCCAATGAGACACTTGAAGCCAAAA
This sequence comes from Uropetala carovei, assembly GCA_036926305.1. Lineage (NCBI taxonomy): Eukaryota > Metazoa > Arthropoda > Insecta > Odonata > Petaluridae > Uropetala > Uropetala carovei. The sequence continues at coordinate 173,545 of JAXCHB010000152.1, read as the reverse complement.
ATCTTGGTCTCCACTTTAACTGAAGATGCAGTCTGTAAGTATTGCAAATTGTTGGGAGCCTGTTACGTGCACCTCAACGTGGTGTGACCAGGAAGCCTTACCTTCCACCCAACCCAAAATTACTCTTTAATTGGTTAGCCTGTTCATAACAGAACATGTAAAAATATAATAATAACATTCTTCTAATTTCTATATCTGCCAGTAGTCACATGTGAGGCCAGGGGGGTAGCAAGGGGACATGGGCAGGGCGACCACCCCAGGCGCCGAAGTCTAAGGGGCACCAAACGCAAAATAAATCAAGTCGATATTTTGCAATTATTATTTAATAATACTTCAACAAAATTTTTGTATTAGTTATCGTATAGTTTTCTTTAATTGATGTTTTAAATGAGACCAAATTTCATCTTCAGCCAACAGAGAAGGGGCATCTGAAGAACTCTCCTAAGCATGAATGACGCAGGCAACTGCTCAGAACTACACAGAATTGGGGGGAGATCTTGTGGTCACAATGTATGCCAGCTACCGATTCAAGGGGTGACGTTTGGTCCTCCCATTTACAGTTCTCGCTTTGGCTTTTTCCAACTTTACCCACTCCTTTTCTATCTTCTCTCTGCTTCATAGTTTCCTATGGAGTGACACTAGCTGCACATGGTGAAAGAAAGCACATTTTATGGCATCCTACTATACAGACTAATCTTATGACTCCTTTCCTCTATTGCTACAATCCTCCATGTGCCATAAACCACAGGGTAAAGTCCTTGGTGGTTTCTTCCTAGCCTACACATGAAAATTCGCAAGCAAATGCATTGGAGGTATTTTTCACATTGCTCTTTCTATGCCTCTCCCCTTAACTTCTTCCAATTTCTCGAAAAGGACACTACTTCTTAGCCATCACTTTTACTTGGTTTGTCGTTGAAGTAATACAGATAGTGAGAGCTACGTCTTATATCAACATTTTGTACATTCGTCAGGTTAAATATAACAGGTTAGTACTTTCACTCGTAAGAATCAACTATTATTTTTTTCACTCAATATTTCATGTCAATTTTCATTTTTGCTGTTTTTAGAGAAGAAAATACTTTAATCTTGGTTACAGGAAGAACATACTATAGATCTAAATGTGGTCAATGCAACTACTTGGACAAGTCTATTATGCACATGTGTTAAGTTGCTCGCATGCATATGAAGCATCCTATGTTATTTTATAGGAAAAATGCTAAAGGTAACAAATACAGACATTTAAATTGCTTTTTTAATTTTTTTGTGTGAATAATAAACGTGAACCAAAGTGCCAGTAAAATAATGAGGACTCTTATTTCCTCAAGCAAAATTTAAATGCACCTAGTACCGGTCCAAAATTTAGTTTTTTGAGGTGAAAATCGATCGCCGATAAGGAACTGAATTGCTCCTCATGCTTTTTAAAATTCGTTTACCAGTTATGTAATACATTGCTGTGAGATCGTCATAGAAAGTCGGGGGTTAAACATAGCACAACTAAAAGAATAACTTTATTTTTGTATCAATTATTTAAAAAGAGGCATAAAATCGATATGAAAATTGGTTTTAAATGCAAAAATTGCAATTTTTCGGCTGAAAATCTTTTGCTCTCTCAGTGGTCACCGTACAAAAGAAAGATTTGGTACCATTTAGTTGGTTTGTGAGCTGAAGAGAAATGAGGGATTCCTCTTTTTGTGAAATGCCACGATTCGAGTCCAAGTGCAATTTCTCCTTCAATTATGGGATTTACACATTAAACAGTCTCGTGACATTATCAAATTTTTTTACCCTAATAAATTTTTTAATTGTTACCACCAAACAAATCGTAAAATACCTATGTAGAGGAAAATAAAGTGGATTAATTGGCCTTAACCAAAAGATCTACTTTTCAAACGATGTAAACAAAATATGTAATGGTATGTTTTTTGAACTTTCTCGAATTTCTATCGCCGAAACTATAAGCTTTAATTACGAGCACTTGCTGACTTTTTTGTGGCATTAGTATTATTTTGTCCGAAAAAGTTTTCAAGCAGAACTTAAAAGATTACGGAGAGGAAAACATGGTTTCCCAATTGTCTGCACAAATGACCTTCATAGCAATGTGTTAGCGATAGTGTTTGATTTATCCGGGAAATGCCAGGTTCTTCAACTATTAAAAATTAATTAAGAAATAAGAATAAAACAGAAATGGTAATATTTTTTAAAGTAGGGGGGAAGGGGAGGGGGGGAGGTGCACTGATACAGGGTTTCGCCCTGGGCACTGAATGTCATAGCTATGGCTCTGTATGAGGCTGTTTCAGATATTTTCTCAATCGACTTTCTTGAAAATATGCCTTTCCGGAAAGTGAACCAATGAGAAATTCATTTACTTGTATTTAATTCCTGCTATGATTTGAATGAATGAAATATGTAAATCAGAGCATCTTATTCCAACGAAACATTACTTAATACTATAGTTCTATAACCAATACTGTACAAGTTTATGGTAAGCTGCAAATAATGCAAATACAGGCACTCCCCGGGTTACGTAAGCAGCCCCATAAATTATGTACGAAAAAATTTTCATTATTTTTACGTTAGCGGTTTTCGTAAGCGAACGTGAACTAAATCTGTGTGCGCGCGGAGAAAGAACACAAGGCGTGGGTTGTAACGTGAAATCCCCGCTATGCTACCCAGCCAATGTTGCCATTCTAGCAAATTTTTAGCCACATCTAGTGACTTTGGGTTTGAATTGTGCCCGAAAAAGGCCACAGTGACTACCTACTAATCTAGCGAACTGATGTAACAATCTACCTAATTCTAGCGAATGGCTATAATTGCGGTGTATATCTGCACTCATATAAACACAATAATAGATTACATTGTTGTTACGTCTGTGTGGTACTGTGGTTTCTCTCACAATCCCTTGTCTTTTTCTGATCGTTGACGTGGGTGCTTGATCTCTTAACGTGTTTCGCTTTTGTGCAAATTAACGTGTTGCCACTGCATTTACATGCCTCTATTTTAACGAATTACTTGTACCATACTGATGCAGTAAATTATACGTACAGGTAGGCCCCGATTTACGCCAGGGTTACGTTCCACCACCTCAGGGTCGTTAGCTGAAGCGGCATAAATCGAGGAATAATTATAATGTATTTAAATGAGATAGGTTCCTTCACTAAGAAAATTGAACCATAAGAATTAATATAAATGCTTTTTATTTAAATATTTGTTTTTATTTTGTAATTGTGAGATATAAATAATATTTTTAGATAAAATCTAATAAAATAAAAATTTAACTTACTACATCGGTCCTGTAGAGCCATCTTTGGAGTATGTAGTAAATCCACTGTCTGTCCCCTTTGTTATGTTCTTTGACAGTGGTGGTGGATTAATGGGATGGGCCTGGTGGAGGGTCGTCTGGGTCGAGTGGTTCTGCAGGTTCTTTGTCCTTAGAAAAGATCTGCAGTAATGACGTCTGCTGAGTATTTCTCTTTCTCTCTTCTAACATATTATAGTAGGCTTCAATATGTTAGTAACAGCTCTTTGGATGGAAGAGCTCCGTTCCCAGTCTGGGTCATTATCACATAGAGTTTCACAGCCTGTTTGTATTTGTGCCAAAGCTGACTGAAGTGTCTTTGTGGTGAGGCTTCTAATTGGTACAATCTCCTGCTCTTCCCCTTCCTCCTTAGAGTTCTGTTTAGCCTGTTGTGCAGCCAGCTCCTCTAAGTCCTCCTTTGAAAGAGGCTCACCATGGCTTTGTAGCAACTCACGGACATCATCAATGTCAACCTTGTCAAGGCCAACATCCTCAGCCATCCGAGTGACATCTTCAACCACTGCTGAAATTGGCTCAAACTCAAGAAAGTAAGACACCGCATCAGGCCACAATTTCCTCCAAATGCCATTCATGCATGATTGTGACACTTCTTTCCACGCTGTAGCAATGTTACTAATGGCCTTAAGGATGCTGTAGGACCTCCAGTAGTCCCTCACAGTCACTGAGTCAGATGCCTGCACTGCCTCAACAATCCCTTTGAAGGTCGTACGTAAATAGTACGCCTTGAATGTTGCGATAACGCCCTGATCCATTGGCTGCAACAGTGAGGTGGTGTTGGGTGACATATAAATGACCTTCACATTCAGAACGTCGTTAGGAATATCTTCAAGGTTGGCTGGATGACCTGGAGCATTGTCGAGGACTAAAACAACGTTATTGGGCAAGTTGTTTGCTGCACAAAATTGGGCCACCTCTGGACAAAAGTACGAAGTGTACCATTCACTAAAAAGAGTTTGGGTCACCCACGCCTTCTTATTAGAGCGCCAGAAAACAGGAAGTCAAGTCTTCACAATGCCCTTCATAACACGTGGATTCTCGGAATGGTACACTAACATCGGCTTTAACTTAACGTGCCTGATGCATTACCACCCAGAAGTAATGTAAGCCAATCTTTTGCAGCCTTAAAACCAAGGGCGGACCTGTCTTCATAGGCTATGTACATCCTACCAGGCATCTTCTTCAAGTATAGCCCCGTTTCATCAACATTAAAGACCAAGTCAGGGGCGTAGCTGCCTCCGTCCATTAACTTTTGGAATATGAGCGGATATTCCTCAGCACCTGCAATGTCGGCACTAGCCACCTCACCAGTAATTTTCACATTGTGAATTCTGGTCCGGTTTTTGAACCGGAAAAATCCGCCGATAATGATTTAGTCCCTCCCATTTCCTCATTAATTTCTTTGAACAAGCTTCTAGCCTTGTCCATAACCACTGCCTGTGTTACAGGAATGTTATTTTGGTTTAAATCGTCTATCCACAGTACTAATAACTTCTCCATTATCTCACTCTTTGAATAAGTTATTCTAGAAACACATTAACAATTGCTGTGCGAGATTGCTTGATTTTTTTCAGCATTATTCATAATGGTCGTAACAGCAGAAGGTGCTAAGTTTAAGGCCTTGCACACCTCTGGACGCTGCTCACCAGATTCCATACGACGAGTAACGTCCAGTTTCACTTCAATCGTTAAGAGATTTGTGGCTTTTTTTAACATGTGCAGGCACAGATTCACCACTCCACTTAGAAGACATGGGTGCACAATTTATTTAAAGTAATAAGGCACCAATGAACACAATAAAGTATTAAAATTTAAGGCACAGCTCACAACACGTGCACACTAGCAGACGAGAAGTAAATGACGCCGACACTACCGTCGCATAGGTATCTATTTCCTCTGCTGCGTTTACGCTTGCATTTTCAAATTTTCTTTTTATATACAGAGTGATTCTAAAGTAGCTTTACAACTTTTGATGGAAGTATATTTTTCTAGATAGGCGATACAAGCTGCTTTAAAACGTAACATTGTAGCAGAACACATCAAGCCTGCCAGTCGTAATTCTATATACTACCACCATAGGTGATTCTGTTTTAAAATAGTAAGTTATGCCTATTAATAAAAATATACATTCATTCAAAGTTGTCAAGCTACTTTTGAATCACCATGTATTTTTTTTTTATTTCTTTATAATTTTAGAAGGGCATTAATGTGAAACAGCGTATAATAAAGCATCGTAAATCGAGGCCTACCTGTACTTTAATTTTCAGAGATCGCTTTTTCGAAATAGCTTCGTGTGCCGAATAAAATGCATTCGGGGGCTGGATCCGGCCTGCGGGCCATAGTTGTCCCATCTCTGTTGTACTTTCCGTAGTAATTTTCGACTTACACAAATTTCGAGTTACGTAATGGGTGCCGGACCGCTTTACTTACAGAACCCAGGGAGTGCCTGTATAGCCATCTTTTTCATATGACGTTATAAAATAAAATCTTTCTCATAAAGTATTGGCATTTTTACTATAAACAAGCTCATTAAGCAATTACAGTCAAAATTTTTATTTAACCTTTTTGTTAGAATAGCAAACACGAGAATTCATTATAAATATATTTTTATTTTACAAAGAATCAGCAAATACTAATCTGGAGACATCACAACTTCAATTAGATTTATTCCTCTGTACAATAGCCTTAAATATTATTTGCTTACTGCAATGTTTTCATGTTCATTCAGTCTGATCAACTCATCCATGGAATATTTATAATTATAATTATTACACAATAATAGTTTGAGGAAATCCAGTACTTGAAAATCTTTCATTCCTTTTAACTAATTTCCCTTATGCTTCATAACATGATACAAAAGAAACCAATGAATAATTATAAACATAAAGGAACATTTTACTAGCAAATTAATACAATTTAGAGAAAAGTACTACTAATGCTCCAAGTACTGCATAGTGTTGATATTTCATCACAGTTAATAATTAATAGTTATGCAAAACCAATTAAAGTTATCGATACTAAAATAAATTACATAAAACCAACAAAAATAAGAATATTTGGATGTGCTATTCCAAAATGTATGCTAATAATCACAGCAAAACTTTTAATATACACAAAACATTTAATAAGATAAAATGTGAAGGTTCAATATGATACCGTCTACTAATTGCATTACATACCAGCAAGCTCAAAAAGCAATTATTGGAATATGGTACTTTAGTATTAGCTAAATAGAAATGGATACTAACACTAATATAAGGACTTGAAAATATTAAACAAAATAATTCAAGGTTCAACAATTATGACAAACACATATCATTGCAGTTATTCATCACCGAACTTAAATGTTTTTATATTTGTGATTTTAAATTCAAGAGTATTTTTTTCTAGAATTATGAAATTAAAGGTTTCTGTTATGTACACAATACAAATGTAAAAGGAATTTAAAGATAAAATTTTAATTATTTATTTTTTTACAAAAAACATTTTACATGTGTATAGCAATAAAAAATTATCAGATATGCAACTTAAATTAATATTTTGATGTTTAAAAATAGTAAACCACAGCCTTACTGCATATTTTTGGATTAAATTGCTAACCCAAAAACAGAAACAATGCAATACATGGTCTTATTCTCCCATCGCACAGTACAAGTTCCATCAGTTTTATTATCCCAGAAGCATGAACTTGCAGAATGAAGGCCTGCTCCATTCTTCTGCATAATTGTACAAGTCACTAGTAAACAGAAAAAATATTTAAATTTCAAGTTCTAGTTTACAAGCAGCTCTATTTTATCAGACAGTGGCACCCAAATTTCGGCTTGACAGCCTCATAATCCTTTTTGCCATTCATCTCAGGCCACATGGCTCACTTCTACTTGTCATGGGCTGCATCCAGCCAAAAATAAAATTGAAGAATAATTCAGGGAAACTCACGGGTTTAGTTGTGGGTCAATATTACCTGGTTTGTTTTAAATGCACTAATCTATTATGGGAATCGAGGGTAAAGATAAAATATATTGTTTATAATTTTTTATTTTCACTTTGTTACACTGTGTCCTATAATTGTTAAACAAGAAGACATTAGGTGGGCCAGATATGGGCTGCAAGCCATAGTTCAGGCACCACTGTCTTATGCACGTCAAATATATACTATAATCCATGATAAGTTGGCCGGGCCACTGTTGGCTATGCTAAGGGAACCCTTTATATCAGGGATGGAATTGAGAGGTATGCAGTGATATGCCATACTACTAATTCATAATCATTTTTTGCATACTGCCTCACACTGACTTTCAACAGTAAAAATTTTAATTGTTGAAATACTAAAAAATATAGGTAGTTGTGTACGAGTTACTTAAAAAGGAGGAAATAAAAACAGATTACTTAGGGTTGTGTCAAGGGTAGGCCATACATAAATGCAGTCCTTTACACTGGAAAATATGAATGAAAAAGGCTCAACATGTTCTGCACTTATAGAAATCAAATGCAGATACAGTAGAGTCCCACTTATCCGAGGTTACATATTATTCAAGGTACATGAGAAAAAAGTCGAAAGTATCAAAGTATCATTTTAAAATTTGCAATTGAAAATATCATATTTGATACAGTTGTATCAAAGTGGCAGCACTAAACTTAACAATTAGGGTACTTTGATAATAAATCCAATTTATATCACAGCAATCTGTACTAAGGTATGTATTGTCATATACAGTATATAGTTCTGCACAATGAATGTATGATAGATATAGGGAAAATATGACAACTTTCATCAATGATATATCCCATGAAAGTTGTCGCATATTTTCCTGATATAGGCAAAGTTCTGTATTATCCGAGTTTTTGATTATCCCAGGTCAGTGCAGTCCCACTGACCTCAGATAATCAGGACTACTGTATTGAACACCATATCTGGTACAAAATGTATGGCAGTGGTGAGGAACTATCACAGTTAACAGTAAAACTGTTCTAGTAAGAGTTGACAAAAAACAGGTAAAAAATAATACAGTAAATGACCCTTTATCTGGAATCCCAAAATAGCTGACATGATAATGCATCCAGATTAAGGCCATGACACATTGAAGAAGATGAAAATAAAATGGAACAGGAAAAGGTTTCAATCGATAAATGCATCGATTTAACTGAAGAATTAATTTGTGAGTTGGAACAAAAAAGTTTAATTACTGAACAACACATCATGTGGTTGTATAAGATACAAGTCTTGGTAAAAGAAAAGCCGAAATATATGAAGCAATTAAAATTGCAAGATATGTTTAAACAAATTTCCGATCGATGTGCTTCAAAATCTATTGCAAGTCCTAATGGTCCTAATGACCAAGAGCCGACAACTTCAAGTTGTCATATTATACAGTAGCGACACGAGTGATGAGAGTTGGTAGTAATTGTGGTAAGATTAAGGGACTGAAAAGATCTCTCAGATATAAAGACTAATTTTTATTGTATTTACTTCAATAAACCTAATATAATCTAATTGAAATAAAAGGAAGTGCTCATTATGTTATGCTGGCAGCCGCATCTCTTGAGATGAATTATGTAATTTAACATAAAAGACACGAGAACAATGTCAATTTCAACAACTTTTGCTTGTTTATCTTTTGCTAGCACAACGTTACTGTTGCGCAAATTAAAAATTTATTGATGCAAAAATTAATGAAAGGCAGTTTCATTGTCATGCATCTTAGTGAAACACGAATAACTTGAGAATAAGAAGTAAGACTTCAATGACCTTTTTGTCGTTCTTTCTTTTATCTGCACTGCAACCCATAAACGTGATGTGTTGACTATTTACTGTACTGGGGCGGGTTGTGATTGAAAAACGTGAGCTATTCAAATAATGTATTCACAGGCATGTTAAATATAAATATTAGCATAATCTTACGGTCTAGAAATTTTGTTGATGAGGTGACTCGTCATATTTTATGGACAAACATCTAGCGCAATAATCAAAGCATCCTTGATGACATCACTATACATCTGGTAATGTTTTTTTGCTACTTAAGATAATAATTATAACCTATTAGCATCAATAATTACGATAAACTACATCAGCTGATCAGAATATGCCACTGTATAGGTATACATGTACAGTCATTTGTAAAAGTCTGTGGGCAAGCTCGGTTGCGACGCTCACGGCCAAACAGTGAAATTAAAATTTATGTTGGCACTACGTGATTCGCAACGAGAAAGGGTAAGGATGGCGTGGGGTATGTTTTGGAAGTTCGAGCGAATGAGGGGAATCAAGAAATGGCCGTAGAATTGCAGGTTACCGGGGTCGAATGGAGACCGCTTCTCGCCCCAGTGGAAGGGCCTCGAAGGGAAAGTGTTTTCCATGCTCATCCTCGAAACGGTTCACCAAAGGATATGGCTTTCCATTTACGCTGGATGAACACTGGCTGCGTTGCCGTGGTCGCTAGGGACTTGAACCGACAACGGATTAAAGGATGTGGACGCGTGCGTTAATACAAAAATTTTTAATTTAAATTTTCACTTATTTCATGGAATTGAGTTTGTATTTTTAGAGTTATTTTTAAATGAAAACCAAAAAGATGATTTTCTACGGCAGAAAATTGTAAGTTTTAATAACAATAGATATAGCTGTATCTGTTATTCGAATAAGTATTCCAGTTTACTGGAAGCAAACATTAAATCTACATTGGCACTAGAAATACATAATAGACGAAAATTGCAGTATATTTTGTTGCATTATTAGAATTATGTTTCATTTAATCAAATTTTTACCATTACCTGAGAACTTTGAGAAGTTCTTCTTTTCAACAAATACATTAAATAGAATTCAGTTGTTTTATAAGCATTGCGTTGTTTATCAGTAATAACTACTAAATGTCCTAAATTAGTGCGAGTATTTCGGAAGAATCTATTTATATCTATAATAGCCGACCGTACGTCCGTCCCACCCTGTATCTCAAAAGCCGTTCGTCGTAGAGATATGCGGTAAACTGCGTTTTGTTTCTACAAGCTAGGAAGGCCCCTAGAAACTCTTCTCGTTTTCATAAAGTCTGGGGCTCGAATCCAGGAGACAATTATATTTTCCCATAAGTTTACAAGGGATTTTCGATTTTTCAGAGTGCAAGGTTTTTTTCCTTCATTCATCACAACACGTAAATATGGACCGACTTTCTTCGTTTTTGCTTTATTCAATGGCTAAAACTCTATACTATCTTATTCTTGCGATGCTTACATGTTACACGGTCGAATCATTCAGAAATACACAATTGTTTTCGAAATTTTACGGATATTTCGTACTCTTTCCGGACGTTGTCAAGGCGACCGTCATTGTTGCCTCCGATTCAATTAATACCAATTAAAACTTCAAATAGGTGAAAGAATAGCGTTATTCGCTTCGCACTTTGTTTACGCATCGAAATTAGCACTGTAGCAATGTCAACATTTATACATAGCAACAAATATTTACGGATAAATATTCAGTTAACTGCGTATGGGAAGCATTTCTAACGATTCAATCAGAGCAGTTGAATCTTCCTATCATCGTTTGAATGCTGGAATCTTATCTCTTTGTAAGTAGAACCATTATATTATACATCCATGATGTTCATTAACGCAAATAGGCTGCCTTGCTACTTCGGCGACCGAATGTCCAGCAGCCACCCTCCCCAAAATCTCTCCTCTGACCACAGGCTAAGTCTCAGCAAACGGAGCTCGATCCATTTCCAATGCCCGATGAATGTTAACTGCGAGTGTATAACTAGGGGCGAATTGGAAGTGGGAAATGGACTGGAAAAATGCCCGCTTCTGGCTCATTTTGGTAACACTCAGACTACCAACCTATTGGCCAAGGCGGCACCACAGGTCCACAGACCATCGGCCCACCGGAATTTTGTCCAGTGTCCCGGTAGCTCAATCCACCCATTTAAAAACCTACTTGTCAAAAGAGGTTAAAAACTGAGCAAAACAGTAGGTCTACTAAATCTTAATACTAAACCAATATAGTAATTTGTTATAATAAAAACGTATTTAAACGTATTAGAAAATTTAATAGCTTCCATTTTCATAAGGTTTCCAACTCCTTCTTTCCACATACAATCGGTGAGTTACACAAATTAAAGTTAAATTGAAGGATTAATATAATTCTTAATTTGACGATAAGCGGCTGGATGCTAAACAAACCCTTGGTAAATTTCATTAACCTCATTTCCCGTTATCCTTTTCCTTCACTCCCATTTCCATTCCACACACTCGGTATATCGGCGAAAATGGAAAACCACCTCCTTAGTGAACCACATCAGAGACGTGGAATATCTTCGAGGATTTGCGCTGAATCGTAGCCAGGTCTGGCATGAGCATGGAAAAGGCATTTCCGTCTCTGGGTCTCTATTTCGAGACCTTTCCTCAGGGGCGAGGCGCGGTCTCAATTCGACCCCGGTAGCCTGCAATTCTACGACCATTTCTTGATTCCCCTCATTCGCTCGAACTTCCAAAACATATACCCCACACCACCCTTCCCCTCTCTCGCTGCGAATCACGTAGTGCCAACATAAATTTTAACTTCACTGTTTGTCCGTTAGTGTCGCGACCGAGCTTGCCCAGAGACTTTTACAAATGACTGTACATATAATGGAATATATTTCGTACAGGGACCCGAAATCCAGAAAATTCCAAAAACCGGAACATCCTAAGTTTGCCAGATAAGGAGTCCCTTACTGTACTATGGCCATGAATTGAACCCAGGTCTTCCACTTGTGGGTGAATACTCTACCACTTCACTATTGAGAGACAGACCAATTTACCTTACACAGAATGTTGGTCAATCTACCAACCCTATGTCATTTCATTTTTTTCACTGGGGCATGTGAAATACAAAGCAAATGCAAAGGCCATTTGTTTATCTTGAGAGAATCTCTTCCATGTCGTGAACAGCTTGTTACTATCTTTTCTGGTCTCTTTCAAGATAACATAAACTACAACATATGAAAAGCGAAAGGAAGCAAGATACAGGAGGAAGGAAGATAATAAATGACAGTTCTCTGAAGAAGCCAGTGGTACCACCAGCTAAATGTAGTGCCCATGAAGCATCAATGTAGTGATCTACCTGAAAAACCAATGACAACGTGAAACCTCAGAACAAATGCCTTCCTTCCATCCCTAATGTTATGACAATAGTCAGTTTCAAGGTCTAGAGCAGTGGTCTTCAACCTTTTTCGAGTCACCGCCCACTTTTACCTTATGTTGTCCTTTGAAATAAGTTCACCGCCCACCCAGTGGCATAGTGAGGGTTTCTAGCGCCCGGGGCGAAGAAGAAATTTGCACCCCCAGTAGCAAAGCGATTTACGGAGGTATGGTAACCCTAACACTAGTGGGATTGACGTTAGATGAGATTACCGAATACGGTCTCAGTGGTAATAACAGTGTTTAAAAATTTATGATTTTATATATTTGATAAAATTAAACGCTTCGCTGCTTCTGCGAGACACTCCGACCACCCTCATGGGCCTTTCGATTTTACCACAGCATAGATACATTGTCGCTATTATAGTATGATATGATACTATAGTTAACGACAAACAAACGGTAATAGTTGTACATAAAATAGTTGTACAGAATATGTGTGTGTATCATTAAGCTTTTTTATAGAATGTTATTTTTCAGTGTAAAAATTAGAATAGCATTTGGCGAGTTCTTTAACCCCACTAAAAATCCAAAAACGCCCACTGATGGGCGCTATCGCCCATCTTGAAGACCACTGGTCTAGAGCAAAGAGAGTGAAATAAAGACTAAGGGAGACATTGGAATCATCATCTTTGTTGAAATTAAGCCCTTTTCATACTTCAGGAAGAAGTTATGAGCTTTCATGAGAATTTAGAGAATAATATGAGGGAAATGAATGGAGGAACCTACTAATAACCATACATGTATGGTTATTACGAGGTTCCTCCATTCATTTTTACTGACTAACCATAGGGCTCATTATTACTATTTTTCTTTGAAGTATGAGGGAAGGTTAAGTGCAGATAATAGTGAGCCATATAATGAAAGCTGGGATGGATTTGCAGATTTAAGATCATACTATGTTGCATAGTATCAAAGAGAAGGTCAAGCTCTTAATGCAGACAATGAAGCAGCAAGTTTATTTCCTGGGTCCTTTTCTACAGCTATCAAAGGGAAAAGCCACTGTGCTTGTAATATGTTGTGTTGAAGAGAGAGGCCTATTTTGGAAAAAGATACCTTTGCATAATTACACTATTATTGAGGAGAAGAGTATGCCTAGGTTAAAAATTCAAAGACTCCAGGGAATATTACAGAGAAGTGTAACAATGGGAAGGGGAACACGGCATGAAGATAGATTCAAAGAAGCCCTTCCCCAAAGATTTGACTGAGTAGAAGGAGCAAATGACAACAGAACAAGCAAAGGACGATGGCAACGAAACCCTACACAAAGACTCTGAACCTAAAAAATTTAGGTGCCATATTCATGAAGCTGAAAGATATAATAACAGACATAGAGGGCTATGACTTTAATGCTGGACAAAATTTGTGCTGCCAAAACTCCAGCATTGCTACCAGGTGCTCTATGATGAAAATATGAAGACTCTCTCCACCTTTCTTTGAACGAATTCTTCTAAAAAGTACACACACACATATCGCAGAATGACGATAAAGAGGTAGGCCAAAGGTTCCTCTTTAAAAATATATAAAGGTTACCCATATTTAAGTTACTGTGTCAAAAAATTAAAGAAAGTTTGCGATCTACGCGGCGTACCAAGTATGCATGACGGCGTTGATGGGTTAATCTTGCATACCACATCCCTTACCCCGTCCTCATACGTTGCATCAATGTTGCACAGTCAGTTGTTGAGTGCAGAAGTGTTTTTCTGTTTTGGCGGATTTTACAGTGTGAAAAATGGTTGAAAAAACTGAGCAAAAAATTTGCATCAAATTTTGCTGCAAAATTGGGAAATCGGGTATGGAAACTATTACACTGTTAAAAGAAGCCTTCGGGGACTGTGCTTTTGGCAAAAGTACCATTTGTAAGTGGTATGCTAAATTCAAAGATGGCCGGGAAATGGTCCAAGATGACCCTCGTTCTGGACGTCAATCCACTTTAAAAACTGCCGGCAACGTCGCACAGGTGAGAGATCTACTTCGTAGCAATCGCCGATTGACAATAAGGGAGATAGCCAATGACCTAGAATTGACGTTTTACGCAGTTCAGTCCATCTTAACCGAAGATTTGCAGATGCGGCGTCTGCCAAATTCGTTCTGAGAATCCTAACCGCGGACCAGAAGTGTGTCAGGATCTGCTGGAGCGTGCTAAAAACGATCCAAATTTCATGAATTCAATCATTACGGGTGACGAGACATGGGTCTACGGTTATGACCCTGAAACAAAAGTTCCATCTCCGCAATGGAAGAGTCAAGGTTCGCCACAACCAAAAAAAGCATGACAGTCGTTCAAATGTTAAAACAATGTTGATAATTTTCTTTGATTCTTCGGGCATCGTTCACTATGAATTCACTCATGCACGCCAGACAGTGAAGCAGCAATTCTACAAGTGTATCGGAGCGACTGCAAGAAAAAGTGTGAAGGAAACGGCCTTAACTCTGGCGTGACAAGAGCTGGACTCTACATCAAGATAACGCACCAGCCCACTCTGACCAAGTTTTGGCACTGTAGATGGTGGATCTCAAATACAATGAACACAATATCTAAAACCTACTTTGTTAATCAAATCCAAAACTGAAGTGTCCATGTCTACGTAATGAAGATTAAATACCATATATCTCAACCTCCTTGTTTTGGAAATTCACACTGAAATTAAATTTTCAGATATCTGAAATAATCTTAAGTCATCGAAATCATGAAATGAGAACAAATTGAGATTGACAACGAATGCACTGTACCAATGACTACACAAAAACTTTACCTCAAAACATACTCTCTTAAAATCTTACCTACATACTTAAAAGGTTTTTGCATCTTGGTTAACGATGTTAAACACGACTCCACAACTGTTGACGTCCATTGGCTAACTTTACTATTTTGGTATGTGTTTGGACCAATTGTATTTTCAATGACTTCTTTAATTATGTTACTTACAACGTCCACTCGGAATAAAGTCTGCAATCAAAAAGATAAAAAAGTAAATAACGAAATTTGCTTTAATTTACACATTGCACTGCGTATAATACTTACATCATCAATTAGAGGACTTTCATCCGTATTTACAGCAGTCATTTCAATTGTATAATATTCTGTCGTTCAAAGCTATTTATTTCACTGGTGAAAAAGCAATTACCGAAGTTAATTCATAAAGAATTGCACCGCACACGTTTGACAACTCTCTCTACCACTTACTTTGACTAATGTGGACTAATGTATTTCCGCTGAGAATGTTCATCTGACTCGAGAGTACCGAAGAAGGCAATGGTTTCCGGTTATGACGTAATATTTCCGTCGACGGTTATAAGCAGTTATAAGGGTTATAAGTGGTTATAAGGAAGGTTTGCACGAGAGAAACGTCACATTAGTACAATTTGTTCGTCGAAAGTCAAAATTGTCTTGAATCGATCGGTGTTTTGTTAACTAAATTAGCTTAAAATGAATTGTATAGCTGTTATTGCTTGTTTTGGGTTACTTTGTGGGACATTGGTTGCAGCCGATCTTCAGCAATCTGCAGGTACGATTAATATATTATGATGTAATTGCGTGGAGGTTAACAAGTAGCGCTTATGTTATTTATAGTAACATAATTTCTTAACGTACTTAGGGGCTGTAGAAATGCCTGTTGGTAAAACGTGCAGGCGAGAAAGTTGAAATTATATCTAGTAATATGGAAACTTGAAAGAGAGTAGTTTTATAAATGCTTCCATTTAAAAACTGTATCCTAAGTTTATTCTGGGTTTATTGGTTACTTTCTTACTGCACTCTACCTACAAATAATCAACTCCATCTATTGTAGTTTTCAAGCCTTTTATGATAAGCTAATTTCATCTCTTGAGCTTTGACAATGTTTTTTGAAGATTAGTTACAGATGATTGATAACAGTTTTCGCCATAGTCATAAGTTCTCTTTGTTGTGTGTAATTATTTTACTTTCTCTTGACTAGTAAATTAAAATTTTATATGACGATTAGAGCATATACAAAATTTCTGGCGATATATTGTTAACACTTGATTCTAATTCGTTAAGCTATAAAACGATTTTATGAATCATATGCACACCAAGTTATCGCTCTTGTTGATTCCAAAATTCTTTTTAAAATCGACACGGAGAGTCAATCATCAAGTACGATTACTTTGTAGCCATTGTGCGCATATAGTAATAAAAACTTGGTGTGACTGCAGTTGTTAACTAGGTCATCTATTCAAAGGCTCAATTATATTTTTAAAATAGTTTTATGTCGGCTACCATTTTCGAACGGTTGAAAGATAATTATTGTATTTTAATTACAGCAACTAATTCGGATTCGGTAGGTGCTGATTCAAATAAAACAATTGGATATAAATTAAAACGTGACATTTCCCCCCCAGCATCCACGAATAATTCTGTTGGCGTTAACGCAGGTACACAACCACCTAACAAAGAAGCAATCGTTGCTGATAATAGCGGTCCAACACAGCCTCCCTTTAACCCTAGCAGTGAGGGTAATGGGGCCCAAATAGATGCGCTTACAAATCCAACATCTATAATCCCAATTAACACAGACAAGTCAAGTACAGAAACGCCAACAACTCACACAGAAAGTACAACTACTCCCGCAGAAAAACCAACTCCTCCCGCAGAAAAACCAACTCCTCCCACAGAAAAGCCAACAACTCCCACAGAAAAGCCAACAACTCCCGCAGAAAAACCAACTCCTCCCACAGTAATGCCAACAACTTCCACAGAAAATCCAACTCCCACAGAAAATTCAACATCTGCCACTGTCACTACTCCAGCATCTCCAAGTTCTTCAATTTCACCTCCAATTACTTCTCCAAAAGCTCCCGTGACAACAGTAATACCTTCCACAGCAAAGCCAGCTAATGATCGACGATTTGATGGCCCAAGTTTCATTGGTAAGTTATTTGTGATCTTTAATAAAGATTTTTTATGGATAATTAATCTTAGCTTTTCTAGAAAGGAACAAATGCAATATTAAGTACAATCGGACCCAAATGTAGCATCAGCGTTTGTGTATCACTGATATTGGCAGTAACGTTGGGTAAATCGAGGTATGTGCTCGCTCTATGTAAATATAAGATGGAAGTTTTTTAACAGCGATTCATATTGTAAGTGGGTTGCACTATATAGAGGGGCGCTAGTTCAAGGTCTGATTGTAGTTTAGTTTTTGCTCTTAAGCTGCATAAGGATTTTTCTCAAGCATCTCTATGATGAAAGATTTTATGTAGCTTTAGATCTTTGTGCCTGAGACAGTATTTGATTAAAATTTTGTTGGAGTTCTGTAATCTTTTATAAATTTTATAAAATGTTTTCCTGTAATATTAATAACTGCATTATTACCCATAGGAGGAATTGTCTTCGCGTTGGGAGTTACAGCCATAGCTTTTGTTGCATGGAAGTTCTACAAAGCTCGCACTGAGAGGAACTATCATACACTTTAGTGTGAGAGATATTTTGAGGACATGTCATCTTTAATGTCTTGTGTTCAGTTGGTCTCCTAAATGATTGCAACTGGGAAGAGTGTCTGCTGAAGTGTTGTTATTTTTTTATGCTCACTATTAAGAATAGTCTTGAAGCACCAGATTTATCCCATTGGAATTGTTAAAACAAGAATATTGAGTGCACTTTTGGCTTTGTTTCACATTTGAATTACAGCTCTCCATTTGCACGCTTGGAAATAAAACGTGCAAGTCCTGAGTTCACAGGAATGTGGCCGTGACAGAATATTTAGCTATATAAATGCTTTTATTTTAAGTGATTCATTGATAATTGGTTGTCACCAGCCAATTATAAGTTTTGATACCAATATTGGTGCTGAAAATGAAAGATAAAAGGAGAATTGACTATAATTTTATATTTCCTCTTAGCTCTATTAGTAATAAAAATTATAGATCTGAATGGTTAAAGTTAACTGGATTTGAAAGAATCTCTACCATCTTACTCTCTCTTTGGGTAAAAAAAAGAAAAGGAGTTGCTGAAGTATATTTGTGTGGTGTTTCTAATGAAAATTGGTCATTTTTCACATTTTTTTTGTTGAGCTTTCATTTTTTTGTGTGAAATTCTGAGAAAAATTATTGATGGTGCAGTTGATTTACTAATGATCTCCATGCAGAAAGTGAGGTTTTTAAAAAACCTTTTGTGACTTAAGTTGCAGTGCAATTTGTTTATAAGTTTGAGTTTATCTGGTCTTAATCTAATTGTGGGAGGCACTTATTAATATTTATTATAGTACATCGCATATAATGTGAATAACAATATTGGTTTGTTTCCTGTAATTCATATTAGTTGTATTCTTGGAAACATATTTTCATGCAAAGGTAACCAGGACCAAATTTTATTTACTTAAATTTGTTGTAAGTGCTGTGATTTCTTGTTACAGTTACCAAGGAAAATAAGTTCAAAACAAAACCACTTTTCAGGAAGTTAATGATTCATTTTCATCATATCCTCAGTGGTACTGCAGTTTTCTCAGATTTTATCTTGGTGATTTATTAGGTGGTTCAAATTTGTATATAATGATTGGTCTTTATCTACCTTGAATGCCAACTACATAATGCTACTTATAATAATATCGGAGAATAACGGCTTACTTGCACAATTAGGTGTATGAGTAATTTCTGACACATGGAGAAATTTTTTAAAAGCAGAATGGTCTAAATAGAAATATCTATATTCCCTTTTGTGGTCATCTGGTGAGCTTGTACTGAAAATTTGATAAGAAGGTGCAAAAAAATTATTGCCCTTGTATATTTGTTGTGTAATTAATAGAATCTCATTGCAAATGGTTAGCTGGTATGTCAATGGTATCTAAATAGTTTTCATTGGGTACTGGTAATTTCCCAAATCGTCAATTTTTGACATCCACCTGGATTGCATATTTAAATTATTATTTTCATGTATCGTTTCATTGGAAGCATGGCAGCTAGACATTCTATGAAGGGAATTGAAGCTTCAGTAAGTACTGAGGATTGAGTGAATTTTTTTTGGCTGTGAATGTAAGAGGCGAGTTGTTACTTCTAGCATATGCCAGCATTCTCAGTTATGCAATCTTTTCCTCAGTGTATTTATTATTTAGACATTACTTGTCAAGCAAAGCAGCTGACATTCAAAGAACTTCTTTGAGACTATTTTAATGATTAGTCTAGTCTTGTTGAATGTAATTTGAAGTTAAATAATTATATTATTAATACAAGTTTTGAGTTTTATGTTTTAATAGTTGCATTTTCATGTGAGTTATACTTCTTTTGCTGATAAAGTTTTTTTTAAGACATTCTTTTAATGCCTTTAAAAAAGCATTTTATGGCATGATTTGGAAAGGGAAGTTCAGATTTACTGTAATACCTTCAATAGTAATTCTTGTACATGGATATACTTTTTTTTAGCCAAGAACACAATGTGTGATCAAGTTTCTCTAATGGTGAAACATTAAGAAAGATTCCATCCATATTAAATTTATGATGTCAATTTTTTTGGTGTCAATATACATTCCTTAAGCTTGTAATTTGATTGTAAATTTCTGAATATACAATAAATGAAGATATGCAGTGAAATCGATATTTTTCAGCAAAAATGAAAAGGAACCCTTTAGATATTTGTATTTGTGCATATTTTGAATTTTGGTGTATGTTGCATTTATTGAAAAATAAACTTTGAAATGTATTTGATCTTTTTTATTTAAATATTATACTACCTTAAGTAATAGCATCCATTTTGACTTTGTCAATTTTGAAAACTGGATGATAGTATATGTTGTAACATGTACACAAAGTTCATACTCGGGACTAACAAGATTTGGAATTATGCAGAATTATTGGATAAAAGTTTTAAAAATCCTTTTAGTTCTATGGAGCTTCTGATAATGTAAAGAGATTTTTTTCCATGATACTGGTAAGGATTTATCAGTATTCGCTATTAAACTACTTGTTTTTAGAGGAGTTGGACAAATGTTATATATTTTAAGTACATATTTGGACATAACATGTTTGTCAACTTGTTAAGGGTTGATATATTTGTCAGGAATTTTTGCTCTTTAAAGGATATCTTCTACTTGAATTAAATTTATCTACCATTCAAATTCTGTTAATGGTTTCATAAAATTTTACGGACTACATCTGTCGCAACAGTGATAGTTGGAGATATTAAGATAGTCAATTATTGGGACAGTATAAGTTACTGAGAATAACAGAAAGTTAATTTTGAGCATTGTGTTTACTTACATTTGATCCTGAAAATTTATCATGAAATTTTTAAGGATGTTACAGAGTTAAAGCTAGTTTATTTAATACTTGCATTAAAAGACAGCATTTTCAGTTGTTAAAAAGGAAAAATGGCTGCATGAAGATTACATTTGAAACATATTCTTGATCGTTAAGTTGTGCTTATCTTGATATTTATGGAGGGGCTAATTGGATGTACCATACTTCCTGAAGGATGTGGTTTGAAAAGGAAGTGGAGCTCTTTGGTTACCTAGTCTTATGACCTTTCTTAAATGTCTCAGTATATGATATATTCTTATTAGTTGTTAACTTTCAAATTCTAGGATGGTTTATTCCTCACTTGTAAAAATTAACTTCATAATGCTGTTTAGATTATTTTTATTTATAGTAATTTTATGGAGTAGTAGGGTAAGTTCATGGTCGACTGAACAGTTTGCTGTTAGAATTGATGGAGAAGAAAATGCTGCCAAGGAACTTGCTGAACTATTTAAGATTCATTATCTTGGACAGGTTTTTGTGCCATTTTTTAAATCTTAAGAATAATTTCTTCTACCTCAAATGTGATATGTATCTTTTAGTGCATCATTAATGTTTGTGTATATATATATTTAAATGTTTAATATTAATGATATGTCTTAAATAAGGTATTTCCTGGCTTAGACTACTATTATTTCAAAATATCAGCATTACAACCTGAAAGAAAGTGGATTTATTCAACATCTATGTTCCTGGATGCTCGAGTAATTATTGAAAAATTTGTTTTTCTATATATATGTATATATATATTTAGAAGGTCTTGTTGAGTGAGGTACTTTTATTTCAGGTCAAAAATGTTTTAACTCAAACAGCACGCCTCAGAGTAATTAAAGATGAATTATCATTTTTTAGTAAGAAAGTTCATAATGAGCGTTTTGCATTGGGCATAACAGAAGCAAATCCACCTTTTGTAGGATTAAATTTTAATGATCCATATTTTCCTTATCAATGGTATTTTGTAAGTAGCACTGCTTGAGAATTTTTAAGTTTTAGAAACAATGTGTACACCACTGAAACTTTTTGGAACTTTTCTATTTTCATATCTTTTAATTTTTAATAGCATAGACAGTGGATAAATGTATTTCCTGCATGGTCCAAAGGATTCAATGGAGAAGGAATTATTATAACTGTACTGGATGATGGACTTGACTATAGAAATCCAGATATAAGCTCAAATTATGTGAGTGATTTATAAATAGATACTATTTAATCTTGGACAAGAAAAACATTATATGATATTCATATAAGCAATTTTCTTAGATTTTTATATCTACAATTTTTCTTCAGCAAAACTAGGTAAGAGAATGATATACAGGATGATTACAAATAATCATCCTGATTTAAAAAAATGTATTATTAAAAAATTAAGAAAGACACAGTGAAAATCATGCTATACTATACTCACTTTTTTTCAAGACATTGAAGTTTAATATGTGCTCTGATTGTGACTCTGCAGGCATCAAAACAGTATTCTGTTTACTGCCTTACATTTTGTTGCATATCATGCTGAACTTGTCCAGTAGCTCTCATACCCTTTCTTTCATATCATTCAAAGATAATGGCATTGATAATAAACTACTTTTGGCATAGCCTCAAAGTAAAAAGGTGGGGGGTTTAGATTGGGCAAACAATTTGGCCAAGGAATGGGTCCTCCAAGCCTGATCCAATGATTGGACAATTGCCCATTCATGAGTATTGTAACCTCATTATGAAGAAAGTGATAATTATCAATAGCTTCAACAAAACTTGTTACGTTTTGCATTGCAGGTATAGCTTGTTTTTTACTGTACCTTTGTTAGTTTTTTCATAATATAAAATCATTTTTTATCATCCTTTATTATTAAGCAATTTATTGGTCTAATTTTGAATCATTTTCTTTTTTTCATTTATTCTCTTTCTGTTGTCCATTCTTTTTCTCTCTTATCAGTTACTACCAAAGTTGAATACCATTCTAAGTTAACTTTGTCAGTGTCAGTACTGTAAATACACATTTATAGATTGCACAGGGCCAGCCAAAGGGGTGGTGTGGTTGTTGCAAGGCATTGGCCCCTCCCGAAGTTTGGAGATCTCAATTATTATGGTATAGGGGGTAAATTTTGCATAAACTTTTACTAAAAAATCACTTGCCAAACTGATTTCCAATAAAAAGTTAGAATTTTAAAACGGGGCCCCCTTTAAATCTTATAATTACTGTGCATATTAATATTGTGAGGCCACTATGGATATTTGCACCTGGACCCTCTTGAGTGACTGACTGGCTCTGAGGATGCATTTATTTTTCCAAAATTTTTTGGGTAAAAAATGGGGTATTCCTAATACTAGGGTACATGATACTTAACAAAATGAAAAGATAACAAATTCAATGAATAAATTAAGAGAAATTTATTTTGATAACATGGAAACCATTAAAATTACATATAACTCATCATAAGAACCCAAATTATGCAGGTAGTCTGTACATATTTAACAAGAGCATTAAAATCACATATTAAATCCATGAAATTCTTTGTTTAGAACCCTTTAAAAATGCCCTCTACCTAGTGAATAGCAAATCTGATGCTGCCCTAGTTTGATAGAATACACATGCATCCAATAAAGGGCCTGCATGATGAGATATGCAGTGTGTGCTATGCATAGAGGCTCCCAAAAATGGGATTTTTCATGTCCCCTCATCAACATTGATAACAGAAATACATGTCATACATCCATCTGAAATAAAAAGTTAAATTTTAATTTCATCTACAAATAATAGTTCCATATCAATGAATGCACAAAATGTGCTTAAAATTTTTGGATCATTATATTATTAATTAATAAATGATGCCAAAACTTTGTGGAAATGCATGATTTTTGGGAAAATGTAGCATTATAAAAATTAAAATTCACACAACACAGCTTTAATAATACTTAGGCTTTCTCTGCATAACAAATTACATAAATACGACTGGTTTTGGTGAATCTATAATAATAATACACAGTTTTTGTCTGTCCGAAGAATACAGTAGTGCTATCTATCAGCGCGTGCAGGCTTTTATTTTTTTGGAAATTAAAACCTACGATCTTCGGATCTGAACCATTTTGAAGAAAAAATTACAACGTTTCTTATTCCGTTCATCTTTTTCCGCCTACAGTTTGAAACCGCTCATGCTAAACGTTTATTTTACATATTTTGTGGAAATCTTGCCATTTTAATGGGATGTTGCCTTGGCTACCAATTATATTGTTAGACCTCAAAATCATATTGTTATATCAATCCTTGTGGATGTAAGAGTGCTTTGAATGCTTTTAATACGAGATAGGGAGGGAGAGAGAGGGATGGTAATGGAGGGGGAGAGAGGGAGGGAGGTGGAGAGAGAGGGAGGGAAGAGGGAATGATCCAGAAACTCCTGTTTAAATGTTCACCAATCACGACTCACCATTTGGAAATTTCAGAGTGACCTGTGATACCCTCCCCTCTTCCCCTGGATCTCTGTCGAGGCAGTGACGGGGCTTTTGCTTTCTCTCATTCTCTTCCCAACCGTAGCAGCTAACCTTATTTTATTTTGTTTTTGAATGGTTAATAAATTGTCACTATTAACCAAACGTTAATTTTCTTGTATGTTGTAATTTACGTAGCATACCTAATTGGTATCTCTTCAACGGAATTAGGGGGAAGGGGTGGAGAGAGAGAGGGGAAGAAGGGAGGGAGAGAGATAGATAGATAAACGTCTTTATTTTCAGGGCAAAAGGGAGGGAAAGAGAGGGAGAGATTTGGAGGGAGGAAGACAGACAGACAAACAACTTTATTGAGGGCGAAATTGAGACTATATAGTCCCTTCTTACATTTAAGAGAGGGGGGAGAGAGGGAGGGAGAGAGAGGAGTGAGGGGAAGAAGGGAAGGAGAGGGTGGAAGGGAGAAGGAGGGAGTTGACACATAATTTTCGATTTTTCACAGTGCAAGACTTTCTTCCTTCATTCATCTAAATAGGTAAATGTGGAGTGGTTTTCTTCATTTTTGCTTTATTCGACGGTTATAACTGCATACTATCTTATTCTTGCGATCCTCACATGTTATACAGTCAAAGTTTTAGATTCACTAAATCCATTGAAATTCAACGGGCACTTCTGCTAGTTATATAATAATAATAATATGTTATTGGATGATGGTGATTATTCACCGAAACTGGTCATATTTATGTAATGTATTATGTGGTAAAAGTCAAGTACATATTATTAAAGCTGTGTTGCATAGAATTTTGTTTGATTTTTACAATGCTACTTTTTCCCATAAATTATATAATTTAAATACAAAAGAGGTTAATTGTCTTCAGTGACTTAACTAGCATTCAGCGGGTGTGTGCATATTTGTAAAGTGGACACCAAGTGCTTTTACATTTGAAATAAAGTTTTGCACAACAGAACTTGAACAAGTAAGAAGTTAAAAAAATACAATCTTTATGCTTTGTAAAATAGGTGGCCTTACAAGGATAAAACAAGAAAAATTTCAGATTATTTGTTTGTTATAAAATATTTTTGGTGTCATATTCTTTTTATTACTGTTGCTTTACATATCATTTACATAATAATTTCACTTTGATAGGAGGTTTTCAAGGTTGAGCTTCATTAAAAAAATGTTTTGCTATTAACTTTATATTCAAAATCCATTTACTCCAGCTTATGGAATGAGATTATTACGTAAATGATATCTAAAGTTATACTAATGACAAGTACATGACACCAAAATCTTTTATAACGAACAAATAATCTGAAAATTTTCTTGTTTTATCCTTTTAAGACCGCCTATTTTACAAAGCAAAAAGATTTTATTTTTGAATTTTTTCAGAATTCTTACTTGTTTTCATCTTTTAAGTGCGAAAATGAATAACATTCAATGAAAAATAATGAACATAAATAATTTACCTCAATCATTTTCTTACAATGATTTATGTCAAAATTCAAGATTTGTGGAACTTCATGACTTCATATGACTCTAGCGCTAGTAGGCTTGTCTGTTTAAATCACAAAGCTAATAAGAAGAGAAACCCGGTACTGGCATTAGCCTACTCTTTTCAAAAGGCACCGAGGAGGACCAACAGCTTTATGTTCCTTCAGAAGGATGAAGCATTAATTAAGGTGCTCTCCTCTAAACACGTAAATAAAGGGCCGCAATATCTATTGAAAAGAATCACAGTTTCGCAGGTTTTCAACTGATATGCTCAGCGTAGCAGGTCAATGCCCTCACCACTACGCCACAGCATCCCATTTTGCAAGTTTTGAAATTTCGAAGATACTTTTCTACCCAGAAGCCATCTACTGCATCATGAGGAATAAAAATACTATCCCAAAGGAACCATGTACTGAGTTGTTAATTGTTTTATGAAAAAGTTCCAAGTTTTTAAACCAATAGTGAACATTATTGAGGTATAAAATGACATAATAGAAATAAGCTAAAATTTTCGTACAAGTAAGCGTTATAACTTCTCTCACCATATACTGGTCAAAATGACAACTCACATTGAAATCCACATTTCCCGCTATCATTTCTAATGAACAGAATTCTGTAAATATGTAGTTGTTCAAGTTCTTGCCACTAAAACTCACTGGCAGAGCCACCGCAACCAAATAGACTTTTGGAAAGTTTGAACATTCACAGTTTAACTTCTAGATGAAATACGAAATTGTTTATTGGCTAATAACCATCTGCAAGCCATAAGCTTTCAAACAATGTGACATTCTTTGCGATCCGATCATTCGTTCAAGAGATATGAGGGAACAAAAAATAGTCTACCTCAAAACATATATACAGGGTGTCTTAATTACATACCTTCAATATAAGCATCGTGTTCTACACCTACAGACAAGCAAAAAAGTTCATATAAACATATGGTTGCAACCGCTTCGTTAGCAAGATATGGCAATATTATAAAAAAGACTCGATCGTTTCCCCTTCCAATCCTTTCCCTTCCTCTCTCGTACTTTGTCGGCAATAGTGGCAACAATAGAAACAATGGCAACAATAGCAACAATGGCAACAGCGAGGCAGTGTCGTTACACAGAGAAAGCAATCATTCAGTCACACAGGGTTACTGTTCTGGGAGACACGTTACGTATTGAAGAATGGCGCATAATGCGGACTATTCATTAGACGAATTAACAGATATGATACTGCTGTACGGAGAAGCAGAGCCGAACAGTGCAGTCGCTGCACATCTTTATGCCAAAAGGTATCCGCAACGACGGCATCCAAATCGCAGGACATTCATTTCTCTCGAACGTCATCTGAGAGAAACAGGTTGTATTCGGCCCATTATGACAAACGCTGGTAGACCACGAAGTTGCAGGAGCGCTGATGTGGAAGAGGATGTTCTGCATTCCGTTGAACGGTCCCCTGGTACTAGTACCAGGCGGTTGGCTGCTCGTCACCAGATTCCCCAGCGAACAGTGGTGAGGGTGTTGCATGATCAGTTGTTGCATCCATTCCATGTACAGCGTGTTCAAGTTCTGCAACCGCCGCTGGATTATGAGCGTCGAAGAGCATTCTGCGAATGGCTACTGAAGCAGGATGCAGCATATCCGAACTTTCTCAGCCAAGTTTTGGTGATGGATGAAGCATGCTTCACAAGGAATGGGATTTTTAATAGTCGTAACCAGCACACATGTGCTGATGAAAATCCACATATATTTCAGGAAACACGATTCCAACAGCAGTTTGCAATTAATGTTTGGACGGGAATAATTGGCGATCTCCTCCTAGGTCCTTATGAGCTACCGACTCGACTGTCAGGGTCCTCCTATTTACAGTTTCTATCTCTACAATTACCGCAACTACTAGATGACATACTCTTGGGGCACATCAAACAATGTGGGTATTGCATGAGGGGGGCTCCTGCTCATTCTGCTCACGATGTCAAGCAGTATTTGGACAGTCACTACCCAGGTCGATGGATAGGATGAAACGGACCAGTTGTGTGACCTCCGTGATCACCCAATCTCACTCCTGCTGACTTTTACTTGTGGGGCCATCTAAAGAGCATCGTTTATGCCCAACGACGTAATACACATGACGAGCTATGGAATGTCATTGAAGCTGCTGGGACGGCAATATGCGAAATGCCTGACGTCCTTCGGCGAGCCAGGAATTCTTGGCACAACAGGGCTCAGTTGTGCATTGACTGTAATGGTGGACAGTTTGAACATCTTTTGTAAATCATTTCTAACTGACCAGATGCCGTTCTGTTCACAGCTAATAAACATCTGATCCAAAACTACGTTATGTCTACTTTTCTTTCCTTGTGCTTCCTGTTGCCATATCTCGCTAACGAAGCGGTTGCGACCATATGTTTATATGAACTTTTTTGCTTGTCTGTAGGTTTAGAATACGATGTTATATTTAAGGTATGTAATTAAGACTTACCCTGTATATATATAAATAAATAAATATTGGACGAACGCATATAAAAGATTTTAGAAAAATCAAGGCAAATTCAGTTTTATATCAACATTTAGAAATAGAAATTTATTGGTTCTGTAGTTTTCGTACAATTCAACATGAAAGATGGCAATATAAACAATATAAATTACATGAAATTAAAGGACAAAAAATAAAACAAATTAAGTAAATATAAATAGATATTACAGGCATATATCCTGAAATCAAAACTCAAAATATTTTAGTGTTGAATATAAATTCTTTTTCAGTATATGTATAATCAAATAATGCATTTTTAAAGGAGAACATTTTCAATATTTTTTATAGAACTTGGCACACGATTATAAATCTTGAACATTCTATACCCATGGAAATGTTATGTTCTATGCAATGAAAATTTGATTTTGTTCTTGCTTTGCGAGTGTGAAGATTGTTTTTTTTCATGAATAAGTCTGGATATTTTTTTTACAAAAATGGCACATCCAGAATATAAATAGGAGGAAGTGCAAAGAGACCAAGATGGAGAAAGTGATTTTTGCATCTGTCCCTGCTTCTTAACTTTAACATCGTGTGTAAAGTCTACTTTTGTAAAAATAAAGGCTCAGAGTGCTTGAGATGAGTTATTCCAAAAAATTAGATTATTCCTTAGGTGAGAAAAAACATGAGTAAAATGTACTATTCTTAACACATTTTGGGAGACGCTATTCATAGGCAACACAAGACATATGCCTTTATTTTTTACAACAGGAATTGACGTGATGGAACCAATCAAGGGTACTATTGAGGTTTAGACCTAGAAATGGAAGGGGTTTTCGTTATGACGGAATTGTTAATTGTGAGATATGGAAGGGATAATGAATGAAGAAACTAGATGTATCCTTGTTAAGGACCAATCCATTATTCTTACTCCATTAAATCATTATCTTAATTGCTCCTCCACACTTATTACCCAGCCTATTGAAATTTTTGTCACTTAGCAAGTGGGTAGTATTATCAGTGAAGATAGGAGTGCTTTACAAAATAAACAGGTCATTTATTCCTACTAGAAATAACACAAGAATTAAAACTGAGCCCTGGGGCATATTTTTGCTTTAGAATGGCATGATATTGTTGGATCACATTTAGTTTTTAGTTCTACAAAAAATTCTAGATATGATTTAATGAAGTTTAACGGGATTCCTGTTACACCTAAATTTGTATATCTTAATTAGTGTAGAGTGATCTAACTGATCAAAAGGTTTTGAAAAGTCATAAAAGGTGCCTCTATTTGTTTATTGAGTCATAAAGAAAGGTCGAGAAAATGTAAATGGCTAATTCAACTGATTTTCCTTTAAGGTTAGCAAATTGATATTTGCAGAAAATATTATGCCTGGTTAAGAAATTAACAAGTCTATTAACAAAGATCTTTTCTATAATTTTTTAAATGTAGGTAGCAGTGTAATATGTATATAATTTTTTCTATGTTTACAACCTTTCTTGAATAGGGGAATCATTTTACCTATTTTAAATAAATCTGGATATATTCCTGTTGCAAAAGAATCATTTATGATTCAACAACATGATTCACAAATTAATTTGGTAGCTTTTTTGATAATCATTATTCGAAATTTCACCTGCACCTGCTGAATGAATGCATGACAGAGATTTTATAGTGGGAATGACTTGTATGTTAGTGGGAAATGAGAGAATACTATTATAGCATACTTTCCCTTGATTTTTATTCTTTTTGCATTGCTTTAAGGAGAAGTTGAAGAAGGTATTGTCTACATCTGATTGATCACTAAGTTTAATTTTATCAACATTAAAAGTAGTAATTTCATTCTCATCCTGGAAAAAGCCAGTCGTCATTCTCTGTCCCTTGTAAAGGATAAAAACTTTAAATAATATTTTACTTCCTTATATTACATTGTAATTCTACATTCCTGTAGCTTTTAGGCACAACCAACTCAATCTGTATTATCCCAAGCCTTTCTCTTCAAGTTCTCATATACCTTTCTTAAATGCATCTAATATACCTTTGCTTTCCCTAATTCTTTGCCTCTATCCCAGCATTATTCCTTCTATGACGTCTTTCAGTAGATCGCTTCCTTTCAAATTTTGACCAACCCATTTTGTCTGTATGTTCCGTATCATTCTAATTTAGGTCCTCACTTCCTCCACTGTATTCAGAACTTCATTCGTTTTTCTTTCTGTCCAACTAATTTTCTCCTTTACTTTATGATGATAATGACAAAATCCAACTTCAACTTACATCCATTCATTTGCTAACCGCTTTCAGCAAAATCTTCACAAAATAATAGGTTTTAAGAAACTTTTTTGCAAGCAAATTAATTTTTAGAATATTAGCTTTTCTTTGAGATATTTCCAATTTTGTATGCTAATATTAATTTTTTAACATTGTCCTTTCATGTTCAAACACATTAAGAAATTACTGGTTTCGTAAAATTTGTTTAGTAACAAATTAACGATGTATTCTTAGGAGCAGTGGTTAAAGTAAAACGTTTTCGCGATTTCGGTCTCTGGAAGAAATTCTGTTGGACGAACCATATTACTCCTCCGCAATGTATTTTTCGTTTTTGAGGTTTGAGATAGAGGACGAAACTCTAATTGCTTGGCAGACGGTATTTCTCTGTGGATCGAAGAGTTCAGATAAAAAATATCAGTTTTGTAAAGAACCTGGATTGCCCACCTAATACTGTTTGTACCATCTCATTATGAATAAAATTATTCCACTATTTTCTCCTATGACATTATCCTTTTCTTCCTCAATTAACTGCTTAGCTGCAAAATACCATGTGATTGATCTTCAAATATCAAATGGAGTGTAATGTTTTTATCGCCTCAAAATCTCACGGAGTGAAATTTAGTACATCCTCCTATGACAAAAATATCTTATTTTGGATTTGGAGTCAGTTATGAATTTTCGTCGGCCAGAAATGATCGATCGAGGAAAATTTTTGAAGAACTCTGCCCCCATGAAATTTATTCTAATTATGTATATAACTTCAAAACGAATTTTTAATATGTACTTAATATGACGCTCAGTGAAGTTCAGAGCAATTTGTGGCAGCCAAAACAGTGAGTAACAAACACATTTAAACATGGCGTTAAAGATTGAAGAAAGTGAACTGGAATTGGAATGTTAGATGCTAAGGGAGATATTTTAGATTTGCTATAATTTATATTTTTACTGAGGAAAGTTTTACATAAAAATGAAATGAATTATTTGCAGTTACTGCAGAAACAGTGACATTTTCCCCAACATAATGATTGCTCTGGATCTATTTTTAACTCATCCAGTCATAGAAATTTCTTCTGAATGTTCTTTTCCAAAATTAACAGTGATGATGAATTATGCACAAAGAAAGACCATCCTCACTTGAATTAATGTCTGTAGAAAGTGATGAATTCTTTTACCGATTTCCATGCATTTATAAGTTAAGGTAACCGCTAAAACCCTTGCAGTTGAAATGAAGATAGGCTATAATGTGTAAGTAATTTTTCTGCATTTTAATTATGTGCATCGATTTTTTAAAAATTTGCTTTAACTATGCACATTTTATTTTGTTGTCTCTCAGTAAAATAAATGCAAAATTTATCAGCACCTTCAGCAGCAATATATCTCATAATATCAGAAGGTTGAACACTCTCTTTGGACAATAATTCGAGGGTTCCAAAAGATATTTGTTTAAGAGCCCACAATGGTATAATACTGTGCCTAATCCTTTGTATGGGTAAATTGAATGTTAGAATTTTACACCAAAAATCTTTTGGAGTCCAGTAGCACACACAAGATTCTCTCAAGGAGAGGGGTCTGAAATATTTGACAAGCACAAAAGTTGTATGCAAGTTATATCAATATCATGTATTGCATTATTAATTATATTTAGGTTAAAAACAAAGGGGGCAAACCATCTCCTATTCCTTTCTTATGGTGCCCATGAACTCAAATTTAAAATAACATATAATAATGTTGGATGAAATGGATTTTTACTATTAGAGTAAGGAAAATAAAAAAAGTAGATTGTAACTACAATAAATAATTTAAAATTTGGTATAATGTTCAAATGGGAAAGAAGTTTTTCAACACTGAAAATTATTTTGACAAGTTTTTTGAGATATGAATTGCCAGAAGACATTTTAGTTTTAGTGTGTTTTATTTTATGAAAGTGTTTATGTTATCACACTGTCTATCGGTCTGTGCAATCAGTTGAATTAAAAGAGCAAGTAAATGGTAAGAGTAAGAGAGACTAAAATTCGCAGGTTGTATCTACGTATGTTGTGATCTATGATGCCATTTATTATACTGCTAAAGAATGTTTTTTTTGAAAAACCAGTGGGCAGAAGAGGTTGCCTTCAAAATTTTCAAATCAAGCTTCTGAACAAATAGTAATAGATATAAAGTTAAAATTTTTTAAATTGATTATTGAATAAATCATATCATATAATTATATTCCTAAGGTCATAAAGAATTTTAAGTTTACCTTTGTAAATAAAATGGGCTTTTTATATTGCATCAGCAAATAAAGCTCCCATTAAGAAAAATAAACTCATTAGTTATAATTCATATGCAACCAAAATTTTTTTATTTTGTTCCTCATTTGTAATTTTTCATTGGGTATTCATTTTTATTTGTTCCACATGTGAAATGCTGTTGTCATAGTCATATGCAACCAGAGTTTTTTATTTTGTCCTTTTTAGTTTTTCCATTTTTTGTGTACAGGAAGTCCCCGAGCTTAAAAAGGTCGTTCATTAGTCTTTTGTTCAGAATTCAGAACACAATTTCCCATAAACACAATAGTATAATTGGTGGTTAGATCCCAACTCAGACAACTAAAACCTATTTAACCCATAATTAAGTCTTTGTGATGAATAATAATAGAAAACGAAACTTTTGTAATGCCATTAATAAAACAAAACATAAAAGCAATCAAATTGAATAGAAAAGTTTTTATATTTACCTGAAAATCGGTCTCTTTAAAATATGCCTAGAGGGCCTTCAATATATATCAATGTAAGAGAGGATCGGAATTGACAGTTAAAATCAATGTTTTAGATGCAGTTACATACATTTCTCAGTTGTTCGTTAGTGTGTATAAGAAGCCTGTATCAAAAATTGTTTTAGAAACTGTGGCTTTGTTTTTGATGATGTTTATGAATGTGGCGATGCAGATAACGATTGTGATTATTGTGACAATCAAAATTTGATTGATGAGATGTATTAAGTTGAGGGTACCAACGTAAGTGCAAAATATTTCGTAAATACTGATGAAAGTGTTTTCACAAAAATTGATGAAATTGACTTGAAAACTGTAGTAGAATCACAAAGCAATGAAATTGTTCCCAATTTAGAGGATAAACAGAATGAGGAAGATTGTGAAGAAATGGAAATGCAACAACATCGAAGTTTTACACTATCTTGTAGCTTTAAAACATTCTGACAAAATGAAGGGTGAAAATGCTTTCTTTAACAAAGTTATAGAAATAGAGTTTTCTTTTGCCATTTTAATCAAATCACAGAAAATCAGAACAACTTAAATTGGATATTTTTTTCAAATAATTTTCTAGAATTTTTTAACTTTGTTAAATATTTTTATTGGATTTAAATGTGTATTTGAAATGTTTTGCAATTGTATGAAATTTCATTGTTCTGATTATGAAAATTTGTAGCATTTTTAACGGAAGTTTTTTAAATTTCTAATAAAATCAATATTGTCCAAGCATATATATATATATATATAAGGTGTTGGAGGAAGCCCAGTGGACACTTACCTAGATTGAAGAGCCGCTGGGGGTGCCGAGGACACACGAAAAACACAAAAGAACAAAAACGACACAAAAATGGAGCTTTCGGGCTTACGCCCTTCTTCAGCGACGGAGAAACATATACTGTTTAAAGTGACACACTGGGGGGGATATGGGGAGGGGGAGAGGGGTAATGAGAGAAGTTCGGGGATAGGAGGAGACGGGTAGGAGGGACGGCCAATAGGGTTATCGGAGGTTAAGACCAGGGGGGGAGAAAGAGTCAAGGAGAAAGATGTAGGCTAACTCCCACTGTCGAAGTAGGGGGTATCATCCGGTAGGGCACGGATAATTCTTACAGTGAAGCAATTATTAAAGGTGGCCTCGTGTAAATTGGCGTGAGAAGCCACCGGAAGGGGACGGTTAGTATTTACGCTGTTCCGGTGGCCATTAATTCTAATGTTGAGGGGGTTACTGGTGAGGCCAACATAAAAAGCAGGACAGAGTGTGCAGGTGAGGAGGTAAATGACGTTCCTCATAGTGCAATTACTTCTGGAGGGGATGGGGTAGGTGATGTTGGAGGAGGGGCTGGTGAATGAAAATGAGGGTGGGTGGATGGGGCATGTGAGACAACAGGGTTTGCCGCAGGGTTGAGATCCTGCAGCGGAAGGAGGGTTGGGAGTGGGTAGTTCTTTCTTCCACAGGATATTTCCCAAATTGGGAGGCCGGCGGAAGGAAAGAATGGGGGAATTAAAGGGGGATTGGTGGGAGGTGGAAGTAAGAATTGGGTGGGCAGCATGAAGGATTTCCTTGAGGACCTCGTGGATCCGGGGTGAAAGAGGGTGGTAAGGGTAAGGGAAGGGGTAAAATCGGGAATAGGAGGAGTGTGAGGGTGGTGTTGAGTGGTTACCAGTGTGATTGCCCTCCGGATCTGATCACAGATCAGGCTCGGTGGGTAACGGCGTTTTAGAAGGGCATCTTCGGGGATGGAGTAATATATTGAGAGAGACCTCCTGTCTGAGCAAATCCTCCATCCTCGGCGGGCTAGGGCATATGGAATCGAGGTTTTGGTGTGTAGGGGATGGCAGCTTTCAAAGTGGAGGTATTGAAGGCTATTGGTGGGTTTAATGTGGACGCCGGTGCGGATTTTTCCGTCTTGGATGGAAAGGTCGGCGTCCAGAAAGGTGATGTTAGTGGTGGAGGTATTGTAGGTGAAGGAAAGCGTGGGGTGGGTAAGTGTCCACTGGGCTTCCTCCAACACCTTGTTGCTACCTTATTATTACCTTATTATTACCTTTCCTTTTCCTTAAGCATTTATATATATATATATGTATATATATATATATATGCACACATACATATATATATATATATCGATATTTGTTTTAATTTTAAAGCTTTTATTTCCATTAAGACTTAGAAAAACTTCTATTTGCTAGTTAAAATCTACCAAAAGAGAGGAGTTGCGTAAATTATTTTAACCTGTATTAGGCGAAAAACCTGCAAAAGATGGAATAATATGCCAGTCCCATGAGGTTCCGCGTCTTGCAGTTTTTACTGTATAAGGAAATCACGAAAGAAACCCACTTTTTAGTATTTAAATTTTTAAAAAATTCAGGGAAAATATCCTCAGAAGGGCATTAAAATTTTGCAATTCCTTCGTTCATATGTACGAATGTTCGTAAGTCAGACTTTCATAACTCGGGAACTTTCTGTATTTAATTATTTTTATCGGTAATAATTCAAAAGGATGTTGTCATTGTCATGTGCAACCTATTTTTGCTTGTTTGCAAGTGATTTATTTCTATTTGTACTACTAAAGGCTATTAAATTGGTATTCTTATTAGTACATAAATGAAGAAATGGTATATAAATGTAATTTTTGTTTAAAACCAACAACTGTGAACTGACCAAAACCATTGTAAAAAATCAACTCTTACCCAATTTATGAACCATACCATTACATGTTAAAAATTGTGAATCCCACTGCTAACCAAAACAGTCCAAGATTTGGAATGGTTAGCGACCCTCATTTAACCCTCATTTTCATAAAAATTCTAGAAATGAAAGGTAGTGTTCATTTCATAGATGATTAATCTTAGAAACTGATAGCCCTCATATGTTTGCATGTAATGCTTTTGTCAGTTTAACTGCATTGAAAAACCTAATTGTCACTTTTGATTTCATATAAAAATTTTCAGTTCAGTCAACCTTAGGAATAGAATGCAAATAAAAAAGTAGGTTTGAAAACTGGTATTGATCACCCTTTTCACTTTTATTCAAAATAAAGCAATTTAAATTCAATACTATTAATTGCCACTGTTTTATCAACACGTATTAAATTATTTAAAAAATATTTTTGCATTAAAAAGCTTAATTCAAAATTATGTTAACATCCACACATGAGTCAATCAGAAGTAAAATTGGTGACATTTTCTAACGTTGGTCCATTATAATAAATATCCTAGTAAATATATACCCTCGTATAAGACGCACCCTGCTTTTTAGCCGAAATTTTTAGGGAAAAAAGTGCGTGTTATACGTGGGTATATACAGTAATCTAAAAATTTTTGTGTGGCTAAAATTGTATTTAACTTCTTTTATTTTAGAATGCAGGAGCTAGTTTTGATGTATCAGATTTAGAACATGAAGATCTTGACCCTACTCCAGATTTGTCCCTTCCCAAATATAATAGTCATGGTACGCATTGTGCTGCTCTAATATCTGCTGCTGCCAACAATAACTATTGCGGAGTAGGTATAGCATACAAAGCAAAAGTTGGAGGTATGAGTACCTTTTTCTATTTAAATGAAATAAATAGTCATAGCTCTCATATCTTATTATTTTTACATTTAAAATTTATTTATTGGAAAGCATGTTATTTAAATGATTCTTTTTAGAATAAGGAGGTTCAGCAACTACAGTTTTAATAACCAATTTTATTCACCTGTTTTGGATCATAAATGAGTTGAATAATGAATTTTACAAATAATTCCTCATGTTGAGGCATGTTATGCATAAACTTTTGCACATATAGAAATGAACCCTGATGCTTAAACAATCATTGGAATACCAATTAAAGTTTATTTTATGAATTAGTATTGATATACGAAATGAAACTCTGTTCATTAATTTGCTATATAATTTTTATTTTGGTTACAGTTTTAACGATTATACCATGGTCTTGACTTAAGTGAGTCATTCGTTTTTGAAATCAGCTACATAAGTCGAATTTGTGTAAGTTGAGACTAATTTTCCCATAGGCATAATGTTATAAAGTTTACAGATTTTCTTTGGAAATACGTTTTAAAATTGTTAACTGGTGATAATTTAATGCTTTAACGCATTTATTTATTGTACTCTAGTTAATACTTAACATGATGATATAACTTTGTTCTTATATCCCACAAAAATCAAGGGTGTGCGTTATACACAGGGTATGAGAAACAGTCGGGATTTTTTGGCAAAAAGTACGGGTGCACATTATACATGAGGGCACGTTATACATGAGTATATATGTTAATTCAGAAAAGCTCAATATTTGGTATCTGCAGAAGCAATAGTTTGAGGCACATGGTGAACTATCGCAGATGTTCAAAATGACCACCGTTAACTTCTAGGCACTGTTGACAGAGGTGAACAACTGAGTGACAAATGTTTACTAAGATATCTGCTGGGATGACTGCATACTACTTTTCAATTTCATGGATTAGTTCTTGGAGTGTTGCTGATTTTGTACTGTACACTGAATCCTTCAGGTAACCCCACAAGTAAAAGTCAATTGGGGTTAAATTAGGCATATGTGGGGAGTACTCAACTCTTCCTCTTCTGCCTATCCACCGGCCTGAGAAATTGTCATCAAGGTAGGCCCTGACATCACGATGGAAATGTGAGGGGTGCCCCATCTTGTTGGTAGTAAATTTCCTCATCTCAATACAGCTGATGAATGGCAGGCACAATGGATACCTCAAGCATGTTGAAGTACTCAGCACCAGTAACTGCCCCTTCAAAGAAGTATGGTACCATAATATCTCTGGATGACACACCACACCAGACTGTAAATCCTGATAAATTCACTGTGTTGTCCACATGAATGCAGGGCTGCACCAAGGGTGTTTGGTGCCCTGGTGCAAAATAATTCTTTAGTGCCCCCTTCCCCTACCCCAAAGTGACTATAGTCAAGCCTAAAAAAAGACTGCCACTGTCCCCTACATAAATGTTAGCAAAGATATCTGTCCTTATTCATTTTATGGACAGCCTCTAATTTAAGAATAATTTATCAATAATGTTTACAGTTAAACTTTGTTGTTTGTTTAAATTAGCTTTCTATTGTCAATCAAGCAAATTGCTCAGCTTTATCTCCTCTTAAAAGCATTTCGAAGAAGGGGCAACCTTTTAAATGAACAACATTAACAAAGATACAAATATCTTGATGGGAAGGCGCCCTCGACTAGTTGGCATCTGGGTGCTGTGCACCCCTTGCATTCTGGGTTGGTGTGGCCCTGCATGAATGCTCAGATTTTCAGAATAGAAATTATGTCGGTTCACTGTATCATTGAGCTTGAATGTTGCCTTATCAGACCAAACAATCATGTCCGCAAACTGTGCATCTTCGTCTACCTTCCTTTGAAACCATTCACAAAACTCAGCTCTGCAATCAGGATCATCTTCAACCATTGCATATAACAGCCTCGGCACAACATTTCCACTTAGCAGTTTTAAGAATCCGGTGTACACTTGCCCTGCTGATCCCAGTCTCACTAGCACATTGCCTTACAGATTTTTTGGTGATCGTGCAAATTACTGTAACACCATAGCAGAATTTTCCCCACTATTTGATGAGCGAGGTCTCCCAGATCATTACTTGCTCACGTCTTGCACAGTACCATCAGTCTCAAATTTATTACGGATTCTTGAAATTGTTAGTCATGTTGGAGGCTTACATTAGTTGCAAATTCACATCTCCATTGTCTTTGCACTTCACACACATTCTTGAATTTCCAATACCACTTAAAAATTTATTTGCATTGTTTGAATGTCAAGCGAACCTCCACCATTTTGTATTACATTCTGAACCATGGATAAGGTATTGCAGTTTTTTATTGTGACTAACACCATCTGTTAAGTACATCCCACACTACTTAGAGGCACATTAAATTTTGGTCCCACCATGAATACGTGAATAGATATTCTTTATTAAAATGTGTACATATATGGACATTTTTTGAGACACCCTATATGTAAGTCATCCAGAAATCTGTAGTGTTTAAAGAAAGTTATTTAGAAATACACATAAGATGATTAAATAAAGGGCTTGAATCTTTCCTTCAATGATGACCTCATTAGATTGAGGAACAAGCAATTTTGAAGATTGAGGAAAATTAAATTGATTTTCACTGCGGAAAACCACCACATCATTTGTGTATCTTCCCAAGTCAGTCAAACCAATCTAAGAATTGAAGTACTCTTTTTTTAACTGCCCCTGATACCTTCTATTATGTTAAATGCAGGTTCGCTCATTTATCACAATTCAGTTTTACCTGTTGAGTGAGGCAGTAGTGTTTTGGTTTTTGTTAACATGAATAAATGTAAATAAAATAAATTTTTGCAAATGTGATAAGGGATTTTATTAGCATTATGATTTCATAATTCTTATTTATTGTCCGTTTCATTTTTAATAATCAATCAATAACAAAATTGTTATAATATTCCTCATTAATTAGTCGGAAGCAGAAGTTGAATTTGATGAGACTCAATTACATATAATGAAAAAGTCAAATTCGTAGCCACATAAGTTAAGACTGATGTAAAGAAAAAGTAAATAAAATTTGTATAAACCAGGCCCATATAAGTCAAGACCATGGTGTCTTATGTATATCATGGGTGTCTACAGGAATTATTCCAAGGGAGGAAGATTAGGGGGAGGGGGAGATAAAATCAAAATACAAGGGATAACATTGAAAATTCATGACAATAGGGCAAAAGGGAGAAGAAGATAATTGGAGAAGGGGAAAAACTGTGCCTCTTAGTCTCCTATATTCTATAAGTAACTTATTTTTCATTAATTTTATTGAAAATAAATCACATTTACTAAAAGATCAGTTAGAAATTTTATCATTTGCATAAATTCATTTTAGAATCATAGCTTATGTTTTTGTACAAAAAATTCCAGGTGTCAGGCTTCTTAATGGAAAAAAATCAAAGGTGAATGACTTACAGGAAGCATTAGCCCTTGCTGTTGCTGGAGAAAATAAAGCTGATATTGTAACATCTTCATGGGGACCTTCTGATGATGGGAAAACTGTGGGTGAACCTGGATATCTGGCTCAGATGGCATTGGTTGCAGGAGTTGAAAATGTATAACAAATCAACAGAACTGTAATCTAACTTAAGTGCAATTGTTTTCAGCCATTAAATGCTGCCTACTAACTATGGTGGAAATATTTATTTGTGATTTTTAGTGTGCTTTCATGTTAATATGATACTACTCATCATGTAATTATGACTTTCAGTCTAAATTTAATTAGAAAAATAATTTTAGAAACAATGTTATATATTTAAGTTATGATATTTGATATGGCACAAATTATTTCTGTATTTCAGGGAAGGAAAGGCAAAGGTGCAGTTTTTGTGTGGGCAGTGGGCAATGGTGGTTTAAAGGATAACTGTAATTTGGATGGATATGCCTCAAGTATTTACACAATTTCGATAAGTTCATTAACCAAGTCAGGTAGGCAATTATCTTTATTATTTTTATAAATCTTCTCCTAATAAAGAATTAAGTTTACAGAAACTGCTGTGTAGGTCAGGGCTGCCGTTTTCACGGATTTTTTAAGGAAAAACAGACATTTCTATGATTCACGGATATTTATAAGGAAAAATGCTGTATTTATCTGAGATTTTCTCGTAAAAAATACGTAGACTACTAAGAAATTCTGAGATTATTAATATTTCTATACTAATACATTCGATGAAATTGTTCCGTAAGTACGTATACGTACATATATGTATCGTAATATACTTTGGGTGAAGCGTGAAAACTAGAAGTTATTGTGAAACTGAACGCAAAAACTAGCTGTTGAATTGGTTCGGCAACCTATGGCATTTTATACAGTAAAACCTAACAGCGCGAATTCACAAGACGCGGTTTGACAAATCCAAGACAAAGTTAACCTTTAAATTTCTCGTAAACTATAAATGACAAAAACTTCAAATTAAAACATTTTAAAGAAAAAATACTGACAAATTGATTCATGTAATTATTTTACCTCATTAAAATCTCGCTTCGAGATATTCGTATGTGTGCTGACATGGCAGAGCTCCGGAACCGTCGTGACGAGATAAAGTCCTTGATGTGCCGCGGTATATTTTACGGTATAAACAAGGGAAGGATATTAATACGTTTTATTATCCTCCAGCTACGTACATTTTTAATAAACAGCGGTACTTTATGGCCGAATTTGTTACTGTTTCGGTTACTTGAAACTACAACATAGTTACTTCTTACAATTAGAGAAATTAAGTCATACCGAACAATTTCGGGTAACGCGATCTCCAGTTTTATATGTAACTGTGATGTTGCTATGTCAAAATGCTGCAGTTTTTCTACTATATTTATGATAAATTCAGAATTTTTTTTGTTTCACGTTACGCGCGGTATTATCGTATTTACTCGAGTAATGCCCGCAAACCCGTTTTTACAGCTAAATATTCGGAAAAAATGAAATTCTGTAATGCCCGCACTTCCAGAATTTTGATTTTGCTATTTTACGGCAACATCGGTTGAATAATATATCAGAATCAAAACCGCGAAATCAGAATTTTTTTCATTTTGTCTAATTTTGTTGCACCACTATGTTGATATCATTAAAAGTGAAAATTATATTAACAGATTTCAAAATATAAAGCCTGTCCTGTAAACTAGGCATATGGTTACTTATTGTTTTCAATGCATTTGTGCTATTTACTGTATATTTAAAACTTGAATACATTTTTGATAACTTTCTATGCCAATACAGTTGATTTGTAATGTAAGTTAAATTTCATAAAAATAATGATTACATTTAAGTTACAGGGCTATGCATGAACAGTTTAAATAATAAAATATGCAATCCAGGTGCTGAAAATATTGAAAGCATAAATTTGTACACTTTGCATAAAAAATACCAAGATATTACATATTACAGGATATTTTGATGTTGGTAACAGGATTTTGAAAAAAAATTGGTGGCAGCCCTGGTATAGGTTATTATTGAAAGAATTCCTTTTAAGCTCTAATTTATGATATCTATAATAGTAATGATAATACTTTATTAATTCCGTAGGTTTACAATATAAACATGGAGTAAGTCAAGGGCATATGACAACAGTAATTTGTGGTGCTTTACCTTAGGTATTTTTGGACTCCATGACATATTTCAGCAGTTGTGGCAATTTATGTCATTTTAGTACAGGTGAGCCCCGCTTAGCATGGGGGATGTGTTCCTGAGGTCTCTGCATTAAGCGAAAATCCACGTTCGCCGGGGC
Organism: Uropetala carovei; assembly: GCA_036926305.1. Taxonomy (NCBI): domain Eukaryota; kingdom Metazoa; phylum Arthropoda; class Insecta; order Odonata; family Petaluridae; genus Uropetala; species Uropetala carovei. Next base: position 131,141 of record JAXCHB010000152.1, on the reverse strand, counting down.
ACCATAACCTTTAGGTGCCCAGAGGAAAATAAATTCCCAAATGGTATTTTTGGACCCACATTCAATGTAAAACATATTTCTACTGAACTTTTTGAATGTAATTTATTAAACAAACTATAAAATTACCTAGTAAACAGTAAGACAAAAAAGCTTTTTAGCGGTAGACGTACATAATTTCAAAATATTTCTCAGAACACCTACGAAGTTTTATTTAAAAAAGAGTACAGGGTCAACTGCTTAGCTTTTTTCCGCTTATTACCAGTGGCATAGCAGAACCTTTCTGGGCCCTCCCGCCAAGGACCTCCCCCCCCCCCCCCCCCCTCCCAGTGAAAACTTGAAAAATAGCCGACGATATCTGAAAAGACGGCGGCACGGACACTGTCATTGGATGCCACAGGGCTGGATAGGTGTAAATACATTGGACAATAATATCTTCACGGTGTCACCACGAACAGTACCGTGAAGGTTTTTAATTTTTTGTTTCAATGCATAAAACTCGGAAAAGTAACATAGTTACATTTTTGGTGGCAATTCTCTAACAAGGCTTATTATATGTAAAAAATATATAAACATAAAAATATAAATGCATCATTTTTTCATTCTCATGGGATGAAAACTTGAACCACTTGGACACCATTGCAGTTAGAAAAATAAATTTAATTTTCTGAAATGCTTGAGACATCAAATCCAAAGGAAAAACTAATATCAACTTCCACATGCGTCACAGAAAATATCAATCCTAGAGCGATCTCTTATGTAATAGAATGGTAAATATTCCTACCTTATTTTAATCGTTGTCTTCGTCTTGCGTTAACGTCGGCAAATTTTTCTATGACGTCATCAGCATTCAGCTTGGATGCTCGTTCATTCTCAATGCTCAAAATTGTGAGGCTGCGTAGTCTTGTCTGACTCATGGAGTGTTATAAATAGTTTTTTATTAATTTTAACTTTGAGAATGATCTCTCAGCACTCGCAGTGGTGACTGGCAATGTCAAAAAGAGCATGAAGGACGTACACACATCTGGAAGACTGGAAGCTATTGCAGTGTTCTCTACCATTAGCAAATTAGCAAGGTCTCTAACACTACTTTGTTTTTGTATAGCCAATCTCAGTGCCATTCTAAAAAACTGCATCTTTTCTGGGAACTGAGGGAAAGATCAGCAGGGTAAACAGACCATAATTCCTTCACATTCTTGTGTAATTCCTCATCATCGATGTTAGCCAGTATTGTAGGGGATAATATTTTAAATTTACTCGATATATCTTTCATTGACTTAAATCTATTCTGTATTTGACTAATTACAATGTCCAATGTTACATAAAATACAGATACTTTGAAGTGAAACTCTGTATTCTTTAATACTTCAACTTCACATGCAGCAATGGTACCTTTATGGGGTGATCTATTTTCAATAAAACATGGTTCTATGACCCAACCTTCAGCTAGCATTTTTGCTGATGATTTAGCTTCCTCAAACTGTCCTCTATAAGAAACTAGCTCATGTTGTGTGTTCTCTAGAAGCTCGGTGCTTTTCATAAGATCCGCATCATCTGATTGCACCAACTGAGATGCAGAGTTGATAATTTCTAAAACTTTGCTGTGAAGAACTAATAGAAAAACAAATCGAAATTTTTCCAGTTTAATTTTGAGATTTTCTGCCTCTTTGCGCTCATCTTTCTTTACGGATGTCAAGATTATTTTAGAGAGGCATTTCAAAACATCCGAAAAACGATACCTGAGCGTTAGTAAAGCATCGTGATGCGATGACCAACACGTGGGAGATAGTTTTTTTAAAGTTTGCTTTTGTCTGCTACTCTGTTGAAATGAAGTAAGCATTTCCCAACGTTTGATGCTATTGCCAAAAAAAGCATAAAGCTTTTCAATTATAGTGTAAAATTTTTTCGTTTCCGGAACACCCTCAACTGCATCTCTAATCACAAGGTTCAAGTTATGAGCTGCACAGTGAATTTAACAAGAAGTTGGCTGTTTTTCTCTAATTCATTGCTGTACACCATTATAAATTCCACTCATATTTCGGGCACCATCATATGCTTGACCTCAACATTTAGTCAAACTAAGAGCACTTTTTTCAGGTGTATTTACAATTATACTTTCTAATCCAGAGGCAGACTGATCTTTTACTTCATGAAAACCTAAAAATGATTCCCAAACTTTTACTTCTTTGGCTTTGTTGTTTTTATCAGCTACTACAGTTACATATCTGAATATTTTACTTAACTGATTGGTTTTAGAGATATCTTGAGTCGTATCTATTATCACTGAATAAAAAGGAGCTGATTTAATTTCATTCAGTATTTCATTTTGTACCTCCTTGGAAAGTAATTCAATAATTCCATTTTGCATAGAAGGACTAAGGTATGTCACGCGACAGTCATCTTTTTGCAAGAGTTGCTGTAATACGGGATCATATTTCGATAAAAGCTGAATGATAGACAAAAATTTCTGATTTCTATTTGAACTATTTTCTCTCTCTATCCCCTAAAAGTGCTACTGCACATTGCAAGGGTCAATGTTAGATTAACTACACGATGAAGGACTTTCTTCCAAATGCTGATTCTTTTTTCAAGTTCGATATCTAATCCGGAAATAACATCTTTCACTTGTCGCCAAATTTCGTAGGTAACACAGGCATGTAAATGTACTGCTGCAATTTTATGCTCACTAATTTTTTTTGAAAGTCCTTTCCAGTCTCTTATGCCTTTATACCATGCTGAATTAAAGCTCTTTGTATTTCTATCAGCAAAAAGCCAACACGGTTCACAGTATTCACAGTCCAATTTTGGAGAATAACACAACCAAACTCAATATTTTTTGCCCTGTATGAGTTGTTTCATAATAATAATCTACACTGAAAGATCTATTCTGCTTCTTGTCTTTCGGAAAAGGCTTGTTCGGTTTACAAGATCCGTACCTCAAAATCATCTTTTTAATTTTGGGATCATCAATAGTTTCAGAAAAATTTCCTCGATCCCAAGGATACTGGCAAGTTGATTTATCTAAAGAACACTCTACCTCTAAAAATTCTTCACTCTCTACCACTTTTTCACTGGTAATAATACTAGAACCACCTATCATTAAACTATGTGCATCACCACACTGTACATTACCCACATCCTTGCATACCTCTTCAGTGTCACTAGCAATAAGATGTTTTTCTCCTGAAGATACCTTCTCATTTTAATTTACGTTTTTGAGCACCACTTAGGTGAGTTGGCTATGACATCTTAAAATATGGGTGTCACAAAATTTTATATTTCAATATTTACTACCTATGGGAAAATTTCACTGAAATACACTAATTCACAGCACAATCTTCCACTGCTTGTCTTAGGAGTAAGAATGAGGAAATCACATATCAAAAAGGACACTAACGTTTTCATGTCTATTAGTGCTAACTTTAAAATTCACTGAAATGCAAGTACTATGTAGAGCAGGCCCGACCGTAACACGCGAAGCTTCCTAGCTGACTGAATTTGAGGACGCTTTTATATTGTTGCATGTCTATCCCCACAATGCCGACCGACATAGCCATTACGTCTGATGAATTTTTCACATGCATACAACCAGTTATCCTCTTTGGCTGATGTGTTTTTCTCATCTGTCAATAGTTCTGGAGAGGAAATGCTTTGATAAGCAAAAGGATATTCTGCTCTCTGGGCCTGGCTTCTCATATCGTTTGCCTTATCGTATCTTGAAAGCTATATAGTGAGAGAGGAGAGGGATCCATTGTCCATGGTTAATTTACAAACAAGTTCTTCAAAAATATTTATGATATGCCTCTAATGAAAACTTTGTCCAAGTTGCATGGGAAATATTCTCAATTCAGCTAGCCTCGGCACGCCTCATGTCGCTCTATACCAGATGCCATCCAAAGATACACTAAGGGAAAATGGCAACAGCTCAAAATGATGAATACGCAGGCAAGCTTCATTAGCTTTGTGAGTGGATAATAATGTACCCTTACGTGATGTTTATGAAGCTGAAACCTTCTAGAAGACAATAGTATCCTTTACCTCTCAGATAAACCTGGTCCAATGCAAGCGAGCATATTTGAGCACGTTTCCATATTCTGGAGAATTCTCGATCGCTTCGAATGCATGGTTCTTTAATCTACCTCCTAATATTACTTTTTCTTTGTCTCCATTATCCATGAAACCTTTTAGCCTTGGTTCGCTTTGGGCCCCCTTTCAGTCCCAGGCCCCCTCACCATGCGGGGGCTGCGGGGGTGTCCACTACGCCACTGCTTATTATGTAAAACTTGTCAGTAGCATTCAAATAGTACGTTGCAGCCGCACTTCACGGCTCTCACTTGTGTGAAGTCATTGTGCTCCTCCAACAAAGTCATGCACTGATCGATGATGCTCTTGCAACTCTGCTTATAGATCAAACCCATAGTAGTTTGTGTTGGGTATTCTGCAATTTATATATCATTATATACAGTAATGAGCTGAAGCTGGCTCCCGCCGGCTCGCTCGAGCCTGTTGTTAATTTTTCTCAGAATTTGCGAGCTGATTGTTAAATTTTTAGAAAATATGAAAATTTATTGATTTAGTCCTTTCAAGTACATTTTGCCCTATCTGATAGTCAATTACTGGCAGTGTATGAATTGGAATATATTACAAACCTAACACTTGTTAACCTATTGGAGCGGTATTACTAAACTAGAGCAATATTAGGCCTCTTGCCACCGTTATTCAAATTTCCTAACCCCACTTTTTTTTTAGAGAGCTGGTTCTTAATTTTTTTCCAGCCCATCACTTATTATATATTATTATACATTGTATGTATTCAAACATTAAGATCCCTTCGCGCGTACCACGTTTTTTCATATGTAGATAAAATTATATAATTTTTTGTGTAGGGTTATTGTTTTATTATTATTTATAATGACATGTTAATACAACAAATTAAAATTGTGTTAAAGTAATTGTCGAAAATTATAGATTTAAAAAATATAAATCATCAAAAACATTCTTTACCATCCAATGATGACAAAGAAACATGAAGCGTGAATCATATTTCTATTTCCTTTTTTCAAATGTTTTCCACCATAGATGTTTTTTGTGTTAGACCTGTGAAATTTACAGGGAAAAGAGTGAAATTTGCCACCAGATGATGCAATATTATACAACACTGCTGAAATATCACAATATTTAGGATACTTTATGAAATTTGATTAGTGCAAAATTTAAAAAATTATAAGTTATTAGACTGCGGTCACACTGTGCACAAGATATCTATATTTAAAAAAAATTAATTTGAAATGAAATCCGCGTTATAACTAATCCACGTTGGCCGTGGCCGCGTTAAGCGGGGCTCACCTGTATATTTAATATGCTTCAGATATGCTTTCCCGGGTATTTCTTCTATGCAGTTTATCACTCATTGTCAGTGTTTTTTAAATATTTTATAAAAAAATCTGATGTGTTCAGGCTATGACTATCTCCATACAGAGTAATGAATATGATTGCAGCAGTAATTACAAGCTGCTCTTGACAGCAGTGAACTGAAATATAACTATAAAAAATAATGCTCATTAATAATTTTTAAACACTTAATAAGTTTTACAATGAAGAAACTTTGAATACTTTTTCACATTGAAAAAATGAATAAACAGAATTGTTATTTGTTGCCATGGATAAGAAAATATTGATGCGTCATTAAAATTACTTTTGGCATCACCATCAATATTAATAAGAAAATTAGCCTCCAAAATACAATGCTAGATGGCATTGGGAGAGTTTTTATCGTAATTAAAATTACCCTTTGTGACATAGGCATTGCTATCAACAATTAGGAAATTTGATCATAGCAATGGAAACTAAGGTGTACTTAACATAAATTCAGACAGATAATTGAAACATCTCTTAAAACATTTTATGAAAAAATGTCTCAAACTTAACCCTGGACAGGTCGTGCGCCAAATACTTACCTAAAAGGTCGTGTGGCATCTCACAGACTCCGTTAAATTTTTCTGGAATAATCGTGCTTAAGTTATATTTAAAAATATTCTTTTGAAAGTTAAAGTTCCAGATAGGCATTTTATAATGAATACTTGCAATAAATAATCGTTTAAAACTTTAATATTTTTATAAAAATATGAAATTATAATAGCAACTGCTATTAACACCAATAAAATGTATTCGTAAGAACTTACATATGAAAATTAAAAGACAAATTAATAATCAGAGACTAAAATAAATCCTTAGTGCATGAAAAGTATCATGTTTTGAAACAAAAGCATTATAAAAATACAATTTTGTATAAAAACTAGCAATCATGACAAACTTGCCCCGCGTGCTGCGAGCAAATGTAATTTCGGCAGCATCTACATTTATATTGAGTGTATCTGTTTTTTGATCAGCCACATTTATAACATCGTTGCCTTTTTCTAACAATATTTGTTTCCCCAGATCTTACAACTTTGGGTTGTTCAGGAAAAAGACTTAGAATGTCACGTCTTAGTTCTTTTGGCAAACTGAGACACAGTGAACAAGCACGTAGGAGGTCGTCAGCCAGTTCGCGAGCTAGCATTTTCAAAAATTGACTTCGCACATTGTCTTTAGTCATTTTATTGCTGCGATAAACATTTATTCCTGCCACATTGAGCATGCTATCCATTACAACCATCGGCCATCTGTTTGTTTTCCTCGCTATGTCGTACGTGCTGCAAAGCTGATTGACAGTATCGACCCCTGATTTTGTAGCGTTGTAAAACGTTATTATATCAGGTTTCTTGTTGTCTCCCATAGAACTGTCAATACTGGTGTCATGATGCATCATTGAGATCAGCAAAACATTTTTTTTCTTTTTCGGGACATATGAAACTAGAGTACACTCGTTTTGAAATCCGAAGATGCTCGATCGCAGCTGACGGGACTTCGTTTCTAAGAAGGTGTTGGGAATTTCCCTTTTATTCTTTCTTATGGTTCCAACTACGGTGAGATTTTTTTCAGCAACTTATTTGCCAGCTCTACACTCATGAACCGGTTATCCATGGTGATATATATGGAGGTTAGTTGCTTGACAACATCGCTTGGCTTATTGCTTACTCCGTTCGGACCTGTAGGCTGTTTACCGGCGTAGATTTCAAGGTTAGCAGTACAGCACATACGAGCATCCACTAGGGCAAATATGCTGATGTCATATTTGCTTGGCTTGCTCGGTATGAATTGCCTGAAATGACATCTTCTGCGAAATCCTTCTAGCTTCTCATCTACGGTACAGTACTCTCCCACAGAATAAGATTTTTGTTAGTTTTTCACAAATGACTCAAAAACTTCATGTATTGGTGCTAAATTGTCCTCCTTCCTTTCCTGTCTGGTCTCTTTGTCATCGAACCTCAAACAGCATATCAAAAATTTTAATCTTTTTTCTGTCATGATAGGACGACACAATTCTATTCCAGTCTTATCAGTGGTCCATATGTCTGATGTATTGGCTTTATTAACTTTTCTAGCACTACACAAATACAGTATGCCAATCAGAGCTTTGATTTCTAAGGTATCAGTGGGCTTATCATCCCTTTCACAGCTGTACTGAGATTGTACATCCACAATTTTTTTATTCGTACACTCCACTACGGTGGAAATCATTTCGTTTTAAAAATAAAGTTTCCAGCATTCTTTCGGCATTTCTGCTTCTTTTGCTGATCCCTTCATGCCTAGCAAATGAGACACGATGTTGTGGCAACGCCTACGAATGTTTTTTGGTGGGCAGTCTCTACGCCAATACGAAACTTTCTCTCTTCCTACAAAGAAATTATCCAAAGAATCATTTGGATTATTGTCAAAACTTACGTCTCCATCATCGATTTCTTGTTCAGTGTCAGTGTCTTCTTTCCTTTCTTCCATAATGTCATCTTCAAGATCACTGTACTGTTCTTTCTCCGAATCATTATCTTCCGGATCACATACTTCCTGAAGCTACTGATGGATTACTTGCACATCTTCATCAACGGTATAGTCTAGAACTATTTTTCTCTCAATTTTTTTAATCCTAGGTACGAAACGACAAATAGTCATTGTTTCACGAAAAGAAAAATGCACAATACATGAATAAGAAAAAAAGTTACCAGAAGTTTGTGAGAAATTTCGCTTGGCATCTGAGATGTGCCAGAAGCGAGAGTTATGAAGAAACTCCCACGTGTGAGGAAAGGTAGCAAATCTTTTATTATCCTAGAAATAAAATCGCAAATAATAGTGGTCTGACGAATAGCAAAAATTATAGCAACAACAGAACGAAAATAATTACCTGAATTTATCGGGAAAGGCTGCTTGGTGTCTGGGATGCGCTGGATAAGACAAGCATGGAGAAACACGCTCTAACCAAGTGAAGAAAGGTGACCGACCATTTATAATTCTAGGAATGTAACCACTAATGTTATCGCTGTCATGAAGTGCAAAAATTGCAATAATAAATGGAATTTTAAAACTTTGCGGAAAAATGATGGGAAAGGTCGCGTGGCGTCCGAGATGCGCCAGAAGAGAGTGGTTGGTAGAAACACACTCAACACGGGTGAACAAGCCAGACTAAGATCGGTCTATTTACTTTGTATACAAAATGATACAATACTTGAGAGGTAGATAGAGTTTCAGTGCCATTAAGCACTTACTGTGTTTACAGGAATGAGTTACAATCCCAGACGCCACGTGACCCATCCAGGGTTAACTTGTACCTCCACAACTTTCGCATGTACCAATGTTTTATTCAAAGTAGTTCAAAGAATAAATAAAGGCAGAAAGACTGTTGTAATAAGATATTTGAAAATGTCAGTGCCATCAGTTTTGGCTTAAGAGTTGACACTGTAATAAGATGCTGCAGCTGACGATGTAAAGCAAGTGACTCATACAGGATGGTCACCCGTATGCACTTGATAAATCACCTCTGTGTATAACTGTTAACAATCTCAGCTTTATCATGGAATTCATATAAAGTCAAAAATGATTACAAGTGGATAATATGCAGTTGTGCAGTGAACCAGGTGGCATTTTGTCTTTTTGGCTCAGGCAGCAGATTTTCATGCAGTGGCTCTGCATGGGCAAATGTTAGAGTGAAAGGAATGAATCAATCAAATAAATTTGCTTTTTGGCTGGTCTCATTATGATGTGATATAGTACTATTCAACCAAAAGCACATACTGTTTTTTCAACCTTTGTATGACTATGGGAGAATTTTTTTCAATTTGGTTTCAGCCATATCTCAATAATTCTTTCTTAAACAGCACTGACATTGTTAATGAAGAATAAGTTTTACTTTTAGGCCCTAAATATTTCTGAAATATGATGTGCAGTGAGATGGGGAAAAATTGTGGGTGCTTCAAGCTTAAATGTATTTCCTATATTTTGTATGCTCACTCCTATTTTTCTAACTCATTACTCAATATCAATAGATTTGATGTTTGATAGTGTATTGCTACCTTAATGATTCACGATGTCATTAAATTTTTAGGTTATACTTGCATTTATGATGAACCATGCTCTGCTGCTTTGGCTAGTGCTTATGTTGGCGGGAGACATGATCCAAATGATACTACATTGCATGGAGACAACACGGTGAATACTGTTTTTATAATAATTTTCTGTAAAGTTCAAAAAGATATTGGTTTATTACTTTTACACAGTTGCATTTTTAACTCAGATTTAAGAAGAAAATGATTAAAATTATAATGGTTGTAAATGAAAATGAAATTGTCTTAGCATGGAGAAAAATCTCATTATTTCAATAATACCTTGGGTAAGTACTACTGAAAAAATAAAATTATATGACAAGCATGGTCCCTACTTAAAAGTCACTCACATTTACCTGATGATGGTTGAAACTTAGGAAATAATTTAACTTTATCATCTGTGATATATTGAACAGTTAGGCATAAAATGTTTATAATGTTTTGCTTGCATTCCTGCATACAGTTAATCTAGGATATAGTGGAATATAAAATACAGGTTTAAAAATTGTGATATATTGAACAGTTAGGCATAAAATGTTTATAATGTTTTGCTTGCATTCCTGCATACAGTTAATCTAGGATATAGTGGAATATAAAATACAGGTTTAAAAATTGTTAAAAGTTGAGGGAGCTACTTAGGAATGCAAATTTACCTTAAGTGCTTGAGAATAATTTCACGTAAGAGGATCTGCTTCAATAATTACCTAACCTAGCATAGAGTTTTACAGAAAGAGTTAGAGAATGCCACAGTTTTCAAAGTTATGCATGTGGTATTCAGCATAATTTTAGTTTGAGGTTACATTATATTTTGTTGCTATTTTATCTCTATTATATCATTAAATCTTACTTTGCTGTAGGAGCTAATGTTACTGACTTACCTACACTTTTCAAGGCATTTACTTAATTATTTGGGCAGTTATTTATACTATTATAGCCCAGGTCTGTTGGTTGGTTGGTTGGTCACGCTTTCACGATGGCCGATATAGAGCGTTTTAACAAAGTTCCCTAATAGGTAGAAGATTGAAATTTGGCAAGGATGCTTGATTAACATATTTTAAGGTAATGATGAAAATAAATCTCCAAAAAAGTCCTGGGTTCGACTCCAAGGAAGACATTTCCATTTTCTCTAAGGTAATATGTAAAAATCAATTTTTTGATGTGCAGGCTTTTATTGTTTTGGAAATTAAAATTAAAAGGAATTAACCCCTCAAGCGCGCAGGACATTTAACTATAATACGTCACGCAGGTCGGAAGAGATTTAGGGAAATTCGCAGTTTTTGCGCGAAATCATATAAAAATTCGTAACTTATTAGATATTTATGGAATTTGACTGAAATTTTTTGAGGTTTTACGTAAAACTATGTATATTTACCTATGTTTTTCACACCGTCTTAGTTATTATTATTCGCGTGAAATACCTCTATGAATTCTTTCACTCAATCACAGAAGCCATTTACTCAGTTTTTCTTTATTCAAAGTTTACGGAGTACTTCACATCTACTGTTTTATCTTGGATTTCAACTTCTTCCCCCTAAGTTTTTCAGAAAAAAAACCTTCAAATAAGGATTCTTACCCCTCAGCGCCGTCCTGTGTACTGGGTACGCCGCGGAGATTGCTAGTTTTCTTTATTTTTTTGACACAGTACATTTTCTTAAATATGGGTAACCTTCATAATTTTAAAAGAGGAACCTTTGGCCTACCTATTCAAAACTATTGCCATGGTCTTGTTTACATTAGCTGAGACAAGGGGCGAATGAAACACAGTATCCTTCCCCGTGTATACAAGAAATGACCATAAGTAGCCAGTACTTGCATCACAGAGCTCGAAGGTCTTGATTCCGAACTTGGAGGACTTCAGAGGGAGATACTGCTTGAAAGATAGACGGCCCTTCCACAATGTTAGGGATTCGTCTATTGAAATTTCCCGTTTCGGTAAAAAAAATTCCTTGAATTTTTCGTTCAGATGTTCAGTAATCGGAAATATTTTTTGTAGCTTTGGAGGACCACGGTAATTATTCTTTTCTTCCTTATTATTGAAATGCAAAAATTTGCAAATAAGCTCAAATCGATCCCTAGTGATGATATCGCCGAAGCCTGGTGTGGATAGAACTCTTTTCGTCGAAAAATAGGAACGAAGCGTGGGCTTCTGCACAATTCCCATCAACATAAAAATTCCCAAAACAGTGTACATTTCCTCCACGGTAACTGGTTTCCACGATAAAACTCTTGATTTCATCGAAAATGTACGCTCACTTGCTTTGATGTATTGGTCAGCATATCGGTTGGTTTCATTTACTATGGCACTAACAAATTCCTCATCGAAAAACAATTGAAAAGTACCTACAATGTCAGTCAAACCGTTAGCTGCCTTTTGAGGTCCGTAACCACCAATGAAATTCTCCTTTCGTCCTACGTAATTCTCCGTGCCCTCCCAGAAGTAGTTTTCTACATTATCCTCCTCATGATCACTATCATTATGTGTCAGTGAATCAATTTGAGTACGTTCATCCAAATGATTCTATCACTGTCCGAACTCACGCTTTCTTCCGAATCACTTCCAAGTAGGACTTCCGTCTCCTTGTCAGCACTCGGTATTGCTTGACTATTTTCACGGGTTGAGCACATGATTACTCCTAGTATTTTGAAAATAAGTAAGCAAGTAAACGTAAAATTTACCACAGTAAAGAAAGGCGAACGAAACCTGCCTCCGCACAGTGCAAGGTTTCACTCAGACTGATTTTTTCAGAGCGACGAGAGAACATTTTCCGCGCGATACAAGCGCCAGCATATTTCCCACGCTTTCCATATCGCAAATATCTTGGAAATACAAAAGATAAATACAAAATATGATCCTCTAGTCTGTCTCACTCTAGCTATATTCCCTCACGAAATACTAAACCAAGCACATGGCCCAGACCTCCTCTCTCTCCCTCTCAAAGTGATAACACAATATAAAAACGTCTCAAGAGCGGGATAGATGTCTGATAGCAGACAAATGGGGCCTATATCCTCTTCTTACACCTCACAGTTGCTTTCGTGCAATGATTTCGTTGAATAGGGGCTTTTTTAGAAGCCAAAATTCCCCAATTCTCCCAACTACGTGAAAATTTAATCACAAAACTTAACGTATAATAAAAGTAAAAAGAAGGAGAGTAAAAATTACAGAATTAAGCACAATAGGAAGGCCAAAGGTTCCTCTTTTAAAATATATAAAGGTTATCCATATCTAAGAAAATTTCCTGTGTCAAAAAAATAAAGAAAGCTAGCGACCGCCGCGACGTTCCCAGTACGCATGACGACCGCATGTGGAGTTTCCGTCCGACGTTCCCAGTACGCATGACGACGCTGACGGGTTAACCTACTATCTTCGGATCTGAACCATTTTGAAGAAAAAATTTCAAAGCTTCTTATTCTGTTCATCTTTTTCCTAATACAATTCGAAATCGCTCATGTTATACATTTAATTCACATATTTTGTGGAAATATTGCCATTTTAACAGAATGTTGCCTTGGCTACCAATTATATTGTTAGACCTGAAAATCCTATTGTTGTATCAATCCTTATGGGTATAAATGTGCTTTGAATGCTTTTAATACGAGAGAGGGGGAGAAATGAGGAGGGGGAGGGAGAGAGAGGGTGTAAGATGGGGAGGGGAAGAGAGGGGGGAATTAGAGGGGGGGAGAGGGAGGGAGAGGCAACTATTTTAAGTTTAACTAAAGATAGCCCATCAACAACAGAATAATCACAAGAAATGTTGTATATGGCAAAATATTTCGTATGTAAAAGTGTGATATTAATTATTTTAAATGGAAATAATGATAATCTATCTATCTATCGATAGTTCTTCTGTTGATATTTCAATGGGCATTACACTAGTATGTAACAATTTACTTCCAGGTGGTGCCTCAACTGAATGGAGGGTGCATAAATTCCTTTCAGGGTACATCTGCAGCTGCTCCGTTAGTTGCAGGGGTAGTTGCTTTAATGTTGCAAGCCAAGTAAGTTTTCTCTTTGTAAAAATAGATAATTTTATCTTAAATTTTATTATTCTTGGCAAGTCAAATACCCATGAATATCTAAATATAACGTTAATAGTATTGCTAAGTATAGATACCATAGCATGAGTTTGCACCTAAGGTCCCAGAATAGTAAAATCCACCACTGATTGCAATGATTTGTCATGAATGTTATAGACTGGAGTGGCACCCTGGGTGAGATTTCAGTTCACTGCCTCCCCTTCAGATAATTTAAGAAGATATTTAAATTTACATTTTTTCATTTCTCCTTTAAAACTAAAGCATAGGATATGAAAATTTTGAAGGAAGGTCATTGATATTCTGTCTTTTCCATGATCTATATTGTCAGCCAACACTTGTCCACTTACAAACGGTGTTTAGATAGTTTGATGATCAGAGGTTCTCAACCAGTATGTTGCGAAGAGCTGGGAGGTGTGTAGTCAGTTATTTTAATAACATCTTGTAAAGTAAATAAATTTTGCTAAGCAGAATGTTTAATGAAAACATTGAAAAAAATGTTTAGGATTAAACACTTCATTATTACAGTGCTGTCTTAGATTATGGCATCATGGGTAACTGTTCTGCTCACTGGCACCTTGTGCCAGCTGTGATTACTTAATATCTCTTCATTTAACTTTTTGATTGTTGAAAGTTAAAGCAGTTTAATATTGGCGATAAAAAGACAACAAGTTAGGAAAGTGTACAATGTATCACAAATGGGCGTGTTTCGCGCAATGGAGTATTAGAAAGCAATTATATACTTGTATGTAAGGGAAATAGCGTTTTAAAGTTCTTTTCTTCATCATAAATAATCCATTTTCTTCCTATTTAATAATATTACATGCACACGTAAGGAGATTAAACGTTTGTTTAGGAGATTGTTTATGTTAGCAACAATGAAGTAACCATGCAAGAAATTTTCTAAGTTCAACTCGATTTAAGACTTTCTTGTTCGATTTTATGGATAACGGCTACTCCTACGATAAAAATGTATAGAAAAAGAAATACTCTAATTTATTAGTTCTACAAGTTTTATTTGAAAAATATTTTGATGTGAACAATACTTTACGAGATATGACGGAAAGTTGATTTTTTTATCATCAGTGAAGTTGTACCCCTGATTGACTTATGTGATTCATTTTTGCGATTTTCTTATTATATTTTATTGTAAGTCCGTAATATCAAATTTCATGAAAATCTGTTTGGTAGAAGCTGAAAACGAACATGCAGATGGACGGACAGACAGATGAACAGACAGACGGACGGACGGACAAACCGACGATAATAGGCGCTCACACTGTAAGCAAAACGTACCTAAAAATTATTTATAATTGATAATATAGAAAGTAAATTGTCAATCAACTTTTAATTCAATACAATAAAATACTAATACATTCAATCTTTCCTTCTTCAACATTCATTCAATCTCTGACATCACTTTTAACTCTTAATTGATCAACTAAAATTGAACAATGACACTGCAGCTTTAAAATTGCCAGCTTGCCTTAACAAATTTGTTATATGAAATGGTACCTGCACTTTCTTTAGCTGCTAAATTTTGACCCCACCTTGCCAAACTTTTTCAATTACTGTCTTTTTACATTTTAATTTGGAATTATGCTGGAAATTTTTATTTTGTGCATTTATAAAATTCACTTTAACAGATTTTGAAAGGAAATTCAGAGCAAGTGAAGTTAATGCTTGTCACTGAATAAAATATTTTAAAAGCTTTTAGTGAAAATAACATAAAGGCAATCTTTTCCTTTATCTTAAGCAGATAATCTGCAAGTGGTGTAATCTGTAACTGATTAATAGATAGTACACTGTACTTATTATTAGTATACAAATTGATGGTGAAATAAAATAATACAAAATGACTTCTGTATTAATGGATGAACGATAAAGAATTCAAATTTCTGTGACTTTTGTGGAGGATGCACACATAGTGCCATCTTGCAGCCAAACTTTGAATTTTCTGTCATTAACCCGATAATACATAAGTACCAAAAAGTATTATTTCTTCTGCATGAACAGCAACAACTTGACTTGGAGAGATGTTCAACACATTATTGTAAGAAGTACCAAAAAACCTGCCGATGGAAGTAGTTGGGAAATAAATGGTGCTGGTCTGTGGTACCATCACTTCTATGGTTTTGGTGCAGTTGATGCTTCAAAAGCTGTTGATATAGCTACTACATGGTTAAACGTTCCAACTCATAATAATTTTTCAATTGAAATTTTAGGACTACCAAGGTGAGATTTGAAGCAACTTTATTAGAGCAATGAATACTGTTATTATTTTGGAAATAAAGGAAGCTTAATTAGCATTAGCATTATTTTAAGATTGACAAATTTCAGAATATTGAACTCAAATTCTTTCTGCCTTCTTTGACCAAAACCAGGAGGTTTAGCATTACAGAAGCTGTGCATATAAAATTCATAAAATTGGAAAAATAAATAATATGAAATGAAAGTAATGTATGTTATTATCTTAAGAAATCTACCAAACATACATTTATGGGACAAAGTAACATAATATGGGATGATCCCATCTGTAATTAATGTCTAGCTATCATATATTACTAAATGATAGTCCTTGATGTAAAACTTTTTTTCAGTAAACAAAAGTCTTATAGCCTAAAGATAAATTTTTATGGATCAAAAAATGAAATGAAATTTTTAATACAGTAAACTCCCAGTTATTCGGCACTCATGCAACTGGATTCTCAAGCTACTGGCATCTTTTGCCTCTTGATTTTTTTATTACATCTAGTTTGGAATGTATCTGCTAAAATTGGTGCTTTCGGCAATTTTTTGTTTAAGTCTAATTTGGAATGTTACCGCTAAAATTGGTGTTTTCGGTAGTCACAATACATAATTGTGGCTGTTTCTTGGACTCTGTGTTTATGTTAAATAAAATATTTTGCACACCCTTTTTAAATGCCTCCTAAAACTCCAATATGTGCTAAAGGTGATAAAAGGAAATGGATTATGCTAACCTTAATCCAGTAACTTGATACAATAAAACATTTAGAGAAAGTTAGGAACTGCAGTGTTGTAAAGACAGAGTTCAATGTCGGTTCTACTATTTATGACAATAAGACACAGTAATCACAGTTAGTGAAATTCGTTACGTCTTCTGAGACTAGAGGAATTGAATATCGGCACACTTCATAAGCCGAAACTTAAGCAATTGGATATTGGTATTTATTAATGGTTTTCTATAAAACATTCTGAGGGAGCCCCTATTTCTGGACCAATGTTGATTGAAAAGGCCAAAGATTTTCATAAACAAATGGAGATTAGTGAACCATTTGCATTTTCAGATGGATGGATAACACGTTTTAACATTAGCCTTAAGGTTTAAAAGAAAATAAAGACAACTTAACTGTGCTTGCCGGTGTATCAATTTTCCTCAAGAATTTCTCCTAATACATTGTTTTGGGTGTGGATAATTTCTCTTCTTTTCTCGGACAAGGGAACAATTTTTTTTGTAGGAAAATCCTAAAGGTTGGACTAAGTTAACCCTTACCTCCAGTTATTATTAGAACAAAAGAGATAGGCATATGAGAAACTCCATATGATGTAATGTAGTTAGTAAATATTAAAATATTCCAATTAAACGTGTTGAATACTTGTATATTTGAACTTCATTACTTCCTCGAATGTCAAGGAATTATTTAAGAACAATTGTGAATAGAATACCTAGTCTACAGGTTAGCAATTCAAAGGTGAAGGTACAATTCTGCATCTGTTCCTTATTTTGGTATCCAAATGCTTTATTGAGACCTATCCAATAAAACTCAAGAAACCAGAATATTCACTTAACCGGAAAACCCAATTACCTGGGTGTTCCAGATAACTGGGAGTTTACTGTACCTTACTTTGAAAAGAAAATTAATTTGTTTAGTGTCAAACTTAAATTCAATCTTATATTTATTTCAGCGCACTTCCACATAGAAGAATAACTACAGTCATCGTTAATGTTAAATCATCATCTGAAATATTCAAATTGGAACATATCAAGCTAAAAATTAGTTTGCTTGGTCTACCAAGAGGAAAAATTGAATTGTTTGTAATCTCCCCATCAGGTAATCTCCTAAGCACAGCAAAACCTCTATCTTAAGGAATCATTTATAGTGCACTCCATAGAGTAAATGGGAGTCAGTCCCTAAATTGTGATTAATAACGTAGTACATTTTCACAATTAATTTCTACGTTCACGTAAGCTATTTTTTAATATGGCTCCTTTAAAATATATTCTCATAAATTGCAGTATATTTGCTTTACTAAATAGACATGTGTAATGATTTTATATGAGAGGAAATAAAAAACTTACATAACAGACTAAATTATGGAATTTGAACCAATTGTATTTGAAAATATGTGTTATATACAAAGGTACAACATAACTACATTCTACATAGTCATCATTGCACTTGTCCCAGTGCAGTGGCGGATCCAGGGGGGAGGGGAGGGGGGCCCCAGGGCACATGCTCCCCCTGTCGTCAGACCCACAAATATTTAATTGAAAATTATATATTAGTATTAATTCATTCCCAACACCCAACCACATAGTATAAATGTTATTTAGACTTCTGTATGGGTAAAAATAGAGTAATTGAGCTTAATCCTTTAAGTACTGACTTTTAAATGTATGGTTATCCCTCTCCATACCAAGCCAGCTGAAGCTGGCCGCTCCATTTCAGCCTGATCTGCATCATCTTTTGGGCTGCTGAACTTCTTCTTTGCACTAAGATACATTAGCCTAACATATATTTGTGGATTTTATTTATTTAATTTACAAATTGTTACTAGTAGTTATGGACAGGGCTAGAAAAGTACGGTCGCCTACTCGCCATTGGCAAGTTGATATTACCAGCTGGCGACAATCTATTTGCAATAACAATTTTTATTTGTAAATTTAGCTCTTTGCCGATCAAACCAACTTCCCCTGCTATTCAAAATAGATTTGCCTGTCGCAATTGTAATTGGAATGTCTGTGAAGTATGTAGTTATCTCTCCGCCGTTAAAAAAAGCATCTCGTTCGCCTCACCTCCATAAAATAAAACGCATTGCGTGTCTTAATATTTTGTTTATTACATTATTATTGTAACTCATGTTTACATAACATTCTATGAATATAATTTAATATTTATTATATTACAACATGTAATATCATGAAGAGATAGGCTAGGCTTAACTATAGGATTAGGTACCTACCGTAATCTGGCAAATTCCCTAATCCGGCTTCAGTCAGGTCCTAAGTTTGCCGGATTAAAGAGGTTCAACTGTATTCAGGTCAAAATTGGAAATCTTCAGGTTGTCTCTGAGGAAAAGGTGGCAACCCTATTCCCACATCATACGTAGAAACTTACAAGAACACATGATTGTTTGTTTATAGATTTTTTAGTATGTCCTCCCCCTCCTGTCAAATTTTTCTTCCAAGTTCTTGATACTGGTATCATAGAATTCCTTGTCAAGTATCCATGAAGTTTTGTCCTGTAGCAATTCTCTTTGTCATCTTGAAAACATCGACCACTCAAATATATTTTCAACTTTGTAAAGAGATGGAAGTCATAAGGTGAGAGGTCTGGACTTCTCACATTGCAGCTTCAACTTGGTGATTGTTGTGACATTTCAAGTTGGAAGTATTGGGCTATCCACCTCACAGTTCAGACCTTGTGCCTTCTGATGTCCATTTCTTTATGAAGTTGAAAAAACTTTTGGATGGTTGAAGTTTTCAATATGATGAAAAATTGCAACTGTGCATCTCTTCATGGATGCTTGAACTTGACAAGGGATCTATGATACAGAAATCAAGGAGTTGGTACAATGCTAGGACAAACATTTAAATCAAGGTAGAAACTATTTGAAAAGTAATATGGTATGTCATAACTTTATATGCCATTCAGATTATTACCTTGGTTTTTGGTATTCTCTCATATGAAGTATGGCTTTAGATTTTGAAGGTCATGCATTTGATATTGTGATTTGCTTGCTGTAAACCTGTTATGGCTCAATTAACTCCACTCATTTCAGCATGAACACACACAAAATGACACATTAAACATTATTAAGTGATGTATTCTCATGATTATTGTTGTAAATGTATGCATGAGCTCTGTAAAAAATAGGTTGATCATGAATGAAGCATTTTGATCTTAAAAATATCTCATTAATTTTTATAATTTATACTGATGCTATAATGTTACTTTAGAGGAGAGAAGGAAAGACATTTAGATCCCATGATTCGATAATAAATTAATGGAAACATTTATTTTGTATATATTGTATTTATTTTTAGATAATATAAAATTAATTTTCATCTTTGATCTAATGTCATAAAAAATTCACAGGCACGAAATCTCAACTTCTAACTAAGAGGCCCTTGGATGTTGATGCCAGAGGTTTCAAAGAATGGAGTTTTGTGTCAACTCACTTCTGGCTTGAAAATCCTGATGGTATATGGAAGATAGTTATTTTTAATCATTCTGGACAAATTGGCTTACTAGAAAAGGCAAGAATTACATTCTTTGGATCATATTATTAACTCGTATTAAAATAAAATTGTGATCAATAAATATAATAAATTTTATTTCATTTATAATGAGATTAAGTTCTTACCTGCTTATATAAATATAAATATATATATATATATATATCTGTGTGTTTGTTTGTTTGTTTGTGTTTGTGTGTGTATGTACGTATGTATGTATGTATATATATGTATATACTAGTAGATGGTGCTTGCATTCTTCAAGCATTTCAGCCTTTCTGAATAACGGGGTAAACCAACTACGGGTTGATGCTGAGTGTGGAATGGACTGCCTTTTGTAGCTTCCTCTCAGTGCCATATTGGTCCACCCTTGCTGCAGGTTCGTCAGTTTTTTTAATTTTGAGATGGACTGTCTTGTGTAGCTTCCTCTCAGTGCCACATTGGTCCACCCTAGCCATAGGTTCGTCTGTTTAAATTTTGAGATGGACTGCCTTGTGTAGCTTCGTCTTGGTGCCACATTGGTCCACCTCAGTTTGTTTAAATTTTGAGATTTTTTAACAGCCAAAAAATAAACATTTTTGACGTTTTCGATTTTTTTCGTTGGTTTTGCCACTACAACTACCTACATACAAAATTTCAAGTCTCTAGCGCATCAGGAAGTGCCTCATAATTTATATCTTCCAATATCCTATATCATATATACTACCATATATACCTGAATATAAGATGAGGTTTTGTTTCAATTTTTATCACCGAAAAATCGCTAGTCGTCTTATAGTTTGACTGACAGAGGAACCGAATGCAGAGTATAATCGAAATATTCGATTCTTTAAATCAATCAAAACAATCGATTATTAAAAGTAGTAGTAGAAAATGAATCAATTCAAATGTATTGGAATACAAATACTCTTTTGAATTTTATCCTATATATTATGCACGTAGTGAAGCTGCGTGCGGCTGTGAGTATGAAGTCTTGCGTAATTATATCGGCGTATTTCTCGAGAACGGTTCGTCGTGAAAGAAATGTGGTAAACGGCGTTTTGTTTCTACTGGCTATGAGGTCCCTGGAAAAATATTTTCGTTTGCTAAAGTGTCCCGGGTTTGAATCCAGGAGACATATTTTCCCATAAGTTTACACGAGATTTTTGATTTTTCAGAGTGCAAGGTTTTTTTCCTTTATTCATTAAAATACGTAAATATGGACCGATTTTCTTCTTTTTCGCTTTATTCGACTATATGTACTATCTTATTCTTGCGATGTTTACACATTACATGGTCGAATTTTTCAGAAATACGCATTCTTTTTCGAAATTCAAATAGACGAAAGAAAAGCGTTATTGTTATCTTCTCTTCATTGATAATCTAATTAAACGCTTGAATTGACATCGCCTTTATAGTAGGTCCTGTAAAAAGTTGAAATCAGTCGTTGATAGACACTTGAAGGAAAGCAACTGTATATGCCAACTAACACTACAAAATTGCTTATTTCAATTGGTTCAATATTTATTAGTCAATGGTATAATAAACCTCTGTCATAGTGTGCATAATAAATTTTTTCCCTTTATTAGGAGTTCAAAATGGGGGGGGGGGTCGTCTTATAATCAGAGTCGTCTTATATTTGGGTATATACGGTATATCCTTTACTCTCCTATGTAAAAAGTGTCTATATATTATAGATATGGCTATGTTAGACATGGATAACAATAAAAGAAGATGTGAGTAGACTAGAGGTGTTTCAGATGTGAATATGGTATAGGCTAGAGAAAATTAGTTGAACAGAGAGAAAAACAAATGAGGAAGTATTGAATACAGTAGGGGAAGAGAAGAGCCTAATTAGAGGAAAAAGAGAAAGACAAGAAATGGGCAGGTCTAGTTTGAAAGGAGACAGGCTGCTGAAAGAAGTAATAGGGTGGAGGATGTTAGGAAAGAGGCAAAGAGGAAGGAAGTTAAACATATATTAGATTCATCAGCCATTTGATTTAGCCATATCATATATGAGCACTGCTCTGTGTTGTCTCTATTTTGTTATGGAAGTATTTTTCATAGATTACAATTTCTCATCAGGTTTTTGCTGTATTGTGTTGAAAATGCCAAAACATTTTAACTGAAGATTTAACCACTGATTTTATCATTATTTTTACAGAATACAATAACTCCAAAATTGAACTTTTGGTCAAAAAATTCTCCACTGTATTCAAAACTTCCTCATTCGTTTCCTCTCTGTCCAACAAATTTTCTGTTTTACTTCCTTATGATAATGAAAAAATTTAACTTCATTACTTACATCTACTCATTTGCTATCTACTTTCAGGAATATTCTCACAAAATAATGGTTTTAAAATATGATTCAATATTACCTTTTTTTTTAGATATTTCCAAGGTGTTTTATCCTCATATTTATTCATTTAACGTTGTCATTTCATGTTCAAACACAGAAAAAACTTCAATTTTGTATACAGATTCTGAATCACCCACCTTCATTGAAATTATTATCCTTTTCTTTCTCAATTAACTGCTTAGCTGTGAGATTCTATGTGGTTGATCTTCAACTATCAAATGCATGCTATGTTTTTATCTCCAAAAAATCTCACAGAGTGAAATTCAGTACATATCTCATTTTGGATTTGGAGTCAGTTACGAATTTTCGTCGACCAGAAATGATCGATCAAAGAAACATTTTGAAGAACTCTGCCCTATGAAATTCCTTCTAATGATGAGGATAACTTCAAATGACTTTTTAGTACTTGATATGATGCTCGGTCAAGTTCAGAGCGATTTGCAGCAGCCAAAACGGTGAGTAACAAACACATTTAAACAAGGTGTTAGAGATAGAAGAAAGTAAACTGGAATTCGAATATCAGACTCCAAGGGAGATTTTTATATTTGATATTACAGTATTTATATTTTTACTGTGGAAAGTTTTACATAAAAGCAATGTTAGTGAAATGAATTCGCTCAGCAGAAACAGATACCGTGACATTTTCCCCGAGATAATGATTGCTGTGTGCCTGTTTTTAACTCTTTCAGTCATAGAAAGCTCTGCTGAATGTTCTTTTAACAATGCTGATGATGAATTATTCACAAAGAAAGACCATCCTCAATTGAAATAATATCTATAGAAAGTGATGAAGTCTTTTGACGATTTCCATGAATTTTTAAGTTAAGGGTATCTCTAAAACCCAGGTGCTTGCAGTTGAAATGAAGATAGGCTGTAATGTGTAAGTAATTTTTTTACATTTTAATTATGTGCATCGATATAAAACAAATTTACTCTAATTGTCCACTTTATTTGTGTTGCATCAATAAAAGTAATGCAAACTTAAACAATGCCTTCAGCAACATCATGTCTCATAATATCAAAAGGCTGAACACTGGCCACTTTGTTTGGAAACAGCTTTTGCAATATTTGCATTGTGGGTCCGGCAGCATAACACTTAATGAATTCAATAGGAATGCTATCAGAAAGTTGTGCATTTGACACAGTGCCACCTTTACGGAATCTGGACATTCATATTCTGATAACATGTTTTTATGTGGCTTTGTGAACTTGAAATGTTCTTAGGAAAGCTCTTTGCGCATAATAGCAGAGCATTCTTGAACTGCCCACTTTTTCATTTCCTAAAACTCAAGGATCTACACCAGAGGTCAGCAACCTACGACCCGTGTGCCTCATGTGGCCCCCGAGTGCATTTTATGCAGCCCATGAACCCATGTTGAAAAAGTGATCAATATAGTTTAACACAGTCAATTTCATATTTTTTCAATGAAATTATGGTCTCAAAACCTTTTCTAGTGGAGTTTTAACGCTATTAAACTAATTAGAATTGCTTTTCGCTAATATGAGACCACAAAATCTCCAGGTAACTTCTTATTTAAATGCCCATCTGTCCCGTCAGAGCCCTCATGATTTCCAATGTGGCTCTCTGAAGTATTCTCAACAATGAATGCGGCCTGCCATGTAGAAAAGGTTGCCGACACCTGGTCTATACTAATCTGAAAAAAAAGATAATAATGCCTATCATAATTTCAAAGTCAGGAAAAAATAAAATGCATTTATGATTTTTGCTGCACCCTGTAAATGCTAGTAAATGACAGTTGAAAGAGATTTTAATTTTTTTATTTTATACTAGGGGACAAGCCCCCTGCTCGCTGATGCTCGCCAAACCCCCCTTCTCCCTTTGCTCGCTGTTTCTCTGTTCCTACCATGTACCTATTGGACTTAGATTAGTTTTACAGGAATATGTTTTGAATATGAGTTTAATGAATATATTTTATAAGGGATGTATGTTTGATTTTTAATAACAAATTAAGAAAATTACAGTAGAAACCACTTAACATGAAAATGCTTAAAACGAATTATTGGTTAACGTGAAATGAGTGCTCGGTCTGTTCCAGTGCCTATACCTTTCAGTATATATTCATTCGCTAACACAAAATGGTTTACACGAAATTTGCTTAACACAAAAATATTATTCAGTCCCACGAAAATAAATACATGCAAAATTCTTTGGATAACACTAAATGGCATTTGAAAGGTATAGTTTCCCCATTGTGATAATATTTTTGGCTGTGTATCACACCCTATTAATGATATGTGTCATGGGTTTGCCTACGAGCCTAATTCCATATTTGAAAAATGAAAATGTTACCATTAAAACTGTTATCATGGAATTCGGTTAACTTGAAATTTGGATACACAAAATGATTCTACCGGTCCCTAGCATTTCGTGTTAACCGGTTTTCACTGTAATTGAATAACTCGATAAAAAATAAACTGAAATAAGCTGAAATTCCCGGAGATTAAAAATGGCTGAGGTATAGAGCTTTAAAGAGCGAGAGAGAGAGAACCAGAAATAGAATTTTAGTAATATATATAAAAAATATAAATAACATGAATACTGCGTTCGATTTATTTGCATTAAATTCATATCTTTGGTCATTTTGAGCAAGTTTTAATCTTATTTTCGATCTTTAAGCCTTTATTTAAGTGCATATACATGGAAATTACTGAGGACAACAATACCGCTAACAATGGAATCTTATTATTGAAATGTTAAAAAAATTTACCAAAACTCAAGTATAAATTCAAAATATGAGCGAATTTGAATGAGATTTAGTATTTAACAGTAAGAATAAGAATCCTCATTCATTTTGGTGTGTTTTAGTACAAATTTCATGTCGATAACTTAATTTTAAGATATTTTAAAGAGTAAAATGAAAGCCTTCAAACCAAAAAGGTGATTTTTAGGTGTTATCTTATGGGAAACGACATTCATCCTCTGGAGTCGAACCATGACCTTTTTCAAAATTTTCTTTAGTCATAACATAAAGATTCATCAACACTGAAATTCTGAGAAATTTCAGGCTTCTAAGTTTATTTCTAATCGAGTTATTCACAAAATTAGTGTTATGCATCATGATGACCATTACAATTTTATAATATAAAGAGACAGTATGTGGGCTGGCTGCCCATTTAAAACAGTGGTTAATATTCATAATGTGTTTTAAAGATATGTAATATAGAAGTACATATAAAATATCTATATATAACAACACAATACAATTCAGTAAATATATGCATGCAGAGATGTACAATTTCTACTTCATATTTTCACCCATGTAGAATTGAAAGAAATGTGTATGTCTGGACTCCAGGAATTGTAGTTTTATTTCTAACTGAAACTCTTTGTGTATTATAGAGTCACTAGGATATCTAAGTTTAGGTCCAACTATTAAAAAATTTTGCAGCTCTTTTTCTATCCGATCAACATAACTGGAGTAATAGGGTGACCAAACGATTTAACAATATTGTAAAACTGAACGGACAAGAGAAGAAAAGAATACATTAACAGTTTAACGACATTATATACCTTTTGTAATTCTATAAATAAATCTCAATAATTTGTTCCCCTTCTAACAATGCTATCTATAGTAAATGCCTAATTGTGTCATGCTGGTTGAATGAAATGCCTGTCAAGGGAAGAGTACAGTAACTTCCACACGGCAAGTCAAACATGCAGATATTGTGCACTAATCGCATAGCACAAATTCAGTTAGTTTCAAAGCCTTTTTCTTAACTTTTTATATCTATACTAACCTAAATGCTCTTTTTATGATAAAAAAGAATCTTATCACTATGGGTTCATGTTCTTAATATTGTTCAAATTTACTTACATATTTGCCAGCTGATTCTTTGGATAATTTATCGCAGTACGTGTAATAACAAAATTAATTTATTCGTTTTGCATGCTAAGTGAACTTTTTTCGAATTAGCTACATAGTGAATCTTGGAATTTTCAGGAAGCATTTCAATTATCTCTGTAAAATAAAAGTAAACTTCATTATTTCTGCTGCAACAACAGTAAAACTCTTGAAGCTACAAGTTACTTTGTTTTTCTTTGGAAATAGATTGATAGTTTTCCTTCTCTGCTGCTGGCCTAATTCATGCTTTTGGGGTATTCTGTTCTTGCATGTAATTCTTTAGAATTAAAAAAAATAAAAATGGCATAACATCTTACTTTATCATAAAGTCTTGGTTATTAACAATAAGTTGACCTCATGCAACAGTCTGAGGAACATCATGGAGTTACAGATACTTGAATATGAGTTTTATGGTAGGTAATTTCAGTCACATCTTTCTCAAAATTCATTGGCAGACTAGGAGGCATCAGGGCACTGCAGATGCTGATTATGCATGTCTGCTGGTGGGAACAGGCTTTTGTTGTATATGGTTTTCAAAAGTTAAGGATAGATTCATTATGATACCTGAGTTGGTAACTCTGTAAACATGAGATACTGGACAATTATTCAAACTGTAATAAAAATTATAGGAACTTTGGTTTTGTTGTGAGTGGTAGTATTATATGTTTACATTTAAAAACATAGAATTTTTAATACCTCAGTCTACAATTAAATTATGGCTGACCTGGACATCCTTATAATCAGACGCATTCAATTTTAGAATAAAGTTTTAAGTCATTGATAAAGAATAATATTTAAATGAGCCTAGTAAATAACTTAAATCATTCCTAATTAAAACAAATAAAAATTAGACTGAAATGAGAGTCCTGTGGTACTCTTGAGGAAACTGAGAAAACCTCTGAGCAAACAGATTTTATTATGACTTCCTGAGTACCATCTACTAATTGTAAGTCACTTTCAAACCAATAGAGAATTAGACTGTATGTGCTAAAAACCTTAAATTTTACTATCAAATGACTTTGACTAACCTTGTGAAAGGATTTTGAGAAATAGTCTCAACCTGAGCTCCATTACTAAAACAGTATAATATATAATTTTGAAAGCAGTAGGTTAGTGGCAGCTAAGCAACCAGCAGTAAACCCATGCTGATCGGTGACATTATATTTTTTAAAATAGGTGTAATGGCATCATGATGATATAGTTACATTCAAATCTGATTGTGTTATTGATTAATATAATGTAATCGTTGCATAATTTGTAGTGAATCAAGGCTTTCGTAGTGGATTATATGTATATCAGTGTAATTGGACTCGTGCTGTTTCTGAATTATTGCTAATAAATTTAGTTCATTTATTATTCAGTTAGGATGTTTTTTCATAATGTGAACCAACTCATTATCCAAACTAGGACTGTCTCCAATTAATTTGCATAATCAACACTTTACTGCAGAGGTTCTCAACATGGTGTCCACCATTTCTAGGTGCTTGCTTTCCTCTGCACACATGAAGATGTTCATAATTCCTTATCCAATGATGCAAGTCTTGAAAATTTCGTTACTAATATTTTTGTTTTCAGTGCTGCCGAAAATGTTAATGCGATAATAAACAGTAGCAATATCTCATTTGCTTCATAAAAATAATCGTTACTTTCAGAACAGCGCCTAGACATCTTGTTGCCTATGATGATTTATGACCTGTTTCTTTCCATCCAACTTCCTCAACTCAAGCTTCTCTCCCTCCCTTCTCTTTTCACAGGATTTAATTGTTTCAAGCATTAATCAAAAATATTAGTTGTTAAATATATTAATTTATATAACTCATTGCATAATTTTATCGCGATTTCTAACAATTTTTTATGTTTGTGTCTGCCTCCATATACCAGAATTTGTTAAGTGTACAAGGGAGGTAAAAGATTGAGAACCAATGCTCTACTGCATTGTTTGTATTTGTTTGCCAGTTACTGTTCATGCAGTTGTAGGAAAAATATTTTTTCATGTAATAATTAATTTTATTATCTACTATAATATATTTTGAAGTGTGTGTTTGTTCATGGAACTCCTCCTAAATGATAAAAGCTAGAATAACCAAATTTGGTACGATTCTTCCTTACATCCTAACTTAGTGAATGGTCAAGGTTTGGTCAACTGAGATTAATCAGTGTTGCCAATATAGTGGATTAACATTTCTTGACTTGCATTAAAATACGTAAATATGGACCGATTTATTTCGTTTTTGCTTTATTCGATGAATAAAACTCTATGCTCTCTTATTCCTGTGAAGTTTACATGTTACACGGTTGAAATTTTCAGAAATACGCTATTTGTTTCGAAATTTTGTTGATTTTTCGTACTCTCTCCGGGCGGAACCAAGGCAGTTGTCATTGTTACCTCCGATTCAATTAGCTTAAATGAAGCTTATAAATAGACGAAAGTTTAGCGTTATTTGATTCGCACTTTTGTTTAAGCAACGAAACGATCGATTTTTATGGATAGCAACGTAAATACATAGTAATTATTATTCAGGAAGCGTTTATTGATGAAAGTAATTGAACCTTCTTTCGTCTATTGAATGCTGGAATCTTACATTTTTTGCAAGTAAAATCATTATATTCTACATTATAGTGTTTATTAATGTAAATAACCTCACATATCTGGTGTACATTTACCAGTCAGTGTTCAATCATGGACAACTGTACGTTGCTTTTTCAAGCCATAAAAGTAAATATTTCAGCGAGGCATAATTACACAAGAAATGAAGCTGAATTTGGCAAAAGTAATATGATAGGAAATAAAATTATCGTTATATTTGAATGCAGTAGGCTCAGAAATGGATTGTTACAAGCAAATACGATTAATTGTTAAAAAAAGCTAATTGTAATTTAAAAATTATCTACTATATATTTTAAAGAATTTGTATGTTGTGCTGTAGTAACTTCACTAAATCCGTTGAAATTAAACGGAAAATTCTGCTAGTAATGTATAATTTATAGCAAGAAGTATGAAAGTTCAGTTTTCCTGTCATTGATAATTATTCCTACATGCAGAATAAGATAATTTCATCAAAAAAATTTAAACTAAATAATTTGGTATCCACCTAAACATCATTCAAGGGTTGTAAGGAACTAAAAAATCTCTCCTGATATTTTTAGTGTATAAACATATGCTGGTGCATACAGGTGCTTATGCTATCGTGGGGCTCACTTAAGGTTTAGATGTTTCTCATGCATGTATGCAATTACCCTATAAATACTTTCTCCTTGAAAACTTTTGTGAATACATATTTTTTGTCTTTATAACCTGTGTGTTGTGTATAGGTGGATATCTGAGCATGAAAGTATACCTGCGAGCAATTTCTGGTTTTAAAGGATGAAGTATTTGTTGTGTAATTGCATGTATGTATGTTCAGAATAGGCTCCTGCTATGGAATAACATCACCTAACCTGTGCATGTATGAAATGGTCGCCTGAGGCATGTGACTACTTGACAACCTTAGTGTCTGTGCATCTGCATGTTTCACGAGTATGGTGAGTTGTTTTAATTTCCATACTTGTCTCCTTTACAACCCTTGTATGCAGTTTATGCAGGAATTTGATGTAATTTTATAAACCTTACATTGATAAATTTATCTCTTGTAAGAGAAATTTAAATTATTATGCAAAATCTAAAATTGTGTCAGTTTCGTTTGAATGTTTTTGGACATAATTATATACTGAAGCCAAAAACTATATGAGAAAAGCAGCCCATTAAGGCAGTTAATGCAATCCCTTCGTGATATTTTCCTTTCATGCTCTGTGCTACAAACAACTCAAACTGTGTTTTAAATAATAAATATCTTAATTTTAATTTATATGGAAATAAGTATCCAGCATTGTAGTTTGAAGTTTAAATGATTGAACTTTTACTATTATAAACTCAACATACATAGGGACAAAGTATATATACTGAATTCTTTATAATGAGTATGAACACTATACTTTTGTTTTTTAGTTATAATAAATATGAATTAATAGAAGAAAGTTTTACCAGATCTATCAGCATTGTATTGCAAGTAATTAAGGAACATTTGATAAAAAAGTGATTGAAATTGGGTAAAAATGAAAGGTTAAATCACATTTTTAAAGAAAAACTTACTTTAAAATTAAAGTTAATAGGTGGACTTTTTTATATTTTTGAGACAAGTGGGCAGATATCTGATAGATCAGTTCCATGAGATTATAAAGCTAAATTAGGTATAAATTACTGTGAGTTTATTCTTATGAATATGCATATATTCTTATGTATATAAGCTTTAAAAATATTTCAGAAAATTAGGGTTGTCTTATGCATCTTTATCATGATGTATCTATTCTTTCTCATCTCACACCAGCTTATCAGTATGTGAGTTCCCTCACTGCAGCACAGATATGTGATGACTTGGGAACTTTTAATTTGAAACTAGCCTTGTATCAAATTCTTCTTGCATGTAGATTCATGATGGGGATATTATTTGTCACTTTGAATAATGCTATTGCAAATTGCAATAAACATCAAAGAATGATACTGCATGACATTATGATTGCTTAGGAATTTCTCGCATATTTCCATATTGAGATTTCTTGCATATTTCATGATCATCAAATCAGCTACTCTTTATTGAGGTGTTAACTTCTGTATTCATATCAAAACTCAAATTGTACTGGACCTTCGTTTTGCCTGAAGCAGGATTTTGTGAAAATTATTTGTTGATTGAAAGAGATGGGGCCACTTATATATGATCCATTTTCCTGCTGGAAAATCTTGGTTGACTAGTATGCCATGTTGAACAGTATGCTGTGATATAAGGCATTTTGCAGTTCCAAAACATTACATTCTTGACTGTGAGCCTTGTAACTTAAATTAATCATAGTTTACTGTGCAAAATTATAAATTGATAAAAATTTAATACATAATCAGATTACAACTATCAATAATAATAAATTAATTGTAGACTTTAAAAGAGAAATAAAGTTATAATATTTTTACTATAACCATTACAAATAATCTTTCCTGGTAGAATTATAACAAATCTGTAGAAGGAAATTTCTAATGTACTGCATCTCACAAATTCAAATTTTATTTTTCAATATTTGTATCTCATCACACATGGCAAAATGAATTTTGCATTAATTATTTCTGCCTTCAATATTTAATTGTTCATTAGATTTCATTTGTTAAGAAGTTATTTAAAGTTTCATTGGTTAGAAAACGCTTAATTAGATCTAATGCCCATTTTGGCTGATCTGTTGGCACCATATGCCCAGAATTTCTAACTAACACTTCTGTAAGCACACCAGCTGTCTTAAAATATCCTGCAAGTTTTCCATTCACTATCCATTTTTCACGGGTAGCATTGGCATAAAGACTGGAGCCATTCCATTGCAATGCATTTAAGAAGGAAATTGTTAGTGGGTAAGGTACAGCCATGTCAAGTTGTCCATTGTAAACTAGTATCTTGTACAATCCAGAATTCAATAGTGCTTCAACCCAATGTCTGACCGATTGCATGACATCTTCCTCAAGATTCATCTCAACTGTCCTACCTCCATCAAATATTTGGTCTCCTACATGTATTGCTTTTCTAACTTGGGTTGTTTGCACAAATTTTCCCAAGTCTCCAAATGGAGATTCGTTATGATCATGCAAATAGTTGTAATAAAAGGTGAATCCTGTTACATTATAAAAATATGATTTATATGGGCTTAGGTCTCCATCCATTGTTTCATCCATGACCTGCACATTGTGTAAAAATAAAAACATTACATTAGTATTACTTAAATAAGGCTTCACAATATGCATGAACTTTGAATTATAACATAAGTAATATAATTTGTATTTTCAAGCTATTTTATTTAAAACTACTTTGAATCATGTAATTATAAATATTTAGGGTCATTATGGAAATGATTAGGATGTTAAAAATGAGAAAGTGAAATGCATATAATGATAATTTAAAAGTAAAGTGACTGGTTTAAAATAAATGCAACCATTATTTTCTTACTTTAAATGCAGCTCTCCAATTCTTTTCTCGGATGTGCTTTAATGCTAGCTCTTCATTAGCTTTAAAAAATGCATTTCCTCTTCCATCTATTATGCCTATTTGATAAAGGTAATCTCCCAAGTTCATCATGTTTTCAGGGTCACAATAACCATTGCCAATTGCAATTCCTGAAAAAAGTACATGGCAAACTAAATATTTAAAATATTACTTTACCTTACAAAGTGAGATTATACCAATGAAAATTGAATGATGCTACTTTAATTAATTCCTTGAGTTTTCATATTATTAAATGTGTTTTCATGGTAGGTGGAGGTAAACTCATTAACTAATGCAATAATTCAAAGGAGCAATGCAAAATGACTGTAGAAATAACGTTTGGATGCATGTTTGGATAAGTAGTAAAACATTTCAAACGTGTCAATCATTACTAAAGAATATTATCATACCTTTAAGGTTGATCTTTAATGAAGCAGTTGGATTTTCAGAATGAATAGTGTATGCTATTGCTGGCAGGTACTTCCCTGCAGAATTATAACATTTATTATTATTATGTGGATGAAGAAACAAAGAATTAGAAGAAGGTAGACGAATTTATTTTACCTGCATATGATTCCCCAGTTACAAAGAAAGCATTTCTTTGTAATTCAGGGAAAAGCTCAAAAAATTGAATAAGGCCACTATATAAGTCTTTGCCTACAGCAGTTTCATTTTTTGCATATCCTCGATTGTCTTTAGTAAAACTATAACCTGAAATAATTGAAAATTTTGCTTGCTAAAGCTTTATTCTGTTTGAACAGTGCACCATAATTAACATTCTGAAAACGTTCATTTTTTGTAGAGCATATATTTGTTATAATTTTACTGATTTTCATTCAATGTTTATAAATCAAATCCAACAAAAACAGAAATATTTACCGGTTCCAACTGGATTGTCTATGAATATAACAGAGTAAGTTTTGGTCCATGAATATTTTCTGCGTTTTAAGGTTAGTGTCCTCTTTTCTATATAGAATGGCCCATTCTCTGTGAATAAGCCAAACAAAGAAGTGGCTCCAGGACCTCCGTTAAGCCATAATAAAACTGGCGTAGTTTCATAATCGATCTTAAAAGAAAAATTATTATTTAAACTCCATCGTGTAAATGTAATCAAATTGTCGTTTATGTCAAAAATAGTAAAAATTCATGATTTCGAAGCATTAGAAATTGTTGGTGCTCATGTTGCTCACGTTAAATATTAGGAAAATAACATTTCCGATCCCGAACGTAGCAATTAATTTGATCTGCTGTGTTTACCGAGCTGCCGTTATAGGTTTTCCCACCGCACGCTTCATTTAACATATTCGCATATACATGTAAAATTACACTTATTTATATCGTTTTTATTGTAAATTTGTTGAATTTTTAATTTCACGTTACTTCTCAACTCACCTCAGCCGGAAAAAACCAAAAGAAGAGATTCGAATTAAACAGTTTGTTTACAGTGAGATATCCCGCGTGACTTGTCACATTTGGTTCTCCTGGTAAGCTTCCAACCAAGGATAAGTCCCGAGCTTGTTGTATATTTCCTTTTTCAATGAAAGGTGTTAAAAAAAGAGGAGAGCCTGGATCGCCTAACACGGGAAACGACTCGTACTTAGGGTATACATTTATGAAAGTATTCTGTACGGAAGTAACCTTTAGGCAGAGACATACTGCGAGAACAGATAATAATGAGAGTTCCATCGCGACTAACAGCTCTAAGACTCTCGCTCTCGGTTTAGAATGTGATCTTTAACCTTGGCTTGCCTCTCGTGTAACCTCGAGTCGTTCCTTATCTGTTATTTGAAAATCTAGAGAAACAACATGTTTAACAGCTCAAAAATCCGTTGAATCGATTATTTATCAGAAATGTAATGAAAGATGGTTATAAATAAAACCAAACTAGAGAACTGTAGACGTTACTAACTCTATGGTCCAAAACGCAGAGCCGGGACTAGGTATTTTGGCAGTCGGGGCAAAGAACGCGAATCGCATCCCTAGCCAAAACCATGTATTTAATGGCACGTAGAAAATAATAATTATAATTACTGTCTGCCCATCGCCGCCAATCTCACTTAATCAGGTCATTTCAATAAATTTTTATGAATGTAAATATATATGTTTATATAAAATGCATATACATATATTCACAATTTTGGCACCCCCTTGAACGATACGCCCGGGGCAAGACCCCCGCTCGCCTCACCCTCGTCCTGGCCCTGCCGAAACGCTCTATCGTCGTTGCGTTATACGACGTTCACCCGTTACTCTTACATATTGGGTTTTTCTTTCTTAGAAGCCATATCATGAGGCTACCATTAGAATGCCGCTATTTAAAATTTCATTTCATCCTCGATGTTTCAACATTTTTGAACCCTCAGAACTAGGAGGCTAAGCTATCGTATGTAATAAAAAGCAATTCTCTCTCTATAACGCTAACTTTTCTCTGTCTATAACGCTAACTTAAACGCTAATAACTCGAGAAGTAATGAAGATAGAAACTCGAAATTTGGCAGGGATGCTTGATAAACACTTTTTCAGGTGATGACGAATTTAAATCGCGAAAAAATTCCTTAGTTCGACTCCAATGGAGGCATTTCCATTTCCCATTACTTAACATGTGAAACGCGATTTTTCGACGTGCAGGCTTTTATTCATTAGGAAATTAAAATTAGAAGAAATTAACCTACGACCTTCGGATTTGAACCATTTTAAAGGAAAAATGATAAAGTTTCTTATTCTGTTCATCTTTTTCCATCTACAGTTCGAAATATCCCATGTTAATGGTTTAATTTACATATTTTAAGGAAATCTTGCCATTTTAACGGATTGTTGCCATTGTGACTAATTATATTGTTAGACCTCAAAATCCTATTGTTATATCAGTCCTTATAGGTGTAAGCGTGCTTTGCTTTTAATACGAGATAGGGAGAGAGGGAGGGGGAGGGAGGGGGGAGAGAGGGAAGGAGGGAGAGAGTGAGGGAGGGAGAGTGAGAGGAGGGAGTGAGGGAGAGAGATGAGGGAGGAAGGAAGGGAGAGGGAGGGAGGGAGACAGACAGACAAACGACTTTATTGAGAGCAAAATTGAGACTATATAGTCCCTTCTTACATTTAAGAGAGAGGGAGAGAGAGAAGGGAAGGAGGGAGGGAGAGAAGGGAAGTAGAGGGTGAAAGGGAGGTGGCGAGATATAGGGAGAGAGAGAGAGGGGGGAGGGAGGTAACTATTTTAAGGTTAACTAAAGATATCCTGTCATATTGACGGGCAATTACGCTAGTATAAATATAAAGGATATATTTCCAGTATAACATCGACTTTATAATACAGATGAAGTATTTTTACTTTTTATTGATTTTTTTTCCTTTAGTGTATTTTGCAAAACTACCACATTCTGTGATTACATTTCCTTAAGAGCTTTATATTTGAATCTTTTATTGGAACAATACGAAAATCACATATCTGTGTCATATCGTGCGATCAGGATTAGCAATTATTATTTGAGTAGAAATTTGAGAAGAAAATTCTTATGATATCATGTCGCTTTCCTACTAAAAAAAATGAAATATCAAATGCTAAATATGTAGAGAAAAATTTCTCTTCGCTTATAGTGCACATAACCGCTACTCGTTTGCTTTGAATCTACAGTTTAAAAAAATTCCTTATTGAATTTAATCTCAGCTAACGTAAATTGTTCGGAAGAAAATTGTTGCTAATTATGGCTTCTTTATGTTTTACTAGATGATGAAAATTTATTTTTTTAAACAATTGTTTTTGGGGTAATTCCAGGAGTGATGCCGAACTCAATATAACATATTTGTGACAATAACAATGCAAGTCTGAGAGCACATGGAATACATTTAAGATTCGTCAAAATAAAAAATTAACATTTTTTCTATGGGTGACCTTTCTCATCAGATTACCCATAAAAAAACTACTCGTGTCATTTGTTTACCTAGAATCCAAATTAGACTTAGAATACGTTTCTTTGTGAATAAATAAACAAACGTAAAGTACCACGAATGGGATTTTCGGTTCATCTCACTTTCCAGAATTACGTTCTTGCGGCCAAGTAGCACATCAATCGAAAAACAAATTAAATTGCAAAATTTTAAGTTTCATTTACTACAAGGTTTTTTCACCCATGGGTTTCTACAAGTCATTATTTTTTTCTTAACTCTAAGAATACTACTATTTCCAACTATGCATATTAGATCGAACATTATAAACGAGTTAGAGGAGGTTTATCGTTTTATCATGAAACAGTCACATGACGCGATTCGTGTCCTCTTAGGCCAGTGATGCCCAACCTTTACATGGCGAGCCGCATTGGTAATTGCGAATCCTTTGGCTTGGAAGTTGCCAATTCTTCTGCGGGCCGAATTTGAGTTTAAATCGGAAGTTATCTATAGAGACTGAGGTGCCATTTAAATGAGAATCAAGTTTAAATGGGGTTTTTATAGTAAAAATTCCAATATTAAAAGTTTTTATCAAAATTTTCATAAAAATGTATAAATTTATATGTTAAAAATTTCGGATTGCTTTTTTTTCATCATGGCTTCGCAGGCCGCACAAAAACTCTTCGCTAGCCGTATGTTGTGCAGCATTGTCTTGGGCCCTTTGTGTGACTACAGCGCAAATTGTAGATTTCAAAATAAGAGTGGATATTCTCTCCCAGAATTACTTTATAATGAATTTTTAAAATTGTTTGTGGAAGTAAAAACATTGTCCTGATGTTGGCGAGTATGTTCTAGATTATATACTCTCGATAACAGTGGGGGAAAGCATACATTATTTTCCAAATTAATGGTTAACGTAAGGTTTGTACAGAGTAAATCAGAAAATAATTCCACCCACCATAGTATCTGTCGAGAGATCTTTCGGAGTTACGTTGCTGCTCGTTTGGTTGACACACCCATTTCCAGTCCTTTGATTCTTAGATTATTGTCTGCCCATTGACCACTCTCTGGTCTTAAACTATAAACATTTTGATATAAATCAATTTATGTATGTTATCATCAGCGCTACTCTGCAGGATTTTGTTGTATTTCATCCACGTTTCAATGCTATAGCTTATGAATGCACGTTTAAATGGTTTAGTTTTCAGTTTTTCACGTTTCCTTCATTGATGAGAAATTTAAAATCTGTTATCAAGCGGAAAGCTTAGTGAACTTGAAGTATTGCATTTTACCGGGTGGTTTTAATGCAGTATTCGAGATAACTAAGAAAAGATTAAGCGACATTTTCTTTATTTTATATTCTTTAACAGATCGATGATACAATTGCTAATTTTTAATGATGGAATTTCTATTTATTTTAGAATTATATTGAAGAAAGCTAAAATAGAAATTCTTTTATTTATCTGACTTGGAAACATAGGAGCTCTAGATGTTCTCTGGAAGCAAACCTTTTCTGGGTTCTAATTCTGTTAAAATTAGCACTAAGGCGAGAGGTCTCGTATAGAATCTTAGTTAAATTTTGTAATTCACACCATTTACCAAGGCATTTGATTAAAATTAATAGTACCAAAATATTTAAACGAATATGTCTACTGGAATGCTTTATTCATGCACAACGTCTGTAAGAGTTCCTCAAATTTATTCACACTTTTTTGGCAAAAACGTGCATAAGTCAGATCGATATAGGTATCTCTTATTGTTTGAATGTAAAAGATTACGTTTCTTTTGTGATTGATTGTTTTAAATTTAACAAAGTTGTTTCAGAATCATATGCTATCGTAAATTTTCATTGCTACTCCTCCAAAAACTATTAAGGATATATTAAAATCTATACTACTCTGTTTCGGTAAGATGATTGTTATTTTGACAGTAACTGATCGTCTTCTACAGAATGTTTTACCGTTTTAAGCATAGATGACATACCCAAAAACGAACTCTCTCTGAAGAGTGTATTTTTAAAAACCTAGGATCTGTTTAAGTTTTTCTTCAGTTATGGAAGAAATAGGATACCAAATTTTTTCTGGTTATCTGGTTAAAACTTTACTGAACTTTTAATGTATTCTTTCACATTTATTATTTTAATTTTAAGAAGTCGACACAAATGTTTGCACTAAGAATACGTATTCAAAACATATTTTACTATATTTTTTATATGAAGAATTTATTTCATAATTGGAGGAAAATAGCAATAGGATGGTTCTCGAAATTAATTAATTAAAAGATACAGTTTTTCAGTGAATCTATTAATTTTTATATCAAATTTTGTCATCCTTGACAAAATTAAAGCAACGTAAACCTGAATTTATGATGATTTTTTAAAAGATGGAATGATGGTACATATATTTGCGTCGGGTTTGCAGAAAATTTATTGCATTTTATATATATTTTGTAATTTTAGCGGTGTTGCTAAATATCATTTTTAAATATCTTGTCTTTGAGGGTGAATGCCTAACTAGTTATAAATATTGCTATAAAAAGTAATAAAGATGTCACATCATCCTGCTATACGAATAAATTGAGCGAATCTGTTTGCAGATCTATGATAATGCAACCAAAACCATCTAGTATGGTAATTCAACCGATCAATTTGGACCGTCTAACTGCAAGTGGAATGTAAATTAAAAATTAGTTTTTTTCTGGGAGGCCAGTTTTCATCGTATTTTTCATATCCTTAAGATCTAAAAATATCTTTTCAAGTACAGAAATAAACAGAAAATAGTATTAAAAAATTTCTTCGACAATATGTATACCAAATTTATAAAAATATATGAATTAAAAAGCCTTTCTGTTTCCGGTTTAAAATTGTATTTATCTTTAAATACTTCAAGTAATTTTATTTAAACTTCATAAAAATGTGTGTTTGAGTTAATTCACCTTAGAGGGGATTTCTTATCCCTGTGGAGGACTTATAAAATAACATACTTAGGTAATGCATGAGGTTTATTTTTGGCCTCTGTCAAGGGCTTCAAGAGGATATCTTCAATACGCACAAAATTGTTACCTGCCACGTACACGAAACGAAACAAAGACAGTATAAAAAATTACATCCCGATAATTACAGGTAGAAAGAGTTCACTGAAAATAAACAAAAAATTTACGAATTATTGACCAACCGACATCCTCTCCACTTCCCACATAATTTTCTTTATAGAACGTGTTGCAGTCGCCCATTTAGAAAAGCAAGTTCAATAACTTTCCTGCGAGTTGGGCTTGTTGAGGAGCGTGGACTTTCCCGTTGATATCCGCGGTGAAAGGAAGTTGCATAAGGTGCTCGTTTCTCCCTTGCAAGTGACCAGAGTGCTCGTATTGCTTGACGTCGACCACAGGCCGATGGAAGCGTCGTCGCAGCGATCGCCTCCATCTCCCTTCTCCCGGGAGTTCGATGGCCGCTCATCCGTATCATCTGCTTCGGGAATCGCTTGAGGACATTCGAAGAGGTTTACATGTCTCGAATAGGCGCCGTTGATCTTTCCGCCGCCACTGTTGATGCAACCCGTGAAAGGCGAGGCGGCCAACCCTCCAACGCGGGCGTTGGAAGACATCGAAGAGAGGGGCGTTGGATCCAGGGAGTGGGAGGAGATGGACGAGACGGAGATGCATTTCCTCAGTCTCTCCAGCTCGACCTCGCATAGTTTCTCGGCGTCTTTCAAACTCTGAAATCAGCAGCAATGCAATGTTACGGAGGGGAGCGATATCTACTAATTTGCCGCAGAGAAAGAACGTTTCCTCGATTTACAGTTTTTATTACCGACAACGCCATTTAAAATAACAAGATTTTATTCCAAGTTATTTTGGCAACGATTTTAGCTGTTTATTTTGTGATTTCGATGGAGTTTTGTCTGTCTTTGTATGACGCGAAAGAGTTTAAGGAAGCTCGTTATTAATGATTTATTCTTTTTCGATTCATTTTTGGTCAACGAAATAAACGATAAGCAAGGCTCTTTGTTAATTAGAGTGCAAGATTATCCAGCTGGATACATGAACATTTAGGTACATATTAACCGAAGAGGTTATCAAAGGAACGCTTTCTGATACCCTGTCGACTTCTAGTCAAACTCGATTCTGATTCTAATCTCAAGGGAAGAACTTGTAACAGTCAACAAAATTTTCAGTATTTAACATGAGCGATAATTTTTAAAAGTGTAGTAAATTTTGTTTGTGAAAAACGTCATAACCCATAAGTTAGTTTTAACAGCATTGACAAACAGCTAAATAATCCCGATCGGATGTATATGTCACTAGTATAATAATAAAGTGTAATCAAGGGGGTGCCGTGGCGTAGTGGCGAGGGCGTTGGCCTGCTACGCTGAGCATACCCGGTGCGAACCGTGTACGAATCTTGCGAAAGTAGGGTTTTTTTCAGAGGTTTAGCGGCCCCCTATTTGTGTTTTTTGAGGAGAGTACGCGAATCCTTCGGAAGGGACGTAATGCCGTTGCGTTGGTCCCCTTGGTGTTTCTCGTTAAGAGTATGCCAATGCAGGAACCGGGCTTATCTCCTCCCTTGCTTTGTGATTTAGACTGAGAAGCCTACTAGCGCCGGTAGTCGTTTGAAGTCACAAGGTCCCACAATAACAAGTATAAGCAACTAAAGGAAGTAAGAACTTGAGAAATTATCATAATGCGGCAAAGTGGACTGCGTACTCCACGAAAATTTCATACTCGTTAGAAATAAATTTTTGTTTCAATCTGTCTGCATAGTTTGAGGATTTTCCACTGACGCCGGTTCGCCGCTAATATTTTGCCATTGTAATTCGTTATTTATTAATATGTCGTTCTTTAAATAAATAGAGAATGAATTTAAGCTTTAATTGGACTATATAATTGAAATATTGTAAGGCAAAGAGAAAATATAGCATAAACTGATGAAGCCATTATATGATAGGAGCTCATTTCAAGAGACGATGCATGTACATTTAATTTGAAACAATAAAAAGTATATCTCATCCTACGAAACTGTGGTAAATTTCATTCTGTATAAGCTCTTAATTATCATAAATTGAAAAAAGGTACTTATTTTTGGTATTTTTAACACCTATAACAAGGTGACAAACTATCCGTTTCGGTTGCAGTGCTTTCGTCTTCAGTGGTGATTCATTGAAAGCAGTTTTGAAAAAGGTCCTTTCAAGAATCTACTTTCACTGAATTGCCGAAAGACGGCTACATTGCAGCCGAAATGCGCATCTTTTTTCCATAACCTTGTTTTGTGCATTGGAAATACCTAAGATAAGTATTTATTTCTTAATTTTTTAATATTTAAGTGATTATTATTGAATATAATTTACGATTAAAAGTATATTTAATGAATTAAGTGGTATTTATTCCTCGCTTTAGATATTTTTCTTCATTTTGAAGAGCTAAGAGTTTTCAAAGACATTTCAAGAAGAGTGAGTCAAACTTACTTTTTTAAAGAACCAGGGATCCATCGCAGGTTGTGCCATTGCCATGGACATCGGAATATTTAACATCGATGTATTTGACATTAAGCGGCGCAAGCATTCGCTCTTTATACATAAAATGGCAATCAATTAATTAAATCAGTATATTAGAATTTATCAATGTAAAAACGGTTTTCTGAAATAGTACCTGTTTCAAATGCTTAATTTTTTCTCGGCGGGGAGTAAAACCTCTAGATTTTACTGAAAAATAGCAATTTACATAATATTTAATTGTATTTGTAAACATTAAAACAATTTTAAATTAATTCATAGGTTATTCCATACATTACCGTCATCATCATCCTTGCTAACACTGTTGAGTATTGAACTTATTTCCTTATAACTTTCTAACTCTTCCGTAACCATCTCCTTCTCTCTCAATATTTCCTAAGATTGAGATTTCATTTATTGAGTAAAGCCATACAGGAAAGCGAAATAAATAATCTCCCATTAACAAAAATATCGTTAAGCTAATTTTATGTAAGAAATTAAACCTACTTTTTTAATAAGTTCAAATTCATCTGCCAAACTTTTAACTGCACTTTGGACAAGTCTTTCCTCCTCTGAAAATGAAATTATGATAACAGCTATAAATAGGTAATATTAAATACTTATAAAAATGATAGAAATGAGACGTTTTTGGGCTACAGTTCCGTATTGCCCCCGACTCGGTTTCTATGGACTTATTGATATAAATAAATTAATAATAACAATTGAGGGAACTACGTTTTATTTGTAGATCGAGTTAATATCAGGCCTGATTGGCCGGTCTCGACATTTACAAACCCAACCATCGGACAACGGGGAGGTATACTTTGGCTCCAGGCGAGGCGAAGGGCGCGGTACCCATTAAAACAAAGCGAGCCGAAGGCTCGCCAATATATACCTTCAATGTTATATCCTCTTGACTAAAGTACTGAATAAAATAATGATTGTTTACATAAATTTTCTTAATCTTCATATTATTGTTTCAATATAGGGTGGGGGCAATATGGAAGTGGCCCCATAGCAGTGGGGGGCAATACGGAACTGGCCCCCGTTTTTGGATTTTTGGTCATATTTCCCAAAACCAACAAAATAACTGCTATAATAATAATAATAATTATGTCTTACCTTCATCTTCCTCATGAGTTATGCCGTCTACACAAGTGGTGGTAGTAATGAAGTTTTT
This sequence comes from Uropetala carovei, assembly GCA_036926305.1. Taxonomy (NCBI): domain Eukaryota; kingdom Metazoa; phylum Arthropoda; class Insecta; order Odonata; family Petaluridae; genus Uropetala; species Uropetala carovei. The sequence continues at coordinate 88,362 of JAXCHB010000152.1, read as the reverse complement.
TTCAAAGTTCATTTTGCTTATATCAGACATTTTATCTTGAAATACATCAGAGTCGCCATTAAACCTCTCGAATTCTCTTTCGTACGCTAGATATTTTGGAACATCACCATCATCTTCATAACTTGTAGACGAAGTACAGTCTTCCATTATACTGTTTGCTTTTATCAGTGCGAAAAGTTATTTTTGGTGTGGTCAAATCTGACTTTTTAAATAACTTTTATAAATTATAATTTTTATGCGCTGCAATGTAAATTCCAAATCGACGTCAAGCCGATTATTTTTGTTTATTGTTAATTTATGCGTCTAATCCAACTCGGTTCAAAAGTCTATGCGACTTCAAATACAAAATAAAACAACAATACTGTAAACAACAGTTGTCAGAACAATCAATATTGTATGTTACACAATTGCGCATTGATTATTTTAAACAGGTTTTAGGGTTTTTAGCCGTTATTTACAAAAATGAACGCCTTGTAATCAGACTGTGTCCGTCTGTCCGTTTGTTTGATCTTCGAAACTATTGAGTGGATTTTCATAAAGCCTGGCACAAGAACTTTTTCAGCAATGGACAAAAGAAAATTATATAAATGGTTCAGATTAACTAAGCAGGATTGCCTCCTTTCATTGAGCAAAAATGAACTTTCCGTCATATTTCGTAGAAAATATATTAGTCATATCACAAAAGTTTAGAATCAGTTATATAACATGGTTACCTAATTTAAGCACGCCTGTCTTGCATTCATGTGCCTCTTTACTCTCTTGTTCCCTTATACACGTGAATAGAATGCCATCGTTATAATTAAATTCCAAGTTTTAGTTGTCAAGCCCAGCATAATTTCATTTTATAATAATTAGACGTTGAAACTTTTAATTTGTTTACGTAAACCTTTGTTTTCACAATATTGTATGATTGTGGTATAGAATATTTTTGTAGGCGCGGCACCCTTTCAAAGATAAACACAACTTCGTGGCACCCCACCTTGAAAATAGGCTGTCTATTCTTACATACGAGTGTCACGAAGCTTGTACGCATTTCTTGCACTACGTCATCAATTTATGGTACTTACGTATTATCCCCATGCCATACTTATGTACAACATTAACAGAAACTGATTGGCCTATATCGACATTTACAAACTCAATCACCGGACAACGGGGAGGGATAGTTTGGTTCCGTACGAGGCGAAGGACGCGGTAGCGCCCGGAGACGGCTACCCATTAAAACAAAGCGAGCCGAAGGCTCGCCAATATCCTCTCCATTTGCGGCACAACAGTCAAACGAGATATAATTCGCGGCACAAAATCCAACAGTACGTTGTTATTCTGTTAATATTTTTATGGCATTAGGATAATAGGTAAGTACCCAATTTATTACAGGAAAGATGATACTCCTAACGACCTATCAATGTTTCCAACTCATTGATTTATTAATTTATCAATGATTTTCCTTATAGCCCTACCTTATATCTGCAGCACTCCGTTTAGTTTCTAAATATTTCGCCTTGTAAAAAAAAACTTCTGAAGACCTTTCCTAAAACTTCACGAAATGTCGGAATGAATATTTTGGGCGTTAATTGTACCGTTCGACCTAAAAGAACACGATTATAGCATGCCTCAATTAATGTAGTTTAATTGACGTAAAGTTAATTAAATATCGATTGATACATTTATATTGGTTTATTTTTTCAGGCGAAATCGGGTCCAGAAACTCGCCTTCATTTCGCCAAAAAATATAGCGAAACTGGTTTTTACGACAAATAAAAATGAGGGATAGGCGTGACAGGAAAACTTCGCGCTAGATCAGGTAACTGGCACCTGAAGGGTCCAGAGACGAAGCCGCCTGTCGGATAGAAACGAAGGTGCTAGTGGGAGAAAAGATTTAACGGGTGCGAAAGGAAAAAAAATGGGAGGAGGCGGACCAAGTGGCGACAAGAGTGACGGGGTAGTGGGAGTTGCGAGAGGGTATTGCCTTAGAGTAGGTAAGTTAGGCTCGGCGTAGGTGGTGGGCGGGAAGGGGCGGATATGATGCGGTCAGGAGCGAGAGGGCAAGCGGAGATCCTGGAGGGAGGGAGAGAGGTCGGTGGGACTGCCGCGGATTAATTTTTCAACGTGGCGTAAGTCGTCTGGCAGTGCCCTTCCAAGCCCCCCCCCCCATCCCCTGCCTCCTTCCCTCTTCTATCTTCTCCCCGTATACCCATAGCTCCTTCCCCTCCTCCCCACATCTTCGTACGATCTCTCCTTTTATCGCCATCCACTCCCCGCCTACCATAACCCTCCCAACATCCAACCTCTCTCCTCCCACACTCACCCCTTATTTCTTTCTCCCCTCCTCACCAACCCACTCAGACTCCTTTCGTCCGTCTCGTAATCTCCCTTCGTGTATCTCTCTCCATCTTTCCACTCTCCTCCTTCTCCACCCCTCCCCTTGCCATGGCTACTCCCTCTTCTCGCTGCCCTGACAGTTTTCTCCCCTGTCGCTCGTAGCGCCTAAAAGTTTCACGCGGGCGAGCATCCAATTACCCGGGAAAGTCCTCTTCTGCACATCGCCCCTCCCATCTCCTGTGCCTTCCTCCTTCTACACTCCTCCCTCTCCCCCTCCCCCTTCCTCCATATCCCCCTTCTTTCATATCCCCCTTCCTCCACATCCCTGCCATCTCACGCTATCATCTTCCGGATGCTCCACATCCTCACGCCCGATTCCGCCACGCCCACCCTCCCCACCTCCACCTCTTCCTCCCCCCTCTTGTCTCTTTCTTGCCTCTCTTTCTTATTGCCCACAAGCCTTATTCGCCCTCTTTCTCATCTCCAACTCCGGCATCTTCCCTTTTTTTTATTCTGCCAATTTCTCCGAATCATCCTCCTGCCAGGACGAATTATCTCGCTTCCACTGTTTTACTTTCACTTACATCCTCTCAATTTCAATATTCCTAATTTTCGCGGAAAAAAAGAAAGTGCCGATCTTACTCCTAGTGTTTATGCACTATTGAAAGAAAAAATTAGTGTTTGGAAGATTATTATTATTGTCGTTGTTCCTTATGATCCATTTACAGTATTTGGCGGTAAATTGCGTTTATACCAAAAGAAAAACATATTCATTCACTTTGCACGGTACTACTGTGTTTTGTGACCATCGATAACTTTTGACTGTTTAGAAATATTTGCATATATGCTGCCGAGTTTTTCACTAAAAGTCAATACTAGAATGATAAATTTTCGTTAGTATTCGAAAATCATCCCTCCTGACGACCTTTATAATTCAAAACTATATTTATTCAGGGTTAAATTAAAACGCTCGAGTAACAAATCCTCCCTATGATTTATTGTGCTAGCCTTCAGAAAGTCATTGAGATAAATTGCTACGACGCCGTCGTTTAGTTAAGGGAGGAGATATGGTGATGTAGATTATGCAAAGTAATGTGAAACTTAGTTAATGGCTTGACTGCTGAAACATATTACGATTTCTTAGTTCGCCAAGACACAAGTTTTTAGTTTTTACCTATAAAATAAAAATTAAAACATCCCTTACGTCCTCTATTAGTTACTCCGCCGAAAATGTCGAAGACACGATTTCTTATTGCCTTCATTATGTCTTGGGGACGATGATTGTCACTGCATATAACTTACATGATTTTTTTCTGAGCAACCTAAATCTTTTTTATTCGGGCTGTGATTATTATTAGTAGGTGTAACGAAGCGTTCGTCCCGCTAAAGTAATCGCAACCTTTCGTGTGCGGCATAATAAACAAAAGAAAATGAATTTTTTCCTATCACAGAGGCTGCTCTGTGTCCCTCCAAAACTCTCTGCTACCAAAATCCCATTCACTTTAGCTTAAGCGTTTCATTTTCTTTCGATACTCTGATCTAGTCAGCCAAGTAAGAGCGATTACCAGATACTTGAACTCACGTACGCACAAGAGTCCAGCCAATGGATATCCACCTCTTTTTTTTTACTATAGCCTTCTTGGGTAGCGGCAGATCTTATCTTTTCTTCTCTCTCTCTCTCCCTTCCATCTTTACTTATCGAGTCCTAAGAATCCCTTTACCTATCGCCTATGTTCGACTATTGTAACCATGCTGGAGTTTCGAGAGAGAGAGAGAGGAGTCCTCGTTCCCTCTCCGTCCTCTCTCGCCATCCAAACTCGGCATGTTGAATATTCCAAGAGTAGACTGAGGGGTGCATCGATAAAGAGTGCTAGCAAAAGGGGACGGGGCGAAGGGGAAAATTGGCATTGACTGGATCGGACATTGACAAACGGGCGCAATCAGAAGGATTCTCGCCCGCATCACGCTTTCTCTCTCTCTGCCCTTTTCCATAGAAGATAACTCGACCCTCTCCAAGTGACTGTGAAAATAGCTTTCCTCTCGTTTATTATTTCTCTTGTTTATTTCATGGTGTTAAAATGTACTCTATGATTTGAGCAGTACCATTTCCTATTTCCCTCGCCAGAGGGAAAAACAGCGTAAATATTAAAGAGATTTATTATTCTGGTATGATATTAATAATTATTATTTCTCGATGAAAATTTCAAGTAAGCTCAGTACGACCGCAATTGTCGTCATTCGAAATATGGCCATTGCGAATGTCGTTTCATTTTTCGTGTGGGTCGAATCGAATCGAAGGATCGAAGACGAAGTACCAATGGCTGCTTTCCTCCCCTATGTGCACCACGACATTATTGTTCGATGAGGGGAAAAGGATGTTTACTCGAATTTGGAAGCTGCAAGAAACTACGTTGGACACGCATCGCTCTTATGAAAAATTCAGGGGGGGTTCTTTGTCGGTGTCGCATGAATCGTTGAGGAGGATTCGCCATTACGCGTGAGGATACTCCAGCCTAAATCCCAGAGGACGCGGGCGGTTTTTAAGCGTCATCGCTGTAAATCGGAGTTTCCTTGTGGCGCTTTCAAAGGGCTGACCTTCCCAGGGCGTGGGTCGATGAGACTCGGACGCATTCCATGGCTGGGAGAGACAGTAGGCAGTGCTGCTCATTTAGGACGGGGTTAGGAGGATCGAAGTGTGTAACAGAAAGACCAGCTTTAGACGATTCGTTGTGTGTTTACTCCAAAATAGATAATTAAAAACAGTGGGAGACTACGGCGAGATGGATATTTAAAAAAAAATATAAGTACTCCTTAACCATACAAGGTGAGAATATTTAGAGACGAAAGAAACGGTAAAATTAAACAGGGTTAGGAAAGAAACAAAGGAACAAACAAAAATTTTACACTAACAGGTTGACGGGGATAACTCCTCGCTGGTGGCCTGGTGTCAAACGTTCATGCGCTCATTCCCTCATTTACCGCTTATTTCGTCTCTAAATATTCTCACCTTTTACGGTTAAGGAGTACTTATATTTAAAAAAAATTCCAAAATAGATGTTCAAATAAATTATGAAATAAAGAGTATTTAAAAATTAAGCTTGAAGTACAATCCTTCATTTGTTTAGGCTATGGATTGTATTCGAAAAATGCAGGTAGAAAAGTTGAATAATTTTCAAAATAAAACGTACTAGGAGCCTCACACGCGTTACGCACGGCATCTGCTCCGCTCCAGAATTCTCGGTGCTAGACGCCTCGAATTTAGCCTCGATAATCTGAAAATAATTTTTTGGGAAAAATCGAAAAACCCGTGTAAACTTATGGGAAAATATGTCTCCTGGATTCGAACCCGGGACACTTTAGCAAACGAAAATATTTTTCCAGGGACCTCATAGCCAGTAGAAACAAAACGCCGTTTACCGCATGTCTTTATGAGGAACGCTTCTTGAGAAATACGCCGATATAATTACGCGAGGCTTCATACGCGCGCAGCTTCACTACGCGCATAATATATAGATATCAACAATACATCTTCAATAATTTGTCAAAGAAATAATCATCAAATGCTATGTTTCGGAAGACAATATAAGTACTTATTATATCGGTAATATATTTCATAACTTTAATATGTAATGAAATTTACAAATGAAATACATACATTATAATTAACCTTCAAAATACCCGTATTAAAATGCAATTGTTACAAGTTTAAAATCATTGGATCTTATGTTGCTTAAGACACAATAAATGCTAATCGGTGATACATATTATCTAAGTTGCTGCAATCATTACTGATTTCGTTAGAAGTTTCTTCGTACAGTCGTTAATTTGTTTATATTTAGACCAAAGTTTTCACGAAAATGTACAATCGATGAATGAAGCAAACGAATGATGATGAGATAAAAGACACAACTGTTATGAATGTAAAAAATAACTTAAAAGACCTCTTTGTACGTTGTATTTGAGAAAGCCAATAACTTAAATGAATGAACAAACCAAACAAAAAATGAGGAAAACGAATCATGATTTGCTGTGCAAATCCACAATATTATTATTCTGGCTGCCCAAAAATCAACAACTTATTGGTTGCCAAGTCTACAATTGAAAATCCGAATCACGAAATATTTAAGTTCCTGTATCATAAACTCCTTGTTGGCGGCGTTACAACTGAGTACGTTTCGGGACGATACATTTTAATTTTAATAAATAATAGATAATTTCTTGCATAGAATGTGAAATCGATAGAGTAAGTCAAAGAAATCATAACCTATTGCAGTGCTTCCCAACTGGGATTTTAAAATAATGATATTAAAAAAAAATAGATCCTGAATTGATTGTATAGCATCGGTAGCTGAATAGAGAAATCTTTACGAATGTTTTCCAAATTGTAAAGAACTTACTGAAATTGCACGAGAGCTGCACGTGTTGTATCTACATCATATTTTTCAAGAAGTGAACTATTTTTAATAAGTTAGATATTTTGCGCATTTAGTATATCATACTATTTTATATTGAGCGATGTAAATAAAATTCTTTTTAAAAGTCAAAATTATGATAATTCAAAAAGAATAAATGAATTTAAGCAGGATTAGTCGGCTTAAGGGAAATTATTTCCGTATTTAAAAATAATTTAGAAGAGAACTCATGCGATTGGGCTCACAAAATATTTTTCGCATCTTTGAAAACTATAGCAAACATTTGTAATGATAATTCTTTACAGATTAAAAATTTCCGATCAGTCGTTACGCAGAAAGATTGCACGTTTCATGCGGCTTAATAGTATTTCGACGCTACCATTTATTATTATAAATTATAAACATTTACTGCGTTGTAACATTTTCTATTTTTAAATAATGTTGACCACTATTTACAATAGTAAAAACATTAAATTAAGCATGTTTACATATGGCGTCCCAAAATCAGAACAAGTATCTTATTTAAAAAGCGAAAAGGGTAGCTGAATTCTCGTCAAAATTATTGCTCGATATTACATATATACCAAAGCTGCCAAGTCGTTCAGTCAGTATTCTGTAACTCTAGTGCAAAAGAAAGTGCTCGATGTATCTTCATCAAGTTGGCAACTCTTTAGCATGTCAGTCCTTGATATCAGTTGTCACAATTGGTATAATAATTGTCTACAATGAAGTGCAGAAGATCATTAACTCTAACACCAAGAAATGTACAAACTGTTTCATAAACGAAAGGAAAATTTCGAAATTTCCAAATATTGCACATCAAAATCTTTACTGGTTCCATTGAGAATAGAATTACCAATATATAAGCAGAAAATGAATTCCTCTGACTCTTATTTTTATGAAAAATCTTGGCATTATTTTTTTGAAAAGTTATGGAAATTTTCAAATAAATGTTTTAGAGACTTATGTAATCAAAGGTTTCCTCGGTGTTAAAAAATGTATTAGCTCATATCCACGAAAGTGAATATTAGATTTTGGCAAGTGCCTCGGTGTCTATTCGAAGTACACGAGTGGTAAACTGAATAAAACATTAGTCGATCACCGCCACCCACGTTGCCTTTGATAATTCAGGATACCGTTCCATAACGATGCCTCAACAAGTATCATTCGTACGTAAGGTGATATATTGTCACAGTGATTCGGAGCGCAGAAAACATGCGCGTCACCACGAACCGTGAACTTAAAATTAGCCAAATTTCCACGGTTCGTCGATTAACGCGTCAACTCATCCTCTCGCAATGCAGTTCGAAGTAGAGCAGAAGGGAACATTTCCTTGCTCTCATTATCCTGACGCTGCGGTGATTTTCATCTAACCTGCGGCGAGGCAATTAAGATCGACTCTCGTGGATGGCGTGGAAAGAGGAAGGGAGGGAGGGTGGAGATTGGGGATGGGGGTAGGGAGGTAAATGGAGTGCTGGATCGAGACAGGGAGGGGGATGTGGGGGCGAAAACAGCGCGTCGATGGGGTTTCGGATCGGAGGGAGTGGTCGGGGGGCCGCAGAAAAGGGGGGTTTTCGAAGCCTTTCTCTCCCAATCTCAGCCTCAACAACAAACAGACACGTTCTCTCCTCCTGCCTACTTCCCTATCCTTTAGCTTCTCTCGGACCTCCCTCATTCCCTCTCCCATCTCTCTCTCTCCCACTGATTCAACTCCCTCAGCCTCTGGGAACTTGTTTCCAGTTTCCTCGGATGTGACCGGATTCAGAACTACCTCTTCCGCCGAGTTTGACGCCGGCTTAAGAGCTTACCAACTCTCCTCTTGAATACCTTTCCGTACCTCCTTCCACCCTTTTCCCCTCTTCTCCCAACCCCACCCCCCCCCACCCCAGCACCACCCACATCCCCAACGTCCCACTTCCAGCCACTCCCGTCCCGTTCCCGTACCTATTCCCTCCCCGGTTCCCTTTCTCCATCTATCGGCACCCTCTGGAGAACACCGGCACCCTCTCTCTCTCTCTCTCGCTCTATCCTTATCTTACCTCCCTTCCCATACCCGACAACCTCCTCCCGCCCTTTTCAAACCCTATATCACACCAACCAGGCCACCCCCCCGGCACACTCCAACCGCCACCTTCCGGCCTCCCCGTCCGCCAATTCCTTACTTACACCGACCCGCTCTTTCTCGCGCACACAGCCGCACACCTTCCCCCTTCCAGAATTCTCTTTCTTTCACCTTACAGCGTCTTAACTTCTTTTTACTCGATTTCCTTCCACTTCCCCTCACTTAAGGGAGGCTTTCCCGAACTAACACTATTTCTTCTCCTCCTCCTACCACACCTTCTTGCCCTTCTTGCAACACCACCCTTCCATCAGCCCCCTTTCTCTCTCTACCGATCCCTCACAACCTCTCTCTCTCTCTCTCGCCTATCTCTCCTCACACTCCACTCGCTCCTACTCTCCTCCTTTCCTCCCTCTCGCTTCCCTTCCTTTGCTATTCCCCGCAGTGTGCCTCTCCTCCACATTATTAAAGATTTATCCGCACTGCACCTGAGTATTTCTTATCCACCGCTTCTGCTTCCACTCTTCTCTCTCACCCTCACCCTCTCTCCCTTTGGCCTCCTTCCCCCCTAAGTTTCCCTTCCACCCCTTTCTTTTCTTCATTTTTTTTTGGATTCGGCCGAAATTTAAAGTTTCGCGTTGGTTTAGTGCGGTGCTTATAAATGGCGCATGAGTCCACGAGCTATGGGCCCATTCCGCGAAATTTCCCCTCTCTATTATTCATCCGCTTGTTTTTATTTCCCGAGTCTCTCTCTCCCTCTCTCTCTCTGTTTTATCCCTCTAGCTCCTCCTTCCCTCACGCCGTCTCGCTCAGCATTGCGATTCTACTTTTATTTTTCCTTTTTTTTTGACGATACGTGTTCGATGGTTGGTTAGTGTAGAGTCCCTTCTCTTTCTCTCTCTCTCTCTCTCACTTTTATATATATATATATATATATACATACATACATACATATGTGTCTATATATATATACACACACATACTTGTATGTATATATATATATATATATACACACACACACACATACATTTTCCTTTCTCCCTCACCGCACAGTTTCTTACTCTCGTGATGTGGAGACAGTAGGAACGGGTTGTATATTTTCCCTTTCAGATGAATGGGTCGGAAAAGAAGAGAGAGAGAGAGATAGGAGGATGGAGAAAGAGGTAAAGAGTGAAGCAAGCTGCTGGTCCCTTAAGAGGGATTGACCGCCGCGGTCCAATTGTTGGGGAATCAATTTGTGGGCGGAGAGATAACGAAAGGAGTGAGATAGAGAAAAGGGAGAGTTGCAGGAGTTGATGTGTTGCTTTTATCCCCACCCTATCTCCCTCTCTCTTCGTCTCTCTCTCTCTCTCAGTATAGCAGAACCCGCCACACTTTTGTATCACCCACAACGCCACACGCCACTCACCAAATGAATCGACGCCCACGCCCGAACCGAAAAATACGTGTAATGCCTCTCCCGCTCAAGCTATCCTCCTTTGCCGAATAGCTAGTGCACCTGGAAACGATTCCATCGACGATTAAATAAGAGTGGGCTGCGTATTGAGTTGATTTGTACCCCGAATAATTTTGTATAATTGAGAATTCACCCGTGACAGCGATTTTTGATGACCTATGTTCTCGTGGGTTTATTAATAGCTGGTAACTTAAAAGGTTCATCCGCAGTTCCATTAAATTTATTATTGAATTTTATAATAAGCAAATTTGGTGTGAATTTCGCTCTATACAACACTATCATAAAACATATAAAAGACAGTGTCACTTTGCCCCTTTGTCATGTAATGCTTTTTGAAGCTTAATATCTCGCAAACGACTTAACCGAATTTGATGAAATTTTAAGGATAGCATTATGATATAATAACAAAACATTTTACTATATCGAACTCGAGATCAAAGACGAACGGTTAGACTCCAGGAGATAATTTTCATTTCCATTAAGTTAACACGTAAAATCGGCTTTACAACGTGCAGGCTTTCATTCTTCTTTAGGTTAAAATGAGAAAGATTTGGCTTACAATCTTCGGATATGAACCATTTTTAAGAAAACATAAATTTTATTATTCTCTTCATCTTTTTCCGCCTACATTTCGAAATTTCTTAAGGAAAACGTTTAATTCACACAGTTTGAGGAACTCTTGCCATTTTAATGGGATGTTGCTTTGCCTACCAATTCTATTGTTAGACCTCGATATCATATTGTTATTTCAATCCTTATGGGTATAAGCGTGCTTTGAATGCTTTTAATACGAGAAAGAGGGAGTGGGGGAGAGGGAGGGGGGAGAGAGAGGTAGAGGGGGGAGCGAGAGGGAGGGGGAGAGAGGGAGGAGGAGAGAGGGTGTGAGTGGGAGGGAAAGAGAGGCAACTATTTTAAGTTTAACTAAAGATAGCCCGTCAACAACAATATTCACTAGAAATGTTTTACAGTAAAGTCTCGATTGTCCGTGGTAAAGTGGACCAAGTTAACCTCGGATAATGATAAACTCGGATAAAACGGAAGGTTCATTTTTAGGTATTAAAAATAGGCCTATGTATATGTATGTTCAGGAACAATTTATTGATATTAATTAAACAAAATAGTCTTTTAATGATTTCTGCTCAACTTTGGTCGATCGCTTTTTGGCCGCCATGTTACGCCGTCGCACCGCCTCGGTTAATCCGGAGCCTCGGATAAGCGGGCTCGGATAATCGAGACTGTACATGACAAAATATTTCATATGTAAACGTGTGATATCAATTATTTTAAATGAAAATAATAATAATCTATCTATCTATCTATCTATAATTCTTCCGTTTATATTTCAACGGGCATTACACTAGTACACATATAAACGGATCCCTTTATAAAAGAAATGTAGTGTCATGTGTTTAAATTATTAAAATATTTCTAAGAATGATTTACTCAAGCGACAAAAATATTGTTTGTAATCGTTCATTTAAAGAGATTAAGAATGTAGATTAAATGTGCGAATTAGCCAGTTGATGAAATTTTAATTGAAATTATATTTTTCCAGCTTATTGGCTTTGCATAAAGTTTCAGGGATAATGCGTTTCAAATTAACAAATATCAGCATTTACCTAAATAATACATTTTCGGAAAACTTATGCTCACGGAACCTTCATAAAACAATCGATTTGGATAGGAAGATTTTAGATTTAGGCTCGTTGTGGCGTCCTCTCTCTCATTCCATCGGGAGTCCGTATAGAAACGCGGGGAGGCGGGATGCGGGTTGATGTCATGCCGTTCAAATAGGACCCTAAATGAGAGAAAGGGAAGCGAAAGAAGAACCAACTTTTTTTACTATCACTCTCTCCTCTCGCAGTTAAATGAAGATCGTTGCCCTTCCGGAACAACTTAACGTTTTTTCCGCACTCTCTCTCACTCTCTTTACATCTTTCCTTCTGGCCATTTTATGCTTTTCTGCATGTGTCCATACTAACGCCCGACATTCTCTGTAACCTCCTTAACCAAATTCATGATGACCATCTTACCTGTTTCGATCCTCTCACGTTGGACATGTTAAAGTCTCGGCATGCAAAGAGAGTGAGGGGGAGGCGTCATTTCTCTCGTTGGGTTTGACGTTAAATGGGAGGGTGGAGCAGACGAGGGGAGAGGACTTCCGGTTTCTTAAGAGGGGAGAATGTGAGAGGAATTGGAGGGGTGTGAGGAATCATTGAATCAAAGAGGGACGCGCGGGTGGCGAAGCTCTGATGGTGTGCGTAGAGAAGTGAATGTAGGGATTGGGAATTAGATAGGGGAGTCTGGGAAACGAAATCCGGCGTGGGAAGATTTGGATAGCCGCGTAGGCTACAGAGCAGCTTGGGCCTTCCCGTCATCGTAACAGAATTATATTTCCGAGAATCTGCGCCGCCAATATTGAAAATTTGATTCGGATATGGATAGTTAGCGATTTAATTACAAATACACCAGCGCATGACTTTATTGGAAAATGTTATTTTTTCACAAAGAGGAAAAAACTCGAAGTCGAGAATTATCGGGATAAATGGTATTTGTATAGCATCGCGATTCATTCGCGATGTAATTTGGCCTTCGTATTTGTGATTACTGTTTCAATTCTCAGGAAGCAGCGATTGGATCCGATATTTTTTATGCAAATGTGAAAATTTTGAATTTTAAAATATAAATCTATCCACCGTGAGGATTTAATCATGATGAATAACTTATTTAAATGCAAGATGAAAGCTAGTTGACACAAAAGCTGATTTAAATGACAAAAGATTGCTTTATTGCGCATAATGTGTTTCGGAAGGACGCTTCCCCTGTTTGATGCATCACGTCCTTGCGATCCGTTTCATTACGGGAGAACTTCTCACGCCTTCCTTTTCTAAGGGAATCAACGGCATTCTGAGTATTGCGAGATACAAGTTATCCCCAGCCTTCAAACGCGTGAAATGAAGTCGTGTATGCCATAAGGTCATTTCTCTGGAAATGCCGCAATTCATTATGCCAAGTTTCTTTCCACAGCGTATATGAGACGTCAGATGCGGGAATATTCTGGGCACATTCATCAGCAGGAAGTTTTCAGCAAATGCTTCGTTCGTCTGCAATTAATTCGCTTCCTCTTGCTCGTATTCTTTTCTCTGGATGGGAATGAAATTCCGATCGTTCCAAATAAAAGGGCTCCGAAGCCATTTTTGGACGAAAAAGTCAGAATTCATATGAAATATAATTTAAATCGGACGCATGCTCTATTACCGTATTTTTAAAAAATATGAAGTTACTTTATGTATTTAAAAATTTTTAAAACGAAAGTTTCCATACGATTGGTTTTGCATATTTTTCAATGCACTTTGGAAATTTGGATTGCCTAGAAACTACCTAGACTTTTCTGTTGATATTATTATTTTAACTTTAAATTTTGTGTAATAAAGTAAAGAACAAACTATATTCGTTCATAAATATTCGCTTGCGAAGCACCATTTAATCCTTCATTTGGCATAAAGTATCTTCTACGGCATAGTTATTTTCCTTCTCATTTTTCTGACTAGAGGGTGATATATTTGCTTCAAATTTAAAAAGGTAATAGTTATTTCCTGTTGCACTGGAAATTTTTCACTCATTCGTTGTATGGGATGTTTGATTTTCATTCTAGCATTAAACTCGTCATTTTCTTTGATTGAGTTATTGTTCATATAGTTAATTCCTCAGTGGGTGATTCTGTCAGTTTGATTCCTTTAAAAGGCATTTACCTTGATTGAGTTATTGTTCATATAGTTAATTCCTCAGCGGGTGATACTTTCAGTTTGGAAGGAGATCCTTTTCAACGAATTTCGATTAATAATTGCGGTATTTAAAAATATTTTTGCATTGACGATATTTTCGCAAATAAGAAATTGTATTAAGTGGCTTTTGAGCTAGCCCTTCACTAATCGTTCTAACTTTTTGATATTTCAATTCTCCGCTCTTTATTGGTCGCGTAGGTTGCAATATATTACCCATATTGTTTACATTACACATATGAACTTAGTAGCCAATGCGGATGTATAATTTTTCCTGTTTATATTTTAAATTTATACTGTCTAAAGATATGAATTTTTAACTTCAAAATGGTCACATTTTCCTCTTCTTTTGCTTTGTAACGAGCAGCAGAACCTCACTATCTGTGGTTTTGGTTATTCGTAGGTTTGTACATCCGCGGGGAATTAGTATTTGTAGTACTGTTTGCTTTTTGTGCTTTCGGCCACCGCTTATCCGCGGCTGTCTCTCCGCAGCGAAAAGCCACTTTCATTCCTTCGCTGTGGGACCCAGTGCGCGGAACATGAGCAATCTGTTCTTCTATGCGGTCTCCTTTAATTAACTCATGCTTTTTACTTTTATTTTCGACCTTAGGGACCACGGTTTCTAAGAGTATAGTAAACAGTAGCACATATTATTGAACTATTCGTACAGTAGAGTAACTCATTATGGGCTTGAAAAGGGCTTGTGTTTTCCTAAAAATAGGGTAAAATATACTGTGTTTATAAAGCGTAGGCAGATAAGTTGACTTTAGTCTAAAAAAGAGGAGGTTTAGGAAGAAAGGAATCATGCCAGCCAAACCCTTGAAGCACGGATGTTTTTCCGTATCAAAAATTATAAGACACTAAAATTTTCCGACATTGTCTTTTAGTTTTTTTTATCTATCACTGAAGTTAATCCTATTCATTAAACAAAATTGAGAATATAACAGCGCTTTAGACGGGTTGATTAAAGATAATACCGTATGCCTAAGAGCGTAGAAGGGAAGCATCAGGTTGGTATATAAACGGGTTGAGCAGTGAGATCCTAATGGCTACGATTATCACACGTATTACCTTAGATCAGGGTTTCCCAAACTTAGTGAAGCCAGGGAACCCTTATGTTAAAATATTTTTCTCTCGGAACCCTAACTAGTGAATGATAATCCAATTCGTAATAAAATTAACCTTATAATCCTTGTAATTTTTATATATATAGCTTATGTATCTTACAGTATGAGATGAGAACGAAGAGTGTATCGGGTCTCTTCCTCTGTCTATCACGGAATCCCGTTTAGCTTCTGCGGGACCCTTGTGTTTCACGGAACGCTGTTTGGGAAACCCTGCCTTAGATAATGAATGGGAGTGAATTTCATTATATATATTATTCCTTTAAATTGAGAAAATTTTTCTATTTTCTTACATGTCCAAGGAATTCAACTTCCTTTTTTTTTCCATATTCCCTTGATTTTGGCATCCATCACGTTTTTTTCAGAATCTTAACCCTCGCACATAACCTTACGGTATTGCATATTATTTCATTAGCGATATGCGAATTAGTCTGCATTTACTCCAAATAAGTACCATTTTCTTTCTTTAGTAAATTATAATATAATTTTATTGTATGCAATAATGTTTAAGTAATCGTGTCTACTCAGTGAAGTCGTATTTGTTTGATTTGAAAAATAAATATATCTTATTTTCTCACGTTATTCGTCCTAATACAAAGGAAAACTAAATAGTTGTTTTCTTGCAAGTATTTTTCTGTCCTACTTGCTTGGTATCCCAATACTATTATTTATAGTCATATAGTCATCTCATGTGACATAGAATGCTTTAGGTGAAAGGTAATATGCTTGCTCTCACTTTCGCAAATGAAGAAGTTTACGAACTCAACTGCCTTTATTCCTACCTCATACGACGCATCTAAATCCTCTTTCTATCTACTTACTCTATCACTCTGCCGATTCATTTTATACCCTCTCCCGGCTCTCTTCGCCCACATTGTATTTTTTATTCTCATGCTGCTTGCATTTCTTCCAATTTTTGTATACATATTTCCTCCTAGTACGCTTTTCGATATAACTCAAATCAGTTCTCAATTTCATTTCTTTCATAACGCGAATCTATGGATCCATTTTGATTTATATTCTTTCACAGTCTTTCTCTACTTTATCTCTACGACAACTCACATTTGTTTCTATTTCCGCATCGATTTACTCCGAGTTCTCTCTCTCTCCCTCCCCTACATTTCTCCATCACCTATCTTTCTCGAACGCTCATTTTTTTTACTTTTTCTTCATCCTTTTCCCTTTCCTGCGCTCTTCCCCCACTTTTTTCACGTGCTTTGTATGACATCTTTTCTCATACCTTTCTCTCCAACTCTCTCTCTGAGCACTCACGGTTTTCATTGTATCCTCCGTTCGATCATTCCGTTATGCCCGTTAGTTCCCTTATGCCCTATTCACCCTTTTCGGTCTATTCCGCTGGATGGAATGCCGCGAATGTGTTTTCGGAGATGCTTGGATTTGAGCCCGGTTTCATTCCCTCCTCGTCCCTTCCTCTCTGCCCTTCTTCATTCAGCGTTTCATTGGCAGGAGGATATGTCCGCCCGAGAGAGTCCGTACAATCGGATTTTTAATTAAAAAATTGTCTTTTTATCCGGTACGACTCTCCGCGCATCAAAGATTTTAATAAAAGAAAAAATCCTTTTATTTATTTATTATTATTTGTTACTTTTAAAGGGACAGCCGGTCTACACATGTATCTTTGTCTCCTGAAAACTAGAGGTTCGGCCGGGTGGGGGACGACGGGCCAACAGTCGGAGGTCTCTTCGGCAATGCAGGAGCGTCGGAGAGGTATAGAGACAAGAAATTCGGAGAAATATGGAGAGCGATGACTGGAACGGATGGAGGATGAAGGTCAGAAACGTTTTATTAAAATTATTTTGCTTAAAAACTGGTCAATACAACGCCTAGGAGAACAACGTATGAAACGTCTGTGGCAAGAATTCCAACGCAAAATTTGAGCTCAGTTATAGAAATACATAGGGCAATATAATCTTGCCGTTTGAAACCTAAATGCAAGAAGGTATATCTCTTTACATGTACAATAGGGAGATGTTTCAGGATCCATCTTTGGTAGGAAAATATCAAAGTCGCGACCGGGGGAGTCCGGAAACGAGTTTTACTTGCGACGTAGATTAGGGTGGTGACAGGAACGGGAGGGAGGAAAATAAGAGTAGAGAAACGAGGAAAGGAGACGTCGAACGTAATGGAATCTTTTAATCGTAATGGGTGTTTGTTTGTTAAAGAAAACGAACGGAGGAGGTGCCTTAGCGTTGTGCTCTGCAATCGAAAGATCCGTTGATGTATCGCTTAAAATGGTGTTTTTTTCGGTAGGGAGCCCTTTTAGAGTCCGAGAGCGTGGCACGGGTGGAATGGAGTGGGAGGGGGGGGGGGTTTCTGTCTTCTAACTCTCTAATCGAAATTAAAAGAAAAGGACGCTTTAGTAGCGCCGTTCGGTAGGAATGGGCCGAGGGTTGATTTATCGTTTTGGCTCCCGACCTTTTTTTGCGAGGGTTAGGAGGCCGACGATGGGTGTTAAGTCCGTGGTTCTCGGCCTATCCCTTTCCACCGGTATCGCTCGCCTTCCCCTTCCCTTCCCTACACCCTCGGGCACCTCCCTCCCTCCGAAATTCTTTTACTTGGGGTTGTAAGGGGGTATGTTCCGGGGAGGGCGAGCGCTACTCGGGAACTCTTGAATTTTCTCCCCGGGCGAAGAGATTTCGGGTGACTTAGGGCCGGAAATGAATGAAGCGATTTATTGCAATCGATGGAGGAAAGCTTTTAAAAGGCTCTTTTTTATTTGACTCCCAGAGACGGAAAACGTTAAAGAAGGCGCCTTTTTATCTCTTTTGTTTTTGGAGTAATTTCTTGATTTTTGAACCCGGAATTTATGTAGACGGCCCTTTGCTAAGTATGGGGGTAGAGATAAGGTTTTGTTTTGAGGGCGAGTTGCGGAGGAGATATATTGGAATAGAAGTGTTAACAGTGTGTTGTTAGAGTCGCTATAATATATGGGGTTCTTATCAAACATGTGGCTGTAATATTTAAACAGCGATTAATCCTTAAAAAACATCACTTAGAAGATTTAATGGAAAATACTTCTCGTAGGTTCTTTGTAACTTGTGTGCATTTGTTGAAAAATAAGGGAAATTTCTATTTTCATAGTTTTCGTTAATTGGTATGCGAATATTTGCTCGTCAATTTTCAATGCTGTGTATTTCTCAACAACTGAAGGGATAAGTAGATTTATGTAAAGTGCAAAACACACTTAAATTACAACGAATAGAATGACTTTCTGAAATTCCATTTTAAGTAACCCTTAGCCAATTCTAATTCGTATCCTTTGGTATAATTTTACTCATTGTCAGTAGTGGATTTACAAATCTTGCGCATTTAGAGATTTACGCCCTTTTCCTTTTCCCTATTTTTAGTTAAAATAAAATACGAGTAGTAGTTTATTATTCAAATTTATAATTAATTTTTATTATAATACTTCTAAATAAATATCACAAAAACATTTTAATCCCGTTTAAAAACTATATTAAATATTAAATGTTACGTAAAATAAAAATATATAAGCCCCCTAATCGATTATGTCCTTATTTACTGTCTATCCCTGCCTTAAATCCATCTTAGATTTTACTTGATGAAGGTAATTATATTTGTAATTTCAATAGACACCTTTATTATGCATTGGCGTTTAGTTCTATCACGCAGAAAAAAAACATTTTTGCATACCAAAAGAAAATTTATTTGCTCATCTGATTTTTTCCTTATTAAAAAAATATTTTTCTTTGAATATGCCATCGAATAAAAAGATTTACTGCTACTACTAACTACATTAAATGAATACGTTCTGGCCAGTGAGTGCTAAATGAATTACTCTCTCACATATTTATTGTTTATCAAGTATTGTGCAAAAGAGATTTAATTAGGAGAACTTTCCGCTGTTATGGTATCAGATAAACTTTCTTTGTAAACGTTTAGAAATCACCATTAATTTCATATGCTTCAAAATAATCAAGTGCTTATAGTATATTGCTGTGTACGATTTTCCCCTGTTGTTCTCGCATCCATTGCTTCAGATTTAAAACTACCATTAAATGCAAATTTCTCCATATAAATGTGGCAGTTCTATATGCAGTAAAATAAATCAGAGTAATGAATATGTTCGTTATTTAGGAGGGAAATTTATAAGGTAAGTTATTAATAATTAGATACAAAAATTTAAAAAAAATCTCATCCGAAATCGGCAAATAACGATTTTCCCAAATCGGTAAACTAATAATACAACATTTTTTAAAATATCTTTTCTTTGTAGATAAGCCTTGATTAGTAGCTATCGGTTTGTCTTATTGACTCCAATAATTTAGCTCGGTATTTTCCACCGACGAATGAAAAAATAAAACGTCTTAAGGTTTCTTCTTCGATCCGTGGGAATTTCAAATAAATATAAACTACTTAGCATATAGCCGATAAATTTCAATTAAACGGAAAATTTCCCAAACGACGTCTTCCTTCTCATTCGCATTCGTTTACGAAAGGCCAGGATTCACCTCTCGCCGACCCATTCTCTTTCTCCAATATTCCTTTTTTATCTGTTGCCACTCCGTCGGCTCTCACTGCCTCCCGATGTACCTCAAATGATTGAATAGGAGTCACGTTTACCGGCGTCGACTCTCAGTGGACACCTCAGCCAGCTAGCTCTAAATTCGCCGAACACACGACCCCTTGGTCCCCCAAGCCACTCTTTCTCTCTCTCTCTCGCGGCCGCTGACCTCTCATCCCACCCTCTCACACCAACGTCACATCTCGCGGCACAGAAACAAAGGATTTTCACCAGGTCAACCAAGCTTCCCCTTTATCCCTCCCTCTCTCTACCTCCTTTTTATCCGCCCAGGAATTCCTTCCCGCCACTTTTCCCCACTCTCTCCCTCCGCCTGGCCGAACTGGCCACTGCCACTATCCCTTTACTTCCTCCACTTCCCCCCTCCCCTCCCCCTCTCTCCCTTGCGTCCCTATTTCTATTTCGGAGATTTCGCTGTGGAGTCACGTCTGCGCTTTACGTTGTTTTTGGGAACGCCGATGCTTCAAAGTGGATGGACGGTCGGTGTCATGTGAAGAAGGAATTCCGACACCAATCCCTTCCGCTCTATGTTCTCTCTCTTCCTCTCTCTCTCTCTCTCTCCAGTCCTCCATTCCACTCCCTCTTCCTTAGCCCATATGGCGCTGTTATGTACTCACCAGTCGCGGAGAGGGTGGGGTGTGTGGCCAAGGCGGACGATTGGGAAATAGGAAGGGGAGAAGGGAGAGAAAGTCGGAGGAAAGTGAAGAAAGTCTGGTGAAAGAGAGAGAAAGGAGTGGCCAATGGGAGAGGATGGATGTAGGAGACGAACGCGGGTGAGGGAGGGAGAGAGAGAGAGAGAGAAGAAAATGCGACAGAACAGATTTGATTTCGGGGATTTGTGGAACGGCGGCTCCTCCTGTGTTTGTTTAGGTTTCGGTTCCGCAAATGGCAGCGTTAGGATTAAGGGGACGACTTTTTCGTTAAAAAGTTGAGGAAAAAAAAAACTGAAATGATGGAAGTCGTTTCTTGTAGGTAAATGATGAAAAATCGATTGCTCCGTCGCCAGCTATAAATTTTTGCATCGGTCTTTGGGAGGGGATTTCTCCGGTTTTCTACGTTTTCATGCTTATAATGTTTTGATTCATGCAATTTTTATTTATTTGTTTTTTGGGTTATTTTATCGGGAATTTTTTCGTTAGTCCTGTTTGTTTTTCGTCATTTGGGTAAACAAAAAAGACGAGAAGCCGTCTCCGAATCCACTCTCTCATAATGCAAGAAATGCAAGTAAATCTTCCAGTTATTTAAAAAATCGAAAAAAAACTCGCTTGAAATTTTAACTTGGATTACGATCGTAATAAAAATTATTCGGTGTATTTATATTACGAGGAAAACTACTTCTAAAATTCAAATAGACTCATTGGATCATGTCGCATGCATCGATTCATATTCCGAACTAATAATCTAACTATTGCGGACCTCTTTCAATTTTTTGATTTTAACATTGAGTTCCGCTGGCTCTTTCTTCAAAGGTGGAATGATGTCATGGATTGACCTATCCATTAACAGTAAGTGCGGAGAGAAACTAGATTTTGGCGTTAACATGCTCTTGCGTCTTGGGATCATGCAACTTAAACCTTCATCCGAAGGAAGCGGTGTCGTAATCTTGAAATCTTCCCTCGAGGCACGGTTTGAGAACGTGACGGCCAGAGATAGAAAAACGGCTTCATACAGGGTGCGTTCCATCCGTTTTACTCAGCCTTATGTCCGTAAAATAAAAAATAATAACCTCTCCATTGTGCAGTCTAGTATTACTTTAATTGCTTTTCTCTAAACATTTCTTTTACTGACCCATTGCTTTGAATTTTGGATCGTGAATTGAATAACGCCTTCCAAGTTGAAACGAGCGGATGGGGTAGATGGGAGAGCTCAAATTGAAATAGACCACAGATATGGAGGCAAAGAACGGAGGATAAAGGGAAACGGGAGGAGGAGAAAGAGGAGATGAGGATAGATGAAAATGTAGGATGACACTCCGTGAGTGGAGATCACAGCTGCGTGATTGCCCGAGGATTAGTTCAGAGGTTTGCTTTGCAGTCAACACGTGCTCGATTGGTTGAGCATAGAGAGAGATAGAGAAAGGACAGCGTGTGGTCAACTCATACTGCAGAGGGTGGACTAGATAGAGGGAACGCGCAAGGGCGGAAGAGTAGAGCTGGAGTGTATAGTTTGGCACCGCCTAAGCCAGTGATTGCCCGCGTGCCAACGTTACTGAATTTGTCGAATCTTTTCCGCCTCGCGTGCCGCAAAAAAGTCTATGATTTATTTGCGTGCCACAAATGTTTTTGCGGAACTAAATCAGTACGATAAATGCTTTGATTGGTTTTCGCCTTTCGTTGGCGTGCCAACCAAAATCGTCTTGCGTGCCACTTAGGAATGGCATGCGTGCCTTAGGTCCGCCATCACTGGCCTAGGCTGTTCGGAAATTCTGTGGTCTTCATACTCGCTTCGGCTGACGAATAAAACTATTACACTCCATAAGTCGTTTCGGAGCACATTCTCTACACTTCTTCTGCACTATAATATAAAAAGATTGTCATATATTAAATAGGTTCCTTTTTATAACTCTTAAATAATGTATGTATGGATATTACAACATTATAGAACAGTAAAGTGGTCTAAAACTTAGTATGCTGTTTTGTTTTAAGAATAATGGATAATGCTTAATTTAAATACTGTAAATAAAGACCTTTCTATTCGAAAAGTTAAAATATAATTTTGCTGAAGTTTTTCGCACCTCCTTTCTGCCACAAAAGGCTATGGCTGATGAGGCAAAGACAGGGCAGACTCAGTGGGTCTCTTCGAATAAACAATGATAGATGTTCTAAACTGCGAATCACATGCGTGCTGTAGACGTGATGACCGTATATCAGTTTCCGGTTATTCAAATAACAACGTTATCTGCTGACACCATATATTCGTTCAAATTCAGAATTGAATTACAAAGCTCTTCTAGCGGCTTTCATCTAAAGGAATATATAGGTAATTCCCATATATAAAATAGTGGACTAGGTTTTTCTTGGCGATAAATTGGTTAAAGATTTTCACGGCATCTACATATTTATATTGTGATAGCCGGAGAACTTATGGCTTAACTGGTATCAAAGAGTTGTCCTACATTTTTCTCGTTGCTTTGGAAGGGAGTATTTTGAATGTGATTGGTTGAGGTAGATTAAATTTGGGATTGGTTTCTCTGTCATTCATTCGTTTTTGGAAATTTAGAATATAATTTTGTTTAGTACGAAATAATTATACATGCTCTTAATATTATATATTGTCCGGCGTTACTATGATTTTGGTTCCTTCCGTTTTCGTGCATAAATATTCTGGATTTTGTTATGCCGGCTTCTGTGGATGCTGTTTTTTTAAAAACTCATTAGTAATATTTTTCATTTGAGTACATATCTTGCCTCTGATGAAATTCTTGGAATGTATGCACATTGATTTGACGAAAATTTCGAAGGTCGACGATGATGACCTTCTTTGGTAAAAACCAAAATTGGAGTCTTCGGTTGAAGAAAAAATATCCTCTTTGGAAAATCTACGATGACATCTGAATTAGGTGTGAGACAGAAAATGTTTTGTGTTTAAGATTGGTAGCTTGGAAAATTAGATTATTATGTTTTGTTTAACTTGGAGGATTGTTTTTGAGTTTATTTTTGTTAAACGTTTCAGAGGCATCTTATATTTAGCGTTTAAGGTTTCCACAACCATTCTTATTTCAGAGTAGCGGTCGTTATAGCGTTGCTTTCCAAATTAGTACATTTTCGTGTGTAGGAAGTTATTATTAAGCATTTCTGAAGCTGTAAAATTATACTTTATGGAATTTACGTTTGTTGTCATGGGAAAAATTTTAATGTATTTTTAGAAAAATTAATGTTTCCCACTGCTTGGAAAATATCTCTCTGTTTTAATTCAGGGTTCTTGTATGTTCAACGGACGATTTTAAGTTCATGAGTTGGTGAGTCAATAAAATAAATATAGCAACAGTCTATAAAGTATCGTGGACTTGACTAATAATTACATAAATAGTATTGAAACTGGTCGGCATAACAACATTCATTCAACGCTTGGAAAAATTAGAGGGTAAATTGTAGGTAACGCCTAAAGGGATTAAGTTTTATAATTACAGAAAGTAGCTTCTTTCGATCGAAAAAGTTCCCATTTTTCTCTCTCTCTTTCTTCCATTCAATCTCGAATTAAATTGAGGAAAGAAGGTGGTTGATTAAGAGAAGGCACGAGTACACTTTCTTCGTTGTTGTCTGGTCCTGAGTTTCATCCCGTACCATATTGAGCTTTTGGCTACTAGCTTGATTTTTAACCGGATTATATTCTTGCCTTACAAAGTGATTTCATTCATATTCGCTTTCTTCATTAGGTCACGCAATTTAAAGCCGTTATTGGGAAAAGTGACTCAAAAAGGATACACTATAGAGTTTTAAAGTGTATGTAATTTGTTCGGCGAAATAAAATACGAAATGTCGTTCTGCTTTCTCTTTATTCCATTCTTCCATCCCTTTCTCCTTCCAACCCTATTAACTTTTCTATTCCCTTATTTTTTTGTTTTAAAAATGTAATTCTCCAAATTTACATATTTGTTGTTCCGAAAAATTTCAACTTAAGGAAATGCTTGTAGAATTAATAGAAGAGGCCGAGACTTCGTGTTATTCCATTATCTCGAGAATATATGGCATTGTCAAAATTATGTGGAATTAATCCAAGTCATATTAAACTTTGCTCTGTTGTAATTTTTATTTTATTTTAAAAACGCTGTATATGTATTATCAAAAGGATGCTTGTTTTAGGCAATTTTCACTTGTTTATTTCTTTAGACTTACAAGGCGTTAGTGCCGCTCGAGCTAAAGATATTTGAATGCATCATAGATTTTATTAAAGAGTTATTTGTTTATGGTGTGTTAGAGCTATACATGGCGCGGTACACTAATACACTTTGGCGCAGAAATGAATAAACGATGACTTATAATTTTTAATGTTGTTTGTCATCCATATAATTTTACTACTTCATAGCTAATGTGAATAATTTTTGTGTTATCCTTATTTCTGTAACTCTACCTTACATCATCGGCTACGAACTTTACCGCAACCTTATGCAACCAATGTACGTATTAGGAAGTTAGAAAAATTTCAGAAATTATAATTTTTATTATTATGAGTTATTTTTGTAAATTGTTCATGGTACAATATTAGGTAAATATTTCTAGGGGAAAAGCGGATCATGACCATTTATAAGATACATTGAAATTTCTCGCCAAGAAACGATGAAAATCGAATTAAAAAATAATGATGAGCCTTTGGTAGTGACCCTAAGATGTGAAAAAATAGATAATCATAATGGAAATTGAATTTTATTGGAACCAAACCCTTTCGCTCTGAGGTCCTTCCCAATCTTTTCGATCAGATGTAATTTCAGGGTGGCACTCTCGTCGTTTGCTATCTGTATAAAGTTATTCCAAGGATTTACTTGGACGAATAACTGCTTCCGCGCGCGCCTATATTTTAGAGCAAATATGCGCAAGCACTTCGCAGTGTGTGTTCGTCATCAAAACTCTCGTATGAGAGGGAGAGAATATAGGGGAGAGATAGAGAGAGAGAGATATAGACTCACTCCTCCTCCAACATCTCATCGCCTTTATTTGGCAGATCGGTTTCCATGGGAACGTCCTCTGCTCCTGCAGTCGCGTCACGCACCGAGGGAATATGTGTATTCCAACGGAGGCAGCGGTGGGATGAGGGAAGGGGGAGGGAGGAGACCGTTTTCGTGGAGAGTTTGAGAGAGAAGGGGAAGCTTTATATGTGGAAGGTAAAGAGGAAGATAATTCCCTCTCCCCGTTCTCCACCTTTTTCCCCTCCTCTTCTGCCCTCGCACTCTCTCTCCCCCCCTCTCCCCCCTCCCCTCCGTCTCTCCCGTCCTTCCTTCCTACCAAAACCCTCGCCGCGAGCAACAGCCGACGTCGGTCCGCTTCGTTTGCACGGGACGTCACGTGATTGGTGGCTTACCCGTGATTACGAGGGTGGAACGTCGCGGATTAAAAATTTTCGAATTTATTTCGAAGGGACTCTTTAAAAACCTCTTTCATTTCGTCATTTTATTTGTTTATTTATTTTTTCTAAGAGGGCGGATACGTTCCTTCCCCCCCCCCCCCCCTCTCTCTCCTCGTTCCCTCTCCTGTCTCTTGCATTTCGCATCCCTTTCCCATAGAGTCGTTTTGCGTGGTCTGTTGATTTTACGCCGTGCATTATGATTATACCACTCCATGCATCCAGTATTCATCACCTGATATTATGACTTGATTAGTGACGCACGTTTACTTTTTTGATGGACTCGCCCTTTTTTTATGGCCTCGTGTTTACGTCGCGATTCCGCTGATGAGTGGCGCCGTAAAAAAAACGGAAGAGTTCGTAAATTTTTCTTCCGAGGGAGTCTTTAATGGTGGGGGAGAGAATTATAAAATATGCATTAATTTTTAGATCGATTCTCTATCGCTACGAAGTATATGTTAAGTGGGATTTTAAAATTGTATTATGTAATAAGAGGTAATATCCATATTATCAGGTCGATCGGTGTCTAAAATTTTCAAGGAGAGTCATTTCTTTCATTTTACAGCCATAATTTGCTTTCTACAGATGAATGTGTAGTATAAAATGTATCTAACATAAAAGACAAGTTTGGGGCATTTTCAAATAAAATTTCAAATTTTTATAGATTTAAATGATAAAAGAAACTCGTCTATCTATGATGAAGTAAAGTGGATTGTAAGCGAATTCCAGCTCCTGTCAGTTCGCAAATGGATATTTGTAAAAATAAAAAAATAATAATGTTAGTAGTTATCTATATAATTATGATGCTTTTCATTTAAAACCATCCGTACTTATCGTCCAAAAAGTGGGAAAATTTGATTGATAAATTAATTGTTCTGAATTTTATGGTGAACTTACACTCAATTATTAAAGTGTAAAAACAAATGCAATAAACGAAGCTTTTCTCACTAAACATTTTTCTAGCTATTTAAAAAAAATCTTGAATTGTAAAATTTAAGTTTAAGTCGCATCAAGGTCAGGAAAGTGCGTGAAATAGTATCAAAGTATCCAGGCCTAAAAAATCGCGACGCACGCGGATTAGAAATGCAGTCGGCCAATATCCAAGCTTTTTTTTAGGGATTCACTTCTCATGCGAGATGTAAATTTAACACCAGCATCACTATTTCAATTAAATAAATATACATATGCACATTATTATTTATTACATCTATCAGCAGTATTTATTTTCCTAGTGTCTGTCTCACAAAATCAGTATTGATACAGATTTTTATGAGTATTAATTACTTTGCTCTAGTCTCAACCAAGCGTTCTGATTCGGCTTTCAGCCAAATAAATCATATCTTCATTTTTATAAGCAAAATATATACCGTGACGTAGAAGGTTTTCTCAAAGCAAACGAATGTAAAATTTCAACTTTTAAAAATTCAGTAAATGAGTATAATCAGAATATGATGATGTTTCATCACTCAAAATTGGACATGCCAGGGTGTGTCATTAGCCGAGTCACACATTTAAAAATTTGTCATTAAAAGCGTAAACCTCAGATAAAGGAACTTAAAATTGTAGACACTAATAATAACTTTTAGGATAATAAAAAACAATTTTGACGTCTTATTTAATTGGAATATTTATCTTCAAACTTCTTCTCTTTGAATGTTTGAAATACAGACCTTATCTACAAAGTGTTCACTTTTTCTTCTCCAATATCTAAAAATATTCGTGATTGTAAACATTCTGTATCAAAGCGGTGGACGAGTTTTTATGCAGGAATTTAATGCAAGAAATTATTGCCGACATAAATATTAAGTGAATTACTTGATTTTTGCGATTTTTCATAACAATATTAAATATGTCTTGATAGAAACGAATATATAACGTGTGTTTACGTTTTGTCGTTTTTTCTTTGTACATCAACCAGTTTATAATAGTATTTAGCGTTTAAAATTATATAATTATTATTATTTTATTTCTATGAATATTCATCTATCTATTTTACGTTGGTTCGTAATCGCTATCATGCTCTAAACGCCTTTAATAATTTCAATTAAATCAAATATACTCTTAATGATAGTAGTTAAATAGTTAAGATTTGAATAAAAATAATGTAAAATAACAGAGGAAACGTTTTACCACTCCATGAAAATGTCCTGCGCGTCTTTTTCTACAGATGATTTGTACCGAAATTCGATGGAACCGGATTAGTCTAAAACTCGTCACGTCATTTACCATTTAGTCGGACAAAAACTTATGGAATCCGATCAGGAAATGTGTTTTATACCTCCGAAAAAAGCCAAAGAAAGATAAACATTGAATAAATAACGCCATCTCGTTTTATCGGATCAAACTGCACAACTTTCGGCGGCGGTTGCTCAAAAATTAAATTAAAACAAGCGAGTTTCACTTACTCGCATTAGCATTTTAGGAGTTGTGGACGAAAACAATTGTTGAGTCGACCGGGACCAATCAATTCTGTTAGACGAGTGACGTGGAGAGCGATGGGGAGGAGAGAGAGAGAGAGAGATGGTGGGTGAGAGAGGTAATATTGGAAGCCGCGGATCGAGCAAAAAAAATGATAAAAAAACGGAGTCCCGAAAAGCGGAATTTCCCCGCAAAACACACGAAAGCGTTCCAGCAGCAGCGGCACGTGGGCGAACAAAAGTTTTTGAGGCTAAGCGAGTGATGCGCAAATCCTATCCGGCTGAGCGAAACGCCACGTACTCAAGCACGGGAACTAATTCCGTTTTCGGTTCTTACCTTTGAGGGCCACCGCCAAACGCTGACTCGATTGGTGACCTAATGACCCGTGGATTGGTTGGAGAGAAAGGTCGGCGGTTAGCGGGTGGAGGGAATGGGGAGGAGGAGGTGGAGTGGAGTTGCTGATTGGGAAAGAGGGTGTTGATAGGAATTGGCCCGCGCAAACTACGTCCGCAATTGGGATCAAAACAATCGCGTTGACCATTCCGCGCTTATTAAATTCGGCTCAAAGAGATATTTTAAGCCGCATCTTTATAGGATAATAAGGGTGGATTTTCCAGGAGCTTGTGATTTGAGCTTGTATCAACACTTGTGCGGGAGAGAAAATCACTGTGAAACGTTCTGTTTGTTTTTTGCTGCCATTTCAGGTAGACTAGATTTTTATACGTGTGCCGTTAAAATAAAAATAAAAAATTTCGCGAAATGGATAGAATGCAATAAAATCTCTTTAATAAGTATCTATTAGGTTAGAAGAATTGTTTCGCATGAGTATTTTATATAGGAACGACAAAAAACTTTGACATTTAACGGAAGCAAGTTTTAGTTCTAAATTTTAACTTAACTTTGCTGTCGATTGAAATTTAAAAGTCATAAAATATTAATTTATTTCAATTTCAGACTAATTATTACATATATAGCAACGCTGGAAATATATTACTGTTCCATACTCTTTACCCAGGAATTTAAAAAACATCCTTTTTTTCATTCTATAAATAGCTGACAAATATTAAATTTATTAAAGTTTTGTTTAGCTTGTTGTTATTATTTGATATAATTAAAAATAGTTAAATAATTAATGAATTAATTATACATAAAATAATTTGATGTGCTATTCAAGTGTTTGTTATGTTGTTGTTCACTTTAATGCATGCATGACCTAAGGAAAGATTTTTATACCCACTTGGCGCTAATTTGGTCAAAAGTGTTGCTGTTCAAATCCAAACCGTTTCTCCTAATTAAAGGAAAACAATATTTGCTGTTTATATTCTGCATTATTTGTTCTCTCATGATTTATGAACTTGTGAAGTCACTTTCTACGCTGTGAGTACTTGAAGTGTCCTAAACGTTCTTAAAAATAGTAACTGAGAATCTAAAGTCAATATCAAATAGTATACATATGTGCCTAATTAAATAGATTACGATAGGACTTACCGTGGACTTTGTGTCTGTGACAAAGTCAACTGCTTCATAAATTTAGTAATTAGTTTCATTATAATGAATTTATTACGAGTTTTTTAGTTCGTATAGTATATCAAAGTTATCAATTATATTCTTGAATTTTATTTTGAGATCATAAATTTATAGCTTTCCGATCTTCTCAGTAACTTGCAAATAGCAAGATACATTGCTGTCGTTTCGAAGATTGAATGGTTAATTTATTTATAGTATAATAAAAAAAAACGAATGAAACCTGATCAGTTGAGACAAAAGTTCTACATCACCGTGATTCAAATATTGTTGCTAATGAACTATAGTGGAAATCTACAATACGAATAATACTGTCGCAGGCTGCATGCATAATCCTTCTTTGATTTATTATTTCAACTCCTTTGGATTTTTTTCAAAAAAAAAAATCTTTCACGTGATGACACCGCTATTTCTCGGTTCCAAAGGCCTGGAATTTTATGGGAACATTCAGAGCTGACGGGGTAGAGAGTATATCGTGAGAACTTGCACTTCATCTTAATACCACGACCGTAGAACTCGGCAATATTACCTCAGTCTCTCTTTTCAAATTCCATCGTCCTCCTATCTTCCTACCAACTGTTTTCCCTCAGTGGGAATCCTCTTCCATTCCTTCCTACCCCTCTCAAAACCGTCTCATCCCAGTTCCACACGAGACAGAATAATCGTATTGTCCTCTAAAGCCATCTCTTGGCCGAAATGCCGACCCTCCGAAGCCACCAGCACTCCCTTTCCTCTTCATTTTTCCTCCCTATTCTACGCCCTCCTGCTTTTCCCATTCCTCTCTCCGTATGGTGCGTCCCTGACTTTCCTCCCTTCCTTCACCAAACGATGACCGAAAAGGCTTATCTACGGCCTCACTCGAACAACCGAATCTCTCCTACCATTTTCATCCAGATGGGACGACAGGAGGAGGACATTTAGAGAGAGAGAGAGAGAGAGAGGGACGGAGGTTTCCACGAGAGAGAGAGAGAGAGAGAGAGAGAGAGAGAGAGAGAGAGAGAGAGAGAGAGAGAGAGAGAGAGAGAGAGAGAGAGAGAGAGAGAGAGAGAGAGAGAGAGAGAGAGAGAGTGAGAGGAGGGTGAAGGGAGGAGGTAGGCGTAGGTAGGTGTGCGCGTCCGAGTGAGAGCCCGATGGTATGGACCACGACGCGGAAAAGAGACATTTCTCCGATTCCTTTGATGATGACACATGACCGGATGCGAGCTAGGGAGTGTAAGGCAATAAAACCGCTTGTAGCTCTAATCAATTTAAGCAAGACGTGTAGTGAGCGAACGAGGTGGGCGAGGAAGGAGGGAGAGGTGTGAGGGAGGCGAAGGAAGGAAGTTGAGCGGTGCGGAGAAGGGGAGGAGAAAGAGAGAGAGAGAGGAGAGAGACTGAAAGAGAACGAGGGAGAGGAGAGAGAGAGAGAGGGAGGGAGAAAAGGAGGGTAGGTATAGATAAAGGGAATGAGGGAATTAGAGATGGTTCCACGATGAGGATGAAGAGATAGACACGGGAAGCTCGTTGTATGCGAAATTG
This sequence comes from Uropetala carovei, assembly GCA_036926305.1. Classification (NCBI taxonomy): domain Eukaryota; kingdom Metazoa; phylum Arthropoda; class Insecta; order Odonata; family Petaluridae; genus Uropetala; species Uropetala carovei. The sequence goes on along the minus strand of JAXCHB010000152.1, from coordinate 57,126 downwards.
CCAGTCATAAATAAGGTTTCCTCCGCTTTAATCAAGTCTCCCATATTGCTTCGTCCCAATGTCGTTAGAGAGGTCGACGAAATCCGAGGGCGGGAGGGGAGATGTGGCTTTGGAGATTTTGTTCGGCACGGAAAAAAAAGCTGTAGGAACCATCCGACTATACGTGCCTGAATTGTTAAGATTTTTAGTAATGCGATTCCAGAAAAATATTAATAAAAAGTCAGGTTATTCGTTTTAGTTCATGGTTCTCTTGTTTCCTCAAGCACGTGCTTATTCTGTTAGAGATTCGGTTATTTTCATGGGATTCATGCAAATGATCACAAGCGAAAATGTAAATAAAGGTTTCAGGATAAAATAACGTGTGAAATAATACATTCAGGATTGAAATTCCGTTTTTAGGAAAATGATCAATAGTCGAGCATTATCACTGACATATTCTATATATAATCCTCCTTCATATTTTCTCTTTCATCACTCTATAATTATGAATAATATGCGTAATATTTTAAGTAGTTCCTTATCTTGAGTCACAAAAAGTCGAATGACTTACATTATGGAATTAATTAATAGCCTTTACGAGAGACTTTCAGATCTTGTTATTTTATTTTACAAATTAAATAAATTTTTATTGCTCACGAAGTAATTCGGTGTTTTACGTCCTAAAAAGTGCCAAAAATTAAAGGTAGCCCGGATATTAAATGACCGCTCGAAAATAAATGTTATTCTCTACCATTTAAATATCGCGAAAGACTTTCAAGAATTGAATGTTTGCATTAAAATATACTAAAATTAATTCAGTTATTTTGCTGCCGCAAGTCTCAAGTGTGTCGTGCTTGCGCGATAGAGAAGATTAAAAACTCAAAGTGAATCAATTATTCCCTGCTGTGTTATTTTCGCGCCAGACTCATCGGATTTCCATTTCAATTAATCTTTAATGTATTTATGGGTCCTATATCGTTTCAATAATCCATTCAACGCCAATGTCAGCCCCATGACACTGAAACATGGATTCAGAATTATCAATTCAACCGTCATAACATCTAGCAAAATCTTCAATTTACAAACAGGTTTCCCGGAAAGCCGTTTTAAATGTTTTAAAAATGCGTACATGTAACACTGATTAACGAGAATAATTTCAGAAGTATAAGAGGTTTGCATATTATATCACAATTTCACTGCTTTCACGTCATATTTTTCTACGTTTTTATTTATATTTATACGTCGTCCACTTTCTATTTTTTTCTTGACGACTTGCAGTTTTGAAGTCCATGAAATATTCCTCAAGAAAACGTTCTATTTTGTTTCTAATTAGATAGAGCTCAAGGGATTTGAATAAAAAAAAATATTCTTCTTCTCAAAAATGTAGCCTGTTCAGGTTATTTATGTTAAACTAAGGAAAGCCTATCTGGAATTTATTACAACTGTGACAAGGCTGCAACGAACGAGTAAATCTTTAAAATAAGAAAAAAATTAACGATAGCACCGCAATTGCGAACATTCCATCTCATGCCGGGACACGCAAGTGGAAAATGCAACGGTGTTGCGAGGCGCGTCAGAAAACAGATAACGAAGGAGCGTTCTAAACCGTAGCAGCTTAAGCCTAAAATAACTTCTCTCGTACGTGGAAAATCCTTCTCTCCAAAACTTGTCTTTCTCTTTCCCAGGGCTGCGCGTAACTCTTGCCCTCTCACCCCGTCCTCGGCGTGACCCTCTCCCTCCCTCCACCCCACCTCCCTCCACCCCCCTCCTCCCCCTCCGTTCCTCCCCTCCATCCCGACATTTCCTCGACTCCCCACGTCACACTTCCCCTCTTTTCGTGGACCATTACAGCCTGTATCGCACTCCGCGATCATTTTTTACCTCCGCATCTCTCTCTCTCTTCTCATTCCCACGCAAAACCCTCCACTCACACACACACACACACACTCTCTCTCTCACCCCCCAAACCTTTATTTTTTTACCTTTCCTCATCCCTCTCCCGCACCCCTCCTCTCTCTCTTTTTTTTCTGTAACCTATCTCATGCAAAAGACCGTGGACTTTTCAGCAGATGTTGGGAATCTGAAAGACGCTGCGCGCGAATGTTCTTTTTTCCTCGAGCTTCCTTCTCTCTCTCTCTCTTCCCCCTCCTCCCCCCCTCCTCCCCCTCTCACCTCTTATACCCCCACCTCCTTCCCTCTCTCTCTCTCTCTTGAGGACTAAAACCGCAAGGCATGAAAAGGGAATGATACATGGTGGACTGGAATGGGAGGAGGGTTTTTTGAGGCTGTTGGCGAACACACGTGCGAAAAGGAGAGGGAGGATGCGTCGGCGATTCGGAATGTTTTTCCTCACCTTCCTCTTCATATCACTTCCACATTCCCTCTCTTTCTCTCTCTCTCTCTCTCCTTCACTCTTTCACTCTGTTTCTCATCCTCCTCCTCTTCCTCCACAGTAGCGCCTCCGGTGAACGGCAGCTGAAAGAGAGAGATGGCGTCTCTAAGGCCCCCGCTCAAGAAGCGGTGATTAATGAATTTGCTCTGGGTCTTTAGCCTGATAGATGGCTCCCTTTCCCCCGGACAACCTCTGGCTATCTCACACTTCCAATACACTGGGTAAATCTCCACCACCCCATTCCGTCCCACCCGACGACCGCGCCACGTCCCGTCCCGCCCTCCCACTCTCCGCACACAACTGTCCCGTGGTGGGATTCAGCCACGACGACTTGGAACGTCATCCGAAAGGGGATTTAGGACCTTGAAGAGCGAAGTCAAACGGGAAAAAATTGTTTCGGTAGGATTATAATCTTAAAAAAATGTTATAGCGTTTTGCTAGGGCAACTTCTGTGCAAGGAGCACAGGTAAATACTGTCACCGCACCCACCCGGTTGCAGTGTAGCCTTATAAGTCTGGGTTTTCGATTTTGGCTTCCGTGTAAGCATTAAACCTCGAGGCGTGACTTTCTCTCCTCCTTTCGAATAAATACGGATTAGTTGGGAAATCCGTCTTGCCTCAGTCAAACAAGAAATTCACATTAAGGAGAGTATTTGTCATCCAATACTAAGTTAACCGGTTAGTATCCAGTCTCTGGCATGGGCCTTGTTCTTAAGATCAGGATAAAAATGTCCCGTGAGCCCTAATTCAGCGACCGACAAAAAATAATGAAGTAGATCTGCAAGATTGACCTTCAACCACAAAGATTTTCGTAAATATTACTTCAGTTTTTCAAAGTATTTGAACCAAAGTTTCGTTTAAAGTCATATGTAAACGATATTTTTGAAAACTCATTAGGCTGAATTGATCACATCGAAAACACATAGTTGTGATCGGTGGGTTTACAGAATTTAAAAAAAATGATACATTTTCGTAATGAAGTTGAGCGTTAATAAAGAGTCCACGGCTATCAACTTTTAATGCCATAAGAAATGCCTTGTAAAATATCGATAGTTAAATGTCATTAATCTCGCTAAGGTTAGAGTTTGGTCTGATAGAGAATTAAAACCATAATAAGGATATTAATAATGTATGGAGGATTGAAGCCACTTTCATAACTTTCATCCTTAATAAATAAATGATCTTAATTCCATATAAATTCTCTTCATTCCGCCTTTCACTCTTCCTACTAAGCGCACCTCAATTTCCTCAGCGCACCCAACCCTCCCATTGCACTTATACTCGACTCTCCATCGACCTCATCTTCTCTTTCTGCACTCTTTACTTATCTCTTTCCCTCTCTCTCTCAGGTTCGCTTCCCGATTCCATCTACATCCTTCATTCTCACACTCCTCCTCCGTCTCATTTTCCATTCTCCTGCCCATTGTCCACTTGCATTCCCCTCACGCTCCACCGACCTTCGTTTCCACCTCTTTCCTGCATTCATCTACATCTCCCATCGCCTTTCCTTGTTACCTCCCTTCCCCTCCCCCCTTTCTCTTCTCCTCCTTTTCCCTCTCCAATGCCTCGCTCCATTAATTCTCTCCCTCTGTCTCCCTTTCCCTTACCGATCTTTCCCTCCGAGCCCATCCGTATATATACACATATATATTTAAAAACTCACCTCTCGATTTCCCATTCGATAGTCTCTTCTTGATTTATCCCTTTTTTATTTCTCCCAGGACCCTCTTTCTCTGTCTATCTCCCTCCGAGACCTTCCCTTAACTGTCCTCGTACCAGGACACACACCCACACACAGACACATATAGACCTTAACCCTCCCACCTCTTCCGAAAGCGCCCCATCCTCTCCCAACTCGCTTCCCCTTAACGCGCACATTTCTCACTCAAACGCTTCCCCAACAACCGCTTTCCTCTCCACCTCTTCCACAGTTCCTCTCTCTCTCTCTGTCTCACTCCCTTGTTCACCGCCGTCGTCCGTTCTTTTCCTTCACCTCCCTCGCCATATCCACTCCTGCCCGTTCTGCATTAAGCTACGCTTCTCCTCCTCCTCTCTCTTCCATCTCCACTCTTTCCACCTATATCTTCCACCCTCACTTCTCTCCATTCACACACACACACACGCGTAATCCTGGTCTCACATCCTACCTATCTCGCCTCTTTACATCCCAACTTCCTCTATCCTCAACCCTAGCAATCCATTCACCTCCTCCCTCCCCTCCCCTCCTTCCTCACCTCTTCCCCAAACCGTTGACCAATCTCTGATTTCCCAACTATACGGGACTGGTAGTATTCATCTTTCAGGAAGCACTCTCCCTCATCCTCCTCCATTTCTCTCCACGTACCTACCTCCCCCGCTTCCTCCTCCTCCTCCTTCCCCTTTTCCGCAAACCCCAGCATCCGGTCACTCCTCTGGTTCCCTCCTTCGGTGGACCAGAGCGGTGAAGTATGCCGTCAGCTGCAGGGGACTCTCTCCCTTCCCTCCCTCCTTCCCTCCTCCTCCCTCCCCACTCCTGCCCCCGCTTCCGCCTCCGCTCCGACTACCACCCTGAAATCCCTTTCCTCTCCCACCTTCACTCCCAGACGCCAATCTTCCACTATCTCCTCTTCCTCTCTCTCTCTCCGCAGTCCCTCCACTTTTTCCTCTCCTCATCTCGCTCTCTCCTCTCCCTTCATTTCCCTCCCTCTCTCTTTCTCTCTCTCTCTCCCTCTGGGTTCCATAAAACAAGGGTACCTCCGGATTCTCTCTTCCTTATACGCCGTATATAAATTATGCATGTGGTGATATTGGTTCTATCTCCATCTCATTCCGTGCAGACCCTCCCTCCCCCTTTCCTCCTCCCTCTTCCGCCTCTCATACCTCTTTTCCCCTTTTGTAGCGTTTCTCTCCCTCCTCTATCTCCCCTTCTGCCTTCCCGTCTCTTGTGTCAGAGCCGCTGGAGTTGACTCTATCCCGCGCGCAGAATTTCTTTTTTTTCTCCCTCCCGAAAGGCAAAGCCCGAAAAATTCGAATTCCGCCCCTCAAACCGTAGGCGTTGGCTATTGTGTCGCATCAAAACAAGTTTTTTGTCAACACGCTTTCGGTGTCGAATCGACGTCTAAATCGGCCGTAAGACGTACACAAGTCGGACATTAAAAAGCCTTTTGTCGATTTATAGCCGACCGACATTTTGTCCCTATTCTTTGGGTATATTTTCATCTCGTAACCATTTACCTCGCGGAGTTTCAATCTCTTTTGGGAATTATAAAAAAAACGGAGTCGTTTCTTCCTTTTGCAGTGCCAACGCTAGATTGTCTATTACGCTGCTGAAAAAAATCCATTTTACAGCCTTTTCCATTTAATCCTCCCGCACTCTTTCCCTGTATTCCGTCAAACTATAATTTATTTGGGCCTTCCACCAAGAGAGAGAGAGAGGTCTCATGTGCACGGGAGATGAAGTAAAGTGCTTTCGCCGCCGCGAGATCGCGAAGGGAAGAGGATGACGAAATTTCCCTTAACACATGCATGGGGGTTTTTGATGACGAAAATTTATCATTCGTTTCTCGTTATCGTCGATCGTGTAGGGCTTTCGGTGGAATTTTCCGAAAGGTCAGATAAATAGAAAGACACTGTTTATGCAAATATGGACCTCTGTGTTTGGAGAATGGATGGCTGGCCTTATTTACCCCAAAGTAGCAGATTCGGATCCCGTCATGAGATTGCATGTCCGTGGTATGTTTCCCACATTGTACGTATCCTTCTTGCTAGACGCGATTCAAGCAGTGTTTATTGCATTGTTTGAAGAGAGACATTTCGATTAAAGGCCGCGTAATGTCGTTCCTTTGTAAATCACAAAAACGTTTCTTTATATTTGGCAAAGTTATTTTCAATTAAATTTACTATTTATCTTTATATTTTTTTAAATTTCTAAAATATTTGTTGAAGTTCGCCCTCCTACAGCAGAGGTGGGGAAACTATGGTCTGCGGGCCAAATCAGGCCCGCGGGAGCGCTTTATACGGCCCGCGATATTATTACAGAAACGAACCATGAAATGTAACACAGGCAATTTCGTATTTTTTGGTTAAAATTGGGACCGGAAAACCTTTTCCTGTGAATGTTAGAAGATAAAATAATATTAATTATCGATTTACACAGATAGAAACCTTCGCATCTCTCAGATAACTTCTGATGTGGACCCTAATGTGGCCTGTTAATGCGGCCCACCTAAGCAACCACAACGGTTAATGCGGCCCGACTCTTCCAATGTTTCCCCACCCCTGTCCTACAGTAACGACATTTAGCTAAAATTAGAATAAATGTATTTTTCTAAATGCCTCGATATGCAAGGTAGAAGTTAAGTAAATAAATTTATAAAATTTCTTAGAATAGAGTAAATAAATCTTTGTGTGTAGAATTTCATTATCTACATTCAATAAACATCCATAAAATCAGGCTGATTTTTTTACCTCAGTAGCATATCATCTACTCTGTGAGTCCGTTATTGGATAATTTTTTTGCATTTTTAATTTATAAAACATCATTTGATATTATAATATTAATTTGTTGGTAATGTAAAATAATAGTAGGATTTTTATGTTATCACTCGCGGTTATACTGCGCGTATTATTATCGATTTCATGTATCACAATATATTCTTTTAAATCACTGCGCGTTGCACTTTATCGTGTGACTTTAAATAATAAATTCTTATGCGGCTGTGATATTAACTCGCTTCTACGTCACCGCAAAACGGCTCACGTTCGTTCCTTTACCATTTTCTACCGAAGCATCGTTTATTATGTTTCATCCCAAATACTCTTGTACTTGCTATATTCCGTCCCGTACGGCAACACGTAATCCGCTCTCCGTTCTCCGTTAAATCCCTCACAGACCACTTCAGAAAGTGTGTTGCGACGATCTCGTCTCTTCGCTTGCAACGCAGTCCCTTAAAAGAGAGAGAGAGAGAGAGAAAGGAGGCGAGTGGTCCTCCCTTTGCCCTTCAATCTATCCGTCTATCTCTTCTCCCAAATCACCGAATCCCGAGAAATCCTCTTGCCTCTCAAGCGCGCATCCCGAGGGCTCTATATAGGTCCGTCTTTAGAAATAAATAAATAAAGGGGAGGCTCGGACAAGATTCTAGAGTGGGTCCTTTCCCTCCCACTCACTCTCCTCTCTTATCCCCATCTCAGCCTACATTTCTCTCTCTCTCTCTTCGCGAAACAAACGCCTTTTATAACGTTTCCCCGCTTAGGACTCCTCTTTAACCCTTCCCTTTTCCTTCTCCGTATCTTTCTTTGGGCCGGCGCAAGGCGCTGCATCGCGCCAATTGCGACCAACGACCCCGTTTTTGCAGTTATCCTCGAAAAAAGTACTCTCGTTTGCTCGCATCCATCTCTCGCAATCGTGTGTGAGATTGAGGCCTCTTTAATTTTATTGCACTCGGAGAATGCCGCGTAATTCGCATGTTGCTAGGTTGATCCGCCGCGAAAGCTCCCTATCGATTTCAGCGCCCTTTGATTTATTATTCACAAGCAAAATGCATGGCATTAATTCAGAAATCACCGATTGAATGTTGTACAAATTCGAAAGTTTTGATGCGAAAAAGTGAATTTAATCTTCGCTTTTAGCCATCATGTTAAGTGTTTTCAGTAGTATAGTCCTTCATAAGATAACTTATAAAATTTGAACCATTCGTAGATAATCGTAATAGGTTAAAGAATGATACCAAATAAATATGCGGAAAAAAGCTGCGAAATTCAGAAATACGGATGCGCACGAAAAAAATTCGCAGTGAAATAGATTGGTCAATGCTTTAATTAAAGTGAGTGTACGATTTAATTTGAGATTTCACTTTAGGCATACATACTGATAGTATAAAGAGACATTGAACCGATAGTCGCAACCAGCGGTGAGCATAATGAATCGAGTTTTTATGGTTATACAGAGAAAATGTACTCATTGATAACGAGACTCCCGAGTTGCTTTGGGTTTATGTATATATATATATATATATATGCGACTCAAAGAAAACCGACCTCACTCACTGCACCGAGAGGGAGGAGTGGAATGGAGGATATCATTGAGAGAGGAAAATGGGGTTGGAGTGTGCTTCACTCTTTCCCAACGCATAGATATTCCTAACATTAATTAACCAAGTTGGGGGCTAATAATTTAATAGCGAAACTTTTTAATTGCGTGTTAATTTTCACCCTTAGTTATGAGTGAATGAGGCACTGCGGTGAGAATAAAAAGGGAGAGAGGATAGAAGGGAGAGAGTGAGAGGGGGGGGGGAGAGGCAAAAGAGGAGGTTGAGAGAGAGAAAGAGACGGAAAATAGAGTGGAAATTTCGTTGCGATGTTTATCTCTCGGTAAGAGTCTTATTTAAAATAGTAGCCAAACCTTTATGTAGTTGTTCCGGAAGGGCTGACAATTACGTAAAAATAGAGGAAATTATGAGGGTGCGGGAAAAATGGGTATTTTTTATAGACTTGAGGGCATGGCGGAGGGAGCGAGAGGGAACGTACGGGGAACGGCCGAGGGAGGTGGAGGTCTGCGAGGTTTTGTCACATCCCGGGACCGCCGCATTCTGCTTTACCGTGCAGAGGATATCCAACAGCCTTTTTCCCTCTCTCTACCCATACACCGCTCTACGTGTCTCTAACTCCCCTGCGCGTTATGCCCTCCCGTACAGTAACCGAGTGCGGGACAAGATTGAGAGGGCTAGAGAGAGAAAGAGTGGGGCAGGACTGAGGGTAACGAATCCGATGTCGAGTCCCTTTTAATCTCAGCCCTTCACTTACTTGGCATACGCACACCCTCCTGACGACCTGCCCACTTCAAACTGGCGCCTACCCCCCCCCCCCGTCTCCTCTTCCACCTCCCTCTCCGACTCAGACGAGGAGGGTGGAGGGAGGGAGGGAGAGAGAGTCCATTTTCCAGGAAAGGGATCATGACCCCATCCAACAAACAAGCGTGAGACAAAAGTGTGTGTGTGAGGAAGGGAGGTGGGTAGGAGAGTGAGAGTTTAAGTAGTTATTAGGAGAAAGATGAGAGGTAATATCGAGACATGATCACGGAAGAGTAATGAGCACGGCTGAATGAAAATTGATTATTTGGTTGAATAAAAAACATGAACTCCATTAAAGTTGGGAGTTAAACGTTCGATCTCAGTTTCATAAATTAATCTTTTTTCCTCTCATCCATTGCTCGTCTCGAAGAAAGAGTTAAGGGCGAAGGGCGTGGGTTGAAGAAGGCACCAGAATACGAGGCGAATGAGGAAGAAACGATATGCGCAAGTTTCGCAGCAAATAACACGACTTACAAGAGAGAGGGATGGAAAACAAGACACTATTTCCAGAGTGAGATAATGAAAAGGAGAGGTAGATAAATGTCGACGATTAAAGGAACATTTATAAATCTTAACAAAATTTCCGCGTGTGACACTATAATAGAGGCACACGAGAAAATAACTTTGCCTAAATTTCAATCGTGTTTTTGTTTCTCCAACGGTTGTCGAATTGCCGTGATAACTCTCTGTGACAAATTATAAATCGATAGGTGCGATAGTTATTGCCCTTGACAAAAAGCAAATGCGCTGGCAGTTTTAGGTGCACGCGATATTTTTCATGAATTGTTCGAAGGAAGGATGGAAGGTAGGATAGGGAGGGGGTGGGTAGCGAGGTCAGGTCTCGTAAATTACGTGCAACATGGAGACAGACAAAGGGAAAGTGAGTGAATAAGCGAGAGTCATCAAATAGAAGTAGACGTATAAAGAGAAGGGAGGCCGCGAACGCTATGAAAAATATGTACCGTTCAGCCGATGGTAGAAAAATGCTAAATAATATCCATGTAACTCAAACATAAATGCCCTATACGGGTATCAGATAAAAAAAAAAGCTTTAGACTTCGGAACCACGCGATATGCGCATTTGCAAATTGACATAAATTGAGGCTGTTCTATTAAGGGGGAGAAACGCGTCATTAGAGGAATGGTCGAAACATGTAACTGGGATTTTTTGCCAAAAGGGAAGCAAGGTCGGATATCCTATGTAATTCGGATTCAGTGTGACTCAAATCGTAACATGATATCTTTTTAATATGAGAATCATTATTTCTTGGATTAAAAAGATTATTTCGATAATCGATTTTGCTTTGGGGGAAATTTACGGAAACCTGCGTCTTTAATAATTTCTCATCGGCGTAATTTTCATTTAGTTTAGATGTCTACAAACTCGAAGGAAATTTCGAGAAGCGCCCTATTATACTGTAAGGAAAACGTATAAAAAGCCCTTTGGGCCATCTATTGTATGAAATAAGAAGTGAAGAGATGGAGAAAGAGGTTAATCAAACGAGAAGGGAAGAAAAAGGGAAAGAGAGGACTAGAATGAAGGCGGCAAATGAAAGAGAGAGAGAGAGAAAGGGAGTTTTTTTGCCAAACCGAAGAGAAGGAAAATGGGGTTAAGGATTTATCCTTCTCGTAATTCTTCGAGCTTAAGTCCGAAACAAATGACCTTCAACAGATGATTCTCATTTATTTCGTCCTGCTACGTATTTATAACGACGAAATAGGAATTATATACTTTAAAGAAGCCTTTTTCTATGAAATATTTTCGAAGATGTGTCTTGGGTTTAACACAGGATACAGTACTTTGGTATTTTTTGTTAGAATGTAAAAAGTTTGTAGTTTATTTATTGTAAAATTAGCGTATTATCTAAGAAAACTAACTCAAAGTGTTAATGTTAGAAAGTGATCCCAAAGTAAAATCCCAAGCTCCCCACCGATCTTATTTTGGTTGATGGAGCATAATTATCTTTTTTTGCTCTTACTAACATTTAAAGTTTTTATAGGTCAATCTTTTGGAATAAATTTATGTATAGATAATATTTTAACACATTTGATGTGGTTATTTTATATAGATGAAGAATAATATTTATGATGTAATAAATCAAAAGTAATGACTTTTTGAATTCTTGCAGTTATATTAATTATTCCAGCTACTTTATAAATTTAAATATACAGTTCTTTGGATGAGTTTGAATTCGAAGATATAATAAAGGCTAGATCAATCTGGTAAATTTTTCAGTTCTACTGTCTAGTTTTTAGAGTTTTGAACAAATATAGGAAGGGAAACATTTTCAGCTGAAACAGTTAGTATTTGAAGAATCAAAGCAGTGGTCAAATAAACAACTCACTGATAAATAGAAACCCCGAGGCTCAGAGATTAGGAGAGTTTACAGTATGTTAGAGAGTTAGACATTTTGTAATGCTAACATATAAGTGAACCGTTACATGATTTTTTATTGATCATATTTACGACTGATACGTGCGTTTTGCGTGCGCATCCCACATATACTTTTACTACGTCTCTATTTCTATGGTGAAAATCCAATTTCTCATAAAGCAATTAACTGTCTCACGTGATAAGAAAGGCACAACTGCATTACACCTGCGCGTATTTTCTCATTGATTTTCAAAATCTGCCATTAGAATAGTTTATACTCTTGTTCGTTAAAAATTTTCGGTGAATTCCCGAAAAGGAAAGCAGTTCTTTACGGATCGATCAGCTTCTATCGTAAGTCGAAATTAAAATTTGAACTGGAAGCTGCTGCACTATAAGAAAGGAAATGACTTTGTGTTCCCATCGTATATTTCTCTTATTTCATCCAGTCACACAAGCGTCTGGGAACGGACATTGTTTCATTTCACTCAGAATTCTAGTGACAGCGGTAACTGAACAACCTAACTTCGTTACTCTACGTAATGATTGACCTCGAGGTCTTCACTTGTGGAAGTGTTTCCTATTCTCCTATAAATAGTGCGTAGTGACAATACATCCGTTGCAATCTCACCTCATACATTAGGTTACCTGCTATTCATATGTACGCCAAAGAAAGCAAGCGACCGAAAGGACAAAAATGATTAATTAATAACTTTTTAAACAAAAATAGACTTTAAAGAATTCTTTAACGCTAAGTAAATTATCCAGTTTGTTTTGGTTTTAAGCGTGTCGAGTGCTTTAGTAAACTGTTTAACTCTTTGAAGCCATTGTAGCCGGATGATACCTGTAGAAGATGAAAAGAAAAGGAGAGAGAGATGTGAGTGGAATGGGGGGAGCGAAAGAATGATAAAGAAGAAGAGGGAAGAGTAGGATTAAAGATGACGGTTGGAGGGGTGCTCCGGAAAGTGGAATGGGAGAGAGATTTTTGGGCAGAGAGGGGCGGGAAGTTAGAGTGGGGGGGGGGGGGGGGGGAGGGGTGGAGGGAGGTTACAAAGGTTTGGATAGAGGGTTTTTACGGAAGAGAATGCCACATTCCTAATCACCGCTCTTAGCTCCGCGCCTAATCCCGCTTTAACCCTCATCATATCTCCATTCCGTAAGTCCCTCGGCGGCTACACTTTCACCCTGTGACGATGTCTCTCTCTTTCGTGCTATACTGCCATTCCTCCCCCCCCCCTCCCTCCACGCTTCCCCCTCCCGCCACTCTCTCTCCCCACTTCCTCTCCACTCTTACCCATGTATTTTCCCTTTCCTTCCTCCCGAAGATCCCTTTTAACGTGCAGTTATTCACCGGAGTGCCTATTTTTTGCCGTTAGCTTTAACGGAAAACGTATTCGTTAAAGATGAGGCTCTCATGGTATAATATCCGTTTTATTTCGTAACGCCTTATCTAAATGTGAGTCTAAAGCGTTTCAGATGGAACCTTATATTAGCACATAAAGATGGTATATTTTCTGGAATAAAAGATTCGAAATTTTTTTGTAAGCTTGAGGAGGAAGAGGAAACCAAATGTAAAGATTTATATGCGGGAAAATAATTTTTTATCGCGTTATCGGAATGAAAATGAAAGAAATTTGAGGACGCCGAAAGAAAAATCATTAAAAGTCCTGCATAACATTACAGAAATAACTTTCCATAACCTTTACCTGGCTATCGAATGCTTGAAAAAATCAGATATATTTCAAAGTTGAATTACTTAGAGAATGTGTCTACAAAAAATTTTGAAATTTTTATTTTTTCAATAAACGAATGAAAATTATACTCGAATTTTGAAAACGTTTTTTCCAAAAGCATAAATTATCCATAAATTTCCATTCTAATTTGCATTTGATAAAAATCCTTGAAAATTTTTCGAAGATTTTACGCAGAAATTAGGATATTTCAGAAAGCTCTTTAATTTAATACTTGAAGTTAACTACGCATTTCAACGCGTATTAATGTTTCTGGTGTACAGAAGAGAAATATACGCGCCTTGAAAACTAATTGTTTGGATTGCTTGAAAAATAACCTATAAATGTATAAATTATCTATGTGAATTTGTGTATGTCAATATTACATTCTGAACCACAAGTAAATTTATTGGAATATATAATTACATTTAGACCCCGCTGTTAAATGTTAATTCGATATTTAAATATATATCACATAATTATGCAAAATGACCTTTCTCGCATTCAAAATTATCTTTGAGCAAGAAACGATTTCCTCAGTTCACGGAGGATGTTTATATTTTATTAAACCGCACTTTGGAGCTTAAAGCGTTCCCTTACCTCTCAAGATGCTTTTAGTGAGCTTTAAGAGGACACTGTTATCGAATCGAACTCACCGTTCGAAAGGTTTTGTTGCAACGCTCTTTGGGGGGAGACCTTCAAGAGAGTTTTCCGTCCGATGTCTCGCGAACTGCCTTTCTCGGACATTTCGTCTCTTGAACGGTTTCCATCTTTTACACTTACATCTCACTCCTCTCGCTTTCTCTTAAAACATATCCTCTCACTCTCTTACTCCCATTTTTTCCCACCATCCTATATATATATATATATATATATATATATATATATATATAGACACCGATTCCCTCCCGTCACCTCTTATCTCTCACCTCTTTAACTTTCGCCCTTCCGACCCTTCCCTTCAACTTTTAACTTCGTCACAAAACTCTTTACAACTCTCTCTCTCTCTCTCCCCCCTCCTCCTTTCCGCCTCCACCTCCTCTCCCCTCTCTCTCCCTCAACCCTCTTTCTAGTAACTCTTCATCCAGAGAATTGGGGTGGATTTAGAAGGGGGAGGAAAAGTGTGAGGGAGGCAGTCCACTGTTCTTCTATCATATGTTCCTGTAAAAAAATAAAGGAGGTGGCTCGTATTCGACTCTCGAGGAATCCATTTTTCACAAGTAACTTATTTTATTGTTTTTTGAAGTGCTTAAAATGGTTGTCAAGAATATGTAAATCGAGTGAATCAAAATCTTAAACTTATCCTCATATATAATCTTAAATTAATCAAACTATATATTTATTTTCCACCTTCGATTAATTTAGAACCCTTGTATATATATATATATATATATATATATATATATATATATATATGTATGTATGTATGTATGTATGTATGTATGTATGTATGTATGTATGTATGTATGTTGTGTCTCTCTTGTGCTGATGAAGGGATCATCCCGAAAGCTCTAACCTCTACAAATGTGTCTCTCCAACACCCCAGCGGCTCTACTTCCGGTAAGCGTTCACTGGGTTTCCTTCAATACCTAGTTGCCCAAAATATCCTTACTTACCTTTCCTCTTCCTTAGTATATATATATATATATATATATATATAAGGGTAGCAACAAGGTGTTGGAGGAAGCCCAGTGGACACTTACCGTCGCTGAAGAAGGGCATCAGCCCGAAAGCTCCATTTTTGTGTAGTTTTTGTTCTTTTGTGTTTTTCGTGTGTCCTCAGCACCCCCAGCGGCTCTTCATTCTAGGTAAGTGTCCACTGGGCTTCCTCCAACACCTTGTTGCTACCCTTATTATTACCTTTCCTTTTCCTTAAGTATTTATATATATATATATATATATATATATATATATATATAAACCTTATCTCCAAGTCATTTGATAACCTATCCATATTATTTCTTCTTAGTTATAAGTTCTTTATTATAAACACTTCCATTTATTAAAATTGATATTTATATTTAAGGAAGATGCAATACTCTTAGGTTAACCAATCCGTTACTCCTAAAGAATATATTTTCAAGGACGCTTTAAGAGATGTTTTGTGGCCTTGAATTCGATAATAAAATTTTTGCTGCAAATATACGTTATATATATATATATATCTTTTTTCTTCTTTCGTGAGTTAAAATGACGTATGCTTCGTCTTTTAAATTTTTTGAAGAATCGCTTCTAGTAATAATTTCATTGATTTTTGTTCCTAGTGGCTAGCCCTCGACAATATGCTAAGCCTTGTTTCCCCCCTTACTTCCTCTTTTAACCCCCGTTTATTCCAACCTTCTATATATCCGTCATTCCAGTCTTTTTAAACCTCGCTGTCCACTCACACCACAAACGCCTTCAAGGCCCACACCGCTTCGCGTTAATTCGGGGAAAGCGGCGCTTGTGGGTTCAAAGTGCTATCAATCTTCGTCATAACGATCTTTCCACGGAATGCGTGCGTGTGTCTGCGAACTTTGTGATACTGAATGGCACCCCTCGCCTGGAATGAACATCCCCCGAAAACCTTTTCAACCTCGTCCCGCGACCCTCTTCCCTTCTCTCCACAGCGCTTCCTACCCGTTGCAGTGAAATTTAAACGGTACGTTGTCGACTGAAAATTCATCCCATTCGCTTGAATGCAGTCATTCCATCGTCTTTGACTCAATTCTTTTTCTCTACATCACGTCCCTCGACATAGACTTCTTTGGGGTTTTCAATTATTCTACAGCTGCGTATTTGCAGTGTGGCGTAATGTATCGCTTGATTGATTGTTCCAGCATGAACTCTTGCTCTTAAACTCAATGTTTTGAAATACCAAATTAAATAATATTACTCAATGGACAGATATTCTCTCTGAAAGTTATCGAAACAACTTCGCTGTTCACATTAGCAACTAATCCAGCATGCTATATAATTTTAAACATTTCTTCTGTAATTGAAGTCCTACAAATAAAAATCAAATTAATTTTCCCCCACCTTTTTTAACGCATACGAATTGACTTGTTCTTTCCGCGTGGTAAAGAAGCATTTTTTTTCGTTTGGATTAATCCCTAACCTTAATAACCCATTACCTAATTCTCCCATGCTAAATTTGGCTAGAGTAAATTCATTTCTCTTATTTAACGAAAAGGTGCTCAGAAGCATGGTTAACTTTATAGCATAAATTTTTTGATTATAAGTATATTACATACACGTAAGATTAGTGGTTGAGTATATTTATGCGACTCATTTGGCGAGGAAAAGAGAAATAAGCATTAGTTTTCGATTTGATGCAAGCGTTTATGTTAGTTGGTACTGTAATTATAATAATAATGTTAAAAATCTTAGATATTTTAAATAGATAAAATGTTTTATAACCAAAATTTTATAAAATTGGCATATAAAAAAGATTTATTGCGTAAGTACAGAAATCATTTTGTCGTAGAGGATTCGTTCTCTCCACGTTCCACGCTCCTGACAACAGTAACCATGTTATGTGCTATTTGTTTTCCAAGATGTATAAAAACTTTTCAATTCATTTTTTAATCCGTAATATTATTATTTTTTGTATCTAGTTTGAACCGTTTTAACCTTAATAGAAATAAAATGCAATTGTTATGTAAAGGTATTAGATAGAGGCTAATGAAATTCGGAGCTCTCAAGTAATTATCGCTTAAAATTTCAGTTATTATTTTCTCAATGGTTTTCAGTAAAATTTTGCACAATTGCTTTTCGAGAAAACCCTGCATAATATTTTATGGTACCATTATTTTTAAATTAAAAATTTTATTGATAATTGTGAAATTTCATTATTAATTTTTGTAGCACAGACGTCACTTGTCTTGTCACAAAGGTTTCTTTCTTTAAGCAAAAATTATTTTTTGTTTGGATTTTTATTTCTCCTAGTCAAGGTTTTTTCCTTAAATAGTACTCTGGCCCTTAATTTTGTCAGAGTAATTTTGAAAATTACCGCAAGGTCAAATATTTCCGTCGAATATTTTAGCTACTTATCTCCAATTGAGCAATATATTCTCCTCGTTGCCTCGAGGGAGAGGTGGAGGAGGAAGCGAACGATTTGTCGGCCATTAAAACGGGAATTTAAACCCTTTACCATGCCGACTGGTTTCGTTCATGTGCCAGTCTATGCGCGCGTAATGTCATCATAGCGAGTGGATAGGATCCGACCAAAGGGCGCACAGAAGGACAAACGCACTCCCTTCCTTACCTCTCCTCCCCCGACCACTATATGCCACGGTAACCGTTAAATTAGGCATACACCCGATCACCCCTTCCGGACGCCCAACGCATGCGCAGTTGTCTGGAAACAATGTCATGGTTGGTATGGCTAGACGTGCGGGCGGCGGGTGGAGCGAGAGATGATCGCGCTAATGGGCGGCGAGTTAATACGGCTATTATTGGGTGCCTTCCCGTGCGAGGATTAATTCCTTTAGGGGAAGAGGAGAGATGGAAAAAAAGGAGAATTCGTGGAACAGATGTATAAAAAAGGGGTTTTTTTAAACAAAGGACGCAGGTGAAGTGCGCGGAAAAAAATTATCGCCGAGTACGAGGCACGCGACGCCAGAGGGGTAAAAGGGTAGACCTTTTCATTTTAAGAGGTTTTTTGAGGAAAGAGGGCAATAGATGTCCGTGTCAGAAGGGTGGGGAGAGGAGATAGAGAGACTTTTTGGTAGATTTTTTTTTTTGAGGGCCGAGCAGATAGGAAGAAAGGGTATCGTCGGAGTTTTCGTGAAGATTGATAGAGAGAGTGTGTGTGAAAAATAGAGAGAGAGAGGGAGAGTGAAAGATCGCTTGCACGAAGCTCACGTGGTTTCGTTTCGCATGAACTCCGAGGAGTATTTCGGGAAACTTTGAATGATAGCGGTCATTTGCCGGTTATTACGGGTGAAGGTTTGATTGGTGTTTCCATTAAACCGCGGCCCGAGTTATTTGATCGAGTGAACTGAATTCTGGAGGGAAAGTGGACTAAATTGGGATGGAAAAATGACGGATCAGATCGAGAAAAAGGTTTTGCGTATGTTTTGAGTGAATATTTCATTCTCGAAATGACTCCAGATAAACACGATAAATGTCATTTCTAACAGATTAAACTGAAATTCATTTATTCGTTATCCTTTCAAATGAAGATTCCGTATATTTTTTTCCGAAAATTATTGGACGAATCCATAGAGTTCATAAATTTTCAGAACGGTGTTTAAATATATAAATTTTTAATCTTTATTTTTGCTTGTTTATCGGCGATCGTTTTGTAATATGCCATCTGAATCAAACTGCGAAAGAAATAACATAAATAGCGGAAAATTCATATCTTCAATGATCGAATTGATTTTCCAAAGCGAAATAATAACCTTAGCTCGCAAGAATTCCAAAATTTCTCGCATTGCATGTCATCATCTAAAAGAACAAAAGGTTCTCTCCAGACATGCCGCCATTTATAACCTTGATCCTCCAAGTTCCATAAGTCATCTGCTACCTCACTCGAATCGAAAATTCTCTTGGAATTCTCACCGTACAATCTTTTCAAACACTTCTCACCCTAACCCACACGTCTCTTCCTCTCTATATATTTATATCCCGACAAATATTATCCATCCCTTTCGCCTCTACCTCTCTCTTTCTCTAGTCTTCACCGCCTTTATCCCTCTCCCGTCCCACTGTCATATTTCTTATCTCAATTTTTCCCGCACCAGTGTCCTCTTTCCCATAACCAACAGCAGCGGTTACCGCGCCTCGGTATTAAGGGATCCAACAGTGGCGTGCCTAGCCATCCACCTCCGCCAACATTTTCCCTTCACGCCTAAAGCTCCCATCTACATTTCCTCTCCTCCTGCTCTTCATTTCCCTCCTCCCCTACGCTTTCTCCGCGTCTTCGCCCAATCGCGTGCCGTATATAAATCCCCCATTCCGCCTTCCTTCTCCGCACCCTCACTTTTATCTTCGCCCTGTTCCTCTTTCGTGCACCTCTATTCCCCGCGGAAACCCCTCCTCCTCCCCCTTCTTCCCTCCGTTCTCTCCTTCCTCTCTTTATCCCCTCTTCCTCCTTATCCCTCCCTATTTCCTGCTTTCCTTGTCCGTTCTTTCATTCCGGTCAAATAGCACTGCAAGGAATGAAATCAGCCACCGCAAACCTCTTTCTTAATTCTCCGTCCTATACCTGCCCTATGCTTATTATTTCTCTTCATTCTTGCGCCTTACTGCGACAAACGCGAATAGAAAACGGTTATCTTTCCCCCATTCTAATTTTCATAGATTCCCCTAACGTGTTTTTTTAAGCTATGGTATGCTTCGCTACTCCAATTATTTCCTCTCTCTATCAGACATATCTTTCCCAATCCGACAGTCCTTTTCTCATCTCCCTATTCCATCCGCCTCCACTCTATATCCCTCCTTCTCCAGCCCATCAAACCCTTATCTCAACCTATCAAACCTTATCCCACCCAATTTTAAGACCTTCCACCCAATCATGACCTTTTTCTCATCCCTTTCCTTCGCCTATTTTTCATCCCGTCCTATTCTCCATGTCGCTCTTCTCTTTCGCCGGCCTCGAGAACTTTCCGGCGGCTTTTCCTGTCGGGATACTCTCGCTCCTTCCTTTTCTTCTTTTCCATCCATTTTGCCATCTTTCATCCTTTCGAATTTTACCTCTCCGTTCTTTGTACGTCTTCTTTTTCGCTATTTCTTCTTCCACTTGTTTGTATTCTTTTGTGTGTGCATCTTCCGTATTCCTAGTTAGTTACACTAGTCCTTGTCGTATTTGTACCCTTAGAATTGTTTTAATTGCATTATTTTAGTAAGTCTAAGATCTTAAAGCCATCCACAATTATCAAATACTTAAGTTTCTTTTCAAAATTTCTGCGTATGATTTTCAAGTAATAACTTAGTTATTAGTTGTATAGTTAAGCAAGTAGTTAAGAATGCCGTCATTTTCTAATCTGAGGGAGAATCTAACGACCGATAAAGAGATTAATTTCCAGGAAAAGGATCTGAGGATGTAAAAAAATTGGTATAGTATTATAATGTAAAAAGAACGTTGATTTACCAAAATATATGCGGAAAGTATAAATGGAAATATCCTTAAAACGGCAGAGGATACTACGTATTGAAGAAGATTGAAGTTTCTGGGAACTCATTAAATCGATAGAAGAAGAGCATAGACGAAATAAAAGGAACGGACGAGGAAAGAGAGGAAAATTAAATGTCTGGAAAAATAAGAAAATTTGTATAGAGGTAGGGCACGAGCATATTACGGAAAATGCCAAAATACGACGGGAAAACGTGAGATTTATTTCTTTGACGAATACAACGCGAGAAAATAAAATAACGCCTTTTCTGAAGCGGTATTGCAATAAAAAGTAGTATATCTAAGTCAACGCCAATTTGCAAAACTGAGTCACAAACAAATGAAACAAATTTATAGCATGAGAGGGTAAGGAGAGCAGAGCAAAGCTGAAAGGATCGCTACGAACTATTTATAGAGTCACAAACAAATAAAAAAATCCCTCCACAGAATAAGGAAATCATTCGGTACAGTATCAACAGATGATAAAGTAAAATGACTGTATCGAGTTAATAAGTCGAAGGCCATTGAAAATGTATTTTTATCCACTAGTAAGATAGACAACTTTTTCGAATATGAAATACGTATTGAATAATTGCTTAGGCAAAGTTTTTATGGGTTCTTTGCACGCAGTGCACAGAAGAAGCGCATATAAGAGAACTTGTAAAAATAGAATCCGTCTTCATCTTTCCTGTCATAAACCACTTGAATTAATATTAAGGAAGTTTATTGTAGAAAAGCTACGCTAGAAGTTTCTTTTCGACCCATATTTATCCATTAGAAAATGCTCTTCTTAAAAGAATCTCTGATTTGTAACAAAAAATTAAAAAAATTATTATAAAAATTTTAGATCTAACTTTGGATTTCATTATCGTAATAATAAATAACGCATTTGGATACTCTGTGTACTTCATTAGTACATAATTTCACTCTTGTTAATATTTGGTATTATAGTGTTTTTTGTTGGCGATGTTTTTATGCCTCATAAGTTATCAGTCCATCAAATAATGCTACTTAAAGATTTTTAACCTTATGCAAAATCCACACATGAAAACATGCACAAGCAATTTATTGTTAACTGAATAGCCTGACTTCAATGTATAGGATATAGTATTTTAGGTTCCATGACAAATCGTCCAATAAATTTCGTCCAAATATTCTTTCGTCCGAAGACATTTTGTCCAATCACTTTTGTCCAATACTGTGTTGCCCAGAAGTTTTTTTGTCCAATACGATTTTTGTCCAAACACTTTTGTGCAATACTGTGTTGTCCAGCAGTTTTTTTTGCCCAATACGATTTTATCCATTATCTGGCTTAGATTTCTGTCCTTTTTTAGTTTTTCAGATTTATTTCAATTTTAACAATCAGTTGACCGTTACTAAGGTTACAGTTACTAAGGAAAGCTACAATTATTGTTAGACAGCAACATACAAATGTTTAAATTATTAAATATTCAATTCTGAAGAATCCAGAGCAAAAAGATTTTTATTTCACTGATATTTTAATCCCCAAAATTTTATATAGAGAGTAAAGGAAGAATGGTAAAATTAATCGAAACAACGAAAGGTGAATATTTGCTGGAGTATGAGAAGTTTTCATACCACAACCATTCCCAGAACAAGCAGCATACACGAAAATATTGGCGGTGTGAAAAAAGAGACATCTGCAACGCTAGGTGTATAACAGATTTCGACACACACGAAAATTACTGTTTTTTAAATTGAAATATTCTTCCTGTTGTGTTTTTTATTTTACGAAAAAGCTTTGCACAGTAATATTTAGTGGACAAACAAAGACTTGGGCCAAAATAGATAGGACGAAATATTACTGGACTGATAAACAGATGGAGTCAATGCAATCTGGACAAAATGTCTATTGGACAAAATTATATTTTGGACGAAAAGTCTGGACACCAGTATTTTAGAACGTTACATCACTCACATTACTTATGTTTGTTGATAAAAATTGATCCTATATATTTAATGAAGTACATGTCCCTTTTAAATTAAAATTTTAAAAATATTCTGTGAATTTAAGATTCGCATGATTTTGTATTCTAGAAATGAATTCCCATCTTTATTTATTTTAAGTATGTTTCGAAATGGTGGTGGTATTTCAGCCTCTTTATCAAAAATTCCTCCTAATCGCCGATAATTTCGGTAGCATCATTAGGTGAATTTTCAGAAACCCTTCATCAGACGCGATTCTACCCAACCCCCACCATGCGCTTCTTCTTTTTTACTCCTGTGTAATTTGTACGGAACTTTTGCCCTGCGTTTTTTTTTCCTTTTCGTTCCTCTCGGAGCGCAACATTTGTTGAAAGTTAACGCGGAGATATTTATCCTAACACAAAAATTGAGAAGTCTCTCTCACTCTCTCTCTCTCTCTCTCTCTCTCTCTATATATATATATATATATATATATATATATATATATTTAGGGCAACTAGGTGTTGTGCTGATGAAGGGATCATCCCGAAAGCTCAAACAACGTCTACAAATGTGTCTCTCCGACACCCTAGCGGCTCTCCTTCCGGTAAGTGCTCACTGGGTTTCCTTCAACACCTAGTTGCCCTAAATATTTAGCTATCCTCTTCCGCAAGTATATATTTGTGTATGTATATATATATGATCCCTTCATCAGCACAACACCTAGTTGCCCTAAATATATATATATATATATATATATATATATATATATATATATAGAGAGAGAGAGAGAGAGAGAGAGAGAGAGTGAGAGAGACTTCTCAATTTTTGTGTTAGGATAAATATCTCCGCGTTAACTTTCAACAAATGTTGCGCTCCGAGAGGAACGAAAAGGAAAAAAAAACGCAGGGCAAAAGTTCCGTACAAATTACACAGGAGTAAAAAAGAAGAAGCGCATGGTGGGGGTTGGGTAGAATCGCGTCTGATGAAGGGTTTCTGAAAATTCACCTAATGATGCTACCGAAATTATCGGCGATTAGGAGGAATTTTTGATAAAGAGGCTGAAATACCACCACCATTTCGAAACATACTTAAAATAAATAAAGATGGGAATTCATTTCTAGAATACAAAATCATGCGAATCTTAAATTCACAGAATATTTTTAAAATTTTAATTTAAAAGGGACATGTACTTCATATATACATATATATATACAGGGTATCCCAAAATTCGCGTATACGAACATAACCATGAGAATCCTTACGAAATTTTAAGTCGAATATGTTCTTTGTCAAAATTTCAGTAGACGCATAGTTTCCTCAGAAAACTTATTTCAAGTTGGCAGTATGTGGCAACACTGTACTGAGAAAGGGTCGGTTGCTATAATGACTCTATAGTCGGTCTCACGTTAAGAATTCAGTACGGGAGAGATAGGGCTGTTTCTCTCACACTCTTTCCAATGTAATTCGCCCGTATCTCCTCCCCTCTCTCAGCCATGTTGCCAAATTTGGAAAAATTAGCAGGAGGAGAGGGAGACAGGGAGAGGGTGAGAGAGAGAATCGGCAAACACGCGCTCCATAAGCGCTGTACTGAACTCTTAACGTGAGACAGATTATAGAGTCTGAAATGACGACACTATTATGTTTATCATTATTTGCTTGCAATCTTTAAATTCCTTAACTTGTTTTTATTTATTTCTGTTTAGTTTTTATTTCTTTTTCTTGATCAATGATATGTCAACAAACATCCACTTAACTAAAATATTGGAAACATCATGAAAAAGAAATAAAAACTAAACAAATAAATAAAAGCATGTTAAGGAATTTAAAGATTGCAAGCAAATAATGATGAACATAGTAGTGTCGTCATTTTAGACTCTAGAGTTATTATCGTAACGGACCCTTTCCCAGTACAGTGTTGCCACATATTGCTAACTTTAAACACGTTTTCTGAGGAAACTATGCGACTATCGAAATTTTAACAAAGAATATTTTCGACTTGAAATTTTGCAAGAATTCGCATGGTTACGTCCGTATATGCTAATTTTGGGACACCTTTTATATATATATATATA
This sequence comes from Uropetala carovei, assembly GCA_036926305.1. NCBI lineage: Eukaryota > Metazoa > Arthropoda > Insecta > Odonata > Petaluridae > Uropetala > Uropetala carovei. The sequence goes on along the minus strand of JAXCHB010000152.1, from coordinate 32,728 downwards.
TATATATATATATATATATATATATATATATATATATATATACACACACACATACATACATAAAAAGATCGAAAAAAGAAAAACGAGAAGTATTTCATAGCCTCGGTATTTCGAGAAAAGTGAGCCAATCTCCTTTTTATCAGGCTTACTTCCGGGTTCCGCTTGCCTGCCTCTGGAAGAAGAAACATCTTAGAAGTAGCTGTTAGCGCTCTCGCATCCCAACTTCTCTCTCTCTCTCTCTCCACCTCCCCACCCTTCATTCCCTTTCCACCTCTCTCTCAATCTATTTCTTCCCATAAAAGAGCTGGAGGAAATACACGGTCTGGCGGAATTGAAGGGATGATTGGGAGGGGGAGTGAGGAGGGTTGGGTTGGTGTGGGCGTAAGAATGGGTGGGAGGTTTTTTGAAGATAGAGGGAGGGAGAGAGAGAGAGAGAGGGAGAGTAGGATCGACAGTGTCTTACGCGTCGTTCGTGGCTGGCAGCGAGAGGGAGAAGGCGTGTGTGTGTGGGCGCGGGAGGAATCGTGGGGGTGAGGTTTAGAAGCCGGCGCGAAAAATCTTATTTCCACCCCTTTCTCCCATTCATCCGTCGTCCTTTCCCAGCTTACCGCTTTCCTTTGCTCGTGCCTTATTTTTCCGCTACCTTGGCTCCGTCTCCCTTTTTCTCGCTCAAAAGAGAGAGAGAGAAGAGAGGGAAAGAAAGATAGGAGGAGCGGAGGGAAGAATAAAAAAAATATTCCCCTTTCCTTGCTTCCTCTCCGCCACTCTCTCATCATCCATTGTCTACCCCCGGGGGTATTTTTCAAGGTGCACGCTTATCCCACTTCCGCGTCTTCTCTTCCTCTTTCTGGAAAAAAATCTTCTCTCTTTCTCCTCCCTCCTTGCATCAGAAACATTTTGCATGCCTCGAGAAACATTCCGCTTACTTTCTCTCGCTCTTAATGCAAAACCAATAAATCTCCTTAAGCCTTGGAGAGTTTTTGTGAGAAAGAGAAAGAGTGAGAGAAAGAGAGAGAGAGAGAGAGAGAGGGGGGAGGGGGGAAGAAGGGAGTGGCGAAGTGGGAACCAATGGAGCGGAACGATTCCATTTGGAAATTTTATTCGTCTAATGGGTGGTAAGGAGAGATTGAGTTTGGTGAGGGAGAAGGGGGGAAAGGAGGGGAAGCAGGGAAAGGAGGGGAGGAGGTGTGTCGTGTGGGCCTCTGTGTGTGCGTTCGCTTAACCATGCATTTAGTTATTGTCTCTTTCTCTCTCTCTCTCACTCTCTCACTCTTCAGGCCGCTTCTTTCGAGAGAGGCTCTGAATTTTCATCCGCTCGTTAGAGATTGATGGAATTATTGAGAGTAATCGATATCACCTCGCTTGATTTTCAAGAGGTGGTTATTTAGAGTTCACCTTCACGTTTTAAAAAAAATTGAGCTTTTTAATTAGCCGCGGAATGACTTTGTGAAAAAAATAGTGACAGACTGGCGCTCAAAAAGATATCCTTCGAAATTAATTTATTCGTTCTAAACATTTATTTTTAATAGAAACTAATATTTCTGCCGCAGTACATAATCGGTAAAATTAAAATTTGTTTTGAGTTTGTTTCTCCAGTTAATTATTGTTCTTTGATCATTTTCGGATGATAAGTATCTTCGTTATCTAAATTTGCTAGTTTATTGCATAATCTTGAACTACAGGTTATTTCCAGTGTATAGACAAGGATTTCTCCCATTCTCTCCCTTGCTCCCCTTCCCCCCAACTTCGTTATCTAAATTTGCTATGTATTATAGTTTATTTTATTTGTTTGATGACACCGATCAATATTTGTCTTTATTGCTCAAATATTTTCAGCTCCTTCGTGTCATAAGGTTTGAATTTATATTGCTGTATTTGAAATGCCTCAATATATAGTGTCTATAGTTTTTATTCGTTCTTTTAAAAAGAATATCGTCCACCTCTTTTGGCAATTACTATTTTCCTATAATATAGCGTTTATCCATGAAATATTTCAAATTTTTTTTATAACAAACTGCTATTGATATTTAATAGGTTAATGCAAAGAAAATCCATCGCTACCGAGTTTTGTGAACGCCAAAATATCTTCCCATCTATTTCAACAAAATATAGGGATCTAGACTTTTAAATACATTTGGTTCTTCTGCTACTTTTCAATATTCGTATTTTTTATTATTAAATGCCTTATTGCATATTCGCTTTTAATATTAAAATTCGCTTTCGAACTTTATGAAAAAAGCTTTGTGTCTCACCAAAGGTCACTGTCATTTCAAACAACTTTTATTGTATACTGGAAATATACCTTCCTATGGATTATTCTGATGAAAATGCAGAATATGTGGTTTCCATACATTTGCTACTGATTATATTCTGGAAGGCTCGACAACCCTCTTTCCGCCAAATTCAAATCGAAAATGTGTATTTTTTAAAGCTTACAGTCATCGAGTTTACCAGAAAATTGAAGGGAAAACTGATAAAATTATAATAGACTTTATAAAAATAAAATGCGATACGAATATGTCATATTTAATGGATCATCAATATATTTTTCTTTAATTTGAAATTCATTCGTTTTTTTATTAAAAGGTCAAATGTATGCCGTGCCTAGGTCGTAATTCTTGAGGCAGGTTCACGTGACCTGCCTGGTTGATCTATCATAGATAATTCCGTCAAATATTAATTTAGTGTCCTTAAAATTACCGATTAAAACCCAGAAATAATAGATGAAATGTAAAATTTATAACGATGCGCAAGTTTCTACGTGATTTAAGAGTAATATTTTATTCATGGAAGTCTCAAAACTCATTCACTGTCATCGATCAGACAGAAAGTTTCCGGGAGATCCTCCTTCAGAAATTTTAGTGAAGACTCATTTCGTTCGCATACTTGATGATGCAGTCAATTTCAGCTACAAAGTAGCATTCATCGATCGTGCTCTATTGATTGAACACTGCATAAAGTTTTCGAGGTATTATGGGTAAAACTAAAAAAATATATAAAAATTAACGGAATAAGAATTCTTATGAACTCTGATTTTATCTAGCACTTGACAGATCCAATATGAGAGGTTTGGCACTTATCCATTCGAAACAGAACCTCTGTAGTGTTTCCTGCTCTCACAGTTTTGTGAAATGCTCATGTTCGCAGAAGTTTGTTATTTCAATGTAATTTATTACATCGATAGTTTTACTTAAAGATCAACTGTTATTTTAACGGAGAAAATGTTTTTGTTTAAGATGCTTTGAATATTGTCATTAAAAGGAACTGAGTAAGAGATTCTTTTGATGGAAAAATGGAATCTACGATGAATGCCTTTAAAATAAAAGTATTAAGGAAGGTAAATTATTAATTAAATAATTTTTATTATGAAAGTCATTGCGTTTCTAAGCTTCCCATCAAGATAACAATAAAATGTATCAGAAATATTTCACACGTGTTTCTTTTAATGTATTTCTTTCCAGCACTTTTCGATTTTCTCCGTTTTGACGGCACATATTCTCATCCGAAGTTAATTTCGGGTGGTATTGATTTATTTGTATTTATATGTGTCACTCCGAAAGGAAAATAGCAGTTTCATTCCTTATACTCTCAAATATATTAATCCATTTCTTTATTTTTAATCGCGTTTCGTAATAATCTGTTAATTTACAAGTAAGAAAAGGCGACTACAGTAGTATCTACCCATAACAAGGTTAGACAAAAGCTTCTACGAATCGCGTTTCGGATGTGTGTCGCTGTCTCACTGCAATCTACAATAAAATTCGACATATGTATTTATCTCTCCACATTCATTTCAAGCGAGGTGTACTTCCGATCATTCTTCGCCTGCGAATTCTTTAAAGCCGAAACGCACGTCTCTGCGTAACTCTCCTCTCTGCCTCTCTTTTTAATATCATATCGTGCGATCCGCTCTGAAACAAGAAGACGGGGAGAGAGAGAGAGAGGCAGTCTGAGGAAAGAGGGAGGCTCTGACGATGACAACCAACCTGTTGAAAAGGGTTCTGGGAAGGGTAGCGTAGACATGAAAGAAAGAGAAGGGAGAGGAGGAGGAGGAGGAGTAGGAAATGGGTGGAATAATGAGGAGATGAAGGAGAAGAGATAGAAGGGTACAAGAATAAAGAGATGGAGAGAGAGAGAGAGAGAGGGTATAGTTTCGAGGAAATAGAGGGAAGGAATGCGCCAATATTGAAGTGGAATTGAGGCGGAGAGCGTGTGTGAGTAAAGGGCTGTTTAGAAGAAAAGACGAGGATGTTGGGAGAGAAGAATAATTTGGAGCGGAAGGGTAAGTATCCACTGCTGGATTTTTTTTGTAGTATGCAAAGAGAATTGAGGTAATGCGTATTTCTCTTTTTTTTACCCACGGACGGATGGAAATTAGAGAAAGATGGCCGAGGCGGTTCAGGATCATCGCCGTATCGAATACCGAAGTGGTTCGGTTGGCGCGAAGCTGTTTGCCGCTACACGTGAGGGGAATTTTTGCGCGAAAGGGTGAGAGGATGGTAGAGAGAGAGAGGGATTAACCGGGGATGTTGATTGGAGTGGGGTGCAGAGAGAGAGAGGAATGAATGAAGTTGATCTTCGTACTAATTTATTATTCTATTTTTTCCCAATCTTTTTTATTCGAAGCGGAGATAAAATGCGGGCGACAGAAAAAGATAACTAAACATATTACGGGCACAGTGGAAGAAAATTGGGCTTAGAGATTTTTTTAAATCGATTGGAGCGAAGGAATTAAAAAAAAGGGGTTTTACAGAAAGGAAAGACGTAATTGATACGGGTTCTGATGGAGAAAAAGAGAAGAGATGGAGAGGAAATTGGAGGAGAAAAAAGAGGAGAATATATACTGAAGGAAATGGCACAATATAGCTAGGGGAAAAAACATTGTTTTGCTTTCTATTCGGATTTGAAGAAGGACATAATCAAGTACGCGATTCAATTCAGTATAACAATAAAAAACATTATCTCTTTTTAAAGGGTTTTCACACATTTTAAAATATTTAAAAGCAATCGATGCAAATAAAATTTAAGAGAAGAAACAAACTAGCCTTATTTTGATATTTTGAATTGACTTGATATTATGGGTGGGTGTAAGAAGTTGCAAAATCGGAGGCTGTATGGATTGTTCAAACAAAAACAGAAAACGTATGGTGTTGTTTTGCGATAAATAATTTGATTTGTCAAATAAGATATTTAAATGAACGATTGTTTTTGTTAAGTTGAAATAGTGTAAGGAATCATCGCTTTAACGCGTAGAAGTACTTATATTGCACAGCTCCTTTGGCATTTTTATCATATTATTAGTACAGAAATGTTCAATAAATTTTACAGAAAAGTAAATGGAAGAAGGATATGTTAGAAATGAACGAGATTTGTGATGAAATTTTTCATAACTGAGAGAAAGTTACAAAAAAATAAGTTTCCTCGAAATCACTTTTTTCGTCGTATTTCTGAAGAGAAATACACTAGATAATGTCCCTGTGAGTGGTGAAATTCGGCGGTGGGGGAGTAAAACCTGAGGAACTCGAAAAGTGGCCACTTGCTAATTTATAAGGGATTTACGTCTAACTTGAGGTCAATTTGGACGCGGCCAGTGGGAGGCTCATCGGGAGGGGGAATGGAGGAAAAGGGAATGAAAAATGAACTCATATGCGCCGCGAACGAGGGCACTCGAATCTGTCTCGCGGCGGAGATGCGGTCTGGATTACGTCTCTGTGTACTCTCTATGACTCCGTGAAAAACTCAATGGCCCTGTATCCGTGGAATTATGGACATACCAGCTGAAAGTGGTATCTAATGAATGTTTGGTCTGGTCGAGTTTTAGTCGCAGATATTTTCGATATTGCGTATTTTTATCTAAATAAGTAAGAAGTATTTTATTTCAAACTTGATATAAACTTGATATACGGATAGAAGTAAATTTTCAGAATTAGATTTGATTATTGGGTTCGTAATTGATAAGATATTCCAGTTATGTTCGGAAAAAATTAAATGCATTTTATGCTTGATGAAATCATTGCGTTATAATAAATTTTTATCCCTTTGGAAAAGTTAAAAGAAAAATTCATCCGTTCGTTTGTTTGTATGTATTTCCATTTAAGTTATTGAGGCATTTAAATGAACGCCTCTGTGAAAAAAGAGCTTTGACAAAAAGTGATGCGATGCGAGATTCGTACATTGAGGAATGTATATTAGTTAGAAAGTTAAATTCTCTCTCTATGCAGGAGAGAGTAATTTTGAAATGCGTGAGACGTTTCCATATTTACTTTGCTTATTGCTCCTTTTTAAAAGAAAGTCGAAAGTCGCGATGTTGAGCCTAGGTTTCCACACATTAAAGGATTGCGGGAGGAAGAAAAATTCTTTTGACTATGAGATTAATACTCTTCAACGGAATAACAATAATTAAATACCTTTTCGTATTCGGGTGAGTCGAATAAAAAAATATGTATTCGTTTTTTCCTCTCTCGTAGACGGCTACTTAATATCTCGCTGTCCTTTTAGTCTACTTTGCCTAAAAAATGAATCGCATTTAATATTTCCACTCATTTGGACGCGACGTTTTTTTAGTTAGAGGCGGGATATGAAATTTGTAAAGCGTTCGGTCGCGTTTCATTTGGGGTCAGTCATGTCGCCGACATTTTCAATATATTGAAATTAATTTAGTGATTAATATCCGTCAAGATTTTTTTATATTTTATAAATCTCCCATACATGTTTTTGTTCGTTCAATCGATAAGTATTCTCCCCTTTCCTCCAACAATGGCCCTCGTCGCTCGACGGAGGTTTGCTCGGCTCCGAGGTCACTCTTTAAGCATACAGTGTGTTTGTGTGTCTATAAATGGATGTGTGCGTGTGTGTTTGCCCTGTCCCTCTTTCTCCCTTCCTCCTCCTCTCATCTACAATCGAAAAGGGGATTAATGAGAAACTGAGCGAGAGGGGGAGAACGGAGGAGACGGAGAGGGGGAGAGGAATATGAAAGGGAAAGAGAGACAAAGAGAGGCAGTGGGCTTAGTAGCAGTTTCCAATACCCATGTGTTGGGGGTACACTTAGGCGTCTAGGGTATCTGCACAGATATAGTGTGTGCGATGAGAAAGAAAGAGAGATAGAGAAAGAATGAATTTACTCGTTTTCGGGAGATGGATGCAGGAAAGGATACTGTGTGGTCCGATCGTTTATTACGTCGCTATGTGTGTGTGTGTGTGGGGAGTGAAGAGGGGGGGGGGAGGAAATCAACGCAGTGCGCGGGGGAAGGATGGAGCAGTTCATTATCGAAAGTCCGCGAGAATTGAGGCCCAGCGTTCAACGCGCGTGCGGGAAGGCTCCAGCCCGATACCCGCAGAAATTCGTTGCGTATGAAAACTATTCCAGGAATTTCGGCATCCAAAGAATGCTGCCGCATTCTTTCGTGCGGTATTTTCACGTTTATCTTTATTAAGTGTCGAACGGGATACATTAACGTCGGAATGTGGATTAATTATAGATTTAAATTAAGCCTGAGTCAGTAGCTTGGTCGAAAATATGAGCGTGGATAATTTGAGATTTTGGGAATTTTAGTGGTACCGTGTATTTGTTTGTTGATTTATGTTACTGTGAGACTTATTTTAGAAATAGTTTCTGCAAACTTCGAAGAGACTTATAGGACGGGATACCATGTTGACTGATAGAACATCTTCAATATTTGGTTCGGAAATTCAGTAATATTTCTAGTAAGCTATCGATATTCAATAACTTAAAGGAACGTTAATTCTATTTTACACTTGTAATTATATTCTATGGCAGGAGTCGGCAACATTTTTTGCATGGCTGGCCAAATTAGTAGTTGAGAATATTTAGGAGGGCCACATTGCAAATAACAAAAACTTCGGCGGGCTGGATGAGCGTTTATATCAGAAGTTGCTTAGAGATTCTCTCGTCTAATATTAGTGAAAATCAAGTCTAAATAATTTACATGTTAAGATTCTACCATAAAAGGCTTTGTGACCATTTTACTAAAAAAAATTTATTCAATTTTATTCTGTTTTACCGACCACTTTTTCAGCATGGCTTCACGGGCCGCATGAAACGCCCTGAAGGGTCGCACGCGGCCCGCAGGCAGTAGGTTGGCGATCCCTGGTCTATAATATTGGCTCTATGATTTAGCATTTACAGTGCTGAAAAAATTGAAAAGATATAATTGTTGATTCTTGACGGATTTACAACATTTTTCTTATATAAAAAGCTATATCGTACTAATATGTGCATTGGATTCATACTTTAATCCCAAAAGCATGTGGAGATTATTTTATTTTTTTCTCGAAAATTACTTTTGTGGCGAATAAGTGTAAAATAAATCTCCACATTTGGATGCATATTTCATCTATACATATTTTACCATGTAAAGACTACACTATATAAACAGCAGCACCAGCGATCAACATGGTTATTCGTAGCGGTAAATTAAAAGCCTGTGAACATAGCATCGACGGAATAGTATTCTCTGAAACCGCAGGGAGGCTGGTGATAGGATGAACATTTTTATGCAATTCCCACAAAATAACAATGATATTTTGAATGATCCTTACGTAAATCGGATTAGAGGTGAATCCTGTGAGGGTCACCACACTATTATTCCTGCCATCGATTCGATGGTTTTGTTAACAACAAAAGCGGTGCAGGGATAAATTGAAAATCCACGCCCCGGGAAATAAATAAGCGGTTTTAGGACTAACAAGACCATCTATTCTTATGCGCACAAGTCAATGGAACGCACTGAGTTAAAACTAGTGGGGCTGGGGGAGGTAGCAAAAGAAGGGCGGAAAAAGAAACTTAAAAATGCGTCATTGAAACACTTCGAACGAAACCTCGCCAAATCTCGGACCCATTTTTTTTCTTCTTTTTTTATAACGTTTCGGATTTCCCGGTCGCGGAATAACTTCTCATTATTCGACGCTTCAGTATCGCCTTCCCCATTAAGCCTAATTTGGAATTTTGCAGACGGTTCTGCAGGTTCTGATATCCCAAAGGATAAATCCGATTAAACGGATTTTGTCCTCCCCTCCCCCTCTCCTCTCCCTCACAGTAACCCTTCATCCTTGATCGTCTCTCTCTCCGTCTCCCTCTCCCCTCTTTCCCCCTCCTCTCTCTCTCTTTTCCACTCTCTACGCGCGATGGACGGCTCGATTAACAATTGCGACGCGTAAGTTGATGCCACCATCCACTCTCCCACTTCCCTGCCATTCCGTATCACTCTACCCCTTCCGCCTACCTCCTCTTTTTCCCCTGCCTATTCCCACCCCTCACCATTGCTCTACACGCAGACAATTTCCTGCGCTTGGGAAAACTATTTTCGAGCGCAAATAACCAACTCACCATGCTCTCCCTCAATCCGCTCTTTTATACTCCTTTCTCTTCATTTCTCTCACATATTTTATCTCTCTCTCTCTCCTTCACCTCCACTTCCTCCATTCTTTAATTTCTACCCTCTTTATTTCTCTACATTGGTCATATTTAGTACTGTTAATCTCCATTTTTCTTCCTAAGTATCCTTTCCCTATCCTTCTCGCCTCATTTATATTTTGAATTAAAAATCTTTTTACCTAACGCCAATTTATTCATCACTAACCTTCTCTCTCTCTCCCTTCGTTTCCCCTTCTCATTGCCTGTCCTTCATCCCATTTTTATTTCTCCCTCTTTCATATCCGTTTCTACCCCGTCTTTCCATTTTGACCGTCCTCCCTTCGTTCCTCCCACATCCCGTGCGGACCACGTGAGTTTAATGCTCCCGCGGTTAGATTACCAGTTGAGGCCCTCCTGTGTCCACCATTGAGCGCATTCGATGGGATTCTGTGGGTCGGGGTTGAGCGTAGTAGTAGGAGGAGGTGGAGGGAGGGATGGAGGGAGAGGGAGCGGAGAGGAGAAGGAGGTTACGGTCGAACTCCGACCGGAATCTCCCTCTACTCCCCTTCACTCCCTTGACTCGCTCCCCGACGCTTCAATTTCCCAATTCAGGGATTTATGAATTCCCGCCATCCCTCCCTCTTTTTCTCTCCCCCCCCCTCCCCCAACTCCCTCTTCTACCCCCTTCTCCCCTCCATCCTCCCGGACAACCCATTTTCCCACCCGGCCATTTTGCGAGGTCTTTTTCTCTAAAAATCCCTTTCGTTCTGCTTGTCCTCCCATCTTCAGAGAAACCCTCTTCGCGTATTCGGCGGTGGAGAATTAAAATAAAAGTTCTGGAAGGAGTCCCCTCCGCGGCGAGGACGAGTAAAGAGTTAAAAGTTTTCGCGAAGTGGGCCAACCGGTAATTTCATTAGTGTTTTGTCTGGATGCGCGTCTGTGCGCGCGGCTCATCGGTTAATCCGATTAAAAATGGTGAAAACAGGTAGTCGATTCGGATAGCGGGCGACCGGAATGATTTGTAATGCGTGCGAATGATGCTGTGATTAAACCTAAGATAAAATTTAAATTTATGGTGAAGTGAAATTTATTTGCCGTGGAATATTTTTATTTGACAATTAATTGTTTTCGGGGAAATATTTAGTTTTTCCCGTCATAAGCCTTTTGAATGGAAATTGTAATTATATCGGGGTAATTGTTATTCAAACTTAATAAAACTACAATAGTTTATGAAAAAGTGTAGCATGACGATTTAAATTCACTCACATAATGTAGACTTGACGCGGATTCGATTAGCTACTTTCTGTGGATGAAAAATGTAGCATATCTAAAAGCTTTAAGATGCTTTAAAATCCTCACCCACGAAACAAGCTGCTGTGGTATAGCTTCAAAAGCATTTCTCTTAAATAACGTTTTTAAAAAAAATATGGAAGTCAAAGAATGTTATTGCCTACGGAAAGAAAGGAAATCGTACTTGGTAGATTCTTTCATTCCTTATCTTTATTTATCAAGTTAAAATCATGCTTTTTCCCTCAAACGGAGACAAACGATTTATTATATGGAAATTGTATTAGGCACTATGCCAACTCCGTAGCCACGGCTAAAAGAGGGAACATTTTTCCCTTCTGCAGTTCAGTTTCGCCTTCATATACGTATTCGTCTATTATATAGACTTAATTATTTCCCTATATATATATATACATATATATATATATTATCTAGGATATTCTGAATGGAACTCCGAGGCCCGACATCGCAACCTCAAATCTCTCCTCATTTTAGAGTGTGCAAAATTATTTAATCCATGTCATCATCTCATTTTCCACTTCACGGAGTATTACGCCATTGCACAACCTCCAACCTGGAGGATCAATTCGTATCAACGTAAGCACATTCACCATAACAAATATATTCACAGGCACAAACATTCAAATTGAAGCGATTCCGGTGCCGAAATTACACCACGCTTTCGAAAAGAACAAACGTTGATTTTCTTGCGTGCCCTTATAACACACAAATCAATGCAGGTTAGCCCAGGTTGAAATAAAACCGACTTTCGCTCGGATTCTAGTGGAAGGCCTCGAGCCACTCCACCATCACTTCTCTATTTAACACATAATTTTCAATTCGGAATTGTTCTGTTTCCTTTAATATCATGTTTCTTTTAGCTCATCATTAGCGAGAATTGAAATTTCCCATCTTTGGTTCAACGTTATTCGGATGAAATTCGCACGAATATTATGAACTCACTTGTAATGCTTCCCGTTGGAATAATCAGCTGGATAAGCCACAGTTTGAAATTACAATACTTATTAGAAACCCTTTCACGAATGTGTTTTAAAACGGACCATGGTATGAACAGAGAGAGAAGAGAAAGGCATTCATAACATATAATTGTATAAGAAATTAGGGTAATTTTATTTGGAAATAAGGTTGTGTTGAGTTTGAATTTGATTAAGACTTAGTGTACCGTAAATTATAATTGTATTTTTATTCTCCTACTTCGTCATACTGTATTTTTATATATTTATTACTTTGTAAATAGGCCTTATTTTCAGCTGCATAATGCTTCGTTTAAGTGGCAGTGGCGAAACTACAAACTCTCGGGCCCTTGGCGAAAATAATTTTTGAGCCCCATCATAATTCTAGTTCTAGGTTTGTTAGGTGTATTTGCACATTTCACATAACATATATGAAAGCAAATGTGTACGTTTATCTAGCAACACACTTTATCCTAGTATATGTATGTACAAATAAATTTTGATTTTTTAAATATTTTGGCGAATACATAAAAAATAGGAACGAAATGGCAGTTATTAAAAATACATAGTTATTGATTAATATTGATTGATCCTGATTAGAGAAATAACAACATAGGTGCAAGTTATAATGTATTAACAAAGTAATTATGTCAACAGAAAAATACATAACTTAATAATATTTCTATGAATGATTATTTTTAGTAGAGTTTTAGACTATGTGAAATTGAACTTATCTGTGTATTTTAATTTTTTAGATAGATCTTGACAATTATTTGTTCCATCGGCTAAAGTGAAACGTTGTTTGGAAAGCAACTAAAATCATCTTTCAGCAATTCTAAGTTTCAGATCAAATTAACTACATATGTTATATTAATGCAATGTTGCTTTGTAATCTATGTTTAACGCGCTACCTGCACAGCCCTCTATATCTATCGCCTCCCCACCCTTGTGTTCGCGGACTCTGTAGTATTATACTTCCGCCACTTTTATGTGGTGTAGTTTTTCATAAACATAACACGGAGGCTACTTACACATGCACTCATACAAAGAAAGTCGAGTTAGCCTTGATGAAGGCAGAGATTTTTAAATTTATGGTCGAAATCATATATACGTACATTAATTTCAAGTATTATTTCATTTATGTTTTTTCGTAATATTAAATTTATCGCAGAAGAGTCAGCGTTATTAACGGAGAAACACACAAATGACATAAATTATTCGTTTCCTCTATCCCATCTCCGCCCTCTTCAGCATTTCAACCCATTGTAGCTATAATCTCTTTTCATCCCTTAAAAATTTATTTTTCACCCTCATCATCCCTCTCTCTCTCCGGCTACACTCTCCATCTTGTAACCCTTTCACTCACTCTCTCTCTCAATTTGCTCCACTTCTTTCACTCTTCTCTTCCCACATCCTCCCCCATTACACACCTCCCTCTCCCTGTATTACCTCTTTTTCATCCGTGTCCGCGTTTTTCGTTGTCAAGCATTGCCTCCTTCCCTTTCCACCCCTCTCCTCATTTAAACTCCTCCCTTCCCACGTCCAATAACAGTTCCGGTTGTCCAGCTATTCGCACCAATCCGTTCGCCTTCCGCTTTCCTCATCTCTTTTTCCCTTCTCTCTCTTTCTCTCTACACTCGTATAAACCTCCTAACTACGCAGCCTTTTGACCTCCTTCCCTCTTCCCCCTTCCAACGAACCCTCTTCCTCCCGCTACCCTTAATACTCCGCCGCTCGGCTGTGGCGCCAGGTGCTTCTGATGGTTCTCGCTTTGGTGGCCGCTCCCCGGTACTTCCCTTTCTCCGAAACTTATCACTCTAGAAGGTCCCTCTCTCCACGGCCTCACTTAATATTTTCCGAATTTTTTCCCTCTCCAGAAAGTTTTTTTTTGGAGGAGGGGGAGGGGGATGAACGAATGGGGGAGCGTGATAGGAGATGAGGCAGAGGGGGTGAAATGGGAGGTGTATGGGGGAGGAGGAGGAGGAGTTAGGGGCTCCCAGGCGGTTAGGATATCGGACCAAAAGGGGAAATAAATTTGAATATCAAGATCGCATATAGCATTTGAATCGGTATATTGGATCCATATCGACAAATCAATCGGTTGTGATGCGGATGTTTCGATTGTTTCGAGTGACAGGGCTCTTCAAAGCGATTTCATTTGGAATTATTTATCCTTAAGGGGAGAAGAATGGGAGATGAATTCCACGGCGATTAAATTATTATTTTTGGCTTGCGCTGCGAAAAAGATATTTTCGGAATCAAAGAGGCAGAAGTGCTGGAGGTCTTCTGAGAAAAGCTTTGAAATTTTCATTTTAATGAAAATAATTAATATTTGTAATTTATGCTATTCTTGCTATAAATCATTATATTAAGAAATAAAGATGACAATAATATAGAAATATTTTCCTCTAAATAATCTTTTATTTAACTTGAAACCGACGGCAGCTGGTAAGACTAGCCTACTGGAGCAAAAAAAGTTATTGTTGTTCACGTACTTAACGATTAAATAAAACATTTTGATAATAAATCAAAGTACTGACTGAATTAGAGATAGTATATTTCATTATATAGACGAAATAGAGCGGAATTTTTCCGTCGATGATCCAAGCACTTTTTAATAATTCACGTCTTATTTTGAAAGGATTTCAGTAAATGCATTTGAACAAACTTGACAAATAATCTCTCTCTATTAGGAAGTGATGTATGTCGTCTCCCTCGATTCAATAGTCGATTCTCTCCTAAAGCGAGTGAGCAAGTTAACAAGCGGATGAAAAGGTACATGAGAGAAAGAGCAGTTTATATGAACTTTTCAGCAGAGAAAGACAGATGAAGATAGCAAGAGAAATACAATTTGAATGAGAGAAAAAAAGAGAGAGAGAGAGAGACAAAAAATCTCGGCATGAGAAAACGACTCCGCTCAAATCAAGCTGGAAGTACGGCACACCACTTACGGGCACTTAAAAACCGTGAAGCGGAAGTTTGATGGGTCGAGATGAGTAACGGTTTTGATGAGAGCAGCCAACCGCTAGACCATTAAACGGATGGCTAGAATGGGAGGAGCCCTTCTTTACGCTCTATCTTTCCCTCAGCGCCTCCCTCCATTCTCTCTCTCTCTCTCTGCAGAGGAGGAGGAGCAGGCGTTAGGGAGCGGGGGAGGCAGATAGCCACTGCTATCTCTTTCTCTCCCTCTGTTTCACTCCCTCTCTTTCTCGCGCATAAGCTGTCGTTAGACTGTTGTTGAATGTCTCCTCCTTCGCCACTTCCCTCGAAAACACGCCCTCTCGCCACCTCCTTTCCATTCTCGCCGTCATTTCGAAATGTAAAGAGGGGGAAGTGTCACCTATGACGTCTTTGTATGAGTGCGGGGAGGATAAGGGATGAGCCGTTTAATGGCGAGGTGCGGAGGTGGGGAATTGGGAGAGTGGAGATGAAAAGGGTGGACGGAAGGAGAGTTTAATGCCCACTTCTCTCTCTCTTCCTCTCTCACTCTCTCCTTCTTTCTCTCTTCCTCTCTCTCTCCTTCTCTCTCTCTTCCTCTCTCTCTCTCTCCTTCTCTCTCTCTCTCTCTCCACCACTGACCCCTTTTTGGGATCAAACAGGACGGATTGACAGGACGCAAATTTCAAACTCCAATGTATTCCTTACGCTTGCATGTGTGCTGAACGTCGGACCCGATTGGACAGATAGGGGGAGAGGGAGGAAGTTGGCAATGGAAATTGGCGGAGCTAGAAGAGAAGCGATGTAGGTTCAAACAGACAGAATTGACACGAAATTTTCACACGCCCGCGTGTTCCTCACGCTTGAATTTATGCTGAATGTTGAGGTCTCGACCGTAAATTCTATAGTGTGCGACGGATCTAAAGCGTAGAAAACGAGTCGGCACGAATGGTTTCACATGGGCGCCCTCGGCTGACTCAGAAGAAGATATAAAACATGCGGTACTTATACACACTCTGGGAGACCATCCTTTATATAGAGCGACGATATTTTCACAGTGACGTTATTCCGCTTCGTGCTCCAATTTCCTGTAAAATGAAACTAATAAAAGGAGTGGAGTCCTGCTCCGCATCTCTGTCTCTTTGAGCAGATGCACGTGGTGAGCTCGAATCTGGATCTCTCTGAGCGGGAAGTATGCCGGCCGCAAAATTCGTCGTCCTCCGCAAAGTGAAGGTGGCGAGGCGAACAGTTCGGGCTTAAAATACGTGGAAATGGAGATGTCACATTCTACGGCGGGGCTCATCAGAAGGCAATTTAAACTTCGTTCTTGGGTAATAAATGCTAAGGTTGGCACGGCGGTCGCAGGCATTAATGAAATAAATGGAATCGATACAGTGAGAACCTTTAAAAAGATAACATATCTGCGGAAAATGTAAATTCCCGACGGGGATAGAGTCTGAAATTTTAATAGAAGAGGTAAAAGATTCCATCGCCGAATTAAAACTTGCAAAAGCGAAAGGTAGCGATTGTGTTACTACTTAAATTATTAAATTACTTTTGATTTACGCCATGTCCGCAGAACGTATCTATGGCGTAAATCGAGCGTCTCCCGTACTACAATCCTCCGTTCATACGCTTTGCCGATCGCTAAAAAGCCTTCGATAGCTTCCGATGGAGCAGATTATGGTCAATTCTGAGAGTACTTTAGCACCTAGTCTTCATAGTAATGAAACTGCATAGAGTACTGCTACAGTGAAGATGAATAAATATTTTCTGAGGAAATGGAACATTCGAAAAGGTTCTTACGATTCTGTTATTTAACTTCTTCGGCGAATATGGCATGCGTAAAATATTAGAGAATTGAAACGGTGCTATCAGCACCGGTAAGAATAATATATCTCTAATCTGCGATGCGTAAATGACGCGAACTCATAAAATTAATTGCCAGATTAGAATTGGTTAATCGAGAATATGAGCTGCATATAAATAAGGACAAAATAAAAGTGATGATTGATCAGGAGAATAATAATAGATTCAGATGAGAAGGATAGGTTCATGTGATGACGTGTACAGATTTGTCCATCTCGGATTCATGTTAGACGATAACGGTGAGTGCGAACAACAAATACGCCGTAGATTACAAATGGCTAGAACTGCGATAATCAAACTACACTACGCCTGGAAATATCGAGAAATCACACGTGACACAAATGAAAATCTTCGAAATGTTGGTATTCCCGATTTTTCTGTGTGTAACTGAGATCTAGATTATAAGTTGGAGACAGAAAGCGTTGGAGTTATGTTGCTGGCGGCTGATGTTCCGTGTGCCATGGACGGACTGAAGGGCAACCGTTGCAATATTGAATGAGACCTCAGTAGCGTCTTTCGAGTATACTTAATTCTCGCATCCTAAAATTCTTTGCACACATCATTTATCCTAATGAAAAGAACATAGAAAAATTCGTTGTGCAAGTTAACGGTGGGTGGTAAACTATTCAGCGGACATGCAACGAAACTTTGGATAGATCAAGTTAAAGAAGTTCTTGGAACAATATTCGAAAAAGTAGTAAGACTCATAATGTATGGAAACCAGCGGAGAATCGCCCTTAATCGGGCCACGAATACAGCTGCAGATTTGGATTAATGAACTTCCATGTGATCACATCACCTCAGTAAATAAGCTGTGACGAAGAATAGGAATTTCGATATCGTGTCTCTTTTTTTGGATGAAACGAAATTTTTCTTTCATCCGAATTCTTTACAGAGAGAATGATAATAACGTTTCCTTTGACTTTATGTTTTTTAATGAAAGTATATCGAATTTGTTTTTCCTTACTGATTCCCGCTGCTATTGAAATATCGAGCAATGAATGTCTTTAATTAGTCGATATAGGATTCCATGTTCATTTTGTTCTAACTTCCTGTTCTCCAGATGTTTAGGATTATATTAAGTTTATGTTGATAGTGTGACAATAATTGTACTGTGGATCTGGAAACGAATCCCTTTGGTGGGATTTTCTTATTTGACAGTAAGAGTCACCACTGCCCACTTTCCTTCCGCAATTAACTATGAGAATTGAGAAAACCCGATATATTTTAATTCAAAAGAGAATTATCGAGATTATCTAATGGATACAATTACATTGGCAAACACCGATAGCCATAAAAGAATTAAGTAAATTGGATGTGCATTTAGATCACGAAGCGACTGTCATCAGTGGTGATTTATCAATGGTTAACGCGGTATCCCATCTGTTTTTCCCAACCTTGTTAATGGCTATCGGATAGACGTCGCTTGTCGATCTGGTAAATATATTTTCCAAAGTTATTACTATACCATGCTTGCATTGCTTCATCGAGACTGAATGAATGTGATCTTTTTCGTAATACTCTTAAAGACCTCGTCAAAATTTTGTTTGTATACAATTATTGAATAACTTAAGTAATTCCCTATCACACTCCACTGTTTTCAATTCCATGTTACTCTCATTGTCGAATAAACAGTTTTATTTCAGTGGACCTATTCGTTAAATGGCGTCGAGGCTATTCTTGATGTTTCGTAAATTTTCTTCTACGTCAACATGCGGTTTGAGGTCGAGGAGAGGTCCGCGTAGGCCTAACTTTGCCAATAAAGAGTCCAATCAAATCAATCAATGTGGCGTCATACGAGAGCCAACGGGAACAGGGCGACGGTTTTTTTTACAACATCGAGGAGAAGGGACGGGGGAGGGGAATGGTATATAGATGGTGGCGTACATCTGGATCTGTGTAGGATGATAGAGAGAGGGAGTACAGGAGAGAGATGTATAGGAATGGGAGCCGTTTCGCTTCGCCGCCATTTCCCCTTTCGGAGTGAGGCTTTGATGTCGATTTCATTGGGGATTAAGGGCGATCGGTTCGCAGGGTCAGAGGGAGAGTGATTGTTGCCGAACGACTATGACGAATGTCTTTTCCCTTAGCCGGGAGCGGTACGTGCGACCTGTTTCTTTCGGGAGGTCAGTCACGCGCGGGCCTATAGACTGTGTGGCGATGGCGTAGGAGAGGGGGTGGGGAACCACATAAATGGAAAATTTTGGAAGGGGGAGGTGGGGGAAGTAGGACGACAAGACGGATAAAGTGACCGTCTTCAAAAGGAAACGGTAGTTTTGAGTTCGCATGAAAATGATTCAGCGTGGAGGAAATAGGTAGGATTTAAAAAAAATTATAGGGCAATCCCAAAATGTAAAATACTTTGAATGCAAGGATGCGGACGAAAAAAATTAATATATATGACATAGTTTTTGCCTGTATAAAGTTCATTTTATTGCCAGTCTCTAAAATCTTTTTTAAATATACTGAAAATTGCGGTTGTTAAATGTAGAAGAAAGTATCATGAAGGTTGAAGCAAAAATAATGTTTAGGAGAGTATGAATGAATTGATTTATTAATATTATATAGAGATTAATTACGGTTACAATGAAATTTATTTCCACTTAAACGAAGATATAATTTACATCGTACGTACATCTTGGTACTTAGATAATGTCGAAAATTAGTTTTAGATTATAACGAGCGCAAAAATTTCGTTTATTTTTTTGCTGATTTAGATATTTTGACCTGAGTATATTGAAAAATTGTTCTTTTTCATTCTACTTTTACCAAAAAAGCAGTTCAAAAGATATGATTTCTAATTGAATTTTAAATATGCAGAAATCAGAGTCTCGCATAGAACTTAAGAGCACAATACGTAAAAATCCAAGCGAGATAAAGCAAAAACTGCGACATTAAAAATATCAGGAGTAATTTGTTTCTCGAGGAAAGATTTCTCCTTAAACTGTGTTTGGAGCGCGGCACAAGTTCTGTTCGTATCGCATTTTAGAAAATAATCTCATTTTTGTGTTTTAGTCTTTATAACAGAAGGAGGGTAAAAGTTCAAGAAAATAACATTATAAAGAACTTGTTATTTTAAAGAAATTGTCAATGATCATAAGAAATTTAAATTTCCATGTGTTAAATTAGACAATTCAAAATGAATTGAAGAGTAGGGAGAAAGATAGAGAAAGGCCGTTTTCATTTGCCTATTAATCTTCCAAACTCTCATATATTTGCTTTTTGACCGCTGTAATGAAGTTGCATCCTCCCTTCAGGCATCGCGTAGAGAGACCTCCGGGGAGGAGAGGGGGTCGTCAGGAGGGCGGGAGGGAAAAACAAGAGGTCGGAGGAAAATAAAACAGCGCTCTTTGGACAAAGAGGAAAAGAAACCTTCTGTGTTCATTTGGGCGAAACATTAAAAAAAAGAGCATGTTTTTTTCCTAAGTCGAATACCGTGACAAGAACATAAGACAATCGCAGAGGCGAGTAATAATTCAGATGGGTGTGTGCATTGTTTTTTTCTTTTTCATTTTCGGTCGGCGGGAATAATGACGGTTTTGCGAGTTTGGGTGAAAGAGAGTGAGAGAGAGAGGGTGGGTGGGTGGAGGGCGAATGTTGTGGGGATGTTTGCTGGATGGAGGAGCAACAAGAAGTAGCAAGGAGAAGGGGGAGGAATATCCGCGAGTTTCCTCCCCCACTCCTATACGACATCCCTCACCCCTCCCCCCTCTCAAACAGCCACTCTGCTAAACAGTGGGTGACGGTTAATTTTCTTGAAAGCTTCCCGGAGGCTCCCACCGTCGACTCTCCACGAGAAATAACTCTTCAAATTGGCAACAAGAGGGATGGTGGATGGGAGCGATGGAGACGCCGCAGCGAGAGGTACGGAGTTGCGGGAAGGGGGAGGGAGAGAAAGAGAGGGGGGGAGAGGAGGAGGTAGAGAGTCTACAGGTTAGAGAATCGACTCGGAGAGAGGTGGCGGGAGGCAGCGGGATGGTGGTTGGAAGGAGAATATAGGAAAACACAGGAGAAGAGATGGGTGGGAGTGGAGGGAAGGGGGAGGGGAGGGTCAAATGGAGAAAGCTATGGATGGATAGATACTAACTATCCTGTGAAGGGAGACGTTTCCGGAAATGTCCCAGAGCTGTATTGTAAGTACATATGCGCAGCATAGGGAGAGAGAGAGAGAAGGGGGTTGGACTTAGTGGAGATAGGCGAGGTTGCGGAGTGTGAGTGGACGGAGAGGGAGATATCGGTTCTTGGAAGGCGAAATAGACACGCGAATGTGAATACTGTCGCGTGCATATGAGAATATTGCGTGATGGGATTTTCTTCCCCGATGTTGTCGTCTGAAAAGGGGGAGTTTGTATTTGTTGCAGTTTTGTGGGAGAAGTTGTGTAGAACCGTGTTAAAGATACATAACGTACCGGGTGATGCATTTATGCCCTCTCCCATGTCTTTGTACCCTTCCTTATATATGTATGTGTGTGTGTGTATATATACACACACACATATATAAACATATACACACACACATATATATGAAGGCTTTGGTAGTTATCGCGCAGACACATTGGCAGCAGGACAAAGGGAGTTGAATCAGACGAAAGGAAGTTTATAAATTCAGAATAAAGTTTAAGAGATAATTATGAGTAAAAGTTTCACCATGAGGATTTCTTATGTATGTGTATGCATTTTACTACACACAAAAACGGACGACCTACAGGCGTACAGTCGCGCATGTTATGTATAGAGGGTTGAATACGGAGACAATTTCCTGACGATTTTTCCCGCTTCCTTTTTCATTCCCTCCTCGGCGGGGGAGAGGTAGGGGGGATTTTTTTTCTTTTTTTTCCTTGCATCTCCTATTGGATGACGGCACGAATTGCGGTTGACTAGCCATCCTCAAAAGTTCCTCCCCCTCTGTCCCTTCGCCTCGATGCGACTTCTTTCCAATGGGAGAAATCGGTCGTTCGGTTTCGTGCGATGCGCTTGAGACTAGAGAGAGAGAAAATAGAAGATGGAAGAGAAAGAGAGAGAGAAAGATAGGTTGTCTTTATATTTCATCTTCCCTCTCGATCTCCACGGCAGCTCACTCACTTTGCACTGAGGACCGGAATTGAAAACTTTTGCGATGGGATCAAAAGGAAAAAAAAATTTTCTGGAGGAAAAACTTCCTTTTCTGAAGGCGATCTTGCAGTCGTTTTCCTTCTCGTTGTTTGGAAATAGATTCCCGGAAAAAAATGCTTAAAGGCAATTCCTTCTGAAAATTTCTTTTGAGTTACACAAGACGTGACGCGTCTCTTTCGGGTCATTGGAAGCACCTTTCCGGGATAAATTTCACGGTGTTTGAGGTTAATAGTACTTTAATTCACTATGCTGCTGCCTGAAATTGTTTATGCCAATTATAATGGGATATTGAAGAAATTTAAAATAGGTACTGTACGGAACAGCAATAATATATGACAGCTTAAGATTGGCAGGAATCAATTGAAATATTTAAATATAATAGTTTGATTTATAGTCAATATAGTATTTACTATGTTTTGAAATAACTGTGCGCGAATAAATTATGGTAATCCTGACAATCGTATAAGTAAAAATTTAAGTATTTCTCATTAACTATTTAGTAAAAGTTAACGTACAAGTAATAGGTGGCAAGACTTCCAGATTGGCACACACAGTCGTTTTATGTCCGTTTCATTGTAATTTTCCAGCATACTCCTCTTTTCCCAAACGTTTTTCGGTGAATTATTGTTCGTCTTTTTGTCGAAAAGGAAGAGCACGATGGATGCGACGGTAAGAAAAGGAAATAGATCGGTAATATATCGAGAGGAAATGGGTTGCTTAAAAAGTCAGCGCGATGGAGTGTGGTGGGTAAATGACTACAGACGGTGAATCGGTTTGGAAAGATTTTGTAATTCAATGTCAATGAAAATGTATGAGGGAAAAATAAATGTCGGCGAATGGAGGATGCTCTTGGCAGATAACTTGGTTGAGCTTGTGAACGATGGGGTTGATTTAAACCTTGGTCATTTTCGTGGGAATTTTTGGACATTTACGAGCAAAAATTTGAGCATTGTATTACGTTATGAAGATATTTGGAAGCTTTAGTTTAAATAGGGAGGCCAATGAGAAAACTTCTATAATTAGAAAATATCTCTCAATTATTACATTAAGACCATCATCTGCATTATTAGGTGGATGGAATTTGGATGAAGTATTCGCGCCCAGTTGCCAATGATGCGTCTCCAGTTGTCTTGTTCCTTATTACCACCTTTGTTTGTGTTTCTTTGGGTTATTTACTTTATTTTTGGTGGGTTGGATATAAAGTTTTCGTGACCTAGCGATGATAATTTCTTCCGCCTTTGCTTACAACCCATTGTTAATTTTTTGATTGTGCAATTAAACACACACCTCAGAAGAGAAACTGGCAAAGTAAGATGGAAAACTTGTCAAGAAAAGTTTGATATATAAGGAAAAAACTTCAAAATTTGCTACTAAAATGGAAAGGAAATGGAACGACAACAAAGAAATAAAACCGAAAAAGTGAATTTCATTCACACACGTTTGCATTCGATTGATTTCGACTACAGTACGCCATTAAATTTTTCATTGACGAATTTATCGGTTTTATTTTAAATTAAATTACCCTGTTTTGTAGTTTGAATCGTTTTATTAAATAATTCAAAAATATCATTTATAATTCACATCATTATTACAGAGACAACTGAGTCGTTCATCATAGAAGGTGATAATTTACCATGCCACGGTCTCAATATGCACTCTACCACTATTGAAACTAATCGCAATAATGTATAAAAGCATTTCAAACGCTCAAGAAACGACATTTTTCTCGGAAGAGGCAATTTTCTTTCTTCGCTCGAGAGGATCGAGGATGTATTTTCATAAATCCCTTTTTATTTACAATTAAAGAAAAGTTATGACGACTTAATAAGCGTCATAAGACCATCATTCAGGACAATTTTTGGCACGCCATCATGTTGTGGAGATGTACAAATAAGGAGACGTAATATCGAAAAAAATTAGATCGAATTAAACAAAAGATGAAATAATATATGTTCTAGGAGATAAAAAGAGCGGAGGCGATGTCTATTGGTAGAGGAGGTGGGAGGATGGGTGGGGTTGAGGTAGAGGGAGTGGGACGGAGGGAAGCTGAAGCAAATAGGTTAAAAGGGCGGGGGGTGAGGAATGGCAGGGCTTGAAGAAAGGAGAAGCTCATAATGAGCAATAAGGAGCTTTTTGTGGATGAGACGGTCTGGTGAGGTAGACGAGAGATGAAATAAATTTTGGCCGGATTCCATTCCCAGACATCGGGCGATTCCTCAGAGATGTTTCCTCTCGTAACGTAACCAAGGCGGCCATTCGCCTTCGAGTGCTCATATTTGCTCCTCTTTCCATTTCACCATTATCTTCTTTTTCCTTTCTTTATCTCCCTGCTTATTCCTTTTCTCTCTCTCTCCTCTCTCTCCTATGTCATTTACTTTCCTTTCGAAAATTTTATACTACTTCCCATCTTATCTCCAAATCCAAAACGATCTGGCGCGCCGCTTCTTGGCATTCTGCGAATCATTCTCGTGCAATTTCACTGCCAACTTAAAAAAATCTTCCTCTCGTTCGTTGGGAATCGTTTCGAGATTATTTATTAACACTTATCTTTCCATTTCTTCTCCGAAAGTCTTTATATTATGGGTAATATTCCATGTCTTACGTGGCAAGATTTCTGAAGATACTTTAGGTTTTCTTTTTTTACGAATCTGGCAAGTTTCGCGTCAGTATTTGGCTAGGATTAAAGTTTGGATAAAACGTTAAAGCTGGTTGAATTTCGGTGCAAATCCTTTTTAATTATTTGTTACGACTCGGAAATAAAATAAAAGGTGAAGAGCTTCAATTTTTAAAGGTTATAATGAAAGGAATCATATGTTTGTGTCAATGAATCCGAAGAAGGTTTAACGAAACCTGATTTTAATTCCATTTTTTTGACCCTCTAACCTGTAATATTTTCATGTTATAAAAAAAACACGTTCTCACAGTAAGGCCACGGTCTCTGGAATACAAAATGAATAAAGGTTTTACTGTACAAGAACAGCATTTCCCCTTACGTCAGAGTTTTCCCGTCTCGGGCAAAACCGAGATGAGTGACACGAAGGAGGCATTATCTTGTAAGTATACATTAGTGGCGTTGGGACTTGGTCCTCGGTGATCCTATCAAGCAGACACCGTTCTTCCATACCTTAGGGCGAGTATCGGGTGGCTGAGAGGAATAGAGAGAGAGAGAGAGAGGCGTGCGGACGTAGTCTGATTATAACGTTTTTTGCCGCTCGACGACAAACCCATCTTTATTGGCTTAATGGAGCCAGAGCATCCTCGACCCATCCTCTTGTCCCCAGATCGCACCTTTGTCTCCAGAAAGTGAGTCTCTTGGCTGTCGCCTTCACTTAATATCGGCTGGCGCAATCCTCTCGCGGAGAATCAAATGGAATTTAAGCCTCGGCGGTGAGGTGCTTGTGACCTGGAGTCCGTGTAGATCACACCATCGCCCTATGACCCTTCAGTTTCGTCACCACACGCACCTTCAAACCGTGGTAACTGTATGCGAAGCTGAGCGCGTCAAAGAGATGATCTTTTCCTGCTATTTTAAATCCTAAATAAAAAGATACAAAAGGTCTTATAACCACCATCTTGCTCACTTTACTGGTATTGTTTGGATTGAATAAGAGTAAATGATACGAAATAAAACTGTTAGTCAATAAATGATTCATGATAGAATAAAAGTTTTTTAGTTGAAATTAATGTTTGAAATAACTGTTGATTAAGTTTAGACTGCCATTTAATTGCTTAGGATTATATGAAAAAATGTGATTTTGTTGGAGAATATGAGCGTTAATTTGCCAAAGGAAAATCATTTTACAGTTAAAATTTTAAATATACAAGGAAGAAAGACTTGAATTCGGCTAAACATCCAATGAAGTATTTAACTTATATTTGCAGAAAGCTATCAGTGTCAATTCCTTTAAAAACATCAGTATGTCACGACGTACCAGTGTTTCAGGGGCGTATTTGTCATGAAGTTACAACACGTTTTCTTAGAAATGTAAACAAAATTAATTTTCCGATGTTATACTTCTAAAAAGTTATAGGTAAACATATGCTCTACTTCTTTCTAGATTTTGATATTATTAAAAAAGTTTTATGATTAAATTTAAACGAATTCCTTGAATTATATGTACTGATGTCTTGCAGAACATGTAAGAAAGTGAATTTAAATGAAAATAACACCCGCGCGCTGGCACACATCCACATTTATATAGATTTAAATTGAAATTTTTTTTAAATTGGCCAAAGTACATACATATGTAGTATTTTACAACGGAACGTGGCCTAATCATAAATCATAAATTGTGGCAGAAATAGTTTGAAATATGAAGTAGATATAATTGACTGTTAAAGATTTGATTTTTAATTGTCGTTAATAACTAAAGTTTTTGACTACCTGTTATGGCTAATTTAAAACAATAAAATACATATTTTGTGCAAGGCATCCATCCTTATGCTCCATAAATAATTTTTTAACTACTATCAAAATTTGAAAATTATTATAAAATATTATTATGAACAGCTTTCACTATTTGGGAGTACTTTTGAATGAATAAATATGTCTTCTCAAACGTTACCCTTAAAAATTGCGTTTCTTATTGCCCTGCGTTTTATTTAGTCTTGTTTAATAAAAATAATTGCCAGCTGCTCAAAAAGGTTAACGCCTTGAACTCAATCGCAGTTTAAATACTTAACCATAAAATCTTCCCCATGATTCTTCTTAAATATTTCGGTATCGCAGTATTATTTTCTATGTGCAGTTTTGATAGTAAAAGTGTTACACTCAATTCTCTTACACACCCAATTCAAAAAGCATCAACACCCAATTATCAGCGCCTTCGTAATTCCTCACATCATAAACACAAAGCAATAACATCGAAAGGCTCTTCAAAAATAAAAATTGCGAATATTGTACCATTTTTCAACCAATATTTTCACATTTTTCACCCCTTTGTTCCCCCGTTTCCATCATTAATCTCCTATGCAGTAGACGGCTCCTGATTTTGACAGGGAAAGGGTGGCGTCAGAGGCGTGCGGAGCGCAGGTGTTAATCCTCCTCTATACCTGTCTCTTATTTAACTCTTTCCGTCTTTCTCTCTCCCGCAATGTCGGGGGAGGGGGGGATCGGTGTGCGCGTTTGAATAGGACTGGGTGAAAAGGGAAAGGGCGGCGAGAGAGAAAGAGAGAGAGAGAGAGTATACCATGGGAGAGAGAGAAAGAAAACACGAACTAGGCTGTCATGAAGGGGCGGGTGGCGGTTTATCCCCTCCTTATCTGCGGAACGGGCGACATAAGCCGAAAAATTGTAAGGAATGCGTCGACGTATTGGAAAAACTCAAAATGTTGACGCGTTTTCCACGTTCCGCCCTCTCTCGTCACGAAAAAGGGTTTTCGTCTGGCGCGCACATTGCGAAATTGTTGCCATAGGGAAAAAATAATAGAAAGGATAGGAGACAACAGAATTCGCAGAAGTGGGAGTGGGTGGAAGAAGGAGGAGGAGGAGGGGGGGGGAGGGAATAGGGCCGCATGCTAGGCAAAGCGTCGGTTTGAAAATTTGGAGGCAAGCGAATGGAGAGAGAGAGAGAGAGAGTTGGGGTAAGGGATGGGGAGAGTGCGTGGTCCGAAACAACCAGGCGTTGTTCCTCGTCCGTTCCTCCTCGAAACGAGATTAGTTTTAACGGGCGTTTGTTTGGTCACGTAAAAAAATCTCCATTTTCCCTCTCTCTTCGCCGTAAGAGACAGTTTTTCATTCCCCGCGAATATAAAGGATTAAAAGAGCCATGACCAAGGAAAATACTTTTCAGTTTGCGAGGGCTATGTTCTCCCTTATCTCAATTTGCGTAAGAGAAATAGTAAACGAAACGACATTTTTTTTCGTTCTAGTGGATGGGGAGACCATGATCTCGCGCGTCACCTGCTCGTTTTGTGCACGATCGTGCCCGCTGCTCCTGCGAAAGGAGAAGGCTAAAGGGGAGCGGAGAAATGCTGCCGCTCGCATGGCAGAAGGATTTCGCATGAGAAATTATCCAGACTCGGTCCGGGTGTGAGCGGGGAAGGATCTGGATGGCGGAGGAGTTGAAGAGCGCGATTTGGGTAAGAAAAATGGAGAGTTTTGGCAAAAGGACCGTGAGTGATTGAACTACGCTGAGCTTCATCTTGTCGCGTTGCTTCTGCGTCTGTCTTACAGTCTGGAAATGTTAATGGTACATCACATTCCGCAAAAAAGTTTCGAAAATGCTGGAAGCTTTTCAGCTGTGGTAGCTATCTGCAAAGAGCCGTGTCTGATAAATTGCCACATTTTACGTAAAATAATATTATTGAAAAATCGTATGTGTAGGAGCTATTTAGGTAATTTGAATTTTATATAATTCTTAATTTATCATATTTTTTTGTTCAGCTTAGTTGCAACTAGTTAATATTATCCTAATGTTGTAATGCGAGAGTGCATCACGAGGCTAACATTATATATACTTGAGAACAAGAGCTAACCCACTTTATAAATTTGAGATCCTAAGCTAAAAGTAACTCTGAGTGATTTGCTACTAGCATTATGCATATAAAAATTATTCATATTTTCCTTGCCAAAGCTGATAATTAAACTTTCAAAATGAACAGGTAAAATCGAAATAAGTTATGTCAAGTTTTGTCTTAGTAAATTAAACGAAAGAGTGAGTTACCATGTGATCTATTTCCTGGCTATTTATTCATTGTCTCGAAAGGTCCGTCAAATGTTGTTTGGCGCAATTACTACACTAAAGCATTTGGACCACAAATGAAAGACACGAATTTATTAACCCCAACCCCCTAAATCATTTCGCGGAAGTTTGTAAAGAGGCGATGAAGGCGTTGTAAACTCCCTCCAAATCAATTGGAAGACGTCGGAAGCAGCGTTCTGGCAATGTTCCCAAGACGCTCCCTCATGGTTTACGGTCCTCCCACACACTTTGTCACCGGCGTCTCCTTTCTCACTCGCCACGGAATCCGAAAACATCCATTTTGAGTCAGGGACACTTTCTCAGACAGGTGATTCCCGGAGGCATTAAATTAATACGGAAAGGACCATGATGTTTGATTCCGATGCGATTATACACCATCGCGAGCCCACTCTTAAGAAAAAAGCTGATTCTTTGAATTGAGATTTTTATGAATAAAATGTAAGAAGCTTTCTCTAGCGTTTTCGCGAATTTAAGGATATAATTTGATATTTGGATGAAGACATTTAACCGAGAGAAGAAATACCGTTTGTCAAAGACATAGTATCATATGAAGCTTGTGTTCCGTAATGGATCACACGCTTACATGTGATATGCATTTAAAAAAATATAAATCGTCATTGAGAGAATTAGAAAATGTGAAATTGTTATTTGCGACTGATTGATTTAATTCCGATTGCGATAAAGAGGGTTGGAAATAAAGTTATATATTTTAGTATTTTTCAAAAGGAATGCAAGAAATTAGGTCAATAGAACGAAAATATAATCACTTCCTCAAAGGTTTCATAAAGAATTTATTTTTGTTTTTCATCAAATCTCCCATATTTCTGCCTCTAATTTCACAATTAATATCTTCACTGCATTGTGATTTTTCAAAGGAATTTCTATACATTTATATTCGTATAAATTTCCTACTTTTATTCCTTAAAATTACAATGAGTATAGCATAGAGTGCAGTTGAAGTAGGTAATCTTTTTTATTTGAAAAAGTAAAAATAAATTTCGAACATAGCTTCTCATAAAAATTGAAGGAGAACGCTGAATATGAATTAAAATATATTCCAAAAATATGAATTTTTCGGAGTTAATTTGTAGCATTATATATACTTAGAGTTCATAGTATTTATTGAATAGCAGTTTACTCCAGTTACGTGGCAGTTATACGACTTTCCATTCCTTGGGGGAGGGGGGGGGGGGGGGGGGCTTCACACCCCAAGAAAATCCTTCTCCAATAGGAACAATGGGAGTCCTTTGGATTCCTCTTCTGTTTGCAACGCGAATTATTCTGTGATACCCATTAATATTTGATGGTTGTCTCCGAAGGATATTTCTGTAAACCAGTCAAAGAGGTCGCATATCGTCAAAGGTAGTTAAACGTTATAAAACCCAATCGAAATGAAAGAGGGACCTAAGCCTACGTGAAAAGGCATAGTACTCCTAGTTTCGTGACATGCGTTGGATAGGGACGTGGAGACAATTACTCATTCATCGAGTCGGAATTGGCTTCGTGGAATATCATAGATGCGTGATATTACGGCTAATAATAGCGTGAGTAGAAGTTGACAGTTCGAAAATATGAACATTTTTACTTTCTCCATACATAGTATGGGGAAAGTATTGTGATCACGAAAAAAATCGACTTCGAGATTTCAACGGAAATACACGTTTTGAGTTCCCTAGAACACGTTTAGACTATTTTCGGAATGATGTATGTGTGTCTGTGTGTGTGGATGGATGTATGTGGTTTTGGGCGCTCTAACTCAAAAAGTACTTATCATATTAATACCAAATTTCATATATAACACTTAAGCATGAGCACAAAGAACGGATTAGTTTTTGAGCAATACCGGTTAACGGAAAGTCGAGGTTTATTCGAAACCCGATTCGGTTTTTGCGATATTTCTCCAATAATACGTCATTATTGTATGCATTGACCATTACAAAAAATGTAGAAAATATAATTTCCTACATCTTTTATTTCAAATAATTTTCCATAGCAGTTATTGTTTAGGAATTATTTATAAATAATCGGTTTTTTCGGTTTCCGTCAAATATCTCCTCAAAAACGTCGTTATTGGTAATCTTCGTGAGGATCAAAGTTGTAGAGAATAATATTTCTTCCAAGTTTTGTTTGAAACAAATTTTCTTAGAACCATCCATTTCGGGGATATTTAACTTCTTCGTAAATTTCCAGTATACAGCGTCACCACCATGTAGCGGTGAATTCTGTAAACATATTTAAAATATACCTAATTTAAGATAGGAAATCATAACTATGCCTTATAATGCTATTCAAAATAATTTAAATATCTATACCCCAAATATGGAGAAAGTCATGTGTTGGCCACATCAGATTTTTTAAATGTCAGTTACTTCAAAACACACAAATATACACCAACTTAAATGAAATCATGCAATTGTGGAGGAATATCCATTGCGGCGCGTGCTCAGTGCCATGCCCTATGTGTGTATCGTCTAAGAAATAATTTACTGTAGTGTAAAAATATGTAATGTTTGTTATTTTAATATAATTTTAGATATGATGATTTATTTCAAAGAACGTTTTAACCCTTATTCTACCGGGCTCTTTCACTGGCGTTAACTACCGGGATGTGACTTAGGGACACACATGATATATTTGTAAGATATGATTTATTTGGACCCTATTACTAATGGTTACATGTTATACATGGTTAAATAGATCGAGATGACATGTCATCAAAACGCATGTGACGATGTAATGCGACAAATTTATTTTTAGAAATACATGCGCGAAAAATCGGACTACCAAACAATGGATCCCAAAATTCTTTATAGTCAATTATACGCTGTTTATATAGTCCAGCGTTAATTAGCAGTCCAATAAATGCCCTTATTTAACACAAGATGCATTCACAATGAACATTTTCATTTCATTGTATCAATGTGTCTCTGAGTCATTTTATATTAAGGACTATATAAATGAAACACAAAGAGTTAAAAAAAAGTTAATGGTGTTTATTTATGTAGAAATATAAAATAACAGAATACACGAAGTCTCACTGCCAAATAACTTTAATTGTAGAAGTAATCGTGAATAAAAAAACAAATGTGTCTCTAAGTCACAGCCTGGTAGGATTAGGGTTAAAAGAAGAATGTACGATTAGGTGAATGAAAGCTAGTCTATTGATCTTGACATCTTTCGTTTATAGTAGTGAATGATTATTGCGGTGGGTATTTAATATTTATTTCAACGTGCGTTTGACAAATCGCACGTTTACGAAACATATAACTTGGGAATTGGACAGCTGTTCGGTCGAAAGAATGAAGTATGTTTCTTCTTAGAAATAGATCCGAATCTATTTTAATTTATTATACATATTTATCAGTTTTAGAAATTACTTTCCTTATGAAACATTAATTATTTTCCTCAACAGAAACTTCATTAATTATGAAAAGGTTTACGTGCATTCATTGGACGAACAAGCCGGACAAAGTAAAATGGTCAAAGTCAATGCCTAATAAACTAATTTTATAGGACTTAATTTAAATGTCATTTCATCATTTCTATGAGAATTTAAGCTTTTTGTATAATACATGTAAACTCAGGTTCATGTATATATTATCCGGACTTCGAATGTGGGTCACAAGTTCGAGTAAAATGCAAATTCACGGGAATGTAAATTCTGGGAACATTTAACATTATTCATATGGATCATTCGCCGGGATCAGAAGAAAAAAGTGAAGAGCACCATTAAAGTAAGGTGACCAACGTTTCAGGAAACTAAAGAGGGAAATTTTCAAGTACTTACTGACTATAAGGAGGAACATAATACAATGGCTTATTTATGGTGCATTTATTGATAGATTAGCAGTAATTAGATAGATATATGTAGTAGATAACAGATAGCTTGGTGTGATCAGTGAGGCTGTTCCAATCAGTTTAAATGACAATTTAGGATATAAATTATATTGTAGGCTAATGCCGGCACCGGGTTTATCTCCTCCCTTGCTTTGTGGTTTAGACTGAGAAGCATACTAGCGCTGGTAGTCATTTGAAGTCACAAGGTCCCATAATAACAACAATATAAATTATATTTTTCGAAAATCAGGACAAATGTTGGGACCATTAAAAAAGCGGGACTAGTAATGAGAAGCAGGGACTGCCCCTCCAAATATTTTTGGACGGTTGGTCATCCTAGCTTAGGAGGCTAAGAAAATTTCAGAGTTTATTAAATAAAAATTTATTACAGTTTATAATAAAAAGAAATAAATGCTTAAACAAAGTTTTAGGTAATTACATTCCAAAACCAAAGTGATAATGCGTAGAGCGCCATAGGATTTTACAGATTGCCACACGTAGCCTAGGTAGTCGGTAGCGTGTACTATGGCCTTGGTGACTTGCGCAGAGAGAGATACTGTAAAAAGGAAAGGTAGAAGAGCTGTATTTCGGTTGCCGACGACATTTTGTCGTCGACACAATGTAGTTAATTAGTA